>CM038675.1:14227609-16627609 GCA_021605145.1 Aegilops bicornis
AAGAAGGAAAACCTGAATATGACTCGTAAGGTTATGAAAGAAGCTCATGATACGCCTCTATGTATCCATCTCCGGCGGTACAAAGATGTATCAAGACATCTGGCCGTAGATTCGTGGTCTAATATAAAGCGAGGACATTGCTCGCTATGTTTATTTGAGTGTGACGTTGCCGTCGTATCAAAGCGATACATCAAAGGCCTTGGAACTCGCAACCTATCTCTATTCCCGAATGGAAATGGGACCATGTTGAAATGGACTTCGTCACCGATTCCCCAAATCGCAGAAAAGGTAATGATGCTATTCTTATGCGTCATTGACCGGCTTTCTAAAGTTGCTCATTTTTCCAAGCGGTCAAAGAAAACGATCACCGCTAGTCAGCTTGCAACTCTCTATATGTCCGTAATTGTTTCACTTCACGGTATTCCACTGGTTATCGATTGGACCGTGGCATGCTTATTCACTTCAAGATTACGGGCAAGATTTTCAAGAAGCTATGGAACTCATTTATCTTTTCGATTACTGCGTTTCATCCAACAATCTCAAGGCAAGTTGAGCGAAAGTCAAGCAAATTCTCAAGACATGCTTGAAGCTTGTGTCGCTTCCTTGACGAAATGGGAGGAATCTTCTCCCGTATCTTTGAGTTCTCTTATAATAATAGCTATCAAGCTAGTCTGAAGATGGCCCCCTTGAAGTGTTATATGGACGGAAGGTGCCGAACCCCTCTAAACCGAGTCGAAAGGCGGGGAACGTCCACTCTTCCGGTCAGGATATTATCCAACATGCCGAAGAGCAAGTCCGCTTATTCATGAGAATCTCAAGATCGCCTTTCGATCCACGTCAAAAGAGTAATTATGACCGTCATCATAAAGACATGGTCTATCAACTTTGGCGAAAAGGCCTATCTTCGCGTTACACCAATGAAGCTGCTCACCTCTTCGGGATCAAGGGCAAACTAGCTCCTCGCTATATTGGCCCATTCACTATTCTCCGAAAGGCGTGGAAAAGTGGCTTACCAAGCTGGAGCTTCCGTCGAACCTTTCTGGAGTTCACGATGTGTTCCACGTGTCCCAACTCCGACGCTGCTTCAGGACCCAATACGAGCAGTGGACCAAAGTGAAGTGCTTTCCGGGTCCTGTGAGACCTCTCCTATAAAAGAGCAACCGGTCCGCATGTTCTCGACCAAGCTGAACGCCGCACACGTCGGGAAAGGCGATCAAGTTCCTCAAAGTCCGATTGGTCGAATCACCTCAAGACGGCCACACAGGAACGCGAGGATCGTCTTGAGATGAATATCCGCACTCTTTCCTTCTACCTCCTAAATCTCGGACGAGATTTCTTGTAGTGGAGGAGATTTGTAACACCGGATGATTAAGCAACAAAGTGATCACCTTTGCCATCGTGGCTAACCTCACGCTGAATCGAACCCGGTCTAAAAACAAATTCAAAACAAAAAGCAAACGATAAAAGTTTCAAAACTAAAACTAAAATGTTCGGGGTTGTCTAAAATAACAAACCTAATTATGGTGGGGTGCACAAATTTTGTAAAATGCTTTGGCATTTTAAATAAGCTAAAACATGCAAGAAGAAAATACGTAAAAGAAAAGGAAAACGAAAAGAGAGAGGAACCCCACCGCCCAATTGGGCCAGCTCTCCCACCGCCCCTCACACTCGCCCAACTCTCCCGGCTCAGCCCAAATGGGCCGCCACTTGACTTTGCCGGAAACCCTAGCCAACCACCCCCGAGCCTCACTCACCCCACTCGCCCTCCCGATCCCTTTCCCTGCCCCCCGCCTCTCGATCTGGATCGGGCCGAGCCTCATCGCCATCACGCCCCTCACTTCTAACCGGCCTCCCGCCTCAAGGCTCTCTCCGCCCAACCCCCCTCGTCATCCGTCGCCTCACCTACGGGCAGCCACTGCTGGGTCAACCCCGCCTCGCCACACGGACGCCCTCCCTCGACGCCGCGACCGCTCTTCGCCTCCTCGCGCTGACGCCGAAGCTCCATCAAGGCTTCGCCCCTAGACCCCACGGGCCTGGCCTGAGCTTCACCTC
The DNA here is from genome assembly GCA_021605145.1 of Aegilops bicornis. Taxonomy (NCBI): domain Eukaryota; kingdom Viridiplantae; phylum Streptophyta; class Magnoliopsida; order Poales; family Poaceae; genus Aegilops; species Aegilops bicornis. Next base: position 14,229,662 of record CM038675.1, read on the forward strand.
TTCCCCGTCGCTCCTCTCTCGACAAGCCACTTGAGTCTTCGCTGCCCGTCGCGACTCATGGGTCATGGCGGCCACGCCGCTTCGCTTCCTCTCCTCCCCGCCGAACGGCGATCTCGCTTCAGTGTTTACCGCCTGCCGCCTTGGCCTCACCCTTCTCTTCTCCCGACGACGCCCGTGACCGGACTCCACTGGCGCCTCGGCGCCCGCCTTGAACCACCCCCGGCCCTTTCCGACGCATCCCCGGCCGACGTTGCTGAGACGCCTTGTCGTTCACTCCCTCCGCCGCCTTTGCGCCACTCCGGCCGGCCTCGCCTAGGCCACGGCCTCGGCCGACCCCCACCGCCTCGCCGGCTCCTCGTCGGCCCCTCCCACCGCACCGGCGCGGGATCGGGCGGGCGCCCACGCCGCGTCCCCCTGGGTTAATTAATTATTAATTAATTAATTAATTAATCTAATTAATCCTGATTAATTAAACCTAATAACTAATTAACCTAATTAACTATTGTTATCTAAACCTAATTAGGTTAATTAGTTAACAGTGTATGACATGCGGGACCCACAGCCGGGGTTGACTCGATCCAACCCTGTTGATCTTGACGTCGGCCTTGACATCATCTTGACGATCATAAATACATTTTCAATTAATTAAATTCCAGAAATTATTAAAATCTTTTTAAAATCATATCTTTTTAACTGTAACCCGTATTAAAATATATTTTCAACATGAAAGTTGCTCGAACGAAGTGATTTAAGCGGATCTGCAATTCGCTCGTCCGCCACACAACCCTAACCTATCGAACACGCAACTTTTCCCTCCGGCTCTTTGCCGAAAACCCTAAACATCGGGATTACTTTCCGGATGTTTTTCCCCTAACCAGTACCCCCTCATACCACGTTAGAACACGCCTAGCATCGCTTCTTGACATGTCATGCATCGATATGCATCTGTTTACTTTGTATTCATTGTTTCTTCCCCTCTTCTCTCGGTAGACTCATTACGAGACCGACGCTATCGTCACTGGCAGTTCGACTACGGTGTTGGCGACCTCTCTCTTGTGACAACGACCAGCAAGCCCCCTTGATCACCAGATATCGCCAACTCTTATCTACACAGCTTGCATTAGAGTAGCAAAGCATGTTACTGCTTTGCTGAGATACTCCTATCTTGCTGCATAGCCTGTCCTTGTTACTCTTTTGTTGTTATCTTTACACCGCAATCCTATATGCTTAGTATAGGATGCTAGTACTTTCATCTGTGGCCCTACATTCTTGTCCGTCTCACCGTGCTATAATATCGGGCCGTGATCACCGGGAGGTGATCACGGGTATATACTATATACTTATACATGATACATGTGGAGATTAAAGTCGGGTCGGTGATGGAGCACCCGCATGAGTGGATCATTGAGGCGAGCGACAGGGTAGAGTTGAGACCGCCTAGGAGAGAGGTGGGCCTGGCCCATTGCTCGGGCGCTCATACTTAACAACACGCTTTAACGAGGTCTTGGTATTTGATCTGGGTTGGCTCTGAAGCTTATACGCACTAACCATCTACGCTGGAGTAGTTATGGGTATCCCGCTGCGTCGTGGTATCAGCCGTTTCACTTCTGCGTCGTGACAGAGCGGCGTAGCAGATTGGACTGAAACGCCACTAGGCTGATGGTCTCTGCTCGCCGCCCACGCATAACGTCTTGAGTGTGCTTTCAGGCGATGGGCCCCACTGCTACGCTTAGGTTTGAGACCGGCGTGTTGGCCTCTCTGTTGTGTCTAGGTGGGGCTGCGGCGTGTTGATCTTCCGCGGCGGGCATGACCCGGGAAAGTGTGTCCCGGCCAAATGGGATCAAGCGTCTTTGGGTAAGATGGTGCACCCCTAACAGCGGAAGTTAATCTATTGAATAGCCGTGATCTTCTGATAGCAGGGCGACTTGGAGTTGTACCTTGAGCTTATGACAACTAGAACCGGATACTTGATAAAACACACACCTTCCAAGTGCAGATACAACCGGTGGTCGCTCTCGCTCAGGGTTATGGCGGGGGTGGGATTGCAGTAGGATTATTGCTATATGATGTTACTTGGAGGACTTCGGTTTGTCCCCTCCTACCTGTTGCAAGAAGCGGTGTCCGAAGCGTAGTCTTCGTTAAGACTAGCTATCCCCCTCTTATTCTGGCATTCTGCAATTCAGTCCACTGATATGGCCTTTACACATATATCCATGCATATGTAGTGTAGCTCCTTGCTTGCGAGTACTTTGGATGAGTACTCACGGTTGCCTTGTTCCCCCTTTTTCCCCTACCTCTACTGGGATTGCAGCAAACTGCACGATGGAGCCTGTGGCGAGCCATACACGCCACCGTCGATGGCGACTACTACTCGCAGGAGGTGCCTACTACTACGTGCAGCCAGCGGCGACGACTCGAGTAGTTTAGGAGGATCCCAGGCCGGGAGGCCTGCGCCTCTTCGATCTCGTATCCCGGTTTGTGCTAGCCTTCTTAAGGCAAACTTGTTTTAACTTATATGTACTCGGATATTGTTGCTTCACGACTTCGTCTATGATCGAAAGCACTTGTATTCGAGCCTCGAGGCCCCTGGCTTGTACTATGATGCTTGTATGACTTACTTTATTTGTAGAGTTGTGTTGTGATATCTTCCCGTGAGTCCTTGATCTTGATCGTACACATTTGCGTGCATGATTAGTGTACGATTGAATCGAGGGCGTCACAAACAGTGAAAGATGTCATTGAGTACTAGAGTAAGTACTGATGATATGTTTTCTCGCAAGCGGAGATCATGAAGAGTTCGTTGTAAAATGTTACATCGATACAATCTTCATCTTTTCTCCATGCGATTTTCGATTTAAGTTAAGGGTTTTGTGTAATACACAATATGGTTGCACGGTAGTTGGAAATTGTTCCCCAACGGGATCTTTACCGTGGCGAATTCGATAACAAATGACTAAGTATGTTGATGCTTTAGAAGCGACAAACAAGATGTTGAATCATATAGTTCATTCATGAACTTAGTATGGTTACAAGATGGCTTTTGTCAATGGGACACTACTGCAGTAGTTTCTCCATAACTTCGATCTGAGGAATCCAGGTTCAACCTGTGATTCACATTTATATAAAGCCAAGTCCGCACAAAATATGAATTTTGTGAAAGCGTGAAAACGCGAGGATATGCAAGAGATAGACACGGAGCTGAAGTTGTGGAATCTGATGGACATCGAGCTATACCACATGCGAAGCATTTTTTACACGGCATGCCATAGGTGTAAAGTGCATTAGCATTAACTAGATTATTGACTCTAGTGCAAGTGGGGAATTACATGGGAGATATGCCCTAGAGGCAATAATAAATGATATTATTTATCTCCGAGTTCATAATTATGTTTATGTTCCATGCTATAACTGCAATGATTCTCGAGTCTGCAATATCCACGAGGCTGGAGGAAGACTCATATGCACTTGTGGAATAATAAGCGGTAAGAAGTATTCCTAGTTTGGCCTCTAAGACTAGCTCAAGTGTTGCATGATGGTTCCGTTTTCCTGATCATGGGCATGTCTATGCTAGCAACTTTGAGGGCACAATGTTAAGAGAACATTTGTGTTGAATCGACCCGGTTTGATGTTATGCATGATTCCTTAGATGGTTAACGTTTGCATGATTCCTTAGACCATAAAAGTATCGAGTTTCTTCATGCTTGCTTCATGAACTTTGGGGTTTATTAAACGTCATCCGTAAATGGGTGGCTATTACGGCGGCTTACGGGTTCATGGAAAAGTGTGTCAAGTAACTTGATAGCTCAAGATTGGGATTTGCTCCTCCGACAATGGAGAGATATCTCTACGGACCCTATCGGTGTTACGGTATCCATCATCATCTGCTGAACCGCGGTGTGATTTGATCACGGGGATGCGGAACAAGGAAGCGAGAAAGAGAACAAAACCAGTAACGAGGTAACTAGCATAGTGGACAAGTTGTTGATCCATGGGAATGCCAACATGTCTCATCTCGGGTATTTGTAACATATTGCGAAGCAACAGGAATAGGGCACGGCAACTAGAGGTTCACTGTAATATTCATTCGTGTGGGTATAGGGGTCAATATGCGTGTCCACGGCTCCGATGTTGATCATTGATTGGAAAGGGTTCCGGTCATGTCTATACTTCACCGAACCTATAGGGTCACACGCTTAAGGGTCATCTATATGTTGAATACTAGATGTCGTGGAATTGTCACGTCAGATGTCCTAGTGAAAGGACTTAGTCGTGGAGCCATCGCAACTAGGAAGCTTGAAGGGGTTAATCAGGACAAGAGACACGAGATGTTTATACTAGTTCGGCCCCTTACGGTGAAGGTAAGGCCTACGTCTAGTTGGGTTGGTATTGCTTGATGTTTCGATGACCGAGGAGCGAGATACGCTATGCCCGGTGCTTTCGATGAGTTGTTTCTTGCCCTAAACCGCCCGGCCGGTCATCCCGTATATACACGGGTGGGCCTTAACATGACCCTCTGATGAAGTCCAGACGGCTCATAGGCAGTGTCCTGCTTTCGGTGACTAGTTAATTCTACCTTATGTTACAAGTCATGTCATCATGGCGGTTTACCACTATGGGCCTTAAGCGCTGCGGACCTTAGACCCTTTATTGAACCACCATCTTCATGCTTGGTCTTGGGCTTCTTTCTGGTGAGTCTTCTTTGCGTAACCCGGCCCCTCCTGGGCGGCTTACACAAATAGTTATATCCCCAACATTAGGCCCCAGATTGATTTGAACCGGTTCATGTCAATCTTAAAATATCTTAAGAAATAAACGTTCAGCCTTCTGCCTGTGCAAAAGATTTTAACCCGTCATGACATCATCTTCTGGATCCGCGTTAACCCGCCGTGACGACATCCTTACTTAAATTCATATTTTACTCTACCATATCCTCCAACGGATCTTTGCTTTTACTAACCGTTCTGAAAACCAAGGCGTCGGGGCCGCTGGATAATAATGTTCAGTCTCCTTGTTTCTCGCGCTGTCTCAGTCGATCTTCCCTTATAAATAGGCACAACAGAGGTCTTCCATTCTCCCCCTTCGTTCGTCTCCTTCCTCTCGCTGTCTCTCTGCTGCTTAGAGCTTCGCCGCCACCGCCGCCGCAGATCTCCTCGTCTTCACCAACTCAGGCCGCTGCATCAACCTAACTTGACCAAAAAACGCGATGGACCTCCGCAGCAACTCAGCATCTGTAAGTTTCTTCCTCCTTGTTCCTTAGATCTGCATTAAGATTTTCGAGTTACGTCGATTGTTAAATTACACGCCCACGGCGAACCCTTGATATTTTCCCTTTCCCGTGCTCCCTTTTGATCTTTAGATAGCTAGAACTACTGCGGTAGCAGTTCCGCATCCATCTTGAATGGAAACAGATCTCATTTCCCTTGTTTAAAGGCCTCCTTCGAGTGTACGAATTCCTCTGTACTGGTTTTTTAGACCTAGAAATTTTTCTTTCCAGAGCTATTGTTTGATCCAAAAGAATAGCTGAAACTTGTGAAATTTGTTTGTTCCATACTTAGTCAAAAAACTGCCTCTGTCAAATTTGTTTGACCATGGTAATCTATGTAGTCGGTTTATGACAACACCGATTGTCAGTCTTGCTTGCTTCCGGCAACCTTAAGAAAATTTAACCTCCTTTGATACTTGTAGCGGCTTAAATACCACTGAATAATTAGCCATATGTCATTAGGCCCCTTATTAAGCCGTTGTTTCGAATAACTTCACGATGTCTTCCTCCGGGTTATAAATTGAACCGGAATTTTTCCTTTTGTCATAGGTTTCAATTTGACCAATGGCACCCAAGGTTCTCAAACCTCCGGTGACCTGTAACTAGGTCAAGTCCGTCGTTACCGAAAGCACCTTGTCTGATTTTGTGAAATCCGGCCATCTTCCCAAGAAGAAGGAGGTCATGTCTTATCGTGCTCCTAACCCGTCAGAGGAGAAGCCTCAACCCAAAGAGGGGGAGGTGATCGTGTTTACTGATCACATGAACTGGGGCTTCGCTCCACCCGGTTCAAAATTCTTCAGGGATGTTTTGCATTTCTTTGACCTCTGACCTCAAGACATCGGGCCCAATTCCATGTCAAACATTTGCAACTTCCAAGTCTTCTGCGAGGTGTACCTTGGAGAAGAGCCCAATATACTTTTGTTCAGAGAGCTATTCTATTTAAACCGCGTAATGAACGTGCCAATGGGCCCCGATCTTGAACTTGGTGGCATCTCGATTTAGCGCGGAGTGACTGCCTTTTCCTTATGCTGATCACCGAGTCATCCAAAGGATTGGAATCGGGACGTGGTTCTACTGCCAGGATACTTCTCCGGTGAGGAAAATCCTCTGCGACTTCCGCTAATGCGCCTTGAATCCAACCACCCGCTGCCGGATAAACTGACCGATGTTGAACGTCTGCCACTCGCTCCCACCATTAGGAAAATCAAAGCTCTTTTGGGATGTGGCTTAGATGGCATCGACCTGGTCCGAGTTTGGGTCACTTGGCGAGTGCTTCCGTTAAGTCGCCGCCCCGGCTTAATGTGCACTTACTTAGGCGAGAAGGATGACCCACTGCGTCATAGTCCCGATGACTTACCAGATGATGTGGTGGAGGCCACGACCCAAACGTTGTTGAAAGAGGGCACGGTGACTAGTAATGCCTTTGGCTTACTTCCCTTCTGCAAGAAGAACCCGGCCCCCGCAGTAAGTCATCAACCTCAATGAATATTCTTTACTATAATACACATTGCTTTTACTCATAACCACTTATCATTTTTCACAGGCCGATGACAACTTTTGGAAGGTCAAGTATAACCATGAGGCGGCCAAACAAGCCAGAGCAGCAAAAAGAGCCGAAAGGAAAGCCGCCAAGACTAGAACTTCGAAGAAGAGGAAGCCAAGCGCTTCAGATATGTTTAAACTTGATGACACTGATGATGATGAAGAAGAGGTAACTATAATCTCCTCCGACTCCGAGCCCCTGCCGCGTCAGAAAATTCGAAGAGTAACCCGGAAAGTAAGATTTTCACATCCTTTGGCTTACCAAGATCCTCAATTTCTTTTGAAGCAACAACAATTTGAAAGCCGGAGGCAGACCCGGACCAGCAAGGATAAAGAGCTCTCCTCCGGCTTACCTAACGTAACCAGGAAGCGTCGGACCGAGGTTATCTCCGATTTACGTTCTATTTTACCTTTGGCGGGTTTAATTCATCAATCTCTCTATTCATCTGACACCAATTATCAGGATACCTCTCCTTCCTCCGACGAGTCTATGCAATCTAACATGCCGGCTTTCAAAACTGCCCCTGGGTAATGTAATTTTGTTTACCTTATGTTTTTCCTTACTCATGCTTTTGTACTCATCCTTCTGCCTTTGTCCGCAGCGTGCAAGTGAAACCCAGTAAGAGGGTAAAAAAGAATAAGCCGCCCCAAGACCCGGTCGCGACTGAACCGGAGCTTGGCACGGCTGCTCCTGACAGTTCTACTCATCCGCCGCCGCCTGAACCAGCCTATGACATTCCAGCACTATCCACCCGCTGAAGATACTCTCAACAGCTCTGATAACGCGGAAGCTCCTAGCCCGGCCAAGAAAATTGATCCGGAAATTAAGATTCTGAAGACTCAGTTTGTTGAGCCAGGGCGGCCCACTGCCCTTGCCAAGTGCTCTGCTAAAGAGGAGCTTCTGGAGCGCCGAAAGACCAAGCTAGACATTACTGACTAAACTCATTTAAGCATTGGAGATATAGTCTCTGGCTATCTCAATCAAGTACATAGCAGCCGTGACCTGGAAATTGGCATGGTGAAGCAAATGCAGCAAAAATCTGAGGTATAACTTATGCTACTTTTCTGAATCATACTTACTGTATCAGCCACCATGTCTATTGCGATACACATTAGCCCCCAAGTGTCAAGTATCTTTGCTTGCAAAGTTCTTGGGACTTAATTTGCATGAACCGGCATGGTAAGTTAAAATTCTTCAGCATACATTAGCCCCCAAGTGTCAAGTATCTTTTGCTTGCAAAGTGCTTGGGACTTAATGTTATCTTACCATGATTCTGACTATAACCCGGCATCAATGCAGGCCACCATAAGTCAATTTCAGTCGGAGATTACTGACCTGAAGAGCCGCCTGGCAGCTCAAGAACTTGAAATTCAAAAGGCCAACTCCAAGTTTGAATTCAGCTTCTCTGAACAAGAGAAGTTGAAGAAGAATTTTGAGGCGGAGAAGAACATCTGGGCTGATGAGAAGGCCTCACTAGTAACCCGGGTCGAGACAGCAGAAACATCACTTGCAGAAGCAACAGCCGAGCTGTCCGGCTTAAAGCGCCAGATATCTCAAATGGTCTCAGCCATCTTCAGTAAGCTACTGTATATAACCTCAAATATTGTAATCCTTCCTTTGATGACTATTTTAATCGTTATTCTCCAGCTCACCTTATGATTATGAACGCAGGCCCCAGGAGCACAAACCTCAAGCATAACATGTTGATCAAACTGAAAGCGGTTTACACTCTAGTGGAGCAATCAGACACGGGTCACAACGCGTTTTGGCGTTGTAGGTTTATCAAATGTATGCTCCCCACCCTCTTTCGAAGACATGCTGAAATGTCTTGCTGTACTACCTCAACGGGTCCAAGATCTAAGGCGGGCGTCTTCAAGAGCCGGGGCCATAGCCGCGTTGAGCCGGGTAAAAGCATGGATTCCAGAACTAGACCCGGCCGACCTCGCTCTTGGATACCCGAGTCTGAAAGAGGATGGGAGCGTATTTGATGAACAGGATTTCACCGCCTGCGTCAAAGATATGCGCCCCGTGGCTACTCTCATTGGCAACGATACTGACCTTACCAAGTATCAGCCGGGCTATGACAGTGAGAACCGAAGAATTCCAACACCTCCTTATGATGAAGTCAGCCTGATCCCTCCAACTCGTAAGCATACCTTTGCCCCTGAGGTGGACCCAGCCGGTTTAATAGATGATGAAGCTGAGTTTGAAGCTTTGAGTGGCATTGACTGGGCCTCGTCAACCTTCCAGGACAGGGCATCCGACGGAGAGGTGGAGAAGGATAACCCGCAATCTTCAAGCCAACCACCAGTGTGAACCGCCAGGCGTTTATGACTTTGCGAAAACAATGCCTCATTATTCAGACTCGGGGAGTCTTGTAATAGGGTAGAAAAACCTCTCAATTTTTGTCATGCCTTCGCGCATGTTTATGGCGCTTAATACTTTCGTAAGCCGCCATCATTATATATTTCCAGCTTATGTTGATCTTTTATTTCCTTGATGTTAAAATTTTGCTTGCCTTATCCTGCATATAAAACAAGCAAAACTGCCTTGGCGATTTATCTTATCGGGTATCACATAAGGTATTGATAACCCGTAGTGCAAACCAAAACATCATATAAAGGCCGGTTTACAATTATATTTGTTTAAACAAAATCACAATAGCATACATGCGATCCTTTTGGTAATCTCACCAGTTTATGTGACCTAAATCATGAGGGTAAGTTTAACTCCTGAAAGTTGTCACATACGATGTTCACCTGGCCCTTAACAACTAAATTGACCAATATTAAACCGGAAGAACAAAAAACCATCTCATAGCGCTTTTAAGAAGGTCTCAAGATAGTCAAGTAATTATGCTTATGAAATATAATGGATAATAAACAATATTCAAAGGCTTCTGATTCGAATACGATCAGTAAACCGTTCCAAAGGGGTTAAGCTAAGATTCGAATACGATCATATAGCCCCCAGTGGCTTTGGCGATGCCGATCAAGTGGGTATCGACAGCTATGTTCTCTTTAGTTCGAATACGGCCTATGTTTGAACAGGAAGCCCCCAGGTGACCATAAGAGTTGTTTAATGACGCTGATTCGAATACGATCCACGTCAGATCCAAAGGGGTTAAGCTATGATTCAAATATGATCAAGAAGCCCCCAAGTGGGTTTGGCAGTATGCCGATCAAGTGGATATCAATAGCTATGTTCTCTTTGGTTCGAATATGACCTATGTTTGAACAGGAAGCCCCCAAGTGATCATGGATAGATTCAGATATGATCATAAACCGGACCAAAGGGAAAGCCGGATTCGGATATGATCCGCTCCCTGTTGGTTGTTTCCACCACCTGATAAAGAAGACATATAAACCTTTGAGGGTGAAAAGGACAAAGGTCCTGCTTTATTGCTTTATATAATATGTACATCGTCAAAATATATACATCTTGAGAGCCGGTGGCTCAAGTATAGTAAGGCCGAAGATGGGCGATATTCCACGGCCGGCGGGTCTCCTCCTCCGACTTACATGAGTCTTTGTGCTCTCGAACATTGATAAGGTAGTATGACCCATTGTTCAGATTCTTGCTGACCACAAAGGGTCCTTCCCAAGGAGGGGATAGCTTGTGTATATCGGACTGATCCTGGATGAGCCGGAGCACTAAGTCGCCTTCACGAAGGTTACGCTTCTAACCGGGCTGGCCGTGATAGCGGCGCAGGTCTTGTTGGTAAATCGCCGAGCGGGCTATTGCCAAGTCTCGCTCCTCACCCAACAAGTCAAGTGCATCCTGAAGAGCTTTTTCGTTATCAACCTCAACGTAAGCCGCCACGCGGGGTGAACCGTGCCGGATGTCACTTGGCAGGACTGCCTCTGCTCCATACACCATGAAGAAAGGTGTGTAACCTGTAGATCTGTTAGGCGTAGTGTTGATGCTCCATAGTACAGAAGGTAGCTCCTCCACCCAACAACCCGGAGTCCGCTGTAAGGGGACCAATAGCCGGGGTTTGATACCCTTCAAGATCTCCTGATAGCTCTTTCTGCTTGACCATTGGATTGAGCAAGAGCAACAGCCGAAACATCAAGCCGGATATGTTCTCGTTGACAGAACTCTTCCATGGCACCCCTGGAGAAATTAGTGCCATTATCAGTTATGATGCTGTGTGGAAAACCAAAACGAAAGATCACCTTTTTCATGAACTGAACTGCCGTGGCTGCATCACACTTACTGACCAGCTACGCCTCAACCCACTTTGTAAACTTATCCATCGCCACCAGGAGGTGTGTCTTTTATCATTAGACCTCTTGAAAGGTCCAACCATGTCAAGCCCCAGTTGCGAACGACCAAGTAATTGGAATCATCCTCAACTCTTGAGCCGGCACATGAGCTCGTCGTGAGAATTTTTGACATCCGTCACATTTGCTGACTAGATCCTCCACATCAGCATGAGCCGTCAGCCAATAGAAACCATGACGGAAAGCCTTGGCCACAAGAGATTTTGAACCGGCATGATGACCACAATCTCCTTCATGGATCTCACGAAGTATCTCCTGACCCTCCGCAGGCGACACACAATGTTGAAACGCCCCAGTGACACTGCGGTGATGTAACTCGCCATGAACAATTGTCATAAATTTGGATCGCCTGATGATTTGTCTCGCCAAGGTCTCATCCTCAGGCAACTCTTCCCGGGTCATATAGGCCAAGTATGGCACTGTCCAATCCGGGGTAACGTGAAGGGTTGCCGCCCATTTGTGCCTCCCGGGGCAACTGCTGCTAGTTCTTCCTCTGTGAGGTACCTTGATGTAGGATTATGCAAGACATCGAGAAAGGTGTTAGGCGGCACCGCTTACGCCGAGATCCCAACCGGCTTAAAGCATCACCGCCTCATTGTTCCTTCGATCAATGTGCTCCACTTGATAACCTTTGAAGTGCCCAGCCACAACATCCACTTCACGACGATAAGCCGCCATAAGGGGATCCTTGGAATCCCACTTGCCTGACACCTGTTGGGCCACGAGATCTGAATCGCCCAAGCACCTTACCCGGCTCAAATTCATCTCTTTGGCCATCCAGAGACCATGGAGTAAGGCCTCGTACTCAGCTGCATTGTTAGTACAAGGAAACATAAGACGGAGAACGTAACAAAATTTGTCACCTCGATGGGAAGTTAAAACAACTCCAGCCCCCGAGCCTTCTAACTGCCTGGACCCATCAAAGTGAATAGTCCAATATGTATTATCCGGCTTCTCCTTAGGTGCCTGCAACTCTGTCCAATCATTGATAAAGTCCACCAAGGCTAGAGACTTAATAGCGGTACGTGGCATGTACTTCAAACCATGAGGCCCAAGCTCAATATCCCACTTGGCGACTCGTCCTGTGGCTTCCCTGCTCGATGATGTGTCTCCCAAGGCGAGAACTTACCACAGCTTATAGGATGACTTTGCATCTTTCAGCTTCCAGCTTGCCATAAACACTCCGTAAACGTTTCTGCCAATGTGGATACCTTTGTTTAGACTCAATGAGCACCTTACTGATGTAGTAAACTGGCCATTGAACCGGATGCTCTTTGCCAGCCTCCTTACGCTCCACCACGATGGCAACACTTACGGCTCGTGAATTAGCATCCACATATAACAACAACGGCTCTTTACCAATGGGAGCCGCAAGGACCGGTGGCTCAGACAAGCTGTCTCTTTAAATCTTCAAAGGCGTATCGGCAGCATCACCCGCATAAAAGTGTCCGTTTCTTCATCATCCGATACAACGGTAGGGCCTTCTCACCTAACCGACTTATGAACCGGCTTAAAAGCGACCTTCACGACCAGCCCGATCGGCTGAACATCATTGATGCACGCCGGCTTAGCCAGAGAGGTAATTGCCTTGATCTTCTCCGGATTAGCTTCAATGCCTCTGTTTGATACCAGAAAACCCAAGAGATTGCCTGCAGGTACACCAAATACACACTTGGCCGGGTTAAGCATCATCTTATAAACCCGGAGATTATCAAAGGTCTCTTTCAAGTCATATATCAAGGTTTCCTTCTCTCTGGACTTCACCAGGATGTCGTCCACATAAGCATGAACATTGCGCCCAATTTGATCGTGGAGACAGTTACGTACACATCACGATAAGTCGCTGAGCACTCTTGAGCCCAAATGGCATAGATACATAACGAAGGCTCCAAGCGGGGTGATGAAAGCCGTCTTCTCCACGGTCCTTAATCGCCTTTTGATCGATGATAACCGTAGGTAAGCATCTAAAAAGCTCAAGCGCTTCGCAACCCGTCAGTAGCATCAATGATTTGATCAATACGGGGAGAGCAAAGGGATACGCCGGACAAGCCTTATTTAAGTCCGTAATCCACACACATCCGCCAGTGCCGTTCTTCTTGAGCACGAGCACCGGGTTAGCCAACCACTCCGGTGAAAAACTTCAACAATGAACCCAGCCGCTAAGAGCCGGGCGACTTCCTCTACCATAGCATTCCGTCTTTCTTCATTGAACCGTCGACGAAACTGCTTGACCGGCTTATAATTTGGATCAATATTGAGAGTGTGCTCAGCGAGTTCTCTCGGTACACCCGGCATGTCAAAAGGTTTCCATGCAAAGATGTCCCGGTTCTCACGGATGAACTCAATGAGCGCGCTTTCCTATTTAGGATCCAAATTGGCACTGATACTGAACTGCTTAGATGAATCACCTGGATTGAAATCCACAAGCTTGGTTTCGACAGCCGACTTAAACTTCATCGCCGGGTCATGCTCAGTGGTTGGCTTCTTTAGAGAGGTCATATCTGCCAGGTCAACATTGTCTTGATAAAATTTCAGTTCCTCTACTGCACAAATAGACTCAGCATAAGCCGCGTCGCCCTCCTCACATTCCAGGGCTATCTTTCGACTTCCATGCACGGTGATGGTGCCCTTGTGACCAGGCATCTTAAGTTGCAGATAAACATAACATGGCCGTGCCATGAACTTGGCATAAGCCGGCTGCCCAAACAGAGCATGATATGGACTCCTGATTTTGACCACCTCAAACGTCAATTTCTCAGCCCTGGAATCATACTCATCTCCAAAGGGCACTTCCAGTTCAATCTTGCTAACTGGGTAAGCTGACTTACCAGGAACCACTCCATGAAAAACAGTGTTGGACGTCTTCAAATTCTTATCAGTTAATCCCATGCGTCGAAAGGTCTCATAATAGAGGATATTGATGCTCCTACCCCCGTCCGTGAGTACCTTAGTGAATTTATATCCACCAACCTGAGGTGCTACCACCAAGGCTAACTGACCCGGATTATCAACCCGAGAGGTGATCTTCCTGCTCCATACAATGGGCTGTTCGACCACCTCAAATAACGGGAACCGCCCGGCTCAATAAATGACCCTCTTATGAACCTTACAGTCACGTTTGCATAAGCTGGTGGTGAATACGTGATACTGCCCACTATTCAGCTGCTTCGGATGGCTTTGATAACCCGACTGCTGCTGCTGTTGTCCCCCCTAACCAGGCTGTTGTTGATTATAGCTACCTTGATTTCCCTGAAAGCCGGAACTTGAACCGCCGCCCGGGCCATGAAAGCCGCCGGCTCCTGAGCCGCCGCCCGATCCATGATTTCCATCAAACGTGTTGGAATTCTTGAAAGCCTTCATGATCGTGCAATCTTTCCATAAGTGGGTGGCAGGTCGTTCCCGGGTGCCGTGTCTCGGGCAATGCTCATTGAGTAGCTGCTCAAGAGATGGGCCTGACCCGCCCGCCAGATCGAAGCGGTTTTCCCTTACGTCTCTGATTGTTACCCTGCGCATTGGCATTGGCCACAAACTCCGGGTTACCCTCAGCTTTACGCTTATTGCCTCCTTGATTCATCGGGTTATGCTGCTGACCGTTTCCATTGCCGTTCTTCTTTCCCTTCCCTGTCCTTTCCTCATCGAGGCGGGATCCTTGGTACTATCAGAGTCGGCGTATTCGACTAAAGCTGCCATCAGCGTACCCATATCATTGCAATCACGCTTAAGGCGCCCCAGTTTCTGTCTTAGCGGCTCAAAGCGGCAATTCTTCTCCAACATGAGGACTGCAGAGCCGGCATCCATCTTATCAGACGAATGTATTATCTCCTTGATTAGTTGTGGATTCACCCTCCTCCTGCTTACAATTTGTCAAGTCCACGATCGACATGGATTGCTTGCAAGTGTCTTTGAAGTTCTGGATGAATCGGGCCTTTAGCTCTGCCCATGAATTAATGGAATTGGGTGGCAAGCCCTTTAACCAAGATCGGGCCGTTCCATCCAACATCATGGTGAAATACTTGGCCATTGCCGCGTCGCTGACCTCCAACAGCTCCATGGCCATCCCATAACTTTCAATCCACGCTCCGGGCTGTAAGTCGACCGTGTAATTCGGCACCTTTCGAGGTCCCTTGAAGTCCTTGGGTAGGTGTACATTACGCAGAGCCGGCACCAGACAAGGAACACCGCCGGTTCTAGTAGCCACTCCCGTCTCAACGGAAGTCGTCGGATACTCTGGGAAATCTTGATGAGCCGTCTGTTGAGCCGCTAGCTGAGCCGCCCGCTCGTTCTCCTGACGTATTCGGTCTTGTACCGGGTTATAGCCACCGGGCTGGTTACGACGCTGGGCGTTGCTTGACAAAGCTTCTGACTCCATGTGCCGGCTGTAACTTGGACTCCAGTTTTGACGAGGCGGTGCTAACCAAGGCGGAGGAGTCGAATGAATCCTGTCCCGGCTATAAGAATAAGTCTCTTGCTGAGCCAGGCCGTGCGGACAAGTTCTCACGATCCTCCGGGTCTCCACTGCTGGCCGGATCATCACCGTCCTTGGGAGAGCCGCCAAAGCAGCCGCCCGATCTTTGCGATTAAGTTCTCCATGGGGTTGGAAAAGTGATCCGGTGGTATCGGCACATAACGGGGCGGTGCCATGTTCTCATGAGGAGGTGCCATCTCCCGAGGCTGAGCCGGTCCTCCTGTTCGGGCTGTCATAAACTGATTTGCATCTGGCGGGTTACTTGGGCCGGCTCCGGGTGTAGCAAAAAGATTCCGAGGATCATAAACCGGAGGTAAAATGGACTGAATTTTCTGATGTCTTCTCCTCATTACGTCGTTAGACGCGTTCAGGCTCATCGTGAGCTGGTAGGCCTCCGACTGTAGCCGTTGTGCTCGTGCATCCAAAGCCGCCCGTTCTGTAGCTAACTTGGTGTCCTCAGCTGCCAAGGCCTCCTTGGCCTGAGCTATCGCCTCGCGCACCTGTGCCACCTCCGCGTTATGCTCATCTTGATTAGCAGGAATAACCATGGCGGTTAACAGGGCCGTAAGCTTATCCATGAGATCCATCAGTAGCTGAGCCGGTGGGCGCACAGGGCCTCCTGCCCCGGCCGCTCCTGACCCGGACGTTATTGCAGCAGCGGCTGTAGAATTTTGGCCGGGTTGAGTCCCAGCCATGAAGACTCCTGCCCAGCTTGGCGGCTCATAGGGGTCCGGAATACTGGAGCCATCGGAACAGACCCCAAGCACGCCATCTTGCACTTGATACAATGAATCTGTTGAACGGCGTGACGAATCACCGTCGAGAGGACGGCCGTCTCACCACCATCTTCAGATCCTTTAGAAAGTTCCTCTCCGTGGATGAAGCCCACGAAGGCACGCTTCATGACGGGTTGAATCCGGGCGGGTCTCGCACGCTGAGCCGTCTCGATGAGGTCGGTGCAGTTGTCCGGCTCAGGGCCCGGCTCACCAATCCGGCCGATGAAGACATGGATTCCGCCGAAGGGGACCCGGTACCCGTACTCAATTGAGCCGGCGTCGGGGCCCCAGCCTTCATTGTCGATGTAGATCTTGCCGCGACGACTCTTGGTCATCCTTCCAACCACATATCCCTTGAGCCCTTCGTAGTTGCCCTTCAAGAACTCAAATCCATCGTGCGCTGGCCCCACGGTGGGCGCCAACTGTCGTGGAATTGTCACGTCATATGTCCTAGTGAAAGGACTTAGTCGTGGAGCCATCGCAACTAGGAAGCTTGAAGGGGTTAATCAGGACAAGAGACACGAGAGGTTTATACTAGTTCGGCCCCTTACGGTGAAGGTAAGGCCTACGTCTAGTTGGGTTGGTATTGCTTGATGTTTCGATGACCAGGGAGCGAGATACGCTATGCCTGGTGCTTGATGAGTTGTTTCTTGCCCTAAACCGCCAGCGGGTCGTCCCCTTATATAAACGGGTGGACGCCCCGCAGCCTACAGAGTCCCGGCCGGCTCATAGACAGTGTCCGGCTCGGTGACTAGTTAATTCTACCTTATGTTACAAGTCATGTCATCATGGCGGTTTACCACTATGGGCCTTAAGCCGCCTGCGGACCTTAGACCCTTTATTAAACCACCATCTTCATGCTTGGTCTTGGGCTTCTTTCTGGTGAGTCTTCTTTGCGTAACCCGGCCCCTCCTAGGCGGCTTACACAAATAGTTATATCCCCAACACAAGACAAGGAGTCTGATAGAAAATCACCGGAAAAGTTTCGGACACCGGAAAAGTTTCGGACAGCGGAATCGTACCGCAGAGAGAGGTCATCGGATAAGTTCCGATGATTCCGAAAAGTTTTTTCGGGATATACCATTAAGTCAAATGGGTTTCGGCACATGCCTGATAATTCTTGGAGGATGCGAGAATCATTCTGGAAGCTTTTTGGAATTTTCTGAGATAAAAACCGGAAATGTTCCGGAGCTGCCGGAGCCACTTCGGGAGCAAGCAAGCCGTAAAAGAAACGGAATTGTTTGAACGCGTTGAAAATCATTTTAGTGGGTAATGGAAATGTTCTTAGCCCACATAAATTTTTCAGTTCGATCGGGGCCAGCTGAAAAATGTAAATGCGTGAATAGTGAAAGTGCTTTTTGGGATATTTATGGAAAGCCACCTTTTGGGGCTTTTCCCAAAAGGCTTCTAGATGAACTTGGGGACTAAGGAACCCCTTTTGGGAGGCCCCCATGAGGGGTGGCCGGCCACACATGTGGAGCTCCATGGAGCTCCACTTGCCTTCCCATTTTACCCTTATGAAGGATCCATGCACTACTAGGGAAAAGCCTATACACAGAATCTTACCAGCAGCGCTCCTCAAAATACAACGCTCTTGCTATTTAGCGGCAAGCGTGATAACAAAGCAGCGTTGCTTTGAAAGGAAAATAGCAGATGGCGCTTCCACGCCAAACCGGCGCTACTGCTCTAATTGCCATGACCTCGCAACCCAGCTAGTTATAGCAGTGGCGCCCTATCTTTGAACCGTGCTACTTTGCTATAGAAGTTAGCGACAACACTCTTATAAGAAAATCGCCATCGCTACGATCATCTGTCCACAAGTTTAGTCCCACCTCGCTCCGTGAATGTGGTGTTTACCACCTTAAATATGTTACTACGAAACTATCACAACCAGTTGTTCTTCATTTAACTCTATGTGTAGAATTTGTGGCGCTATATGTGTCCCGTCCAGTTCCTACGGGAGTGGACTAATATTGACTATTCAGATTATACACAAAAGATCATTGATGGCCAATGTATTTTTGATGCGTGCTTAGACTTAGCAATGGCGTTTTCCGTAAAATGCGCTTGTAGCTAATTTAGCTATAGCGGTTCCTAAAGTGCGCCATCTGCTAGTTCGACTTAACCCCACTCAAAATTTCACTAAGTCCTCCTCCTGTTCCCCTACTCCTCTATTGCCGCCCTTGAGCCCGAGCCTGCCCTCACGCTGCCGCCCTTGAGGCTGCCCTCAACCTCACCGCTGCCGCCCGCTGCCGCTCTCGACCTCACCGTCGCCGCCGCCTCCCCACCCCTCCGCTCCCGACCTCACCGCCCGCTCTCGATCTCACCATCGTCAGAACACACGCCGCGCTGTCCTCCATCCGCCACCGAGGTACTCCCTCCTTCCGTGCCTCCTCCTCCCACCGTGCCCTCCTCCCTCCTCCTCCCACCGTGCCCTCCTCCCTCCGCCTGCGGCCGCCCCCTCCTCCCTCCTTCGCCGGCAGCCCTCCTCCCACCGCCCCTCCCTCCTCCTCCTCCGGCCGCCCGCTCCCCCTCCTCTCTCCTCCCTCCCTCCCTTGTCTCCGTTCTTGCAAATCGTAGGTGTTTTGAATAAAATAGAAGTAAGAAAATTTAGGGTAGAACTAGGGTAGTAGAATTTTTAGCAAGTGTTCAATAGAAATTTTTTTATTTAGTAAGTGATTAATATAACTAGTTTATTTATATTAGGTACTTAATAGAACTAGTTTATTTGGTAAGTGCTTAATAGAACTAGTTTATTTATAGTACGTGCTTAATAGCACTAGTTTATTTAGTAAGTAGTTAATAAAACTAGTTTATTTAGTGTTAGGATTATATATAAGATATTTTCAAATGTTTTTTTCATATTACTAGCAGTGATGGTATTAGTTAACTAGGGCAGTATGATTAAAAGTAGTTGTAGTTGAACTACTTTAGTTGTAGTTGAACTAGTTTAGTAAGTAAATTAATAAACTAGTTGAACTAGTTGAACTAGTTGAATTAATAGAACTAATGTATTTTAGTAAGATAATTAATATAACTAGTTGAACTACTTTTATTTTTAGAAAGAACTAGTTTTTAGTAAGATAATTAATATAACTAGTTGAACCACATAATCAAATTATAGTAAGTTTCTATTTAGTAATAACTAGTTGAATTAATAAACTAGTTGAACATGTCATATTTGTTGTTATCTTTTAGTTTAAGAAATTATTGGGGATGTATTAGTGATAACTTATACGGTTTTTGCTTTTTGCAGAAATCAGAGCCCTCCATCATCCCGCCGTCGTCCCGTCACCGACCCCTCCGACATCGAGGTGAGACCAGCCAAATATCCATGTGTATCTTTTTGTTGCTCAAATAGGATATGTGGTTGCCCAAGTGGCCGTTCATGTTCAGTTTACACCTCCCAGTGGCCTATGTTTTGCCGAGTGTTGATTAATTTCTGTTAAGCAAATTTCAGGCGCCGATATGTCCTTTTTTAGCAAAAGGTCATGCCGGATTTTTTCCGTGAATTCTGGCATGACTTGTGCTAGAATATGTAGGAAATATCGAGAGAGGCCTGGATTTTCTCGAAAAATAATGATCTAATTTAGGTTTTTTAGTACATATATTTAATTGTACAAGTTTAATCTTTGAATTATGAACGTAGGAAATGTTGTACTCGGACGACGATAGTCTCCCGGGGGAGTGCAGCTGGTGCCACGACGATCGAGGTATGTGCGACAGGTTCGTTGAGTTGGACGAAGATCGGCGCTTCAGCATTAAGCTCGAGGAGACCTTCGATGTTGAAACGGTACGCAACAACGACAAGAGTTTTTTTTCGTAATTAAGCATGACTTCAACTATTTCAACATCTAATTTTCATATTTTACAATTCGACTAGCTTATCCCATGCCATGCAAGACGCTATGTCTTGGAGAGGATGGGTTTTGAAGACCATGAAAATTTTGAAACAAAGAAAATACACCTAAGGACCCATCATGATATGGATTTTGAAGTAAATCTGTACTATGCTCAGAGCGTAACCCATTTTGGTTGCCAAAATTGGGAAGCACTTTGCAAAATGTATGGTTTTTATGAGGGTATGATTGTCACCATGGATCTTGGTGATCCCGACACGAACAAGACAATATGGACATTTGGGTCCTTGTTGATACGCTTCGATTCTACCGCAATGTGAGTTTCTCAAACATAGTTATTAACTAATTTATATTGTTTATTTCAAAATAGTTGACAGCTTATTTTCATTGACACTTATTTTGAATCTTCAAAGAATGTGCGTAAGATGGTAGACAAAACCCACTACATCGATGGCTCGAATTAACTTATAAGGAGAAAAGTCATCTGATTGCTTATTGTACTTTCTTTGAGAATTACAATACCTATTATCGAACTACTCCAAATTATGGTGAATACGTGCCACTAGTGCACGTGTTGAACCACGATAACTTCTATGAAGATACCCTGGTAAGATTTTTTACTATTACGACATCCGTGCATCTTTTGCATTCTTCCAAAACTAGTACATCATTGCTAACTACTGAAGTTATTACTATGTTTTTCAACGGAAAATCCAGATGGATTGTGTGCCTCATCGATGTATTACAATGAGTCGCCTTGAAGTTACGAACATACAACCCGGGTCATCCCACGGATCTCACACTGTGCATATCGGATTTCTAAAACCGGTGAACACATGCTAATCAAAGAATGGAAAAAATGTTTGGACATTCGCAAGGAGGTTCTTGGAAGTAACATTAGCTTAAAAGGCAAGAATTGGAGACAGGATAATCTCCATTCTCCATAATGGAGAGTCAGGGGCTATCTTGTTTTTTGCTATTTTACCTTAGAGAATATAGTAGGTCCTAAGAGAATGTAGTAGGTCCTATGAGGTCCTAAGAGAATGTAGTAGGTCCTATGTGATGTCTCATTGATGAAAACGATGATCTTGAGGAGGTGTTATATGACAATGATGTATTATGATGATAAGTTGTTAATGATATGATATGATATTTATTATATCATTGGGTGAAAGAATCATGGATTAGTTTCAAGTGGATGTCCATCCACTTGAAACTAGTCCACTGATTGTTTCACCTACTCATTATGATGTAAAAACAGTCTCTAAATTCCTGTTGTATGCAAATTGTGTAACGGTGTATGAAATACAACATGAAATAAAAAAGAAATAAAATACTAAATAATAGTAGTAGCACGGGCAAGGTGGAGCGCTACTACTAATTACCAGCAGCGCTGCTCTGGAGAAAGCGCTACTACTAGATCATTTTAGCAGCAGCCTTGGTCCAGGCGCGCTGCTGCTAAGCTTTAGCTGTAGCGTCTTATCAGTAGCGCTCCTTCCCGCGCTACTGATAGGCCTAAAACCCGCGCTGCTGCTAGGCTTTTCCCTAGTAGTGATGTGATGGGCTTTTTGGGTATTTATCCCATGGGCTTTTCCTATAAATAGAGGTGGAGGGGTGCTCTCCACTCACATCCCTTCTCACATACAAGTGTCATGCAATGATCTGGCTTATTCTCTCCCTCCCACGAAAAGTGTTTCGTAGAGCCGTAAGGCTATCTGGGTTCCGGCAGGAACTAGTTCTGACGGCAATGACCTCATTGGATAGATGACACCGTATGTGTGCAACCTCAGAGAGAGATCGTA
Source organism: Aegilops bicornis (assembly GCA_021605145.1). Taxonomy (NCBI): domain Eukaryota; kingdom Viridiplantae; phylum Streptophyta; class Magnoliopsida; order Poales; family Poaceae; genus Aegilops; species Aegilops bicornis. The sequence continues at coordinate 14,251,657 of CM038675.1, forward strand.
GTTTCGGTCTTAGTTCGTGAGTGCCTCCCGAAGGGCTGTCCGTGTGACCGTCCGAGTTTCGAAGGTCCTCCCGAAGGGCTGTCCGAGTGATCGTTCAAGTTTCAAAAGTCCTCCTGAAGGGCTGTCCGCGACACCGTCCGGGGGGCTGTTCGACCGTCTCCCGGAGGGCTGTCTGAGGAGCAGATGAGGGTATACATCCTCGCGGTTGGGAGGTTGTAAATCCTAGCTGCGGGGATCTGCACCGCCGTTCGTCATCGACTCTACTTCCCGCCGCGCTATGAGTCGGTAACGAAAAGGATCAAACCATGTATGCAGTCTCCATAGTGGTCCTGGGTTGGTGCGTAGGTCGGAAATTTTTTGTTTTCTGCTGCGTTCCCCTACAGTGGCATCATGAGCCGTAGTATGCGTAGATGCAGGTTGCGATCTAGAATACATGGAGATGTATGGGTATTGCATAATATAATTTTGGAGTAAATGAGATCTATTGCTGAAAATTATTTATGCGGGTGACAGATGAAATCTGTTACCCAACGTTCTTGTTGCTTCCCTAGAATTTGCGTTTACTCATTCTCGAGACAGCATGGTGGAATTTGACAAAATCCTGGCAATCCGTGATCCTGATTGATCATGGAAGTGCTATCGGTTCTTTGAGTTCTGCCGTAGTCAAAAGAAAGATGAAATTCGCATATGAAAGGGCATTGCAGATATGATCTGCATGGGGGTCATGCGTATGATGAAGTTTAGTATGGGCTCGAGATTTAATTATCTCGTGTTTCATACACCCCGAGATGTTAATCTAGCAACTTGAATAATCATACTTGATGATAAAATGTTGGTAGCTGCGGTTTAAGTCGAAACCTTAGAAGCCACGAAAAACAAGTTTGCATGAACCGATTAGAAACGTCTAACTTGGTTTTGCAGGAGGGTTTGCATGTTCATGTGATGTGGTATAGCAATGCTCATATTCAATTTGATTATGTGTGAGATGACTATATGATGTAAATTGATTAACATGACCTCGTGTCATGATTGACATGATGGTCGGAGCCATATGATTGTCACTTTAGTGCCTGGCAACGTGTCAACCTTAAGTAATGCACTTATTTTATTAGCTATAGAGATAGCAATATTATTTGGTGCATCGACAAGGTGGTGGCAATCCTCACGAAGGTGAACACCGACGCGAATGCCGAAGACGAAGGTGACAAAGAAAAACAGACAATCTCCTTCGAAGTATCAGGGTTTCATACGGAAACTCGTCAGTTACAAAGGGATTTCATTTCTTTTTAACTTATTTGAACCCCCTTGTTTTTCTGTGTTCAAAATGCACCATTCAAAGCCACATCATCAATTTATAACCCTTTCTGACTTCATATGTTATTTTTCATGCATTTACCGATTATTTTTGAGCTATAAGACCATGAAATTGAAAAGCATTTGAAATGAACTCTGAAAAGGTTCCAAGTTGGCATGGTATCATCATTTCACCCACATAGCATGTGCAAGAAAGTAGAGAGGCTTCGCCAAAAGCTGGATGCGCTTCAGTGTACAAAATGCAGACAATCTCCTTGATATCGGGGTTTCATCACAGCACAAATGCATTACAAAGGGATTTCATTTCTTTCTAACTTATTTGAACCCCCCTGTTTTTCTGTGTTCAAAATGCACCATTCAAAGCGACATCATCAATTTACAACCCTTTCTGACTTCATTTGTTATTTTTCATGCATTTACTGATTATTTTAAGCTATAAGACCATGAAATTGCAAAGCATTTGAAATGAACTGTGATAAGGTTCCAAATTGGCATGGTATCATCATTTCACCCACATAGCATGTGCAAGAAAGTAGAGAGGCTTACGGCAAAAACTGGATGCACTTCGTGTACAAAACAGACAATCTCCTTCAAGTATCGGGGGTTTCATCACGAAACTCGTCTGCATTACAAAGGGATTTCATTTCTTTTGAACTTATTTGAACCCCCTTGTTGTTCTGTGTTCAAAATGCACCATTCAAAGCCACATCATCAATTTACAACCCTTTCTCACTTCATTTGTTATTTTTCATGGATTTACTGATTGTTTGGAGCTATAAGACCATGAAATTGAAAAGCATTTGAAATGAACTCTGATAAGGTTCCAAATTGGCATGGTATCATCATTTCACCCACATAGCATGTGCAAGAAAGTAGAGAGGCTTACGGCAAAAAGCTGGATGCACTTCGTGTACAAAATGCATAATCTCCTTGATATCGGGGTTTCATTCGAAACTCGTCTGCATTACAAAGGGATTTTATTTCTTTGAACTTATTTGAACCCCTTGTTGTTACGTGTTCAAAATGCACCATTCAAAGCCACATCATCAATTTACAACCCTTTCTCGACTTCATTTGTTATTTTTCATGCATTCTACTGATTATTTTGAGTTATAAAACCATGAAATTGAAAAGCATTTGAAATGAACTCTGAAAAGGTTCCAAGTTGGCATGGTATCATCATTTCACCCACATAGCATGTGCAAGAAAGTAGAGAGGCTTACGGCAAAAACTGGATGCACTCCGTGAACAAAACAAACAATCTCGTTCAAAGTATAAGGGTTTCATACGGATACTCGTCTGTTACAAAGGGATTTCATTTCTTTTGAACTTATTTGAACCCCCTTGTTTTTCTGTGTTCAAAATGCACCATTCAAAGCCACATCATCAATTTACAACCCTTTCTGACTTCATTTATTATTTTTCATACATTTACTGATTATTTTGAGCTATAAGACCATGAAATTGAAAAGCATTTGAAAAGAACTCTGAAAAGGTTCCAAGTTGGCATGGTATCATCATTTCACCCACATAGCATGTGCAAGAAAGTAGAGAGGCTTATGAAAAAAACTCGATGCACTTTGTGTACAAAACAGACAATCTCCTTGAAGTATCGGGGTTTCATACGGAAACTAAATGCATTACAAAGGGATTTCATTTATTTTGAACTTATTTGAACCCCCTTGTTTTACTGTGTTCAAAATGCACCATTCAAAGCGACATCATCAATTTACAACCCTTTCTGACTTCATTTGTTATTTTTCATGCATTTACTTATTATTTTGAGCTATAAGACCATGAAATTGCAAAGCATTTGAAATGAACTCTGATAAGGTTCCAAATTGGCATGGTATCATCATTTCACCCACATAGCATGTGCAAGAAAGTAGAGAGGCTTACGGCAAAAACTGGATGCACTTCGTGTACAAAACAGACAATCTCCTTCGAAGTATCAGGGTTTCATACGGAAACTTGTCTGTTACAAAGGGATTTCATTTCTTTTGAACTTATTTGAACCCCCTTGTTGTTCTGTGTTCAAAATGCACCATTCAAAGCCACATCATCAATTTACAACCCTTTCTGACTTCATTTGTTATTTTTCATGCATTTACTGATTATTTTGAGCTATAAGACCATGAAATTGAAAAGCATTTGAAATGAACTCTGATAAGGTTCCAAATTGGCATGGTATCATCATTTCACCCACATAGCATGTGCAAGAAAGTAGAGAGGTTCTGACAAAAACTGGATGCACTTCGTGTACAAAACAGACAATCTCCTTGAAGTATCAGGGTTTCATACGGAAACTCGTCTCTTACAAAGGGATTTCATTTCTTAACTTATTTTAACCCCCTTGTTGTTCTGTGTTCAAAATGCACCATTCAAAGCCACATCATCAATTTACAACCCTTTCTGGCTTCATTTGTTATTTTTCATGCATTTACTGATTATTTTGAGCTATAAAACCATGAAATTGAGAAGCATTTGAAATGAACTCTGAAAAGGTTCCAAGTTGGCATGGTATCATCATTTCACCCACATAGCATGTGCAAGAAAGTAGAGAGGCTTACTGCAAAAACTGGATGCACTCCGTGTACAAAACTGACAATCTCCTTTGAAGTATCAGGGTTTCATACGAAAACTCGTCTGTTACAAAGGGATTTCATTTCTTTTGAACTTATTGGGACCCCTTGTTTTTCTGTGTTCAAAATGCACCATTCAAAGCCACATCATCAATTTACAATCCTTTCTGACTTCATTTGTTATTTTTCATGCATTTCTTGATTATTTTGAGCTATAAGACCATGAAATTGAAAAGCATTTGAAATGAACTCTGATAAGGTTCCAAATTGGCATGGTATCATCATTTCACCCACATAGCATGTGCAAGAAAGTAGAGAGGCTTACGGCAAAAACTGGATGCACTTCGTGTACAAAACAGACAATCTCCTTCGAAGTATCAGGGTTTCATTCGGAAACTAAATGCATTACAAAGGGATTTCATTTTTTTGAACTTATTTGAACTCCCTTGTTTTTCTATAGTCAAAATGCACCATTGAAAGCCACATCACCAATTTACAACCCTTTCTGACTTCATTTGTTATTGTTCATGCATTTACTGATTATTTTGAGCTATAAGACCATGAAATTGAAAAGCATTTGAAAAGAACTCTGAAAAGGTTCCAAGTTGGCATGGTATCATCATTTCACCCACATAGCATGTGCAAGAAAGTAGAGAGGCTTACGACAAAAACTGGATGCACTTTGTGTACAAAAGCGGACAATCTCCTTGAAGTATCGGGGTTTCATACGGAAACTCGTCTGCATTACAAAGGGATTTCATTTCTCTTTGAACTTATTTGAAATCCATTGTTTTTCTGTGTTCAAAATGCACCATTCAAAGCCACATCATCAATTTACAACCCTTTCGACTTAATTTGTTATTTTTCATACATTTCTTGATTATTTTGAGCTATAAGACCATGAAATTGAAAAGCATTTGAAATGAACTTCGAAAAGGTTCCAAGTTGGCATGGTGTCATCATTTCACCCACATAGCATGTGCAAGAAAGTAGAGAGGCTTACGGCAAAAACTGGATGCACTTCGTGTACAAAACAGACAATCTCCTTCGAAGTATCAGGGTTTCATCACGGAAACTAAATGCATTACAAAGGGATTTCATTTATTTTGAACTTATTTGAACTCCATAGTTTTAATGTGTTAAAATGCACCATTCAAAGTCACATCATAAATTTACAACCCTTTCTCGACTTCATTTGTTATTTTCATGCATTTACTTATTATTTTGAGCTATAAGACAATGAAATTGAAAAGCATTTGAAATGAACTCGATAAGGTTCCAATTTGGCATGGTATCATCATTTCACCCACATATAATGTGCAAGAAAGTAGAGAGGCTTACGGCAAAAGCTGGATGCACTTCGTGTACAAAACAGATAATCTCCTTGAAGTATCGGGGTTTCATACGGAAACTTGCATTACAAAGGGATTTCATTTTTTTGAACTTATTTGAACTCCATTGTTTTTCTGTGTTCAAAATACACCATTCAAAGCCACTTCATCAATTTACAACCCTTTCTGACTAAATTTGTTATTTTTCATGCCTTTACTGATTATTTTGAGCTATAAGACCATGAAATTGAAAAGCATTTGAAATGAACTCCTAAAAGGTTCCAAGTTGGCATGGTATCATCATTTCACCCACATAGCATGTGCAAGAATGTATAGAGGCTTACGGCAAAAACTGGATGCACTACGTGTACAAAACAGACAATCTCCTTCGAAGTATCAGGTTTTCATACGGAAACTCGTCTGTTACAAAGGGATTACATTTTTTCAACTTATTTGAACTCCATAGTTTCTCTGTGTTCAAAACGCACCATTCGAAGCCACATCATCAATTTACAACCCTTTCTGACTACATTTGTTATTTTTCATGCATTTCTTGATTATTTTGAGCTATAAGACCATGAAATTTAAAATCATTTCAAATAAACTATGAAAAGGTTCCAAGTTGGCAAGGTATCATCATTTCACCCACATAGCATGTGTGAGAAAGTAGAGAGGTTTACGACAAAAACTGGATGCACTCAGGTGTACAAAAGCAGACAATCTCCTTCAAAGTATCGGGGTTTCATCACGGATGCTTGTCTCTTACAAAGGGATTTCATTTTTTGAACTTAATTGAACTCCCTTGTTTTTCTACGTGTTCAAAATGCACCATTCAAAGACACATCATCAATTTACAACCCTTTCGACTTCATTTGTTTTTTTTCATGCATTTACTGATTATTTTGAGCTATAAGACCATGAAATTGAAAAGCAGTTGAAATGAACTCTGAAATTGTTCCAAGTTGGAATGGTATCATCATTTGATCCACATAGCATGTGCGAGAAAGTAGAGAGGTTTACGGCAAAATAAATGGATACACTTCGTACAAAAGCAGACAATCTTTTTGAATGTCGGGGTTTCATATGGAAACACAAATGCATTACAAAGGGATTTCATTTCTTTTGAACTTATTTGAACTCCATTGTTTTTCTGTGTTCATTATACACCATTCAAAGCCACATCATCAATTTACAACCCTTTCTGACTTAATTTGTTATTTTTCATGCATTTACTGATTATTTTGAGCTATAAGACCATGAAATTGAAAAGCATTTGAAATGAACTCGAAAAGGTTCCAAGTTGGCATGGTATCATCATTCCACCCACATAGCATGTGCAAGAAAGTAGAGAGGGTTACGACAAAAACTGGATGCACTTCGTGTACAAAAGCGGACAATCTATTTGAAGTATCGGGGTTTCATACGAGAAACTAAATGCATTACAAAGGGATTTCATTTTTTGAAGTTATTTGAAATCCATTGTTTTCTGTGTTCAAAATACACCATTCAAAGCCACATCTTCAATTTACAACCCTTTCGACTTCATTTGTTATTTTTCATGCATTTCTTGATTATTTTGAGCTATAAGACCATGAAATTGAAAAGCATTTGAAATGAACTCCGAAAAGGTTCCAAGTTGGCATGGTATCATCATTTCACCCACATAGCATGTGGAAGAAAGTAGAGAGGCTTACGACAAAAACTGGATGCACTTCATGTACAAAATGACAATCTATTTCAAAGTATCAGGGTTTCATACGGAAACTCGTCTGTTACAAAGGGATTTCATTTTTTTGAAGTTATTTGAAATCCATTGTTTTTCTGTGTTCAAAATACACCATTCAAAGCCACATCTTCAATTTACAACCCTTTCTGACTTAATTTGTTATTTTTCATGCATTTACTGATTATTTTGAGCTATAAGACCATGAAATTGAAAAGCATTTGAAATGAACTCCGAAAAGGTCCCAAGTTGGCTTGGTATCATCATTTCACCCACATAGCATGTGCGAGAAAGTAGAGAGGCTTACGACAAAATCTGGATAAACTTTGTGTACAAAACAGACAATCTCTTTCGAAGTATCAGGGTTTCATACGGAAACTAAATGGGTTACAATGGGATTTCATTTTTTGAACTTATTTGAACTCCATAGTTTTTACGTGCTCAAAACGCACCATTCAAAGTCACATCATAAATTTACAACCCTTTCTGACTTCATTTGTTATTTTTCATGCATTTACTGATTATTTTGAGCTATAAGACAATGAAATTGAAAAGCATTTGAAATGAACTCTGAAAAGGTTCCAATTTGGCATGGTATCATCGTTTCACCCACATAGAATGTGCAAGAAAGTAGAGAGGCTTACGGCAAAAATGGATGCACTTCGTGTACAAAATGCAGATAATCTCCTTGATATCGGGGTTTCATCACGGAAACTAAATGCATTACAAAGGGATTACATTTTTTCCACTTATTTGAACTCCATAGTTTTTCTGTGTTCAAAATGCACCATTCAAAGCCACATCATCAATTTACAACCCTTTCTGACTACATTTGTTATTTTTCATGCATTTACTGACTATTTTGAGCTATAAGACTATGAAATTGAAAAGCATTTCAAATGAACTCTGAAAAGGTTCCAAGTTGGCATGGTATCATCATTTGAGCGACATAGCATGTGCAAGAATGTATAGAGGCTTACGGCAAAAACTGGATGCACTACGTGTACAAAATAGACAATCTCCTTCTTAGTATCGGGTTTCATACGGAAACTAAATGCATTACAAAGGGATTCATTTCTTTTGAACTTATTTGAACTCCATAGTTTTTCTGTGTTCAAAATGCACCATTCAAAGCCACATCATCAATTTACAACCCTTTCTCGACTACATTTGTTATTTTTCATGCATTTATCGATTATTTTGAGCTATAAGACCATGAAATTCAAAATCATTTCAAATGAACTATGAAAAGGTTCCAAGTTGGCATGGTATCATCATTTCACCCACATAGCATGTGTGAGAAAGTAGAGAGGTTTACGACAAAAACTGGATGCACTTCGTGTACAAAACAGACAATCTCTTTCGAAGTATCAGGGCTTCATACGGAAGCTTGTCTCTTACAAAGGGATTTCATTTTTTTGAACTTAATTGAACTCCCTTTTTCTTCTGTGTTCAAAATGCACCGTTCAAAGACACATCATCAATTTACAACCCTTTCTGACTTCACTTGTTATTTTTCATGCATTTACTGATTATTTTGAGCTATAAGACCATGAAATTGAAAAGCAGTTGAAATGAACTCTGAAATGGTTCCAAGTTGGAATGGTATCATCATTTGATCCACATAGCATGTGCGAGAAAGTAGAGAGGTTTACGGCAAAAATTGGATACACTTCGTGTACAAAACGGACAATCTTTTTCGAAGTATCAGGGTTTCATACGGAAACTCAAATGCATTACAAAGGGATTTCATTTTTTGAACTTATTTGAACTCCATTGTTTTTACGTGTTCATTATACACCATTCAAAGCCACATCATCAATTTACAACCCTTTCTGACTTAATTTGTTATTTTTCATGCATTTACTGATTATTTTGAGCTATAAGACCATGAAATTCAAAATCATTTCAAATGAACTCTGAAAAGGTTCCAAGTTGGCATGGTATCATCATTTCACCCACATAGCATGTGTGAGAAAGTAGAGAGGGTTACGACAAAAACTGGATGCACTTCGTGTACAAAACAGACAATCTCCTTCGAAGTATCAGGGTTTCATACGGAAACTCATCAGTTACAATGGGATTTCATTTTTTTTTGAACTTATTTGAACTCCATAGTTTTTCTGTGCTCAAAACGCACCATTCAAAGTCACATCATAAATTTACAACCCTTTCTGACTTCATTTGTTATTTTTCATGCATTTACTGATTATTTTGAGCTATAAGACAATGAAATTGAAAAGCATTTGAAATGAACTCTGAAAAGGTTCCAATTTGGCATGGTATCATCGTTTCACCCACATAGAATGTGCAAGAAAGTAGAGAGGCTTACGGCAAAAATGGATGCACTTAGTACAAAACAGATAATCTCCTTGAAGTATCGGGGTTTCATCACGGCTAAATGCATTACAAAGGGATTACATTTTTCCACTTATTTGAACTCCATAGTTTTCTATGTTCAAAATGCACCATTCAAAGCCACATCATCAATTTACAACCCTTTCTCGACTTAATTTGTTATTTTTCATGCATTTACTGATTATTTTGAGCTATAAGACCATGAAATTGAAAAGCATTTGAAATGAACTCCGAAAAGGTTCCAAGTTGGCATGGTATCATCATTTCACCCACATAGCATGTGCGAGAAAGTAGAGAGGGTTACGACAAAAACTGGATGCACTTCGTGTACAAAACGGACAATCTATTTCGAAGTATCAGGGTTTCATACGGAAACTCAAATGCATTACAAAGGGATTTCATTTTTTTGAAGTTATTTGAAATCCATTGTTTTTCTGTGTTCAAAATACACCATTCAAAGCCACATCTTCAATTTACAACCCTTTCTGACTTAATTTATTATTTTTCGTGCATTTACTGGTTATTTTGAGCTATAAGACCATGAAATTGAAAAGCATTTGAAATGAACTCCGAAAAGGTTCCAAGTTGGCATGGTATCATCATTTCACCCACATAGCATGTGTGAGAAAGTAGAGAGGGTTACGACAAAAACTGGATGCACTTCGTACAAAATAGACAATCTCCTTGAAGTATCGGGGTTTCATCACGGAAACTCGTGTTACAATGGGATTTCATTTTTTGAACTTATTTGAACTCCATAGTTTTTTACGTGTTCAAAACGCACCATTCCAAGTCACAACAACAATTTACAACCCTTTCGGACTTCATTTGTTATTTTTCATGCATTTACTGATTATTTTGAGCTATAAGACAATGAAATTGAAAAGCATTTGAAATGAACTCTGAAAAGGTTCCAATTTGGCATGGTATCATCGTTTCACCCACATAGAATGTGCAAGAAAGTACAGAGGCTTACGGCAAAACTGGATGCACTTCGTGTACAAAAGCAGATAATCTCCTTGAAGTATCGTGGTTTCATACGGAAACTAAATGCATTACAAAGGGATTACATTTTTCCACTTATTTGAACTCCATAGTTTTTCTGTGTTCAAAATGCACCATTCAAAGCCACATCATCAATTTACAACCCTTTCTGACTACATTTGTTATTTTTCATGCATTTACTGATTATTTTGAGCTATAAGACTATGAAATTGAAAAGCATTTGAAATGAACTCTGAAAAGGTTCCAAGTTGGCATGGTATCATCATTTGAGCGACATAGCATGTGCAAGAATGTATAGAGGCTTACGGCAAAAACTGGATGCACTACGTGTACAAAACAGACAATCTCCTTCGAAGTATGAGGTTTTCATCACGAGCTTAAATGCATTACAAAGGGATTACATTTTTTCAACTTATTTGAACTCCATAGTTTCTCTGTGTTCAAAACGCACCATTCGAAGCCACATCATCAATTTACAACCCTTTCTGACTACATTTGTTATTTTTCATGCATTTACTGATTATTTTGAGCTATAAGACCATGAAATTTAAAATCATTTCAAATAAACTATGAAAAGGTTCCAAGTTGGCATGGTATCATCATTTCACCCACATAGCATGTGTGAGAAAGTAGAGAGGTTTACGACAAAAACTGGATGCACTTCGTGTACAAAACAGACAATCTCTTTCGTAGTATCAGGGCTTCATACGGAAGCTTGTCTCTTACAAAGGGATTTCATTTTTTTGAACTTAATTGAACTCCCTTTTTCTTCTGTGTTCAAAATGCACCGTTCAAAGACACATCATCAATTTACAACCCTTTCTGACTTCACTTGTTATTTTTCATGCATTTCTTGATTATTTTGAGCTATAAGACCATGAAATTGAAAATCATTTGAAATGAACTCTGAAAAGGTTCCAAGTTGGAATGGTATCATCATTTGATCCACATAGCATGTGTGAGAAAGTAGAGAGGTTTACGGCAAAAATTGGATACACTTCGTACAAAACAGACAATCTTTTCAAGTATCGGGGTTTCATCACGGAAACTTCAAATGCATTACAAAGGGATTTCATTTTTTGAACTTATTTGAACTCCATTGTTTTTCTGTGTTCAATATACACCATTCAAAGCCACATCATCAATTTACAACCCTTTCTGACTTAATTTGTTATTTTTCATGCATTTACTGATTATTTTGAGCTATAAGACCATGAAATTCAAAATCATTTCAAATGAACTCTGAAAAGGTTCCAAGTTGGCATGGTATCATCATTTCACCCGCATAGCATGTGTGAGAAAGTAGAGAGGGTTACGACAAAAACTGGATGCACTTCGTGTACAAAACAGACAATCTCCTTCGAAGTATCAGGGTTTCATACGGAAACTCATCAGTTACAATGGGATTTCATTTTTTTTGAACTTATTTGAACTCCATAGTTTTTCTGTGCTCAAAACGCACCATTCAAAGTCACATCATACATTTACAACCCTTTCTGACTTCATTTGTTATTTTTCATGCATTTACTGATTATTTTGAGCTATAAGGCTATGAAATTGAAAAGCATTTGAAATGAACTCTGAAAATGTTCCAAGTTGGCATGGTATATCGTTTCACCCACATAGAATGTGCAAGAAAGTACAGAGGCTTACGGCAAAAACTGGATGCACTTCGTGTACAAAACAGATAATCTCCTTGAAGTATCGTGGTTTCATACGAGCAAACTCGCATTACAAAGGGATTACATTTTTTTCCACTTATTTGAACTCCATAGTTTTTCTATGTTCAAAAAGCACCATTCAAAGCCACATCATCAATTTACAACCCTTTCTGACTTCATTTGTTATTTTTCATGCATTTTCTGATTATTTTGAGCTATAAGACTATGAAATTGAAAAGCATTTGAAATGAACTCTGAAAAGGTTCCAAGTTGGCATGGTATCATCATTTGAGCGACATAGCATGTGCAAGAATGTATAGAGGCTTACGGCAAAAACTGGATGCACTACATGTACAAAACAGACAATCTCCTTCGAAGTATCAGGTTTTCATCTGAGCACTAAATGCATTACAAAGGGATTTCATTTTTTTCAACTTATTTGAACTCCATAGTTTTTCTGTGTTCAAAACGCACCATTCAAAGCCACATCATCAATTTACAACCCTTTCTGACTACATTTGTTATTTTTCATGCATTTACTGATTATTTTGAGCTATAAGACCATGAAATTCAAAATCATTTCAAATGAACTATGAAAAGGTTCCAAGTTGGCATGGTATCATCATTTCACCCACATAGCATGTGTGAGAAAGTAGAGAGGTTTACGACAAAAACTGGATGCACTTCGTGTACAAAACAGACAATCTCTTTCGAAGTATCAGGGCTTCATACGGAAGCTTGTCTCTTACAAAGGGATTTCATTTTTTTGAACTTAATTGAACTCCCTTTTTCTTCTGTGTTCAAAATGCACCGTTCAAAGACACATCATCAATTTACAACCCTTTCTGACTTCACTTATTATTTTTCATGCATTTCCTGATTATTTTGAGCTATAAGACCATGAAATTGAAAAGCAGTTGAAATGAACTCTGAAATGGTTCCAAGTTGGAATGGTATCATCATTTGATCCACATAGCATGTGCGAGAAAGTAGAGAGGTTTACGGCAAAAATTGGATACACTTCGTGTACAAAACAGACAATCTTTTTCGAAGTATCAGGGTTTCATACGGAAACTCGTCTGTTACAAAGGGATTTCATTTTTTGAACTTATTTGAACTCCATTGTTTTTCTGTGTTCAATATACACCATTCAAAGCCACATCATCAATTTACAACCCTTTCTGACTTAATTTGTTATTTTTCATGCATTTACTGATTATTTTGAGCTATAAGACCATGTAATTCAAAATCATTTCAAATGAACTCTGAAAAGGTTCCAAGTTGGCATGGTATCATCATTTCACCCACATAGCATGTGTGAGAAAGTAGAGAGGTTACGACAAAACTGGATGCACTTGTACAAAAATGTATAATCTCCTTGAAGTATCAGGGTTTCATACGGGAACTCGTCAGTTACAATGGGATTTCATTTTTTTGAACTTATTTGAACTCCATAGTTTTTCTGTGCTCAAAACGCACCATTCAAAGTCACATCATACATTTACAACCCTTTCTGACTTCATTTGTTATTTTTCATGCATTTACTGATTATTTTGAGCTATAAGACAATGAAATTGAAAAGCATTTGAAATGAACTCTGAAAAGGTTCCAATTTGGCATGGTATCATCGTTTCACCCACATAGAATGTGCAAGAAAGTACAGAGGCTTACGGCAAAACTGGATGCACTTCGTGTACAAAAGCAGATAATCTCCTTTCAAGTATCGGGGTTTCATACGGAAACTAAATGCATTACAAAGGGATTACATTTTTTCCACTTATTTGAACTCCATAGTTTTTCTATGTTCAAAATGCACCATTCAAAGCCACATCATCAATTTACAACCCTTTCTGACTTCATTTGTTATTTTTCATGCATTTACTGATTATTTTGAGCTATAAGACTATGAAATTGAAAAGCATTTGAAATGAACTCTGAAAAGGTTCCAAGTTGGCATGGTATCATCATTTGAGCGACATAGCATGTGCAAGAATGTATAGAGGCTTACGGCAAAAACTGGATGCACTACGTGTACAAAACAGACAATCTCCTTCGAAGTATCAGGTTTTCATACGGAAACTCGTCTGTTACAAAGGGATTACATTTTTTTCAACTTATTTGAACTCCATAGTTTTTCTGTGTTCAAAACGCACCATTAAAAGCCACATCATCAATTTACAACCCTTTCTGACTACATTTGTTATTTTTCATGCATTTACTGATTATTTTGAGCTATAAGACCATGAAATTCAAAATCATTTGAAATGAACTCTGAAAAGGTTCCAAGTTGGCATGGTATCATCATTTCACCCGCATAGCATGTGTGAGAAAGTAGAGAGGTTTACGACAAAAACTGGATGCACTTTGTGTAAAAAACAGACAATCTCTTTCGAAGCATCAGGGTTTCATACGGAAACTTGTCTCTTACAAAGGGATTTCATTTTTTTGAACTTAATTGAACTCCCTTGTTCTTCTGTGTTCAAAATGCACCGTTCAAAGACACATCATCAATTTACAACCCTTTCTGACTTCACTTGTTATTTTTCATGCATTTACTGATTATTTTGAGCTATAAGACCATGAAATTGAAAAGCAGTTGAAATGAACTCTGAAATGGTTCCAAGTTGGAATGGTATCATCATTTGATCCACATAGCATGTGCGAGAAAGTAGAGAGGTCTACAGCAAAAATTGGATACACTTCGTGTACAAAATAGACAATCTTTTTCGAAGTATCAGGGTTTCATACGGAAACTAAATGCATTACAAAGGGATTTCATTTTTTTGAACTTATTTGAACTCCATTGTTTTTCTGTGTTCAATATACACCATTCAAAGCCACATCATCAATTTACAACCCTTTCTGACTTAATTTGTTATTTTTCATGCATTTACTGATTATTTTGAGCTATAAGACCATGAAATTGAAAAGCATTTGAAATGAACTCCGAAAAGGTTGCAAGTTGGCATGGTATCATCATTTCACCCACATAGCATGTGCGAGAAAGTAGAGAGGGTTACGACAAAAACTGGATGCACTTCGTGTACAAAACGGACAATCTTTTTCGAAGTATCAGGGTTTCATACGGAAACTCCTCTATTACAAAGGGATTTCATTTTTTTGAACTTATTTGAACTCCATTGTTTTTCTGTGTTCAAAATACACCATTCAAAGCCACATCTTCAATTTACAACCCTTTCTGACTTAATTTGTTATTTTTCGTGCATTTACTGATTATTTTGAGCTATAAGACCATGAAATTGAAAAGCATTTGAAATGAACTCCGAAAAGGTTCCAAGTTGGCATGGTATCATCATTTCACCCACATAGCATGTGTGAGAAAGTAGAGAGGGTTACAACAAAAACTGGATGCACTTCGTGTACAAAATAGACAATCTCTTTCGAAGTATCAGGGTTTCATACGGAAACTCGTCTGTTACAAAGGGATTTCATTTTTTGAACTTATTTGAAATCCATTGTTTTTCTGTGTTCAAAATACACCATTCAAAGCCACATCTTCAATTTACAACCCTTTCTGACTTAATTTATTATTTTTCGTGCATTTACTGATTATTTTGAGCTATAAGACCATGAAATTGAAAAGCATTTGAAATGAACTCCGAAAAGGTTCCAAGTTGGCATGGTATCATCATTTCACCCACATAGCATGTGTGAGAAAGTAGAGAGGGTTACGACAAAAACTGGATGCACTTCGTGTACAAAATAGACAATCTCCTTCGAAGTATCAGGGTTTCATACGGAAACTCGTCAGTTACAATGGGATTTCATTTTTTTGAACTTATTTGAACTCCATAGTTTTTCTGTGCTCAAAACGCACCATTCAAAGTCACATCATCAATTTACAACCCTTTCTGACTTAATTTGTTATTTTTCATGCATTTACCGATTATTTTGAGCTATAAGACCATGAAATTGAAAAGCATTTGAAATGAACTCCGAAAAGGTTGCAAGTTGGCATGGTATCATCATTTCACCCACATAGCATGTGCGAGAAAGTAGAGAGGGTTACGACAAAAGCTGGATGCACTTCGTGTACAAAGCGGACAATCTATTTGAAGTATCGTGGTTTCATACGGAAACTAAATGCATTACAAAGGGATTTCATTTTTTGAACTTATTTGAAATCCATTGTTTTTCTGTGTTCAAAATACACCATTCAAAGCCACATCTTCAATTTACAACCCTTTCTGACTTAATTTATTATTTTTCGTGCATTCTATGATTATTTTGAGCTATAAGACCATGAAATTGAAAAGCATTTGAAATGAACTCCGAAAAGGTTCCAAGTTGGCATGGTATCATCATTTCACCCACATAGCATGTGTGAGAAAGTAGAGAGGGTTACGACAAAAACTGGATGCACTTCGTGTACAAAACAGACAATCTCTTTCGAAGTATCAGGGTTTCATACGGAAACTTGTCTCTTACAAAGGGATTTCATTTTTTTGAACTTAATTGAACTCCCTTGTTTTTCTGTGTTCAAAATGCACCGTTCAAAGACACATCATCAATTTACAACCCTTTCTGACTTCACTTGTTATTTTCATGCATTTACCGATTATTTTGAGCTATAAGACCATGAAATTGAAAAGCAGTTGAAATGAACTCTGAAATGGTTCCAAGTTGGAATGGTATCATCATTTGATCCACATAGCATGTGCGTAGAAAGTAGAGAGGTTTACAAAGAAATTGGATACACTTCGTGTACAAAATAGACAATCTTTTTCAAGTATCGGGGTTTCATACGAAACTAAATGCATTACAAAGGGATTTCATTTTTTGAACTTATTTGAACTCCATTGTTTTTCTGTGTTCAATATACACCATTCAAAGCCACATCATCAATTTACAACCCTTTCTGACTTAATTTGTTATTTTTCATGCATTTACTGATTATTTTGAGCTATAAGACCATGAAATTGAAAAGCATTTGAAATGAACTCCGAAAAGGTTGCAAGTTGGCATGGTATCATCATTTCACTCACATAGCATGTGCGAGAAAGTAGAGAGGGTTACGACAAAAACTGGATGCACTTCGTGTACAAAACGGACAATCTATTTCGAAGTATCAGGGTTTCATACGGAAACTAAATGCATTACAAAGGGATTTCATTTTTTTGAACTTATTTGAAATCCATTGTTTTTCTGTGTTCAAAATACACCATTCAAAGCCACATCTTCAATTTACAACCCTTTCTGACTTAATTTATTATTTTTCGTGCATTTACTGATTATTTTGAGCTATAAGACCATGAAATTGAAAAGCATTTGAAATGAACTCCGAAAAGGTTCCAAGTTGGCATGGTATCATCATTTCACCCACATAGCATGTGTGAGAAAGTAGAGAGGGTTACGACAAAAGCTGGATGCACTTCGTGTACAAAATAGACAATCTCCTTGATATCGTGGTTTCATACGAGCTAAACTCGGTTACAATGGGATTTCATTTTTTGAACTTATTTGAACTCCATAGTTTTACTGTGCTCAAAACGCACCATTCAAAGTCACATCATCAATTTACAACCCTTTCGACTTAATTTGTTATTTTTCATGCATTTCTTGATTATTTTGAGCTATAAGACCATGAAATTGAAAAGCATTTGAAATGAACTCCGAAAAGGTTGCAAGTTGGCATGGTATCATCATTTCACCCACATAGCATGTGCGAGAAAGTAGAGAGGGTTACGACAAAACTGGATGCACTTCGTGTACAAAACGGACAATCTATTTCAAGTATCGTGGTTTCATACGGAAACTAAATGCATTACAAAGGGATTTCATTTTTTTGAACTTATTTGAACTCCATTGTTTTTCTGTGTTCAAAATACACCATTCAAAGCCACATCTTCAATTTACAACCCTTTCTGACTTAATTTATTATTTTTCGTGCATTTACTGATTATTTTGAGCTATAAGACCATGAAATTGAAAAGCATTTGAAATGAACTCCGAAAAGGTTCCAAGTTGGCATGGTATCATCATTTCACCCACATAGCATGTGTGAGAAAGTAGAGAGGGTTACAACAAAACTGGATGCACTTCGTGTACAAAATAGACAATCTCCTTGAAGTATCGGGGTTTCATACTAAACTCAAATGGGTTACAATGGGATTTCATTTTTTGAACTTATTTGAACTCCATAGTTTTTCTGTGCTCAAAACGCACCATTCAAAGTCACATCATCAATTTACAACCCTTTCTGACTTAATTTGTTATTTTTCATGCATTTACTGATTATTTTGAGCTATAAGACCATGAAATTGAAAAGCATTTGAAATGAACTCCGAAAAGGTTCCAAGTTGGCATGGTATCATCATTTCACCCACATAGCATGTGCGATAAAGTAGAGAGGTTTTCGACAATAACTTGATGCACTTCGTGTACAAAACGGACAATCTATTTCGAAGTATCGGGGTTTCATCACGGAAACTCGTCATTACAAAGGGATTTCATTTTTGAACTTATTTGAAATCCATTGTTTTTCTGTGTTCAAAATACACCATTCAAAGCCACATCTTCAATTTACAACCCTTTCTCGACTTAATTTATTATTTTTCGTGCATTCTACTGAGTATTTTGAGCTATAAGACCATGAAATTCAAAATCATTTCAAATGAACTCTGAAAAGGTTCCAAGTTGGCATGGTATCATCATTTCACCCACATAGCATGTGTGAGAAAGTAGAGAAACTGGATGCACTTCGTGTACAAAACAGACAATCTCTTTCGAAGTATCAGGGTTTCATACGGAAACTTGTCTCTTACAAAGGGATTTCATTTTTTTGAACTTAATTGAACTCCTTGTTTTTCTGTGTTCAAAATGCACCGTTCAAAGACACATCATCAATTTACAACCCTTTCGACTTCACTTGTTATTTTTCATGCATTTACCGATTATTTTGAGCTATAAGACCATGAAATTGAAAAGCAGTTGAAATGAACTCAAATGGTTCCAAGTTGGAATGGTATCATCATTTGATCCACATAGCATGTGCGAGAAAGTAGAGAGGTTTACGGCAAAAATTGGATACACTTCGTGTACAAAACGGACAATCTTTTTCGAAGTATCAGGGTTTCATACGGAAACTCGTCTATTACAAAGGGATTTCATTTTTTTGAACTTATTTGAACTCCATTGTTTTTTTGTGTTCAATATACACCATTCAAAGCCACATCATCAATTTACAACCCTTTCTGACTTAATTTGTTATTTTTCATGCATTTACTGATTATTTTGAGCTATAAGACCATGAAATTGAAAAGCATTTGAAATGAACTCCGAAAAGGTTCCAAGTTGGCATGGTATCATCATTTCACCCACATAGCATGTGCGAGAAAGTAGAGAGGGTTACGACAAAAACTGGATGCACTTCGTGTACAAAACGGACAATCTATTTCGAAGTATCAGGGTTTCATACGGAAACTCGTCTGTTACAAAGGGATTTCATTTTTTTGAAGTTATTTGAAATCCATTGTTTTTCTGTGTTCAAAATACACCATTCAAAGCCACATCTTCAATTTACAACCCTTTCTGACTTAATTTATTATTTTTCGTGCATTTACTGATTATTTTGAGCTATAAGACCATGAAATTGAAAAGCATTTGACATGAACTCCGATAAGGTTCCAAGTTGGCATGTTATCATCATTTCACACTCATAGCATGTGTGAGAATGTAGAGAGGGTTACGACAAAAACTGGATGAACTTCGTGTACAAAATAGACAATCTCCTTCGAAGTATCGGGGTTTCATCTGAAGCTTAAATGGGTTACAATGGGATTTCATTTTTTTGAACTTATTTGAACTCCATAGTTTTTCTGTGCTCAAAACGCACCATTCAAAGTCACATCATCAATTTACAACCCTTTCTGACTTAATTTGTTATTTTTCATGCATTTACTGATTATTTTGAGCTATAAGACCATGAAATTGAAAAGCATTTGAAATGAACTCCGAAAAGGTTCCAAGTTGGCATGGTATCATCATTTCACCCACATAGCATGTGCGAGAAAGTAGAGAGGGTTACGACAAAAACTGGATGCACTTCGTGTACAAAACGGACAATCTATTTCGAAGTATCAGGGTTTCATACGGAAACTCGTCTGTTACAAAGGGATTTCATTTTTTGAACTTATTTGAAATCCATTGTTTTTCTGTGTTCAAAATACACCATTCAAAGCCACATCTTCAATTTACAACCCTTTCTGACTTAATTTGTTATTTTTCATGCATTTACTGATTATTTTGAGCTATAAGACCATGAAATTGAAAAGCATTTGAAATGAACTCCAAAAGGTTCCAAGTTGGCATGGTATCATCATTTCACCCACATAGCATGTGTGAGAAAGTAGAGAGGGTTACAACAAAACTGGATGCACTTCGTGTACAAAATAGACAATCTCCTTCAAGTATCGTGGTTTCATCACGGAAACTAAATGGGTTACAATGGGATTTCATTTTTTTGAACTTATTTGAACTCCATAGTTTTTACGTGCTCAAAACGCACCATTCAAAGTCACATCATAAAATTTACAACCCTTTCTGACTTCATTTGTTATTTTTCATGCATTTACTGATTATTTTGAGCTATAAGACAATGAAATTGAAAAGCATTTGAAATGAACTCTGAAAAGGTTCCAATTTGGCATGGTATCATCGTTTCACCCACATAGAATGTGCAAGAAAGTACAGAGGCTTACGGCAAAAACTGGATGCACTTCGTGTACAAAACAGATAATCTCCTTCGAAGTATCAGGGTTTCATACGGAAACTCGTCTGTTACAAAGGGATTACATTTTTTCCACTTATTTGAACTCCATAGTTTTTCTGTGTTCAAAATGCACCATTCAAAGCCACATCATCAATTTACAACCCTTTCTGACTTCATTTGTTATTTTTCATGCATTTACTGATTATTTTGAGCTATAAGACTATGAAATTGAAAAGCATTTGAAATCAACTCTGAAAAGGTTCCAAGTTGGCATGGTATCATCATTTGAGCGACATAGCATGTGCAAGAATGTATAGAGGCTTACGGCAAAAACTGGATGCACTACATGTACAAAACAGACAATCTCCTTCGAAGTATCAGGTTTTCATACGGAAACTCGTCTGTTACAAAGGGATTACATTTTTTCAACTTATTTGAACTCCATAGTTTTTCTGTGTTCAAAATGCACCATTCAAAGCCACATCATCAATTTACAACCCTTTCTGACTACATTTGTTATTTTTCATGCATTTACTGATTATTTTGAGCTATAAGACCATGAAATTCAAAATCATTTCAAATGAACTCTGAAAAGGTTCCAAGTTGGCATGGTATCATCATTTCACCCACATAGCATGTGTGAGAAAGTAGAGAGGTTTACGACAAAAACTGGATGCACTTCGTGTACAAAACAGACAATCTCTTTCGAAGTATCAGGGTTTCATACGGAAACTTGTCTCTTACAAAGGGATTTCATTTTTTTGAACTTAATTGAACTCCCTTGTTTTTCTGTGTTCAAAATGCACCGTTCAAAGACACATCATCAATTTACAACCCTTTCTGACTTCACTTGTTATTTTTCATGCATTTACTGATTATTTTGAGCT
Source organism: Aegilops bicornis (assembly GCA_021605145.1). Taxonomy (NCBI): domain Eukaryota; kingdom Viridiplantae; phylum Streptophyta; class Magnoliopsida; order Poales; family Poaceae; genus Aegilops; species Aegilops bicornis. The sequence continues at coordinate 14,273,249 of CM038675.1, forward strand.
ATAAGACCATGAAATTGAAAAGCAGTTGAAATGAACTCTGAAATGGTTCCAAGTTGGAATGGTATCATCATTTGATCCACATAGCATGTGCGAGAAAGTAGAGAGGTTTACAGCAAAAATTGGATACACTTCGTGTACAAAATAGACAATCTTTTTCGAAGTATCAGGGTTTCATACGGAAACTCGTCTGTTACAAAGGGATTTCATTTTTTTGAACTTATTTGAACTCCATTGTTTTTCTGTGTTCAATATACACCATTCAAAGCCACATCATCAATTTACAACCCTTTCTGACTTAATTTGTTATTTTTCATGCATTTACTGATTATTTTGAGCTATAAGACCATGAAATTGAAAAGCATTTGAAATGAACTCCGAAAAGGTTGCAAGTTGGCATGGTATCATCATTTCACCCACATAGCATGTGCGAGAAAGTAGAGAGGGTTACGACAAAACTGGATGCACTTCGTACAAAGCGGACAATCTATTTCAAGTATCGTGGTTTCATCACGGAAACTAAATGCATTACAAAGGGATTTCATTTTTTTGAACTTATTTGAACTCCATTGTTTTTCTGTGTTCAAAATACACCATTCAAAGCCACATCTTCAATTTACAACCCTTTCTGACTTAATTTGTTATTTTTCGTGCATTTACTGATTATTTTGAGCTATAAGACCATGAAATTGAAAAGCATTTGAAATTAACTCCGAAAAGGTTCCAAGTTGGCATGGTATCATCATTTCACCCACATAGCATGTGTGAGAAAGTAGAGAGGGTTACGACAAAAACTGGATGCACTTCGTGTACAAAATAGACAATCTCCTTCGAAGTATCAGGGTTTCATACGGAAACTCGTCAGTTACAATGGGATTTCATTTTTTTTGAACTTATTTGAACTCCATAGTTTTTCTGTGCTCAAAACGCACCATTCAAAGTCACATCATAAATTTACAACCCTTTCTGACTTCATTTGTTATTTTTCATGCATTTACTGATTATTTTGAGCTATAAGACAATGAAATTGAAAAGCATTTGAAATGAACTCTGAAAAGGTTCCAATTTGGCATGGTATCATCGTTTCACCCACATAGAATGTGCAAGAAAGTACAGAGGCTTACAGCAAAAACTGGATGCACTTCGTGTACAAAATAGATAATCTCCTTCGAAGTATCAGGGTTTCATACGGAAACTCGTCTGTTACAAAGGGATTACATTTTTTCCACTTATTTGAACTCCATAGTTTTTCTGTGTTCAAAATGCACCATTCGAAGCCACATCATCAATTTACAACCCTTTCTGACTTCATTTGTTATTTTTCATGCATTTACTGATTATTTTGAGCTATAAGACTATGAAATTGAAAAGCATTTGAAATGAACTCTGAAAAGGTTCCAAGTTGGCATGGTATCATCATTTGAGCGACATAGCATGTGCAAGAATGTATAGAGGCTTACGGCAAAAACTGGATGCACTACGTGTACAAAACAGACAATCTCCTTCGAAGTATCAGGTTTTCATACGGAAACTCGTCTGTTGCAAAGGGATTACATTTTTTCAACTTATTTGAACTCCATAGTTTTTCTGTGTTCAAAACGCACCATTCAAAGCCACATCATCAATTTACAACCCTTTCTGACTACATTTGTTATTTTTCATGCATTTACTGATTATTTTGAGCTATAAGACCATGAAATTCAAAATCATTTCAAATGAACTCTGAAAAGGTTCCAAGTTGGCATGGTATCATCATTTCACCCACATAGCATGTGTGAGAAAGTAGAGAGGTTTACGACAAAAACTGGATGCACTTCGTGTACAAAACAGACAATCTCTTTCGAAGTATCAGGGTTTCATACGGAAACTTGTCTCTTACAAAGGGATTTCATTTTTTTGAACTTAATTGAACTCCCTTGTTTTTCTGTGTTCAAAATGCACCGTTCAAAGACACATCATCAATTTACAACCCTTTCTGACTTCACTTGTTATTTTTCATGCATTTACTGATTATTTTGAGCTATAAGACCATGAAATTGAAAAGCAGTTGAAATGAACTCTGAAAAGTTCCAAGTTGGAATGGTATCATCATTTGACCCACATAGCATGTGCGAGAAAGTAGAAAGGTTTACGGCAAAAATTGGATACACTTCGTGTACAAAACGGACAATCTTTTTCGAAGTATCAGGGTTTCATACGGAAACTAAATGCATTACAAAGGGATTTCATTTTTTTGAACTTATTTGAACTCCATTGTTTTTCTGTGTTCAATATACACCATTCAAAGCCACATCATCAATTTACAACCCTTTCTGACTTAATTTGTTATATTTCATGCATTTACTGATTATTTTGAGCTATAAGACCATGAAATTGAAAAGCATTTGAAATGAACTCCGAAAAGGTTCTCCAGAGCATCTAATTAAACCATACATTGAAATTATGTAAAACATTTCAATGCAACAACAAATGCGATCATAATCGCAACCAAGGTAACAACTGATCCAACTGCATAATGATACCAAGCCACGGTATGAATGGCATATTTTTTAATCTTTTTAATCTTCAACCGCATTGCATCCATCTTGATCTTGTGATCATCGAAGACATCCGCAACATGCAACTCCAATATCATCTTATCCTCCTCAATTTTTGTTATTTTTTCCTTCAAGTAATTGTTTTCTTCTTCAACAAAATTTAACCTCTCGACAATATGGTCGGTTGGAATTTCCGGTTCAACAACCTCCTAGATAAATAAAATCTATGTCACATTGGTCCGCATAATTGCATTCTTACAAATTATCGGGTGATTAACTGCTGTTGTATCCATGGGTTAGAGTTAGTTTGAGCTAGTTCGGGCTCAAATAGCCCTAAAGTATATCAAAACATGAGGGCTAGTTTGAGCTAGTTGCATCTATAACCCACCCAAAAAAACTATCCAACCCAAGAGGTGCTAATTGGAGCTAGTTCTGCTAGTGCATTTATTGTCAATCTAAGTATCTAATCCTGTCATCCAAACACCTCTTTGGATGGAGTTAGTTCAGGGTTAGTCATGAGATAGAAACTAACTCTAATCTCTAAGCTAAGTTGAGTATCCAAACATGGTTGTGTTGTTATTGTTGTTGTTGCTGCTGCTCTTCTACGTGTATCTAGACATCATCAGAACATTAAGGTAACACTCTTCCTTGTTGCTATGTAGCCTAGGATTGCATATGTAGACATTAAGTACAATGCATGTTGCTATGTAGCCTGATATGTCTCCAACGTATCTATAATTTATGAAGCATTCATGCTATTTTATTATCTGTTTTGAATGATTACGGGCTTTATTATACACTTTTATATTACTTTTGGGACTAACCTACTAACCGGAGGCCCAGCCCATATTACTGTTTTATTGCCTGTTTCAGTATTTCGAATAAAAGGAATATCAAACGGAGTCCAAACGGAATGAAACCTTCGGAAGTGTGATTTTTGGAACGAACGTGATCCAGAAAACTTGGAGTGCAAGCCGAGGAAGCATCGAGGAAGCCACGAGATAGGGGGCGCGGCCTCCACTCTCGTGGGCCCCTCGAGGCTCCCCCGACCGACTTCTTTCACCTATATATTCCCATGTACCCTAAAAAATCGAGGACGAAGATAGAAGGGGAGTTCTGCCGCCGCAAGCCTCTGTAGCCACCAAAAACCTCTCGGGAGCCCGTTCCGACACCCTACCGGAGGGGGGATCCCTCACCGGTGGTCATCTTCATCATCCCAGCGCTCTCCATGACGAGGATGGAGTAGTTCACCCTCGGGGTTGAGGGTATGTACCAGTAGCTATGTGTTTGATCTCTCTCTCTCTCTCGTGTTCTCTCTATGGCACGATCTTGATGTATCACGAGCTTTCCTATTATAGTTGGATCTTATGATGTTTCTTCCCCTCTACTATGTTGTGATGAATTGAGTTTTCCCCATGAAGTTATCTTGTCGGATTGAGTCTTTAAGGATTTGAGAACACTTGATGTATGTCTTACCGCGCTTATTTGTGGTGACAATGGGATATTCACGTGATCCTCTTCATGTATGTTTTGGTGATCAACTTGCGGGTTCCGCCCATGAACGTATGCATAGGGGTTGGCGCACGTTTTCGTCTTGACTATCCGGTAGAAACTTTGGGGCACTCTTTGAAGTACTTTGTGTTGGTTGAATAGATGAATCTGAGATTGTGTGATGCATATCGTATAATCATGCCCACAGATACTTGAGGTGACAATGGAGTATCTAGGTGACATAAGGGTTTTGGTTGATTTGTGTCTTAAGGTGTTATTCTAGTACGAACTCTTGAATAGATTGATCCGAAAGAATAACTTTGAGGTGGTTTCGTACCCTACCATAATCTCTTCATTTGTTCTCCGCTATTAGTGGCTTTGGAGTGACTCTTTGTTGCATATTGAGGGATTGTTATACGATCTATCTATGTTATTATTGTTGAGAGAACTTGCACTAGTGAAATTATGAACCCTATGCCTTGTTTCCTATCATTGCAATACCATTTACGCTCACTTTAACCATTAGTTACCATGCTGTTTTTATATTTTCATATTACAAAAACCTATATCTACCATCCATATTGCACTTGTATCACCATCTCTTCGCCGAACTAGTGCACCTAGACAAATTACGATTGAATTGGGTGCGTTGGGGACACAAGAGACTCTTTGTTATTTGGTTGCAGGATTGTTTGGGAGAGACCATCTTCATCCTACGCCTCCCACGGATTGATAAACCTTAGGTCATCCAGTTGAGGGAAATTTGCTACTGTCCTACAAACTCTGCACTTGGAGGCCCAACAACGTCTACAAGAAGAAGGTTGTGTAGTAGACATCAAGCTCTTTTCGGGCGCCGTTGCCGGGAAGCTAGGTAAGCGGCACTCACACCCCATCAACTAAGCTCTTTTCTGGCGCCGTTGCCAGGGAGTTGAGTGCTTGAAGGTATATCTTTAGATCTTGCAATGGAATCTTTTTGTTTCTTGTTTTATCACTAGTTTAGTTTATAAAAGAAAACTAAAAAATGGAGTTAAGTTTGTCTCATATGCTTCATCTTTTTAATATCTTTCGTGAGTATGATGAAAAGGAAAATTGTGCTCAAGTGCTAGAAGAAGAATGCATTAAAATGCTTGGTACTAAATCTTTGAATGATGAGCATGATTGCAATGCTGTTAGTATGAACTCCTTGAATATCCATAGTACTAATAATTATTGCACTAGTTATGATGAAAATATCTCTTATAAGCATGTCGATTTTTGTGGAGTAGATTGGGTTTGCATGTACACACCAAATAGGGAATATAGATATTGCAAGAGGCATGAGTATTTAGAAACTAAAGGGTTGCAAGAAAGGCTTAATGTTAGTGCTGAAAAGTTATTATATCTTTACCGTTGTGAACTTTGCAATGAACGTGGTCATTTACATCTCCAATGCAAATTGTTTCATGATCGAATCATGTCCAAAAATTGTGATGATTTGATCTCCCTTGCTCATTATAATGAACTTAGTTTGCTTTTGGGTTATGAAGAATTGAAACATGCAACTAAGCTTATTCCAAAATTTAATCTTGAGCATTTCCTTGATATTGATTTAGAGGAGATTTATTTGTTTTGTGCGGTGAATTGCATTGAAAATTCTTATATTGCCAATCACCTAAAGAAAAGAAAGCAAATAGAAGATGATGAGAATACTAATGAAAGGGAAGAGACTTCCCAATATCCTCCTATTATTTCTGATGATGAATCAGGTAACGAGGAGGATCTTTCTATTCAACCAATCTCGTCAATAAGGAGCTCAAAGAAGAAGGTTGAACCCACACATAATGTGAAGAAGAAAAAGAAAAGAACGAGCAACAAAGGTAGAAAGGTATCCCTCCCAAATGATGTTGCTCCTACTACTTATTGTGATGATGATAATTGCTATACTATTGGTGCTATCCATACTATTAATGATGACAGTGATTATGCTTATGACATGAAAAGGCCCAAGCTTGGGGAAGCTATGTTTGATGAGGATGAAATATTTGAGAATATGTTTGCTGAAATTAATGTTTGTTCCAAGCTTGGGGATGCTACGTTTGATGAAGATGGTATTTTTAGCATCCCAAGTTTTGATATGCAAAGTTGTTATGATGATAGCATGCCTCTTACCTATGATGATTATATCGGTGAAAGTGGTTTTGGAATAGTGTCAACTTTAGGAAGTAGTGATCCCACTATTTTGGAGGATGTTGAATCTTATTGTGATGAAAGTGGATTTGGAAGAGTGTCAAATTTATTTAGTGATGATTCCACTATCTTGGAAGAGGTTTCAATCTATTATGATGAGAACGAAGTTGCTACTTATGATGATTATTGTGATGAAACTTATGCTATAAAAAGTAGTGATGATTATATTTATAAAGTTTGTCATGATTATGATTACCCTTTTTCTGAACATTACTCTTTTAATGTGGAAACAATTTTTAGTGTTCAAGTCTCTTATGATACCCCCGCTATTCCGAATAAGAAGAATTGTGCTTATGTGGAGAGTAGTAAATTTTCTATGCAAGTAGATCATGAAACAAATGATTTAGGTGCTGGTTATATTGTTGAATTCATTCATTATGTTACTGAAAATTATTATGAGGGAGGAACATATGCTTGTAGGAATTGCAATAATATCAAGTTTCCTCTCTATGTGCTTAAAATCTTGAAGCTATGCTTGTTTTACCTTCCTATGCTAGTTGATTATTGTTCCCATAGGTTGTTTTCTCACAAAATCCCTATGCATAGGAAGTGGGTTAGGCTTAAATGTGCTTTTCATATGCTTCATGATGCTCCCATTATATTTCAATTCTTATCTTTTATGTGAGCATCATTGTCATTATCATGCCTAGCTAGAAAGGCATTAAAGAAAAGCGCTTGTTGGGAGACAACCCAATATTTACCCTTACTGTTTTTGTGTGTCCACATGATTATGCTACTGTAGTAATCATGTTTTATAGCTTTTGTTTCATTAAAGTGCCAAGTAAGACCTTTAGGATAGCTTACGGTGATAGTCGTGTTGATCCTGCTGAGAATCAGAAACTTTTGCACCCAGTAAATTAGTTTTGTTAATTCACAGAAACGAGCTTCTGATCTTATTCTTTTTGCTCTGGATTGGTACACGAATTTATTAGGACTTCCTAATTTGGTAGGATTGTTGGAGTCCCAGAAGTATACGTTTGATAAAGATTACTACAGACTGTTCTGTTTTTAACAGATTCTGTTTTCTATGTGTTGTTTGCTTATTTCGATGAATCTATGAGTAGTATCGGAGGGTATGAGCCATAGATAAGTTGGAGTAAAGTATATATTACACCAATATGAATTTATAATGAGTTCATTGCAGTGCCTAAGTGGTGGTTTTATTTTCTTATACTAACGGAGCTTACGAGTTTTCTGTTGAGTTTTGTGTTGTGAAGTTTTCAAGTTTTTGGTAAAGATTCGATGGACTATGGAATAAAGAGTGGCAAGAGCCTAAGCTTGGGGATGCCCAAGGCACCCCAAGATAATATTCAAGGCCGAGCAAGAGCCTAAGCTTGGGGATGCCCCGGAAGGCATCCCCTCTTTCGTCTTCGTTCATTGGTAACTTTACTTGGAGCTATATTTTTATTCACCACATGATATGTGTTTTGCTTGGAGCGTCATTTTATTTTGTTAGTATTTGATATCTGTTATTTAGAATAATGTTTTGCATCTTTATTTTCAATAAAAATTTCAAGGATAGCCTTTGCCATGCTAATTTTGCCAGTATACATGTTGCTGTTTGAAAACAGAAAGTTTACCGCTGTTGCAAAAATTCCCTAGAAAATTAAAAGAATGGTATAATGTTGAAACTTTTTGCATATTGAGCTGTGATAAATCTTCTACAGCATAGTATTTTTCTCATAATTTTTGGAGTTAGGGAAGTATGATGAATATTGCATTCTTTACAGACTATACTGTTCTGGCAGATTGTTGTTATGTTTGCATTGTTTGCACATGTTTGCTTGTTTACGGACATTTACTGATTCAATGTCGAATAATAATTTTAGTAATTTGTTACAGTAGAAAATGATAAGGTTTTGCATTGGTTTATACTAACCTATCTCACGAGTTCTTGTTGAGTTTGTTGTGGATGAAGCTTTTGAGAAAGAGAGAAACCATGATATGAGAGGAATTAAGGAGACGCAAAAGTCCAAGCCTGGGGATGCCCAAGGCACCCCAATATAATATTTCAAGAAGTCTCAGGCATCTAAGCTTGGGGATGCCCCACTAGGCATCCCGCCTTTCTTCTTCAACAACTATCGGTTAGTATCGGTTGAGCCTAAGTTTTTGCTTCTTCACATGAGTTGGGCTATCCTTGCAATGTCATTTTATTTTGTTTTGCTTGCTGTTTGAATAAAATACCAAGATCTGAAATTCTTAAATGAGAGAGAGTCTTCACATAGTTATATAATTATTTAGCTACTCATTGATCTTCACTCATATCTTTTTGGAGTTGCCGTGGAATTAATACGTCATATGTCCTAGCGGAAGGACTTAGTCATGGAGCCATCGCACTGAGATTATCTTAAAGGGGTTAAACCGGAACACAGGACACATGTAGTTTATACTGGTTCAGCCCCTTGCGGTGAAGGTAAAAGCCTACGATCCAGTTGTTGCGGGATTGATTGATCTCGATGAGCAGGGAGCGGATTCGCTTTACCTATCTCTCGAGCTGTTGTTTCTTGTCCCTGAACCACCGCCGGGTCGTCCCTTTATATACACAGGTTGACGCCCGGCCGGTTTACATCCATGGCGGTTTACTACTATGGTCCCTAATCCGCCATTGGGCTCTGGGCCTTTAAGCTTCCATAGTTAAAGCGCCATATCCTTCGTCTTCATGGGCTCTTTGTACGGGACTCCTAGTGAGTGTAATTCGGCCCCTCCTAGGCGGTTTACACCCAGTAGTCATATCCCCAACATTAGGCCCCAAATTGATTTGAAACTGTTCATGTCAATCTTCAACACATAGAAAAATTCTTTTGAACATCTTCCTATGATCCTTGTAAACCGCCATGACGTCACTTCCATCTGAGCTTTGGTAAACCGCCATGACGTCATCTTCTAAAATTGTAGTAAATCGTCATGACGTCATCTACGTAAAAAACTTACAAATACCTTCCCTTATTAATTAATTTCCGAAGATCGAGGCAACAGATGTGCCCCATTTTCCGCTTTGAGCTCCTCGATCCCCGCGCTTTCCTACTTATCCATTCATCTTATAAATAGGCCTAGGGGTCTTTCTCTTTTCCCCTTCTACGCCTCTTCTTCCTCATCTCGATGCCCAAGCCCGAAAGCTGCGCCACCTCCCTCAACCTTCAAGTGCTGCATCATCCCTGGCCGCTGCATCGACCTGAACGTACCAGAGAACCACGACCCTTCTCCGCCGATCTTCCAAAGCCGGTAAGCCTTCTTTCTTCAACCCTAGATCTGCCGGTGTTCATGCCTTCATCGGTGTTTCATCAGTTTTCATCGGTGTTTACTACTTTCTCTTACTGCCCCTTGTATCCTAATGAACTTAATATCTTTCTTGTGCAGCGTAAACTATAGTTTACTTTTCCTCACCATAACATCCTTTCGCCTATGAATAGATCCCATCTGAATCTTGTTGTTCTGTTGTTGCCACTTTAGGCTTTGAATTTATTCCTTTTCCTAAACTGCGCTAGATCCGTAATTATTACATCAACTTGTAGAACCTGTTTGCGTAGTACTTAGCAATTTCCAGATCTGTTTCCCTCCATACCATTATAGGCGGTTTAACCTGTAGAAAATGACAATCTGCCAGGTACCATTAGCCCTCACGTAAACTGCCGTCTTTTCTTGAACATCCATACATGGTTTAATGTAAACACATGCTTTTATTAAATTCCCCGGTTTGACGCCGGTTTATGCATATCAATCTTGAACTGTGAACCGGCATTTGAACTTTCTTTACAGCTTGTCACCAAAAATGGCCAAACAGTTCTCCTCTTGCAATTGGGTTCCTTCCCGGATTACAGAAGATCAACTTACTAGGTATGTTGTGACTGGCGCCTTAGCAAAGAAGGAGGTCATTCATTGGAGAGTCCCTGGTACTTAAAATCCTCCTGAGCCTCAAGATGGAGAAGTAGTTGTGTTTATGCAGCATCTGGACCGAGAGTTTAGCCCTCCCGGATCAAAAAATTTCCGTGATGTACTTGCTAATTTCCAACTCCATCCTCAAGATATTGGACTGAACTCTGTGTCCAACATTTGCAATTTTCAAGTGTTCTGTGAAGTGTATCTGCAAGAAGAACCGACTGTTGAACTTTTCAGAGATTTCTTCCACTTGAACCGTCGTACTGAATTTTCTGACGGCCCCAATACTGAACTTGGCGGAGTATCGATTCAAAAAAGGAAAGAAGTCAATTTTCCTCATGCCAAACATCACAGCCACCCCAATGATTGGAATCAGACGTGGTTCTATTGTCGGAACACTACTCGTGCTGATGAAAATCCTCTGTCGGGTTATCATGCTTACCGACTCAGCAATGAACATCCACTGCCTCAGCGGCTTACTTCCAGAGAACGACAAACATATGCACCACAGCTTGCTAAGCTCCGGGCTCTTCTAGCAAATGGTTTAATCGGTATGGACCTTGTCCGTTGCTGGGTTTCATGGGGTATCCTTCCCTTAAGCCGTCGCACCAGATTAATGCATGAATATACTGGGGATGTTAAGGATCCTCAACGGCACACTGAAATACAGATGAATGATGATGAGATCACTGAGTCTGTCAAAAAGATGCTAGATGAACCGATATCTGAATGCAGCAAGACTGGGCTGCGCCCCTTTTATGCCTCCAACAAACCGCTAGCTGTAAGAATTTATCTTTCTGCTTTTTTAATCCGTCTCCCGTTTGACATTTTCTGATAGCCATTTGTTTATTCTTACAGGACAAAGATCCATTCTGGAAGAGCAAAACTCAAGACAAACCGGCAAAACCACAAGACAAACCGGTGAGAGCTCCTCGTGCCAAGAGCAAGGCCACAAAGAGGCCAGCAAAGAAGAAAACTGCCGAGCCCGAGGATGTTGATGACTCGGAACCAGAGGTAGAACTTGACTCCCTTGGTTCATTTTTCATACATCTTATTGACAACGACCATTCTCAGGATGATGCGGAAGCCAGCCTTGCTGACCACGTAGAGGTAATCTCCCTTTCCTCCAATTCCGATCTTGTGCCAGTACAAAAACTCCGTCGCGCAGTCCGGAAAGTGAAACGTTCACATCCTCTCACTCATTTGGATCCACAATTTTCTTTGAAGACATAGCACCCTGAAGCTTGTCGCACAACCCGGCACAGTGGCCAGCAAGTCACTTCCTCCGGTTTACTGCATACACGAATCCGGAAGCGCCGTGCAGAGGTCTCTTGTAATTCTAACAAATCTTATCCCTTGGCGGGTTACTTCCGATACCCTCTTAATCCGTCTGACTCGAATTATCAGGTAACTTCCAATTCATCCTCTGGCGACTCATCAACCAGACAAATGCCTCCCCTAAAGACTATCCCTGGGTAAGTATAATAACTTTAGCTGTGCCTTCTTGCACCGGTTTACCATATTAACTTCTATTTGCTATTTTGTAGCGCCAAAGCCCGACTCAGCAAAAAAGCAAAGCTAAGTGCTCCCACTTAGGAGTTTGAACCAGAGAGGACCTCAGAAGGTGCTGGTGGAGACGCTGATATTGCTATGGATGATGCTGTGCCACAAGGTCAGGACACTTACGTTGATCCGCCAGAACTTAATCCAGCTAGTCCTCATGTTGATCCGCCAAGCCCAGCTGCCGATTCACCAAGTCCAACTGCTAATCCTCCAAGTCCAGCAAGGGCTGCTGCCAAACCTTCCAACACAGATGAGATTGTTGATGGCAAGACTGATGATTTGGCGATTACCGGTTTTTGCCACACTACTCCTGGCGACCCTGTCGCTTTCTCAAAACACAGTGCCAAGGAGGAATCTATTGCTGTGGACAAAGGCAAGTGGAAAACTGACTTGTCGAGTTATGCTCATCTCAGTGCTCAAGACATCCATTCTAGATACTTAAACCGCATGTATACAAGTCGTGATTACGAGGCCGGTTTAGTCAACTTGATGAAGGAGCGCTATGAGGTAACTTCTATTCAAACATTTTATAAAGCTTTCTTTGTAGTGTGTAGCAACTCCATTGTAGACCCCAAGGGCCGGTTTATCTCTTCAAGATGAACCGAGACTTTGGATAAAAAGACTTGAACTGTGTAGCCCCCAAAGGCCGGTTTATATCTTCAAGATGAATCGAGACTTTCTGTTGCAAAACTTGTCTTTGTTGAATTCCTTCACCTCTGATTTTTCTGATCAATTACGCATTATCCCCCAAGTGCCAAGATTAATACTTGTATGGACATAACACTATAGATGGAATAGAATGGTGGTTGTGGAGAAGACAAAAAGGAGGAAGATAGTCTCACATCAACTAGGCGTATCAACGGGCTATGGAGATGCCCATCAATAGATATCAATGTGAGTGAGCACTAGTAGAAAAAGGGCCTAATGTTCAGCCCTTTAGTCCCGGTTTGTAAATTAACCGGCACTAATGTGAGGCTATGCATTAGTCCCGGGTCGTGTTGAACCTTTAGTACCGGTTCGTGGCACGAACCGGTACTAAATGGATGGTGGCAGGCTGGCGTCAGGCCGGGGCCCCACGAGCCCCTTTAGTCCCGGTTTGTGACACGAACTGGGACTAAAGGTCTAACCTATAGTGCCTATTTGTGTCACAAACCGGGACAAAAGGGGTCTAACCTTTAGTCCCGATTGGAGACACAAACCGGGACCAAAGGGCAATTTTCAAACTCTACCCTCCCCCCCCCACCGTGTATCGCCATTTCAGTTTTGTAAAAAACAAAAGAAAATGATAAAAACATAAAAAATTAAAATCCTTCGAGATGTCTTTATGTTACTACATCTACTAGTTAGGAAAATTAAAAACCTTAAATTTGGACATGTTTTGCAAAAAAATGTTACGAAAAAGTAAAACAGACATATCTTTTGCATACGATGTTGAAAAAGCTGTATAATATATCAAAATAATCAGCACGAAAATCCGCATCCGATTTTGATGGCCATAGGCCTGTTTGGAAATTTTTAGAATCCTCAAATTCTAAAAGGAAAAAAGATATGCTCACATTTTGTTTTTTTAATTTTCGTTAAATCTGGTCAAATTCTGGTCAAACTATGGTCAAACTACTTATTCAAGAAATATTAGTGTTAATAAATAATTATTTTAGTTTTTTTGACTTTTGGTCAAACTGTGGTCAAACCATGGTCAAACTATGGTCAAATCTGGTCAAACTGTGGTCAAACTATGGTCAAACTACTTATTCAAGAAATATTACTGTTACTAAATAATAATTATTTTTAGAATAATAGTTTCAAAATCAAACGGTGAAACATGTGACTTCATGCTCAAGCTAAACTCCACGAGGGTTAATAGGATTGATGACTTACTATTGTCGAATTAAACAACATGTGCAGACTTGGAAACTAGGGGGAATAGAACTCGGAAGTTAAGCGTGCTCAGGCTGGAGTATGAGAGGATGGGTGACCGGCCGGGAAGTTAGACAATTTGGAATGATGAGGGGTGATTAGAGTAATGATGAGGGTGATTAGAGACTAAATCGTCAAATAATTCAGAAATTTGAAAATCAGAAAAAAAAATCAATTTTTTTTCAAAAATTTAAGAATTTTTTAAAAAAAATCTTTCAGTACCGGTTGTGTTACCAACCGGTACTAAAGGTCCCCAAGACCACCGCGCGGGCTCGTACCAGGTGGTGGGCCTTTAGCCCCGGTTCGTGCAGAACCGGGACTAAAGGGGGGGGGGTACCTTTAGTCCCCACCCTTTAGTGCCGGGTTACAAAACACGGACTAAAGGTCCTTACGAACCGGTACAATAGGTCATTTTTCTACTAGTGGAGTAGGGATTGCCATGCAACGGATGCACTAGAGCTATAAGTGTATGAAAGTTCAAAAAGAAAACTAACTGGGTGTGCATCCAACTTGCTTGCTCACGAAGACCTAGGGCACTTTGAGGAAGCCCATCATTGGAATATACAAGCCAAGTTCTGTAATGAAAAATTCCCACTAGTATATGAAAGTGAGAACATAGGAGACTCTCTATCATGAAGATCATGGTGCTACTTTGAAGCACAAGTGTGGTAAAAGGATAGTAGCATTGCCCCTTCTCTCTTTTTATCTCATTTTTTTATTTGGGCCTTTTCTCTTTTTTTGTGGCCTCTTTTTTTCTTTCCCCTTTTTTTTATTTTTCGTCCGGAGTCTCATCCCGACTTGTGGGGGAATCATAGTCTCCATCATCCTTTCCTCACTGGGACAATGCTCTAATAACTTTTATTTACTTACAACCCAAGAATTACAACACTAGTAGACACTACAAGAATCTTGTTAATCCATGACGGATACAATCTGTCATGGAACAGTGCAAAACCGTCAAGGTGGGAGGCCCGTGACAGCTTGAGATTCCGTCATGTATATCACGTTATAATTTGACAACTGCACCATCATGACGGTGCATGGCCGTCACAGATCAGTCCTAGGCCCGCCCCAGGCCCGGTCCTCCATGACAGACTAGTCCGTCATGGATTTACGACACTGTACCAATACAAGGATCTCACATGCCCTATTATTTATGACCAGCCCACTTTTTAGTGCGGTAGTTTAGTGCATTTAATTTAATAAAGCCCATGATATTCATCCAACTAGCTATAGCGGGACGCATTACACATAATCAATCAAGCATTCACAACACAATTAATTTCCATTGGTCAGGCCATAATTTGGCCCATTTAATAAATTTCTATTCAATTATTTCACAGAGTAAAGGCATGTTAAATGCTGCCAAGAACACATCCAACATCAGTTCGCATGCCCTCAATAACCAGATTACATCAACAAATATACAACATTGTAGAGACCCTCTTAATCATCAACTTCACCTCTACAGCTCAAACTTCCTTTGCGGATCTCACCACCAAGGAAATCTGTAAAACAAAATGCTTCTGTTACAAAATGGCATGTTGATTACAACAAGAACAATAGTAGTTATTTTCATCTGAACCCTTATTTTTATTTCACATGATTTGGACGTCACTCATAAGGTATAGCTAAAACTGCCATGGCTATACACCTATCTACATGTGAGAATAGACCTAATAGGTATACTATATTATCAAGAGCAGCCAAGTGGACTATGTTATGAAAATATATTTTTTATAACGAAACTAATTCTGTGGTGCAGATGTTGATATAGCTTCCTATAAATTT
Organism: Aegilops bicornis; assembly: GCA_021605145.1. NCBI lineage: Eukaryota > Viridiplantae > Streptophyta > Magnoliopsida > Poales > Poaceae > Aegilops > Aegilops bicornis. Next base: position 14,288,647 of record CM038675.1, read on the forward strand.
GGTCAAATTTAATTACTTTGGAAATGAGGAAGCTGATTACAAATAATAGCTTTCAATGAGAAAATAAGAATCAAATGATATGTTCAAGGTGGACACACTTTCAAAGTTACACTACACTTAAAAAGCTATATAGCCAGATGGTTTCCTGTATTTCAGGGAAGTGTATCTAAACTACTATAAAGTAGTTATCACAGAATACATACTTTGGTGTGAGCATGCAGCAGTGACTGCTGTTGTTGATGAAGGCCTTGAAGAATTGACACACCAAGTTCATTTGTCTCCATCATAGTTCAGATCTGTGGACACCTGAGCTAGGAAATAATCCCCAAGTACAACATGAGTACTAGAAATAGCAAACATCGAGAGAACTCACCGCTTAAGAAATCAGAACACACATAATAGTACTGCTCTAGTATATACACTTCACGTCACTAGAGAAATATGTCAGGCAAGGAACACTGTTTCCAAAATAAAGAAAGATAAAAATGCTAGAACTTAAAGTGATATCCAGTTACACATAAAGTGGATAACTCCCTTTTCACGATATATCAAACATCTTTCTGGAAGTGATTGAACCGGTACAATATTCCCTTTTATTAGGCAGTAAGAAGAGGTACAATTATATTGTTCTGTTTTGGTTCTGGAAAGCTACAAAAATGCACAGCAGAATAGCAGATACGATTTTTGTCATAAGTTCTGAAATCTTAGTGTACAAAGAAACGACAATAACAAAGTATATACACAAAAAATATGGGCATCACCAACAAAAAATATACATGACGCAGAGAACTACAAATTCAATATATATGTGCAAGGAAAGAATAATATACATGTGAAATACTCAATTGGTTTGTGAATGATTTTATTTGATTTACATCCAGCAAGCCCTACTATCTTTGGGGCGTTCATAAACATTAAAGTAACTTAGCATAAACAATTAGACATGGTAAATAATACATGCCTAATCATGTTAGGTGGACATAATAGAAATACCTAAAGATATGTAAATCAATAGAATTTATTGATGGCACAGGTGCAAACACAACCTTAATTAATTGCACGCTTCGCATTATAAGAGATAAAGATCTTCACTTGAATTATTGTCATGCTCTTATCTGTGAAAACATGTGGCCCTGTCATATTTTCTACATGCTCGTAGTGAATTTGCAGAGATAATGTTCATTGAAAGCCTGATGTACAATGAACTGTCTTATATTATAGATCTTCCTTAGTCCACACGCGGACGGGGCGGCGCGCCGTCTCCGCTTCCGGGCCAGCTCCCCTCCTCAAGGGCGGTCCATACAGGGACGCACCTTGCGAAGTTCTTCGTCAGGCTGCGCTGGCGCCTCGTCGTCGCCTCCGGCTTCCAGCTCCGTTCATGAAGCCTTGATGGAGTCGGATCTGCCCGAGACACTGAGACTGCACATGAGGGGCTGTGGAATCAGCGGCATGCGAGTCCGTGTTGTATTCCTGGCCCCTAATGTGATGTATCTTGATCGTGGGTGGAAGACGTTCACTCGCATCCACAGCCTGAGGGCGGGGTTTACCCTCCATTTTAAGTTAATGGAGGGTGATCTCCTCTCCGTCAAGGTCTTCGGGGATCTCGGTACTCGGGCGAAGTGCTGCGTGGATAGCTCCTCCGACAGCGAAGATTCCCCCTCGAGCGAGAGTGACGAGGAGGAGAGCGACAGCGACGATGAGGGTAGCGGGCCCGATTAGTTGTCGGGCGCCGCTTCGTGCGTCACCGGCGACCCCATCATCCGCGTCGCCGGCTCCTTGAACTCCCCGGGGTCGTCTCCTTGGGCGACTGGCGTAGGGAGGCTGCGGAAGGGGAAGAGGGATGGCGACAAGGCCATCAAGTCGGAGTACGAGGGCGTAGTGCCCTCGACAGCGTGCTGACGTCCTGCCGCCCCATCTTCGAGCCCCGCTTCCGGCGCTACCATCTCCGTCAAGCCCTCGGGGAGCTCCCGGGATGTTCCCTTGGTGCCTTCTGGCACCTGTAGCTCGCCTAGGCGTTTCTTTTGCCCTTCTCGCCTCCTTGACCTACCTCCTGAAAAGAGGGACACGAAGAGGATTACGGGCATCTTATCTTTTTAATTTGTAAGCCTTCGGGCCTTATCCGCATTTAAAACTTGTAATCCTCTCTTTCATGTTTTTCATTCCCCACGGATTGTATCCGAGTAGAATGTTTTTAATGAAAAGGGGATGCTTGAGAAGGGACGAAGGGCTTATCTGATATCGCAGCCCCCGGCAACTCTGGCTTGCCGCAGCCCTCGGCAACTCTGGCTTGCCGCAGCCCCCGGCAACTCTGGCTTGCCGCAGCCCCCGGCAACTCTGGCTTGCCGCAGCCCCCGGCAGCTCTGGCTTGCCGGGGCTTGGGTGCCGGCGCGCCCTTCTTCTCCTCTTCGCTGTTATTTCAGTTCTGAGAACGATTTAGCCAGTGCCGCAATAAGTTATTTTTGTAATATAACTTTATTCTGGGCAACATTTTCTACGTTACTTCCTTTACTCGACTCTTGGCTTTGTATGTTATTGCCCTACGCTTTTCAGGGAAACTTGTCGGTGCAGGCACCCTTGCCGCGAGCGCCGAGTGCGGAACTTCAGCAGCCTGCTGGCGGGGTCGCTACCGACAAGCAACCTTGTCGCGGACTAGCCGCAGCTCACTTAAGTTGTTGAGCGAACTCGAAACAAAGTAAGGGCGCGACCAGTCACGATTTGGTTCCTCCGCGCATGGGTTTCCATACAAAGTACTATCGTTCGAGGAAGATAACTTAAAAATTTAAAAATTGATTGCTCAAACTTTGGCAACTTAGCTTTTCTGTCTCTTGCTTCCCGATGAGGTGAAACTTCCTCGGCGCGCTGGTCCATAGTATTATCTCTTCCTCCCCCTGGTTAACTTGTGCGCGAGGGAGCCTTCCTTCCTTTGAGAAAAGAAGAAGAAGAGGAAATAACGTTATGGAGCCTAGCGGCTCGATTCTGCTTACCGGGTGTGGTTGCTGCACAAAGTGTTAGCCAAAGCATGCAATAAATTGATGAAAGCATGAACTTGACAAGCTGTGCGCAACACACGAGCTTTACTGATGCATGGGGTCTGCGCCCGGCTTTGTACAAAGGATTACATGCAACTGCGGCAAGACTTGTACAAAAGGTGGTTGCCGGAACGGGTTCCGACAACCGCGCCCTATGGGTAAAACTTACGAAGATGCTCAATGTTCCAGGAGTTGCTCACCGGAATGCCATCTTTGGTCTCAAGGCGGACAGCGCCAGGCCTAGTGACTCGTTTCACCCAATAAGGGCCTTCCCACTTTGACGTCAACTTGTTTGAATTCTTGGCGGATTGAACGCGCCGAAGAACAAGGTCGCCTTCCTCGGGACTTCTGGCATTAACCCTGCGGCTATGGTAGCGACGCAGAGCTTGCTGGTAGCGAGCGGCTCGCACAGCTGCCTGAAGACGATCCTCCTCGAGGAGCAGCTGCTCTTGCTCAAGCTCATCATAAGCGAGCACTCGAGGCGATCCGTATACGAGTTCCGTGGGGAGAACTGCCTCTGCTCCATAGACTAGAGCAAAGGGTGTCTGGCGGTGGCTCGATTTGGCGTCGTCTGATCGACCAAAGAACCACCGCAGCTCCTCGATCCAGTTTCTTCCGCACATGTGCAGTAGCCGAAAGTTCTGGTCTTGAGCCAGCGCAGCACTTCAGCATTTTCCCTCTCGCTGACCGTTGCTTCTCGGGTGAGCAACAGAAGCAAAGCAGACCTTGGCGCCAAGGTCTTGGACGTCTTGCATGAAGGTGCGACTGCGTGGAATTGTGTGCCGTTGTCGGTGATGATCCGGTTAGGGATTCCGAAACGACAAACAATTGACCTGAAGAACTTGACTGCTGACTGTGCCGTCACCTTCGTCACTGCTTCCACTTCCGGCCACTTTGTGAACTTGTCGATGGCGACGTACAAGTACTCAAAGCCCCGACAGCCTCGGGGAAGGGGCCGAAGATGTCGAGCCCCCAGACCGAAAATGGCCAGGATAAAGGGATCGTCTGGAGAGCTTGAGCTGGCTGGTGTATCTGTTTGGAATGGAACTGGCACGCTTCACACTTGGTTACTTGTGCAGTTGCATCCTGGAGGGCTGTCGGCCAGAAGAAACCTTGCCGGAAAGCTTTGCCGGCAAGTGCTCTTGCGCCAATGTGGTGACCACATATGCCTCCATGTATCTCTGCCAGCAACAGCTTCAGTCCATCTTCCCTGGGAAAACACTTCAATTTCACACCGTTGAGTCTTCATCTACACAGTATGCTGTCGACAAACGGTAACATACTTCACAGACGGGCTACTCTTTCCGCTTCTTCTTGCTCTTCGGGAAGTTCTCCTGTCTGAAGGAAATGGACAATCGGTTGCGCCCATGCTGGAGCTTGTGGCTCGACAACAAGGACTAAAGGCACATCTGCTGCTGTGGGAACATCAGCTTCCACGGCAAGAAACTGCGACCCTGCCGGAGCTTGATGCTCCCCGACAAGCTTGCCGGAGCAAGACTTTGTCGGGAGCGTCTGCTTCAACGAAACTAACCCTGGGGTCTGTCGGAGCAGACTGCTCCTCAGCACTGTTGGTGTTGATCTTGGGGACCTTTGCAACGACGGCTTCGGGAAGCTCTGTCGGAAAGTATTCACCAGAGGCCAACTTCCTCTTCTTGCCTTGTCCTATTGATGGTGTTACGATGGGTTGAGTCAGCTTGAGCACGAAGATCCCTGGTTCCACAGGTAACTTAAGTGCAGCGCACTTTGACAGGCCGTCAGCAATATCATTCTGAGCTCTTGGAACAGGTTCCATTCGCAAGCCGTCAAAGTGCTCTTCTAGCTTCCTCACTTCATCCACGTAGGCTTCCATCAACGGACTCTAGTAATCCTTGTTCACTTGTCGGACGACAAGTTGCGAGTCACCCCTGACAATAAGCTTCTTGATCCCAAGGTCCACGGCGATCCTGAGACCGGAAAGCAAACCTTCATACTCTGCAGTATTGTTTGTCGCTTGCTCCTTGGGAAAGTGCATCTGGACGACGTACTTGAGGTGCTCTCCGGTGGGTGCGATAAGCAGCACGCCGGCACCGGCGCCTTGCAGCGAGAAGGCACCATCAAAGTACATCAGCCACTCTTTGCTTGCTTCTTTGACGGGAATGCTCGTCTCCGGAATCTCTTCATCTGGCGTTGGCGTCCATTCTGCTATGAATTCTGCCAAGGCTCTGCTTTGGATAGTTGATGTGCTTTCAAACTTGAGACCAAAGCTTGACAGCTCCAGTGCCCACTCGACAATCCTGCCTGTCGCTTCTGGATTCTGCAGTATCCTCTTCAGCGGAAAGCGAGTGAAGACTGTGATCTCGTGCGCTTGGAAGTAATGGCGCAGCTTTCTCGAGGCCATGAGGAGGCCGAAAAGCAATTTTTGCACACCAGAATACCTTGATCTAGCCCCCTGCAGGAGGGAACTGACAAAGTAGACTGGGCCTTTGCACCATCCTTTTACATGTCTGGTCATGCGTCTTGGCGGACTCGTCCTTGTCGGGACCAGAGCTTGTCGGCGAAGCCCCACGCTTGTCGCTGGATGAGCTTGCAGCGGTTCTTTGGCTCGTCATCCGCCTCCCTCTCCGCCACTAACGCAGCACTAACCACTTGATTGGTTGCCGCTATATATAGCAGCAACTTCTCTTGTGGCCTAGGTGCGACAAGTGTTGGAGTGGAGGACAGGTATCTCTTCAAGTCTGCAGCGCAGCCTCCGCCGAGTCCATTTCATTGGACCTGCCTTTTCAAAATCTTGAAAAAGCGGCAGGTATGCGTTCAGCAGACCTAGAAATAAACCTGCTGAGAGCAGCCACGCAACCGGCAAGCCTTCGTACATCCTTGACGCGCTTTGGTGCTTCAATCTGCTCAATGGCCTTGATCTTGTCGGGATTAGCTTCAATCCCTCGCTGAGACACGAAGAACCCGAGAAGCTTGCCGGAAGGGACTCCAAACACGCACTTCTCGGGGTTGAGCTTGAGGTTGATCTTGCGCAGATTTGCAAAGGTCTCGTCAAATCTTGAACCAGAGTTGCTTTGTCCTTGCTCTTGACTACTATGTCATCCATGTAGGCTTCTACATTTCTGTGCATCTGCGGCTCAAAAGCGTCATGGACTACCCTTGCAAATGTTGAACCAGCATTCTTCAAACCGAAAAACATCCGTATGAAACAGTATGTGCCACATGGTGTGATGAATGCGGTCTTCTCTTCATCTTCTTCAGCCATGAAGATCTGATGGTATCCTGAGTATGCATCAAGAAACGAAAGCAAATCACATCCAGCCGTGGAGTCAACAATCTGGTCAATGCGCGGCAAGGGAAATGGATCTTTGGGACAAGCTTTATTAACATCCGTGAAGTCAATACAAAGTCTCCATTTCCCATTTGCCTTCTTACGACTACAGGATTGGCCAACCACGTAGGATGGAGCACTCCTCTGACAAGGCCTGTTGCTTCCAGTTTCTTGATCTCTTCGGCTATGAATTCTTGGCGCTCCACTGCTTGCTTCCTGACTTTTTGCTTGACGGGCCGCGCATGAGGACAAACGGCCAGGCGGTGCTCAATCACTTTCCTGGGAACACCGGGGATGTCAGACGGTTGCCATGCAAACACATCGACATTCGCCCGCAGGAAAGCAAGGAGCGCGCCTTCCTATTTAGGGTCGAGAGAGGCACTGATGGTGAAGGTACCACCAGTGCCGTCCTCCTTGGCTGGCACCTTCTTGGTCTTCGGCAGAGCCACCATCTTCTTGCACTTGCCGGTGTAGCTCGATGGTGCGTCCTCGACGGTAGCACAGCACTCCGAAGAGGTGCGCTTGCCGGAGTGACCATCAGAGCCCTTGCCGGACTTGGACTTGGTCTTCTTCCCCCCGGGAGCTTCAGCGGCAAGTGTTGGGCAGTCTGTCGTGGCTGCTGCATCCCGGTAGATCTTGTCGGCCTGAGATAAGGGCATCCTTCTTGTCGCCGTGGACAGAGATGACGCTTATCGGGCCTGGCATCTTGAGTAGGTTGTAGGCGTAATGAGAGGCTGCCATGAACTTGGCGAGTGCTGGACGGCCAAGTATCCCATTGTAAGGCAATGGGAAATCGGCAACGTCAAACGTAACCCTCTCAGTCCTGAAGTTCAGCTCGCTGCGAAATGTGACCGGCAACGTAATCTTCCCCTTCGGCTCGCTACTTCCCGGATTGATCCCTTGGAAGGTACCGGTCTCCTCGAGCTCACTGTTAGGGATTTGAAGCTTCTGGAGCACCGCGGAGGAGATCAGATTCAAGCCGGCCCCGCCGTCAACTAACATTTTTGTAACCTTGAGGTTGCGGATGGTTTGGGAGACCAACATCGGCAAGCACCCGACAGCAGTTATGCGATCAGGGTGGTCCTCAATATCAAAAATGATAGGCGTGTTGGACCACTTCAGAGGCTTGCGTGACTCTACGGATGGCTCCGCTGCATTGACATCCCGCATCCATTGCTTGAGTTGGCGGTGGGAGGTATGCAGGGAAGCACCTCCGTCAACGCAAAGGACCTCCGTGGCTTTCTAAAACTCCTGCTCGTCGGCGTCGTCGTCTTCCATATCTTCGTCGTCGTCCTCATCTTCACCCTTGTCGCGGCCGCGGGGAGGTCGATCTCCTTGTCGCTGCTTGGCCTTGCCGCGGCGTCCTCCCCGGCCGAGATGTTTCTTGCTTGCTCCCCCAGCACCTTCCTGGGCCTTATCCTTGTCGCGCCGCTCGTACTCAGCTCTCTGCTGTTCGACAAGTTGCTCGACCTTCTTGCAGCTCTGGAGGTCGTGGCCCTTGGTGCGGTGGATCTTGCAATACTGCTTGCCGGAACTGTCCTGCTTGTCGGCGCCCGCCACCGACTGGTGGTTGGCGTCAGCGGCAACCTCCTTGCCGGAGCCACCAGCCCTGGCATTCTTGTCGCCACCTCCATTGCCGTACTGCTCGACAGCTAGCACTTCTCTGCTTTTCTTCTTCCTGTTGCCTCGCCGCCGGCCCTTCTTTGCCGGGGCGGTGTCATCACTGTCGGATTCTGCTTCTGCATTCTCTCCAGGGAGTCTCCTCCCTTCCTCGGTAGCGTGCACACTTGTCGGCCAAGGCGTACTGCTCACTGACGTCCTTGACTTTGCACATCGCCATCTCCTCCCTCATCCTGCGGTTCCGCACATTCTGATGAAATGCGCTGATCACCGCGGCAGGGTGGACGTCTGGGATGTTGTAGTGCACACGGCTGAATCTCTGAATGAACTTGCGCAGGGACTCTCCTTCCTTCTGGGCGAGCAAGTGAAGGTCACTCTCTTGGCCATGAGGTTTGTGGCCACCTGTGAAGGCGCCAACAAACATATGGCACAGATCTGCACAAACGGCTATGGAGCTGTCTCGCAAGTGCAGGACCCAAGATCTGACGTTGGGCTTGAGGACGGCGGGAAGTAGTTGGCGAGGATCTTGTCGTCCCGTCCCCGCAGCCTGCACCGCGATGGTGTAGATGCTGAGGAACTCCGACGGATGCGTCCGGCCATCATACTTCTCCGGCACGTCGGGTTTGAAGTTTTTCTGGCTGGGCCACTGGACTTGCCGCAGCTCATGAGTGAACGCAGGGCAACCTACCGCGTACGGCAAGTCGCCTGGCCCCTCCGGCGTGTGCATGTAAACAGAAGGCCCAGCGCGCTTGTCAGACTGACGTCGCGCTTCTCTTCGGCGCTCGATGCGGGTTCGAGCGTCCTCTTGTTGTCGTTCATGAAGAACTTGGCGCTGATCGCGGCGAGCTCGCGGATCCGGACGGCCTTGATGGAGTCGCTGTCGAGGTGGATCCGGTGAGTCAGCGACCTTGGCCTTCTTGGCGGAGAGTGCACGGTGGTTGCACCTCCGACAGTCTCGTCGCCGCCGGCTCGTGCCTTGTCGTCACGCCGCGGCAATGATGGCGTTGGTTGCGGCGGAGCGTCGCTGTTGGCAAAGCCGATGAGGCTCTGGATAGTGGCCCTCCACTCGTCGACCTTGTCGGCCGTTGGAGGGTAGTCGAGGAGCAGCTAAGCTCTCGCCAGAGCTTCTGCTGGAGTAGTAGGTGGCATTGGAGAACGGTGCAAGGAGCGGGACACGCTCGGACTTCTAACTACGTTAGAAGGAGCAGCACCCCGTCCGGGCGACCGTATCTCACTCGTGCCAGCATGTTGACGCGCATGCTGGTCTTGAGGGTCTCGATCCAACGAACGTATGGCGTTGTGGACGCCATGACGTTGTTGGTCCCGCGTCTCCTGAGATGGGCGCGGGGGATGCGCGGACGCCGAGGTTTGCGGTGCCTTGTCCTTGGACTTGGCAACGTCGCGAGCACCTTCGTCGGCGCCCGTTCCTCCGCCAGTGTCTGCCCCACCACCCGTTTGCTGCGGTGAGGGTGGGTACGACGCGGACGGCTCTGCTGCCGCCGAAGCCTTCTTCTTCGGTGGCATGTTGAGGAAGATGTTGATGACGCTGCTCGTGTGAACGCCGGATCAGATTCACACGGCCTCGACACCCGACCCCTACCTGGCGCGCCAAAGATGTCGGGGAGGCTGATCGTACCCGCGAACACCTATGGTTCCGGCGGACCGGGCCCCTTGTGGTTCGGAGGGGGGCGGAGATCGCACGAAGAGCGGATCGAGGCGATGCACACGAGCAGTTTACCCAGCTTCGGAGCTCTCCGGAGAGATAAAACTCCTACTGCTGCTTGTTTGATCTATTGTGTTCTTGCTAGGGAGGAATGCGAGCTACAAAACCTAGCGTGAGTCTATCTGGTCTCGAGTGGGTCGAATGAACCGAGCAGGCGAACCTCATGAACCGAACCCCCTCTACGTTGCACTCGGGCCTCCTTTTATATGCTCAAGGGGTCTCCGACAGGTGGCAACATAGACGAGGGTACAAATGTAAAAACAGGAGTTGGTACACCTACTTGAACAGTGTACAGTGCCAAATACCTAACTCTGACGGCAAGGGACAAAAGCAATAAATGCCCGTCATTGTCGCCCAAACAGTGCAACAGAGGCCGTCAGGTGCGCCTCCGCTCGCCACGATGGCGAGCCTGTCAGCGCCGCTTATCGCTGCTCTCCGCTGGCTGCACAGCCGCTCAACACGCGCCCATGGAACGGTCCCATGGCGACACGTCGCTGGGTGAGCTGGAGCGGAGACGGAGAGAAGTTGCATGCCGCGGCAAAGCGCCTTGCAGCGGCGAATCCTTGTCGCGCTTTGGGAGCTTGTCGCTCACCAAGCCTTCCGCAAGCTCCTCTTGCCGGGCCTTGTCTTCTGCGTGCACAGGTGGCCTTCCGACAAGCTCCTCTTGTCGGGGCCTTCTTCGTGCCTAGAGAGGCCTTCCCGGCAAGCTCCTCTTGCCGGGGTCTTGTCTTCTGAAAGGCTGCGGAGGGTCTTGGCGGACGCCCGGCGAGGCTTGCCACGGGGACGTTGCGACTGCCCGTGCACGAGTTCGGGGTACTAGGGTACCCCTACTTTAGTACACCGACAATCTACCACGAGATCGTAGAGGCTAAACCCTAGAGGCTAGCCTATGATTATGATTGTTGATGTCCTATGGACTAAACCCTCCGGTTTATATAGACACCGGAGGGGGCTAGGGTTACACAGAGTCGGTTATAGAGAAGGAGATTTTCATATCCGAATTGCCAAGCTTGCCTTCCACGCAAAGGAGAGTCCCATCCGGACACGGGACGAAGTCTTCAATCTTGTATCTTCATAGTCCAACAGTCCGGCCAAAGCATATAGTCCGGCTATCCGAGGACACCTTAATCCAGGACTCCCTCAGTAGCCCCAGAACCAGGCTTCAATGACGATGAGTCCGGCGCGCAAATTGTCTTCGACATTGCAAGGCGGGTTCCTTCTCCGAATACTCCATAGAAGATTTTGAACACAAGAATCGTGTCCGGCTCTGCAAAACAAATTCCACATACCACCTTAGAGAGCATAATATTCCACAAATCTAATCTGCTGACAGCTTTTTATAGTATGACATCACGCCACGGTCCGGTCATTATTCGAACCGTTTTTCGCAACCAGCTATTTCACGTAATGCGAGGCGGTTTCCTTGAAACGTCTTGTCGAAGCAGAGATCGTGTCCACTTATCGCGGGATTCTCATGAATACGGGCATGGGTAACCCAACCGTGCCATCAATAGTGGCGCTTGGGGAATAAGCGATTTTAACGGGCAAGTGGGGAGGCGCACAGTTTCTACCGCCTTTATAAAGAGATAGGGATTCCCTTTTTTCACCCACGCCTTCTTCTTCCTTCGCTCATCCATTCTCGCATGCTCGAGCTCCAGCGCCCCAGTTCTCACCTTCTCCGTACAGCCATTCCAAACATGTCTGGAGGCGGGAGGCAAGTGGATGGCCTCCTCCGTCACGGAGGAAGACATTACGAAGCTCCGGGAGGCCGGATACTTGGCCGCGGATATCGCGCACCGGCTCCCGGACGCAGGGCAAATCGTTTCGACTCTGGAATCCCACGAGAGGGTTGTGTTCCTCGCTCATTTCGTCCGCAGATTGGGATTCCCCCTCCACCCATTTGTCCGCGGGATCATGTTTTACTATGGGCTAGATTTTCATGATCTGGCCCCTAATTTCATCCTCAACATCTTGGCGTTTATCATCGTGTGCGAGGCTTTCCTCCGCATCAAGCCCCACTTCGGCCTGTGGCTGAAGATCTTCAACGTGAAGCCGAATATAGTGGTCGTCCAGCAAGCGGAGTGTGGAGGCTCCATGGTGGGCAAGATGCCCAACGTCACCTGGCTTGAAGGCTCCTATGTGGAGTCCTTGAAGGGGTGGCAATCGGGGTGGTTCTACATCACCGAGCCGCGCGACTCCAACTGGGCGACAGCCCCCAAATTCAGATCCGGCATCCCCATGCGGCTTACCTCTTGGAAAAGGAAGGGCTTAGCCTGGGGTGCGCCTGCGGAGCTGACCGGACTATAGAACTGCATCAAAAATATGATAGGCAAGAAGATCAAGCTTGTCAATGTGGTCCAGGTCATGCTCTTCCGCCGGATCCTCCCGTGTCAAAGATGGGCATTCAACCTGTGGGAGTTTGATCCGGCCAAACAACAGACGCTACGAGAGCTCTTCGACACGACACACAAAGACGTCTGGAAGGTGTTGTTCAAGGCCGCTGAAGTACCTCCTCCCACCATCGAGGACGCGGACTCAGCGCAAAGCGCCCCGCCAATCCGGTAAGCTCTCTATATGTCACAAGACGTGCCTTTCCTCAGTATGTTCGTGGTAGGAATCTAAGCCATCATACTGATTTAACAGGACTATGTGGCGACAGCGGAGCGGATCGACTGTCCAGCTCCGTTGCCTGAGGATCTAGCAACTGCTCTCCTGACGAAGATGCTGTTTTCGACGCCCTATGAGGTGCCAGAGAAGAAGGCCAAGAAGAAGGCCATGGGGACCAGGAAAGGTCTCCGATGCAAGGTGGTGTCAGACTCATCATCCAAAGACACCGAGGCGCACTCCTCCAACAACAACGAGGAGGAGGAAGAGGAAAACCCTCTCCCCCAAACCGAGTGGGAGAAGAAAAGGAAGGCCGCCCCTTTCGGGGAGGCCGAAGGGTCCAAGAAGGGAAGGACCCTCCCTCTGGACCACTCCACAACAGCCGCCTACAGCGACGAGGGGTGGCTACCCTGGGCCAAGCCCCTGGCGTAGTCGTAAGTATCCGGATACCATAATACTTCTTGCATGTTTTAGCTTTACTAGGGATGGCAATGGGTACCCATTACCCACGTACCCTGCGGGTAAAAACCATATCAGGGTAAGGGTATGAGACAAAAAATTACCCATGGGTATATAAATAGGGAAAAGTTAAACCCATCGGGCAGAGCAGGTATGGGTATGGGATCGTATGACCCATACCCACTAGGGATGGAAATGGGTACCCATTACCCACGTACCCTGCGGGTAAAAACCCTATCAGGGTAAGGGTATGAGACAAAAAATTACCCATGGATATATAAATAGGGAAATGTTAAACTCATCGGGCAGAGCTGGTACGTGTATCGGATCGTATGACCCATACCCACATACCCATGTACCCATATAAAATCTGTATGAACTCAAAATTATCTCTAAACTTTGTCATAAATTTGTGAACTCAAAATGTATGACTTATGTGAAGATGTTTCAATGTATTGTTATTTAAGAGAAAGTGATGTTGTTTATTAAGTATGGTGTTGTTTATGATGTGTTGTTGTTTAAAAGTGTGTCTTGTTGTATAATCCGTTGTTTGTTTATAGATTATAATTATATGTTGTCGTTTATGACTATTGGTTGGTCAAACTAATGCTTCGCAAACGTGGGTAATTTTACCCGCGGGTGCCCATCTACCCTGTCGGGTAACGGGTATGGGAAAAAATTGTACCCATTGACGAGTATGGGTAAGGGCGATGGGTAAGCTAGGAGCGGACGAGTAAGGGTATGGGGTAGCTCGACCCATACCCAAACCCTGCGGGTGCTATCCCTAAGCTTTATGGCTTCTTATCATGTCAAAATATGTTTGTGCAGTCCGTCCAAAGCCCGCATTGACTTATCCACCTCGGATGGGTCCTTGAGCTCGTCGGAGATGAACAACTATTCGCTCCCGACGGCCTCCACTCCCCGGCCGGCGGACGACACCGAAGTGTTGTCACAGAGGATACCGGGCCAGGGAGAGATAGTTCTGGAGGCGCCTCAATGCGAAACCCCCGATGCCGGGCTCATGGGGGGGGAGATCCCCATGGATTCTTATGAGGGGGTCGCAGTAAGCTCGGCCCCCAGCCGGATACTGCGCCGGAACTCTAGTGGTTCCGGATTCAGGCAGGCAGCCCCTAGCTAAGGGGGGCGAGCTGGCTGTGCCGATGACTGATACGTCTCCAACGTATCTATAATTTATGATTGCTCCATGCTACTTTATCTACTGTTTTGGACTATATTGGGCTTTATTTTCCACTTTTATATTACTTTTGGGACTAACCTATTAACCGGAGGCCCAGCCCAATTGCTGTTTTTGCCTTTTTCAAGCTTGAAGAAACAGAATATCAACCGGAGTCCAAACGAAATGAAACCTTTGGGATCGTGATTTTCCAACCGAACGTGACCCAGGAGACTTGGACCCTACTCCAAGCAGTGCCCGGGGAGGTCACGAGGGTGGGAGGCGCCCCCCCTGGGCGCCCCCCTACCTCATGGGCCCCTCGGAGCTCCACCGACGTACTCCTTCCTCCTATATGTACCTACGTATCCCCGAACGATCAGAACAGGAGCCAAAAACCTAATTCCACCGCCGCAACCTTCTGTATCCACGAGATCCCATCTTGGGGCCTGATCCGAGCTCACGGGAGGGCATCCACCATGGAGGGCTTCTACATCATCACCATAGCCCCTCCGGTGAAGTGTGAGTAGTTTACTTCAGACCTTCGGGTCCATAGCTAGTAGCTAGATGGCTTCTTCTCTCTTTTTGGATCTCAATACAATGTTCTCCCCCTCTCTCGTGGAGATCTATTCGATGTAATCTTGTTTTTGCGGTGTGTTTGTTGAGACCGATGAATTGTGGGTTTATGATCCACTATTATCTATGGAAATTTTTTTATTCTTCTCTAAATTCTTTTATGTATGATTGAGTTATCTTTGCAATTCTCTTCGAATTATCTTTTTGGTTTGGCCAACTAGATTGGTAGTTCTTGCAATGGGAGAAGTGCTTAGCTTTGGGTTCAATCTTGCGGTGTCCTTACTCAGTGACAGAAAGAGTTGCAAGGCACGTATTGTATTGTTGCCATCGAGGATAACAAGATGGGGTTTTTATCATATTGCATGAATTTATCCCTCTACATCATGTCATCTTGCTTACGGCGTTACTCTCTTTTTACTTAATACTCTAGATGCATCTTTGGATAGCGGTCGATGAGTGGAGTAATAGTAGTAGATGCAGAATCGTTTCGATCTACTTGTTTTGGACATGATGCCTAAATACATGATCATTGCCTAGATATACTCATAACTATGCTCAATTCTGTCAATTGCTCAACAGTAATTTGTTCACCCACCATAGAATACTTATGCTCTTGAGAGAAGCCACTAGTGAAACCTATGGCCCCCGGGTTTATTCTCATCATATCAATCTGTATCACTTTATTTACGTGCTTTGTTTTTACTTTGCCTTTACTTTTTACTTTTCATCTATCTATCAAAAATAACAAAAATATTATCTCTATTAAATCTCACTCTCGTAAGTGACCGTGAAGGGATTGAAAACCCCTAAGCGTTGGTTGCGAGTTGCTATCGTTTTGTGTAGGCACAAGAGACTTGTGCGTGGTCTCCTACTGGATTGATACCTTGGTTCTCAAAAACTGAGGGAAATACTTATGCTACTTTGCTGCATCATCCTCTGCTCTTCGGGGAAATGCAACGCAGTGCTCAAGAGGTAGCAAGAAGAATTTCTGGCGCCGTTGGCGGGGAGGCTCACGCAAGCAAGTCAACCATACCAAGTACCCATCGCAATTCCTATCTCTCGCATTACATTATTTGCCTTTTGCCTCTCCTTTTCTTCTCCCCCACTTCACCCTTGCCGTTTTATTTGCCCTCTCTTTCCCAATCTCCTCCTCCTTTACCTTTTGGTTGCATTTTTCCGCCTTACCTTTTTTGCCGCTATGTCTGAAATTGGGGAGATTATCGTCGATATGGACAACAATGATAATACAGAAAATCCCGAGGCTCCGGCCGATGAACCTCCTATCTTGCATACCAAAAAGTTTCGAATCGGTAGTGGTAACATCATTGGCAAAGGCGTTATTCAAGATTTCTTTACTTGTGCTGGTGCTTTACCTTCCATGGGCTATTCTATTCTTCATAGAACTAGTAGCCTTGCGGATGCTATAGCTATGCTTGTGGTTGAACTTGAAAGACAATTTATGCATATGCACCCTTGCATACAGAGAATTTTCTTAGAATTCTCTAATATTGAGCATTCTTCTATTAAGCGCGCTGTTACTATCTTTTTGGCTCATGAATTTAGATTTATCATAAGAGAAGCCAAAGAAATCTTTGCGCACTATAGGGTGGACGCCGGTCGTCCACCCATAGAAGCAATCCTCTATGATCGAGGAAATTAGACGTTTTCAATCTTCGCACTATGTCGCTTTCAATGAAAACCTTAGAAGAAAGGTCCCTATCAATGTCTTAGTTGATTGCATTAATGAGCTTAATAATGATTTTGCCCTTAGAAATAATGAGCTAGGATACTCTCTCGAGTATAAGCTCACAAGATTTTGCCAAAAGAATGCTTTCAGTGATGAAATAGTTGTGCACTATGAAGGGCCAAGGGAGGAACCCGTTCCTCCCGTAATTGATCTTGGGGATTTTTGTCCCGCTAAATTTAGCCCTTTTGATTATTTTTGCTTGCCTCAAAGGAAACTTGCTGCCGAACATAGGGAATACGAGATGAGCTTTCAAGATCTATCTTATTATTACGGCACGACTTAGATCTATCCTTGCTTTTTATGGCTAGCTAAGGGCGTTAAACGATAGCGCTTGTTGGGAGGAGACGCAATTTTATTTTGTGTTTTTTGTTTTTCCTTCTGCTTAGGAATAAATAATCCATCTACCTTCTGTTTGGATGTGGTTTTATGTTTTAATTAGTTTTTGTGCCAAGTAGGACCTATAGGATAACCTACGATGATAGTTGATTTGATTCTGCTGAAAAACAGAAACTTTGCGCGCACGAATTTAGTTATGATAAATCACAGGAACGTGATTTTGCGTTGATTCTTTTTGCTTCTGATCATAAACAAATTGTCCAGGACTTCCTATTTTGGTAGAATTTTTAGAGTTCCAGAAGTTTGCGTTACTTACAGATTGCTATAGACTGTTCTGTTTTTGACAGATTCTGTTTTCGTGTGTTGTTTGCTTATTTTGATGAATCTATGGCTAGTAAATTAGTTTATAAACCATAGAGAAGTTGGCATACAGTAGGTTTAACACCAATATAAATAAAGAATGATTTCATTACAGTACCTTGAAGTAGTCTTTTGTTTTCTTTCTCTAACGGAGCTCACGAGATTTCTGTTGAGTTTTGTGTTGTGAAGTTTTCAAGTTTTGGGTGAATTCTTTTGATGGATTATGGAACAAGGAGTGGCAAGAGCCTAAGATTGGGGATGCCCACGGCACCCCCAAGATAACCCAAGGACACCAAAAAGTCAAAGCTTGGGGATGCCCCGGAAGGCATCCCCTCTTTCGTCCATTTCCATCAGTAATTTACTTGGAGCTATATTTTTATTCACCAACATGATATGTGTTTTGTTGGAGCGTCTTGTATTATTTGTGTCTTTGCTTGTTAGTCTACAACAATCATCCTTGCTGTACACATCTTTTGAGAGAGCCATACATGAATTGGAATTTGTTAGAATACTCTTTGTGCTTCACTTATATCTTTTGAGCTTGATAGTTTTGCTCATAGTGCTTCACTTATATCTTTTGAGCGTGATAATTTTTGCTCTAGTACTTCACTTAGATCTTTTAGAGCATGGTGGTGGATTTGTTTTAGAGAAACTATTTGATCTCTCATGCTTCACTTAGATTACTTTGAGAGTCTTTAATAGCATGGTAATTTGCTTAATGTTAATATACTTGGTGTTCAAGATATGTGAAACTTTCTTTTGAGTGAATTGAATACTAAGATAAGTTTGATGCTTGATAATTGTTTTGAGATATGGAGGTGATAATATCAAAGTCGTGCTAGTTGGGTGATTATGAATTTGATAAATAGTTGTGTTGAAGTTTGCAAATCCCGTAGCATGCACGTATGGTTAAAGTTGTGTAACAAATTTGAAACATGAAGTGCACCTGGCTTGTGCATCCTTATGAGTGGCGGTCGGGGATGAGCGATGGTCTTTTCCTACCAATCTATCCCCCTAGGAGCATGCGCGTAGTACTTGAATTTTTGATGACTTCTAAATTTTTTCAATAAGTATATGAGTTCTTTTGACTAATGTTGAGTCCATGGATTATACGCACTCTCACCTTTCCACCTTTGCTAGCCTCTTCGGTACCGTGCATTGCCCTTTCTCACCTTGAGAGTTGGCGCAAACTTCGCCGGTGCATCCAAACCCCTTGATACGATACGCAATATCACACATAACCTCATTTTATCTTCCTCAAAACAGCCACCATACCTACCTGTCATGGCATTTCCATAGCCATTCCGAGATATATTGCCATGCAACTTCCACCATCATCATCATGACATGCATTACTTTTGTCATATTGCCATTGCATGATCTTGTAGTTGACATCGTATTTGTGGCAAAGCCACCATGCATTATTTTCCATACATGTCACTCTTGATTCATTGCACCATCCCGGTATACCGCCGGAGGCATTCATATAGGGTCATATCTTGTTCTAAGTATCGAGTTGTAATCCTTGTGTTGTAATCAATAGAAGTGTGATGATCATCATTATTAGAGCATTGCCCAAATAAAAAAAGAAAAGAGAAAGGCCAAAAATAAAAAAGAAAGGCCCAAAAAAATAATAAAATAAAATAAAATAAAAAGGGCAATGCTACTATCTCTTTTTCCACACTTGTGCTTCAAAGTAGCACCTTGTTCTTCATGTCGTGAGTATCATATATTGTGCTTCAAAGTAGCACCTTGTTCCTCATGTAGTGAGTCTCATAAGTTGTCTTTTCATACTAGTGGGAATTTTTCATTATAGAACTTGGCTTGTATATTCCTACGATGGGCTTCCTCAAATGCCCTAGGTCTTCGTGAGCAAGCGAGTTGGATGCACACCCACTAGTTTTGTTTTGTTGAGCATTCATAGCTCTAGTGCATCCATTGCATGGCAATCCCTACTCACTCACATCGATATCTATTGATGGGCATCTCCATAGCCCGTTGATACGCCTAGTTGATGTGAGACTTTCTCCTTTTTTGTCTTCTCCACACAATCCCCATCATCATATTCTATTCCACCCATAGTGCTATATCCATGGCTCACGCTCATGTATTGCGTGAAGGTTGAAAAAGTTTGATATTATTTAAGTATAAACAATTGCTTGGCTTGTCATCAGCGGTATAGAAGTTTGGAACATCTTTATGTGACGAAAATGAAGCATAGCCTAACTATATGATTTTGTAGGGATGAACTTTCTTTTGCCATGTTATTTTGAGAAGACATGATTGCTTTGATTAGTGTGCTTGAAGTATTATTATTTTTGTGTCAATATGAACTTTTGTCTTGAATCTTTCGGATCTGAATATTCATATCACAATTAAGAAGACTTACATTGAAATTATGCCAAAGTATCACTCCGCACCAAAAATTCTTTTTTATCATTTACCTACTCTAGGACGAGCAGGAATTAAGCTTGGGGATGCTTGATACGTCTCCAACGTATCTATAATTTTTGATTGCTCCATGCTACTTTATCTACTGTTTTGGACTATATTGGGCTTTATTTTCAACTTTTATATTACTTTTGGGACTAACCTATTAACCAGAGGCCCAGCCCAGAATTGCTGTTTTTTGCCTTTTTCAGTATTCAAAGAAACATAATATGAAACGGAGTCCAAACAGAATGAAACCTTCGGGATCGTGATTTTCCAACCGAACGTGACCCAGGAGACTTGGACCCTACTCCAAGCAGTGCCCGAGGAGGTCACGAGGGTGGGAGGCGTGCGCCCCTAGGTGCGCCCCCTATCTCGTGGGCCCCTCGGAGCTCCACCGACGTATTCCTTCCTCCTATATATACCTACGTATCCCCGAACGATCCGAACAGGAGCCAAAAACCTAATTCCACCGCCGCAACCTTCTGTATCCACGAGATCCCATCTTGGGGCCTATTCGAGCTCCATGGAGAGGGCATCCACCAAGGAGGGCTTCTACATCATCACCATAGCCCCTCCGATGAAGTGTGAGTAGTTTACTTCAGACCTTCGGGTCCATAGCTAGTAGTTAGATGGCTTCTTCTCTCTTTTTGGATCTCAATACAATGTTCTCCCCCTCTCTCGTGGAGATCTATTCGATGTAATCTTATTTTTGCGGTGTGTTTGTTGAGAACGATGAATTGTGGGTTTATGATCCAGTATTATCTATGGAAAATATTTGATTCTTCTCTGAATTCTTTTATGTATGATTGAGTTATATTTGCAAGTCTCTTCGAATTATCTTTTTGGTTTGGCCAACTAGATTGGTAGTTCTTGCAATGGGAGAAGTGCTTCGCTTTGGGTTCAATCTTGCGGTGTCCTTACTCATTGACAGAAAGAGTTGCAAGGCACGTATTGTATTGTTGCCATCGAGGATAACAAGATGGGGTTTCTATCATATTGCATGAATTTATCTCTCTACATCATGTCATCTTGCTTACGGCGTTACTCTATTTTTACTTAATACTCTAGATGCATGCTGGATAGCGGTCGATGAGTGGAGTAATAGTAGTAGATGCAGAATCGTTTCGATCTACTTGTTTTGGACGTGATGCCTATATACATGATCATTGCCTAGATATACTCATATCAATTCTGTCAATTGCTCAACAGTAATTTGTTCACCCACCGTAGAATACTTATGCTCTTGAGATAAGCCACTAGTGAAACCTATGTCCCCGGGTCTATTCTCATCATATCAATCTATATCACTTTATTTACTTGCTTTGTATCTACTTTGCCTTTACTTTTTACTTTGCATCTATCTATCAAAAATACCAAAAATATTATCTCTATCAGATCTCACTCTCGTAAGTGATCGTGAAGGGATTGACAACCCCTAAGCGTTGGTTGCGAGTTGCTATCGTTTTGTGTAGGTACGAGGGACTTGTGCATGGTCTCCTACTGGATTGATACCTTGGTTCTCAAAAACTGAGGGAAATACTTATGCTACTTTGCTGCATCATCCTCTCCTCTTCGGGGAAATCCAATGCAGTGCTCAAGAGGTAGCAATGACCACTGTCCATCCAGAGCCGTCGGATAACTTGGTGGAAGCGATTCAGAGCGCTTCGCTTGATGAGGAACACCGTACTCTTATGAGTCCGGTTATTGCGAAGGTTTAGTCCGCGAAAAGCGGATTGACCGAAGCCTGCGCCAGCCTCCTGACAGGCTTTGAGGTAAGTAATTAAGTTATGAGAAAGCATCACAGTGTAGACAGTAGCCCCTGATGCTCTGTTTGGTGTTAAAAAAGATTGGCCGAACAGAGGATCAAATATTATTCCCAGGAGTCTAATCATATTACGTCTATGTGAATAAGACGGCATCACTGCTGGCCACCGCCGCCGCCACTGCGCAGGTCTCCGGACTGAGGCAGAACCTGGAGCGGGCCGAATAAGAGACCGGCCTCGTGAAGAGGCAGCTCGAGGAGAACAAAGATAAGTGATACCCCGTCTGAATGTTATATAAAGGAAAAAATCATTGATGCTAATAGAAGCATGATGAATTTTAATAGGGGCCACAACCGAAGTGGCGGCCCTTAAGAAGGCGCTATCCGAGGCCGAAGACAAAGCGGCCAGGGAGCGCGCCGAGCGCGAAAAACAAGAGGCTCTGGTTGATGAGGTCCAGTAAGGGCTCCAGGATTTCATCAAAAATTTGAGTCCTTGGAGCGTGACTCCAAGACGCAAGATTTGGAGCTTGCGAAGGCCCGTCAGAGCGCGCAAGACGCCAAGGTCGAAGCCCAGAAGGCCCTCCAGGAGATTGAGGCAGCCAAGAAGATAGCGGCGGGTAAGGCTTTCATTATGCAAAGCAAGCATGTGAAGGAGACTTTCCTTTTACTTACCCGAATTCGGAGCTCTCCACGAGCATTCGCAGATCTGCCGCACAGCATCTGTGATGCCGCTGAGTTCTAGCGAGCCGAGGAAGGGAGCTCGACGGATAAGCTATTTTGGTCCCAGTATATTGGGACCGAACATCCGATGCCCTTGAGCGACCAGCTGAAGCAACTGGTCGAACTTCATAAGGCGGCCGAACTGGCCATGAAGGACTTCAAAGTCTGGTTGTGGCCTGGCGAGCCCCTGCCCAGCAGTTACTTTGGCCTTGTCAAGCGGATGGTAAATGCCTGCCCGCAGCTTGAAGTCACTAAGTGGTCCGTCTGCATTGAGGGTGCACGCAGGGCCTTGGCCCGTGTGAAAGTGCACTGGGGGAAGATGGATGCCGAGAAGCTGGTGACAGATGGGCCGCCGAAGGGCAAGGAGCATCGCCACCCTGAACAGTACTATGACAATGTCATTAAGGGTGCCTGCCTTGTGGCGGATGAATGTACTAAGGATGTAATATTTGAATGAATGCACTCATGTCATCCTGTAATATGAAAACTAGTTCATGTGCGCTATATGGCGCTTGTTAATTTAAAATATTACCTTCTGTGCGGCCGTTTATAAAATCTTGGGAGTTGGCCAGTCGTCGGCTTCTGCCCCCATGTAACTAGTACTGGGGTGTTCAGGATATATATAAACACTCTTTATCCAAATTTTTGGTCCTTTTAAGGAGGTGTTTAGCGCCGCGAACAAGGCAATCAGACTATACGGCTTTGTCGCTCTCACTTGGCCATAGAAGTCTACAATTTTAATTTTTGCCGAAGCCCCTAGTATCCGAAGGGCCGGACTCGGGGCGCTATACACGCCTAAATCGGACGAGGCCGATTCCCCGCCTGAAGCGGAAAAAATCTTGAAGGATTTGCGACCTCTCGAACAGCGACCAGCTCTCGCTTTACAATGACAGTCAGTTTTCGGCTTTCTCTACTGAGGCGCTCGTCCGAAAGAACCGGGACACAATCGCAGTAGTTCTCCCTGCGGTACCTTAGCCTATATAGCGGAACGTAAGGTACCAAAACATAGGAGCCGGGCAAACCCAACTATTGACCCAAGAAATGATTCGGAGCTGATGCATATAATGCTATAAGTTCAGGGTGCCGCACTGTCGAAAGTGTTCGGACTTTTCTTGCCATGTTATGGGGTACACTGAGGCCCCTGGCGAACTGAACGTACCAAAGTGTACGGGTGCGGTTTGTAGTAAATAAGCCACCAAGGAAAAATATAAAGAAAGTGTAATAATAGGTTGACGCTGTATATTTTCCCATTGTTATTTAAATAATACGTCAAAGCGTATGTATACAAGTAGTGCGATAAGAAAAAGGGGACTATTTGACATGTCCTAGCCAAGGGTAAGCTGCACGTGGGTATGTAAAACAGGTATAACGATCGTTATCAGAGACCACCTGAGTATTCCCTTATATGCCCCAGCTTCTTGTCTTCTTGGGTTTTCCTTCCAGTGATAAGTCCGATGATCCGGATACCTGAAAGGGCTTCCAGAAAGTAGGGTCCTGAAAGAAAGAAAATGATGAAGGAATACGGGTCCTGGGGCGGTTGAGTCGCGTTGTGGCCCGTGTCGTAGCCGTGCCTCCGTCCTTGCCCATGGTATTTTGAGTGCGTAATTATGTACGCGCGGCACAAATTTCGCTGCTTGGTTGGGACTAGGACGGAGGCCAAATTGCTAGTCGAGCTTTGGGCGTGCCGGACGAACCTGTTGCAGGGTACTCCGGACTCGCTTGACGGTGTCTGGGGTCTTTGTCGCCGGATTGACGGTCTGCCTAAGGAGGCTGCTTTGTACTTCTACTGCGAGGGCCGCAGTGTGCTCCTCCGTACGGAGCGAGCATTCTGTGTTTCCATTGACTGTTATAACCCCGCGAGGTCATGGCATCTTGAGCTTGAGGTATGCGTAGTGTGGTACCGCATTGAATCGAGAAAATGCGGTTCGTCCTAGTAGGGCATGATAACCACTACGGAAGGGGACGATATCGAAGATTAACTCCTCGCTTTGGAAATTGTCCGGAGATCCAAAGACCACTTTTAGTGTGATTGAGTCCGTGCAACAGGCCTCCACACCTGGTATGACACCCTTGACGGTGGTTTTTGTGGGCTTGATCCTTGAGGGGTCGATGCCCATTTTGTGCACTGTATCCTGATAGAGCAGGTTCAGGCTGCTGCCACCGTCCATGAGGACTCGTGTGAGATGGAATCTGTCGATGATGGGGTCAAGGACCAATGCGGCCGAACCGCCATGATGGATACTGGTAGGATGGTCCCTGCGATCGAAAGTGATCAGGCAAGAGGACCATGGGTTGAACTTTGGGGCGACTGGCTCCATCGCATAGTCGTCCCTTAGTGCACGCATCCGTTCCAGCTTGGGAATATGGGTTGCGTATATCATATTCACTGTTTTCACCTGGAGAGGGAATTTCTTTTGTCCTCCTGTGTTCGACGGCCGGGGCTCCTCGTCGTTATCGCTATGCAGCCCATTTTCGTTGTTTTCGGCGTTCAACTTGCCGGCCTGTTTAGACACCCAGCATTCTCTGTTGGTGTGGTTGGTTTATTGGGGGTGCCGTGAATTTGACATGAGCGATCAAGTATGTGGTCCAAACTGGACGAGCCCGGATTGTTTCTTTTGAATGGATTTTTCCACTGTCCGGATTTAGGGCCTCTAAATCCGGCATTGACTGCCGTGTCTTCGGCGTTGTCGCCATTATTGCGACGCTTGTGTCTATTGCGTCGTGGCTTGCCGTTGCTATCTATGGCGTCTGAATCGCCGGAGTTTTTGGGTGTGATATTGCTATGAGCCAGCCAGCTGTCCTCGCCCGCGCAAAAGTGGGTCATGAGTGTCGTGAGGGCTGCCATGGATTTTGGTTTCTCTTGGCCGAGGTGTCGGGCGAGCCATTCGTCACAGATGTTATGCTTGAAGGCTAGTAAGGCTTCAACATCCGGACAGTCGACAATTTGGTTCTTTTTGGTTAGGAACCGAGTCTAGAATTTCCTGGCCGACTCTCCGGGCTGCTGGGTTATGTGACTTAAGTCATCAGCATCCGGTGGTCGCATGGAAGTGCCCTGGAAGTTGTCAAGGAATGCGTCTTCTAGGTCGTCCCAACTGCCAATCGAGCTTGCTGGCAGGCTATTCAGCCAATGTCGAGCCGGTCCTTTGAGCTTAAGTGGTAGGTACTTTATGGCATGTAAGTCATCGCCGCGGGGCATGTGGATGTGTAGGAGAAAATCTTCAATCCATACCGCGGGGTCTGTTGTGCCATCATATGATTCAATGTTTACGGGTTTAAACCCTTCTGGGAATTCATGATCCATAACTTCATCAGTGAAGCATAGGGGGTCTGCGGCGCCTCTATGCCGGGCTACATCCCGACGTAGTTCAAATGAATCTGGTCTGTTGTATTCGGCCCAGCTGGACTTTTGTATATTGTATCTGGCGTGACGGTCATCATCACGTGTTGTCGCGTGCCCCCGTGATCCGTAGATCGATCTTGACTGTCCTGCTTTGTTTTCCAATATATCTCGCAGGTCCTTCGTGTATCCCCGGGCCTTAGTATTATTGTTTGATTGGCGACGGGGTGCGGTCTGGGCTTTGGGCTGGTATGCCGCCTTGTCCCGGCCACAGGGTGGCCGGTCAGCCGCATCATGCGCTAGTAGTGTGGGTTTTAACGCCTCCTCCTCGAGTTGGGATAGCAACCTGTGCTTTGGGTAACTTTTTGTAGGGCGCTCGAGTCTCTATTCCTCGGCAGCCAGGACCTCGGTCCATCTATGAGTTAGCAGCCCGTTTTTGCGCGGGAGATGATAGCTGGCTAGCAAGATGCAGCACCAACGACCCAAGTACATCCGAAGTCAGGGATGGAAATGGGAAATCACGGCGCAACAAGGACCAGCGCCGTATTAAGGGGAACGGTCCAAAGAGCGCGGCAGTCAACGCCGGATTCAAAAGCTCATGGCAGAACAATAAAAAACTGCCCCTTAAGGACAATAGCGATGAGCTATCCAACTTAAACAAAATCTTGGACAAGATATGTCAAATCCACAGTACTCCCGGGAGGCCTGCAAACCATACCCACAGAGATTGTTGGGTCTTCAAACAGTCCGGCAGACTCAACACCGAACACAAGGGGCTCGACACACCAAGTTAAGATGATGACGAGCACCACAAGCAGAGCCCCAGAAAATAAAAGAATTTCCCACAAGAGGTTAAAACAGTAAACTCACTTCACGTGTTCAAAGGGAAAAACAGAGCGGCGCCCACTAAAATGCGCGCCGCACAAACTACCCTTGCGGAGTACCAACACTGGTTGTCAAAACCAATCACCTTCGACCATCAGGACTATTTCGAAAGTATCCGGAACGCAGGATGGACTGCCTTGATATTGGATCCTATAATCGACGGATTCCAATTTACACAAGTCCTCATGGATGGTGGCAGTGACATAAACCTGATATATCAGGACACAATCGGCAGGATGGGGATAGACCCAACCAAAATTCGCCGTAGCAACACCTCCTTTAAAGGAGTAATGCCAGGCCCATATGCCCATTGTACGGGCTCCATACTGCTAGAAGTTGTGTTCGGTTCATCCACAACTTCCGTCATGAAAAGATAATCTTCCATGTCGCCCCGTTTAAAAGTAGCCATCAAGCACTATTGGGACGCGAAGCTTTCGCCCGCTTTAACGCAATACCGCATTATGCATCTCTTACACTTAAAATGCCCGGTCCACGCGGAATCATCTCATTAAAAGGGAGTATTAAGTGTTACCCGAGCACGGAGGAACGTGAGACTGCCTTGACAGCCCCACACCTATCCGGCTACGCTAGTCAAAGAACCTGAATAGGTCATTCAAACACCGGACACGGCTAGACGTGTCCGGCGCCTACTAGCGGCATGCCCCCATACAAGGGGCTGCATGCATGTACAACAAGAGACAATAAAGCACAATTTTATTCACTCCTTCGAATCGTACTCTGTTTATTTAATATAAAGTACATATTTCGCACGATCTTTTTTCTTTCAAACTAAGTTCCTCTCTTTTACAGATGAACAACGTGCTACACCCGTCCAGGATACGGCACAATGGAGACAGGCGCAGACGTGCAGTAGGGGCCCGTTGCAAGGATTCTTTTCAGATTAAGACCACTGTAAACCTTTTTACTGTCTCTTGTTGATATACATCCCCCGGTTTCTTACTATAACCGTTGAGGAGGCTGGCGTTTTGGCATTGGCAGCACAAGTATTTTTGCGCGTGCCTGGACACCAAGGGCTTAGTGCATTATTCTTCCCAATTTTATAATGACCGAATACCTTACGGAGTGTTCGGCGTCTCGAGTTAGGCCTTATATGCATCAGCTCCGAATCATGTCTTTGGTCAAATGTTGGGTTTGCCCGGCTCCTGTGTTTTGCTGCCTTACGTTCCGTTCTATCGGCTAACACGGCACCAGGAGAACTACTGCGATTGTGCCCCGGTTCGGCCGGGCGAGCACCTCAGTAGAGAAAGCCGAAAACTGACTGTCATGATATAGCGAGAGACTGGTCAACCACTCGATGACTCACCGGAATGTTTAGAATTCCTCCGCATTAACGAAGGACCGTATTTTGGTCAGGCACATACGCACCCCGAATTCGGGAGAGTGCGGTGCCCCCAGGGGCTATATAGTCGCCCCACCCTCGAACTCCTATGGCTAAGTGAAAGTGATAAAGCATTATAGTCCGGTTGCCTAGTTTGCTACGCTACCACCTCCTTAACAGGACCAAGACGTTGGATTAAGTGTGAAAAAGCGCCTTCTTTGCAAACACACCCGCACTATGTGCGTGGGGGCTGAAGCCAAGGACTGCCATCTTTCAGGTTATATATACATATACATCAACAGCCGCACAGGGAGTAATTTACTACTTGAACACACAAGTATAAAAAGCTCTTATATTATATTGAAACATTGTTTTCACAAATCATACATGTCATTTAAACATAATATCCTTCGAGCACTGCGTATCTATTAAACGAGCGCCCTGCAGGACTTCCTCAAAATAGTGCTCGGCAGGTACTCGGCTTCTGTCCGAATCTGGGGATGCAACATCGGCGGGCTTCATCTCCGCCCAGTATGTCTTGACACGGGCCAGAGCCATCCGCGCTCCCTCAATACACGCCGACCGCTTTATTGCATCGATACGCGGTACCGCACCAAGGAACTGCTGCACTAAACCAAAATAACTCTTCGGCTGGGGTCCGCCTGGCCACAAATGAGTCATGACATGCTTCATGGCAAGTCTGGATAATCGATTCATCTCGGCCCATTCGGCCAACCGATCGGTCAACGGAACAGGACGCTCCGGACTATGGAATTGCGACCAATATAGCTCTTCCCTTCTATGCCACTTCTCGCCTCGGAAGTGCTCAATCGCGTCCGCAGCGCTCGCCGCTAAGTCCAGATAAGCATCCTCCGAACTCCACAGCTTGTCCAACTGAGCATACTTCGGATCCTAACGTTTTCCCAGCCGCAATAGCCCCGGCCTGACTCAGCTCCTCCTTGGCAGCTCTCAAAGCCGAGCGGGCATCCTTGGATTCGGCGGCGACCTTTTTCAGGCCCTCTTGCTCCGCTTGACGTTCTTTTTCAAGAACCTCGCAGCGATCGGTAGTATTCTTCAACTTTCTGGCCATATCGGTCATTTCCTCTTTGCTTCGGCAGTGAGCAGTCCGTTCGGCTTCTAGCTCTTCGGTCGCCCTTAAAGCGGCCGCATTACTATTTCTGGCTTGCTCTTTCGCTCGGGCTAGTTCCGCCCGCAGCTCCTCCACAGCAGCGGCACCATCTGCATTAAGCATACAAGTAGTAAGGCATGGGCATCAAGCTCCCTTACCAGGTGTCCGTGTAGAAGTCGCATACCTTGTGACTCGTCAAACCGTTTATTGACCAGCGCGATGTCCGCATCCGCCTCGTCAAGTTGCCGCTTTAGTTTGGCATATTCATCAGTCCGGCTGGCCACCGGACGCCCTGCCACCTGTTTAGGAGCGGCGATATGTTATAACTGAGATTTTGATCATCGGCACGCTGTCAATTTTGACAACATACCGAGTCTCGGGGCTACTATCTATACAGGCGCATTCTATATGCATAAGCGCCGGAAGGTACATCATTTTTGCGTACCTCGAACCCTGTCAGTAAGCTTCTGACGGCTTCATGCAATCCGCTCTCCGCGGATGCAATTCTTTCAATCACCGTACCCATTAGCACATGGTGATCCTCTGAGATAGCCGCTCGCCCGAGCAGATCGTTCCGCTCCTCCGACCGCACACCACTTGGCGCTGGACCTTCCGGCCCCGCCGGACTTGGGGGAACCTTCCGCGACGACACCTCAGGGTCGTCCGCCTCGCATGAGGGTGCGACAGGTGGAGGCGTTTCGCTCTCCATCATCTCCGGAAGAAGATCCCCCGAAGACGAGCTCTGCTGAGAAGGGATGAGATCCGAACTACAAGGTACAATTTCGGTTATCTTTAGAAATAAATACAGGGATGTTGTTGGGGAACGTTGCAGAAAATTAAAATTTTTCCCACGGTTTCACCAAGATCCATCTATGAGTTCATCTAGCAACGAGTCATGGGAGAGTGATTGCATCTACATACCACTTGTAGATCGCGTGCGGAAGCGTTCAATGGAACGGGATGATGGAGTCGTACTCACCGTGATTCAGATCACCGATGACCTAGTGCTGAACGGACAGCACCTCCGCGTTCAACACACGTACGGAGCGGATGACGTCTCCTCCTTCTTGATCCAGCAAGGGGAAGGAGAGGTTGATGATGATCCAGCAGCACGACGGCGTGGTGGTGGATGCAGCAGAACTCCGGCAGGGCTTCGCTAAGCAACTACGGGAGGAGGAGGAGGTGTTGCAGGGAGGAGGGAGGCGCCAGGGCTTATGGGTGCAGCCACCCCTCCCTCCCCTCCCTTTAAATAGGTGCAAGAGAGGGGGGAGGGCGCAAGGAAATATAATAATAATACTTTTATTATTGCCTCTAGGGCATATTTCCAATAGTCTCCCACTTGCACTAGAGTCAATAATCTAGTTACATTGTGATGAATCGAACACCCATAAAGTTCTGGTGTTGATCATGTTTTGCTCGCGGAAGAGGTTTAGTCAATGGATCTGCGACATTCAGATCCGTATGTACTTTGCAAATTTCTATGTCTCCATCTTGAACATTTTCACGAATGGAGTTGAAGCGACGCTTGATGTGCTCTGGTCTTCTTGTGAAACCTGGGCTCCTTGGCAAGTGCAATAGCTCCGGTGTTGTCCTGAGAAGAGTTTGATCGGCTCCGAAACATTGGATATGACTCCTAGGTCGGTGATGAACTCCTTCACCCAAATTGCTTCATGTGCTGCCTTTGAGGCTGCCATGTACTCCGCTTCACATGTAGATCCCGCCACGACGCTCTGCTTGCAGCTGCACCAGCTTACTGCTCCACCATTTAACATATACATGTATCCGGTTTGTGACTTTGAGTCATCCAGATATGTGTCGAAGCTAGCATCGACGTAACCCTTTACGACGAGCTCTTCGTCACCTCCATAAACGAGAAACATTTCCTTTGTCCTTTTCAGGTACTTCAGGATATTCTTGACCGCTGTCTAGTGTTCCTTGCCGGGATTACTTTGGTACCTTCCTACCAAACTTACGGCAAGGTTTACATTAGGTCTGGTACACAGCATGGCATACATAATAGATCCTATGGCTGAGGCATAGGGGATGACACTCATCTCTTCTTTATCTTTTGCCGTGGTCGGGCATTGAGCCGAGCTCAATTTCACACCCTGCAAAATAGACAAGAACCCTTTCTTGGACTGATCCATTTTGAACTTCTTCAAAATCTTATCAAGGTATGTGCTTTGTGAAAGACCTATGAGGCGTCTCGATCTATGTCTATAGATTTTGATGCCTAATATCTAAGCAGCTTCTCCAAGGTCCTTCATTGAAAAACTCTTATTCAAGTAGGCCTTAATGTTGTCCAAAAGTTCTATATCATTTCCCATCAAAAGTATGTCATCTACATATAATATGAGAAATGCTACAGAGCTCCCACTCACTTTCTTGTAAACGCAGGCTTCTCCATAAGTCTGCATAAACTAAGCAACTTTGATCATCTCGTCAAAGCGAATGTTCCAACTCCGAGATGCTTGCACCAGCCCATAAATGGATCGCTGGAGCTTGCATACCTTGTTAGCATTCTTAGGATCGACAAAACCTTCCGGCTGCATCATATACAGCTCTTCCTTAAGATAACCGTTAAGGAATGCCGTTTTGACGTCCATCTGCCATATCTAATAATCATAGTATGCGGCAATTGCTAACATGATTCGGACGGACTTAAGCTTCGCTACGGGAGAGAAAGTATCATCGTAGTCAATCCCTTGAACTTGTCGATAACCATTAGAGACAAGTCGAGCTTTATAGATGGTAACATTACCATCCGCGTCAGTCTTCTTCTTAAAGATCCATTTGTTTTCTATATCGCCGATCATCCGCAAGTCTGTCAAAGTCCATACTTTGTTTTCATACATGGATCCTATCTCGGATTGCATGGCTTCAAGCCATTTGTTGGAATCTGGGCCCGCCATCGCTTCGTCATAGTTCGAAGGTTCACCGTTGTCTAACAACATGATTTCCAGGACAGAGTTGCCGTACCACTCTGGTGCGGAACGTGTCCTAGTGGACCTACGAAGTTCAGTAGCAAATTGATCCGAAGTACCTTGATCATCATCATTAATTTCCTCTCCAGTCGGTGTAGGCACCACAGGAACATTTTCCTGAGCTGCACTACTTTCCGGTTCAAGAGGTAGTACTTCATCGAGTTCTACTTTCCTCCCACTTACTCCTTTCGAGAGAAACTCTTTTTCCGAGAAAGGATCCGTTCTTGGCAACAAAGATCTTGCCTTCGGATCTAAGGTAGAAGGTATACCCAATGGTTTCCTTAGGGTATCCTATGAAGACGCATTTTTCCGACTTGGGTTCGAGCTTTTCAGGTTGAAGTTTCTTGACATAAGCATCCCATCCCCAAACTTTTAGAAACGGCAGCTTAGATTTCTTCCCAAACCATAATTCATACGGTGTCGTCTCAACGGATTTAGACGGTGCCCTATTTAAAGTGAATGTAGCTGTCTCTAGAGCGTATCCCCAAAATGATAGCGGTAAATCAGTAAGAGACATCATAGATCGCACCATATCCAATAGAGTGCGATTACGACGTTCGGACACACCGTTCTGTTGAGGTGTTCGGTAGCGTGAGTTGTGAAACGATTCCACATTTCCTTAAGTATGTACCAAATTCGTGACTTAAATATTCCCCTCCACGATCTGATCGCAAGAATTTTATCTTTCGGTCACGTTGATTCTCTACTTCATTCTGAAATTCCTTGAACTTTTCAAAGGTCTCAGACTTGTGTTTCATCAAGTAGACATACCCATATCCACTCAAGTCATCAGTGAGAGTGAGAACATAACGATATCCTCCGCGAGCCTCAACACTCATTGGACCGCACACATCGGTATGTATGATTTCCAATAAGTTGGTTGCTCGCTCCATTGTTCCGGAGAATGGAGTCTTGGTCATCTTGCCCATGAGGCATGGTTCGCATGTGTCAAATGATTCATAATCGAGAGACTCTAAAAGTCCATCAGCATGGAGCTTCTTCATGCGCTTGACACCAATGTGACCAAAGGCGGCGGTGCCACAAGTATGTGGGACTATCGTTATCGACTTTACATCTTTTGGTATTCACACTATGAACATGTGTAATATTACGCTCGAGATTCATTAAGAATAAACCATTGACCATCGGAGCATGACCATAAAACATTTCTCTCATATAAATAGAACAACCATTATTCTCGGATTTAAATGAGTAGCCATCTCGTATTAAACGAGATCCTGATACAATGTTCATGCTCAAACTTGGTACTAAATAACAATTATTGAGGTTTAAAACTAATCACGTAGGTAAATGTAGAGGTAGCGTGCCGGCCAGCGATCACATCGACCTTGGAACCATTCCCGACGCATCGTCACCTCGTCCTTCGCCAGATCTCTGTTTATTCCGCAGCTCTGCTGTGAGTTACATATATGAGCAACGGCACCGGTATCAAATACCCAGGAGTTTCTACGAGTACTGGTAAGGTACACATCAATTACATGTATATCAAATATACCTTTAGTGTTGCCGGCCTTCTTGTCTGCTAAGTATTTGGGGCAGTTCCGCTTCCAGTGACCCTTCCCTTTGCAATAAAAGCACTCAGTCTCAGGCTTGGGTCCATTCTTTGACTTCTTCCGGCAACTGGCTTACCGGGCGCGGCAACATCCTTGCCGTCCTTCTTGAAGTTCTTCTTTCCCTTGCCCTTCTTGAACTTAGTGGTTTTATTGACCATCAACACTTGATTCTCCTTCTTGATTTCTACCTCTGCTGACTTCAGCATTGAAAATACTTCAGGAATAGTTTTCACCATCCCCTGCATATTGTAGTTCATCACAAAGCTCTTGTAGCTTGGTGGGAGCGACTGAAGGATTCTGTCAATGACCGCCTCGTCCGGGAGGTTAATTTCAGCTCCTCGAACATCTCATATGCTCCGTGTCGCTCAAAACGCTTTTGGAGCCCTGGTTCTAAGCTGTAAAGCATGCCGCACTGAACGAGGGAGTAATCATCAGCACGAGACTGCCAAGCGTTCATAACGTCTTGGTTCTCTGGGATGGGTGCTTCACCTAGCGGTGCTTCTAGGACATATTGTTTCCTGGCAGCTATGAGGATAATCCTCATGTTCCGGACCCGATCCGAATAGTTGCTGCCATCATCTTTCAGCTTGGTTTTCTCTAGGAACGTTGAAGTTCATGGTGACATGAGCGTTGACCATTTGATCTACAAGACATTTTGCAAAGATTTTAGACTATTGTTCATGATAATAAAGTTCATCTAATAAAATTATTTAATGAACTCCCACTCAGATTTGACATCCCTCTAGTCATCTAAGTGATACATGATCCGAGTCGACTAGGCTGTGTCCGATCATCACGTGAGACTGACTAGTCATCGTCGGTGAACATCTCCATGTTGATCGTATCTTCCATACGACTCATGTTCGACCTTTCGGTCTCTTGTGTTCCGAGGCCATGGCTGTACATGCTAGGCTCGTCAAGTTAACCTAAGTGTATTGCATGTGTAAAACTGTCTTACACCCGTTGTATGTGAACGTAAGGATCTATCACACCCGATCATCACGTGGTGCTTCGAAACGACGAACTTTAGCAACGGTGCACAGTTAGGGAGAACACTTTCTTGAAATTGTTATGAGGGATCATCTTATTTACTACCGTCGTTCTAAGTAAACAAGATGCATAAACATAATAAACATCACATGCAATTATATATAGTAGTGACATGATATGGCCAATATCATATAGCTCCTTTGATCTCCATCTTCGGGGCTCCATGATCATCCTGTCACCGGCATGACACCATGATCTCCATCATCGTGTCTTCATGAAGTTGTCACGCCAACGACTACTTCTACTTCTATGGCTAACACGTTTAGCAATAAAGTAAAGTAATTTACATGGCGTTCTTCAATGACACGCAGGTCATACAAAAATAAAGACAACTCCTATGGCTCCTGCGGTTGTCATACTCATCGACATGCAAGTCGTGATTCCTATTACAAGAACATGATCTCATACATCACATATATCATTCATCATTCATCACAACTTTGGCCATATCATATCACAAAACACTTGCTGCAAAAACAAGTTAGACGTCCTCTAATTGTTGTTGCAAGTTTTACGTGGCTGCAATAGGGTTCTAGCAAGAACGTTTTCTTACCTACGTGAAAGCCACAACGTGATTTGTCAACTTCTATTTACCCTTCATAAGGACCCTTTTCATCGAATCCGCTCCAACTAAAGTGGGAGAGACAGACACCCGCCAGCCACCTTATGCAACTAGTGCATGTTAGTCGGTGGAACCGGTCTCACGTGGCGTACGTGTAAGGTTGGTCCGGGCCGCTTCATCCCACAATACCACTGAAGCAAGATAAGACTAGTAGCGGCAAGCAAGTTGACAAGATCTACGCCCACAACAAAATTGTGTTCTACTCATGCAATAGAGAACTACGCATAGACCTAGCTCATGATGCCACTGTTGGGGAACGTTGCAGAAAATTAAAAGTTTTCCTACGGTTTCACCAAGATC
The DNA here is from genome assembly GCA_021605145.1 of Aegilops bicornis. Lineage (NCBI taxonomy): Eukaryota > Viridiplantae > Streptophyta > Magnoliopsida > Poales > Poaceae > Aegilops > Aegilops bicornis. Next base: position 14,323,711 of record CM038675.1, read on the forward strand.
CATCTATGAGTTCATCTAGCAACGAGTCATGGGAGAGTGATTGCATCTACATACCACTTGTAGATCGCGTGCGGAAGCGTTCAATGGAACGGGGATGATGGAGTTGTACTCGCCGTGATTCAGATCACCGATGACCTAGTGCTGAACGGACAGCACCTCCGCGTTCAACACACGTACGGAGCGGATGACATCTCCTCCTTCTTGATCCAGCAAGGGGGAAGGAGAGGTTGATGATGATCCAGCAGCACGACGCCGTGGTGGTGGATGTAGCAGAAATCCGGCGGGCTTCGCTAAGCAACTACGGGAGGAGGAGGAGGTGTTGCAAGGAGGAGGGAGGCGCCAGGGCTTATGGGTGCGGCCACCCCTCCCTCCCCTCCCTTTATATAGGTGCAAGAGAGGGGGGGAGGGCGCAGCCTTGCCCCTTCCTCCAAGGAAGGGGTGCGGCCAAGAGAGGGGAGGAGTCCATCCTCCCCAAGGCACCTCGGAGGTGCCTTCCCCTCTTAGGACTCTCCCCCTTTTCTTATATCTTGGCGCATGGGCCTCTTGGGGCTGGTGCCCTTGGCCCATATAGGCCAAGGCGCACCCTACAGCCCATGTGGCCCCTCGGGGCAGGTGGACCCCCGGTGGACCCCGGACCCCTTTCTCGCACTCCCGGTACAATACCGATAACGCGAAACTTTTCCGGCGACCAAAATAAGACTTCCTATATATAAATCTTTACCTCCGGACCATTCCGGAACTCCTCGTGACGTCCGGAATCTCATCCGGGACTCCGAACAACATTCGACTTGCTGCATACTCATATTCATACAACCCTAGCGTCACCAAACCTTAAGTGTGTGGACCCTACGGGTTCGGGAGACATGCAGACATGACCGAGACGGCTCTCGGGCAATAGCCAATAGCGGGATCTGGATACCCATGTTGGCTCCCACATGTTCCTCGATGATATCATCGGATGAACCATGATGTCGAGGATTCAATCAACCCCGTATACTATTCCCTTTGTCAATCGGTATTTTACTTGCCCGAGATTCGATCGTCGATATCCCAATACCTCGTTCAATCTCGTTGCCGGCAAGTCACTTTACTCGTACAGTAATGCATGATCCCGTGACCAAACACTTGGTCACTTTGAGCTCATTATGATGATGCACTACCGAGTGGGCCCAGTGATACCTCTCCGTCATACGGAGTGACAAATCCCAGTCTCGATCCGTGTCAACCCAACAGACACTTTTGGAGATACCTGTAATGCACCTTTATAGTTACCCAGTTTCGTTGTGACGTTTGGTACACCCAAAGCACTCCTACGGTATCCGGGAGTTACACGATCTCATGGTCTAAGGAAGAGATACTTGACATTGGAAAAGCTCTAGCTAAACGAACTACACGATCTTGTGCTATGCTTAGGATTGGGTCTTGTCCATCACATCATTCTCCTAATGATGTGATCCCGTTATCAATGACATCCAATGTCCATAGTCAGGAAACCATGACTATCTCATTGATCAACGAGCTAGTCAACTAGAGGCTCACTAGGGACATATTGTGGTCTATGTATTCACACGTGTATTACGATTTCCGGATAATACAATTATAGCATGAATAAAAGACAATTATCATGAGCAAGGAAATATAATAATAATAATTTTATTATTGCCTCTAGGGCATATTTCCAACAGATGTTCCTTACTTACAAAACCCCTTCTTTTTTACTTACGGCTCGCTGGAGAGCTGATCCCCTTGGGGAAACAGTGCGGCTGGGTTACTTCCCAACGCCGGACTCTCTGACGAAGATTTCTTTCCCCTCTTTGAGGCCTTGACCTCCAGATCTTTCGAAGCGGTCCTCTTCTCTCCTCGGAGGGTGGGACCTTTGATCCCTCCTTCCTCGAAGGTCTCCTTCGTGGAGGCAGTTGCTTCCCCACTCCCCCCTTCACCTTCTTTAAAAGGCACGGCGTTCAACATCTTGGTCAGCATGGGATCCGGCGTGGTCTCTGGGAGGGGAGCCGGACACCTTATTAATTTTGCCTTGGCTATCCACTCCTGTTCAAGAAACAGCTCCTTTAAGGGCAAGTTTACGATAAATGAACGAACAGCCTGTCCGGGTACAGGACTACTTACTTGAGTATCTGGGCGATTGCAGCTCAGTCCTGCGTCCTCAGTCAGGTCCCAACACTTCTCTTGAGATCCGAAGAACAGTTTATACATCTCCACGGGCGTCGTACCCATAAAATTTTGGAGAGCTCGTGGTCCCTTCGGATTAAATTCCCACAGGCGGAGGGGGCGACATTTGCAGGGCAGAAGGCGCCGAATTAACATAACCTGCGCCACTGCAACCAGATTGATCTCTCTTTCTTGGAGGTCTCGAATACGGCCCTGCAACAAAGGAACGTCCTTGGACGGCCCCCAGTCGAGCCCCTTGTTGACCCATGATGCCAGCCGCTGTGGTGGACCTGAGCGGAAGGCGGGGAGCGCCACCCATTTGGTGCCCCTGGGAGCGGTGATATAAAACCACTCCCGTTGCCACAAACCAAGCTCCTCTTGAAAAGAGCCCGCGGGCCACGGAGCATCAGCACCTTTGCTTATGACCGCCCCTCCGCTCTCTGCTTGTTGCCCCTCGATCATCTTTGGCTCCACCTTGAAGGTCTTGAGCCACAATCCAAAGTGAGGGGTAATATGGAGGAAGGCCTCACATACGACAATGAATGACGAGATATGGAGGATGGACTCCGATTCAAGTCATGGAAATCCAGCCCATAATAAAACATGAGCCCCCGCACAAAGGGATCCGTCGGGAAGCCTAAACCCCGGAGGAAGTGAGACACGAACACCACGCCTCGCCGGGCTCGAGTGGGAATGACCTGCCCCTGGAGCAGGCAGCCTATCACAATCTCGCCGGTTAGATACTGGCGTCTCGCAGTTTTAGCACATCTTCTTCGTGACGGAAGAAGACATCCATCGGCCGTGCTGGTCGAGCCGGACATCGTCGAAGGTCCGGCGCCTAAATCTGAAGCTTTGGGTGTTAGAACTCGAAGCGAGGCGAACTCGATGGAGGGTGTAAAAAGAAGAGGGCCTTGGTCTCATTATAAAGAGGTTGAATACCAAGAGCCCTCCCCGTGGTCGATTAGGACTCGCCTTTGATAGAGGAGGCGTGCCAACGGGCACGGTTGGGTTACCCACGTCCGTATTGATGAGAATCCCGGAATAAGGGGGCACGATCTATGCTTTGATAAGACGTGCCAAGGAAACCGCCTCGCTAAACGCGCTAAGGTGGAACGGTAAAAAAATGATTCATATAAAGGCCTGGCCGTGGTGTGATGTCACGCCGCGGAATACGTCAGCAGATCTGTGCAAAAGTTATTCTCTCTACGGTGGTATGTGGAACTTGTTTTGTAGAGCGGACACATCCTTGTGTTCAAAACCTTCTATGAAGTATTCGGAGGAGGAACCCGCCTTGCAATGCCGAAGACAATATGCGCTCGGACTCGTCATTGAAGCCTGGTTCGAGGGCTACCGAGGAGTCCTGGACTAGGGGTGTCCGGTAGACGAACTATCATCGCGGCGGACTCCAAGACTATGAAGATACAAGATTGAAGACTTCGTCCGTGTCCGGATGGGACTTTCCTTGGCGTGGAAGGAAAGCTTGGCGACACGGATATGTAGATCTCCTACCATTGTAACCGACTGCATGTAACCCTAACCTATCCGGTGTCTATATAAACCGGAGGGTTTTAGTCCGTGGGGACGAACAACAATCATACCATAGGCTAGCTTCTAGGGTTTAGCCTCTCTGATCTCGTGGTAGATCTACTCTTGTACTATCCATATCATCCATATTAATCAAGCAGGAGTAGGGTATTACCTCCATCGAGAGGGCCCGAACCTGGGTAAAAACATCGTGTCCCTTGTCTCCTGTTACCATCCGCCTAGACGCACAGTTCGGGACCACCTACCCGAGATCCGCCGGTTTTGACACCGACAGCATGAGTTCAGGCTTTCACTCCGCTGGTTGCTTTTCATGCCAAGCCAAAACCCCTCTGTTAGATATGCCGCGGCCCACAGTCTCCTCTTCTTATACATCCGCCTCAACCATGTTACAGTTTTTTCCGACTGCCATTTTTTGGAATATGTGTGCCATCTCTCCTCAAACGTTGCCGTGGACGTGCTGTAGTACAGAAGAGTTCGGAACTCCTTCAAGGACTTGTGACTGAGGTGAATCTTCATATTTTTCTCTATGTGCCACGTACATATACGGTGCCACACGTCTGGCAAGACTTCGCGAATTGCCTTGATCATCGTAGCGTCGGCGTCTGTGATAACACTCTTAGGCATATTTTGACACATGGACCTCAAAAAAGTCTGCAGAAGCCACACGTATGTCTCCTCGGTCTCGTCCGAAACTATGGCACAACCAAAAACAGTGGTCTTCCGGTGATTGTTAAGACCAACAAAAGGTACGAATGGCATACCATAGCGGTTCATCTTGTACGTGTTGTCAAATACAAGCACGTCGCCGAAGTCCTCATAGTCATGACGAGACTGGGAGTCGCACCAGAACATCCTATTCAAATGTCCTTCCTTATCTAGCCTGTACTCGAAAAAGAAGCTAGGATCCCTCTGTTTCCTACTGGCCATGATGCCTACGGCTGTGGCAGCATCACCTTTTGAAAACAGCTTCCTATTCTCCTTGGCGCAAAGGTTGTATATTTCATGCCTGGTAAAACCAACACCGCCGTATCATACATGCTTACTGATGAAGCAATCCATCATGTCGTGAATTCTAATCCCTGCAGCTCCCATGGACATTATCTCATGCTTTTGGTACTCTTTGATTTTTCTGTGGGACCAAAGAAAAGGTACCTCGTCCGGTCCTGCCAACATATGGCTATGCTTGTCCTCAAAACTTTCAACATACCAAACCCCACGCTTTTGGTCAAGCTTGACGGTCAGGTGCGCTTCCCAAAAGCAGCGTGTCTCGGCTTTGAGCCTACGGCTGTGTCCTTCCTCGGTTAGCAACTTGCTGTCACGTTTCCCTTGTCTTGAACAAACAAACCGCCTATAACGCATATGACGTGACTCTGTTTTCCTATACCTGACCTTATTCTTTCTAATGTTGAAACCATTATCTCTAGCATAGCTGTTGTAGAAATCATACGCAGCATCGTGAGACGTAAAGGTCATTTCCATTATCTGCATGAACATATCCCTCTTATCATCTGCACTGGCAGTATCTTGGACATTCTTTGCCCCATCATCTTGTGTCACCTACACAATCAAACCACAGCCATGAAAACAGTTTTCTATGGTTTAACATTACTTACTTCCATAGAACATTGATTACACACATACCTCACTCATGATGACCGGCGACTCGGACTCCCCTGCAACACGGTGCATCTAATGATTAAATCGTTAAGGCCTGTCTCCACGTCGGATTCACCGTAATAGTCGTACGCATTATGACATCCGGAATGAACTGAAAAATACAACACAAATACATAATTACTTATCATATAATATTCCAGAAGAAATTCAATTTGCATGCCAACAAAACGTTTCACTTACGTACCTGACTAATGTAATCTTCATTCGAGAGCTCCGAGTTGTTTTCCTGATCATCATCAAGCTCATCCATCTATAAATTTTCAACACAAAGATTTAATGTTGTCGGATGCCACCAAAAATTACAACATGACAAAGCCACTCACATTAAGATCGTACCAATCGTGCCCATTCTCGACCGATCTTCACGATCTGAATTTTCATCATCGACCAATCTTCTATCTAGTCTTTCATCAGTTCTCCAAACTCCATGTCTACCATGATATCGCTTAACTCCTCGTCCGCCATTTCCTACAACCAATAATATGTATCATCACATGTGCAAACATTATCAATGATGAAATATAAAACACATAGCACATGATCACGGAAGTTATGTAAACAACCACAACCGAGGCCGTTCAGATCTGCCAAACTTAGTAAGGAAGATGGCCACGGCACCCGTCGAGATCACTTTCAATCGCGAGGAACTGCACGATCTCAAAACCTAGCTAGATCTGTGATTACCTCTGCCGCCCGATACCTAGATTAGCCGCCACATCAAATAACGATCCCCATGGTGCGCACAGCCGACGGCAACCGACGCTAAGTGAACCCAGATCACGAGGACCAGCACTACCGGAACAAGATCCACGATCGCATGCGCCGCCGGGTAGCTAGGTTACCCGCTCCGCTAGGTTAACCATCGCCATCGGGCGCGGCGCCAGCCTGCTCGATGTTGCCGCGAGCGAGACTAGAGGGGGGACGCAGGATGCGGTACCTGTGCGCAATCGTTGGAGATTCACGACGTTGTCGCGCCCGCTGTCCGACGAGATCGCCGGTGACGAGATAGCCGTCGGTGGAGATCTACTACGTGACTTATGGAGCTGCGTCAATGCTCGCGAGATTGATGGAGCTGCTCGCGTGAATGATTGGATTCGGCAGGTATTACGTGGACGTGGGGTCGTGTGATGTTTTTTTTTCGGACCAGGGTACTGTCGATATACGGTCTGGGTTATACAGGGCTAGACAGGGCTTGGATCTGGGCTGCGGCGGGCCAGGAAAAAAACAAATTCGCGGGGACAAAAATACCCCTCCGAAATTAGGTTAGGGGGGAGCACTGGAGCAGGGCTCAAGCTTAGAGGCCCGAAGCCCAGAGGCGGATTAGGGCCCATAGTGCTAAACCGTCATAGTTGTATAAACTTGTGTTGTAAGATAGGGAAAGAGAGAGACCGAGCCGATCACTTGTATGATTCGGCCTCGGGACTCTGTAAACCGGCCGGGCGTCAACCTGTGTATATAAAGGGACGACCCGACGGCGGTTTATGAATAACAGACAACAGCTCGAGACCCAGGCAGCGTATTTGCTCCCTGGTCATCGAAACCCCAATAATCCCATCACACTTGACGTAGGCTTTTACCTTCATCAAAGGGGCCGAACTAGTATAAACTCTCGTGTCCCTTGTCCGGTTTAACCCCTTCAGGCTAATATCGTTGCGACGGCTCCACGACTAAGTCCTTCCGCTAGGACATCTGACGTGATATTTCCACGACAGTTGGCGCCCATCGTGGGGCTATCGCACGATGGTTTCGAGTTCTTGAAGGGCAACTTTGATGGACTCAAGGGGTACGTGGTTGGCCGGATGACCAAGAGTCGTCGCGGCAAGCTCTACATTGACGATGCAGGATGGGGCCCCGAGGCCGGCTCAATTGAGTACGGGTACCAGGTCCCCTTTGGTGGGATTCACGTTTTCATTGGCAAGACCGGCGAATCGGGCCCTGAGCCGGACATCTCCACCGACCTCGTCCAGACGGCTCAGCGTGCGAGTCCTGCCCGGGTTCAGCCTACCACGAAGCGTGCGTTCGTAGGATTCATCCATGGAATGGAATCTGAACCGGTGTCCGATGGTGAGACGGCCGTCTACTCAGATGGTGAATCGTCCACTGGCGAAACCGAGTCGCTATACCAACTGCACGATGGCCGGTTTGAGGGATACTCCGATGGCGACAGTATTCCGGGTCCTCTTGAACCGCCAAACCGGGTCGCGATCTTCATGGCCGGTACGCAGCCCACCGTGCAATCTTCAACGTAGTTGAGGCAGAACGGTTGGAGAGAAGGGAACCTGGGGAGGCTGGTTTGTAGCGTGGATGTTTTGGAATCCCTGGGGATATGTGAAGAGGACGATGGGGAGGATCCTGGCCAAAGGGAGGTAGCAACTACTATCATCAACCGGAGAAGATCAGGCGGATGATGACTCCGGATCCAATCTTACCCGCAAAAAACATGGATTGCAGCCTGGTTGGAGAGAAGGGAATTGGGGAGAGGCTGGTCGTGGAAGTTTGGGGAGGCGTGGGGAATGAGGACGACGGGGAGGACGCATGACTCTTTCTTGCGGCGGCCCAAGTTTTTTTTTTTTTGTAAAAGAGGCGTATGGTGGGACAAAAGGCAAGGTCTCTGTGATAGTTCATCTAACGGCTGTCAATAGTTAATACGGAGATCTGATGGACAATAAGTGTATTTTCTGAAAATTAACGTGGAATCTCTGTTGGTGCTTCCGATTAGTAAATATAAGATAAGATATAAGATATAAGATAGTTAAAATTTATACATGATGAATTCAAATAAACAACCAACATGGCACATGACAGCGTGTGACCAAAATAATGAGGGAAAAGCTAGATGCATATATCCATCTAGGGTTGCTGCAGGTATAACAAACTAGCCATGCATATCATATTTGTTGCAGATTTAATCAAACACATTATTATTTAGTTCTCTTCACATGAAGAGGATGACTACAGCCTGTCAGGATACAGCTAGGAGGAATCACCATCTAGAATAGAAACCAATGAATCTTTGCATATCAAAGAAAAACAAGCCTCTTCTGAAGATAGACAGAACAGAGGAACTCAGTTCCATCCCCGAACAAGATTGCTCCATAGTGAAAAGCTGGTCATCGGCTCTAGCTAGAAAAGATCGGAGCAATCTCACTCAAGCTTTCATCTCATTTCTTCTTTAGCCGTGACGCTCGTAATCTCACTCAAGCATCAGACTTAATTGATCTCACCTTCATCCTTGAGCAAGAAGCCGCTCCAGAGCAGCGAGGTCTCCTCCTTCGAGCAGGCCGTGGTGACAATGGTCACGTTGAACCCTCCAATGGTCTCAAAGATCTCAAAGTGGTCCTCTATCTCGGGGGAGAACTCGCAGAACTCTGTGGCCATGAAGAACTTTACGCAGTTCCCCTGCTCGATCGCCACCTTGGAATCCAGCATGGACATCACCGTCAGGACCCTGACCAGGAAGTTGTACATCCCGTGCCCTCGGATGATGCTCTGCCTCAGGGACACGGCGTCTTTCTGGGACCCCAGGTATGCGTTGGTCGCCTTCCCTTTCAGATGGGCGGGCAGCTCCGCCTGTATGCATCTCTGGCCGCACAGAATCTCCATGGCCAGTTTCCCAAACTGGATTTTGGCACCGGTGGTAGACTTGGGCACCAGTCTGATCTCAAACAACCCAGGGACCTCCATCGTGTTGGTGTGGTTTAGTTTGAGCAACAGATCCTCACGCAACACGTCTTCGTAGTGGAAATGGAGTGGGAACATCATGGCTTTTCCGCTTTTCGCGCCCTTGGCCTTTTTGCCCACCCGCCGTTTCTGCACAAACAGATTACTTATTAGCAATTTTACCAGAAGCATCACTACTAATCAACTACCAATTGAAGGCGTCACCATCATCATCAAAACACAACATTAGATCAACTGAGCATCACATGATTAACTGCACTTCATCACTGCATAACCCTCTTGCATTTTCCTCTTATGCTTCCCTATTTAAATATATATACAAAAGGCCAAGTTGAATCCGGGTGCAGGTTACAGAGGAATTTTTCTCTTATGCTTCCCCATTTAAATATATATACAAAAGGCCAAGTTGAATCTGGGTGCAGGTTACAGAGGAATTTTTCTCTTATGCTTCCCCATTTAAATATATATACAAAAGGCCAAGTTGAATCTGGGTGCAGGTTACAGAGGAAGAATAGATGTTGATACCTGTGGCTTTGACAAGTTTATCCACATACTCCCTCTGTTTCATAATTCTTGCAGTGGTTTTAGTTCAATGACAAGATTTATGGAACGGAGGGAGTATTTTTTTTCATGTCTCGTGTCAATTCTTCAGATATCCCCTCATCTCTACATGATATTTTCCACAGAATGCCTGCTGCTCCCTAAACTACGGACCGTCCATATGAGATTCAATGGATACAATATGGGCAACCAGTAGAAGCATGTTTCTATCCAGTAGAATTTAGTTTTGAGTTTTCATATTTATTTTCTATTTACAATCTTATATAAAAGTTTGGGCCAGGAAAATGTTAAAAGCCCTGCTGTTAAACTATATATTTAGTTATACAGCACATGTGGTTTCAATCATGCTTGACCTGAACTAGTTTAGTACTTGGATGTCAGTTTCATTTTGTATTAACTTAACGGAACCCAACTATATACATGATCACTGAATCAACTGAACCATTTCTACTCCCTTTTCTCTAGCATCACTTTTAAACCCTTCTTTCATCCAGGCCAGACATCCGACACGTGTAAGATTTCAGACATTAAGTTATGTCTGTGGCTACAGAAGATATATATTGATACGTCTGTGGCTTAGCGTGACAAGTGTAAGCACATATTTTTTTTTTCTGATCTTTTCTCAATTCTTCATGTATCATCATCTCTACATGATATTTTTCACAGAATGTCTGCTGTTTTCTAAACTAGTAGCAGACTGTCAATATGAGATTCAATGGATACAATATGGACAACCAGTAGAAGCATGTTTCTATCCGATAGCATTTAGTTATTTCCGTTTTATTTTTATTTTTTATCTACAATGTTATGAAAAACTTTTGGCCAAGAAAATGTTAAAACCTCTGCTGCTAATCTACATATTTGGTCACATAGTAGATGTGGTTTTAATTATGTTTGACCTGAATTAGTTCAGTACTTGAACGCTGGATCATTTTGTATTAACTTAATGGAAAAGTTACCTCTGATTACTAAACATACAGAACCCAACTCAGCTACTGTGATAATTGAATCAACTGAACTATTTCTACTTTCTTTTCTCTACCACCACTTTTAAACTCTTCTTTATCCAGGCCAGCCATCCAACACTTATGTAAGATTTCAAACTTTCAGCTAGCACGATATAGCATGTTATTCTCTATTAACACTGTTTCCTCCTTCTACTATCGGATGCAAGATGCTGCGATATGAACATTGCATGCTGGCCTAGCAAGAGTTCAAATTTCTCTGTTGTTAGGCATATGAAAATCCAGTTGTGATGGTGGTGTACTGTCTCGAAAGACAGTCCACTACGCGCATGAATACCCAGTCCTTGTTTGTTGTGCTCTGTTTTTGGTGAAGTACAAGGCAGATAATGTGTACCAAAATCAGAACTCACATATTCGTGGATTGTTCATTGTACATACACAGAAAGTAGCGCAGCGCTGTTAGCCTATAAAGCTCATATGACGTCCACAAAGTACTGCAATTTAAGACATTATGGTGTGTGGTTCAATTTGACAAATGCAATGTATCTCCCATGGTAATACCATTCTGGTTTTCTGCTGCTATTCTAATACATCGGCTTTGATTATCTAATGTACTTGCATTTATCCGTACCAAGAAAAAAAGGTGTTATTTTCTCTCTCTGCTAAACTATCTCCATTTTGATATCAGCTAATTATACACATATAGAAAGCAAGAATTTGAAATGGTTCTAAACGACGCATCAGTCAGGGCCTCACTCGCCAGCACGGCAAAGCGCGCATATTCTGCTAGCTGCTACTCGTTTGCAAATGGATCCAACACTCACAGACAATTGGCAGAAGATGATAGATTTAGGGAGGGGCGTAACACACCTGCACTTCCATGACAGGGACATCTGAACCGACATCTGCTGTTTCAGGGCTTGAGCTGCACGCAGATAGCACAAACAATTCACTCAATACTCCACAAGCAGGAGACAGGCCAGCATCACGAACTTGAGATAGTAGCAATATACGTACCTGAAGGCGCGGGCGAGTGGTCCAAGCCCCGAGAGCAGAGGAGGCACGCCGGTGTGCTGGTGCGCCCTGGAGGCCGCCTGATCAATCAGACCACGCGCAGTAAAACACATGAGATCAGTTCAACGATGTTGTGCCTCAGTGTCCTCCTTCAGTTATGAAGAAAGAAATCGAAGAAACACGTGGGAGGAGCACCTGACCTGAGACATGGTGGCAGCGGCGAGGGCATGGCCGGACCTGGACGCGGCGATGAGAGATCTGATGGACATGGCTGCTGGCGCTTAAGCTTTCCCAGCGGCGGCGACCTGTGGAAACAGAGAGAAGGAGAAAAGTAAGATGAGGAGTCCCATGGACCTTGTGGGTTGGAATGGGTATTGCAACAACTTTCTATCACGGAACAAGATACAAAAGTTAAGAAATGGGGCCCTATTCATCCTAAGCTGGTTGCGGCAATCGGTCTCATTCAAGCGGTAGATAAAACATAAATTTGAAAGCCTAACTATGTCTATCTCGAGCATCGACTGCTGCTCACTACTGTTCTTCCTAATTCTAACCACTGGATAGTATCATGGCCGTTTAGGAACCCGGAACAGCGACCAACTCTGCAGCTCGCACTATTAGCAGTTGCCATTTTCTTGCCGATGCCACCCATCTACATAAATATAAATATAAATATATTGCTTCTGCTATTTATATATGATTGCATTCGCGCAAATGAGCCAATCCAAATAGGAAACGGTATATAAAAATCAAGGTGAACATCAATTGCAATCAGTTTCATTCTGGAAAGCAAATTTCTAAAATGAAACCATGGGCCCAATAGGCGCATCAGAACGGCATCGCATCATCATTTGTAACTAGAAGCAGGTAGTTAGTTAGCAGCAGCTTCCGGATCAAAACAAGTCACTAATCAGCACGGGCAGAGCATGGAGCACAAGAGGGGAGAAACGTGGGGCGAGGAGAGTTGGGGGCGATGTTGGGCAAAGGGGGGAGGAGTGTGGAGAGGAGGGGAGGAAGGAGGGATTAAGGATGGGCGAGAGGGGACGGGAGAAGAGCGCGCCCTCCTGTACCGGCGGCCGTCAGAGGGAGAGAAGGTGAGCGAGAGGGGAATGGGTGGGGGGCAGTACCTGGACGGCGGCTAGACGGCAGCAGAAGGATGAGGGGGACGGGAAGGGAGATGGGAAGAAGAAGAAGAAGAAGAAGAAGAAGGTGTGAGGAGTGGGGGGGAGTGCTCACCTCCGCGGCGGCGACGGCCGCCTGACCACTCCGGCGGCGGCGGCGGCGGCGGCGGCGGCGTGATCTGGCGGCGGGAGTGGGGATATGGAGAGGGGTGCTGGGTCGTGGGTAGGGAGGGAGGGGGCTTTCCTGCTTACTTGCTCTCGCGTTCGCGTGAATCAGACCGGGCCGCGGCCCAACTTCGCTTTTCGTTTTTCGTTTTTGTGCTGCTGGTCTTGTAGGGCAAAACCCGGCTTCTTTTTAAGCCCTGCTGCAAAAGGTGCGAAATCAAAAACGCTTGCGGCTTTAAAATAAATGTCGTCGATCTGAAAAAAAGTTCACGAATTTGGAAAACAGGTTGCCAACTTGAAAAAGTTCATAAGGACATGAACAAGGCTCGCAAAAATAACAGTGTTCATGAAAAATGGAAAAAGTTCATAGGTTCTGCAAAATTAAGAATCACAAATTAGAATATGGTTCATAGATTTTGAGAAAACAGATTTCACGCATTTTTTAAACAAAAGCCGTAAAGAATTGAAAGAGTTCTTGGGTTTTAAAAACGTTCGTGCATTTGAAAATTAGTTTACATATTAAAAAAAATTACGGATTTGAAGAAAGTTTGAATTTAAGAAAAATGTTCATGAATTTAATAAAAGTTCATGACTTTTAAACAGGAGAAGAAAATGAAAAAAAGAAAGATAGAAAAAATTGCCGGTGGAAAAAGGGAAAAAGTAAAAAGCCAAACAACAAAGGCACATTTGACGCACAAACAAGAAAGAAAAACAAAGCACACAAAACACTTAGGCTTTCCCAGTTGGTTCGCGTGCACCCATCTCTTGAAGGCTAAGAGAAAGGAAACTAAATTGGCAGTGCCCAAAATGGAAGGGGGTGTGCGCCTGTTTGTACGATTGGTTATATCGAGTGCTGATGGCACCAGATAGGAGTTGGGCTCGCTAAGCACGGCATGATTGGTTATATCGAACATGGAAAAAAGTTTGAAAAACATGAATTTTTTTTGAACTTTTTCTAAAATTTAAAAAAAATGAAAATTGAAACATATTTTCAAATTTTGAACATTCTTTGAATTTTTTTAAACAAAATTCGAAATTCTGAACAGTTTTTGGATTTTTTTGAAAATCCGATTTCCTCAAAAAATTATGTATATTTATTGAAAATTTAAATAACAATCGAAATTTTGAACATTTTCGAAAAAAATTAAAAAATAAATTCTAATTTTTTTTGAAATTTAAACAAAAAATTTAAATTTAAATTTTTTATAATTTATTTTTTTGATAATCTATACATTTTTTGAAATTATGAATATTTTTAAAGATTTAAACAAAATTTGAATTTTACGAGGGTATTTGAGTTAAGCTTGTGGATGCTGAGGAGGCCCCGTACAGGCTACCAAACACCCAAAAATGCGCCAAGTAGGAAACTTTTGCCTTCATGCACCCTACCAAACATTTTTAGGCCTTGTACAATGAAAGATGCTTAGAAAGGTGCTTACAAAAATAAACTGAGTTTTTTTAAAGCACCGGTGCCTATTTTTATAGGAGAGACGCTTAGTTAAGCGTCTACCCTGTATAAATAAGCACCGGTGCTTAAGAAAATCCTGGTTTATTTCTCTAAGCACCTCTCCTAAGCACCTCCCATTGTACAAGGCCTAAGGGGGCTTGGCCAGCCCAAAAACGCTGCACATGATGGTCAGGAGGGCTCTAGACTTCCTTTTCTTCTTCTCATCTTGATATTTGGAAAATAAAAAAACTAAACAAATTTAAACCCACTTAGAAATATATATGAGCTAGGAATTTTCATGATTTTAAATTGTGAAATCATTTTTTGCATTTGACTTTCCTTTTATTATCTAAAAGTTATATGAGGTAGGAATATAAATATTTGAAATTACAAAAATATATATTGTTTTTGTAATTCAATTTTCTTTTATTTGCTTGGCGTCCTTATGCCTAATGAACCAACTACGGAACTACCCCAAACTAGTCTGAAAAAACATATTATCTTCACATTACCAATGTGAATTGTTCATATAACCTAAATTTATATTTTTGACAAATCAGCCTGAATTCTAAATTTCGGGGGGAGGGGCATGACTAGTAGGTAATAAAGATACAAATGATACAGCCAAGCCATTTTTTTTATTTTTTATTTTTTGCGGGAAAGAAACTTTTCATTCATCAACCATGGTGATTACATTCAGAGATGATGATGCTAGCTATTTCGACTGGGGAGTTTCGAAGCCAACAGACAGTGCGCTATTGCGAGCGCCCCATACAAGTAAAGGTGTGACTCGCTACATTTGCGTACATGCTAAATTTAGCTAGACTGATGTTCCTTTCATGAGTCAGAATCCTTGTGATCTCATTAATCTAGTTCGCATACCTCGATCGCTCCATATATTTAGATTGCACCAACTTCAACAATTCGGCGCAATCCGTTTCAACAACCAACGGCAATCCGTTTCAACAGCCAAGCCATTTCTACCAGTAATGCACACATTGTTTCTCATGGATGTTAAGATTGCAGACGTTCACCGAATCAAGCAAATTTGGACCTTAAGAGTGTGTCTAACAGCATACCAAAAAATGCAGCTCGAACAAAAAAAAATTGATTTAGTAGTAGTATAGTTGGGTCTCTACTAGCAGGCGACAAAAAATAAATGAAAACGGCAGCGCCAAGTTTCGAGGGCTAATTTCGGTCGTCGGCTACCTCAAGCCCCGTTTGACACCCATCCCGTCCCTCGGCACCGTCCCCGACGCCCCGCCGAGGTCGCTGGCCATGCCACTGCCCTGTCCCGCCATTTCCTGTCACTCCCTAGTTGTCACCATCGCCGCCCGCCGAGGTGAGGTCCCGTTGTCGGAACTAGCCATCGGTGCAACGAGGAACCGTTGAGGAGGTCCCGTTGAGGGACTAGCGTTTTTAGGTGGCCGGGGACGGCGGGCAGCACGATGCAACGGCGGTGCACGGGGTCGCTGAGGGAGTCCTGGACTAGGGGTGTTCGGATAGCCGAACTATCATCGGTGACCGGACTCCTGAACTATGAAGATACAAGATTGAAGACCTCGTCCCGTGTTCGGATGGGACTTTCCTTGGCGTGGAAGGCAAGCTTGGCAATACGGATATGTCAGCAGAGCCCTGGCCGGACTATGGTCAGGAAGGTTGGGATGCGGAAGACGAAGAAATTCGATGCCCACCCACCACCCACTTTGTAGCCACTGTCGAAAGTTTAAACGACGTGCTCAATTTCGACTCCGAAGACATCGACGGCATGGACAACGATGTAGGAGATAACCACGAACCAGCACCTATAGGATACCGGACGGCCACCTCATCTCACGATGTATACATGGTGGATACTCCTAAAGGAAGTGGCAACGAGGAACAACGTGGACGCTATGAAGGATAAATCCCTCGAAAAACAGTCAAAACGGCAACGTAAACGCCGCACCAAGTCCCGCCTCGATAAAAAACGGCAGCCACACAGACCCAGCCATCAAGCAGGTCGAACCGGTGGACGACGAACACGCCATCGAACAACAGTCCGAACAGGACAACTTGAATAAACAACCCAGCCCCGGCGAAGATAATAGTCCGGACGATCTCACACCGGACAAGTCGTTGGAGCAGAAGAACCTCCACAAAAGGCTCGTTGCCACTGCGCGTAGCCTGAAAAAGTAGAAGCGGAAGCTCAAAACAGCGGAAGATGCACTCAGAATCAGATGGAGCAAGGTACTCAATACCGCAGACAAATACGGCGACGGTCGCCAAACAAAGAGCTACCCAAAGCGCAAACTACTGCCCGAATTCGATGAGGAGGCCTTAGAGCCCCCGCAATCAAAAAGCAAAAAGGCCGCCCGGTCGGATAGACGACCACATAACAAGAATAGAGCGGCAAGAGGCGCCGCACATAATCCGGCACGCGATCCGCAGCAAAAGGATGGCCCAGTTAGGTCCATCTACGGGCCAAGAGAGCAAGCTCCAGCAAACAGTACAACACGTCAAGTGTCCGAACATCACGGCATACCCAAATACAGGCGCGCACACCCTCTATGTTTCACCGATGAGGTCTTTGGATCATGAATTCCCAGCGGGATTCAAACCCGTAAACATAGAGGCATACGATGGAACTACAGACCCTGGAGTCTGGATTGAGGATTACATCCTCCACATACACATGGCAAGAGGAGATGATCTCCACGCCATAAAATACCTACCCCTCAAGCTCAAAGGGCCAGCCCGGCATTGGCTTAAAAGCCTCCCCGAAAACACCATTGGTAGTTGGGAAGGGCTTGAGGATGCTTTTCGGGCCAATTTCCAGGGCACCTATGTCCGACCTCCGGACGTAGACGATTTAAGTCACATAACCCAACAGCCCGGTGAGTCAGCCCGAAAATTCTGGAACAGGTTCCTCACCAAAAAGAACCAAGTAGTCGACTGTCCGGACGCCGAAGCCTTAGCAGCTTTTAAACACAACGTCCGAGACGAATGGCTCGCCAGACACCTTGGCCAGGAAAAACCAAGAACAATGGCCGCACTAACAAGCCTCATGACCCGCTTTTGCGCGGGAGAGGATAGCTGGCTAGCAAGATGCAGTACCAGCGACCCAAGTACATCCGAAATCAGAGATAGAAACGGGGAACCACGACGCAGCAAGGGGAACAGTCCAAAGAGTGCGGCAGTCAACGCCGGATTCAAAAGCTCACGGCAGAACAACAAAAAACTGCCCCTTAAGGATAACAGCGATGAGATATCCAACTTAAACAAAATCCTGGACAGGATATGCCAAATCCACAGTACTCCCGGGAAGCCTGCAAACCATACCCACAGAGATTGTTGGGTCTTCAAGCAGTCCGGCAGACTCAACGCCGAACACAAGGGGCTCGACGCACCAAGCGAAGACGATGACGAACCCCACAAGCAGGGCACTGGAAAACAAAAGAATTTCCCACAAGAGGTTAAAACAGTAAACTTACTTCAAGTAACAAAAGGGGAAAATAGAACGGCGCCCATTGAATTACGCGCCGCACAGTCTACCCCAGCGGAGTCCCAACACTGGTTGCCAAAACCAATCACCTTTGACCATCAAGACTACTCCGAAAGTATCCGGAACGCAGGACGGACTGCCTTGATACTAGAACCTATCATCGACGGTCTTCAATTTACGCAAGTCCTAATGGACAGCGGCAGTGATTTAAACCTGCTATCTTTGGGACACAATCCGCAATATGGGGATAGACCCAAATAGGATTAGCCATAGCAACACTTCCTTCCAAGGAATCATGCCAGCACTTACGCCCATTGTACGGGCTCCCTACTACTGGAAGTTATGTTCGCTCACCCGACAACTTCCGTCGCAAAAGTTGGTCTTCCACATCGCCCCATTCGAAGTAGCCATCAAGCACTACTGGGACGCGAAGCTTTCGCCCGCTTTAACGCAATACCGCACTATGCATCTCTTACACTTAAAATGCCCGGTCCACGAGGCATCATTTCATTAAGGGGAAGCTGTGCGCATCCCTTAAGGAAAGAATGTGAGACTGCCTCAACAGCCTCACAATAATACGGCCTTACTGGCCAAAAGCGTCTAAAGCAGGTCGTTCAGACCCCGGACACGGTTAGGCGAGTCCGGCATAAATAAACATAATGCTCACTAGTCGCGTACCCCCCCCCCCCCTTACAAGGGGCTCCATGCATGTACAACAAGAAACAATAAAGCTCCATTTTATTCATTTTTGAATCGTACTATGATTATTTCCAATTACATTCCCGCACGATCTTTTTTTCATACTAAGTTCTTCTTTTTCACAGATGAACACCGTGCTACACCCGTCCAGGATACGGCACAACGGAGACACAGGCGCAGACGTGCAGTAGGGACCCGTTATAAGGATTCTTTTCAGATTAAGACCCTGCGTAAACCTTTTTTACTGTCTCTTGTTGATACACATCCCCCGGTTTCTTGCTATAACCGAGGAGGAGGCTGGCGTTTTGGCATCGGCCGCGTCGGGCGTACCTGGACACCAGGGGCTTAGGGCATTGTTGTGCCCGCTTCCATAAAGACCGAATACCTTAGGGAGTGTTCGGCGTCTCGAGTTAGGCCTTATATGCATCAGCTCCGAATCATGTCTTTGGTCAAATTTTGGGTTTGCCTGGCTCCTGTGTTTTGCTGCCTTACGTTCCGTTTCATCGGCTAACGCGGCACCAGGAGAACTACTGCGATTGTGCCCCGGTTCGGCCTGGCGAGTGAAGGAAATATGCCCTAGAGGCAATAATAAAGTTATTATTTATTTCCTTATTTCATGATAAATGTTTATTATTCATGCTAGAATTGTATTAACCGGAAACATAATACATGTGTGAATACATAGACAAACATATAGTCACTAGTATGCCTCTACTTGACTAGCTCATTAATCAAAGATGGTTATGTTTCCTAACCATAGACATGTGTTGTTATTTGATTAATGGGATCACATCATTAGGAGAATGATGTGATTGACATGACCCATTCCGTTAGCCTAGCACTTGATCGTTTAGTATATTGCTATTGCTTTCTTCATGACTTATACATGTTCCTGTAACTATGAGATTATGCTACTCCCGTTTACCGGAGGAACACTTTGGGTGCTACCAAACGTCACAACGTAACTATGTGTTTTTATAGGAGTTCTACTGGTGTCTCCATTGGTTCATGTTGGGTTGGCGTATTTCGATATTAGGTTTTGTCACTCCGATTGTCGGAGAGGTTTCTCTGGTCACTCTCGGTAATGCACATCACTATAAGCCTTGCAAGCAATGTAGCTAATGAGTTAGTTACGGAATGATGCATTACGTAACGAGTAAAGAGACTTGCCGGTAACGAGATTGAACTAGGTATTGGATACCGACGATCGAATCTTGGGCAAGTAACATACCGATGACAAAAGGAACAACGTATGTTGTTATGCGGTTTGACCGATAAAGATCTTCGAAGAATATGTAGGAGCCAATATGAGCATCCAGGTTCCGCTTATTGGTTATTGACCAAGAATAGTTCTAGGTCATGTCTACATAGTTCTCGAACCCGTAGGGTCCGCACGCTTAAGGTTTCGGTGACAGTTATATTATGAGTTTATGAGTTTTGATGTACCGAAGGAGTTCGGAGTCCCGGATGAGATCGGGGACATGACGAGGAGTCTCTAAATGGTCGAGACGTAAAGATCGATATATTGGACGACTATATTCGGAGTTCGGAAAGGTTCCGAGTGATTAGGGTATTTTTCGGAGTACCGGAGAGTTACGGGAATTCGCCGGGGAGTATATGGGCCTTATTGGGCCATACGGGAATAGAGGAGATAGGCTAAAAGGAAGGAGGCCTGCGCCCCTCTGGTCCGGGTGGACAAGGGGCGCAGCCCACCTTTCCTTCTTCCTGTCCCCTCTTTCCCTTCTCCTATTCCAACAAGGAGGTGGAATCCTACTAGGACTAGGGAGTCCTAGTAGGACTCCACACTTGGCGCCGCCTCCTAGGGGCCGGCCTCCTCCCCTTGCTCCTTTATATACGGGGCAAGGGGCACCCCATGACACACAAGTTGATCTACGGATCGTTCCTTAGCCGTGTGCGGTGCCCCCTCCACCATATTCCACCTCGGTCATATCGTCATGGAGTTTAGGCGAAGCCTGCGCCGTAGAGCATCATCATCGCCACCACGCCGTCGTCGTCGACAGAACTCATCCCCGACGCTTTGCTGGATCAGACTCCGGGGATCGTCATCGAGCTGAACGTGTGCTGAACTCGGAGGTGCCGTGCGTTCGGTACTTGGATCGGTCGGATCGTGAAGACGTACGACTACATCAACCGCGTTGTCATAACGCTTCCGCTTACGGTCTACGAGGGTACGTGGACAATACTCTCCCCTCTCGTTGCTATGCCATCACCATGATCTTGCGTGTGCGTAGGAATTTTTTTGAAATTACTACGTTCCCCAACAGTGGCATCCGAGCCTGGTTTTATGCGTTGATGTTATATGCACGAGTAGAACACAAGTGAGTTGTGGGCGATACAAGTCATACTGCTTACCAGCATGTCATACTTTGGTTCGGTGGTATTGTGAGATGAAGCGGCCCGGACCGACATTACGCCAGACGCTTCTACGCGAGACTGGTTTCACCGCTGCGAGCACTCGTTGCTTAAAGGTGACTGGCGGGTGTCTGTCTCTCTCACTTTAGTTGAACCGAGTGTGGCTACGCCCGGTCCTTGCGAAGGTTAAAACAACACCAACTTGACAAACTATCGTTGTGGTTTTGATGTGTAGGTAAGAACGGTTCTTGTTCAGCCCGTAGCAGCCACGTAAAATTTGCAACAACAAAGTAGAGGACGTCTAACTTGTTTTTGCAGGGCATGTTGTGATGTGATATGGTCAAGACGTGATGCTATATTTTATTGTATGAGATGATCATGTTTTGTAACCGAGTTATCGGCAACTGGCAGGAGCCATATGGTTGTCGCTTTATTGTATGAAATGCAAACATCATGTAATTGCTTTACTTTATCACTAAGCGGTAGCGATAGTCGTAGAAGCAATAGTTGGCGAGACGACAACGATGCTACGATGGAGATCAAGGTGTCGCGCCGGTGACGATGGTGATCACTCCGGTGCTTCGGAGATGGAGATCACAAGCACAAGATGATGATGGTCATATCATATCACTTATATTGATTGCATGTGATGTTTATCCTTTATGCATCTTATTTTGCTTTGATTGACGGTAGCATTATAAGATGATCTCTCACTAAATATCAAGAAGTGTTCTCCCGAGTATGCACCATTGCGAAAGTTCTTCGTCTTTGAGACACCACGTGATGATCGGGTGTGATAGGCTCTACGTTCAAATACAACGGGTGCAAAACAGTTGCGCACGCGGAATACTCAGGTCAAACTTGACGAGCCTAGCATATACAGATATGGCCTCGAAACACGGAGACCGAAAGGTCGAACGTGAATCATATAGTAGATATGATCAACATAGTGATGTTCACCATTGAAACTACTCCATCTCACGTGATGATCGGACATGGTTTAGTTGATTTGGATCATGTAATCACTTAGATGATTAGAGAGATGTCTATCTAAGTGGGAGTTCTTAAGTAATATGATTAATTGAACTTTAATTTATCATGAACTTAGTCCTGGTAGTATTTTGCAAATTATGTTGTAGATCAATAGCTCGCGTTGTTGTTTCCCTATGTTTGTTGCTTTCATATGTTTATTTTAATATGTTCCTAGAGAAAATTGTATTGAAAAATGTTAGTAGCAATGATGCGGATTGGATCTGTGATCTGAGGTTTATCCTCATTGCTGCACAGAAGAATTATGTCCTTAATGCACCGCTAGGTGACAGACCTATTGCAGGAGCAGATGCAGACGTTATGAACGTTTGGCTAGCTCAATATGATGACTACTTGATAGTTTAGTGCACCATACTTAACGGCTTAGAATCGGGACTTCAAAGGCGTTTTGAACGTCATGGACCATATGAGATGTTCCAGGAATTGAAGTTAATATTTCAAGCAAATACCCGAGTTGAGAGATATGATGTCTCCAACAAGTTCTATAGCTAAAAGATGGAGGAGAATCGCTCAACTAGTGAGCATGTGCTCAGATAGTCTGGGTACTACAATCGCTTGAATCAAGTGGGAGTTAATCTTTCAGATAAGATAGTGATTGACAGAATTCTCTAGTCACCATCACCAAGTTAGTAGAACTTCGTGATGAACTATAATATGCAAGGGATGACAAAAGTAATTCCCAAGCTCTTCGTGATGCTGAAATCGACGAAGGTAGAAATCAAGAAAAGAGCATCAAGTGTTGATGATTGACAAGACCACTAGTTTCAAGAAAAGGGCAAAGGGAAAGAAAGGGAACTTCAAGTAGAATGACAAGCAAGTTGTCGCTCCCGAGAAGAAGCCCAAAGCTGGACCAAAGCCTGAAACTAAGTGCTTCTACTGCAAAGGAAATTAGCACTGGGAGCAGAAATGACCTGAATATTTGGTAGATAAGAAGCGTGGCAAAGTAAACAAGGGTATATTTGATATACAGGTGTTTGAGGTGTGCCTTACTAGTGTTTATAGTAGCCCCTGAGTATTTGATACTTCTTCGGTTGCTAATATTAGTAACTCGAAACAGGAGTTACAGAATAAACAGAGACTAGTTGAGGGTGAAGTGACGATGAGTGTTGGAAGTAGTTCCAAGATTGATATGATCATCATCGCACACTCCCTATACTATCGGGATTAGTGTTGAACCTAAATAAATGTTATTTGGCGTTATGCGTTGAGCATGAATATGATTTGATCATGTTTATTGCAATACGGTTATTCATGTAAGTTAGAGAATAATTATTGTTACATTTACGAATAAAACCTTCTATGGTCATACACCCAATGAAAATGGTTTGTTGGATCTCGATCGTGTGATACACATATTCATAATATTGAAACCAAAAGATGTAAAGTTAATAATGATAGTGCAACTTATTTGTGGCACTGCCGTTTAGGTCATATTGGTGTAAAGCGCATGAAGAAACTCCATCTTGATGGGCTTTTGGAATCACTTGATTATGAATCACTTGGTACTTATGAACCGTGCCTCATGGGCAAAATGACTAAAACTCCGTTCTCCGGAACAATGGAACAAGCTACTGACTTATTGGAAATAATACATACGATGTATGCGATCCAATGAGTGTTGATGCTCGTGGCAAGTATCGTTATTTTCTAACCTTCACAAGATGATTTGAGCAGATATGGGTATATCTACTTGATGAAACATAAGTCTGAAATAATTGAAAGGTTCAAAGAATTTCAGAGTGAAGTGGAAAATTCATCGTAACATGAAAATAAAGTTTCTGCGATCTGATCACGGAGACGAATATTTGAGTTACGAGTTTGGTCTTCAATTAAAACAATGTGGAATAGTTTCACAGCTCACGCCACCTGGAACACCACAACGTTATGGTGTGTTCGAACGTCAGAACCGCACTTTATTGGATATGGTGCGATCTATGATGTCTCTTATTGATTTACCATTATCGCTTTGGGGTTATGCATTAGAGACAATGCATTCACGTTAAAAGGGCACCATCTAAATCCGTTGAGACGACACTATATGAACTGTGGTTTAGCATGAAACCCAAGTTGTCGTTTCTTAAAGTTTGGGGCTACGATGCTTATGTGAAAAAGTTTCATCCTGATAAGCTCGAACCCAAATCGGAGAAGTGCGTCTTCATAGAATACCCAAAGGTAACTATTGGGTACACCTTCTATCACAGATCCGAAGGCAAGTTATTCGTTGCTAAGATGGATCCTTTCTAGAGAAGAAGTTTTCTCGAAAGAAGTGAGTGGGAGGAAAGTAGAACTTGATGAGGTAATTGTACCTTCTCCTTATTGGAAAGTAGTTCATCACGTAAATCAGTTCCGTGATTCCTACACCAATTAGTGAGGAAGTTAATGATGATGATCATGAAACTTCAGATCAAGTTGCTACCAAACCTCGTAGGTCTTCCAGAGTAAGATCCGCACTGTGAGTGGTACGGTAATCATGTTCGGAAGTCATGTTACTAGACCATGATGAACCTACGAACTATGAGGAAGCGATGATGAGCCCAGATTCCGAAATGGCTTGAGGCCATGAAATCTGAGATAGGATCCATGTATAAGAACAAAGTATGGACTTTGATTGACTTGCTCGATGATCAGCAAGCCATGTTAAATAAATGGATCTTCAAGAGGAAGACGGACACTGATAGTAGTGTTACTATCTACAAAGCTCGACTTGTCACAAAAAGGTTTTCGACAAGTTCAAGGTGTTGACTACAATGAGATTTTCTCAACTATAGCAATGCTTAAGTCTGTCCGAATCATGTTAGCAATTGCCACATTTTATGAAATCTGGCAAATGGATGTCAAAACTACATTCTTTCATGGATTTATTAAAGAAGAGTTGTATATGATGCAACCGTAAGGTTTTGTCAATCCTAAAGGAGCTAACAAAATGTGCAAGCTTCAGTGATCCATCTATGGACTGGTGCAAGCATCTCAGAGTTGGAATATATGCTTGATGATTTGATCAAAGCATATGGTTTTATACAGACTTTTGGAGAAGCCTGTATTTACAAGAAAGTGAGTGGGAGCACTACATCATTTCTGATAAGTATATGTGAATGACATATTGTTGATCGGAAATAATGTAGAATTATTCTGCAAAGCATAAAGGAGTATTTGAAAGGAGTTTTTCAAAGAAGGACCTCGGTGAAGCTGCTTACATATTGAGCATCAAGATCTATAGAGATAGATCAAGACGCTTGATAAGTTTTTCAATGAGTACATACCTTGACAAGATTTTAAAGTAGTTCAAAATGGAACAGTCAAAGAAAGAGTTTCTTGCTTGTGTTACAAGGTGTTAAATTGAGTAAGACTCAAATCCCGACCACAGCAGAAAATAGAAAAGAGAATGAAAGTCATTCCCTATGCGTCAGTCATAGGTTCTATAAAGTATGCTATGCTATGTACCAGACCTATTGTATACCTTGCTCTGAATTTGGGAAGGGAGTACAATAGTGATCTAGGAGTAGATCATCGGACATTGGTCAAGAACATCCTTAATGAGGACTAAGGAAATATTTCTCGATTATGGAGGTGATAAAAGAGCCCGTCAGAAAGAGTTATATCGATGCAAGCTTTTACACTGATCCGTATGACTCTAAGTCTCAATCTGGATACGTATTGAAAGTGGGAGCAATTAGCTAGAGTAGCTCCGTGCAGAGCATTGTAGACATAGAATATTTGCAAAATACATACGACTCTGAATGTGACAGACCCGTTAACTAAGCTTCTCTCACGAGCAAAACATGATCATACCTTAGTACTCTTTGGGTGTTAATCACATAGCGATGTGAACTAGATTAATGACTCTAGTAAACCCTTTGGGTGTTGGTCACATGACGATGTGAACTATGGGTGTTAATCACATACAGATGTGAATATTGGTGTTAAATCACATGATGATGTGAACTAGATTATTGACTCTAGTGCAAGTGGGAGACTGAAGGAAATATGCCCTAGAGGCAATAATAAAGTTATTATTTATTTCCTTATTTCATGATAAATGTTTATTATTCATGCTAGATTGTATTAACCGGAAACATAATACATGTGTGAATACATAGACAAACATATAGTCACTAGTATGCCTCTACTTGACTAGCTCATTAATCAAAGATGGTTATGTTTCCTAACCATAGACATGTGTTGTTATTTGATTAATGGGATCACATCATTAGGAGAATGATGTGATTGACATGACCCATTCCGTTAGCCTAGCACTTGATCGTTTAGTATATTGCTATTGCTTTCTTCATGACTTATACATGTTCCCGTAACTATGAGATTATGCAACTCCCGTTTACGGAGGAACACTTTGGTGCTACCAAACGTCACAACGTAATCGGGTGATTATAAAGGAGTACTACAGGTGTCTCCAAAGGTACATGTTGGGTTGGCGTATTTCGAGATTAGGTTTTGTCACTCCGATTGTCGGAGAGGTATCTCTGAGCCCTCTCGGTAATGCACATCACTATAAGCCTTGCAAGCAATGTAGCTAATGAGTTAGTTACGGAATGATGCATTACGTAACGAGTAAAGAGACTTGCCGTAACGAGATTGAACTAGGTATTGGATACCGACGATCGAATCTTGGGCAAGTAACATACCGATGACAAAAGGAACAACGTATGTTGTTATGCGGTTTGACCGATAAAGATCTTCGAAGAATATGTAGGAGCCAATATGAGCATCCAGGTTCCGCTATTGGTTATTGACCAAGAATAGTTCTAGGTCATGTCTACATAGTTCTCGAACCCGTAGGGTCCGCACGCTTAAGGTTTCGGTGACAGTTATATTATGAGTTTATGAGTTTTGATGTACCGAAGGAGTTCGAGTCCGGATGAGATTGGGGACATGACGAGGAGTCTCTAAATGGTCGAGACGTAAAGATCGATATATTGGACGACTATATTCGGACTTCGGAAAGGTTCCTCGTGATTCTGGTATCTTTCGGAGTACCGGAGAGTTACGGGAATTCGCCGGTGAGTATATGGGCCTTATTGGGCCATACGGGAATAGAGGAGATAGGCTAAAGGAAGGAGGCCTGCGCCCCCTCTGGTCCGAATTGGACAAGGCGCAGCCCACCTTTCCTTCTTCCTGTCCCCTCTTTCCCCTTCTCCTACTCCAACAAGGGAGGTGGAATCCTACTAGGACTAGGGAGTCCTAGTAGGACTCCACACTTGGCGCGCCTCCTAGGGCCGGCCTCCTCCCCTTGCTCCTTTATATACGGGGCAAGGGGCACCCCATGACACACAAGTTGATCTACGGATCGTTCCTTAGCCGTGTGCGGTGCCCCCTCCACCATATTCCACCTCGGTCATATCGTCATGAGTTTAGGCGAAGCCCTGCGCCGTAGAGCATCATCATCGTCACCACGCCGTCGTCTGACGGAACTCATCCCGACGCTTTGCTGGATCGGAGTCCGGGATCGCCATCGAGCTGAACGTGTGCTGAACTCGGAGGTGCCGTGCGTTCGGTACTTGGATCGGTCGGATCGTGAAGACGACGACTACATCAACCGCGTTGTCATAACGCTTCCGCTTACGGTCTACGAGGGTACGTGGACAATACTCTCCCCTCTCGTTGCTATGCCATCACCATGATCTTGCGTGTGCGTAGGATTTTTTTTGAAATTACTACGTTCCCCAACAGCGAGCACGTCAGTAGAGAAAGCCGAAAACTGACTGTCATGATGTAGCGTGAGACTGGTCAACCACTCGATGACCCACAGGAATGTTTAGAATTCCTCCGCATAGACGAAGGACCGTTTCCCGGTCAGGCACATATGCACCCCGCATTCGGGAGAGTGCGGTGCCCCCAGGGGCTATATCGTAGCCCCACCTTCGAACCCCTATGGCTAAGTGAAAGTGATAAAGCATTATAGTCCGGTTGCCTAGTTTGCTACGCTATCACCTCCTTTACAGGACCAAGACGTTGGATTAAGTGTGAAAATGCGCCTTTTTGCAAACATCCCCGCACTATGTGCGTGGGGGCTGAAGCCAAGGACTGCCATCTTTCAGGTTATATACACATATACATTAACGGCCGCATAGGAGGTAGTTTGCTACTTGAAGGCACAAGTATAAAAAGCTCTTACATTAAATCGAAACGATGTTTCATAAAATTACACATGTCATTCAAACATAACATCCTTCGAGCACTGCGTCTCTATTAAACGAGCGCCCTGCAAGACTTCCTCAAAATAGTGCTCGGCAGGTACTTGGCTTCTGTCCGAATCCCGGGATGCAACGTCGGTGGCCGTCATCTCCGCCCAGTATGTCTTGACACGGGCAAGAGCCATCCGCGCACCCTCAATACACGCCGACCGCTTCATTGCGTCCATACGCGGTACCGCACCAAGGAACTGCTGCACTAAGCCAAAATAACTCTTCGGCTGGGGTCCGCCTGGCCACAAATGAGTCACGACATGCTTCATGGCAAGTCCGGATAATCGATTCAGTTCGGCCCATTCGGTCAACCGATCGGCCAGCGTAAGAGGACGCTCCGGACTATGGAATTGCGACCAAAATAGCCCTTCCCTTCTGTGCCCCTTCTGGCCACGGAAGTGCTCAGTCGCGTCCGCAGCGCTCGCCGCTGAGTCTAGATAAGCATCCTCCGAACTCCACAGCTTATCCAACTGAGCGTACTTTGGATCCGTATATCTCCTCCGCAGCAGAAAAGGCTTTCCAGCCGCAATTTCTTCGGCCTGACGTAGCTCCTCTTTCAATGCTCTCATCGCAGAGCGAGCATCCTTGGCTTCGGCGGTGGCCTTGTTCAGGCCCTCTTGTTCCGCTTGTCGTTCTTTTTCAAGAACCCCGCAACGGTCGGTAGCATTCTTCAACTTTACGGCCATTTCGGCCATCTCCTCTTTGCTTCGGCAGTGAGCAGCCCGTTCGGCTTTCAGCTCTTCGGCCGCCTTTAAAGCAGCCGCATTACTCTTTCGGGCTTGCTCTTTAGCTCGGGCGAGTTCCGCCCGCAGCCTCTCCACGGCAGCAGCGCCATCTGCATCAAAGCATACAAATAGTAAGGCATGGGCGTCAAGCTCCCTTACCAGGTGCCCGCGGAGGAGTCGCATACCTTGTGACTCGTCAAACCGTTTATTGACCAGCGCGATGTCCGCATCCGCCTCGTCAAGACGCCGCTCTAGTTCGGCAAATTAAATCGATCCAGCTAGCCACTGGGCGCCCGCCACCTACATAGGAAAGGCAACATGTTAGTATCGAGATTATGATCCTCGGCACGTTGTCGGTTTGACAACATACCGAGTCTCGGTGCTACTATCTATACAGGCGCATTCTATATGCATAAGCGCCGGAAAGGTACATCATTTTTCTCGTACCTCAAACCCCGTCAGTAAACTTCTGGCGGCTTCGTGCAATCCGCTCTCAGCGGATGCAATTTTTTCAATCACCGTAGCCATTAGCGCACGGTGATCTTCTGAGATAGACACTCGCCCAAGCAGGTCCTTCAGCTCCCCCGACCGTGCGCTAGTTGGCGCCGGACCTTCCGGCTCCGCAGGACTCGGGGAAACCCTCCGTGACGACACCTCAGGGTCCCCCGCTTCACATGAAGGCGCGATAGGTGGAGGCGTTTCGCTCTCCATCATTTTCGGACGAAGATCCCCCGAAGATGAGCTCTGCTGAGAAGGGCTGAGATCCAAACTACAAGGTACAATTTCGGTTATCTTCAGAAATAAACACAGGGATATCCTTTATTCACAAGACCCCTTCTTTTTTACTTACGGCTCGCTGGAGGGCTGATCCCCTTGGGGAAATAGTGCGGCTGGGGTATTTCCCAGCGCCGGACTGTCCGCCGAAGATTTCTTTCCCCGCTTTGAGGCCTTGGCTTCCGGGTCTTCGGAGGCGGTCCTCTTCTCCCCTCGGAAGGTAGGATCCTCGATTCCTCCTTCCTTGAATACCTCCTTCGTGGAGGCAGTTGCTTCCCGGCTCCCCCTTTCGCCTTCTTCAAAAGGCGCGACCTTCAACATCTTGGTCAGCATAGGGTCCGGTGTGGTCTCTGGGAGGGGAGCCGGACACCTTATCAACTTTGCTTGGCTATCCACTCCTGTTCAAGAAACGGCTCCCTTAAAGGGCCTTTATATGATAAATGAATGAACAACCTGTCTGGTTACAGGACTACTTACTTGAGTATCTGGGCGATTGCAGCTTAGTCCTGCGTCCTCAGTCAAGTCCGGACCCTTCTCTTGTGATCCGAAGAACAATTTATACATCTCCACGGGCGTTGCGCCCATAAAATGTTGGAGAGCACGTGGTCCCTCCGGATTGAACTCCCACAGACGGAGGGGGCGACGTTTGCAGGGCAGAAGGCGCCGAATTAGCATAACCTGCGCCGCCACGACCAGATTGACCTCTTTTTCCTGGAGATCTCGAATACGGCCCTGCAACAGAGGAACGTCCTTGGACGACCCCCAGTCGAGCCCCTGGCTAACCCATGATGTCAGCCGCTGTGGTGGACCTGAGCGGAAGGCGGGTAGCGCCGCCCATTTGGTGCCCCTGGGAGCGGTGATGTAGAACCACTCCCGTTGCCACAAACCAAGCTCCTCTTGAAAAGAGCCCTCGGGCCACGGAGCATCAGCACACTTGCTTATGACTGCCCCTCCGCACTCTGCTTCTTGCCCCTCGATCATCCTCGGCTCCACCTTGAAGGTCTTGAGCCACAATCCAAAGTGAGGGGTAACATGGAGGAAGGCTTCACATACGACGATGAATGACGAGATGTGGAGGATGGACTCCAGATTCAAGTCATGGAATTCCAGCCCATAATAAAACATGAGCCCCCGCACAAAGGGGTCTGTCAGGAAACCTAAACCCCGAAGAAAGTGAGACACGAACACCACGCTCTCGCCGGGCTCGGGAGTAGGAATGACCTGCCCTGGAGCAGGCAGCCTATGCGAAATTTCGCCGGTTAGATACCTGGCGTCTCTCAGCCTTAGCACGTCTTCTTCCGTAATGGAGGAAGGCATCCACCGGCCTTGCAGGTCGGAGCCGGACATCCTCGGAGGTCCGGGCGCCTAAATCTGGAGCTTTGGGTGTTGGAACTTTCGGCGAGGCGGATTCGATTGAGATTGAAAGAAAGGAGCGGGCCTTGGTCTCATTATAAAGAGGTCGAATACCAAGAGCCCTCCCCGTGGCCGATTGGGACTCGCCTTCGATAGAGGAGGCATGCCAACGGGCACGGTTGGGTTACCCACGTCCGTATTGATGAGAATCCCAGAATAAAGGGGACACGATCTGTGCCTTGACAAGACGTGCCAAGGAAACTGTCTCGCTAAACGCGCTGAGGTCGTATGGTAAAAACGATTCGAATAAAGACTTGGCCGTGGCGTGATGGCACGCCGCGGGATACGTCAGCAGATTGATTTTGTGTAGATATTTTTCTCTCTACGGTGTTGTGTGGAAATTATTTTGCAGAGCCGGACACTCCTTGTGTTCAAAATCTTCTATGAAGTATTCGGAGGAGGAACCCGCCTTGCAATGCCGAAGACAATATGCACGCCGGACTCATCGTCATTGAAGCCCGGTTCAGGGGCTACTGAGGGAGTCCTGGACTAGGGGGTGTCCGGATAGCCGAACTGTCATCGGTGGCCGGACTCCCGGACTATGAAGATACAAGATTGAAGACCTCGTCCCGTGTCCGGATGGGACTTTCCTTGGCGTGGAAGGCAAGCTTGGCAATACGGATATGTAGATCTCCTACCAATGTAACCGACTGTGTAACCCTAACCCTATCCGGTGTCTATATAAACCGGAGGGTTTTAGTCCGTGGGGCGAACAACAATCATACCATAGGCTAGCTTCTAGGGTTTAGCCTCTCCGATCTCGTGGTAGATCTACTCTTGTACTACCCATATCATCAATATTAATCAAGCAGGAGTAGGGTTTTACCTCCATCGAGAGGGCCCGAACCTGGGTATAAACATCGTGTCCCTTGTCTCCTGTTACCATCCGCCTAGACGCACAGTTCGGGACCCCCTACCCGAGATCCGCCGGTTTTGACACCGACAGTCGCACACAGCAAGGCTACTGTCCCAGAATTGACGGTAAGTGGAGACGAGGATGCCTCTTCTTCTTTCTTTGACATGGGTGCAATCGAGGAGCACGCGTCCGCCAAAGAAGTCAATTGGACTCCAGGTATGTTCCGGGGTGGAGGGGAGGAAGGATGAGCAAGAGAGGTCGAAGCCGGTGAAGGCGCGGGCCGCGACGGCGGCGGGGTGCGGCGGCTATGCCGGGACGAAGGGTATGCAGTTGTGGAGAATGCCGATGAGAGGAGGCGGGTGGAGGGCGCGGTAGCGGCGCAGGAAGTACTGGTAGACACTAGTAGAAAACAGGGCATTTGTCCCGGTTCGTGAGGGCCTTTTGTCCTGGTTTAAGAACCGGAACAAAAAGGCCGGTACTAATGCCCTCCCCTTTAGTCCCGGTTCTTACACGAACCAGGACAGTTGTGCCTCCACGTACATCGCGGGCAGCCAGTAAGGGGCCTTTGGTCCCGGTTGGTGACATGAACTGGGACCAAAAGGCCTCCACGCGCCAGCAGCTGGCTGGAGCTGAGGTTCTTTTTTTTTAAAGTGGCTGGTTTATGGGTTTTGGGGGTTAATTTAGGTTGTTATTCTCTAGCTAATAGAGAGAAGTGTCCTCTCTTATATCTTCGTCCTTAGTTTACCAACGCTACTGCTATGTTCATTTCACCCGCTGATATATAATAACTGATGCTCGCATCATACATCATCATATATAATAACAAGTCCTACTAATCATGCATCATCATACAACTTCTACTCGTTATTAATAACATGTCATACGATCATCATTCTCATAGTCATGAACCCAACCCTACATAATTGTTCTTAGCACATGATCATCAGTATCAGGTAGGACCTAAACACCCATAAGGTAAAATAGCATAAAACAATATAGACCCTGACTATCCATTATGAAGAATGGAGATCATCCTGTCTCCAATTCTTGCGCTTCGCTTCCTTTTGCTTCCAAGAAGCTCCTTACGACTGTCCATACATTTTTTCCATTCTTTGATTGTCATGTCTCCACTTTTAGAAATCCGGTATGGACAGTTGAGATTCGTAGGACGACCTGGTTGTATGTTTAAAACATCAAGGCGACCGTGCGTATACATCAAATGAGGCACACAATCATTCGGGATTATCTGTTAAAAAACATAGTAATAACTTCGTAGTTAGCAATGATGTACTAGTTTTAGAAGTATCCAAAAAGATGCATGGATGTTGTAATAGTAAAAAATCTTACTAGGGTATCTCCATAGAAGTTACCGTAGTTCAACATGTGCACTAGTGGCACGTATTGACCATAATGTTGAGGAGTTCGATTGTAGATATTGTAATTCTCAAGATCAGTACAAAATGCGATCAGATGATTTTTCTCCTTATAATTTGATTCGGAGCCATCAGTGTAGTGGGTTTTGTCTACCATCTTCCGCACATTCTTTGAAGAATGAAAATAAGCTGTCAACTATTTTGAAATAAACAATATAAATTACTTCAAAATCCACACAATGATGGGTCCTTAGGTGATTTTTTTTGGTTTCCATACTTTCATGGTCTTCAAAACCCATCCTCTCCAAGACATAGCGTCTTGCATAGCATGGGATAAGCTAGTCGAATTGGAAAAGATGAAAAATACACGTTAAAATAGTTGAAGTCGTGCTCAATTACGAAAAAACTATTGTAAATGCGTTGCGTACCGTATGAACATCGAAGGTCTCCTCGAGCTTAATGCTGAAGCGCCGATCTTCGCCCAGCTCAAGGAACTGTCGCACATACCTCGGTCGTCATTGGCACCAGTCGCACTCCCAGGCGGTTTTCGTCGTCCGAGTACGACATTTCCAGCCTATGGTCATAATTCAAATATTAAACTTGTACAATTAAATATATGTACTAAAAAACCTAAATTAGATCATTATTATTAATCACGGGTTGACTATCGGTGATGGTAGCTCCTCCTTTCATTCCCGAGTGCATTATTACACCAAATTGTCTAGCACACGGAATGAAGGAGAAGCTACCCGCACGACGGCGTGGATGATGGAGGGGGCTCCTAGATTTCTGCATAGAGTGCTCTTCAATTTTAGCATTCAAAGTAGGAGTACTTTTCCAATATGAGCATTCAATAAGCAAAACCAAATCGTAAAATGAAGTAATATTCAAATTAGCATGCATTCAATTATAACCAAAAGTACATCATCTCTTGTGTCCGTACATCATCGAATATTATCACTAATTAATACTCCTCGAATATTATCATACATATAGCATCGCTAATACAGCTAGAACCGTAGAGCCCGACGGGTATCGTCGCGGGCGGTGGACACCCAAAGATAAGGAACCATCACATGATCATAGCTCCAGTGAGATCCCTGAAGAACCTGTCAGGTATTGTCGAACCTGCCCTCCAACGCAACCATGTAGCGACGGACGTGCTCGTCCTCCTTGCTGACACGGTGACGTACCACCTCCGCGGTGTCCGGAAGCCTCGGCACCGTCACTGGCCCACGCGACTGCCACCAAATAAGGATCGGGTCAACAACTGGCTGCCTCCTCACCAACCTACGTCCCCCGGAAGGTAGCACCTCCCAATACCAGCCCGGCGGAGCCCAGTCCCGGACATGGCCCTGATCAAGCAGGCCTCCACCGCCGAGTCGGCAGCGAGGATGTGATGGGCATCGTCGGCGTCGATCTTGAGGTACTACTTCTATATATATTAAAATATAGTATTTTTATTAATTAAATCAACTAGTTCAACTATACTAAAGCACTTACTATAAATAAATAAAGTAGTACTTACTAAAAATAAACTACTTCTATATATAGTAAAATAAAGTAGTTTATTAAATCAACTAGCTAGTTCAACTATATATTAAGCACTTACTATAAATAAAATAAAGTAGTACTTACTAAAAATAAACTAGTTTAACTATAGTTCTATTATTTTTCTAACTAATTATATTAAACACTTTCTCTTCTTATTTTCCTTTTTCCTCTATTCTAAATATGAACATATTCATAAATGACTTTGATCATGCACAATTTTCCTATACATACACAATATGAACATATACATAAATTGACAAAGAAAATTCTATGAACAAAAAAATCATTAAAATTCTATGAACAAAATTACAACAGAAAAAAATCATAAAACTTCTATGAACAGAAAAAAATCATAAAAAATTGACATATTCGATCTTTGCATATATATGAACATACAAACATGCATATTCAACAATAATATCACAAAAAAAATCTATTAACAGAAAAAATCTAACACAATATGAAAAAAAAAAATCTAACAGAAAAATCTATGAACTACACATCTAAATTACTACACACCTAACAAAAAAAATCTATGAACTACAAAAAAATCTAACAAAATCTAAATCAATTAACTACACATCTAAATTATACTACACATCTAAATTAACTACTACAACAAATTAAATTAGCAAAAAAATTTCTCACGGGATGGCAACGGCGTGAGGGGCGCGGCGAGGGCGAGGGCGACGGTGCGTGAGGGGCGGCACGACGATGGTCGACGGTGAGAGGGGCGGCGGACGGGCGGCGACGGGAGGGGCTGCGGCTGCTGGGCGGGGGCGGCGACGGCGTCGGGCGGAGCGGACGGCGCTGGGCGACGACGGCATTTATTTAGGCGGAGACGGCGGGCAGCCTGGCGGCGTCGGGTGGGGAAGAACGAACTGAACCAAATTTTCACGAGTGCTGCTTATATAGGCAAAGCATTGGTCCCGGTTCGTGAGACCAACCGGGACC
The DNA here is from genome assembly GCA_021605145.1 of Aegilops bicornis. Lineage (NCBI taxonomy): Eukaryota > Viridiplantae > Streptophyta > Magnoliopsida > Poales > Poaceae > Aegilops > Aegilops bicornis. The sequence goes on from CM038675.1 coordinate 14,359,508, forward strand.
AATGCCCCCTTTAGTCCCGGTTGGTGCCATTAATCGGGACCAGGTTTCGCTTCCCGCCCTTTGGGCTGCAGCCCAAAGGACGGGAAGGCCTTTGGTCAAAGTCATTGGTCCCGGTTGGTGCCACCAACCGTACCAAAGTTACCCTTTAGTCCCGGTTGGTGCCACCAACCGACTAAAGGCTCTTGTGCTGCCGCGTCACGCACAGTTTAGTCCCACCTCGCTAGCTGAGGGAGCTTGAGAGTGGTTTATAAGCCCCAGTCCTGCTGCCCTCTCGAGCTCCTCTCAAATGCAGGCTTACGGGCCTAAACTCACTATATGTGCTTGTGGGCCTATTGGGCCTACTGCGGGCCTGAATCCTGGCCCATTGTTGGGTTTCTAGTCGTATTCAGGCCGTGGTGGCCCTTTAGGTGGCACTTTTTTTTGTTTTATTTTTTGCTTTGAATTATTTATTTTCTTTTGATTTTTTCTTTAATTTTTTTATTCTTTTTTATTTTAGCTCAGAATAATTATAATCTTTCTGTTACTCCATTAGTTTCCAAATTTGAAGAATTATAATCTTTATGCAACTAAAAATATATTTGGAGTGATTCTTTTTCCTGCTATTTAATATTACTGCGTTTACATTATATTGAAAAACAGATTTTGTTATTTTAGTTTCTATATAAAAAACTTTATGACAATTCTTTTTGCTACTAAAGTTTCTAACAAAAAATTCTTTATGATAATTATTTCTGCTTTTCATGTTTTGAACAGAGAATACTTTGATAATTTTAGTTGCATAAATTTTATATAATTTTAGTTTAAAAATACTAGAGGTTTATAAAAGCTTTTTAGTTGATTCCTTTTGCTATTAGAGTTTTATAAAAGCATTTACTGGTAATTTTTTGAGCTATAAGACCTTGAAATTGAAAAGCATTTCAAATGAATTCTAAAAAGGTTGAAAGTTGGCATGGTATCATCATTTCACCCACATAGCATGTGCTAAAAAGTTGAGAGGGTTATGGGAAAAACTAGATACACTTCGTGTACAAAATGGACAATCTGTTTTGAAGTATCAGGGTTTCATACGGAAACTCATCTGTTACATAGGGATTTATTTTTTTTAAACTTATTTGAACTCCTGACTTTTTGTGTGTTCAAAATGCACCATTCAAAGCCACATCATCAATTTTCAACCCTTTCTGACTTCATTTGTTATTTTTCATGCATTTACTGATTATTTTGAGCTATAAGATCCTGAAATTTAAAAGCATTTCAAATGAACTCTGAAAAAGGTTGGAAGTTGGCATGGTATCATCATTTCATCCACTTAGCATGTGCAAGAAAGTTGAGAGGGTTACGGCAAAAACTGGATGCACTTCATGTACAAAACGGACAATCTCTTTCGAAGTATCAGGATTTCATACGGAAACTTGTCTGTTACAACAGTCATTTCAAATGAACTACGAAAAGGTTGAAAGTTGGCATGGTATCATCATAATAGTTGTGGAGAAAGTCTTCACTTTTTCTTCGCTTGTGTCCTTTCCTTATTGCGCCGTAACCATGGATAATCTTCATCATTTATCAGCATGCTTGGGCCAGCCTTGACTTTGAAGGGAGGAATTTCATGAAACTTTTCATAATCTTCGGACATGTCTGTATTGCCCTCTACTCCCACGATGTCCCTTTTTCCTAAAAGAACTATGTGGCGCTTTGGCTTATCGTATGATGTATTCGCTTCCTTATTTTTTCTTTTTCTCGGTTTGGTAGACATGTCCTTCACATAGATAACCTGTGCCACATCATTGGCTAGGACGAACGGTTCATCAGTGTACCCAAGATTGTTCAGATCCTTTGTTGTCATTCCGTCTTGTGGGTCTACCTGTACCCGCCTCTGACAGATTGACCCAGTTGCATTTAAACAAAGGGACCTTAAAATCTACTCCGTAGTCAAGTTCCCATATGTCCACTATGTAACCATAATGTGTCCTTTCCCCTCTCGGTGGCTGCATCAAAGCGGACACCGCTGTTTTGGTTGGTGGTCTTTTAATCTTGGGCGATCGTGTAAAATGTATTCCTATTTATCTCGTATCCTTTCCAAATCATTACAGTCGAAGATGGTCCCCTGGAAAACGAGTACAACTCCTCACAAACAGTGTTTTCACCTCTGAGACGTGTTTCCAACCAACTGCTGAAAGTCCTGATGTGTTCACATGTAATCCAGTCGTCGCACTGCTCCGGGTGTTTGAAGCGCAGACTGTTCTTGTGTTCATCGACATACGGGGTCACCAAGGTAGAGTTCTGTAGAACTGTGTAGTGTGCTTGAGACCAAGAATATCCGTCCTTGCATATTATTGTCTCCCCTCCAAACGTGCCTTTTCCAGTCAGTCTCCCCTCATACCGCGATTTAGGGAGACCTATCTTCTTAAGGCCATGAATGAATTCAACACAAAACCCAATGACATCCTCTGTTTGATGGCCCATGGAGATGCTTGATGACTACTACACAACCTTCTTCTTGTAGACGTTGTTGGGCCTGCAAGTGCACAGGTTAGTAGGACAGTAGCAAATTTCCCTCAAGTGGATGACCTAAGGTTTATCAATCCGTGGGAGGCGTAGGATGAAGATGGTCTCTCTCAAGCAACCCTGCAACCAAATAACAAAGAGTCTTTTGTGTCCCCAACACACCCAATACAATGGTAAATTGTATAGGTGCACTAGTTCGCGAAGAGATGGTGATACAAGTGCAATATGGATAGTAGATAAAGGTTTTGTAATCTGAAATAATAAAAACAGCAAGGTAACTAATGATAAAAGTGAGCACAAACGGTATTGCAATGATAGGAAACAAGGCCTAGGGTTCATACTTTCACTAGTGCAAGTTCTCTCAACAATAATAACATAGATAGATGGTATAACAAGCCCTCAACATGCAACAAAGAGTCACTCCAAAGCCACTAATAGCGGAGAACAAACATAGAGATTATGGTAGGGTACGAAACCACCTCAAAGTTATTCTTTCGGATCGATCTAATAAAGAGTTCGTGCTAGAATAACATCTTAAGACACAAATCAACCAAAACCCTAATGTCACCTAGATACTCCATTGTCACCTCATGTATCCGTGGGCATGATTATACGATATGCGTCACACAATCTCAAATTCATCCAACCAAGACAAAGTACTTCAAAGAGTGCCCCAAAGTTTCTACCGGAGAATCAATAAAACATGTGCCAACCCCTATGCATAGGTTCATGGGCGAAACCAGCAAGTTGGTCACCAAAACATACATCAAGTGGCACGTGATATCCCATTGTCACCACAGATAAACACGGCAAGACATACATCAAGTGTTCTCATCATAAAGACTCAATCCAATAAGATAACTTCAAAGGGGAAACTCAATTCATCACAAGAGAGTAGAGGGGGAGAAACATCATAAGATCCGACTATATTAGCAAAGCTCGCGATACATCAAGATCGTGCCATAGAGGGAACACGAGAGAGAGAGAGAGATCAAACACATAGCTACTGGTACATACCCTCAGCCCCGAGGGTGAACTACTCCCTCCTCGTCATGGAGAGCGCCGGGATGATGAAGATGGCCACCGGTGATGGGTTCCCCTCCGGCAGGGTGCCGGAATGGACTCCCGAGAGGTTTTTGGTGGCTACAGAGGCTTGCGGCGGCGGAACTCCCGATCTATCTTGATTTTCGATGGTTTTAGGGTACGTAGGCATATATAGGCAAAAGAAGTCGGTCGGGAGGTGCTCGAGGGGCCCAAGAGACAGGGGTGTAGGGATGAAAATGGAGTGGAAACTTTCCATTTTTCTGGAGGAAAAATGGAAACGGAGACGAAATATGAAAACGGAAACGAAAATTTGCAAAACGAAAGTGGAAATGGAATTTTTTATGCGGAAACAGAAACAAAAACGGAACAGTGTTTTCCATTTCCATGAGTATGGAATTTCTGTTTTTACTATAAACCTATAGCTACTTTGTAACCCAACCACCAAAGAGAACACAATGAAACAATTACTAGAATGGATCTGAGGCCCAACTTCTACTACCACACATGTACTCAGCTTGACCCTATATGCAATTGTATGGTACTACTATAATACTACGCTAAGTTGCTAACATAATGATATTATTTTGTAGCCATGTCAACAACTCATTAAATTTGTTTGTTTCTGTGTGTATTTCTCTATGATTCAAGGGGTTTTTGAAGTTCCGATCAATGCCTATTTCTGTTTCCGTATCCGCTTTGTATTCGCTCCGTGTCCGTTTCCGGTAGTATCTGTTTCCGTATTCATTTCCGGGGTTTCTGTACTCGTTTCTATTTCTGCAAAAAAATGTGAAAACAAATATGATAGAACTCAGTTCTGTCCGTTTCTGCTCCGTTTTCATCCCTACAAGGGGGGCGCGCCCAGTAGGGGGGGGGGGGCGCCCCCCTATCTCCTGGCCTCCTCGAGTGTCTTCTGACGTGAACTCCAAGTCTCCAGGATGATAATCTTCCAAAAAAACACGTTGCCGAAGGTTTCATTCCGTTTGGACTCCGTTTGATATTCCTTTTCTTCGAAATACTGAAACAGGCAATAAAACAACAATATGGGCTGGGCCTCCGGTTAATAGGTTAGTCCAAAAAGTAATATAAAAGTGTATAATAAAGCCCATAATCATTCAAAACAGGTAATATAATAGCATGGAACAATAAAAAATTATAGATACCTTGGAGATGTATCAAGCATCCCCAGGCTTAATTCCTGCTCGTCCTCGAGTTGGTAAATGATAAAAACAGAATTTTTGATGTGGAATGCTACTTGGCATAGTTTCAATGTAATTCTTCTTAATTGTGGTATGAATATTCAGATCCGAAAGATTCAAGACAAAAGTTTAATATTGACATGAAAACAATAATACTTCAAGCATACGAACAAAGCAATCATGTCTTCTCAAAATAACATGGCCAAAGAAAGTTATCCCTACAAAATCATATAGTCTGGCTAGGCTCTATCTTCATCACAAAGTATTTAATCATGCACAACCCCAATGACAAGCCAAGCAATTGTTTCATACTTTAATAATCTCAAACTCTTTCAACTTTCACGCAATACATGAGCGTGAGCCATGGACATAGCACTATATGTGGAATAGAATGGTGGTTGTGGAGAACACAAAAAGGAGAAGATAGTCTCACATCAACTAGGCGTATCAACGGGCTATGGAGATGCCCATTAATAGATATCAATGTGAGTGAGTAGGGATTGCCATGCAACAGATGCACTAGAGCTATAAATATATGAAAGCTCAACAAAAGAAACTAAGTGGGTGTGCATCCAACTCGCTTGCTCACGAAGACCTAGGGCATTTTTGAGGAAGCCCATCATTGGAATATACAAGCCAAGTTCTATAACGAAAAATTCCCACTAGTAAATGAAAGTGACAACATATGAGACTCTCTATCATGAAGATCATGTTGCTACTTTGAAGCACAAGTGTGGTAAAAGGATAGTAGCATTGTCCCTTCTCTCTTTTTCTCTCATTTTATTTTTTTCCTTTTTTTCCTTTTTTTTCTTTTTTTTCTTCTTTGGCCTTCCTTTTTTTCTTTTTGGCCTTTCTCTTTTTTTTCTTTTTTTCTTTCTTTTTGTAAAGTCCGAAGTCTCATCCCGACTTGTGGGGGAATCATAGTCATCATCATCCTTTCCTCACTGAGACAATGCTCTAATAATGAAGATCATCACACTTTTATGGATTTACAACTCAAGAATTACAACTCAAAGCTAGAATAAGATATGACTCTATATGAATGCCTCCGGCAGTGTACTGGGATATGCAATGAATCAAGAGCGACATGTATGAAAGTCATGAAGGTGGCCTTGCCACAAATACGATGTCAACTACATGATCATGCAAAGAGCAATATGACAAAAGTAATGCGTGTCATATGAACGGAACGGTGGAAAGTTGCATGGCAATATATCTCGGAATGGCTATGGAAATGCCATAATAGGTAGGTATGGTGGATGTTTTGAGGAAGATATATGGTGGGTGTATGGTACCGGCGAAAGTTGCACGGTACAAGAGAGAGGCTGGCAATGATGGAAAGGTGAGAGTGCGTATAATCCATGGACTCAACATTAATCAAAAGAACTCATGTACTTATTGCAAAAATTTAGAAGTCATCAAAAACCAAAGCACTACGTGCATGCTCCTAGGGGGATATATTGGTAGGAAAAGACCATCGCTCGTCCCCGATCGCCACTCATGAGGAAGACACTCAATAAATAAATTATGCTCCGACTTCATCACAAAGCGGTTCACCATACGTGCATGCTACGGGAATCACAACCCTTAACACAAGTATTTTTCATAATCACCTCAACTAGCATGACTCTAATATCACTACCTCCATATCTCAAAACAATTATCAAGCATCATATTGATCATAGCATCCAATTCTTTTCTGTGATAGTTTTTATTATACCCAACTTGGACGCTCATCATTCTAGGACCAACTTTGTAACCATAGCAAATACCATGTTGTTCTAAAAGACTCTCAATAAGATATAAGTGAAGAATGAGAGACTAGCAATTTCTTCAAAATTAATCCACCGCCGTGCTCTAAAAAATATAAGTGAAGCACTAGAGCAAATGACAAACTACTCCGAAAGATATAAGTGAAGATCAATGAGTAGTCGAATAATTGTGCAACTATGTGAAGACTCTCTAACATTAAGGAAATTCAGATCTTGGTATTGTATTCAAACAGCAAGCAAAAAAAAAAACAAAATGACATTGCAAGGATAGCACAACTCATGTGAAGAAGCAAAAACTTAGGTTCAACCGATACTAACCGATAGTTGTTGAAGAAGAAAGGTGGGATGCCTACCGGGGCATCCTCAAGCTTAGATGCTTGAGACTTCTTGAAATATTATATTGGGGTGCCTTGGGAATCCCCAAGCTTGAGCTTTTATTTCTCCTTAATTCCTCTCATATCATGGTTTCTCTTTTTATAAAAAAGCTTCATCCACACCAAACTCAACAAGAACTCGTGAGATAGGTTAGTATAAACCAATCCAAAACCTTATCATTTTCTACTGTAAAAAATCACTAAAATCATTATTCAACATTGCATACTAAATGCCTCTGCATATTTAATACTCCTATCCTCAAATAGAATCATTAAACAAGCAAACATATGCAAACAATGCAAACATAACAGCAATCTGCCAAAACAGTACAGTCTGTAAAGAATGCAAGATTCATCATACTTCCCTAACTCCAAAAATTATGAAATAAAATTCCTACTGTAGTAAATTTATCATAACTTTATATGCAAATTTTTTCAACATTATATCATTCTCTGACTTTTCTGAGGAATTTTTTGCAACAGCGGTAAACTTTCTGTTTTCAAACAGCAATATGTATACTAGCAAAATAAGCATGGCAAAGGCTATCCTTGACTTTTTTGTTGAAACTAAAGATGCAAAACATTATTATAAATAACAGCAAGCTAATACTAACAAAATAAAATGACGCTCCAAGCAAAACACATATCATGTGGTGAATAAAAATATAGCTCCAAGTAAAGTTACCGATGAACGAGGATTTAAAGAGGGATGCCATCCGGGGCATCCCCAAGCTTAAACTCTTGGTTTTCCTTGAATATTACCTTGGGGTGCCTTGGGCATCCCCAAGCTTAGGCTCTTGCCACTCCTTATTCCATAGTCCATCGAATCCTTACCCAAAACTTGAAAACTCCACAACACAAAACTTAACAGAAAACTCGTAAGCTCCGTTAGCGAAAGAAAACAAAACACCACTTCAAGGTACTGTAATGAACTCATTCTTTATTTATATTGGTGTTAAACCTACTTTATTCCAACTTCTCTATGGTTTATAAACTAATTTACTAGCCATAGATGCATCAAAATAAGCGAACAACACACGAAAAACAGAATCTGTCAAAAACAGAACAGTCTGTAGTAATCTGTAACTAACGCAAACTTCTGGAACTCCAAAAACTCTACAAAAATAGGAAGTCTTAGGCAATTTGTCTATTGATCTACAGCAAAAAGAATCAACGCAAAAGCACTTTTCTGTGATTTACTAAATTGTTTCTCGTGCGTGCAAAGTTTCTGTTTTTCAGCAGAATCAAATTAACTATCACCATAGGTTATCCTATAGGTCTTACTTGGCACTTTATTGAAACAAAAGCCATAAAACATGATTAATACAGTAGCATAATCATGTGGACACACAAAAAAAGTAAGGATAAATATTGGGTTGTCTCCCAACAAGCGCTTTTCTTTAATGCCTTTCTAGCTAGGCATGATGATGACAATGATGCTCACATAAAAGATAAGAATTGAAACGTAACAGGAGCATCATGAAGCACATGACTAGCACATTTAAGTCTAACCCACTTCCTATGCATAGGGATTTTGTGAGCAAACAAATTATGGGAACAATAATCAACAAGCATAGGAAGGTAAAACAAGCATAGCTTCAAGATTTTCAACACATAGAGAGGAAACTTGATATAATTGCAATTCCTACAAGAATATGTTCCTCCCTCATAATAATTTTCAGTAGCATCATGAATGAATTCAACAATATAACCAGCACCTAAAGCATTCTTTTCATGATCTACTAGCATAGAAAATTTACTACTCTCCATGTAAGCAAAATTCTTCTCATTCGGAATAGTGGGAGTATCATAAGAGACTTGAACACTAAAAATTGTTTCCACATTAAAAGAGGAATGTTCAGAAAAAGGATAATCATAATCATGACAAGTTTTATAAATATAATCATCACTACTTTTTATAGCATAAGTTTCATCACAATAATCATCATAAGTACCAACTTTCTTCTCATCATAATCGATTGAAACCTCTCCCAAGATAGTGGAATCACTAAATAAAGTTGACACTCTTCCAAATCCACTTTCATATTCATCACAACAAAATTTAACATCCTCCAAAATAGTGGGATCACTACTTCCTAAAGTTGAAACTCTTCCAAACCCACTTTCATCAATATAATCATCATAAATAGGAGGCATGCTTTCATCATAATAAATTTTGCTCATCAAAACTTGGGGGACAAAAAATATCATATTCATCAAATATAGCATCCCCAAGCTTGTGGCTTTGCACATCATTAGCATCATGGATATTCAAGGAATTCATACTAACAACATTGCAATCATGCTCATCATTCAAAGATTTAGTATCAAATATTCTATAGATTTCTTCTTCTAGCACTTGAGCACAATTTTCCTTTTCATCATACTCACGGAAGATATTAAAAAGAAGAAGCGTATGAGACAAACTTAACTCCATTTTTTTGTAGTTTTCTTTTATAAACTAAACTAGTGATAAAACAAGAAACAAAAATATTTGATTGCAAGATCTAAAGATATAACTTCAAGCACTCACCTCCCCTACAACGGCGCCAGAAAAGAGCTTGATGTCTACTACACAACCTTCTTCTTGTAGACGTTGTTGGGCCTGCAAGTGCACAAGTTTGTAGGATAGTAGCAAATTTCCCTCAAGTGGATGACCTAAGGTTTATCAATCCGTGGGAGGCGTAGGATGAAGATGGTCTCTCTCAAGCAACCCTGCAACCAAATAACAAAGAGTCTCTTGTGTCCCCAACACACCCAATACAATGGTAAATTGTATAGGTGCACTAGTTCGGCGAAGAGATGGTGATACATGTGCAATATGGCTAGTAGATAAAGGTTTTTGTAATCTGAAATAATAAAAACAGCAAGGTAAATAATGATAAAAGTGAGCATAAACGGTATTGCAATGATAGGAAACAAGGCCTAGGGTTCATACTTTCACCAGTGCAAGTTCTCTCAACAATAATAACATAGATAGATCGTATAACAAGCCCTCAACATGCAAAAAAGAGTCACTCCAAAGCCACTAATAGCGGAGAACAAACATAGAGATTATGGTAGGGTACAAAACCACCTCAAAGTTATTCTTTCGGATCGATCTAATAAAGAGTTCGTACTAGAATAACACCTTAAGACACAAATCAACCAAAACCCTAATGTCACCTAGATACTCCATTATCACCTGAAGTATCCGTGGGCATGGTTATACGATATGCGTCACACAATCTCAAATTCATCCAACCAAGATAAAGTACTTCAAAGAGTGCCCCAAAGTTTCTACCGGAGAATCAAGAAAACGTGTGCCAACCCCTATGCATAGGTTCATGGGCGGAACCCGCAAGTTGGTCGCCAAAACATACATCAAGTGGCACGTGATATCCCATTGTCACCACAGATAAACATGGCAAGACATACATCAAGTGTTCTCATCATAAAGACTCAATCCAATAAGATAACTTCAAAGGGGAAACTGAATTCATCACAAGAGAGTAGAGGGGGAGAAACATCATAAGATCCAACTATAATAGCAAAGCTCGCGATACATCAAGATCGTGCCATAGAGAGAACACGAGAGAGAGAGAGAGAGAGAGAGAGAGAGAGAGAGAGAGAGAGAGAGAGAGAGAGATATATCAAACACAAAGATACTGGTACAAACCCTCAGCCTCGAGGGTGAACTACTCCCTCCTCGTCATGGAGAGCGCCGGGGTGATGAAGATGGCCACCGGTGATGGGATCCCCCTCCGGCAGGGTGCCGGAACGGACTCCCGAGAGGTTTTTGGTGGCTATAGAGGCTTGCAGCGGCGGAACTCCCGATCTATCTTGATTTTCGATGGTTTTAGGGAACGTAGGCATATATAGGCGAAAGAAGTCGGTCGGGAGGTGCTCGAGGGGCCCACGAGACAGGGGGGCGCGCCTAGTAAGGGGGGGGCGCCCCCTATCTCCTGGACTCCTCGAGTGTCTTCTGACGTGAACTCCAAGTCTCCAGGATGATAATCTTCCAAAAAATCACGTTGCCGAAGGTTTCATTCCGTTTGGACTCCGTTTGATATTCCTTTTCTTCAAAATACTGAAACAGGCAATAAAATAGCAATATGGGCTGGGCCTCCGGTTAATAGGTTAGTCCAAAAAGTAATATAAAAGTGTATAATAAAGCCCATAATCATTCAAAACAGGTAATATAATAGCATGGAACAATAAAAAATTATAGATACGTTGGAGACGTATCAATGCTTCCTTTTGGCCTAGCGCGGGTACAGACATATTTCTTTAGGACTCCCATGAACCTCTCAAAGGGGTACATATTGTGTAGAAATACGGGGCCCAGAATGACAATCTCGTCAACTAGATGAACTAGGACGTGCATCATGATATTGAAGAAGGATGGTGGGAACACCAGCTCGAAATTGACAAGACATTGCACCACATCACTCCTTAGCCTTGGTATGATTTTTGGATCGATCACCTTCTGAGAGATTGCATTGAGGAATGCATATAGCTTCACAATGGCTAATCAGACGTTTTTCGGTAGAAGCCCCTCAATGCAACCGGAAGCAGTTGCGTCATAATCACGTGGCAGTTATGAGACTTTAAGTTCTGAAAATTTTTCTCTGCCATATTTATTATTCCCTTTATATTCTACGAGAAGCCAGTCGGGACCTTCATACTAAGCAGGCATTCAAAGAAGATTTCCTTCTCTTCTTTGGTAAGAGCGTAGCTGGCAGGACCTTCATACTACTTTGGAGGCATTGCCATCTTTTTCGTGCAAACGTTGCAGGTCCTCCCGTGCCTCAGTTGTATCTTTTGTCTTCCCATACACGCCCAAGAAGCCTAGCAGGTTCACGCAAAGGTTCTTCGTCACGTGCATCACGTCGATCGAAGAGCGGACCTCTAGGTCTTTCCAGTAGGGTAGGTCCCAAAATATAGATTTCTTCTTCCACATGGGTGCGTGTCCCTCAGCGTCACTCGGAACAGCTAGTCCGCCGGGACCCTTTCCAAAGATTACGTGTAAATCATTGACCATAGCAAGTACGTAATCACCGGTACGCATGGCGGGCTTCTTCCGGTGATCTGCCTCGCCTTTGAAATGCTCGCCTTTCTTTCGACATTGATGGTTGGTCGGAAGAAATCGACGGTGGCCCAGGTACACATTCTTCCTGCAGCTTCCCAGGTATATACTTTCGGTGTCAACTAAACAGTGCGTGCATGCGTGATATCCCTTGTTTGTCTGTCCTGAAAGGTTACTGAAAGCGGACCAATCGTTGATGGATACAAACAGCAACGCACGCAGGTTAAATTCCTGCTGTCTGTGCTCATCCCACACACGTACACCGTTTCCATTCCACAGCTATAAAATTTCTTCAACTAATGGCCTTAGGTACACATCAATGTCGTTGCCGGGTTGCTTAGGGCCTTGGATGAGAACTGGCATCATAATGAACTTTCACTTCATGCACATCCAAGGAGGAAGGTTATACATACATAGAGTCACGGGCCAGGTGCTGTGATTGCTGCTTTGCTCCCCGAAAGGATTAATGCCATCCGCGCTTAAACCAAACCATACGTTCCTTCGGTCATGTGCAAACTCAGCCTAGTACTCTCTCTCAATTTTTCTCCACTGCGACCCGTCAGCGGGTGCTCTCAACTTCTCGTCTTTCTTACGGTCCTCACTGTGCCATCGCATCAACTTGACATGCTCTTTGTTTCTGAACAGTCGTTTCAATCGTGGTATTATAGGAGCATACCACATCACCTTCGCAGGAACTCTCTTCCTGCGGGGCTCGCCGTCAACATCACTAGGGTCATCTCGTCTGATCTTATACCGCAATGCACCGCATACCGGGCATGCGTTCAAATCCTCGTACGCACCGCGGTAGAGGATGCAGTCATTAGGGCATGCATGTATCTTCTGCACCTCCAATCCTAGAGGGCATACGACCTTCTTTGCTGCGTCGTCTTTGTCGGGCAATTCATTATCCTTTGGAAGCTTCTTCTTCAATATTTTCGGTAGCTTCTCAAATCCTTTGTCGAGCACGGCATTCTCTGCCTTCCACTACAGCAATTCGATGCGGTACCCAGCTTTGTGTTGCCATCTTCGCAATTCGGGTACAACCCTTTTTTGTGATCCTCTAACATGCGATCGAACTTTAGCTTCTCCTTTTGACTTTCACATTGCGTCCTTGCATCGGCAATGACCCGGCGGAGATCATCATCGGGCACATCGTCTGGTTCCTCTTGATCTTCAGCAGCTTCCCCCATGGCAGCATCATCGGGCACATCACCTGGTTCCTCTTGATCTTCAGCAGTTCCCCCCATTGCAGCATAACCGTATTCAGGGGGCACATAGTTGTCATCGTCTTCTTCTTCTTCGCCGTTTTCCATCATAACCCCTATTTCTCCGTGCCTCTTCCAAACATTATAGTGTGGCATGAAACCCTTGTAAAGCAGGTGGGTATGAAGGATTTTCCGGTCAGAGTAATACTTCGTATTCCCACATTTAGTGCATGGACAACACATAAAACCATTCTGCTTGTTTGCCTCAGCCACTTCGAGAAAATTATGCACGCCTTTAATGTACTCGGAGGTGTGTCTGTCACCGTACATCCATTGCCGGTTCATCTGTGTGCATTATATATAATTATGTGTGTTAAAATTAAGAAAATCAGACAAATATCTACCTAAAGTAAGAAAGTCAAACAAGTATCAGAAAGAACATAAGAACAAGAGGCTCACCACGATGGTGCCGGCGACGAGATCGGCGCAGGCGATCAACAGCGGTGAAAACGGGGACGGGGTGTGACGGACCGCTAAATCTAGACAAATCTCGAAAAAAATGGAGCTCCGAGGTCGAGCTTCGAGAGGAGAAAGCTTAACTAGTGTGGCTCGGGCATTTCATCGAACACATCATGTGCATAGGAGGTGAACTAGAGCACCCAAATGCCCTCTCCTCGCCGATTCAAAAAAGCGAACCTTTGGAGTGCTCTGCCGCGGCGGTGGGTATATATAGGCAAGTTATTTGTCCCGGTTCGTGGCATGAACCGGGACTAAAGCACCCCCTTCTCTCCCGGTTCAAGCCACGAACCGGGACGAATGGTTGTGGGCCAGGAGCGAGGACCATTGGTCCCGGTCGTGGCTTGAACCGGGACGAATGGTTCCAAACGAACCGGGACCAATGCCCACGAGGCCCCGGCCGGCCCCCTAGGCTCACGAACCGGGTCTAATACCACCTATGGGTCCCGGTTCTTGAAGAACCGGGACTAATGGGCTGGCCAGGCCCGAACGGTAGCCCTGTTTTCCACTAGTGAGAGGCGTCAGCGAAGCTTAAAACGCGCAGCTGCACTTCTATGAAATCGTGTCGATCTTTTGCCCAAAAGGCTTCTAAGAAATTGTGTTGATCCTTCTGCATAAAGAAATCAACTATTTGATATTTCTATACGATTTAAACATATGAAATTTCATATTATGATGTGCAAAATGCATGACCAAAATAACCCTGTTGCCAAAAAAAAAACTGTTGCCAAAACCAGCCCACATTAGGTCGACTCAGCCCAACTCTCAGCTCAACCAACCCTAGCTGGCCGGCTCCTCTACCGTGCTGAAGGCACGGAAGGGAGCCGGTTCCTAGCTGGCCCCCGATCCCCATTTCCTTCTCCCTTCCTCACTCCCGCTCCCGCTCTCGCGGCGGCGCGCCAACAGAGATCCGGCGGAGGAGCAGCAGGTGGGGGAGAGGGGCGGCGCACTGTTGACGCCGGCCCCTGCCGGAGAAGGGCAGGGCAGGGCGGCACTGCAACGGGTGGGGGAGCGGGCGACGCTGCGGCCAAGAAACGGCGGGGAGCTGAGCTGCAGGTCGCCGCCGCCGCCGCCGTTCCTGCGAGAAGAGAAGCTCCAAGTCGCTCCTTTCGAAGGCCAAGCCGAATCCCCACCCGACCACCGCGATGCCGCCGTGCGTCGCTGATCTCCCGGATGAGCGGGCTGTCCAATCGTCAATTCGTGCACGGATGCTTCTATTGGCATTTGCATTTCTGGAACGAGTTGCTTGTGTTTGACGTGCGCGCAATGGAGTTCTCTGCTGTGGACCTCCCACCTGAACAACAACGAGGGAACAGTTTTGTCATTGTCGAGGCAGCAATAGGAATGCTCGGGATGCTGACTCAATGCTGTGATGAGGGTGGCGAAGACGAAGATGACTCATATTGGCTCAAGTATTCAGTTTTGAGAAATAACCAATGCACTAGGAGAAGATCATTCCGTTGCCCTTGTCAGTAAAGTGTGCGAATCTGGTTGATGTAGCTGGGGGATACCTACTCATAGAAGCCTTGTACACCACATCTTCACAAGAGAAGCTAAAGTTTGGATACTTCTCGGTGGACGTGAAGACATTGCAGGTCGAGTTGTTTGCTGCGCTTAGCAAAACCATCGATCCTGCTCGACGACTATATCCCATCGTTGTGTGCACCAACTATATGAAGCGGTCAGTGTGTTATCTACTATTTGCTTCCTTTAGTTTAACTTGGACTAAATGTTATACAACAAAGGTATCTGGTTCGTTCACATCATTTCCAATTGATTGTCTTACCCAATATACTCTTATTTCTTTTTTTCTTAATTGAGTAGAGATCGTGAAATTACAACAGCTCCATGTTTCTGCTCCAAATAGCAGCTTTCAAATGCAACGAGGTAGTTCTGGTAGTTTTTTTTTACAATCCACTGCAGGTTACTCCATAAATCAGTAATATAGAACACGGTTAGTTCATCTATTAGGTCCACATGTGACCATAGATTGCGTTGGTCAATTTAGTGGAATGGTTGATTTTTTGTTGTCTGTCGATTTTCTGCTGTTGAACTGCTAATCAGAAAGTAGGTCACATATAGTGCCCATATAGTCTTAGGTATCTCCATGCAAATATCCAGTGATTCACTGTAATTATCTCCCTCCCAAGTATTTTTCTTCTTTTCATGTAATTTACTATTACTGGGCAATGTCTCCTTGCAAATGTCCACCCAATATATTTGATGCTTGTTGACTGCCTCGTATTCCTACCGGTGCCTTGTTCATATGGAAAGTTGATGGTGTTTCATCTATGCGCAGATGCTGATGCCATGTTGAAGAAGAGTTGACACCTCCGAGTGCATTGTGGTCTACGAAGGCATGCGAGTGATGCGTGGATCTGATGTTTTCGCTTGTTCGATGCATTGGCATTGGTGCTGAAGTGTTCCAGTTTCTGAACTATTTCGCTTGTTCGATGCATTGGCATTGATGCTTGTTGACTGCCTTGTATTCCTATCTGTTACTGCAATGTCGTTGTCTAAGCAAGTTGGTGTGCTCTGCTTAAAGTCTGAGTTTGCTTGATAATGCAAGCCTGCATCTGTAGCGGTTGCTGCTGAGAAGTTTGTAGGTTGAGAGGACAGCTGCTAAAATAGCGTAAGAGGCTCGATGACAGGCAGCCTCCTTTACTGCCTATTAATTGTACTACGATCCAGTGCAGGGGCCAAATATGAGTCCTTTACGGCTCTGTACTACCTCCATTCCTAAATATGAGTCCTTTTAGAGATTTCAATACGGACTATATACGGATGTATACAGACGTACTTTAGAGTGTAGGTGGTCCCACATATACAAAGAAAGTAACGCTTTAAGCACGATGACATGATGTAGATAAAGTAAACTCAATCAATATGAATAAATCCCATCGTTTTATCCTTAATGGTAACAAAACAAATATGTGTCTTGTCCCCTACTATGTCACTGGGATATAGGGCACCGTAAGATTGAACTCATTACAAAACACCTCCCTCGTTGAAGATAAATCAATCTAATTGGCCAAACCAAACAGATAGGTTAGAGAGAAATACAGTAGAGGGTATGTTCACTTATTTTGCTTCATATGCAGTCCATATCGGAATTATTAAAAAAACATATATTTAAGAACGGAGGTAGTTCACAAAGAAATGTGTCGCAAAAAATGCTAATCTGAACGTCCAGGCAATTTCAGGCCTGAACATGCATCTCTTTGGCAGCGGTAACTTGTTGATATGCTTCAGGATTGTCTTTTGTCCTCCAAGAGATCAAATGCCGCGTCCATTCGGATAGTTGAACATGCTCTCGGTATTCTTTGGAGATCAAAAGCCCAGACTCCTCTAGCTTCTGCGCAAGGCTTCCCTCGCAAGTCACTAGAATGATTCAGGTGACATCTGCAAGGGGATATTGGCAGGTTTCTTTTTTTTTTTGAAAAGAAGGATAACCACAGCCTCTTGCCTGGAGCGATGCACATAACCATATATTATTAAGAATTCAAAATCCCTTAAAAAAAGAATGCAAAGTCCAGCAGCTGAACACATCGACCTGAAAATAAAGCGTAAAGAAAACCCGAGGTCGCAATGCCTCGCGCCAGTAACTCCACCAGATAGTCACTAACCCTATGATATAAGGTGAAATCAAAACATAAAAATAAACAACTCCTAGGCTATACCTTCAAGAAAAAAATCTCCGCACGTGCGCCGATGATAACAAGTCCAACACAAGGTTGAACTCCGGATTCTCATCCCCATAATCAAGCTTTAATCCCACCACCTTCAGCAAGGACATGATTCAGCTGCGTGTTAACATAGCCTAATAAGAGATCTTGTGTTTGCACTAGAGTGCATAAACTTGTTGTTGAAGCCGCCTATACCATCATCTCTTATCCGCCTATCGACTCCTCGATAACCGGATACCTCTGGAGAAGACACCTGAAGACAAAGACGTCCCATACCGCCTGCCTCCCACCACTGTCGCACCACTTTCAATCCAGCAGGATAAAGTTAAAATGCATCGGACAAGGGGAAAAGCAAAAGCAATTCCGAGCAGAAATAGAGACAATTGGCATAATTGGCCACACCAACCTTATCTAATTAATTGGTTTTTTGTGCTGAAGGGCGGAAAGGGTTGTTGGTATACGTTCGTCATGTTAGCGATAGGGTTTGGTGACTCTAAGGCGTCGCCCTTGCCGTCGCCGCCGTTTGGCCCCGGCCTCGCAGTCGCTGGCGATGTTGCCTTGTGCGCCACCCACGGTAGCACATAGGAGAAGGGTGAAGCGGGGGAGGGGGGGAGGTGCATGCAACAACAACCTGGGTGAGCGAGAGGAGAAGCGCATGTTTGGAGGGTAGCGCACAGTTGAGGCGTCACCGGCGGGCAGGCCGGAGAGGAGGCGGCTCGAACCCTAGCTCGTGAGAGCCGCCATGCTCTTTTCCAAGCGCCCTGACTCGAGAGAAAAGAGCATAGTTATGAAGTATTCATGGCAATGATCATGTATATAGGCATCACATGTCCGTGACAGTAGACCGACTCTTTCCTGCGTTACTATTATTACTCCACCAATCGACCGCTATCCAGTATGCATCTATGGTATTAAGTTCATGACAAAGAGAGTAACGCTTTAAGCAAGATGACATGATGTAAACAAAGTAAACTCAATCAATATGAATAAATCCCATCGTTTTATCCTTAATGGTAACAAAACAAATATGTGTCTTGTCCCCTACTATGTCACTGGGATATAGAGCACCGCAAGATTGAACCCATTACAAAACACCTCCCCCGCTGAAGATAAATCAATCTAATTGGCCAAACCAAACAGATAGATTAGAGAGAAATACAGAGCTATAACAATTATGCATAATAAAGTTCAGAAAAGACTCAATTGCTTTCAATGAATACTCTGATCATAAACCCACAATTCATCGGACCCCAACAAACACACCACAAAAAAATTACATCAGATAGAACTCCAAAGAGATTGAGGAGAACATTGTATTGAAGATCAAAGAGAGAGAAGAAGCCATCTAGCTACTAGCTATGGACCCTGTAGGTCTGTGGTGAACTACCCACACATCATCGGAGGGGCAACAAGGTTGATATAGAACCCCTCCGTGATTTATTCCTCCTCCGGCAGATTACCGGAAAAGGCCTCCAGATGGGATTACGGAAGAACAGAAGCTTGCGGCGGCGAAAAAGTTATATCATCTGGCTCTCTGTTGGTTTGAGAATATATGTGAATTTATAGGCTTGGAATTTGTTCAAACGGACCTGCTTAGGGCCCACAAGCTCAGGGGGCGCGCCCCTCGAGCTTGTGGCTCTCTCGTATCTCGTCTGGTCTCCTGCAAAAGTTTCTAGGGTCCCTTCTGGTCCAGAAAAAAAATTAATCTAAAGATTTTTTTCCGTTTGAATATTATTTGATATTGATTTTATGAAATGCCAAAAACAAGAAAAAACAGAACTGGCACTGGGCACTGAGTTAATAGGTTAGTCCCAAAAAATGATATAAAATAACATATAATTGCATATAAAGCATCAAAATTATAGATGTGTTGGAGACGTATCATGCAGCTAGAGCGCGGTCTCGAGCTCCAAAATGGCTATTTCATCGGATATCACAAGCTTGAGGATGCGACGGTCGTTTTCCTCTACTACGCCTCAGTGGACACCTGGACCAAGGAGACGCTCGAGCCTAGCGACCAGCGCGTTGGCATCGAGCATGCCACAGACAAGATGAAAGGCGCGACCCATGCGAACGACACGGTCGGGGTTCGGTGCAAGTATGGGCGGCCGGCCTCCATTGCAAGTACAACGCAGATGGCTGCTGCTGGGGAGGAATCGGGCTACTTACAGGCCGTGGACCCAGCTGCAAAGTCCTGTTGAGTGGGACAACATGCAAACGGTGATGGATCTGCTCTTGCTGTGTGGCGCGCCGCGCATCTCGCTCAGCGGCGCCCCATTGGCTTGCTGTGCAGCACACCCCAGTCTCTCGGCACAGACGCACCTATCTTGATCTCCGGCGCTTCACTGATCTTGTTGTGCGGCGTGCTGCAGCCTATCGGCGCTAACGTGCCTATCTTGATCCGCGGCGCTTCCGCGCTATGCACCAAGGGTATGCTCAACCCCGACGATGACACACTGCACGACGTTGTCCCACGTGTTGCCGGGGCCGTCGACCTCGACGGGTCATTGCACCTGCACCGGCTCATTTTCCTCGTCGGGGAGTTTGATGGTAGAGGCGGCGCTTCAGCAGGTTGGCATGCTTGAAAATGATAGAGGGGCTATAGGATGCACTAGTTGTGCCTCGTGTGTCACACGCCGCCTAGGCTTATGCCCAATTGCTCGAGGCCGGAAATCAATGGGGAAGTGGCAGGAACCAGTGGCATTTTTGAATAACTCCATCAATGGGAAACCTAGGAAAGAAGGAAGTGCGAGCTACACATTGCTAACCCACGGGTGTGATCAATATATAGTAGTGTGTCCAACAGAGCACAAAATTCACACCAAAGAATCATATGTGCTCCCCGCAAAAAAAAAAAGAATCATATGTGATGTCACGCGTTATCACACACGAGTTGGCTTTACGACCGTGTGTGTAACTTTGAAATCATCACACTGTCACACACGAGTATTCATGTCATGCATCATGTCTGATGCTCCAAGCTATCGCAAACATTTTGTGTTTGTAAAGCGTTTGCCAAGAACGCACACGGGTAATGCACACTGAAGCGTATGCGTTATGAACACATATCACACATGCAGCATTATAGTTAGATACGTGCCAACTATCACAAACGGTCTTTATCAACTAATAGATGGGCCAATGCACACAGTTCTTTTTTTGACGCACAAGTGTATTTTGTTACCATTTGCGATTTGTGCATCGCACACTATATGATCGAATGGTGTGCTATACATGTGTCGTCTTAGGCCTAACCAGCAATAGTGAGTTTCTCTAAAAGTGGTAACTGATGGAGAGAGGCGCAGGGCCAGTCCTGAGATTTGACAGTGCCTTGAGGTTAGAGAGTTTTCTGTCCTCGCTGATTCAGTTACTCGGATATGATGAGTTTATATTGCCGTGTCAAGCTTTTTTTGTTGGTTTGATTTTTTGTGGAGTTGAAATCTTTCATCGACACCTGAATATATCATGATTTGACGGCCTACACTTCTAGGGGATCATCCCCGGCCCAAGTACGTTCATTGATAAGGCTTCTCATCTTTTAGATGGGCGACTACAACGCTTTCAAAAATTATTACTGGTAATGTTCATGTGGTGAAAGAGTGACAACATTGTTGCTCCAATCTAATTGCAGCCTCTTTACCAAAGTCTTTGGAGTATTTCTTTGAGCAGAGACTGATACATGAAGAAGGTGTTTACAAGTGATTTCATTGTAATTCTTAGTCATAGGAGTTACTTTGTATTTTCTTGGATATTAGGTCCAAATCGGTGTACCTATAATTATTATGAGCATCAATGAAGTTACAGGTGTTTCTAAAAAAAGCCACATGCAACTCGAAAGTTGCAAGGAAAACTTTGCGCAACCATTGAACCGATGAGGGTTAATTTGGTCAATTCTAAATGTAGCACAAAGAGAGCAAATCAGTTATACAAAACGATATCTAGAACACACGAATGCAAATAAATAGTATTAATGTGAGGAGATCCAAAATGAACACCCAAATATCTGTGTGCACAAATTAGAAGTATTAATGTGAGGAGATCCAAAACAAAGACCCACACATTTGTGTACGTGCATTCCGTAGACTCTTAACCTTTTGGATTAATGAACCTATGGGAACTAAACTTGTATTAGTGCGGGAAGATCTAAAATAAGCATCTACATATTGGTGAACATAGAGGGCATTAATACAAGAAGATCTAAAATGAGAATCAACATATTTGTATAGCTAGCACTATTAATTCATATATCTATGGCCAAGCAGCACACCGCATTTATGAACTACCATGACATTCTATATAAAAACCTCAATCCATGTACATCACTTCATCAATCCAGCTCTTCCCTAGAGATCCTTCTATATCCATTTATCTCCACCTTCGTCAGCTTCAATACATTTCAAGATTTCCAACTAGCCTTATAGCAATGTCAGCATCCCCCAACCATGTTTTTGCCATCGCCATCATGCTCCTTTCCACTATCATTGCTGCCGAAGCCAGTGACTCTGGTGGTGGCAATCCCAAGGTCACCAACTTCATGGTGGAAGCGTGCAAGAATGCCTCAAAGAAAAACCAATATTATGACCCCGACCCAATGACGCAGGAGTTTTGTGTGTCAACCCTCAAGTTGGACAAACGGAGCGCCGATGCTAAGGATCTCCATGGCCTGGTACTCGTCGCCATTGACATACTCAAGGGTCAGGTTGCTGCTGCCAACGGCAATGTCAAACAAATGCTGCACAACACCAAGAATGGCACGGTTACAATGTTTAACCTCAGTTTCTGTGTGGTGGACTACGACCGCATGCTGAGCATCCTCAAAATATGTGACAACATGATAAGCGAGTACCACAGTAGCAAGGGCGGTGCCAATGATGGATCACGGTCTTCTGTGCTGCCCGCTTGTTTGACGAAACTTGACAAACCTCTCGCCGACATTTGGCTAAGACTTGTTGGTGAGTCGGAGCTGGAAAAGTTGTCCGATGATTACGATGCCGTGGGCAAGCTGGTCAAACTTAACTTTTGCCTTGCTAGCACCATATAGAGTGAATGATTCATAATTTGTTTTTTCTACATGCAATGGTGTGTGTTGTAACATCTATCTACCTTTACTTGGAATAAAAATAATGTTACCGTGACATCAGTTTTACTTTCACTTTCACTTGTGATATATGCGTATAGGCAAAAAGTTGATAACAAAGCTGCCTAGAGGAGGGGAACATGTGGCTCTCGGGTGCTGGTGGACCTGGATTGCAATAATATTTTTGTGATTTGAAAAAAAGTTAAAAAATCATGTAAATTTCTGGAACATACATGACCAAAAGTTGTACTCATATAAAAAGTTTCTAGCGTAATCTGGGCGGAAAGAAAAACAAAATCAAGATTATATACGAGTTACTATTCATGAGGTTTCTCCTTTTGTTTTTTTAGCCTGACGTTCCCAGGATTTTATCCCGTGCTAAACTTTTATTACGGGTACAAAAGTAGGTCGACTTTGTTTCCAAATTTTTTGAGTCTTTTTTCATAATTAATTGTGTTTTTTGTATTATCGGGTTCACCGTGGTATTTCCAATCTAGAAAACAGCTATGGCGCAGCTCCTTCATGAGCACGCGTCGACGGGAGTGTGGGACCTGGCCTCCACTCCCTTAACCAAAGGGGAGGCAGTGGGAGTACAAAGTAGCGGTTGCTTTGCCGTGCATTGTCCTGAATTAAAACTTGTTGATTTGCGCCGTGCGTTGCTCTGAAGATCAGCTGCTCAACTGTTGGTCCGATGGATGTAAGGTGTATTTGGTCAGTGACAGGCCAAAATCAGTTCATGAGTCCATACTAGTTGAGATTCTAGAACCCTTCGTTGTTGAAATAGTTTGTACTAGTTTCTTTACTTCCCAAATAATTTGGATGCACTAGTTTTTTGTTCATGAGTGCATACTAGTTGAGATTCTAGATCTTTCTTCACTTCCTAGGTGTGCTTGGTTTAATGGTTTTCAGCATTCCAATTTTTAACTTATAGATCTTCTGTGTCCTACTAAGGGGAAACAATCATTGTTGAAATAATAAACTCCTAGGTCGCCTTACCGGACTCTGTTCAAAATGGGTGAACAACTTTTCAGTTATCTTGCTCACACCTTTTTAACATATATTCAAATACTTTCCTTATACTGATTGGCAAATTTTAACATGCTCCCCTTTACCCCTCTGTTTAGATGTGAGATAAAAAGGTAAGAGTTAATCAGACCACTAGTTGATGAGATCAACGGCTTAAATCTATTATATACTCTTACTTCTCATGTAAAAAGAGGGGTAAAAGGAGCATGTGAAAATTTGCTTCCAGGAACCGTCTGTGTGTCAAAACTCAAAAGAAACATACACATTGATGTACGAACTGCCAAACTTGTTCTAATATATTCAGATTTTTCTCATGGCCCGTGACCTTTTAGGTTCACAAATAGAACCCTTCACCGCGGACCCAGGGCTTCATTTCGGTGGTGGTAGGGCTAGGAATAAATAAGGCTTTATCTTCGTTCTGTGGTGGCGAGACGATGGTGTCACCATAGGCATGAAATGAGGTCTTCCCGCTTCATCCTCATTTTCATAGTGCTTCTTCGTATCATCGGGAGGCATGTGAAACATGGTGTGTCTACATATTTGTTTCTCTGGTTTTTGCGTTTTCTTCTGCAGGTTTATCAAAGAAAGAGGTTTATCTAAGTCATGCTATTCTGCGGAGCGAATAACATGATCATGCATCTTGATCCTCTGACTTTGGTCCAGAGTGTCAAAAGTTGGCTAACCTTGGCCTAGTAGGCGAGGTTTGATCTTGTTCTCCAATGCAGCCATTTGCTACGCAGATCGCGGCCACATGTATCTTTTTGTCTGTATCAACAAATTCTCGATAGTTGCTTCCACAAGCTACTGGGTTTCAACAAGTTTGCTTCATTGAGTGGCCTGCCCAGAGGCTGCAACAAAAAAAAATCACGGCGTGCCGTCCGTGGATGCAAAAGGATAAAGACTTCGGTACCCTAAAGGACTTGGTTGTATTTTTCAATTTTTATAAATGGCTTTTTCTAACATTCTATCAGACTTTATTGTTGAGAAACAAAATACGGACGTTCACATACAGCCAATCCTATAAATGCACACATGCACACCTTACCATTATGAGCATCTTCAAGACACTGAACCGACATATCTTCATATTGACAAAGTCACCACATGTGCCCTGCTATCGATCGGAACATCACTTCCCACTTAAAGAATATTCTGCCTTAATGAGACATCCATGTGTCAAACCTAGAGTCTGACCCATGGTGGACTTGTGGTACAACCATCGTCCTAATCAGTCAACAAAGTATTGCTTTTCGAGTCCGTCCCACTTAATATAACCCTTCACACGAAAAAATAGAGCCCGTCGAACTAAGTCAAAGAAAAACATAAGCATGTGGAGTTGTGTGATGGCCCACACAAAGACATGCGTGTTGGGCTTCAAGCACATATATTATCACTCAATGAAAAAACCATATAGATTATCACGATCCGAAAGTTCTTGTATATGAACACAAGGGGCCTGTCTTATATGCTTTATTTTTCTTTGTTTACTTCCTAAACCCAAATGAAAGTAAAAAATCATGACAACAATAAAAAACCAATTGTAACAACATGATAGATATTGCTAGCTCCTAGTGATCATCCTTCTTGCGAGCGAAGAAGAGATCTATCAGGACGAGTGCCAGATTCTCTAGCTTTTCATTTGCCATGGCCAGTATCCTCATCACTAATGTTTTATGGACCTCGCGGTGCATTTCTTGACGGCGCCAAATGTCTTCTCAATGCACTCGAGCAGCTTGGAGGGTCTTGGCCCATCCTTGCCTTTGCAGACGAAAACCAGAATGGTGTCGTGGTAGATCTGAAGGGTCCTCACCAATCACCATGCCGCTATAGTCCACCCAACAGAACTTGAGGGCACACACTGCTATCTTATCCTTTACGGCAATCTCGCCGCCTTCACGGAGCATCTTGTCCACCTCGACTATGAGGGCGGCTGCACTACCCTTGAGTATATTGACAATCCTTGGCCTCAGTGCTCTGGTTGTCTGACAGGAGCATTGATGCGCAGAATTCTTGCAAGAAGCCCAACTTGAAGGGCTCACATAAGACATTCTTGCACACCTCCATCACAATATCTATATTGCCCTTCTCCCTGCCACCATTGGCATGACCAGCGATGGCAGCAGAAAGGAGCTTAATGGTGAAGATAGACATGTCAGTCATAGGTGTAGTTGTCGGCACTAGAGAGGGAGAGGGAGAGAGAGAGAGAGAGAGAGAGAGAGAGAGAGAGAGAGAGAGAGAGAGAGAGAGAGAGAGAGAGAGAGAGAGAGAGAGAGAGGAGGAGATAGTTATAGGTGGTAGACATAGGTTGAGATATAGGGAAATGGTAGTGTATAAATGTCATGTAGCGTGGCCATGGATATGTTGTCAAAGCGTGCATGTAAGCCACTCTATGTTACACTTAAGCACAATAAACTTTACATTATTGTAACTAGCACATATGCTCATGCGTTGCAACAGAAGGTAAAATAATATGCATTTAAAGTCAGTAAGAATTATATGTGTAAGCAGAACCCTGTGTGCACATGAAAAGGAATATTTAGCTTCTCGGTTTCTCCGCGTGTGAGGGATTCAGTCAGCTATATTTCCATTCATTCATCCAGGGTATTTAAGAGTTTTGTTACGTCATCGTACGCCAGAGAAGGCCCATGAGTTATTCAATTATTCAATCTACTCTTCCTTTCAATCCTTTCAATCAAGGTGATTTTAAGGTCTAAAGTTTCTGAATATTCTAGGAAACATGAACAATTTTTTAAATCCTGAATAGTTTTTTGAAAATTATGTACACTTAAAAAAACGCAAACAAAATATGAGAGGGAACATCTTTTAAAATTCACAAACATTTTCTGAAAACATCAACTTATTTATAAAAACATGAACATTATTTTAATTTGTTAACATTTCTTAAAATGGGAACATGTGTTGAAAATTCATAGGATTTTCAGAAAATGTGTATCTTTTATACACGAACATTATTTTTAATTTTATAATATTACTGAAACGTAAATATTTTTTCAAATTTGGAGCATTTTTTGAAATGCCATTTTATTTTTAGAAATCTTGAGCAACATAAATATTTTTTCAAATTTGGAGCATTTTTTGAAAATTTTACTGAAACATAAATATTTTTTTCAAA
This sequence comes from Aegilops bicornis, assembly GCA_021605145.1. Taxonomy (NCBI): domain Eukaryota; kingdom Viridiplantae; phylum Streptophyta; class Magnoliopsida; order Poales; family Poaceae; genus Aegilops; species Aegilops bicornis. The sequence continues at coordinate 14,386,110 of CM038675.1, forward strand.
AACAATAATTTTTTTTAAAAAAAATGGGCAAATTTTTGCATGTTCCGAATATTTTTCAATATAGCAACAAAATTTTGGGATTCTGAACAATTTCCAAAATTTGGTTTTCTTAGTTCTGAACATTTTTTGAGAATTTCAAATTTATGAAATAAACTTTAAAATAAAAATATACTTGGAAGGGAAAAAAGAGACAGGGAAAGGAGAATAATAATAGAAGTAAAACACAGCAAAAAGGAAAACAAATAGGCCAGCCCGTTATTGGTTGTCCTGTTCGAAATTCCGAATATTTGTCGCCCAAAGCGGAAAATTGAAATTTGCCAGCTGCGTGGGCAGAAAAATAAGTGGGCTAGCTTTGCTATGCTATAGTGCACGGCCCACATACGAAAATTCTTTTTCTAGCAAACAAACACATAAGAATTTAGTACCACCACGGGTAGAAAAAAATTATTGTCGACGGTGAACGGATGAAAAAATTGACGAAATGCACCTTGCTTTATTAGTAGGTATAGATATAGATATAGATATAGATATAGATATAGATAGATTAATATTACACTCAAAAACTTATTGGAATTTAAATACATCATGAAAGTTTAGGATTCTAAATACGAAATAGTTAGTTTTGGGGGATGTATATCATTGGGAAATGTTGTTAGAGAAGTGAAGAGACTGAAAAAAATCATTAGAAGTAAGGAGGTCATTCCAGTAGTGATGTGTCATTTTAACTCTGCTAGTGGCACAATTCTCAAGGTATGCATGTATAGATTACAAACGACATATATTCTTGCCAAGTTACCAACTTAAAGTGTATGATGCCATACTGTTTCTCTATGACAACAATGTATTTGAGAGGAAAGATTATGAGAAGCGAGATTATACGGATTCGCTTGGTAGCTTAAGAAAATGTTGTTGATAGGGCGCACACACGTATTTAAGAATGGGAGAAATCTCATCAATTGTGCTCATTAAAGTGTATATGAAAAATGTAAACTTCAGTTAACAACATGAATCCTTCCCGGAGAGAATTAAATAAAATAGTGGAGAACAGTAACATTCTGCTAAGGAGAACACTGTTTCTTTTATAGAGTACAACAACAAAACCACAATTTACACCCACAAAAAAATAGACTAGTAAATCAACTTACTACAAACGGCTTCGGTGGTATGCATCATGTTTTGCAAACAGCAATTTTGGATATTTGGTTTAGTGTCCATTGACCATGTTCTGATGCAGCAAAATCTGGGAAGCAAAGAAGAAATGTGAGGGATATTTTCGATACATTTTCTTGCTTGTAATTTAAAATCAACCTCGATTTCTTTCTTGTGCTAGGAATGCTGGAATAATTTTTTGAGGGCAATGCATTGAATTCCCTCAACTATCTCAACACGGATGGATCTGGATACATAACACACATATCCTAAAGTATTGTGGTGTAAAGGCATCTATTAAAGTAGATGATAATATACCAAGTCACATTCCTTCTGAAACATTTAGCATGTGTGTGACAAAATTATGTTTATAATAGCGATGTTTTTTCCTTGAGTCTAGGCTAATGTTTTTTTCCTTTGAAATGTGATCGTTGATTCCTATCCTACATAGGAATAGAAATCCATTCCTACAAACTAAAGGGATCCAAAGTAATTTTTCGTTGAAAATCGTATCCTATAGAATTCATACTAACAGAACGAAACCTAAATTAGTTAATAGTGCATGAACTAGTAATTACAATAGATAATAGACAAGTAGTTTCCATTGCAAATAGTTCACGAATTTGCCAATACGTCAACAACCAGTGCCCACTTCTCTTGGTGATGCATCCCATCCAGTTACCCAGCTGGTGCCCCCCTCCCCCAACAACTCGTCCCTGACTCCCTCAGCCTCACGACGTGCGCCCCCAACTGCCGGCAGGCCGGCGATCTCCTGCATGTTGCAGCCCCCGCCGAACTTGTCTGCAACTAGGGTTGGTGGCTTGGCTCATGGGTGCATTCGCGCTTTACTTGTGGCACGGTGCTCCTGTTGCATGTTCACTGTACGTGTGTACATGGTCCCAGAAGTTAAGCTATTGAGATCGGACAGAAGTAGTAGTAAAAGAAAGTAAAATCTGTATGGTAGGCTTTGGCCTGTTGAAGTCACCCTATTAGAATCGCCGTTGCTGGATGTAATGACATGGCCCCACAAGATAAGTGGTTCACATTTCTTTTCTTTTTCTTCATTAACGTGAGAATTTCTACTAGGTGAATCAACACCGTAATAACTCGTTCCCACCAAATGAACGACTCATATTTTCTGATTAACATCGGACTTTTTAGGGAGTCTATAATTAGTATAGGTATATCAAGGTATAGATATAGATATAGATAGATAAATAGATGGATAGATAGATAGGTATAGATATAGATAGATATCCATGGTCTAGCTACATACTGCATTTATGAAATCTCACTGCACATGTTATAAATAAAGCTCAACCTCCATCCATCCATCCATCTCTACTCTCACACAACCTTCCATATCCATTTATCTCTACCTCCCTCTGCTTCATTATAATTCAAGGTTTCTAGCTAGCCTTGTAGCGATGGCAACAATGCCGCCTACCTCCATCGTCTTCTCCGCGATAGTCTTCATGCTCCTTTCCACTACCACCGCTACTCAAGCCAATGGCTCTATCAGTGGCAAACCCAAGGCGACAGACCTCATGGTGGAAGCATGCAAGAATGCCTCCGACTACTGGCTCAACATCACAGAGGCATTCTGTTTGTCAACCCTCCAGTCCGACAATCGGAGCACCAAGGCTAAGAACCTCCTTGACCTGGTGCTTGTCTCCATTGATATCTTTAAGGGACATGTCACTAAGGTTGGTGTTGATGTCAAGAAAATGCTGCAAAATGCCAAGAAAGGCACAATTATGATGCATGCTCTCCGTTTTTGTGTGGTGGACTATGAGACCGTGCTGAGCACCCTTAACATCTGTGAAGCCATCATTAGGGAATACCAAGCTGAAAAGGGCGGGATGAAGTCCTCGAATATGCCCCAATGTGTGGATCTGACAAGGGAGACTGTTAGTGAGTGCTTGTCTGAGCTTGCTGATATGCCATGGGCGGAGACGCTGATCAAAGAAAATGAGGAGCTGCGCATGCTGGTCGACCTCAACACTAACTTGCTTGCACCATATTATGTTCGTGATTAATATAATGTTTGTTTTTATGAAATAAAGAAATGTAATTCCGTGGCTTGTGGGTTCTTTTCATGTAATTCCATTCAACTTCATGCATCACATGCAGCAACCGATATGCAGCATCAACTTCATGCATCACATGCAGAATCGATATACTTGGTAGCCTTGTATTCCTATTGGTGCCTTGTTCATATGGAAAGTTCTTTTTTTAGGGGTTCATATGGAAAGTTCATGCCTTTTGATCTACCCACAGCCACAAATGTTGATGCCATGTTAAAACACTTGTTTCCTCCAAGCGCATAGTGGTAGAGAGAGAGAGAGAGAGAGAGAGAGAGAGAGAGAGGAGGGAGGGAGGGAGGGAGGCGTGGATTAGATGTACGTGCATGTTCAATGCTTGGTACCGGCGCATCGAAAGTGATGCATGGATGAGATGTGTATGGTCTAGATTACATCTGCATGTGACATCGAGAGCCAAACTAATTTTTTCTCTATCAATACATAAAAATACTTAAAGTGAACAGTGATATTCACAAGGGTAACAGTGATATTCACAACGGTGCATACGGCTTTTGTAGAGGTGGACCCATCTTACAATTTTGACTTAGAAATAACTATTTCTAATTGAGGATGTTGATGTTTTATACAAAAGCTAATTTGTCGTTCTCCCTTGAGGAACTATTTGTAAATATGGGTCAAGAGATGAGCAACTTCAAAGTTACAATTTTTTTGTGCAACCATTAAATTGATGAGGGTCAACTTGATCGACTGTAAAGATAACATAAAGATGGAAATAAGTCATACAAAAGGATGTCTTGAACACATCTACACAAATTAGAAGTATTGATGCGAGGAGATCCAAAATGAACACCCATATATATATTTGTAATCTAATTATTTGGATATCCATTATCAAGATGTGTTGCATTAATGCACTTATGGAAGTTCGATCTGTATTAGTGGGAGAAGATTTAAAATGAGCATATACCTATTTGTGAATTGAGAGGGAATTAATACAAGAAGATCCAAATGATAATCAACATGTTGGTACATAGCTATTACTAAGGGCATGTACAATGATGGCATATGGATACATATGTCCCATGACAAAAAGTAGTTTGAGGCATCTATATTGATTTTTTTTCTCAATGCAAGCTACTACTAGTGGGTCTCATCAAAGAATAAAAAGTAGACTATCACTACACATACATCCTAATCTCCACTTCAACCTTTCCAACTTTATGCACTAGACCACACCTTTTCTCCTCAAGCACCCGCCTCCTGCAGAGGATCTCGCTTCCCCATCCGAACCTACCTTTTCTGACATCCGATCCTACATGGCACGCGAGGCATAACCCTGGGGCTATGCATTGGCCATGCCCTAATCACCCCTCCGCCGTCGCTACCCGCGCCTTCGCCGGCTTTGATTTCTCCAGCTCCTTTCTCCCCTCCATTGCCGGCTGTACCTGGAGTCCAATTGACTTCTTTGATGGGTGTGCCCTCCTCGCCGGAATCCCTGTCGGAAAAAAAATTGGCAGACCCATCCTAGTGAGCTTCAAGGTATACGGCAAACTTTTGGTCACGTACCTCGCCGTGTGCAGCCCGGTGCACCGTCGCTATATAATGTTGCCCACCATCCCCGTTGAACTCCTCAATTTGGAGACTTTGAGGAGGATCCCTTGTCATTCATGGTGCTATGGTTGGCGCAATGCAAAATGAATGGACAATGGCATGTTCTGCTGCTTCGTTTGTAAAGTCTGAGCCTGGGCTGTCCAGTTGTCAGCTTGTCCATGGATACTTCTATTGGTATTTGCATTTCTGGAATGAGTTACTTGTGCTTGACGTGCGCGTAAAGGAGTTCTCTGTTATCAACCTCCCATCTGAACAACGAGCGACTAAGAGTTTTGCCGTTGTCGAGACAGCAAAAGGAATGCTGGGGATACTCACCATAGGTAACAGCTATGTGATAAGGACAACAAAGATCAACGGTAGTGGCTCGCGTATTCCATTCTAACAAATAACCAATGGCACTTCGAGAAGGTCATCCCGTTGCCGGTAAAGCATGTACGTCTGGCTGGTGTAGCCGGGGTATACTTGCTCATATATGCGATGTACTCCACATCTTCACAAGAGAAGTACTTCTCGCTAGATCTGAAGACTTTCCAGGTCGAGTTGTTCACTGCATTTTGCAAACACTTAGGCCAACTCCAGCGCTAGACCCCATCCGAACGTTTCGTTTTTGTCCGTTTGGGATGCGATTCGGCGGACGTCCGGGAGCGGACAGGCGAGGGATGCATTCGCACCCAACGCGCACAAGGCGTCCCGACCCCAAAACTGACGTGCCCTGCCCTGAGCACCTCTGCCTCGCCCCCGTCCCGCCCCGCCCCGAGGTTCGCCGCCGCGTGCGCCCTGCCAACGCCGCGCCGCACGCACCCAACAGCTCGCCATGCCCCGGAGCTAGCTGCCGCACCGCCGCGCGCACCCAGGAGCCCCGCCGCGAGCTCGCCGCCCGCGTCGCCCTGCCGACGCCGCACTGCACGCACCAGCGCGCACCCTAACAGCTCGCCATGCCCGGAGCTAGCTGCCGCACCGTCGCGCGCACCCGGAGCCCCGACGAACTCGTCGCCGCCCTGCTGTGCGTGCCCAGACGCGCTTCCAGCTCGCCCAGGCGCCGCCGCCCTTCCTCTGCCATCGCCACCGCGGCCCCGGTAGCACGCGCCGCCCCGTGCAGCGGGGGCGCGTTGGCGGAGCACGCGTGTAGCAGGCTCGCGTGGCGGGTGGGCGGTGGAGCAGCGGCGAAGCGGCGAGCAGGGGTGGGCGGCGGTGGAGCGTGCAAGGCGGGCGACGGGCGCAAGGCGGGCGGCGGGCGCGCGGCAGAGCAGCGGCGGGCACTCCTCGGAGGAGCGCAGCGGTGAACGAGGAGTTTGGGTCGCTGGCAGGTGGGCCAGAGATGGACACAAGCGGACGAGAGGAGGACGAGAGGAGGGGAGAAGAGCATCCGCTTTTGTCCGTCGAGACACATCGGTCGCACAAATTTGCTCTGGGTTTGTGGTTGGGACGGACAAAAACGAAAAACTGCGGACCACTCTGTCGGTTTGGGTATGCCTGTTGGGCCAGATTTTGCCCCATACGGACAAAACCGGACTAGATGGGTTGCACGCTGGAGTTGGCCTTACCTGGATGACTGTACGCTGGTTTCCCACCATCACTGTGTGCGCCAACTATATGAAGCGGCGAGCGTGTTATCTACTCTGTGCTTACTTCTATTTTCCTTGCTCTCAGTGTTATGCAACAAAGAAATAAGATTCAGGCATTTGCTGTATGAGTTGGTCGAGTTGTTCGCTGCTGCCTTAGTCAATTTCGTGGAACAGTTGAGCATTGAGACCAAGTAAGATGTCACATATATGAGTTGTCTGTTCAATCCTGCTGTTGAACTGCTAAGCAGAAAGGAGGATGCAAGTAATCTTAGTCACAAGTATATTATTGTTATTGTTACTTTCAGCTGATCTGGGTAACTTTATTTACATGGATGGAGCACCTAGTCCTGAATAAATTGGTTTTTGAATGGAGACCTCGGCATAGTGCATTCTCGTCGTCGAAACTCTAGGTTGCTTAATCATATGCACACATGGAAATTCAGGGCGCTCTCAAAGCACATATTTGGAGTCTTGTTCCCTGTTTGGTTGGTTCTTCTTTTCATGTAATTCAATGCTACTCCCTCTGTCCCATAATGTAAGACGTTTTTTCACATTAGTGTAGTGTTAAAAAACGTCTTACAAGGGAGTACTGGGTAATGCCATCCAAAGATCCAGTGTCAAGTTCATACATCAGCTGCAGCAATTGATATATCTGATGCTTGATCGATGTACTCGGTAGCTCTATATTCCTATTGGTGTATTGCTCATATGGGAGGTTCATGTTGTTTCATGACTTTCATCTATCCGCAGATGCAGATGCTGATGCTGTGTCAAAGAAGAGTTGGTTCCCCCAAGCACGTTGAGGTCTACGAAAAGAAAGGTGATGCATGGATTAGATGTATTTCCAAATTCTGGCTATTTACAAATCATTGAATATGTCAGCATTTTGGATGTATTTGCTTTGACCCCATGTTGAAAACTATGATGTGTGTGTGGGTGAGTGCTATCTTGCGTACACTATTTCCCAGCATTTGAACTTTTAGGTACGGACTAGGTTCAAACCACTGAATCTCTGAACATATCTGTTACTGCAATGTGCATGACTAAAAGATTGGGTGTGCCCTCCTCAAAGTCTGAGTTTACTTGATTTGGTGAACTCCTGCAATGGAAATGTCTAGAAGAAAGAATGTGTATATTGCTGCATGGAATGACTTGGCTATGTAGCAAGGCATAAACATCACTACTGCTAGCAGATACATAAACAGCTCCCTACTGTCAGGGCCAAATTTTTCTTCAGGCCTTAGGTGTGCATACCATCGACTCTCTATATATATTTCTAATATTGTACGTGCAGAAGCTGTCACTCGTTCCTGTTAGGCGAAAGTAAATTATGTGATGATGGAAAACCAACTTATTGCAAAATCTTTGGTAGCGGTCCTAAGCGGAATCTGCATACAATCTTCTTTGCTGCTGATCAAGTAACTTGCTGATAAGCTCCAGGACCGAATTTATGTTCCAAGAGATCAAAATATTCTTTGGACTCAGCTGAGAATCTGTTCTCCCTCTCCTGCGCAAGGCACTAGAATGATTCAGGTGACGGATAAACAGACCCAGCAGCTCCTATGATCTGCACTAAGCTCATTGTCTCTTTTGCACTTTCAAACTGGCAATACCTGAAGAAAATTGTATGGTACATTTATGCTCCGAATCTTGTAAAAGAACATGCCATTTAACATGAACATACTAGTGGAGAGATTTATATTATGAAAATTAAAATGCCCAAATGAAGTTTGTTTAGCTCCAGCGGCGGGATGTAATAAAGGTATGCTGACCCAGATTATGCGCATGGGCCAAACACACATGGTGATGTTTTGTACTTCCCCAATCAAGTGTCCCGGTTCCATGATGGACCCCGAAGAAGACTCCTCAAGCTAACATCAGAGGGAATGCGACTTCATTGATGAAACAATCTTGTTTAGTCGGAGATCCTGATGCTTCCAAGTCCTAGGATGTCTTTGGGTTTCGACTACATTGCAAAAGCAGTTTCCAAGTAAGTGTAAAACTTGTTCCATCACGTACACACGTGTTGCATGGTGATATTAACCTAGCATATCAAAATCTATTCCAACAAAGACGAAAAACTTGGACTTAGCTTTTAAGCCTTGCACATCCTATGCAAGATAGTTTTGTTGCGAGTTATGATCATGTTCCATCTCTCTTCTCATGCTTAAATAGGAACACTATCACATACATTACCGTACCACTTGATACCATATATGTGCAACAACCATGCGGTGAATGCTTTCATGCCCACCATAAAAGGAGCATGTGGGCATGTCTGAACTACTATGATTATCCCCTCCCTCAGTAAATTGCCTCACTGATAGATGTTCTGGTCATAATATCCACAATATACATCCACATATAAAAAACCCATCAAATGATCATTTGGTAGTATTTGCTGGGAAAGTGGCAATTGAAGGGTGGGGCGGGGGACGAGTGTGCATGCCCTTAAACACAAACATACTTTTTTTTAGTAGAGAGGTTTTAAAAATATATATAGAATGATTGATGCGACATATAAACAGAATGACCAAATGAAGTTTGTCTATCTCCCATGGCTTTCTCGAGCAGCTATTAGCTAACACATTGATGCATACTTATTTCTAGAGCACGTACACTTATGTATCCTTTTAAGTACACTTATGTACCCTTTTAGAGGTTAATATACATCATCAATCTTGTTGGAAGCAGAGAGTAATAGAAGCGCTGGAACTCCAAAAACAGAGTACTCTGCTTTCTTTTCCAAAAACAGAGTAGTCAGATGTATTCACAACCAGTGTCCACTATATTCGATAAAATTCAAAAGGAAAAAGGGAAACGATGATGTGCATCTCAAGCTTGTAATGAGGTGGATGACATACAAACAAACAAACCTCGAATCCTTTAGAAACAAAACATGCAAACTTAGAAAAAGTGAAAACAAGTCTACTCTATGGTCGATTAGGGCATTCCTTACAGGATGGCATGCATTACACTTTGATCATATAACTTTATCCGAGCACCTCTTCTCAGCCACAACATCAAGAGCAAGCATATATGTTCAGCTTGATTCAGAGTTAACTCAAGCTTTATATAAGTTCAGAAAATGCTACTTAGCAATTCAAACATGATGCATCATCACTACAGTATAGGACCAGGAATTGAACAAGTAAATATGCCTCATTCTGGTATCACTTCCTCTTCTTGCGACATGACGCGCTCGGTGCCTTCTTTCCAAGTGTTGTTGGTGTCTTTGCGTAGATGAAACAAGATGAATTTACCACACATGGCAATATAATAGAAAGCACATGAATACAAGCCTACCAATTACACGTATTTATTTATATAACAAAATAATAGCATTAAATAGACTAATAGCTACCACTAGTAGAAAAAGGGCCTGTTGACCCGGTTGGTGAGGGCCTTTAGTCCCGGTTCATGAACCGGGACTAAAGGGTCGGTACTAATACCCTGGCCCTTTAGTCGGTTCAATCCAGAACCGGGACTAATGAAACCTCCATGTAACCTGTCCGCTGAGCCGAGCAGGAGGACCTTTGGTCCCGGTTGGTGGCGGCCGGGACCAATAAACATCCCAGCGTCGGCATTTCTATGGCTGTGGTTTTGTTTTTTTTTGAAAGGGGGGGTTTGGGGGTTTTGGAGGGTTAAGGTAGGTGTTTCATAAATTGTGCTATAGCTAGCTAATGACTAGTGAAAAGTGTCCTCTCTTTTGTCCGTGCTTGGTCGACGCCTTCGTACTATACATACCTATAGAGAGGACTAGCTAGACACGCTAGCTAGCTAGTAATTAAGCAAACAGAAGATCGTCATGAACATATATATATATATGCATACAGAGAGAAGTGATATCGACCACCTCTCCTTCTCCGAGAGATTGGTCGAACAACAAGTTCTCGTATATCTATCCGACACTACCGGCTACATATATACAATAGTTATCTTTTACAATACGGACGCGTGGTCCACATAGTATTCTCCGTCTTCGGCGATCACGTGGTCAAAAAAGAATGCCGCCAATTCCTCTTGAATTGCTCGCATGCGATCTGGTGCTAGGAGTTCATCCCGCTTCCGAGACATCTAATTTTAAGAAAGGGGTCGATACATACATACATATATATATATATATATATATATATATATATATATATATATGAATGAATGAAACTCAACACAAATGATGGTAATAAAATAAAATTGTGAATATTTTTATTTACGCACTTCATATTGTTTGTCGGAGTAGCCCCTCTCACAGGTCGTGTGGCGGATGGACTGCATAAGCGTAGTATCCACAGAAATCATTCCCTTGTTCCTGCCACAACCACTTTACAAGAAACAGAGGTCAATCAAACTGATAATTAGCAAGCATTCTAAATGGTATTGATGAAACTAGTGCTTGAATCACTAGGAGATGCGCGTGGAATATGCTACTATATAGTACTTACTTTCGGGTGTCTAAATTGCAGCTTCTTCGGTAGTCCCGGAGCTGATATGGTGGATAATGATCGATTTAACTTACTTCTCGAGCATTTCAGTCATGTCCGCATACTCCTTGGGATCTTTTCGTCTCGAGTCAAAGACAGTTACTACTCCCTTCTCAAGCTTAATCTCTAGGAGAATATAGTGGTAGCTGCGCACACATGCATAACTCATCAATATTACATTACTATAACCTGGACTAATAAGGAAACCGAATATGCCACAAGACAGTAACACTCACTTGAAGTTGTAAGGAAAGAGTATTATATCTTTGTGTTCATTTATTACCAACGATTGTAGCAAGTTGGCCTCGGTATCTTTGGCACGAAATTCAACCTCATTTGCATCTATGAGATATGTGTTAATGAACCCAATATCACCCACTTGTCTTTTCTTCAATTCGGCGATCTTCAATCTGCATAATATAGTGAGGATATTTATAAATACATGCAATGAAAGGGCTGAGTTATACAGAGATACTTAATGACAGAAGTAGTACTACTTACGCACAGATGGCAGGTGACCGTTGCTTTATCGAGGGCCAATTGATTGAAAAACTGATAGAACTCCTCAAATGGAATAGGCAACAGTTCAATTCCAAGGAGGTCATGCTCCTTTTTAACTCTCAAATACAAAGTACTCCTGCCCTCACACTCTTTGCAGGTTTTCATGTACCAATCATGCAATCTTCGCATCATCGTTGATAGAGAGCTTTCATCTTTGACGAGAGGCTTCCCGTACTCGTATCTTTGTATCTGCACCTCCAAGAAATCATAATGTACATCGTCGGGCAGGTAATCTGCAGGATTGCCATAACCGGGCACCATCCTCGGATCGGCGATGTCGCTAGCGAGCACCTTGGCGGGGGCACGATTGCCCGGCTTGTTCGCCGAGCTGGGCAATTTGTTTCCCAGCTCGTCGTTCTTTCATCCTTTGATCATCGACAAGACTTCCCGACCTCTCCGCTTCGCAAATGCCTTTCCAATAATGCGCTCATAGTTGCCTTTTGGCGGAGACTTGGGTGGTTTTGTCGGGGCAGCGAATCTTAACCGCTTTGACGGATCTACCTTCTCCTCCGGAGGTGGATGTCTCTTTGCTTTCAACCCTTGAAACCAGTCATCCACTTGATGCCGCGATCTTCGCGTTTTCCTCATCGCTCCTCTCGTCGGTAACTTCTGGAGTCTTGAGAGAAGGACCGAATCTGTATCTCCTCCGCCTTTGGCTGTACTACTAGGCGCCCGGTAGAGCGAGCCAGGCGGATGTCTTCTTTCCTTGCTTACGAGGCGGAGGAGAAGGATTACGGCCGGAGCAGCCGGAGCGGTGGCGGGTCTCTTCCGCCCCTTGGCGGACGAGGCGGAGAAGGAGGAGGCTGGCTGCTCGGGCGCTCGGTGCAGGCGGAGAAGGAGGCAGTGCCGCCACGCAGCGCCGGAGAAGGAGCCGGCCGAGTGCCCTGATCGTCACTCACGGAGGAGGAGGCGGTGGAGGAGGCGGGCGTCCAGTTCGGAAGGTTGATGAGATCCTTCCGCCATAGGCATGGAGTCTTGAGCGAACCCAGCCGATACTCCCCTTCACCGGTAGGGTGGTCAAGCCGGAGGTCCTCAAATCCCTCCGTTATTTCATCGACCATCACCTTAGCATATCCTTACGGAATCGGCCGGCGGTGAAAAGTTGAGTCGGGTTTAGTAGGATAAGCAGAGCCAACAACCGCCTTGACCTTCAAATTGCTCCATTCGCCATAAGGTGGCAATGTTCAGCATTCGTGATAGCATCCACGGGATAGCTGGCGAGGAGCCGTCAAGGCATGCTGCTCTGGCTGAAGCAGCTCGGTGGAAGCCACGCTGCTTCTCCGCTGAGATGCGGGGGTAACCGGGGAAGCTTGGCGGTCGTTTGTTGTGATCTGCTGCTTCTCGTTCCTCTTCTCGTTCCTCTAGCCCCATTACCCTTTCGTGCAGCGCCTGCATTAGGCTCTGCTCCGGTTTCTTCCTCCTCTCATGGGTTTTGTAACCCCTGCGTCCGAAATCCAGCCTTCCACGAAGCGAACTGGCGTGCCTCGTGTCCGTCCGGGGTGCTCGAGATTCGAGGGCCATTGTGAGCTCGTCCTTCTCCTATGCAGAGCGAACTTCCTTGCTGCGCTGCTTGATATAATGCTGAAGCCTCTTGGTGGTATGTCCAATTGTTCGTCCGTCCAAATGCACTTCCCTGTTATAGGGTCCAAGGATCCGCCCGGCCCGAAGAACCAAGTCCGGCAGCAGTCAGCCAGTTCATTGTCTCGGGTTCGATCCCTTTATCAAGCGAGATCATTCTCAGCCTTGGCCCACTTAGGCGGGCTCACGAGGTAGCCACGACCTGTGCGATGGTGAAGCTTCTTCTTCACAGCATTTCTCTTGTTTGTCGCTGACATCTTTTTACTCTTTTCCGATGTCTTGTAGGCCACAAATGCGGGCCGATCATCTCTGATCTTCTCATATTTGCCCTTGAATTCTGGTGTCTCATTTTTTCGACATACATATTGAGTTCTTTCTTCCAATTCCTGAATAGTTCTGCCATCTTCTTAAGAGCAAAATACTTGATTAATGGCCCTATTACTGGCTTCTCCGGATCATCCTCTAGCGGTAGGGTAAAATTTGACTTCAGCTCAGTCCAAAGATCATTTTTCTGCATATCATTGACACAAGACACCTCAGGGTCTTCGTTCTTAGGCTTATACCATTGGTGGATGCTGATCGGGATCTTGTCCCTAACCGTAACCCGTGACCGAGCAACAAATGCCTTCTTTGTCCGGTAGGGTTCAATCGGTTGGCCGTCGTCAGCGATTTGTATGATCTCAAACTTTTCATCGGAGCTCAACTTTTCTTGGGCCTCGTCTCTTTACGAAGTTGTGCTCGATCCGGAGGCTAGAAAAAAGAACAAAAGGCGAGAGTTAATTAATATGTGTACATATATACCAAAACAAAGGCGAGAGCTAGTCGGCACAGGCTTAACTAATATATATACCTGGCGGACTCGGTTTGGTGATCACCGGAGCCGTCCTCACGGTCTACTTCTTCACCCTCTCCTTCTTGCACGGCATTGGGTCATCGGAACCATGTAAATCATAGCCAGCTGCTTCTTCACCCTCTCCTTCCGGACCATTGTTGTCGTTGAGAAACATCATCGAGCAGACGGCATCACTTCCTTGTGCGATTATGTCCCTCAACAACGCTTCTTGTGCTTCGTCTCGGGGGGGTGTCCATAGTTTCTACAAATATTTACAACATGGCAATTATTATTCAAACATGACAGATATGGATATATTAGTGGTAAACGTAGAACTAGCTAGCTAATCACAATAAGCAATCATATTATTGGCCTCGACGCTGCTTCTCTAGGGTTTGGGGGGGCCTCGACAACGCTTCAAGGGTTAGGGCTTGGCCTCGAGAACGCTTCAAGCTAGGAGGTGGTAATTTCGACCCCCACGTGTTGAAGCTATCGGGAGGGTCGGCGTTGAACAGTACATCTATGTCCCACAAGTGACGTGGGCATCGACGCCCGCGGTAGGGTAGAGGGTCGTGGATCGCTGAGCGGTCGAGGGTTCAAGGGGTCGAAGATCGCCGGGGGGTCGGGATCGCCGAGGGGTCGAGGGTCGTTAAGGGGTCAAGTGTCAAAGGATTCAAACAAAACCATGTCTTCATCATTAGGCGAAAGTAACAGGTGCATGATGGTACGAAGCTCTCCAAAGTTGTTTTGGAGCAGGTCCCGGATAGGATAATTAAGCTTTTTGGTACAAAGTTCAGCAAAAGGCAAATTATCCTATCCGGACTCCATTCAGAACAACTTTGAGGACTTCGTACCATCATGCCATGGTTACTTCGGCTAATGATGAAACCATGGATTTCTTCAATACTTTGACACTATAGGAACCCTCGACCCCGAAACCTTCGACCCTTGACCCCTTAACGACCCTCGACCCTCTACCCTAGTTCCCGACCCTCGACCCCTCGGCGATCCTCGACACCCTCGTTCCCGATAAAAATTAAGAAGAAGAAGAAAAAAAAGAGGAGAAAAAAGGAGAAGAAGCTCCTCTATTCCTTCTTCTCCTCCTCTTTTTTTTTCTTCTTCTTTCTCTTCTTCCTCTCCTCGTCTTCTGCTTCTTCTTCTCCTTCTTTCTCTACTTATTTTCCTTTTCCTTAGTTTACTTTTTCCTCTCCACTAACATAAAATGCACTAACCTAAAATGCAACAAACATAAAATGCACTAAATCGATCAACTAACCTAAAATCAGTGATAAAATGCACTAACCTAAAATCGATATCTACTAACAACTTAAAAATAATACATATATGAACAAATGCATATGTTAAAAAAACATCATCATATCATCAACAAAAAAAATAGTATATTTTCTAAAAATCTATCTTTTGCATATATACATCAACATATATATACACTAACCTAAAATGCACAACAATGCTATCGGAGAGGGGGTATATCGAACCCCCTCATGTATCCACATACATACATCTATACATACATATATACTTACATATATGTATAAATTTTTGCATATAGAAACTTTTGCATATATAAAGTTTTTGTAAAATCTAACTTTGGCATATATGTACATATATACACAGAGAACATATACATAAAATGCACAAAAAAAATAAGAGGAAAGGGCGCCGGCGGACGAAAAGCGGCGGCGTGTGGTCGGGCAGGGCAGCGGCAGGCGGCGCAGGGCGGCAGGGGCGGCAGTCGAGGCAGGGCGGTAGGGGCGGTGGTAGCCAGCCCGGCAATGACAGAGGTGATCAGTGGCGTGTGTGGCAACAATGCAGCGGCAGCGGCCCAAGCGGCAGCAGTGTCGAAGCGATCTGGTCGGGCAGCGGGCGGTGGCCCGTCGTCTGGCGGCGGCAGTGTCGAAGCGATCTGGTCGGGGCGGCGGCGATGGCGATAAGTCGGGGGCGGCGGCGGCGGCGGCGAGTGGACCAACTGGCGTCGGGCGAGGCTCGGCGGCAATGACGAGCGAAAGCGTCGGGCGAGAAGAAAGCAGATGAATTTTGGCGAAAACTGCTAAGTGCTGTATATATAGCAAGGGCATTAGTCCCCGTTCGTGGCACCAACCGGGTCTAATGCCCCCCTTTAGTCCCGGTTGGTGCCACCAACCGGGACCAAAGGCCAATTTTCAGCAGCCCAAAGGGCAGGAAGCGGCGGCCTTTGGTACAGGTTGGTGCCACCAACCGGGACTAAAGGGCGGCATTAGCCCCGGGTGGAGCCACGAAGCGGGACCAATGCACCCTTTGGTCCCGGTTGGTCCCACCAGCCGGGACCACAGGGCATGTGCTGCCCCGCGCCAAATGTTTAGTCCCACCTCGCTAGTTGAGAGGAGCCGCACCAGTTTATAAGGTGCGGTGCGGCTTCCTCTCGAGCTCCTCTCTAAAGCAGGCTTCGGGCCTAACTCGCCATCTGTGCTGTGGGCCTCTTGGGCCTTCAGCGGGCTGAATCACAGCCCATAGGGTTTCTAGTCGTATTCAGGCCGTGGGGGCCCGATGGGTGGCACTTTTTTTTGCTTTATATTTTATTTCTTTTTGCTTTTAGTTTTAGAAAAATATAAACTTTCTATTAGTGCCATTAGTTTTAAAATTTGAAAACACTTTTTTTGTTTTCTTTGTTGCTTTATTTATTTTATTTTGTTTCTACTTACAACAAAATGCTTATTGTTGCTATTTTTATTTTTATTTTTCAAGTTTTTTGTTTTGTTTTCTGCATTATTTATTTTCTTTTGGTTTTTTGCTTTATTTTTTAATTCTTTTTGCTTTTAGGTCAGCAAAATTATAAACATTCTGTTAGTGCCATTTGTTTTAGAACAATTATAAACTTTCTATTTGTGCCATTAGTTTTATAAAATTTGAATTCTTTGAAATTTGTGTGAATCACAAGTTTGTGAGCTCAACAAAGGCGTAGAGGGGCGGGCTTATAAACGGTGTGGCGCCCTTGGTTGGCGAGGTTTTCAAATTCATAGTTTTCAAATGAACTCTGAAAAAGTTGGCATAGCATGTTCATGAACAAAAGCGGACAATGGTATCATACTCGTGTGTTACAAAGTTGGCATGGTATCATCATAATAGTTGCGGGAGAAAGTCTTCACTTTTTCTTCGCTTGTGTCGTTGCTTATTGCGCGTAACCATGGATAATCTTCATCGTTTATCGGGATGCTTGGGTCAGCCTTGACTTTGAAGGAATTTCATGAAACTTTTCATACTCTTGAGACATGTCTGTCTTGCCCTCCACTCCCGGGATGTCCCTTTTCCTGAAAGAACTATGTGGCGCTTTGGCTCATTGTATGATGTATTCGCTTCCTTATCTTTTCTTTTCCTCGATGCAGTAGACATGTCCTTCACATAGATAACCTGTGCGACATCATTGGCTAGGACGAGCGGTTCGTCGGTGTACCCAAGATTTTTCAGATCCACTGTTGTCATTCCGTCTTTGTGGGTCTACCTGTACCCCGCCTCCTGACAGATTGACCCACTTGCACTTAAACAAAGGGACCTTAAAATCTACTCCGTAGTCAAGTTTCCATATGTCTACTATGTAACCATAATATGTGTCATTTCCCTTGTCGGTTGCTGCATCAAAGCGGACACCACTGTTTTGGTTGGTGCTCTTTTCATCTTGGTCAATCATGTAAAATGTATTCCCATTTATCTCGTATCCTTTCCAAATCATTACAGTCGAAGATGGTCCCCTGGACAACAAGTACAGCTCATCACAAACAGTGCTAGTCACCTACGAGGCGTGTTTCCAACCAACTGCTGAAAGTCCTGATGTGTTCACATGTAATCCGATCGTCGCCTTTGCTCCGGGTGTTTGGGCCTTGATCATTCTTGTGTTCATCGACATACAGGGGTCACCAAGGTAGAGTTACGTAGAACTGTGTAGTGTGCTTGAGACCAAGAATATCCGTCCCTGCATATTATTGAGTCTCTTCCAAGCGTGCCTTTTCGGTCAGTCTCCCCTCATACCGCGATTTAGGAGACCTATCTTATTAAGGCCAGGAATGAAGTCAACACAAAACCCGATGACATCCTCTGTTTGATGGCCCATGGAGATGCTTCCTTCTGGCCTATGCACGATTCTGAACATATTTCTTTAGGACTCCATGAACCTCTCAAAGGGTACATATTGTGTAGAAATACGGGCCCCAGAATGACAATCTCGTCGACTAGATGAACTAGGGCGTGCGTCATGATATTGAAGAAGGATGGTGGGAACACCAGCTCGAAACTGACAAGACATTGCGCCACATCACTCCTTAGCGTTGGTACGATTTCTGGATCGATCACCTTCTGAGATATTGCATTGAGGAATGCACATAGCTTTACAATGGCTAATCGGACGTTTCCGGTAGAAGCCCCCTCAATGCAACCGGAAGCAGTTGCGTCATAATCACGTGGCAGTCATGAGAGTTTAGGTTCTGGAACTTTTTCTCGGCATATTTATTATTCCCTTTATATTCGACGAGAAGCCAGTCGGGACCTTCATCTTGAGCAGGCATTGAAAGAATATTTCTTTCTCTTCTTTCGTAAGAGCGTAGCTGGCGGGACCTTCATCTTTGCCCGGAGGCATGCCCTCTTTTTTCGCAAGCGTTGCAGGACCTCTCGTCCCTCAGGTGTATCTTTTGTCTTCCCATACACGCCCAAGAAGCCTAGCAGGTTCACGCAAAGGTTCTTCGTCACGTGCATCACGTCGATCGAAGATCGGACCTCTAGGTCTTTCCAGTAGGGTAGGTCCCAAAATATATATTTCTTCTTCCACATGGGTGCGTGATTCTCGGCGTCATTTGGAACAGCTAGTCCGCGGGACCCTTTCCAAAGATTATGTGTAAATCATTGACCATAGCAAATGCGTGATCACCGATGCGCATGGCGGGCTTCTTCCGGTGATCTGCCTCGCTTTGAAATGCTTGCCTTTCTTTCGACATTGATGGTTGGTCGGAAGAAATCGGCGATAGCCCAGTACACATTCTTCCTGCAGCTTCCGGTATATACTATCGGTGTCAAGTAAACAGTGCGTGCATGCGTGGTATCCCTTGTTTGTCTGTCACGAAAGGTTACCGAGGCGGGCCAATCGTTAATGGTCACGAACAACAACGCCTTTAGGTCAAATTCCTCCTTTTGTGCTCATCCCACGTCATTACACCGTTTCCATTCCACAGCTGTAAGAGTTCTTCAACTAATGGCCTTAGGTACACATCAATGTCGTTGCCGGGTTGCTTAGGGCCTTGGATGAGAACTGGCATCATAATGAACTTCCGCTTCATGCACATCCAAGGAGGAAGGTTATACATACATAGAGTCACGGGCCAGGTGTTGTGATTGCTGCTCTGCTCCCGAAAGGATTAATGCCATCCGCGCTTAAAGCAAACCATACGTTCCTTGGGTCCTTTGCAAACTCATCCCGATACTTTCTCTCGTTTTTTCTCCACTGCGACCCGTCGGTGGTGCTCTCAACTTCCCGTCTTTCTTACAGTCCTCAACTGTGCCATCGCATCAACTTGGCATGCTCTCCGTTTCTAAACAGACGTTTCAACCGTGGTATTATAGGAGCATACCACATCACCTTCGCAGAACCCTCTTCCTGGGAGGCTCGCCGTCAACATCACCGGGGTCATCTTGTGCGATCTTATACGCAATGCACCGCATACCGGGCATGCGTTCAGATCCTTGTAGGCACCACGGTAGAGAATGCAGTCATTAGGGCATGCATGTATCTTCTCCACCTCCAATCCTAGAGGGCATACGACCTTCTTTGCTGCGTATGTACTGTCGGGCAATTCGTTATCCTTTGGAAGCTTCTTCTTCATTATTTTCGTAGCTTCTCAAATCCTTTATCGAGCACAGCATTCTCTGCCTTCCACTTTGCAGCAATTCGAGTGCATCTTGAGCTTTGTGTTGCCATCTTCGCAATTGGGGTAGAACCCTTTTTGTGATCCTCTAACATGCGATCGAACTTCAGCTTCTCATTATGACTTTCGCATTGTGTCCTTGCATCGACAATGACCGGCGGAGATCATCATCATCGGGCACATCATCTGGTTCCTCTTGATCTTGGCAACCGCCCGTTCCAGCACCATCGTGCACATCGTCAGTGCATCTTGATTTTCAGTAGCATCTCCGTATTCAGGGTGCACATAGTTGTCATCGTTCTCTTAGTCCTCGCCGTCTTCCATCATAACCCCTATTTCTACGTGCCTCGTCCAAACATTATAGTGTGGCATGAAACCCTTGTAAAGCAGGTGGGTGTGAAGGATTTTCCGGTCGAGTAAGACTTCGTATTCCCACATATAGGGCATGGACAACACATAAAACCATTCTGCTTGTTTGCCTCAGCCACTTGAGAAAATCATGCACGCCCTTAATGTCTTTGGGAGGTGTGTGCATCACCGTACATCCATTGCCGGTTCATCTGCGTGCATTATATATAATTAAGTGTGTCAAAAATCATTTCAGTAACATCATGAATAGATAATTAAGTGACCAAATTAATAGAAGTTCATCATCACATTAAAACCAAAAGTACTTACATAGTTCTCATCTAACAACATAAAGCTCTGCAGAGCATCTAAATTAATTAAACCATACACTAAAACTATGTAAAACATTTCAATGCGAAAACAAATGCGATCATAATCGCAACCAAGGTAACAACTGATCCAACGGCATAATGATACCAAGCCTCGGTATGAAAGGCATATTTTCTAATCTTTCTCATCTTCAAGCGCATTGCATCCATCTTGATCTTGTGATCATCGACGACATCCGCAACATGCAACTCCAATATCATCTTCTCCTCCTCAAGTTTTTTATTTTTTCCTTCAAGAAATTGTTTTCTTCTTCAACTAAATTTAACCTCTCGACAATAGGGTCGGTTGGAATTTCCGGTTCAACAACCTCCTAGATAAATAAAATCTATGTCACTTTGATCGGCATAATTTTCATAAACAATAAATGAACCAATAGTTATGAAAAGAGAATATATATACCACATCCGAATCATAGACAGGGGCGAGGGCCGTGAGGCGGATACCAAAACCATCGCACTATATAAGATGCAATAATAAAAGTAAGAAAATAATACAAGTATCTATCTAAACAAACAAGTAATAATATTATTCCTTTCAGAAAGAAGATAAGAAGAAGAGGCTCACCACGGTGGTGCCGGCGATGGAATTCAGCGCGGGTGATCGACGGCGATGAAGGCGGGGGCAGGCGTGACGGACCGCTAAACCTAGATAAATATTGAGGAAAATGGAGCTTGGCGGTCGAGCTTGGAGAGGAGAAACCTTAAGTAGTGTGGCTCGGGCATTCCATCGAACACCTTGTGTGCATAGGAGGTGAGCTAGAGCACCACCAAGCCCTCTCCCCTCGGCCGGAAAAAAAGCAGTGTGTGCTCTGCTCTTGCGCGAGGGGCTATATATAGGCAGCACCATTAGACCCGGTTGGTGGCATGAACCGGTACTAAAGGGAAGCCTTTGGTCCCAGTTCATGCCACCAACCGGGACCAATAGTGGTGGGCCAGGAGCCAGGACCATTGTTCCCGGTTCGTCCCACCAACCGGGACCAAAAGGTCCGGACGAACCGGGACCAATGGCCCACGTGGCCCGGCCGGCCCCCTGGGCTCACGAACCGGGGCAAATAGCTCCATTGGTCCCGGTTCTGGATTGAACCGGGACTAATGGGCTGAACTGGCCTGGATGAAAGCCCTATTTTCTACTAGTGTACTTTGCATATTCTAATGTGCATATGGCATGAAGCGACAAACTGAAGTTTGCCAATGTGTACTATAGTGGGCATATGGCTCCACAACCTAAATTTTACATGATAACACATCAACAAACTGAAATTTTCATTCGAGAAACAATTTATAAGGTCGAGTCCCCATCAAACCAATTTAGTTTGTTTCTTCTGGTTAATCCAAGGAAAACTGAACGACCAAGCAGCTTATCGTTTAGTATTTACCAATTGAAGAAGGGACAAAAAATTATGCATCAAATAAATTATAGGAAAGACTAGAAACATAACCCATCTAGAAATGTTTCTAGCAAAAAAAAACCATATGGTGGAAGATGTGTTAAAACTAATGGATGAAGAGGCAGATGCATCCAGAGGAGAAAATAATGAGAGCTAAGAAATTATAGATGTTTTATTTTATAAAAGAGAGTTTGCCTCTCCGATATCCATTACTAGATACTACCAAGTCTTACAAAGAGTTCAAACTAAAAAGAAAATAAAGGCGGCAACATCAACTACGCATCCAAGCCACTTAAGGGAGATGGAGGGAAGGAGCCACCCCCCCTCACACTTCCCTCAAAAGCACCCCGATCTAAGGCCTGGCTCACAGAATGGTCCAGAACCAACAAACACAGTATCAAACAAGGGCTAACACGTCTAAGAGAAACAATACTTCTACCTTATTACATAGATATGGATACAATCTAGCAAAGAAAAAGACATTGGCGAAGATATGCTCGGAGATGTGTCTCACGGTAAGCAGACTATCAGTGCCTCCCGAGTGTAGAACTCCAGCAGCATCATCCCGCTAAACCATGAGCTGCCATGAAAATCTCCTCAACAACTTTTCCAACCTATCTCACTCCTGCCGCCATCAGCTTACTTCTTGCAGGGTATTTCTGCAAAATATTCCAATCATGAAGCCATTTCAAAAATAGATTAACTGGAATGCAAGAGCCATCCACCTTGTTATAAAAAATAACCCTATTGCGCAATTTCCATAAAGTCCAGAAAATGGCGGAAATTCCCACCATTACTAGTCCCCTTTCCTCTTTGTTAATTTTTTTCACCCAAGTCCAATAACAAAATCTATCTTATCAGGTTAAAAGCACATTTTAATATATTCCATAGTAAATGAGCCACCTAACAGGAAAAAGAGACGATCAATAGTTTCAACTTGCCCACAAAAGGGGCACTTTTTGTCACCTTTCCATCCTCTACGGAGCAAATTAACTTTTGTGAGGATGTTATTCCTAAGAGCTAGCCACATGAACACTTTTACCCTAGGTGGCATTTTAATTTTCCATATAAAGAAATGTGGTACTTAATCCCATTTTCAATCAAGTGTCTATAGAAATACTTGAGAGAATAAATGCCATTTCTAGTCAGAGTCCATTTGATGAATGAAGCACAAGCTTATTTGATGTGATCCTACAATTCAAGAGCATCTCCAGTGAGGGTTCTCCTAAATTTTACAGTCAATCCCATTATCTAGGACATCTTTGAGATTTTTTTATCAAAGCAAATAATATATAATCTTGGAAAACTAAATTTCTGAGCCTTGGGCCCTATCCACCAATCTTCATACATCTCCCACATTAAATCTAAAAAGGGAAAGGAAATGATCTCTATGCTTTAATATTTCACGCCAGAATTGAGAATCCCCCAGCCTGCTGTGACTGCATTCAAGCATTTTTTCTTCTCATATTTACTAATAATTATTTCCTGCCAAAGACCATGTGAATTTAGCAGTTTTCACCACCACTTGCATAATAATGCTTTGCTCATCGGGGTTAAATTTTGTATTCCTAGTCCCCATATCTTTAGGTTTGCTAACCTCTGACCATTTAACAAGATGGTGTTTTTTCTTATCATTATTTTCTTGCCACATCAATCTAGCCTAAAAAAATCAATGCATTTACAAACACCCACTAGCAGCCCACAGAAAGACATCATAAAGTATGGGACCCTAGTCAGGGAAGACTGGATCAGAGTGATCCCCCCATCACTAGCCAGTAATCTACCCTGCCAATTTCCCTTCCACCTTTTCCTCAAGAGGTTTCCAATGTTTATTCCTAACCCTTTTTCATCTACAGGCAACCCCAGATATTTCATAGGTAGAGTGCCAACAGGGCAGGTAAAGATTTTGGAATATTCATTTGCCTTATCAACAACATTTCCAAAAAGGAAAGTTCACCTTTATGGAAGTTAATTTTCAGACCAGACATTTGTTCAACAAGGCAGATCACATACTTTAAATTGTGTGCACTTTCATAATCATAATGCAGCAAGAAGATGGTGTCATCTGCATATTGCAGCATGTTTATCCCATTTGTAACATTTTCATCTAGGACCCCTTTAGCAGGCCAGTTTTCTTAGCATTATCGAGCATTATAGCCAGGGCATCTGCTGCCAAATCAAAATTTAAAGGGGATAAAGAGTCCCCTTGTCCTAATCCTTTGTGAGTGGGAAAATAAGTCCTCAAGTTATCATTTACCTGGCACAAACTTTACCTCCTCAAATAGTTTTCATAACCCAATCTATCCATTTGTATGGAGATCCCTTCATTTTAAACATTTAAAAAAACAAAAGACCATTTAATTTTATCATAGGCCTTTCAAAATCTACTTTAAGAAGCAAAGCACTTTGATTCTTTCCATGTATACTGTCTAAAGCTTCATGAAGAGTTAAGACCCCTTCCATAATATATCTACCATTAACAAAAGTAGTTTGAATTGGAGAAATAACTTCGGCAACCACCAAATTGAGTTTGTTCATCAAGACTTAGGTAACAATTTTAAAACTCAAATTTAACAATTTTATCATAGGCCTTTCCAAAATCTAATTTAAGAAGCAAAGCACTTTGTTTCTTTCTATGTATACTATTTAGAGCTTCATAAAGAGTCAGGACCCCTTCGATAATATATCTATCTTTGACAAAAGCAGTTTGAATTGGAGAAATAACTTCAACAGCCACCAAGTTGAGTCTGTTCATCAAGACTTTGGTAACAATTTTAAAGCTCACATTCAAACGAGTCTAAATTTTTTAATTTGATTTGTATTTTTATATTGGACACTAGGGTAATAATGCCATAGTTCAGTCTGCTGATATTCGTTGATCCTTCTGTAAAATCATCTAAAAGAGCCTTCAAATCATTTCTCAAAATAAATCGTAGAAGCGCTAATAAAATTCAGTAGTGAAGCCATCTTGACAAGGAGATTTACTATGAGCCATAAAAACAACATATTTAATCTCCTCTAGAGAGAATTTCTTAGTCAATTTGTCACTGTGTTCTTCGCAGTTTTTCTTAGCATTATCAGCATCTAATTAAAAAGAAGAATCATCAGGAGGACCAAATTTTCTTTGTAGAAGAGAGTGATGTAATCCATCAAGTTTTTATCTCCTTCAATTCTCCCTTCCTCTTGGTATAGACAAATAATTTTCTTTATCTTACGCCTGCCATTAGCCTTGGCATGAGAAATGTTTAGTGTTGCCATCACCCTCCATCAATTGATCTACTTTAGCACTTTGTTTCCAATTAGTTTCTTCATGTTGGAGGAGCCCCCTCTAGCAATTCATCTACTTTAGCACTTTGCTTCCATTTAGTTTCTTCCTGTTCAAGGAGCCTATCCAACGGGGCTCTAAGCTCCATTTGTTCATTTCTATCTTCAGTAGTGAGCCTAAAAATCTCACAGTGCTTATCAATAGCATCAAGCTTAGAGAGTATATCTTTTTTAGCTCTATGTACCAGGCATTCATGTTCCTCTTCCACCCTTTTAATTTAGTTCTATGTAATCTAAACCTAGTTTGCCATTTATCTCTATTGCTACCAGTAATGTTTGGATCGTGCCAAACATCACATACAATTTTGTCAATTCCTTCTCTCAAAAGCCAGGAATTGTCAAATCTAAATATAGGATTAGATCTCTGTATATCATCAAAATCTAGAAAAAGAGGAGTATGGTCAGTTTTTTTCTCTGACCAAGGCAGAAACCTGTGTCAAAGGGAATGTCTCTTCCCATTCCACACTACAGAGAATTATGTCAACCTTTTGAAAGGTGGGGACAGGGATATTATTTCCCTAGGTGAATTATCTACCATGCATTTCTAATCCTCTAACCCCAGCTTGTTCCGAAATAGATTTAAAGAGGAAGCTCCGGTGATCAGGAGATCCTGGATAATTTTTTTCAGCGGCTTTTCTAGTTAAGTTAAAATCTCCACCTATTTAAATAGGGTTAAGATTATCTTGGCAAATTCTAGATATTCGGCAAGGAAAGCAGCCTTTCTATCTGGCTGGGCTTGCCCGTAAACTACTATCAGGTCCCAAATCAGCCTTGTTTTCAAATCTTGAACAACCATTTTGATGTGGTGTTCACCTTCACCTAGTGAAATCACATCAAGCATAGTATAATTGACCACTAGTAACATGCCCCCAGATTTACCTCTAGGAGTAACATGCCAATGAAATTCTCTACCAGAACATACGCTTTGCAAATAAGTTCTAGAAAATTGTTGTCTCATAGTTTCTTTTAAGCCAAGAAAACAACTTTCATATCCATGATCATTTATCTAAGAAATCTTTTCTTAATATCAGCACCAAAACCTCTCATATTCAAATAGATACCTCTCCTCTTTTTTCCCAAGATTGTTCAAAGGTTTTGATAACAATAGAAGTTTTTCCACCAGAATTTCTAGTGTTCTTGTCTTTATTTTTCCCTTTTTTGGAGAGAAAGTCCCTCTCAACTTATCCCAATCATCAATATTGTCTTCATCATTACTTTCTTCATCATGTTGTATCAATTCTACTAACTATTCTCCCCAGTTTCAGTAATATGTGTTATTTCAGGAATGTGGACATTTTTTGTATTTGTATTATTATTAGCAACCGACAAATCAATTCTAGCATGTTCCAATGCTTTAATAAGCTTAATATTGCGTTCAATCACATCAATATTTTTACCTAAACTAAACTCCACACCACTAGCCACTTTCCGCAAGTAAATATGAGATGGAAGCAATAAAGCAGGAGAATTATGGTCACCGTAGTTGTCCTTCTTAGCAGCTCTCTCTTTGCTAAAGCAGTAATGATGCGATCTTCTTTTCCTTTTGAGCCTTTCACATCTTCTAAGTCTCTGTTCTTCTTTTAGTTCTAGTTCTCCTCTTCCTATCATTTTGACGTTAGTTTCAATGGAATCCTGTTCCTGGCTGACATTATAATCAAGTGCCTCCAAGTACCCTAGCCCTATTTCCTGTTCAAGCAATTCCATTTATGTCATGATTTTTCCTGTAGCCACACCTTCCCCTAAGCTCACCACCATCCAAAGTCTCATTTTCCCTCTCTAGACTTTTATCATCAGATTGAGATTCTCTCACTTCATCAACTAGCTTTAGATTAATTTGTAGCAGTTCATGATGACTTTTCACCTCTCTCTAGACTTTGTTTAACAATTTCTACTTCTTTCCTCTTTTTCTCTTCCATCATTAGTTGAGCAGCCTGTCAGCAGCCATCTCCTCTGTAATCCCAGGCCTCATGAGCGAAGTATGTTCCTCTTTCCTGTTCACAGCCACCTCTTGCTCTATATTACCACTACGACCTCCCAACAAAAGCTTTGCTCTGCCCATCCCCATGCACAACATGTTTGTACTGTATAAGCCCGGGATCCCCAGACTTAAATTGTGTTTGACAGGGTCAGTTTGTCTGTTCTTCTTATGCAGATCATTGTCTCTTTGTTTAGGCACACCTTCCAAAGATAAGAAGTCAAATATTTTCCTTTTGTTCCTATCATCAAACTTATACCATCCCTGTTCTGCAATGGACTCAAATTCAAAACCAATGTCATACAAAAACATATCTTTTGTAGTGATTTCAGTCCCAGCTGGAATCTTGTGCATGTCTCTCACCCCAACTTTCAATCTAATTTCTTCTTTTGAATGAATATGTTCTACATCAACCTCCACCACAGGCCCCAAAGTAGATCCAATCTCATAGATTCCCTGATAATGTCTCAAAGTGTCAGGCTCCAAAAGTTAACCTCCACTATGGCCCTTGTTCCCAATAGAGTGAATTTCTCAAAAAATATAATTCCACCAGCTTGGCCTTGTTAGGGAATCTCATTAAGAAAGTTTTTGGACTTTAAACTTATCTCTCCATCTCCATCCCCATTCAAACATTTTGCTGAATCCTTGAGATATAGTAGTTTCATTCAGTTGTCCTAAGTAAACAGTTATCAGCGCCTTAGGATTGGCATGTTCTGCAATAGAGATGTCTTTTTTTATTTTGCACCAGCAGACAGCCAAGCCCCTTAGCACTATATCCTACATACTTTGCAACAAGTTTAGTTTGCTACAGCACAATACACTCTTTTGTGCTCTGTGAGGGTCTTTGGCAGACCACACTGAACTCGTTTTTTAGATGCCCCTCTCCCTTACACTTGGCACAGAACAACTCCTTTGACCCACGAGCATTATTTTTCTTGTTTGAGTCTTTGCCCCCATTTTCTTTTCCAACTCCTTGAGTTTGTAAAATCGCCTGCTTAGGTACATTGGCAAGCAAATACTGATATTGCTATGTAATTTTCTCCTAATGCATAAATCCAAATTGGCCCAAACCCAAGCCAACAGTAACCATTTGAGGGTAATTCTGGTTCGGCATAACATCAACCCCCACCCCATTGCATCTGTAAATTGCTCCCATGTCCACCACTTGAAAAATTGAATTACCTGCTACAAATCCATTACCAGCCCCAAAACAATTCTGCCCAAATTGCAAACTATCTTGGTGACCCATAAATCTAACAGAGTTATACCCTCTTGCCTAACTAACCAACAAAATCATTCCCTTGTCCAATTGTATCCCCTTTTCTTCCAGATCCACTACTATTAGTCCCAGATCCGCCTCTGAAACCACCATCTCTCTCTCTACGGTCGAAATTATCCGGGTCTCTATGATCTTGCCTTCCGAAATCTCTGCTATAATTGTCCCAAAATGTACCAAACGAGTTCCCTCTCCCCCAAACCACCTCTGCTCATCCTTGGACGCCAATTATCTTGTCTCTCAGCCATCCTTGCTTCTTCCGTCAGCAGATCTTCTTCTACTTCTTCCCTCCCAGCTCTATCCACCGCCACTCTCTCGTTAGCATTTGGTGATGACAAGAAGTGTGGCTCCGACGAGCGAGGGAGCGAAGTCCAAGTGTTAAATACCCCCAGCCACCCAGTTTTATCTGGGCCTCCACACCAAGGCATCCCACTAGGTACATCGCTAGTAGGCCCAAAGCCCTCATCAGTAGTTCCTAGGCCCAATCCGATGTCACTTCTCAAGCTACAGATCTCAAATATCTGAATCCCCCTCCCAATTGACCTCAGAAGAAAAAATCTCCAACATCTCATTGGTAGGTATTATGTCAGTCATCCTAATCTTTTCAATCTCAACATTTGTGATACATATTTTTTTCCTCTAATACCTTTCTAATGAAATCATTGTCCCCTTCTATATCCATCAAATATCTAGGAAGACGACATAAATCACAAGCTTTGGGAATGAGATGCTTAATTTTTATCATTGCTAAATCAATTTTTTTGTTATGGTATCTTCCCCAATCGGGAGAATTGACAGACGGGAGATCATTCTGACAATCTACAGCACCCCCCAATCTGTTCATCCTCTATTTCTTGTTCTGCATTTTTAAGTAGCAAACTCTGAACAGGTTCGTTCATTTGAGTTTTAATTCTATGATTCGCTCCTCTGATA
The DNA here is from genome assembly GCA_021605145.1 of Aegilops bicornis. NCBI lineage: Eukaryota > Viridiplantae > Streptophyta > Magnoliopsida > Poales > Poaceae > Aegilops > Aegilops bicornis. The sequence goes on from CM038675.1 coordinate 14,415,471, forward strand.
CGACCACGTTGCATTTTCATATTGTTACCCCAACTCCCACTATCAACATTAGTAACTAGGTGAAGGTAATGAGAATCAATACGATCTAGAAAATCCATACCTACTTTGGAGCCACTAACGCCCCAGCGTCAGAATCATCATTTCCCATGAGTTGCACCGAGCGGCGGGGGGTCGGAGGTGCTGGGGGTGGTGCCAGTTGGGTGGAACGCCGAGGTGGAGCAGTCTGGGGCACCATCTCTGGCATGCGACTCACCACCAGCCCGTCCTGGATCACAAATCGGTGCCAGAGCTGACGCCGGCGCTAGAAGGGCTAGCACCGTCTCGTGGAATCTGAGTGTCCATGCCCGCATAGCCAGAGCCAATGGAGCGGTGTCGAACGAGATGAACGCTGCCCACCTCTGCGTCGTCGCCCTCACCGACGAATTGGCCTGATCCATCGCCCACATGAGGATCTTCAGTGAGTGCCTGCGCCTCGCCCTGCCAAACAATGATTCCACCTCCTTTGTTAGGCCATCTCGAATGGCTCACGCTTCGGCTTGCAATTCCCCTTTGCTGCTGAACCAAGATTCGATCTCGGCATGAGACGGGCACGATTCCTCGCATCCCCGCCCGCAAACATCCACATCTTCTCTTCCTCAATCTCCACCATCCTCACGTTCGCTTGCACTAGGAGGTTTGGGAGCAGCCGCCTCACACTGACCAAGGTAGGGGAGGAAGTGGAATACAGAACGTGAGCGAGTTAACCCACCTGGCCAACCACTGGAATTAAATCCCCCATGGCCCGCGCTTCCACCATGATTGGGTCCTGAGGTGCGCTTCGCATCGCACCGCCCGCATCCTCGATGCACGCGAAGTGACACGGAAACGTGACCGTGGTGCACGGGGTCAGGAGCACCCCTTGACTCACTCGTGAGTCAAACCATACATACGCTCTCGTCAACGAGGAGCAGCTTCGTGGTAGAGGCGCAGCGCACCACCGCCACCCAGTGGTACATGAGTACTGCGGCCGCCCTTAGGTCAGGGATGTACCACGCTGGCCACCGTCGATCATTGGAGTCACCCGGGGCGTATCGCCAGAGACGTGTCATCCTCCTAGATAGATGCTTTTCAAGAAATGATAGATGTAGAAAGGTGATCTATAAAAGAAGCCAACTGATTGAATATATGAGGCGAGGGAACAAATAGTGCACATGGTATTTCTTAGAATAACACTATTATTCTCCTTGTGGTCCTATGATAACTTCCACTATATGCAACTTCCTAGAAGTTCATCACTTCCGCAAAAAAAAGAAGAAAGATATACACAAAAATCCAACTGTACAATTATAGTGGATTTCAATTCCTTGTAGGAAACAAACTGACAATAGAAGTACCTCAGTACTTTTAAAACTGCTATTCAGTGGAGAAAAAACCCGAAGAGGTGGTATTCGATGATTTCTTGTTTCTACTCACACAAGGTATAGCTGACCAAGGTAATCAACTGGAAATTGAGATTTCATAACACCCATGCTAGCCTAGCCGTTTGTGAAAACTAGCATCAGAAAAAAAAGTGGCCTAGTTGTTTGTGAAAAGTGAGCGCTCTTTCTCATTCATAATACCCTTGATAGCCTTGTCGTTTGTTTCTGGCGCCCTTTGAATGCTTCTCAGCAGCAGCCGCTGTTACATAATTTCAGTTTGCACATAACTAGCCCTGGGTCTAAGTGCTCCTGCAGCATGAAAAGCAACATGCCTTTGAAAGCTCAATTGCACGGTAGATCTGCTGCAAAATGCAATTTTTTTCTAAGCGTCCTTATGCCCAGCGAATCAACGATCTAGTATTTAAATTCAGTTGTACATGTACAAGGTCTCCTGCCCCAAATATTTTTCACATCCGCAACACATGGTGACTTGAAACCAATCTGCTATCTGGTTCCCAAGCCAAATCATTTCGTTTAGATCTTGTCATTACAGGATTACACTGAATCAAGCAAACTCATGTTTTAAGCAGGGCACACCTAATCTTTTAGAGATTCAAGGGATTTGTAAACAGCCAGTGGTTGTAACCATGTAAAAACGAACCGGCAGAACTACCTCATCACCTTTGACAGTCCTACAAACAAGGGGTGGGGTTTGCTACTCCCTCCATAAAAAAATGTAAGACGTTTTTATGCAAAAAAAAAAGAAAGCAAAACCAAAAATGTCTTACATTTTGGTACAGAGGTTAGTATTAAACTGCAGACAAGGTTAGTATTAATACATGGCAAATGCTGGGCAAGATATGACTTGCCTGCATCCATAACCAGCACTGTTTGCAAGCATATAAGGAGCAAAGTGGCAAAGCATGTTATCATCAAAAAAAATCCCTGCAACACATTGCTATTTGCTGTATAACAAACACGGATACCAAATTAAATAAGACTAAGCAAAGAGTAAGAGATAAGACGCTCACCGCTTCAAATAGTTGGTGCACACAATGATGGTGGGAAACCAGCATATAGTCGAGCATACATGAAGGGTTTGCTAAGCTCAGCGAAAAACTGGACCTGCAATGTCTTGACGTCCACGGAAAAGCATCCAAATTTCAGCGCCTCTTGTGCAGTTGTGGTGTACAACGCTTCTAGGAGAAGGTATCCCCCGGCTACACCAACAAGAGCAGCATCGTTTACTGGCAATTGGATAACCTTGTTAAAGTGCCATTGGTTATTTCTCAGAATGGAATACGTGAGCCAAAATGGGTCACTATCGTTGTCCTCGCCATAGCCTTCAGTGAGCATTCCGAGCATCCCTTCTGCTGCCTCAACAAGGGCAAAACTGTTAGTCCCTCGTTCAGGTGGGAGGATGATGGCAGACAACTCCATTGCACGCACATCCAGCACAAGCAACTCGTTCCGAAAATGCAAATGCCAATAGAAGCATCCGTGGACGAATTGACGATTGGACAACCCACCATGAGAGTGGATAAATGAGCCATCGGAAGCAGATGTAGCCTGACCACTCCATTGATCAAATGTATGAGCATGCCACTGTCCTTGTCCACCCAAAGAGGAGGAGAAGACGAGAATGAGCAGTTTGGTTGTGCATTGCGCCACGCACATCACCCTGAATGTCGATAAAGGGTCCTCCTCATTCTGGCCAGGAGCAAGGAAGGCCTCCAGATTGAGGAGGTCCAGTTGAGGTGCCAGCGCTTTCAGGCTGGGTTTTGAATTTCGGCCGAGAAAAACGGATTTCGGCCGAATTTCGGCCATCTCGGTCAGGGGTGAAAAAATGGATTTTGGTCAAAATTTGGTCAAATTTAAGTCAAATTTTGGTCAAATTTCGGCCAAAATTTTTGAAAATGGCCGAAATTCTGCCATCTCGGTCTGGGGCGAAAAATTTCACAAACCGAAAGTCAAAACACAGCTTTCAGGTCGTCTGGAACGGCGGGCAGCAGGACATAGCGGTGGTGAATGGGGTCGCACACAACCAGGTCCCTGACCCAAAATTGGCGGTCTTCTTTGTCTTGGGGGCCGGTGCGGAGGGCGCGTCCGTCAAAGAAATCAACTGGACGCCAGGTATGGCCGGGGGTGGAGGGGAGGAAGGATGAGCAGGAGAAGTCGAAGCCAAGGAAGGCGCGAGCGGCGACAGCGGAGGGGTGCGGCGGCTGGGCTGGGCTGAAGGTGTCTTGGAGCAGGCCGATGAGAGGCGGCGGGTGGAGAGCGCGGTACCGGCGCAGGAAGGCGTGGTCGGCGATGACACGGCGGAAGGAGGGGCGGGTGGTGGAGGCGCGGGCGAGGTCTTCGGCAGCGGTGAGGCGGAGGAAGATTTCCTCGAGCATCACATCCAGTATATCGGCCATGGACGTCGCCGGCGGTGCCATCTGGGTGGTCGGGTGGGGATTCGGTTTGGCTTCTAAAGGAAAGGCGTGGAGCTTCTCTTTTCTCTCTCTCTCTCTCTCTCTCTCTCTCAGGATTGGCGACTGCTGCGTGTTCGTGCGCCGCCGTGGGAGAGGAAGAGAAGGGGCTAAGAAATGGGTATCGGAGGCTAGGGTTCAACCTTTTTTTTGGGAACTGCCTAGGGTTCAAGCTCATGCAAAGCTGGCCAAATGGACCAGGCCAACCAGGGCGGCCCTTGAGCACGCCGGCACTGCCCGCCATGGGCCAGGCGTGGCACGCCCTGGGCCATGCTTGGGCTGCTAGGCTGAGCACGCGGACCGGCACAACACATCCCAGTTATCTTTTTTTTATACCCCTCAAAAAAAGTTATCTTTTTTTATGTATTTTCTATTCTGTATATATATGGCCTAATACTAGCCCGGTAGGTAAAAATAGGACCCAAAAATGCCCAGTAGGCTAAACAGCAGGCGGGCCAGCATGCCGGCGGGCCGCCCCGATTAGCAGCTGGGTCGTACCTGGGTTGCAGGATGTAGCACGCAGGCCAACACGGCACGACCTGTATAATAATCGTGCCCCGGCAGGCCGAGGCACAATTACGATAGGCTGGCCTGGGCAGTTTGGCCAGCTTTGACCTCATGTGGGCAACATGGGTATTTTGGTCCTCCGTTTTACACCCTATAACAGTACTGTATAAAAAATATATTTAAATCATGTAGAAAGGGAAATTACTTGACCTTTTTTTGGCAAAGCACTGCAAAAGATGAATACCCATGAAAACTGCAAATTGTACACCCTATAACAGTGTTGTCGAAGTCATCACATTTAGGTTAGTTTGGCCTTTGGTGTCTTTTGTCATGTTTTGTGCGGTAGTACAACACTATGTATATTAACTTCTCTGTTTTTAGATCCTTGGCCCACCTTGAATTTGTGAAATTGTGATGTTTTTTTTCCATGAAATGTCTATCAGGAAATCCTTCCATAGTCACCCCGATGACCTTCGTCACCAAAGCATCATGACAGTTTCCAAGACCTCTCATATAATCCCCAACGAGGATCGGTTGGAGCACGTAGGAATGCCACCACTACATAAGCCATGTCTGACTAAGGCAAGTAGGAAGCGGGGGGGAAAGCATTTTGAAGTACAAAAACGTTGGGTGAAATGCTGGTACTTAAATTAGGGTTCTTTCTTAGCGCTAATCTTGGCTTTTTCAGCAGTTAGTTATAGCGTGCCTTTCATTCTTCTCTCATTTCGGAAAGATTTGGCAGTATTTCTTATCATGACCTGGTTGAGAGAATATGAAACATCGGTGTAAAAGATTGAGTGGGATGGTTATAGTAAGGGGCAAACCAAGTGCTTCCGTGAAGATGCAAATCAATCAGATCGGAGACAAGGAACGGAGGAGAGGAGAAACTCAACGAAAAAGAAAAAGGGGACTCAACCGACTATCATGAGCGAAGCGAGGGACTTCCTTCTGATTGGATCCCTTGGGAGACATACAAAAATAGAATAAAATCTTCCATGATTCAATACTAGCTAGAAAGTGTATGGACTTAGACTTTGATGACTCCCTAGTGGCCAAGGAAGGCAAAGGAAGCTTTAGCTTCATCCTTCAAACGTCTCATTTACTCTCTCTAGCTCTCAACTTTAAGTATAGGAATTAGAACATATAGGCGCGCGTTGCCGCGCCCGTCCACGTTGAAAAAAAAAATACAAAAATGCCTAAAACTATGGATATATAATATGAATTTTTAACATGGCAGGAATGGGTGTACAAAGTTCAAGATCAGCATTATCATAGTTAATTAAACTGAGCTAGCACTGTATGTGCTAAATACTCTCACTAAGCCTGCATATATGTCTTTTCAGAGTGAGAGCCAAAATTAATGGCCCATGAGAGTACTGTAGGATCAACAGCAGAAAATTTTCCTAAGAAAAATATAAACATAGCACAAAAGACAGGGAAGTTACTGATGTAGATCTTGAATACGTCCATCACATACATACAAAATTCTCAACCATGTTCATTATTTCCGGAAAACCAGATTTGTCATGTTTCTCCAACTGTAACAAAAGACCGGATTGAGTGTTTGGATGAAACTTGCTTCGAGAACCTAGAAACTGGATTAATATATTATATTAGCTACTGAAAAGCTTGAGACATTGCAGATCTAAGATAACTGAAGTGACAAAGCACAGCAAAGCAAAGAAATCATCATGGACGAACCGAAGAGACAACTATGGACGAAATGAAGAGGCTCAGCTCCTGCTCCTCAGCACCGTACCGTACTCATCACTTTCATCATCCACCTGCTTTCGCAGCATGGCCGGGCCAAGGCCAAGAATGGCAGGCGCTCTGCCAAACACACTCTGCAGCCTGCTGTTGCTGCGGGACTTCTCGCCCTTGGTCGATGCGGAGCCCCTCCTTTGGCACTTCATCGCGCGCTCGACTCATCGTGTCGCTGTTGCCCACACTTCGAGGCGAGGCTCCCGCTTCGCGCGTGCCCCACGCCGCCCTGGTGGAGTGCTGCGCCGCTCTGGCCGTCCGCCCATAGGTCACGCGCGGTCTTCTCGTGTAGCGACCCGACCCGAATGGGTCAAGTCTCTGTGCTTAAGTGTCATCCCTGGATCGGTATGCTGACACACACAGTACTCGAGGATTTATAACAGAGGTAAATCACATGTATAAAGTAACGTAAATACTATTACCTCAATCCAAAATAGCGGAAGTAACAAGGTTGTGGATTCCCATCAACACCAACGACAAAGTTGAGTGTAGAAATCGTAACCCTAACGTATCACTTACTCGTCGTCTGAAAAGTCTGCAACATGAAACGTTGCAGCCCGAAAACGGGTCAGCACATGGAATATGCTGGCAAAGTAACACATAGAGAGTAATGAAAGAATAAGCTATACTACATGCATATATGGCTGGTGGAAAGCTCTATGGTTACAGTGTTTGCGAAAAGCCAATTTTTCCCTACTACAAAGAAATAAATTTATTTAACTATCATGATGGTTGTTAAACATTGAGAATGATTGATAGCATTCTCAATCCCAATTAAAAGTACTCATTAAAACCCAACAATATTAATTAGAAGTAACATGATGAGATCAACAGGATAATTCAAGAACTAGATACTCAAAATGTCCATAACCGGGGACACGGCTAACCATGATTAGTTTATACACTTTGCAGAGGTTTGCGCACTTTTCCCCACAAGACTCGATCGCCTCCGTTGGATTTCTCACACTACATGATGTTTGAGAAACGGATGACCGAGACATAGTCTTTCAGAAGCACTAGCACCTTACATGTGGGTAGACCGGTACACCTACTTTCCCCTACATCTACTAGTCTACCCGTAAGAGTTCGCACAACTTAATCAACTATGCCAGAGCCCATAATGGCTTGTGGCTGCACACGGAAGTTTCTAGTTTGAATAATCTCATGAACCCTTTGAGCCTGGGTGGCAAATCCTGATAGAAACTAGGTGCCTCGATCCACCCAGATGTGTGTTTAAGTTGCCACCTTAAATAAACCATTAAATAACAATCTCACATCTGTCATGGATACACTCACCCAATCCACGTCTACTGGCATAGCATAGCATAATAAGCAAACGTAGAAGTAACTCCCAAGGGTTTGATAATAAAACAGGTAATAGGTACTACCTCAATCTACTTCCCAAAACCCACAATTTAATTAGATCCTAATCATGCAAGTGTTTGAGGATAGATCTAATGCATAAAAACTGGGTATGAGAAAAGTATGATCAAAGTGTTACTCGCCTGCAATGTTGATGAAGATGATTCGCACTCAAAACTCTTGATAGGTCTACTCGTTACACTCCGGTCAATCTATCGTAAGCAATCAATAGTAACCACACATAAGCAATCACTCAAAAGATCGGAAAGAACGAAGAAACAATTCGGAAAACATCAAAACCAAGCAAATAACTCTTGCAACATAAAACAATTTCTAACAGTACCAAAATTATATGAATTTGGCCTTATCAGAAAGTTTAGGTCAAGAGCTTCGATATGCAAAAAGAATCAACTCAAACGGAGCTACGAAACTCAAGTTATGATCAAACGAAATTTGAATACAAATCTGTTTGAATTCAAATTTTAAAACTTTCAAAAACATATTTGAGTTGTATTACTGGATATAGGGGATCGTAACGAACAAGTGGGCGTTGGTTTCGTTGGATTTGGAGAAACGGGCAAAAAGTTACGAAGGTTTGAAAATCAGGGGCTAAACGGTAAAGAAACTAATTACGGATAGGTCCCTGACTAAAATAAAAAGGAAAAGAAAAAAATCTACCGGGCGAACGCCCGCTACAGAAAGCTAACGAACGAACTCGTTCACTACTGGACCCTAACTAATGAACGCTCGCAAACTAAACTATTCAAAAAAAAATAAAACCGATCTAGAACAATAAAGAAAAACTGGGCGGGTTTTAGCGGGTTTTACCGGTCCAGGCGGTTCGGCGGTTTTCGGCGGAAAGCCGGCAGCTCTCCGGCGAGGCTGCGTACTCCGGCGAGGCGGCGGCTCGGCGATCGTCGAGGGCGGAGAGCACGGGAGGTCTTGGCGGCGGCGTGCGGTGGTGGCGACGACGGTGGGCATAAGCGGCGAGGGTGGCGGTTTGAGCGGCGCTTGGCGGATCTCGCCCGCGGCGGCGACTTAGGCGGGCGGCGAGCGAGGAGAGAGGAGTCAGGCGTCAGGCCCGCCTTTTAAAAGGCAGGGAGGCGGTGGCGTGGCGAGGCAGGCGGCGCAGAGTCCGGCCATGGGACGGCGGCGGCGGCGCTCCCGTGCGGGAGTCGGTCTCCTGCGGGAGATCGAGGACGGGGCGACGGCGGCTGGGCTGGGCCGCGGCCTGGCAGGGAGCTGGGCCGGCCCAGTTCGGCGGAGGGAAGTCTTTTTTTTTAAACAGAGACTAACAAACAAAAAATAATAATAAAACCAAAGAAATAAAAATATTATATAGGCATATAATATATCAAAATTTTCAGAAAAAGATTTCCTACAAGATGAACATTATTCTAGTTTCAAATAAAATACACAAAATTTCAAATAAAACAAAGAGTGCTTCTGCTCTAATAAAACCTCATAAAAGTCATTTTAAAAATATCAAAATTAATTCAAATTTATTTCTCTCCATTTTTCTGATGTAGGGAATCATGTTACCCTATTTTTTTCATATATTTTATTTTTGGAGAAAAATAATTTGAATAAAACTCAAATAACTCCAAGTTGAAAATAAATTCAAAAGAACTTTGAATTTAATTCTTTGAAACTCCCAACTCATATTTCATATAATTTGAAGAAGTCATTTTATCTTCGCTCGTGAAAATAATTGAGTTGCATAAAGATTCAGAATTGGAAATATCCTCAAATGAAATTCAAATATTTTCAACACCCCTTGTCATTTAAATAAATGGAAGAAGTCATGTCATCTTCTCTCCAGGGTTTTGTGATGAAGAGTATTTGAATTCCCGAAGATCATAAAAGCAAAATGAAAGTTCGGGAAAGTCCTTTTATTCCCTCTCATTTAACTTTCAAAAAGGTTTCGAATTCCACTCACTTTCAGTCAATCAATCACACAACAATCAAACAAACAATCAAATCTATCTATTTATTATAACATTCCAAAATTTAGAATTTTGGGATGTTACATCTCGGCAAGATCACCAACACCATCTTGCGCTCCAGATGGGCGCCTGCGCCACAACCTTTTCTCTGGGACTTTGCATCCGTCGCGCATCCACCTCTTTGCTCCGGTGCACGCATGGTGCAATCGCGTGCTCGTGAACAAGCGGCAGGAGCGCGAGTCCTCCAGCCTCGAGAATGATACCCCGCTCCGCTGGAACGGGTCTGCTTGCTCGTGCTCATGTTCATTCGAGAGTGGCTCCACGACGCTGCCGAAGGTCGCTAGTGGAGATAATAAAGCCACCAGGGATGTGGACATGTGGCACTGGTGGAAAAAAGGCCTTTGGTCGCGGTTCGCAACTGCCATTAGTCGCGGTTGGGCAACCGCGACCAAATAAGCGCGACTAATGCCCCCCACCTTTAGTCGCGGCTGCTTAAGAACCGCGACTAACGGCCCGTCACGTGGGCGCCAGTGACCGTCGAGGCGGAGGACCTTTAGTCGCGGTTCTTCGCCAACCGCGACTAAAAGCCGCCACAGGTTTAGGGTTTTAGCCCCCCTAAACCTGTTTTCTGTTTAATTTGTATTGTTTTATTTCTTTTGTGCTTTATTTTAATTTTGAAGGAGTTTCATATATTCTACGGTACTACATACATGCATATGAATGTACAATTTCAAATAAATTTGAAATTAGAACCAAAAAGAATTCAAGAGGAATATACAATATATATTCAATATCATCGGATGACCATATACAATTTTGAACAAGTTTCCATACATGATTTAATGCATATAAAGTTCTACGTCCTCGTAATAGTGTTCTCCTTTAGGATGGAGGACTTCCTGCTGAACCATCCAGCTAGTTCCTCTTGAAGTGGTCGGAAGCGAGCTTACGGACTAAGCATCATCCGGAGGTTATTCCTCCGAGCATTGGTATCACTTTCGGAACCCGCTCGGAGGTGTATCTCCGGATCATCTCACGAACATAGTATCCACTTTGATTGGTCTCCGGTGGCTGTATATACCCAGCTTTCTTAGGCTTTGACCTTTTGATTTATATATCTTTTTTGAATTCACCGACCTTTGTATCTACGAACCGTCTCCAAACCCTACGAGGCAAAGAAAATTAAATGAACAAGAGAGTTATTAGTTACTTGATATTAGGAAATGAACGAAATAGGCCGATCGATATAGAGCGCAAATGAATGAAAATAATTACTTCTGCAGCATTCTTCTCATGCCGCCCCAAAGCTTTGGATCCATATTCGAGAGTCGTGGGCGAGACATTACGAGGTGTTAACTTTAATTACTAGCAGAATCCGGTGGAACCTGCGGACACGATACATGCACAAAGACGTCATGCATAACTCATCGATTAGCCGCCACATACCATGCATGGAGTAAACAAAAGAGAATGTGCTCAAGACAGAAACACTCACCCAAAATGGTAAGGAAATAGAATGTCACTTTTGAGTTCCTGCTTTGTAAGAAACTGCCACAGTGTCTGCCTCCACGCCGGCGGGTGACGCTCCAACACATGTCCATTAACGATGTGTGGGTCAATGAACCCAACATCATGGATGTTCCTTACTCTGCATTCCTTAATCTTCATTCTGCATGTATAATAGCGGACACAACAATATAGCTAGGACATATATATAGTGCAGGCAATATGAACGAGATGGGGTAGAAATTAATAAATCACTTACGTAACGTAGCAACCGATGATAGATTTGTCGAGCTCATGCGAGATTGAAAAGCTGGAACAATTCACTCAGTTCAATTTGTACATAGTAATGTTTGAAGTGATGCTCATGTCTAACTTCCGCATAAATATATTCTTTAGGCGTTTTATTTTTATGTAACCCTTGTACCATTTCAGCAGACCTTTCATTTGTGGAGGTAGATCCTTTTCCTGCCAAGGCTCGACGAGAGGCCCATTCTAGACATATGTAATTACTACCTCCTTCTTTGGCGCCTCATCAAGGCCTAACAGTTCACGAAGAGTAATACCTAAGTTGGCGCTTGTTCTCGCACTCGTTCATATCAATCCCTATGCTGCCGCAGCTTGTATGATCTCGGGGCATCCGGACAGTAAGGCTTCCACTATAAGCGGGGCAATCGATTGTTTACTTTGTTCCCGAGCTGGGCAACTAGTTTCCCGCTTTTTTACTTTCGGCCTTCTCCCGCTCTTTGTTCTCCTTGAACATGAGTGCCTGTCTGCCAAGTTCACGTGCATAGTTGTTAGGCAGATTCTTCATGCTTGGGGCGGTGTGCTAAAAATGACTTAGCCCACTTCTTTTGCTCATCGAAAATACCGGCTTGGGCTCGGGCTCTCTTTTGTTCTTGCAGTCCGCCTTCCATTTCTCCAAATCAGCAGCAGCGGCTGCGTCGACTTCCTCGGCACTACGTTCCCAAGGCCTTGTGGGGAGAGGCTTGATGATGGCTCCGTACCTTTGTGGTCTTAGGTACATAAGGGTCCGGGTTAATAATCCAGGACTGCTTCGCTTCTTTGCCGGAGGTGGATTGGCGGCGTCGATCACCCACGGACGAGGATCGGGGCGGCGGCTGATCACCCGCCGGACGTTGTGGATCGGGGCGGCGTCGGCTGACGTGGACGGAGGTGTAGGTGAACCGCCACCACCACCACCACCACCGCCGCCGCCACCGCCACCACCACCACCGTGAGGGGTGGACTTGTTGTCCTTGGCGCCTCGCTCGAAACTTGATAAACTTCTTTTGCCATAGAATGAAATGGCGCTTGACATCTCCAAGTCTTTTCTCCCCTTCGTGTGTAGCAATGTCAATCTCCATGTCCTCAAACCCTTGGACTATGTCCTCCACCGTGACACGAGCATAGCCATCTTGAATGGGGTTGTTGTGGTGGAGTGCTCCAGGTAAACATGGTAAAGCACTGCCGATGGCTACCTTCATGGACATGTTCCCGATAGGATAATACAGATGACATTCTTTCATCTCCTTTATATATCGCCCACGGGTAGCGAGGAGGCTCCGGTGCAGTAATTTCGACCACCGAGAGGCTCCGGTGCAGTAATTTCGACCACCGTGAGGCTCCGGTGCAGTAATTTCGATCGTCGGTGCATACACCAGCCGGTGGGGCCTCCGTGGAAGCCACGCTGCTTCTCCGCTGGCTTCCGAGATCCGCTGGATGATCTTCATGCTGCACCCGAGCTGCATCTCTTTCGCTACTAGTACACTCATGGTTTTCTTCATCACATCCATTTCCGATGCCAACCGCGCCACAACATCTGATTCCCGATCCATCTTTCTCTTACGGCTTACAGAATCGTCACGGGTCATCGCCTGGGGAACCCTATTTTCCACGGAATGTGCCCCATGCCTCGTACACGCCCTCCGTGTTCGAGGATTCCCGAGGGCTTTTGTCGGTGGCGTCGTTCTCTCTGTTGAACTTGATCTTCCCTGTTGAGCATCCTTCATTGCGTCAATAAGGGCTTGGGTGGGTTTAATTAATTTGCCCCGGTAAACACACTCCCATGTCTCCGGGTTCAGCGTTCCCCCATGCCCGCATTTCACCAGCTTTTGGCCCTTGGGTCCCATCCTCCGTGCACTGGACGGATTCCTCGCGCCCTCAGCTCGTTCTCCATCTTCTCCAACCTAGGCACCCAAATGCGATACCCTCCTGGCCCCATAACATGATTGTACTCCTTCTTAGCCGCATTTTCCTTATTTTTTTCGATATTTGAATGAACTGCTCCGATTTCTTTTGCTTCACAAATTCTGGCCAATCATGTTTCAGTTTCTCATATTGTCCTTTGAAATCCGGAGTCTTGTTCTGCTTGACAAAGTCATGGGCTAGATTTTGCTTGAATTTCCGGAATGCGTCGGCCATCTTATGAAGAGCGAACTGTTTGACTAGCCTCCTCCTCTCCTTGTTTTCCTCAATCTTGTTACCCTCCTCATCGAATTTGTTGTATTCCGGAGGTAGAACGAAATGTTCCATAAGCTTCTTGAAGCAATCTTTTTTGTTCTCTTATCGACAAAAGTGAAACCATCAATTCGTGCCTTCTTTGGCTCATTCCACTCTGGACGGTGATCGAGACGTTGTCTCTAACAATGGCTCCGCATTGGCTGACAAACTTGGTGGCGTTCTTGCGGGGCTCCAGCGGCCTGCCGGTTGCATTGTCGACAACCTCGATGGTGCATGTTTCTCCTTGTTTCATCGTCTTGGTTGCGCCACGCTTTGACGACGTACTCGATTGTTTCGACGATCCGCCGAGGGCTAAAATAAGAAAGAGAGTCGGCGTTAGTACACACATATTTATTCAAATCAGTTAGTTTGTATCACCAGAGGCTCAATGTATATATATACCTCGGCGCGGAGGTGGTTGCTACTTCCATTTGAAGATAAATGCGTTTATCGACGCTTGTTCGGCATCATCTTGTCGACGGCGCCCTTCATCTTCACCGTCAAGGTTCAGATAAGAAGAGATATCATCTTCTTCTTCTCCGGTCGGCACATATATAATATCGCCGTTTATGATGCCGAACATATGTGCTTCACCGTCCGGATCATAGTTGTCCATAATCGGGTCAGCTCTATCGTCCGCCATTATGTCAGTCCTGAAAACATGTAGTAAAAACAAATTAATTAAGTGAAGAAGGGGTGGCGGTGGCGAAAGGGCGGTGGCAAACGGAGGGGGCGCGGACGGGGTGGGAGAGGGTGTCGCGGTAGAGCGCGAGACGGGGCGGCAGACAGGAAGTAGCCGGAGGTGGCCTTGGCCGGATGCACTACCAGGTTGCGTCGAGGGCGGGCGAGCGAGGCGGCGCGCGCGGTGGGCGAGGGAGGCCGGTCGGCGGCGTTGAGGGCGGGCGAGCGAGGCGGCAGTACCGAGGCCGGCCGGGCGCGCTGCTGTAGGCGAGGGCGACGGGCGGGCGGCCGAGGGCGAGGGCGACGGCGCGGCGCCGAGGGCGAGGGCGACGGCGGGCGGCCGAGGGCGAGGGCGACGGCGGGCGGCTTCGAGGGCGAGGGCGACGGGCGCGCCGAGGGCGCAGAGACGAACAAAGTAGAATCGAATCGGAGAAGACGAGAATCGGAGCCTTGTATTTATAGCCCCCCCCCCCGTTAGTCGCGGTTGGCGACGAGACCATGATTAGCAGTATTTTTAGTCGCTGGGTCGCCTGCCCAACCGCGACTAAAGGGTTTTTATGGTTTTTATGCTCCCCTTCTTTTAGTCGCGGTTGGCGGCGAGACCATGATTAAAGGTACCCTTTAGTCGCTGGGTCGCCTGCCCAACCGCGACTAAAGGGTTTTTGGCGGAGTTTTATGCTCAGCCCACCTTTTGTCGCGGTTGGTCTGGCCAACCGCTACTAAAGGCCGCCGCTGGTTTTGGGTTTTAGCCCCCCCCCCCCCCAAACCTGTTTTCTGTTTAATTTGTATTGTTTTCTTTTTAATTTGTATTGTTTTCTGTTTAATTTGTATTGTTTTATTTCTTTTGTGCTTTATTTTAATTTTGAAGGAGTTTCACATATTCTACGGTACTACATACATGCATATGAATGTACAATTTCAAACAAATTTGAAATTAGAACCAAAAAGAATTCAAGAGGAATATACAATATATATTCAATATCATCGGATGACCATATACAATTTTGAACAAGTTTCGATACATAATTTAATGCATATAAAGTTCTACGTCCTTTGTATCTACGAACCGTCTCCAAACCCTACGAGGCAAATACAAATAATATGTCAAAAATAAAACTAATTCAATTCAATATGTTAAAAATATAAATAATATATCAAAAAATTCAGAAAAATAGAACTAATTCATTTCAAAATTCTAAAAATACAAATAATATATCAAAAAATTCAGAGAAGTTCTTCCCGGCCGCCTCTGTCTTCCCACAAGTTCTTCCCAGCCAGTCTTCCCGCCTGTTCTTTCCCGCCTATGTCTTCCCGCCATTTCTTCACGCCTCTATCTTCGCGCGTATCGATGCTCCTTTTATAGGCACGGCGCCGCTTCTGCTTTGTCTTGTTCCTCCGACAGTATGTCAGGCGCTACCCACGCGTCTGTCTAACCTTTAGTCCCGGTTGCACCAACCAGCCGGGACTAAAGGTTAGATGACCAGCTCTGGATTCCTCTTCTTTCCGCCATTTCTTCCCTGTCTTCCCGCCTCTTTCTTCCCGCCACTTTCTTCCCGCCTCCTGTCTTCCCGCTCCCATTTTTCCCGCCATTTCTCACTACATATATGTAGCCCGGCTTGGCCAGCATTATCACATCTCTACAATCTCTCATCACTCTCTCATGGCTTCCACCGCACCCACTCTAACCTACCAGCAGGTGGAGGAGCTTTGCGCCTCGAACTACCCTTGTCCACTGGCTACAAGCGTCCCCACCGGGCTGGAGCCTAAGCGCCGCGGCGTGCAGTCCCTCCGTCCCTCGTGGTACTGCGCCCGGGCGGCCATCACGAACCACTACTACCTCGACCTCACGTCGGAGCAGCGGATGAATCCCACGGCATCCCGATAACCAGCATACTTGGGACGCCTTCTTCATCAATCGGCGTGAGAGGGCGCTCACCAGGTATGAGGAGGACGGTCTGCCTCCTGGGAACTTCCACGAGGCCGGCCGTCGGCTATGGTGGTATGGCCGGACTCTGCAGAGCGTCATGGACTACATCACGGCCGGCGATATCCCCCGCCTGCGCTACCCTCAGTTCGAGCCACGAGCGCCGCCCGACGACAACATTTACGGCGGCATTTACGGCGGCGGCGGCAACTTAGAAGGCGGCGACTACCAGTACAACGACGGCGGCTATGAAGACTACGGTATGCATATTATACGCCTAGGCAGGAGTATGACTAAATCACTCCAAATTTCATGTATCATCGGTGGTATCTCGAATCATTCAAAATGGACACCAAACACATCACGGGTAATATAATTCACATGATCCATTCAACATAGTTTGGTACAATAAATTATTACACATCATTTCTTCCCTTGTGTCCCTGCTTGCTTACGATTGTGCCGTATCCATGGAGCATCCTCATCATTTAACTTAATGCTTGGGTCGGTGTTCACTTTGAAGGGCGGAATTTCAGCAAACATATTATAATCTTCCGACATGTCATCTTGTCCTCCACTCCCACGATGTTTCTTTTCCCTGAAAGAACAATGTGGCGCTTTGGATCATCGCATGATGTACTGATCGCTTTCTTATCTTTCCGCTTCCTCGGTTTGCTACTCATGTCCTTCACATAGAAAACCTGAGCGACATCTTTCGCTAGGGACGAATGGTTCGTCAAGGTAACCAAGATTGTTGAAATCCACCATTGTCATTCCGTATTGCTGGTCCACCTTTACCCCACCTCCTGTTAGCTTGAACCATTTGCACCGGAACAAAGGGACCTTAAAGGAGGGTCCATAGTCAAGTTCCCATATCTCCTCTATGTAACCATAATATGTGACCTCTTGCCCATTCTCGGTTGCTGCATCAAAGCGGACACCACTGTTTTGGTTGGTGCTCTTTTTATCTTGGGCGATCGTGTAAAATGTATTCCCATTTATCTCGTACCCTTGGAAAGTCGTTATAGTCGAAGATGGTGTCTTGGCCAACATGTACAGCTGATCTACAACATCATTGTCATTCATTAAATGTTTTCTCAACCAACTGCCGAAAGTCTCCATGTGGGCCTTCCTAATCCAGGATTCAGGCTTCCCGGGTTGTCGAACGTAAAATATTCTTGTGTTTCTCAAAGTACGGAGCCACCAAGCTGGAATTGGTCGATGCAGTGTGGTGTGCTTCAAGAAGAGAATGGTCAGTCCATACATATCGTTGATTTCATTCCGATCGTGCCTTTTCCACTTAGTCTCCCCTCGTGCGCGATCGAGGAAGACCAATCGGCTTAAGGTCAGGAACAAAGTCAACACAAAACTCAATTACCTCCTCATTTCCATAGCCCTTGGCGATGCTTCCTTCTGGCCTAGCACGGTTACGAACATATTTCTTTAATACTCCCATGAACCTCTCGAAGGGGAACATATTGTGTAGAAATACAGGACCGAGAACGAAAATCTCTTCGACTAGGTGAACCAGGAGGTGCGTCATAATATTGAAGAAGGATGTCGGGAACACCAACTCGAAACTGACAAGACATTGGATCACATCGTTCTGTAACCGTGGTAGAACTTCTGGATTGATTACCTTCTGAGAGATTGCATTGAGGAATGCACATAGCTTCACAATGGCTACTCGAACATTTTCCGGCAGGAGCCCCCTCAAAGCAATCGGAAGCAATTGCGTCATAATCACGTGGCAGTCGTGAGACTTCAGGTTTTGGAACTTTTTCTCCGCCATGTTTATTATTCCCTTTATATTGGACGAGAATCTAGACGGGACCTTCATACTGCTCAGGCATTCAAAAAAGATGACCTTCTCTTCTTTGGTCAGAGCGTAGGTAGCACGACCTTGAAACCATTCCGGATGCCGGTCATCGTGGTCTTTCAAACGTTGCTGGTCCTGCCGTGCTTCCTTTGTATCATTTGTCTTCCCATACACGCCCAAGAAGCTTAGGAGGTTCACGCAAATATTCTTCAGAACGTGCATCACGCCGATTGCGGAGCGGACATCTAGGACTTTCCAATATTCTAGCTCCCGAATATAGATTTCTTCTTCCACATGGCTGCGTGCCGTCAGCTCCTTCGAACTGATTGTCCGCCAGACCCTTTCCAAAGATGACTTTCAAATCCTTGACCATATCAAATACCTCAGCACCGGTCGTTCCGCGAGCTTCGCCGGTGATCTGCCTTGCCGTTGTAATGCTTGCCTTTCTTTCTTCGATGAATTTTCGGAAGAAATCGACGATGCCCAAGGTACACGTTCTTCTTACAATTTGGCAAATGTACACTTTCAGTCTCATGTAAGCAGTGCGTGCATGCATTGTATCCCTTATTTGACAGTCGAAAGGTTACTAAGAGCAGGCCAATCGTTGATGGTTCTGAAAAGCAACGCTCGTAGGTCAAATTCCTCTTGTTTTTGCTCATCCCACACACGGACACCACCCCACAGCTGTAAAAGTTCATCAACTAATGGCCTTAGGTACACATCGATGTCGTTGCCGGGTTGCTTCGGACCTTGGATGAGCACCGCATCATAATGAACTTCCGCTTCATGCACAACCAAGGAGGAAGGTTGTAGATGCATAGAGTCACGGGCCAGGTGCTATGGCTGGAGCTCGCTGCCAAAAGGATTCATGCCATCCGTGCTTAGAGCAAATCTTATGTTCCTTGCGTCGGCTGCAAAATCTTTGAACCATCTGTCGATCTTTCTCCATTGCGTTCCATCTGCGGTGTGTCTCAACTCCCCGTCCGACTTACGGTCCTCTTTGTGCCATCGCAACAACTTGGCATGCTCTTTGTTCCTGAACAGACGTTTCAACCGTGGTATTATAGGAGCATACCACATCACCTTGGAGGAACCCTCTTCCTGGGTTTCTGGCCCTCAACATCGTCACCAGGGTCATCGCCTCTGATCTTATAACGCAATGCAGTGCATACCGGGCATTCATTCAAATTCTCGTATTCACCGCGGTAGAGGATGCAATCGTTGATGCATGCATGTATCTTCAGAACCTCTAAACCTAGAGGGCAGACAACCTTCTTTGCTTCAGACGCATCTTTGGCGGGCAACTCGTTATCCTTTGGAAACATATTCTTCAACATTTTCAGCAAGTTTTCAAATGCCGAGTCAGCTACACCTGCCTCGCCTTCCATTTCAGCAAATCCAGCAGCAGCCCAGCTTTTTCAGACCATCATCGCATCCGGGTACAGCGCCTTTCTGTGATCCTCTAACATGCGATCCAAATTCTCCCTCTCCTTTTCAGTTTCGCAGCGTCTCCGTGCATCAGCAATGGTCCGACCAAGATCATCAACGGGATCATCACGTGCCTCTTCTTCACCTTCCCCTTCACCTTCAAAGATCCTCCATGAAAGTATCACCGAAATGAGCAAGATAGCTTTCATCGATGAAATCATCCCTTCTTCATCTTCTTCCATTATAACCCCTCTTTCTCCATGCTTGGTCCAACAATTATAGCTTGGCATGAAACCGTGCCGAAGCAGATGCATGTGAACATCTCTTGAGGAAGAGTAACCCTTCTGATTCTTACAGATAACACATGGACAGATAAGAAAACCCCCCCGCTTGTTCGCATTAGCCACTACGAGGAAATCTTTCAAACCCGTAGTGAACTCGCCGGAGAGTCGGTTACCGTACATCCATTGCCGATTCATCTGCATTATTATAATATAAAATATATAATTAACCATCATGCATTTGTTAAACTAACTAGCTACAAACAATATAAATTAAACAATGAACTACACACATGCATATTTTATCAATGACACATCAAAGGTTCATCAAGTTGCTAACCGCGATCGAGGAGTGTGGCTCCAACACTTCATGTCATGTTTGTTTCATGCTCTTGGGGCATTTCATCAAACACCTTATGTGCATAAGAGGAACCAAAAGCAAACCTACACCCACTTGTGAAGAGAATGGCTCCAAATGGCTAAGTGTTGGCTGCTGGATGGGTATATATAGGGGAGGGCTTTAGTTGCGGTTGGCACGGCAAACCGTGACTAAAAAGTTGCCGAAGGCCTTTAGTCGCGGTTGTCACCAAACCGCGACTAAAGACCCTCACGTCGCCAATGGCCACCGAGCGTCCTGGGCCCAGGCCTTTGGTCGCGGTTCACCTCCAGAACCGCGACTAAAGGTCCCATTAGTCGCGGTTCCTACAGCTTCGCGACTTATGGGGCTGGACGGAAGCCTGTTTTTCCACCAGTGTGGTGCGTGGATCCTTCAATGATCCGGATGGTGGCACCACTAAAATTTTCTCCTTCAACGTCAGTAGGCATCTCCCTTCCTTCCCCTTCGCTTTTATCGCCGTTTCGTCGAGCGGGGGCAGCCCGCAGCATCCGATGCTTTCTTGTCATGTCGAGCTTCTGAGTGGGGCGAGCCATGCAGCGGAGCAAGCTGAGCGCCAGAGGGAGTGGCGGTGAACGCTGCGGCGGGCGGCCGGTGAGAGCGATGCCGAGCAAGGACAAGGAGAACCAGCGCAAGGCACAACCGCGGTCGCTATCGGGTAGGAAAATGTGTGTAGGTGTGGAGGGGCCAATCTTGGTCGTTTGTTTCCAATCTGACGTGGGGGCGCAGGGTAAACCGGAGATGGCCCAGATAGGTTTGCGGAGCAGCTGCCCAGCTACGTAGGCCTGATTAGTAATGCATGATGATGATGGCTGGGGAGAACCGTCAGTTTTTTGATCAGACGGTTGAAGACAGCAAAACGCTGAGAGGCCTCCTAGGTAGCTCCGTTTTACTGTTTAGCAATTTCAGGTATATTGGTCGATGAAAGTGAACTTGTATCTTATCTTACGCCACTTACTCTAGTTTTACTTTGTGGAGGACGTCCGATTGAATGATCTCTAGTGGATTCTATTACCAACTGTACGCAGGCATGTTTCCTTCTTATTTTACGAGCCACCAAGGTTCCGTCAGTGTAGAGGAAAGTCATCAATCCCCTGAGACAAAGACAAAAATGGCAAATAAAAGATACATACCAGAACACATCAACTATGCCATCTGAGCCTATCCAGTTGCTAGTCAGGAAAAAAAATCGATATGTTTCATGGGCTTCTTTTGCTACTCTCTTCACGGTCGCTTTACAAGGGCAACCAAATTCAATAAACAGTTCATGCTAATTCATAGTCCATGTTGGTTTCTATGTAAGAGTCATGTGAGACGCTTCCTTCTCATACACATCGGAAGCTACATTTGATCATCCACATTATAGAGTTTTGCAGGTGCTTAAGAGAATGTTATCCAATCAGTTATGACTTGACCATGGTCTAAGCTTAAATTGGTCCTGGTCCATAAAACCAAAGTTGTTGGGCAAGCGCAGAAAAGTCGTCTGAAGGGGAGTTATATTGGAATGCTCAACTCCGATCAACCCCTGGTAGGTCCCATGCCTAAAACAGGAATAAGGTCCAAACAAAATAGGGGTGATATAAGCCACTGCTCGCCTAAGAATGTACTAACGTAATGCCTACTATGGCTTTCTGAATGAGGAAGTTATGGGACTTATCTTATATAACAATATATATGGTGGAATGATTCAAAAAAATGTGGGGGTCAAGGTGTATAATGCGAGCTCCACTTTCAGGCAATGAGTTAGCTTAACCTTGATTTCTTAAGGTTTTAATACAATCATGTGAGCTGTTACTAAGAAAGGAAAAGAAAGGGTGATTGCGACTGCTCAACCGGATGAGACATCTCTTATTTATAGAAATGTGCCTACACTGTTTGATTTACCAGTTCTGGATATTGGATTTTTTAATAGAGAGAATGAAACTAATACCAGCTTATCGACAACTATGCTTTCAACCAACTCTGCCAACCCCAAATCTATATCTATATCTATATCTATATCTATACCTACTAATAAAGCAAGGTGCGTTTCTCCGGTTTTTTCATCCGTTCACCGCTAAAAAATATTTTGTCTATCCGAGGTGGTACTAAACTTTTGTACGTGCATCAGTTACCAAGGAAAAACGATATGTCCAGAATTTCATAGGTGGGCCGCGTGTGCCACGGCCCAGTAAGGTCAGCCGATTTTTTCCCCGCCCATGCAGCAACAAAATATCCTATTTCCCGCGCTATGCGGCAAATAGTTCAAGCTACGCACAGGAGGCCCAAAACTCAGCCGCCCATTTTTTCCGTGTTATGTTTATGTTTATATTTTTCTTTTTCTTTTTCTTTTTCCTTCTCTTTTTGTTTCGTATTTATTTTTTATTTTTCACATTACAATTATTTTTTTTCCCTTTTATCTTTGAAATTCGAAATTAAAAAAATGTTCAGAATTTTAATTTTTGATCAATTTTTCTAAAAATTAACGAACTCTAAAAATGTTTTCCTATTTTAAAATTTGTTTGGAATTTTACTTTTTGTCTTCCCAGAATATGGTCAACATTTTATAAAATTTATCATTATTGTTCAAGATTTTTAAAAAATGCTCCAAATTCGAAAAATATTCTTGTTCTAGCGATACGTTCAAAAGTCAAAATAATATTTGCATAAAGAAACACATTTTCAAAATTTCTTCTGAATTTTGAAAACATGTTGCCATTTAAAAATTGTTAAAAACTTCAAAATTATTCTTATTTTAATAAATAAATATATGTGAATTTCTAGAAATGTTCCATTCAAATTTTTGCTCTTGCTATTCCCAAAAATGCATTGAATTTTCAAAAAAATG
The DNA here is from genome assembly GCA_021605145.1 of Aegilops bicornis. Classification (NCBI taxonomy): domain Eukaryota; kingdom Viridiplantae; phylum Streptophyta; class Magnoliopsida; order Poales; family Poaceae; genus Aegilops; species Aegilops bicornis. The sequence continues at coordinate 14,438,274 of CM038675.1, forward strand.
TTCGTAATTTGGAAAACAAAATCATGTTGCCAAGTGTATTTGGTAGTTCATGTTACGAATTCTAAAATTGTGTTCCTATTTCAAAAATTCTTGCAATTTAAAATATTTTATTGTTCTGATATTTTTTTAAATTTTAGAAAATATTCCCATTTTTAAAAAAATGTTGGCTTTTTCCATATTTGTTCAAGATATTAAACATGCATTTAAAAAATGCTGCAAATTTGAAAAATATTCTTGTTTTAGTGATATGTTGAAAAATTGTAAATAATTTTCTCATTAAAAATACATTTTCTAAATTTCTTCTAAATGTCCCCATTTCAAAAAATGTTCACAAATTTGAAAATTGTTCGTATATTTATAAAAGGTTCATGCTTTTAAGAAATATTTGTGAATTTCAAAAAATGTTCCGTTCAACTTTTTTTTAATGTATGGAATTTTGAAAAAACTGTTTGTAATTTGGAAAGTTGTTCGCATTCCCAAGTATATTTTGTAGTTCATCATTATGATTTTTTGGAAAGTTCAAAAAATGAAGAAATGTTTCGAATCTGATGTTGTACTATACTCTTAAATATTCACACTGAACATTGGTTAGCAGGACGTGTTTGTTTTAGTGGCTAGCAACATGTGATCGGGTCTTTGAGGTCATGAGTTTGATTACTCACATACTGGGCTTGCTCCGCATCCGGACATCGAGCTAAGTCGGATTGTTCAGAACAAGGGACATCATAAATTATTGACGGTGGTAGCTTTCAGTGCCAATAAAAAAGAATATAGTGGTTAATTATAATTGAAAGAAATTGTGGGCACGTGCCGATAAAAGAGAATATATTGGTTTGGTTCTAATTAAAGGGTGCCATGTTGAACTATAGAATATGGACATGTAGGGGTCTTGATCCATTCTTATATTGAGCTAGAGGCATGTAACTTTATTATCCCGTTGCGACGCGCGGGCTTGTGCGCTAGTAGGAATATTGATTGCGATTCATCTGCACTAGAGCCTGCAACTGCTGCCTCAACTCCGCCTACTAGTGGCGACTTCGCTGGCCTCGTAGGGTACCGATTTCCTCCTGATTTGTGTGCATGCCATTGACTCCTTTAATGGGTCAAAGCCTACTTAGTTCTCTTTTTTATTACGACTATATAAGAAAAGAAGTGTTTGTGTTTAGCAAGACAGAGAATTTTGGAACCATGTAGCGAGGCATAAACATCACTACTACTAGCAGATACATATACTCACAAAGAAATTTTGGATGGGCCTCACTTTAAGTAACAATTGTGGCCTCCAGCCAAATGGTCTCGTTTCTAGCCTTTTTGTGTTGCCAACATGTCATTTTCTAATTGAGTAAACGCAGCGGCGGTATTTGAAGTTGTCCATAGTGTGACGCCCTCGATTCAATCGTACACTAATCATACACGCAAATGTGTACGATCAAGATCAAGGACTCACGGGAAGATATCACAACACAACTCTAGACACAAATTAAAATAATACAAGCTTTATATTACAAGCCAGGGCCTCGAGGGCTCGAATACATAAGCTCGAAAACACAAGAGTCAGCGGAAGCAACAATATCTGAGTACAGACATGAGTTAGACAAGTTTGCCTTAAGAAGGCTAGCACAAAAGCAACTACGATCGAAAAGGCAAGGCCTCCTGTCTGCGAGCCTCCTAACTACTCCTGGTCATCGACGGTCTCCACGTAGTAGTAAGCATCGGCGGTGGCATCTGACTTCTGGGCTCCAACGTCTGGTTGCATCAACCGGAAAGAAGAAGAAAGGGGGAAAAGGAGGAGCAAAGCAACCGTGAGTACTCATCCAAAGTACTCGCAAGCAAGGATCTACACTACATATGCAACATTATCAAAGGAAGGCTGTATATGTGGACTGGGCTGCAGAAGTGCCAGAATAGAGAGAAGGCCTAGTCCTATCGAAGACTAGCATCTTCTCGAAACCACCATCTTGCAGCAAACAAGAGGGAGTAGAGTAGTAAAACTTAAAGTAGCAGAAGTGTTATCAACCTCGGCCAGAGATCCTTTCTCGACTTCCTGCGAGAAAGAAATCCCGAGCCATACTATCCAGCTTATCATCACAATCCAATTCTCATCGCAATCCATTGCTCATATCCATGTCTCATCTCAAGTATCCAGTTCTAGTTGTATCGATCGATACAACTCCAAGTGTCCGCTACCGTAGGACAAGCTATCGATAGATGTTTTCTTCCCTGCAGGGTGCACCAACTTACCCACCACGCCGCTTAACTCCGGCGGACACACTTTCCGTGGTCATGCCCGGCCTCGGCCAAACAATACGCCGCAACCCGACCTAGGCTTAATAGAGAGGCCAGCACGCCGGACTAAACCTATGCCCCTGTGGTTCATGGGCCATCTCCCGGAAACTCCTGCACGTTGCGTCTGTGCGGCGGTGAGCGGACCTAGCTACCTTCCTAAAAAAGGCAGAGCTTACCAGTCCAACCCGGTAGCGCCGCTCGATCGGCCAGCGTCTATTAAGCTTCGGTGATGAATCTGACGCAGAACGCCCATACTATGCCCACGTGATGGTTAGTGCTATCGTGCGAGGCCCTTGGATCAAATATCCAAATCGTAGTGGATTAGGAACGCAGCGGTAACAAGCGAGACTCACGAAAGATGTGACCCGTTGCCCGTCTCGAGGACTTGCGGCAAGGGCTAGGAATGCCAGCCGCCTCGTAATTATCTCGCTGGCACCTTCCAGTGTCAACCCGTCTCCACATCACTCGCAATTAAGCACGCGCGGGTACCCCTCAGGGTCGACCCGTCTTTCCAAGTAACAGTGGTAAAAGTCCAAGTAACCGTGTGTCCAAACATCAAGGGGAAAACCCGAGGAATCACCTGAAGGAAATATGCCCTAGAGGCAATAATAAAGTTATTATTTATTTCCTTATATCATGATAAATGTTTATTATTCATGCTAGAATTGTATTAACCGGAAACATAATACATGTGTGAATACATAGACAAAGCAGTGTCACTAGTATGCCTCTACTTGACTAGCTCGTTAATCAAAGATGGTTATGTTTCCTAACCATAGACATGAGTTGTCATTTGATTAACAGGATCACATCATTAGGAGAATGATCTGATTGACATCACCCATTCCGTTAGCCTAGCACTTGATCGTTTAGTATGTTGCTATTGCTTTCTTCATGACTTATACATGTTCCTGTAACTATGAGATTATGCAACTCCCGTTTACCGGAGGAACACTTTGGGTGCTACCAAACGTCACAACATAACTGGGTGATTATAAAGGAGTACTACAGGTGTCTCCAAAGGTACATGTTGGGTTGGCGTATTTCGAGATTAGGTTTTGTCACTCCGATTGTCGGAGAGGTATCTCTGGGCCCTCTCGGTAATGCACATCATTATAAGCCTTGCAAGCAATGTGACCAATGAGTTGGTTACGGGATGAAGCATTACAGAACGAGTAAAGAGGCTTGCCGGTGACGAGATTGAACTAGGTATTGGATACCGACGATCGAATCTCGGGCAAGTAACATACCGATGACAAAGGGAACAACGTATGTTGTTATGCGGTTTGACCGATAAAGATCTTCGTAGAATATGTAGGAGCCAATATGGGCATCCAGGTTCCGCTATTGGTTATTGACCGAGAATAGTTCTAGGTCATGTCTACATAGTTCTCGAACCCGTAGGGTCCGCACGCTTAAGGTTTCGATGGCGATGCTTATATTATGAGTTTAAGATTTTTGATGTACCAAAGGAGTTCGGAGTCCCAGATGAGATCGGGGACATAACGAGGAGTCTCGAAATGGTCGAGACGTAAAGATCGATATATTGGACGACTATATTCGGAGTTCGGAAAGGTTCCGAATGATTCGGGTATTTTCGGAGTACCGGAGAGTTCCGGGAATTCGCCGGGGAGAAGTATTGGGCCTTATTGGGCCCTCAAGGGAAAGAGAGAGGGCTGCCTAGGGCAGGCCGCACGCCCCATGCCCTAGTCCGAATTGGACTAGGGGAGGCCGCACCCCTCCTTCCTTCCCTTCTCTCTTCCCTTCCTTGTCTCCTACTCCTAATACATGGAAGGACTCCTAGTTGGACTAGGAAAGGGGAATCCTACTCCCGGTTGGAGTAGGACTCCCCATGGCGCCCCTCCTAGGGCCGGCCTCCTCCTCCCTCCCTCCTTTATATACGGGGCAGGGGGCACCCCATGAACACACAAGTTGATCTACGGATCGTTCCTTAGCCGTGTCGGTGCCCCCTCCACCATATTCCACTTCGGTCATATCATCATCGCGGAGCTTACGCGAAGCCCGGCGCCGGTGAAGTCATATCGTCGCGGAGCTTAGGCGAAGCCCAGCGTCGGTGGAGCATCATCATCGTCACCACGCCGTCGTCTTGTGGAACTCATCCCCGACAGTTTGCTGGATCGGAGTCCGGGATCGCCATCGAGCTGAGCGTGTGCGTAACTCGGAGGTGCCGTCGTTTGGTACTTGGATCGGTCGGATCGTGAAGACGTACGACTACATCAACCGCGTTGTTATAACGCTTCCGCTTATGGTCTACGAGGGTACGTGGACATACACTCTCCCCTCTCGTTGCTATGCATCACCATGATCTTGCGTGTGCGTAGGAAATTTTTTGAAATTACTACGTTCCCCAACAGTGGCATCCGAGCCTAGGTTTTATGCGTTGATGTTTTGCACGAGTAGAACACAAGTGAGTTGTGGGCGATACAAGTCATACTGCCTACCAGCATGTCATACTTTGGTTCAGCGGTATTGTGAGATGAAGCGGCCGGACCGACATTACGCCAGCGTGCGCTTACGCGAGACTGGTTTCACCGTTCGAGCACTCGTGCTTAAAGGTGGCTGGCGGGTGTCTGCCTCTCACTTTAGTTGAACTGAGTGGCTACGCCCGGTCCTTGAGAAGGTTAAACGGAGTCTAATTGACGAAGTATCGTTGTGGTCTTGATGCGTAGGTGAGATTGGTTCTTACTTAAGCCCATAGCAGCCACGTAAAATTTGCAACAACAAAGTAGAGGACGTCTAACTTGTTTTTGCAGGGCATGTTGTGATGTGATATGGTCAAGACGTGATGCTATATTTTATGAGATGATCATGTTTTGTAACCGAAGTTATCGGCAACTGGCTGGAGCCATATGGTTGTCGCTTTATTGTATGAAATGCAAACGCCTTGTAATTGCTTTACTTTATCTCTAAGCGGTAGCGATAGTCGAGAAGCAATAGATGGCGTAACGACAACGATGCTACGATGGAGATCAAGATGTCGCGCCCGGTGACGATGGTGATCACGACGGTGCTTGAGATGGAGATCACAAGCACAAGATGATGATGGCCATATCATATCACTTATATTGATTGCATGTGATGTTTATCCTTTATGCATCTTATTTTGCTTTGATTGACGGTAGCATTTTAAGATGATCTCTCACTAAAATTATCAAGTAGTGTTCTCCTGAGTATGCACCGTTGCCAAAGTTAAATCGTGCCGAGACACCACGTGATGATCGGGTGTGATAAGCTCTCGTCCATCTACAAAGGGTGCAAGCCAGTTTTTCACACGCACAATACTCAGGTTATACATGACTATCCTAGAATATGCAGATATGGCCTCGAACACGGAGACCGAAAGGTCGGCGTGAATCATATAGTAGATATGATCAACATAAGATGTTCACCATTGAAAACTACTCCATCTCACGTGATGATCGGTTATGGTTTAGTTGATTTGGATCACGTGATCACTTAGATGACTAGAGAGATGTCTATCTAAGTGGGAGTTCTTAAGTAATATGATTAATTGAACTTTAATTTATCATGAACTTAGTCCTGGTAGTATTTTGCAAATTATGTTGTAGATCAATAGCTCGCGTTGTTGCTTCCCTATGTTTTTTATATGTGTTCCTAGAGAAAATTGTATTGAAAAATGTTAGTAGCAATGATGCGGATTGGATCCGTGATCTGAGGTTTATCCTCATTGCTGCACAGAAGAATTATGTCCTTAATGCACCGCTAGGTGACAGACCTATTGCAGGAGCAAATGTAGACGTTATGAATGTTTGGCTAGCTCAATATGATGACTACTTGATAGTTTAGTGCACCATACTTAACAGCTTAGAATCGGGACTTCAAAGACGTTTTGAACGTCATGGACCATATGAGATGTTCCAAGAATTGAAGTTAATATTTCAAGAAAATACCCGAGTTGAGAGATATGAAATCTCCAACAAGTTCTATAGCTAAAAGATGGAAGAGAATCGCTCAACTAGTGAGCATGTTCTCAGATTATGTCCGGTACTTCAATCGCTTGAATCAAGTGGGAGTTAATCTTCCGGATAAGATAGTGATTGACAGAATTCTCTAGTCACCAACACTAAGTTACTAGAACTTCGTGATGAACTATAGTATGCAAGGGATGACGAAAACGATTCCCGAGCTCTTCGTGATGTTGAAATCGTGAAGGTAGAAATCAAGAAAGAGCATCAAGTGTTGATGATTGACAAGACCACTAGTCTCAAGGAAAAGGGCAAAGGGAAGAAGGGGAACTTCAAGAAGAACGGCAAGCAAGTTGCTGCTCGAGTGAAGAAACCCAAGTCTGGACCTAAGCCGAGACTAAGTGCTTTTGCTGCAATGGAACTGGTCACTAGAAGCGGAACTACCCCAAGTATTTGGCGGATAAGAAGGATGGCAAAGTGAACAAAGGTATATTTGAGATACAGATTATTGATGTGTATTTTACTAGTGTTCGTAGCAACCCCTCGGTATTTGATACTGGTTCAGTTGCTAAGAGTAGTAACTTGAAAGCAGGAGTTGCGTAATGAACAGAAACTAGTTGAAGGGGAAGTGAAGATGAGTGTTGGAAGTAGTTCCAAGATTGATATGATCATCATCGCACACTCCCTATACTTTCGGGATTAGTATGGAACCTAAATAAGTATTATTTGGTGTTGAGCATAAGTATGATTTGATCATGTTTATTGCAATACGGTTATTCATTTAAGTAAGAGAATAAATTGTTGTTCTGTTTACATGAATAAAACCTTATATGGTTACACACCCAATGAAAATGATTCATTGAATCTCGATCATAGTGATACACATATTCATAATATTGAAACCAAAAGATGTAAAGTTAATAATGATAGTGCAACTTATTTGTGGCACTGCCGTTTAGGTCATATTGGTGTAAAGCGCATGAAGAAACTCCATGCTGATGGACTTTTGGAATCACTTGATTATGAATCATTTGATGCTTGCGAACCATGCCGTTTGGGCAAGATGACTAAAACTCCGTTCTCCGGAACAATGGAACAAGCTACTGACTTATTGGAAATAATACATACCGATGTATACGATCCAATGAGTGTTGATGCTCGTGGCAAGTATCGTTATTTTCTGACTTTCACAAGATGATTTGAGCAGATATGGGTATATCTACTTGATGAAACATAAGTCTGAAATAGTTGAAAGGTTCAAAGAATTTCAGATTGAAGTGGAAAAATCATCGTAACAAGAAAATAAAGTTTCTGCGATATAATCGCAAAGACGAATAATTGAGTTACGAGTTTGGTCTTCAATTAAAATAATGTGGAATAGTTTCACAGCTCACGCCACCTGGAACACCACAATGTTATGGTGTGTCCGAACGTCAGAACCAAGCACTTTATTTGATATGGTGCGATCTATGATGTCTCTTATCGGTTTACCACTATCTTTTTGGGGTTATGCATTAGATACAGCTGCATTCACGTTTAATAGGGCACCATCTAAATCCGTTGAGACGACACCATATGAACTATGGTTTAACAGTAAACCTAAGCTGTCGTTTCTTAAAAGTTTGGAGTTGTGACGCTTATGTGAAAAAGTTTTCACCTGATAAGCTCAAACCCAAATCGGAGAAGTGCGTCTTCATAGAATACCCAAAGGTAACTATTGGGTACACCTTCTATCACAGATCCGAAGGCAAGTTTTTCGTTGCTAAGATGGATCCTTTCTAGAGAAGAAGTTTCTCTCGAAAGAAGTGAGTGGGAGGAAAGTAGAACTTGATGAGGTAATTATACCTTCTCCCTTATTGGAAAGTAGTTCATCACAGAAATCAGTTCCAGTGATTCCTACACTAATTAGTGAGGAAGTTAATGATGATGATCATGAAACTTCAGATCAAGTTGCTACCAAACCTCGTAGGTCTTCCAGAGTAAGATCCGCACCAGTAGTAGCACGGTAATCATGTTCTCGAAGTCATGTTACTAGACCATGATGAACCTACGAACTATGAGGAAGCGATGATGAGCCCAGATTCCGCGAAATGGCTTGAGGCCATAAAATCTGAGATATGATCCATGTATGAGGACAAAAGTATGGACTTTGATTGATTTGCTCGATGATCAGCAAGCCATGTTAAATAAATGGATCTTCAAGAGGAAGACGGACACTGATAGTAGTGTTACTATCTACAAAGCTCGACTTGTCACAAAAAGGTTTTCGACAAGTTCAAGGTGTTGACTACAATGAGATTTTCTCAACAGTAGCGATGCTTAAGTCTGTCCGAATCATGTTAGCAATTGCCACATTTTATGAAATCTGGCAAATGGATGTCAAAACTACATTCTTTAATGGATTTATTAAAGAAGAGTTGTATATGATGCAACCAGAAGGTTTTGTCAATCCTAAAGGAGCTAACAAAATGTGCAAGCTCCAAATGATCTATCAATGGACTGGTGCAAGCATCTCGGAGTTGGAATATACGCTTTGATGTGTTCATCAAAGCATATGATTTTATAAAGACTTTTGGAAAGGCCTGTATTTACAAGAAAGTGAGTGGGAGCACTACAGCCTTTCTGATAAAGTATATGTGAATGACATATTGTTGATCGGAAATAATGTAGAATTATTCTGCAAAGCATAAAGGAGTGTTTGAAAGGAGTTTTTTCAAAGAAAGACCTCGGTGAAGCTGCTTACATATTGAGCATCAAGATCTATAGAGATAGATCAAGACGCTTGATAAGTTTTTTCAATGAATACATACCTTGACAAGATTTTGAAGTAGTTCAAAATGGAACAGTCAAAGAAAGAGTTCTTACCTGTGTTACAAGGTGTGAGATTGAGTAAGACTCAAAACCCGACCACGGCAGAAGATAGAAAGAGAATGAAAGTCATTCCCTATGCATCAGCCATAGGTTCTATAAAGTATGTCATACATAGTAACAGATCTAATGCATACCCTACCACTAAGCTTGGCAAGGAGTGCAATGGTGATCTAGGAGTAGATCAATGGACAGCGGTCAAAATTATCCTTAGTAGAATAAGGATGTGTTTCTCGATTATGGAAGTGAAAAAGGTTAAATGCCGTAAAGGGTTACGTCGATGCAAGTTTTAAACACTAATCTAGATGACTCGAGTCTCAATCTGGATACATATTGAAAGTGGGAGCAATTAGCTAGAGTAGCTCCGTGCGAGCATTGTAGACATACAAATTTCCAAAAAACATCCGGATCTCAATGTGGCTCACCCGTTGACTAAACTTCTCTCACAAACAAAACATGCTCACACCTTAGTACTCTTTGGGTGTTAATCACATAGCGATGTGAGCTAGATTACTGACTCTAGTAAACCCTTTGGGTGTTGGTCACATGTCGATGTGAACTATGGGTGTTAACCACATATAGATGTGAACTATTGATGTTAAATCACATGGCGATGTGAACTAGATTATTGACTCTAGTGCAAGTGGGAGACTGAAGGAAATATGCCCTAGAGGCAATAATAAAGTTATTATTTATTTCCTTATATCATGATAAATGTTTATTATTCATGCTAGAATTGTATTAACCGGAAACATAATACATGTGTGAATACATAGACAAACAGAGTGTCACTAGTATGCCTCTACTTGACTAGCTCGTTAATCAAAGATGGTTATGTTTCCTAACCATAGACATGAGTTGTCATTTGATTAACGGAATCACATCATTAGGAGAATGATCTGATTGACATGACCCGTTCCGTTAGCCTAGCACTTGATCGTTTAGTATGTTGCTATTGCTTTCTTCATGACTTATACATGTTCCTCGTAACTATGAGATTATGCAACTCCGTTTACGGAGGAACACTTTAGGTGCTACCAAATGTCACAACGTAATCGGGTGATTATAAAGGAGTACTACAGGTGTCTCCAAAGGTACATGTTGGGTTGGCGTATTTCGAGATTAGGTTTTGTCACTCCGATTGTCGGAGAGGTATCTCTGGGCCCTCTCGGTAATGCACATCATTATAAGCCTTGCAAGCAATGTGACCAATGAGTTGGTTACGGGATGAAGCATTACAGAGCGAGTAAAGAGACTTGCGGTGACGAGATTGAACTAGGTATTGGATACCGACGATCGAATCTCGGGAAGTAACATACCGATGACAAAGGGAACAACGTATGTTGTTATGCGGTTTGACCGATAAAGATCTTCGTAGAATATGTAGGAGCCAATATGGGCATCCAGGTTCCGCTATTGGTTATTGACCGAGAATAGTTCTAGGTCATGTCTACATAGTTCTCGAACCCGTAGGGTCCGCACGCTTAAGGTTTCGATGACAGTTATATTATGAGTTTAGGATTTTTGATGTACCGAAGGAGTTCGGAGTCCTAGATGAGATCGGGGACATGACGAGGAGTCTCGAAATGGTCGAGACGTAAAGATCGATATATTGGACGACTATATTCGGAGTTCGGAAAGGTTCCGAATGATTCGGGTATTTTTCGGAGTACTCGAGAGTTACGGGAATTCGCCGGGGAGAAGTATTGGGCCTTGTTGGGCCCTGCGGGAAAGAGAGAGGGGCTGCCTAGGGCAGGCCGCGCGCCCATGGCCTAGTCCGGGTGGACTAGGGGAGGCCGCACCTCCTTCCTTCCTTCTCTCTTCCCCTTCCTTGTCTCCTACTCCTAATACATGGAAGGACTCCTAGTTGGACTAGGAAGGGGAATCCTACTCCCGGTGGGAGTAGGACTCCCCATGGCGCGCCCTCCTAGGGCGGCCTCCTCCTCCCTCCCTCCTTTATATCTGGGGCAGGGGGCACCCCATGAACACACAAGTTGATCTACGGATCGTTCCTTAGCCGTGTGCGGTGCCCCTCCACCATATTCCACTTGGTCATATCATCGCGGAGCTTAAGCGAAGCCCTCGCCGGAGAAGTCATATCGTCAGCGAGCTTAGGCGAAGCCCTCGTCGGTGGAGCATCATCATCGTCGGCCGCCGTCGTCTTGTGGAACTCATCCGACACTTTGCCGGATCGAGTCCGGGATCGCCATCGAGCTGAGCGTGTGCAGAACTCGGAGGTGCCGTGACGTTCGGTACTTGGATCGGTCGGATCGTGAAGACGTACGACTACATCAACCGCGTTGTTATAACGCTTCCGCTTACGGTCTACGAGGGTACGTGGACATACACTCTCCCCTCTCGTTGCTATGCATCACCATGATCTTGCGTGTGCGTAGGAAAATTTATGAAATTACTACGTTCCCCAACATCACCCCCGATGAATTCCAATAGATGTAATCATCAAGGTGAACGTAAGAGGAATCACCCCCGAGGTTCACACTTGAGGGGTTGCGCGACAGCGTCGTATCGGAAGTGGTTAAGGAGGAAATCACCCTCGATGACCACGACCGGATAGCTATACTACAGGGTTATATCAGAAGTGCTGTAGAGGTTTCACCCTCGGTACTCGATAGTAACCCAGTAGTGTCGAGCAACTAAGGGAAGTGATGTGCGGTGTCGGGCCTGGTCTTCGATCCCGTTGATCGGGTCTTCAATGGTGAAGCAGGGGCAACAAGGACAAGGCGGGGGTCACTGATGGGTCTTTAACCAACCTATACTAAGCAGTTTACGATAAGCAGGTAGGTAACAATAGCAGGTTACAATAAACCGGCTATGCAGCAGAATAAAGCAAACAATAACAGTAGCAAAAACTAGTGCAAGCATGAGAGAATGTAATGGGCGATATCGGGATGCTCAAAGGGGGGGGGGCTTGCCTGGTTGCTCTGGCAAGAGAGAGGGGTCGTCAACACCGTAGTCGGACTGGCCAGCAGCAGCGTCGGTCTCGTAGTCTACCGGAGAGAAGAGGGGGAAGAAACAATGAATACCAAGTAAACAGATGCATATCGATGCATGACATGTCAAGAAGCAATGCTAGGCGTGCCCTAACGTGGTATGAGGGGGTACTGGTTAAGGAAACATCCGAAAGTATCCCGGTGTTTTGGGTTTTCAGGCGGAGGAGCGGAGGAAAAGTTGCAGGTTCTATAGGTTAGGGTGTGTGGCGGACGACGAGCAATTGCGTATCCGGATTCATCTCGTCGTTCTGAGCAACTTTCATGTTGAAAATATTTTAATCTGAGTTACGGATTAAAAGATATGATTTTTAAAAGATTTGAATAATTTCTGGAATTTAATTAATTAATTAATTAATTCGAAAAAAGTATTTATGACGTCGAGATGACGTCATGCCGACGTCGGCGATCAAGAGGGTTGACTAAGTCAACCCTGACATGTGGGTCCCGTTCGTCATACTCTGTTAACTAATTTACTTAGTTAAGTTTAATTAACAGTTGTTAATTAGGTTAATTAGTCATTAGGTTTAATTAATCAGGATTAATTAAATTAATTAAATACCTAATTAATTAATTATTTAATTAATTAATTAGTTTTATTCATTTTTATTTATTATTTATTTAAATTACATTATCCTTTTCCTTTTTATTTTTAAAACCGTTCTGCAGTGGGACACACGCTCATAAACAGATAGGGGGTGGACTGGCCACCTGGCCGACCGAGTCAACAAAGCGAGGGGGGCCACAGGCCCATCGATCGATGGCCCAAAGGGCCCCTGTGCCATGCCACGTCGGCGGGGCGGAGTTAGCTCCGGTGGCTACAGCGGGAGGGCGCCGAGCTCACGGACTTCGTGCTCCGGTGGCCAAACGGGGCGCGGGTCGGCGCGTTCGGAAGGGGAGAGGGCGGCGCGTTCGATGGTGGCAGCGGCGCGGCCGTTCTCGGCCGGAACGGCGCCGGCGAGCGGCGGAGGCGGCGAGGAGATTCGGGTCTCCGTCGGGGGCGTGCTACGGGGCCGGGAGGGCCCTAAGCGTGGCGCCGAGCCTCACAGGCTCGGCCCGTGACCAATTGGTCACCGGGGCGCCGGCGTTGAAGTTCAGCTGGGGCGTCAGTGTGGCGAAGGGGAGAGCGCCGCTCGAGGAGGAGGGAGAGGGAGGTGGGGGCAGGCGTGGCGCTGGTGGCGCATCAGTGACCGCTTGAGGCGGAGGCCGAGCCGGCGACGGGAGGCCTGTGCGACGGCGTTCGGGAGGGGAGAGGGGAGCGAGGGGCCCAAGGGGAGAGGAGAGCTCACTGGGGAGCGCGGTCTAGGAGGCGGGCTGGGGGGCGCTCGGTGGCGACCGGTGAGGAGGGGTCGGGAGGCGGCCGTCGGCGTCAGGCGGATCCGCTGAGGCGGGGGGTCGGGGACGACCCCGCTGCGGCGAGGGGGCCTCGCGCCTGGGACGACGGTGGGGAGGAAGGGATCCGGGCGGCGTCGAGGGGCACAGGGGGAGAGGGGGGCGACGCGGTCGGGGCGGCGAGGGTCGTCGGCGTCGGGGGCGCGACGGGGTGGATCGGCCCCGATTTAGATCGAAGCGGGGAGGAGAAAGGGATCGGGGGCGGTGAGTGGCTAGGGTTTCACCGAACCGGGGAGGGGGGTGGATCAGGTGGGGCGGCCGGTTGGGCCGGGCCATGGGGTGGCCGACTGGGCCAGGTGGGGGCTGGCCAGTTGGGCCAAGGGGTTTCCTCCCCACACTTTTGTTTTAATTTTGAAAATTTTTATTTCTTTGCCTATGTTTTCAATATGAAGTTGAACCGGTTTGAATCAACGAGAGTTTAGTCACGATAACCCGAGGTGACGTGGCATGATTAGCGTGGGATTACTGTGGCGTGATTATCCGGCGTCACAATTCTCCTCCACTACAAGAAATCTCGTCCGAGATTTAAGAGGGGAGTAAGGGGGAAGTTCTGGTTACGATATTCTAACGGATCTTCTCGAAGAAGTTAATCCCTTTCGTTGATGTCTTCAATTCTTTATTCCAAAGCATCATGATGAAGTTGTCGTCCTTTCTTCGGGGAACTCCATCGTACTTACGAATAGGTAAGGGCAGTTCTACAATGTTAGGATGTTATAAGGGAAATTCATCCGGGGTATCCCAAGAATGAACATATGAGTATCTCTCGAGTTGAACAGATGACACACATCGAGAGTAAAGTAAGACGGTGCAATAAGAAGTTTCAAGCGGATAGGCAATCGTTCATTGCCCAAGCAGAAAAGCGAAAGGGGTTCAGAGCAACGGAATAAGTATTGTGTCCGATACTGTAATAGGTCAACAGCAAGTGGCCAGTGAATTGCATACAAAGTCAAGCACGAGGAATAACTCTGACAACAGGGTGTACAGGAGAGTCAGGTTTCGATCATGTGGAACTGTGGGTTATGGGCCCACCATATGGGTTAAAAGTAGGAAAGGGCATTGACATCTTGCATGGTCATGTTAGCAAGCCATGTCAGAGGATCAGCCTATCAGTTATGTCGGCAACAACATCGGTACCAAGGGCGAGGGTCGAAGAGAACCATCTTGCTGCTTTCGTTGAGCGAGGCGGACCAATAGGCAAAGTTCTCGTCCATCGGTGGCTACCGGAATGTCATCAACAATAGTAACAGGGTCTTACTGACAGAGTTGTACCTCGAGGTGTTTACATAAGCAGTAGAATATTGCTGCTTAGATCATAAAGATCACAAGAAAGGTTCAAACAACCAATGGAAAGTAAAATATGATTATCATATTAAACAGAACAATGGAAAGGAAAATGTGTTTAAACACATATTTCAGGGATATATCCTTACCAAGGACAAGCAGAGCATGATATCTGTGGCAGGATATAATGTAGAAAACTCTTTAGGTAAGGGGGGGGTGTGGAATCTCATGATATTATCCATACAACGGTGTTAGGATAAAAGATAAATAAAATTTAGCATCGTGCTTCAAATGTTCCTGTTGAAAATCGGAGTACCATTGACATGCTTCGAGATAGCATTGACATGGTCTTCAGGTGAAGATCAGACTTTGGAAACACGAAGGATTCATCAGGAATAACTTGTAGAATAAGTCTTACAATTTCCTCATGGATTAACGGATAACCTTGCTGAAAAGGAATCTATAATGATAGGTCCTCCAGCCGGGGGGGGGGGGGTGCTAGGCATGACATCATGTTACCGCGTCAACAAAGGATCAACGTCATAACTCTTGGAAAGTTGTCCCAACCATCATATCTGACCGAGATTCAGAACCGATTGGTGTCAGGATACCTCAGACTTAGGATACCTGAGAAGACAAGGTGCAACGCAAATTGACAAGATGACAATGTAAGATTCTCGGGGGAAAGGAACTATGAAGTGATTTCCGTTAACAAGAGTCCATCATTAACCCAAGGAGAGGGCAAGGAGGTGTCTGGTGAACTCAACGGCAATTTACCGAGATTCCCAAAAGATGGATCTCCGCAATTAAGTGAACAAGGAGATAACATTTGTCAGATCAAATGATATAAGCAAGTATGCTCGAGGAAAACATACACAAGTAAACACTGGTTGAAAGGTGCGCCCGAAATATGGGCCGGGTTGCACGACCAACGTTGGAATGGTGATTCAATAATCAATAGTCTAAGAATTTCACTTCAAAGCAAGAGGCTTGCTAGAAGTTTTGAATTCACACGTCATAGCTCAATTGTCGGTATTCGGTTGAAAAAAATACGGGGGCCAAGGAATGAACGAAGATGGCAAGAAGTATTATGATATCAAGAATTCTTAAGAGGTGGTGAAATTCTCACCACATCCTCGACAAAAGGAGATGGTAATACTTCCGAGATAAGGAAGATCAACTGCTGGGTAGCAGGGATCTCAAGGTTTACACAAAACACGAACAAGTTGTGTTGAACGGAAGGCAATAAAGTGGTCGATGAGAACAGGAATCATCGAGGGGCAAGGAAAGGTATTACCCATCATGAATTCAATTGAATTCCTAGAAGAGCTCATAAGGTTGATGATGATCACGACACAATTGTCGAGAGATTTCATGCAGATGTAATTGAGCAGCGACGACAACAAGTCAAAGTAATGATGAAGTGAAAGGTTATTGGAACCAAGGGTACGACACAAACTCGAAACCAAGCTTGTTGTTCAAGGCGAAATGATAAGACGATGAGGATCGACGTAAGGTTAGTTCATCGTCGAAAATTGTGCTCCGAGAAGAAGGACCAGGTAGCACAGTTAAAATCATCACGACAATGATATAGCCAAACAGGCTAGGAACGGCGTGGTCGGGTACAAACTTCGTACTTATAGAAGCTATCGAAGAGTTGTTGAACCGTGAGTGCGGACTCGGTTCAGTTATCGGTGTCTTTGAGTGTTTAATAACTCGAGCCCGTGAAAAATTGGAATCTGGGAAGGTAGTACTTGATGAACTCATAAAAAGTTATGCAGTTCCATGATAATCTCGAGATACCAGGGGGGTAATACTCGACACAAGATCAAAGTAAAGGTTGGACTGGTGTATTGATCCATAGAAGACAATTGTTTTAATTTGTCCGAGAAATGGAATCAAAGAAGAACAATCATGGTCGGAACCACGGTTGCAAGGGATCAATTCACAGATACCATATGTTAGCTATCAAGGAAATAGTTATTACTACAAGAAGCTTCCATGATAGGATATACATCGCGTCCATGGGCATGAACACAAAGTTCAAGGTCGACTCCCACTTCCTCAATGCATAATCTTCCATTCACCTCTCGTATTTCAAGATGACATTAGTTGTTGAAAGTTTTACCTGGTGCAATACCAGATAAGTATGACTCGTGAAATCTTTCGGGTTCACACCGATGAGGGAAGGCGTTGGTTCAATCCCATCGGGGCTTCTTACGAACATATACCATAAGCTTCAAGAGTAAATATCACCAACTCGAAAGCAGAGCATGGTTGACAAAAGGGGAGGATATAATTTACCATAGGCATTATGTATCGGAGAAAGAACTCACAAAGTGATTAATTATGAAGGACACTGTCGGATAATAATCCAACAGTGGATATGGCGATCCACAATGGGGCTGATATGAGTATCGATACCCAATCGTGAGGAAGAAAGATTGCAAATGCATCGGTTTATAGAACAGCTGAATAGTTCAACGCTTAATTAGCAAAGTAATTATGATTTTCAAAACAAGGGATCAGGAGCAAATGCTCTGATCAAGAATGGATAAGCTGAATAGACTTAGGGGTACAATCAATCGACAATTGGATTGGTCGAGAACCAATTCCGCTTAAAAGAATGGCAGCTCAGCCGGAAAGGTAATTTATAAGGATCAATGATGATTATGGTGTTACAGAAACATATTGAGTCAACAGACTCAAAATGATAATGACAAGGAATGTCAATATGACTACGAGACCTATGGGATTAACCATAATGCAAGCAAGCAAGAATTTCAAGAGCCAAAGGCTCCAGAGGGTTTTCGGAGGATCGAATAGTATTTTGAAGACTTTTGTGAAACACATGAACAACTGGGGATGAGCGGATACTCGACAAGTGCGAGGATTTATTTGAAGGGGTATTCATGTGGCAAAGATCTGCTAGGCAGTAGGCACAAAGTATTCTCGGAACAATAGAGAAAACTTCGGGGTATCTTGTAATAACAAGATCACTGGGGGATGATCGTATGAATGGCAAGTGTAAGTAGTTATCCATACGGATTTATCGGTGGTCAGGAATAGCAAAAGTGATGGGCACAACGTCTCGAGAGAACATCAGAGAATATCTTCGGAATCTTCTGATTAACAGACGATCATCTGAAGTGAGGGGCTCTCCGGGAGAAAGTACTTGCGAGAACCTAAAGTTAGTCTTGTTTTTAGCAAATTCATTTAACCCGAATAGAAGAGAGTTCGAGTCCCGCAGTAAAGGTCGAGGAGTAAAAGATCCTAGTACCACCCGATGGCGGCGTGGGCCCTTAAGGCACACAGCCAAGTTAGTAAAAGTTTTTGCAATGTCTAGACTCGACTTGGCCAAGGAGTGTGGAAGGGGATTCCTACAGGCGATCGGCTCGATACCAACTTGTGGCGCCCTCAATTCAATCGTACACTAATCATACTGCATAAATGTATGCGATCAAGATCAAGGACTCACGGAAGATATCACAACACAACTCTAGACACAAATTAAAATAATACAAGCTTTATATTACAAGCCGGGGCCTCGAGGGCTCGAATACATAAGCTCGAAAACACAAGAGTCGTGGAAGCAACAATATCTGAGTACAGTACATGAGTTAGACAAGTTTGCCTTAAGAAGGCTAGCACAAAAGCAACTACGATCGAAAAGGCAAGGCCTCCTGCTCGAGCCTCCTAACTACTCACAGTCGTCGACGGTCTCCACGTAGTAGTAAGCATCGGCGGTGGCATCGACTTCTAGGCTCCAACATCTGGTTGCATCAACCGGAAAGAAGAAGAAAGGGGAAAAGGAGGAGCAAAGCAACCGTGAGTACTCATCCAAAGTACTGCAAGCAAGGATCTACACTACATATGCAACATTATCAAAGGAAGGTCTGTATATGTGGACTGGGCTGCGAAGTGCGAGAATAGAGAGAAGGCCTAGTCCTATCGAAGACTAGCATCTTCTTCGAAACCACCATCTTGCAGCAAACAAGAGGGAGTAGAGTAGTAAAACTTAAAGTAGCAGAAGTGTTATCAACCTCGGCAGAGATCCTTTCTCGACTTCTGCGAGAAAGAACTCCCGAAAGCCATACTATCCAGCTTATCATCACAATCCAATTCTCATCGCAATCCATTGCTCATATCCATGTCTCATCTCAAGTATCCGATTCTAGTTGTATCGATTGGGATACAACTCCAAGTGTCCGCTACCGTAGGACAGGCTATCGATAGATGTTTTCTTCACTGCAGGGTGCACCAACTTACCCACCACGCCGCTTAACTCCGGCCGGACACACTTTCCAGGGTCATGCCCGGCCTCGGCCAAACAATACGCCGCAACCCGACCTAGGCTTAATAGAGAGGCCAGCACGCCGGACTAAACCTATGCCCCCAGGGGTCATGGGCCATCTCCCCGGAAACTCCTGCACGTTGCGTACGCGGCCAGTGAGCAGACCTAGCTACCTTCCTAAAAAAGGCAGGAGCTTACCAGTCCAACCCGTAGCGCCGCTCGATTCGGCCGACGTCTATTAAGCTTCGGTGATGAATACGACGCAGAACGCCCATACTATGCCCACGTGATGGTTAGTGCTATCAGGCGGAGGCCCCTTGGATCAAATATCCAAATCGTAGTGGATTAGGAACACGCGGTAACAAGCAGAGACTCACGAAAGATGTGACCCCGTTGCCCCGTCTCGAGGACTTGCGGCAAGGGCTAGGAATGCCCGGCCACGCCTCGTAATTATCTCGCGGGCACCTTCCAGGTCAACCCGTCTCCACATCACTCGCAATTAAGCACGCGCGGGTACCCCTCAGGGTCGACCCGTCTTTCCAAGTAACAGTGGTAAAAGTCCAAGTAACCGTGTGTCCAAACATCAAGGGGAAAACCCGAGGAATCACCCCCGGTGAATTCCACTAGATGTAATCATCAAGGTGAACGTAAGAGGAATCACCCCCGAGGTTCACACTTGAGGGGTTCTTGCGACAACGTCGTATCGGAAGTGGTTAAGGAGGAAATCACCCTCGATGACCACGACCGGATAGCTATACTACTCTGAGGTTAATATCGGAAGTCTTTGTAGAGGTTTCACCCTCGGTACTCGATAGTAACCCAAAGAGTGTCGAGCAACTAAGGGGAAGTGATGTGCGGTGTCGGGGCCTGGTCTTCGATCCCGTTGATCGGGTCTTCAATGGTGAAGCAGGGGCAACAAGGACAAGGCGGGTGTCACTGATGGGTCTTTAACCAACCTATACTAAGCAGTTTACGATAAGCAGGTAGGTAACAATAGCAGGTTACAATAAACCGGCTATGCAGCAGAATAGGAGCAAACAATAACAGTAGCAAAATCTAGTGCAAGCATGAGAGAATGGAATGGGCGATATCGGGATGCTCAAAGGGGGGCTTGCCTGGTTGCTCTGGCAAGAGAGAGGGGTCGTCAACACCGTAGTCGAACTGGCCAGCAGCAGCGTCGGTCTCGTAGTCTACCGGAGAGAAGAGGGGGAAGAAACAATGAATACCAAGTAACAGATGCATATCGATGCATGACATGTCAAGAAGCGATGCTAGGCGTGCCCTAACGTGGTATGAGGGTACTGGTTAAGAAACATCCGGGAAAGTATCCCCGGTGTTTTGGGTTTTCGGGCAGAGGAGCCGGAGGGGAAAAGTTGCAGGTTCTATAGGTTAGGGGTGTGTGGCGGACGAACGGACTTCGTATCCGGATTTGTCTCGTCGTTCTGAGCAACTTTCATGTTGAAAATATTTTAATCCGAGTTACGGATTAAAAGATATGATTTTTAAAAGATTTTAATAATTTCTGGAATTTAATTAATTAATTAATTAATTCGAAAAAAGTATTTATGACGTCAGCATGACGTCATGCTGACGTCAGCAGTCAAGAGGGTTGACTAAGTCAACCCTGACATGTGGGTCCCGTTCGTCATACTCTGTTAACTAATTAACTTAGTTAAGTTTAATTAACAGTAGTTAATTAGGTTAATTAGTCATTAGGTTTAATTAATCAGGATTAATTAAATTAATTAATTACCTAATTAATTACCTAATTAATTAATTATTTAATTAATTAATTAGTTTTATTCATTTTTATTTATTATTTATTTAAATTACATTATCCTTTTCCTTTTTATTTTTAAAACCGTTACTGAGGTGGGACACACTGTCATAGACAGAGAGGGGTGGATCGGCCACCCTCACGACCGAGTCAACAGAGCGAGGGGGGCCTGGGCCCATCACTGGCCAAAGCGGGCCCCTGTGCCATGCCACGCCGGCGGGGCCGGAGTTGGCTCAGTGGCTACCACGGCGGAGGGGCGCCGAGCTCACGGACTTCGTGGTTCGGCCAAACGGGCGCGGGTCGGCGCTGCTCGAAGGGGAGAGGGCGGCGTGTCCGATGGGGGCAAGGTCGGCCGGACTGCCGGAACGGCGCCAATGAAGCGGCGGAGGCGGCGAGGAGGTTCGGTCTCCGTCGGGGGCGTGCTACGGGGGCCGGGAGGGGCCTAGCGCGGCGCGCCGAGCCACACGGGCTCGGCCCCGTGACCATTTGGTCACCGGGGGGGCGCCGGCGTTGAGTTCCGCGGCGCGGGGGCGTCCGGGTGCGGCGGAGGGGGGGGGAGAGCGCCGCTCGGGCGAGGAGGAGGGAGAGGGAGGTGGGGGACGGCGTGGCCGCGGGCGGCGCACCGCGACCGCTGGCGGGCGGCCGAGCCGCGACGGGAGGCCAGTCGACGGGCGGCGTTCGGGAGGGGAGAGGGGAGCGAGGGGCCCAAGGGGGAGAGGGAGAGCTCACTGGGGGGAGCGCGGGGTCTAGGAGGCGGGCTCAGGGGCGCTCGGTGGCGACCGGTGAGGAGGGGGTCGGGGAGGCCGTCGGCGTCAGGCGGATCCGGTGAGGCGGGGTCGGGGCGACCCAGCTGCAGCGAGGGCCTCGCGCCTGGGACGACGGTGGGGAGGAAGGGATCCGGGCGGCGTCGAGGGGCGCAGGGGGAGAGGGGGCGACGCGGTCGGGGCGGCGGGGGTCGTCGGCGTCGGGGGCGCGACGGGGTGGATCGGCCCCGATCTAGATCGGGGCGGGGGAGGGAGAAAGGGGATCGGGGGGGCAGTGAGTGGCTAGGGTTCCACCGAACGGGGGAGGGGGGTGGATAAGGTGGGGCGGCCGGTTGGGCCGGGCCATGGGGTGGCCGACTGGGCCAGGTGGGGGGGGCCTGGCCCAGTTGGGCCAGTGGGGTTTCCTCCCCCACACTTTTTGTTTTAATTTTTGAAATTTTTTATTTCTTTGCCTATGTTTTCAATATGAAGTTGAACCGGGTTTGAATCAACGAGAGTTTAGTCACAGTAACCGAGGCGACGTGGCATGATTAGCGTGTGATTACTGTAGCGTGATTATTCGGGCGTCACACATAGGCTCTCATGGCTTAGGTTATGGCTGCAGTCTAGCCCACTTTCGACCAAGTCTTACACATAGATCAAATCACACACCATGGACCGCGGTATGCTGACCCGGATTGAGCGCATGGGCAGAACACACATGGTGATGTTTTGTACTTCACCAATCAAGTGTCCCGGTGCCGTTACTGTACTCCAAATAAGACTCCCCAAGCTAACGAACAGGGGGAATGCAACTTGGTTGAGGAAACTATCTAGTTTAGTCGGAGATCCTAATGCTTCCAAGTCCTAGGATGTCTTTGGGTTTCGACTACATGGCAAAAGAAGTTTCCAACTAAGTGCAAAACTTGTTCCATCACGTACACACATGCTGTATGTTGGTATTAACCTAGCATATCAAAATCTATTCCAACCAAGACGAAAAACTTGGGTACATTGCTTATGTGGTATATGCTAGTATGAACCTAGCAACAACTAAGCTTTTATGCTTTGCGTGTCCTATGCAGAATAGTTTTGTTGTGAGTTATGATCATGTTCCATCTCTCTTCTCATGCTTAAATAGGAACACAATCACATACATTACCGTACCACTTGATACAATATGTGGAACAATCATGCGACGAATGCTTTCATGCTCACCATAAAATGAGCATGTGGGCATGTATGAAGTACTACAATTATCCCCTCCCTGGTCAAAGCAATTTGAGCTTAGAGTGTAGTAGATGACCACAGTCGGATAATGTCTTTGCATTTGCTGTGTCAAGTCGCAGGCATCATCACTATGAACTTGGTTAAGATAATGAATCATCAATATATACAAGGGCATAAAATACCGAAGCAATCATAATATCCACAATATACAACCACATATAAAAAAACATCAAATCATCATTTGGTAGTATCTGCCAAGAAAGTGGCAATTGAAGGGTGGGGTGGGGGAGGAGGGTGCATGCCCTTAAACACAAATATAAATGTAGAGGGTTTTCACATAAATTAGAATGATCCAGGTGACATAAACATAATGACCAAATGAAGTTTGTTTGGCCCCCGCAGCTTTCTCACTCATGTATCCTTTTAGAGGTTAATATACATCATCGATCTTGTTGGAAGCAGGGAGTAACAAAAGAGCTGAAACTCCAAAAACAGAGTACTCTGCTTGCTTTTCCAAAAGCAGAGTACGTAGTCATTCAGATGTAGTCACAACCAGTGCCCACTATGCTAGATAAAATTCAAAGGAAAAAAAGGCAGACGATTGATGATGCACATCTCAAGCTTGTAATCAGGTGGATGACATACATACAAAAATACCTCAAATCCTTTAAAGACAAAATATACAAACTTAAAAAAGAAGTCAAAACAAGTCTATTCTACTGTCGATTAGGGCATAGGATACACTTGAGCAGAGAACTTTATCCAGGCACCTCATCTCTACCATAGCATCAAAAGCAAAAAACATCTTCAGCTTGCTCCAGAGTTAACTCAATCGTTGGACTAGTAAATACGACTCATTCTGGTATCACTTCCTCTTTCTGCAACTTGATGTGCTCCGTGGAATCGACCTTCTTTCCAAGTGTTGCTCGTGCCTGTGGATAGATGAAACAAGATGAATTTACCACACATGGAACATAATAGAAAGCACATGAATACAAGCCTACCAATTATATAACAACATCAGATAGATTAATAGCTATTTTGCATCATTCTAATGCACATATGGCATGAAGCAACAAACCGAAGTTTGCAAATGTGTATCAAAATGTGCACGTGGCTTCACAACCTGAAGCTTACATGATAACACATCAATAAGATGATATTTTTATTCAACAAACCAATTTAGTTTGTTTCTTCGGGTTAAATCCAAAGAAAAATGAATGAGTAAGCAGCTTATCATTCAATATTTATCAATTAAAAAAGGAACAGATAAACTACGCCACCAGAAATTTATATAGCAAAGAGGGTCAGATAAAGGAAGATGTGTTAAAACTAATGGATGAATACGAAGATGCATCCAGAGGAGAGAAGAATGAGAGCTAAGGAAATATGGAAATACTAGAAACAGTAAGAACTTTAGGTTTAGAAAGGTCATCATAAGAAAAGGCAATTGATTGAATATATTAGGCATGGTTTTAAATAGCCTGCTATAGCGTTTATATGATGTCCTGCGCTAAGGGTTTTTTGTCCAAACACATGAGCAAATATTTTAAATAGCTCGCTATAGCACCGCTATGGCATTTAGAAGAGGTCCGCCATTAAGAGGCTTAGCGCGCTATTTAAAAGTTTGATATTAGGTGAGGAAACAAATAGTACGCCGGTCTTTCTTAGAATAATACTATTATTCTCCTTGTAGTCCTATGATACTTTCACTATATGCAGGAACTTCCTAGCTGTTTATCAGTTCAGAAAAAAAAACTCAATTGCAACATCGCTCTGAAAGCTCAATTGCACCATAGATCTGCTCCAAAATGCATTTTTCTCTAAGCATCCTTTTGCTGAGCGAGTGAAACGATCTGGTATGTAAATTGAGTTGCACATGTACGATGTTACCTGCCCCAAATCTATTCCTCATCCACAACACATGGTGGCTTGAAACCAATCTGCTATCTAGTTCACCCAAGCCAAATCATTTCATTCAGTAATACATACACTGTTCCGTTTAGATATTGTCATTGCAGGATCACACTGCATCAAGCAAACTCATATTTTAAGCAGGGCAAACCTATTCTTTTAGACATTCAAGGGTTTATGAAAGAGCCAGTGGACTGTAACCATGTAAAAACAATCTGAGAGAACTATTTCATCGGTTTTAAAATTGCTACTCAGAGAGCAAACAAGGGGTTGATGTTATTTGATAATACTAATACAAATGTTATATATAAAGATGCAAATGTATTGATTAAGGCAATAAATTGAAAATGATCTGAGCATGCCGGTCAAAACAAGGGCCATTCAATATACAAGCCCGTTGCCAACTTTGGATTACTAGAAGATGACAGTAAAGTTATTTCCTTTTATAAGTAATGCATTGATTGAAGTCATAAGATGATCATATGCGCGTTCACTTGATGAGAATTGCTTTCCGAGGTTAGTAAAGCTTCCAGTTACATGTAAATGGGATAGTACATTATCACAAAATGCACCAACAATACATAACACCAATTAACTACGTATTAAATTGCAGACGAGTCATAATACACTAGGCAGGATATGAATTGGCTGCATCCATAACAAGTACTGGTTGCAAGCAAATAAGCAACAAAGCATGCTACTATCAAACAAATCCCTACAACATATTGCTTTGTTGTATAACACTGAGACCAGATTATATAATAGTAAGAAAAGAGTAGATAACAAACTCACCACTTCAAATAGTTGGTGCACACAATGATGGTGGCAAACCAGCATATAGTCGACCATACATGTTGGGTTTGCTAAGCTCAGCGAACAACTCGACCTGCAACGTCTTGACGCCCACGGAAAATAATCCAGATTTAAGCATGTGTTTTGTAGATGGGGTGTACAACGCTTCCACGAGCAGGTATCCCCTAGCTACACCAACAAGAGCAGCACGCTTTACCAGCAACAAGATGACCTTCTCCAAGTACCATTGGTCATTTCTTAGAATTGAATACGTCAGCCAACATCGGTCATCTTCTTTGTACTCATCATAGCATTTAGTGAGCATCCCGAGCATTCCGTCCGCTGCCTCGACGATGACATAATTGCGGTTCGGTGGTTGTTCAGGTGGGAGGTTGACAACAGAGAACTCCATGGTGTGTGTAGTGTCAAGGAGAAGCAACTTGTTCATGAAATGCAAACGCCAACAGAAGCATCTGTGGACGTTCCGACGATAGGACAACCAAGGCTCAGAGTTCTCAAATGAGCCAACAGTGGCCTGAGCACTCCATTGATCATAAGTAAGAATGTGCCATTGTCCATCCAAAGAGGAGAAGACCATCATGAGCAGATTTATTCTGCATTGTGCCAAGCACACCACTTTGAATGATAAAGGGTTCGCCTTATCCTCGCCGGGAGCAAGGAAACTCTCCAGCATGAGGAGGTCCGGTCTACGGACCAGAGCTTTCAGGTGGTCGGGGACGAAAGGCAGCATGATGTAGTGGCGGTGCACGGGGTCGCACGGCGAGGTCCCTGACCAAAAATTGGCTGTACTGTGAGTCACACAGCTCAGCGCCCACGAGGAAGCGGCTGCGGCTTCCTCTTTGACCGGGGCGCCCGCAAGGAGGGCCCGTCTATCAAAGAAGTCAATTTCACTCCAGGAGCGGCCGGCGGTGGAGGGGAGGAAGGAGGAGCAGGAGAAGTCGAAGCCAGCGAAGGCGCGGGCTGGGACGGCAGAGGGGTGCGGCGGCTGGGCCGAGATGAAGGGATCGTGGACCATGCCGACGAGAGGTGGCGGGTGGATGACACGGTACCGCCGAAGGAAGGCGTGGCCGGAGATGACGTTGCAGAAGGAGGCGCAAGCGGTGGAGGCGCGGGCGAGGTCGGCGGCGGCGGGGAGGCGGAGGAATATTTCCTCGAGCAGCACATCCGGGAGATTGGCGATGGACGGCGCCGACGGTGGGATCTGCTGAGGGCCTGGCGCCGGCGGCGAGGCCATCATGGTGTACGGGAGGAAGATTTCCCGGAGCAGCCCGTCTTGGACTCGAAGGGACGGCGGCTCCGGCGGTGGTGCTGGGTTGGAGGTTTGCCGCGGCGCCATCGGAGTGGCCCGGATGGGGAATTGGGGATTTTGGTGGGTTTGGTGAGGAACGATTGCAAAAAAAATGGACACTTCACCGCACAAGGTGGTCAACATAATCCATTCTAAACAAAAAAATCACCACTGTCTAAACATTCCCTAATTAACAATTCTCTTGATTTTGTCGACCCAGATGGTCCAACTAGTAATCCATTTCTTTTAATGGTCAGGAATAACTTTGTATTGAAGGATTTAATTAGCCAATATTCAATGGGAATGGATTCGCAATGATTCCGTAAAAGATTGCGATTTTTTATCGCAATAAAATTCTAATTTCATTAAAATAAACCTACATGATGAAATGGTTCCATGATTAATCATTTGGTATGTCAACATTTACATGTTTATTAGACTAGTTGAATGCTCGTGCATTTCCACAGAATAAAATATGTGCTGCTACTTCTCAAATGATCATGTTTGTATGATAATTGCAACCAACAAAGGTGTGTTGCTGCTTCTATAGTGATTATGCGTGTATGATAATTGCAACCAACAAAGGTACTCGACAAGTATTTCTTCAATTCGTGAATGCAAGCGTGATACAAATGTTGTCTTAAGATCAAGACTGCATCAGAAATGGTAATTTTATCATCTCTGATGATCAATTTATGCCCTCACAACTCCTTTTATTCTAGTCATGCATCTCCTTGATCATTTATCTCGGATACTAGATCTTCTTGAACTCGGGTATATACTAGGTAACTGTAGTGAATGATAATTGCCTGTATATATATACTTCAGGTAATTGTACATGCGTTGGAACGAATGCATAAACATTCTAGTGAGTGAATATGATTGTGCACCAAAATAGACTTTATTTGTCAATTGAATCGTTACTTTATTGGCAGTATAATTTTGTTTGGTAAGCTAATAAGACATGGGGCTGTTGACATGATTTTTTTTACAACGGCAGGGAAAATCAAAGATGAGATAGAAAAAAAAAATCAAAACAGGGGCAGTTGACATGATAAGATGGTCTCATTGGCAATTCTAATCCCGAAGCCTTCATATTTTATTTCAAGACCCTTTTGGTTAAGGCAAGCCAACTCCCTACCCTATGCCTCTAAGCATTGCTTGCATCATTTCGGGGATGTTTAGTACTCCCTCCGGCCGAAAATACTTGTCATCAAAATGATTGAAAAGAGATGTATCTAAAACAAAAATATGTCTAGATACGTCCTCTTTTTTCCATTTTGATGACAAGTATTTCTGGACAGAAGGAGTATATATGTCTTTTATTTTTAGGTGGCTATGTCTTGGTATGATCCTATGGGACATCTGTTGAGTATTGTTTGGGTGCTTAGGCTTGGTTTTAACTTAAGGCGCCACATATTTCAAAATCGGTAGAAAGCGCCCACGCCTTCCAAGTGTTATGCTTGTAATGGGCTGGCCCATAGCTTCCATTTGGTCACGGTCTTTTCCAATTTTTTCATATATGTGTTTTATCGCTTTATCTACTAGAATTTTGTTAATTTTTTATTCAAGTTATTCATGAGCCTTGTGAACATTCAGTGCATCTTTTTTACATGGTGATTTTCCTTCATGATTGTTTTTTTCACTTTCTGCTCTTTATTATTTTGGATATTTTTTTAAAAAAATTGATTTTAAGAATAATGTCCATTAATTTTATCTTATTTTGCATATTTAAAAATTCTAGTGAATTTGAAAAATGTTCATAATCCAAACAAATTTGTGAATTTTAGAAAAGTTCACTTTCTTACTTGTTGCATGATATGAATTTGGCACCATCCCTTTTTATCTATTCGGCCTTTTTCGGAGAAGGACCTGTTGATAATTCTAATCTCCGAGCATTCACATTTACAGTTTAAAATTCATGATATTTTTTAATATTTATGAACATTTATAGAATAGTGAACATTCTTATATTTTTTTAATTCCTAAATAAAAATAGTCCAAAATAATAAACCAACTGAAAAAAAGTCGAACGAGAAAATGACCGTAAAGGAAAATTGCCAGCCAAAGCACTAAGGTGGTCGCTGCCCAGTGTGTGCTTTGACGCTAAATTGGCGTGTGAAGTGCTAAATAGGACGTCCCAAGAACTGATGGGAAATTTCCGGGCAGTTTTCAAGCCATGGACCAACAAGAAGCACTAACCGATATCTTTTCAATAAAGACTCGATGGTTCGCGGGATTCTGCAATTCACACCAGGTATCGCATTTCGCTACGTTCTTCATCGATGCGAGAGCCGAGATATCCGTTGCCGAGAGTCGTGTGGATTAAATAGCTTTGCAACACGAGGGACGGCTAGCAAGCTAGCCATGCCCCCGGGTTAGGCACAGTGTTCCTTGACGCCTTCGGCGCCGTGGGTTCTTTTACCCCGAGCCCCCACCCGCTCCGAGGAGGGGAGGTGGTCGAGGCATTGGCCGAGCGACGGACGATGCCGTCACCGACGGATTGGATGACGCGTGCGCGGTCTGTTTTGGTCAGGGTCACGACAATGATCCTTCCGCAGGTTCACCTACGGAAACCTTGTTACGACTTCTCCTTCCTCTAAATGATAAGGTTCAATGGAATGCCTTATGTAAACCCAAGGTTTAAAAAAACATAGATAAATACTTGTAACTGGTAGGCTTGTATTTATATGCTTTCTATGCTATTCCCATGTGTGGTAAATTCATCCTGTTTCATCTATATATAAATTCATCCTGTTTCATCTATACACAGGCACCAGCACCACTTGGAAAGAAGGTTGATTCCACTGAGCGCGTCATGTTTAAGGAAGATGACGTGATAGCGGAACAAGGCATATTTATCTGTTCAATGCTCGGTCTTGTACTCCAGTGAAGTTGTGGTTGAAGTTTCAGATATATGCTGTATATTAACCTCTAAAAGGGTACATAATTGCACGTAAAAGGATACATAGGTGTACGCAGTCTAGAAATAAGTATGCAACTAAGTATGCATCCTTGTGTTGTCTAATAGCTGCTCGAGAAAGCGCTGGAGCTAACAAACTTCATTTGGTCATTCTGTTTATATGTCACCTGAACCATTCTAATTTTTGTGGAAGTCTCTCTACTAGTATGTTTGTGTTTAAGGGCATGCACTTATACAAGATTGGCCTCCTCCCCCCACCCCGCCCTTCAATTGCCACTTTCCCAGCAGATACTACCAAGTGATCATTTGATGGTTTTTTATATGTAATTGTATATTGAGGTTATTATGATTATTGTTTCTGCTCTCATATATAGTGACAATTTATTATCTTTATTCTTTACTATGTTCATAGTGACGTTGCCTGCGACTTGAGACGGCGAATGCAAACGCATTATCATGTTGTGGTCGTCCCTACACTTTGAGCTAATTGATATGGCCAGAACATCTATCAGTGAGCTAGTGTATTGAGGGAGGGGATAATCATAGTAGTTCAGACATGCTCACATGCTCCTTTTATGCTGGGCATGAAGCATTCATCGCATGGTTGTTGCACATATGGTATCAAGTGGTACGGTAATGTATGTGATAGTGTTCTTATTTAAGCATGAGAGGTGAGATGGAACATGATCATCACTCGCAACAAAACTGTCTTGCATAGGCGGAGTAAGGCGTAAAAGCTCAGTCCAAGTTTTTTTGCCTTTGTTCGAATAGATTTTGATATGCTAGGTTAATATCAACATGCAACATGTGTCTACGCAATGGAACAAGTTTTGCACTTAGTTGGAAATTGCTTTTGCAATGTAGTCGGAACCCAGGGACATCCTAGGACTTGGAAGCATCAGGATCTCTAACTAAACCAGATTCTTTCATCAATGAAGTCCCATTCCCTCTGTTTGTTAGCTTGAGGAGTCTTCTTTGGGGTACCGTCATGGAACCGGGACACTTGATTGGGGAAGTACAAAACATCACCATGTGTGTTCTGCCCTATGTGCTCAATCCGGGTCAGCATACCACGGTCCATGGTGTGTGGAGAAGCATGCACTCAACATATAGGCAAGGGACGGTGACTCCGGCAGTGGTGCTGGGTGGGAGGTTGGAGGCAGCGCCATCGGAGTGGGAAATTTGGGGATCGATGAGGAACCAGCATTTACCAGAGCACTTGACACTTCTCTTGCACTCCTCACCACTCCAAAATTCACCTGGAAACATTCCATAGTACAAAGATGCATTGAGTCTCTAATTCGAATCAATGTATTTGGTTAGCAATGGGAATGGATTAGCAATGATTCTGTAAAAGATTGAGATTTTTTATCCCATTAAAATTCTAATTTCATTAAAAAAATATACATGGTGAGATGGTTCCGTGATTAATTGTTTGGTACGCTAACATTTACATGTTTATTAGGCAAGTTGAATGCTCGTGCATTGCCATGGAATAAAATTTGTGCTGCTACTTCTCAAATGATCATGTTTGTATGATAAATTGCAACCAACAAAGGTGTGTTGCTACTTCTCAAGTGACGATGCTTGTATGATAATTGCAACCAACAAAGGTACTCGACACGTGTTTCTTTAGTTCGTGAATGCAAGCGTGATACAAATGTTGTCTTAAGATTAAGACTCAATTAGAAATGGCAATTTCCTCATCTCCGATGATCATTTTGTATCCTCACAACTCTTTTTATTCTACTCATGCGTCTCCTGGACCATTTATCTTGAAAACTGGGTCTTTTACAACTCGGGTATATACTAGGTAATTGGAGTGAATGGTAATTGCCCGTATATACTTCAGGTAATTGTACATGCATTTGCAACGGTTGCACAAATATTCTAGTGAATGGATATGATTGTGCACCAAAATATTCTTCATTTCTTGCTTGCATCATTACTTTATTCGCAGTATAATTTCATTTGGTAAGCCAATAAGACGTGGGGCAGTTACATGATTTTTTTCAAAATGATGGGGGAAATCAAAGATGAGAAAGAAAACAAATTCCAAACAGGGCAGTTGAGATGATAAGATGGCCCCGTTGACATTTCTGATCCCCGAAGCCTTCACATTTTTTTTCAAGACCCTTTTGGTTAAGGCAAGCCAACTCCCTAGCATATGCCTCTCTAAGCATTGCGTGCATGATTTCGTGCATGTTTAGTATCTATGTCTAATTATTTTTAGGGTAGTTATGTCTTGGTATGATCATATGGGACATCGGCCAAGTATTCTTTCGGTGGTTATGCTTGGTTTAACTTAAGGCGCCACATACTTCAATATCGGTAGAAAGCGCCCACGCCTTCCAAGTGTTAGGTTTGTAATGGGCTGGCCCATAGATTCCATTTCGTCACGGTCTTTTCCAATTTTTTTTCATATATGTGTTATCGCTTTCTCTACTAGAATGTTGACCATTTTTTTTAAATTATTCATGAGCATTGTGAACATTCAGTGTATCTTTTTTACTTTCATGTTGTTTTTTCACTTTCGGCTCTTTATTATTTTGGATACTTTTTTCAAAAAAAGTTTATGAATAATGCCATTAATTTTATTTTATTTTGCAAATTTAAAAAAAATCATAATTTATAAGTATTTGTGAATTTAAGAAAAGTTCACTTTCATACTTGTTGCATGATATGAAATTTGCTCCCATAACTTTTTATCTATTCTGCTTTTTTCAGAGAAGGACCTGTTTCTGATCCCCGAGCATTCACATTTACATTTTTTAAATTCATGATAATTTTTCATATTTATGAATATTTTTAAAATTAGTGAACATTCTAATAAGTTTTTAAAATTTCCTAAATAAAAACACTCCAAACTAATAAACCAACTGAAAAAAATCGAATGAGAAAACGACCGTAAAGGAAAATTGCCAGGCAAAGCACTAAGTGGGTTGCTGCCCAGTGTGTGCTTTAATGCTAAATTGGCACGTGAAGTGCTAAATAGGACGTCCCAAGAACTGATAAAAAATTCCTGGCTGTTTTCAAGCCATAGACCAGCAAGAAGCACCAACCGATATCTTTTCAATGCCTTATGTAAACCCAAGGTTTCATTTTCCTAAAAAAGTAGCTCCAAGCCTTACAAAAAAACAAAGTCGTTTGAGTGTTGTTGGCTCTTTTGGAGGCTGGCAGTTTGTGTGTTAATCAAGAGAAGCAGTTGGCTGACTTGGTGTGGCGACATCGATCTATTTATTTGTTTTGTGGCATTGGCCTAGTTTCTCCAACTCTCTAGATGGTGGTGAAGGATTTCAAACTTGCTCAACGCCGGGTGATGTCCAAAATGATGTTCCTTAGCGGTTACCAGATCTCGTTTTGGGCAGCGAGTGGTTATTATCTTCAAAGCCTGGTATGGCGAAGGTGTTTGTAGGTGTCCCTTGCTTTTAAGCTCCGACCAACGACGTGTCTAGCGGCTTTTCGTCGATCCCAACAGCAGTACAAGGGGGAAAACTTGGAATTTGTAGTCAATGGGGTAACACGTCAGGAGACCAGCGGGTTTATAACATAGAACACATGTACACACGATTTTACCAAGTTTCAGACCCCAATGTGGGAAAAGCCCTACTCCATGCCTTGCTCTTTTCTAACATATGTGTGGAGAGTACAAGAGAATAAAATGTCGGGGAAGGATCTGAATGAGTTATGATATTGGATATTCATGCGATATGCTCTGAAATCCTTCTAGGTGGTCTACACTAAACTATGGCATGGGAGAAGGTGTCCCTCTCCCATGCCCCATGTAACCCTTAGATAGCACAACCTATGGAAGGCTTCGATGTCGATGCATGGGGCTTACAGAGATTGGAGTCGATCTGTTGCCGGTTTACAACATGTTTGTGCCCTTATTCCATGTTCATAGAGTGTTTCTTGATTCCAGATGCTTCACACTCCATTTCAGGCATCGAACGATTGCCTACCCGCTTGAAACTTTGGTACCGTCATATATTGCACTCAGCGAATTCACTGAAATACAACTCGTGGGGTACCTTATGTATTTCCCATTGAGTTCACCGTCAGATGCCCAACTTTGTGGAGATGCGTTCTTCCGGAGTTTTCCCCTTGGTCGCGTTCGTAGGACGATGGAGATCCCGAAGAAAGGATGACGACTTGATCATGATGAGCTGGAGCAGAGAAATAAAGACTTCAACGTAATGGATCGACCTCTTCGAGAAGATCAACCAAGACCGAGAAGATCCGTTAGAATTTTCGTAACCCAAGCCCTCCCCCCTTACTCCCCTCCTAAATCTCGGGACGAGATTTCTTGTAGTGGAGGAGAATTGTGACGCCCGGATAATTAGACTACAGTAATTCCCTGCTAATGATGCCACGTCACCTCGGTTACTGTTGATAAACCAGCGTTAGTTCGAAACCGGTTCGAATTCAAAATTCAAAATCAAGCAAACACTAAAAGTTTTCAAATATTAAAACTAAAATGTTTGATTTGTGGCAAATAATTCATACTAAATATTGGTGATGAAACCACACTTTTGTAAAGTATTTAAGTGCACTATAGTATGTAAAACAACGACAAAACTATTTTTTTGAAATGCTCTTAAAATAATAAACAAATACAAACAACTTTATTTAATGTGCCAAAATATTTGTGGCAGTGGAATTAACTACTAATACTAAATTAGGTAGAACCTTTGTATTTTATATAAAACAAAAGTAAACTGGCAAGTAAAAGAAAACAGGAAAAGAGAAATTAAATAAAAACAAAAACTAAGATAGAAAACAACTCCCCCTCGATCGGGCCTTGGCCGAAGTTGGCTGAAAGCGGCCCGACGGCCCACCCTCACACCCCTGGCCTACTAGACCCCCCTGCCAAAGAAACCCTAGCCCACTACCCACTACCCCGATTCCTCCCCACACCCCTGCCGCTTAATTCTCTTCCCTCCTCGATCGGATCTGGATCGGGACGAACCCCCCTCGATGCCAAGACCTCGCCACCTCGACATCGACGCTGCCGTCGCCGCCATCGCCACCTCCCGCCGGACCGCCTCGTCACCTCCCACCCCGAGGGCCGCTCACCGCCCAAACACCGACGTTGCCCGATCCGTCGCCCTCGGTGCCCGACGCCAGTTCGCCCTGCCCCGCCATCGCACCTCGCTGGACGCCCGCCTCCACCTCGTCGTTTCGCCTTCGCTGCCTCGCTCATGGCGTCGTCCCCGTCGACCACCCCGAAGCTTCCCGAGCCCATCGCCCGGTCCTCGCATCCGCCTCCGTGAGCCCCCACCTCCTTCTCTCTCTCCCTCGCCACGCGCTCACATGGGCGGGCCACTGGACACGCTGCACCGACCGCCGTGTGCTGCCGTCTCCGCTGCCTACCGCCCGGGCCGTGGCCTCCTCCCGCTGGCCTCACCCCGCTGCCGTCGCTGCGCCGCCCGCCCACCTGCTCCTCATGCTGCCTGCCAGGCCGCCGGTGCCTCACTAACTGCCGGCGCTGCTTCCACCGTCACGGCCATCGAGGCCTCGGCACGCCGCTCGCCTCTCGTGGCCTCAGATGCAAGCACCCGCATCTGTACGCCCGTTAGACCGACCCGCTAAGGCCCTGGCCCAATGATAGATGGGGCCCACGCCCCAGAACGTTTAAAAAAAATTAATAAAAATAAAAATAAATTTAATTAATTAATTAATTAGTTAACTAAATTAATTAAGTTAATTAATCCAACTTAATTAGTAATTAACCTGTTAGTCTAACTAAGCAGTAATTAGTTAACCTAACCCTAATAATTAATTAAACAGAGTATGATAGGTGGGTCCCATACGTCAGCTTGACCAGTCAACACCTCTGTTGACTGATGATGTCATGCTAACGTCATGCTGATGCAGTAATACTATTTTCGAATTTAATTAATAAATAATAAATTAGAAAATGATTTAAATCTTTTAAAATCAATATAAAATAAACCATAGCTCAGATGGGAAAACTTTATACATGAAAGTTGCTCAGAACGACGAGACGAATTCGGATACGCAGCCCGTTCGTCCGCCATGCATCCCTAGCATAGTGAACCTGCAACATTTCACCTCCGGTTCATCTGTCCGGAAACACGGAACACCGGGGATACTTTCCCGGATGTTCCCCCCCTTCACCGGTATCACCTCATACCGCGTTAGAACACGTCTAGCTCTGCTTGTTGTCCTGTTATGCACTTGCTTGCTATGTATTCACTGTTTTCTCCCCCTCTTCTCTCCGGTAGACCCCGTGACGATGCTGATGCCCCTGTGGTCGACTACGTCACCGACGACCCCTCCTTCTTGTCTCGAAAGCAACCAGTGCAAGCCCCCCTTGATCACTAGATATCGCCTATTCTAGTCTATAGTGCTTGCATTAGAGTAGTGTAGCATGTTACTGCTTTCCGTTATACCTATCCTGATGCATAGCCTGTCCTTGCTACTATTGTTGTTACCTTTACCTGCAATCCTACATGCTTAGTATAGGATGCTAGTATTTCCATCTGTGGCCCTACATTCTTGTCTGTCTGCTGTGCTATACTATCGGGCCGTGATCACTCGGGAGGTGATCACGGGTATATACTATATACTTTATACTTGATACATGTGGTGAGTAAAGTCGGGTCGGCTTGTGGAGCACCCGCGAGTGGATCTTTGTGGCGGAGCGATAGGGCAGGTTGAGACCGCCTAGGAGAGAGGTGGGCCTGGCCCTGTTCGGCGTTCGCGGATACTTAACACGCTTAACGAGATCTTGGTATTTGATCTGAGTTGGGTCGTTGACCTTATACGCACTAACCGCCACGTGGGACAAGATATGGGCAACCGGCGTCGTGGTATCAGCCGAAGCATTTCGTGACGTCAGCGACTGAGCGGCGCGCGCCGGATTGGACTGGAACGCCACTAGGCTAGGTCTGCTTTCGGCCGCCCTCGCAACGTGCAGGTGTGCTAAGGGCGATGGGCCCAGAACCATGTGCGCTTAGATTTAGACCGGCGTGCTGACCTCTCTGTTATGCCTAGGTGAGGCTGCGACGTGTTGATCTTCCGGCCGGGCATGACCCGTAAAAGTGTGTCCGCCAAATGGGATCGAGCGTGTTGTGTAATGTGGTGCACCCCTGAATTGAAGTTAATCTATTCGAATAGCCGTGATCTTCGGTAAAAGGACGACTTGGAGTTGTACCTTGACCTTATGACATCTAGAACCGGATACTTAATAAAAAACACCCTTCCAAGTGCCAGATACAACCCGGTGGTCGCTCTGTAACAGGGCTACGAGGAGGATCGCCGGGTAGGATTATGCTATGCGATGCTACTTGGAGGACTTCAGTCTACTCTCTTCACGTGTTGCAAGACGGAGGCTGCCGAGCGTAGTCTTCGACGAGGATTAGCTATCCCCTCTTATTACGGCATTCTGCAGTTCAGTCCACTGATATGGCCCTTTACACATATATCCATGCATATGTAGTGTAGCTCCTTGCTTGCGAGTACTTTGGATGAGTACTCACGGTTGCCTTGTTCCCCCTTTCCCCCCTTTCTTTACCCGGTTGCTGCGACCAGACGATGGAGCCCAGGAGCCAGACGCCACCGTCGATGACGACTACTACACTGGAGGTGCCTACTACTACGTGCAGCCCGCTGGCGACGACCAGGAGTAGTTAGGAGGATCCCAGGCAGGAGGCCTGCGCCTCTTTCGATCTCAATACCAGTTTGTGCTAGCCTTCTTAAGGCAAACATGTTTAACTTGTGTCTGTACTCGGATATTGTTGCTTCCGCTTACTCTTCTATGATCGAGCACTTGTATTCGAGCCCTCGAGGCCCCGGCTTGTATTATGATGCTTGTATGACTTATTTATGTTTTAGAGTTGTGTTGTGATATCTTCCCGTGAGTCCCTGATCTTGATCGTACACATTTGCGTGCATGATTAGTGTACGATTGAATCGGGGGTGTCACAGTCAGGGGGGACGAATGCTTTGTATCTGAATATTAAAGAGGAGCACGACCTCGTTGGAACTGATCTGTTGACTGTTCCATTTGATGAGTTCTTGCGTTTTCAATCAAAAGGACCTCGATAAACTAACGTTCTTTTGCTACTGTCTGTAAGTACTATTTATGTCATTAAGTATCTATATATAGCTCGACTCTTTCATTGCATGTATTTATAATTAATTATCCTCACTATATTATGCAGATTGAAGATCGTTGAGTGCAAAAAAACAAGAAATGTATAATATTGGGTTCATTAACACAAATATCATAGATGAATTTCTGGTTAAAAAGCACGCCGAAGAGGCCGAGGCCAACTTGCTACAATCGTTGATCAAAAATCAAAACAAAGATTTAATACTCTTTCCTTACAACTTCCGGTGAGTGTTACTGTCGTGTGCATATTCGGTTTCCCTTATTACTCGAGCGAGGTTATAGTAATGTAATTGATGAGTTATGCATGCGTGCGCAGATTCCACTATGTTCTTCTGGAGATTAAGCTTGAGCGGCGAGTAGTAAACGTCTTAGACTCGAGACGAAAAGATCCCCAAACCTATGCGGACATGACTAATTTGCTCAACAAGTAAGTTCAATCGATCATTTATCACACCATATCGGCAACTTTTTGTTCATTTCCTGATATCTCAAGTAATAATAATTATTTTCTTTGTCTTGCAGGGTTTGGAAACAGTTTACCGCAGAAGTTCCGGGACTGCCGAGGGAGCTGCGATATACATATCCGAAAGTAAGTACTACTAGCACTAGTAGAAAAGGGGGTAATGGCCCAGGCCAGTTCAGCCCATTAGTCCCGGTTCAATCCAGAACCGGGACCAATGGAGCTATTTGCCCCGGTTCGTGAGCCCAGGGGGCCGGCCGGGCCACATGGGCCATTGGTCCCGGTTCGTCCGGACCTTTTGGTCCCGGTTGGTGGGACGAACCGGGACCAATGGTCCTGGCCTCGCCCACCACTATTGGTCCCGGTTGGTGGCATGAACTGGGACCAAAGGCTTCCTTTAGTCCCGGTTCATGCCACGAACCGGGGCTAATGGTGCTGTTTATATACCCCTCGTCATGAAAGCAGAGCACTCAAAGGTTATGTTTTTCTCTTGCCGGGCGAGGGGGGCTTTGTGGTGCTCTAGCTCGCCTCCTGTGCACATGAGGTGTTCGATGAAATGCCCGAGCCACACTACTTAAGCTTTCTCCTCTCCAAGCTCGACCTCCAACCTCCATTTTCCTCAATATTTGTCTAGGTTTAGCGGTCCGTCAAGCCCCGTCCCCGTCTTCACCGCCGTCGATCACCCAGCGCCGATCTCATCGCCAGCACCACCGTGGTGAGCCTCTTGTTCTTATCTTCTTTCTGAAAGGAAAAATATTCTTACTTGTATTATTTTCTTACTTTTATTATTGCATCTTATATAGTGCGATGGTTTTGGTATCCGCCCCCGTCGGCCCTCGTACTGTCTATGATTCGGATGTGATATATATTATCTTTTCATAACTATTGGTTCATTTATTGTTTATGAAAATTATGCCGACCAACGTGACATAGATTTTATTTATCTAGGAGGTTGTTGAACCGGAAATTCCAACCGACCCTATTGTCGAGAGGTTAAATTTAGTTGAAGAAGAAAACAATTTCTTGAAGGAAAAAATAAAAAACTTGAGGAGGAGAAGATGATATTGGAGTTGCATGTTGCGGATGTCGCCGATGATCACAACATCAAGATGGATGCAATGCGCTTGAAGATGAGAAAGATTAGAAAATATGCCATTCATACCGAGGCTTGGTATCATTATGTCATTGGGTCAGTTGTTACCTTGGTTGCGATTATGATCGCATTTGTTTTCGCATTGAAATGTTTTACATAGTTTCAATGTATGGTTTAATTAATTTAGATGCTCTGCAGAGCTTTATGTTGTTAGATGAGAACTATGTATGTACTTTGGTTTTTATGTGATGATGAACTTCTATTAATTTGGTCACTTAATTATCTATTCATGATGTTCTGTAATGATTTTTGACACACTTAATTATATATAATGCACGCAGATGAACCGGCAATGGATGTACGGTGACAGACACACCTCCGAGTACATTAAGGGTGTGCATGATTTTCTCGAAGTGGCTGAGGCAAACAAGCAGAATGGTTTTATGTGTTGTCCATGCCCTATATGTGGGAATACGAAGTCTTACTCTGACCGGAAAATCCTTCACACCCACCTGCATTACAAGGGTTTCATGCCACACTATAATGTTTGGACGAGGCACGGAGAAATAGGGGTTATGATGGAAGACGGCGAGGAAGAAGAGTACGATGACAACTATGTGCCCCCTGAATACGGTGATGCTACTGAACATCAAGATGCACCAGATGATGTGCACGATGGTGCTGCAACGGGCGAAGCTGCTGAAGATCAAGAGGAACCAGACGATGTGCCCGATGATGATGATCTCCGCCGGGTCATTGTCGATGCAAGGACACAATGCGAAAGTCAAAAGGAGAAGCTGAAGTTCGATCGCATGTTAGAGGATCACAAAAAGGGTTCTAACCCAATTGCGAAGATGGCAACACAAAGCTCGGTACCGCATCGAATTGCTGCGGTGGAAGGCAGAGAATGCCGTGCTCGATAAAGGATTTGAGAAGCTACTGAAAATAATGAAGAAGAAGCTTCCAAAGGATAACGAATTGCCCGACAGTACATACGCAACAAAGAAGGTCGTATGCCCTCTAGGATTGGAGGTGGAGAAGATACATGCATGCCCTAATGACTGCATCCTCTACCGTGCTGCCTACAAGGATCTGAACGCATGCCCGGTATGCGGTGCATTGCGGTATAAGATCAGACAAGATGACCCTGGTGATGTTGACGGCGAGCCTCCCAGGAAGAGGGTTCCTGCGAAGGTGATGTGGTATGCTCCTATAATACCACGGTTGAAACGCGTCTGCTCGTAAACGGAGAGCATGCCAAGTTGATGCGATGGCACAGTGAGGACCGTAAGAAAGACGGGAAGTTGAGAGCACCCGCTGACGGGTCGTAGTGGAGAAAAATCGAGAGAAAGTACTGGGATGAGTTTACAAAGGACCTAAGGAACATATGGTTTGCTTTAAGCGCGGATGGCATTAATCCTTTCGGGGAGCAGAGCAGCAATCACAGCACCTGGCCCGTGACTCTATGTATGTATAACCTTCCTCCTTGGATGTGCATGAAGCGGAAGTTCATTATGATGCCAGTTCTCATCCAAGGCCCTAAGCAACCCGACAACGACATTGATGTGTACCTAAGGCCATTAGTTGAAGAACATTTACAGCTGTGGAATGGAAAAGGTGTACGTACGTGGGATGAGCACAAAGGAGGAATTTGACCTAAAGGCGTTGCTGTTCGTGACCATCAACGATTGGCCCGCTCTCAGTAACCTTTCAGGACACACAAACAAGGGATACCACACATGCACACACTGTTTACTTAACACCGATAGTATATACCTGGGAAGCTGCAGGAAGAATGTGTACCTGGGCCATCGTCGATTTCTTCCGACCAACCATCAATGTCGAAATAAAGGCAAGCATTTCAAAGGCGAGGCAGATCACCGGAAGAAGCCCGCCATGCGTATCGGTGATCACGTACTTGCTATGGTCAATGATTTACACGTAATCTTTGGAAAGGGTCCCGGCGGACTAGCTGTTCCGAATGACGCTGAGAATCACGCACCCATGTGGAAGAAGAAATCTATATTTTGGGACCTACCCTATTGGAAAGACCTAGAGGCCCGCTCTTGATCGACATGATGCACGTGGACGAAGAACCTTTGCGTGAACCTGCTAGGCTTCTTGGGCGTGTA
Source organism: Aegilops bicornis (assembly GCA_021605145.1). NCBI lineage: Eukaryota > Viridiplantae > Streptophyta > Magnoliopsida > Poales > Poaceae > Aegilops > Aegilops bicornis. The sequence goes on from CM038675.1 coordinate 14,479,863, forward strand.
TGGGAAGACAAAAGATACACTGAGGCACGAGAGGACCTGCAACGCTTGCACGAAAAAGAGGGCATGCCTCCGAAGCGATATGAAGGTCCCGCCATTACGCTCTTCTGAAAGAAGAGAAAGAAATATTCTTTCAATGCCTGCTCAAGATGAAGGTCCCGACTGGCTTCTCGTCGAATATAAAGGGAATAATAAATATGCGGAGAAAAGTTCCGTAACCTAAAGTCTCATGACTGCCACGTGATTATGACGCAATCGCTTCCGGTTGCATTGAGGGGCTTCTACCGGAAAACGTCCGATTAGCCATTGTGAAGCTATGTGCATTCCTCAATGCAATATATCGAAGGTGATCGATCCAGAAATCGTACCAACGCTAAGGAGTGATGTGGCGCAATGTCTTGTCGGTTTCGAGCTGGTGTTCCCACCATCCTTCTTCAATATCATGACGCATCGCGTCCTAGTTCATCTAGTCGACGAGATTGTCATTCTGGGGCCCGTATTTCTACACAATATGTACCCCTTTGAGAGGTTCATGGGAGTCCTAAAGAAATATGTTCAGAATCGTGCTAGGCCAGAAGGAAGCATCTCCATGGGCCCTCAAACAGAGGATGTCATCGGGTTTTGTGTTGACTTCATTCCTGGCCTTAAGAAGATAGGTCTCCCTAAATCGCGGTATGAGGGGAGACTGACTGGAAAAGGCACGCTTGGAAGGGACTCAATAATATGCAGGGACGGATATTCTTGGTCTCAAGCACACTACACAGTTCTATAGAACTCTACCTTGGTGACCCCGTATGTCGATGAACACAAGAATAGTCTGCGCTCCAAACACCCGGAGCAGTGCGACGACTGGATTACATGTGAACACATCAGGACTTTCAGCAGTTGGTTGGAAACACGTCTCAGAGGTGACAACACTGTTTGTGATGAGCTGTACTTGTTGTCCAGGGGACCATCTTCGACTGTAATGATTTGGAAAGGATACGAGATAAATGGGAATACATTTTACACGATTGACCAAAATGAAAAGAGCACCAACCAAAACAGCGGTGTCCGCTTTGATGCAGCAACCGACAAGGGAAATGACACATATTATGGTTACATAGTAGACATATGGGAACTTGACTACGGAGTAGATTTTAAGGTCCCTTTGTTTAAGTGCAAGTGGGTCAATCTGTCAGGAGGCGGGGTACAGGTAGACCCACAGTACGGAATGACAACAGTGGATCTGAAAAATCTTGGGTACACTGATGAACCGTTCGTCCTAGCCAATGATGTGGCACAGGTTATCTATGTGAAGGACATGTCTACCAGACCGAGGAAAAGAAAAGATAAGGAAGCGAATACATCATACAATGAGCCAAAGCGCCACATAGTTCTTTCAAGGAAAAGGGACATCCACGGGAGTGGAGGGCAAGACAGACATGTCTCAAGAGTATGAAAAGTTTCATGAAATTCCCCCTTCAAAGTCAAGGCTGACCCAAGCATCCTGATAAACGATGAAGATTATCCATGGTTACAAGCGCAATAAGCAAGCGACACAAGCGAAGAAAAAGTGAAGACTTTCTCCCGCAACTATTATGATGATACCATGCCAACTTTGTAATGCATTTAGTATGATACCATTGTCCGCCTTGTACATGCACATGCTATGCCAACTTTTTCAGAGTTCATTTAAAAACTATGAATTTGAAAACCTCGCCAACCAAGGGCGCTCACACCGGTTTATAAGCCCGTCCCTCTACCCGCCTTGTTGAGCTCACAAACTTGTGATTCACACAAATTTCAAAGAATTCAAATTTGAAAACTAATGACACAAACAGAAAGTTTATAATTTTGCTGACCTAAAAGCAAAAAGAATTAAAAAATAAAGCAAAAAACCAAAAGAAAATAAATAATGCAGAAAACAAAACAAAAAAACTTGAAATAAAATAAAAATAGCAACAATAAGTATTTTGTTGTAAGTAGAAAGAAAATAAAATAAATAAACCAACAAAGAAAACAAAAAGTGTTTTCAAATTTGAAAACTAATGGCACTAACAGAAAGTTTATAATTTTTCTAAAACTAAAAGAAAAAAGAATTAAAAATAAAGCAAAAAAACAAAAAATAAATAATGCAGAAAGCAAAACAAAAAACTAGAAAAAAAATAAAAATAGCAACAATAAGTATTTTGTTGTAAGTAGAAACAAAATAAAATAAATAAAGCAACAAAGAAAACAAAAAAACAAAAAAAGTGCCACCTACTGGGCCCCCACGGCCTGAATACGACTAGAAACCCTACCATAGGCCAGGATTCAGGCCCGCGGGAGGCCCAGTAGGCCCACAGGCACAGATTACAGGTTTAGGCCCAAAAGCCTGCTTTAGAGAGGAGTTCGAGAGGGAAGGCGCACCGCACCTTATAAACAGGTGCGCCTCCCTCTCAACTAGCGAGGTGGGACTAAATATTTGGGTTCGGGGCAGCACAGGCCTTTGGTCCCGGTTGGTGGCACCAACCGGGCTAGCAGGCATTAGTCCCGGTTGGCACGACCGGGACTAATGCCACCCTTTAGTCTCGGTTGGTGCCACCAACCGGACCAAAGGTCGCTGCTTCCCGCCTCTTTGGGCTGTCTGAAAGAGGCCTTTGGTCCCGGTTCGTGGCACCAACCGACTAAAGTAGCATTAGTCCCGGTTGGTTTCATGAACCGGGACCAATGGTCTTGCTATATATACAACACTTGGCAAAAATTTCATTCAGTTCCTCATCCCCACCGCAGACGCCGCCCTCTGCCCCGACGCCCTGCTCCTTGTCGTCGTCACCCGCGCACATCGTCGCCGCCCCCATTGTCGCCCGCGCCCCGTCTTCGCCCCGCCGCCCGGCGTCGCCCGCCCCGCCGTCGCCCGCGCCCGCCCCGAGCCCGCCGTCCCATCGCCGCCCGAGCCCGCCGTCCTCGTCGCCCTGCCCGCTGCCCGAAACCCGTCGTCGCCGTCGCCCAGCCTTCGCCCGTTATGAAACCGCCCGTCGCCCCAGCCGCGCCCAGCGCCGCCCAAACCCGTCCCGTCCCGCCGTCCTCGTCGCCTACCCCTTGCCCGCCCCGACCCGTCGTCGCCCTGTGACCGCCCCATTGTGAGCCGCCGCCGTCAAGGCTCTATTCATAGCATTTTATATATATAATGCTTTTTTCATATATGTATTAATTTTTTTGTTTATAGCTATATGATGAATGGATGTGGCTATATATGTATGTATGAATATAATGTTCATAGCATTTTTGTTTATATATGTTTTTTCATATATGTATTAATTTTTATTTAGGTTGTTAGTAGATATCGATTTTAGGTTAGTGCATTTTAATTAGGTTAGTGTAGGGGAAAAAGTAAAATAAGGAAAAGGAAGAAAAGAGGAAGAAGGAAGAAGGAAGAAGAAGAAAAAGAATGAGAGGAAAAGGAAAATAAGAAGAGGAAGAAAGGAGAAGAAGAGGAGAGGAAGAAGATGAGAAATAAATAAGAAGAGGAAAAAGAAGAAAAGAAGAGGAGAAGAAGAAAGGAATAGAGGAGAAGAAGAAAAATAGAATTTTTTCTATTTTTCTTCTTCTCCTTTTTTCTTCTTTTCTTCTTCTTCTTCTTCTTCTTCTTCTTCCTTCTTCCTCTTTTCTTCCTTTTCCTTATTTTACTTTCTCGAGGGATAAGAAGAAAAAAGAAGAGGAGAAGAAGAAAGAAAGGAATAGAGGAGAAAGAAGAAACTTCAACACGAGGGGGGGGGTATCGATACCCCCCCCCCCTCGTGTTGAAGTTTCTTCTTTCTCTCCCCGATAACATTATTTTCCCATGTATATGTCTGTCGCGTCGTTGTCGATATAATGAGGGTGTCGAGGATCGCCGAGGGGTCGAGGGTCGGGAACTAGGGTAGAGGGTCGAGGGTCATTAAGGGGTCAAGGGTCGAGGGTTTCAGGGTCGAGGGTTCCTATAGTGTCAAAGTATTGAAGAAATCCATGGCTTCATCATTAGCCGGAAGTAACCATGGCATGATGGTACGAAGTCCTCCAAAGTTATTCTGGAATGGAGTTCGGATAGGATAATTTGCCTTTTGTACCTAATCTCAGCAAAGGCCTTTCAAATAACGATATTCGGAAGGTTCTTGCTGAACTTTGTACCAAAAAGCGAATTATCCTATCTAGACCTCGCTCCAAAATAACTTTGGAGAGCTTCAGACGATCATGCACCTGTTACTTTCTACTTAATGATGAAGACATGGTTTTGTTGAATCCTTTGACACTAGGCAACCTCCCGACCCTCGGCGATCCTCGACCCTTGACCTCGACCGCTCAGTGATCCACGACCTCTACCCATCACAAGGCCGATGCCCACGTCAGGGACATAGATGTAGTGTTCAACGCCGACCCCCTCCCGATAGCTTCAACACGTGGGGGGGGGGTCGATATTACCCCCTCCTTGAAGCGTTCTCGAGGCCACCCCCTAACCCTTGAAGCGTTGTCGAGGCCACCCCAAACCCTAGAGAAGCAGCGTCGAGGCCACTAATATGATTCCTTATTGTGATTAGCTAGCTAGTTCTACGTTTGCCACTAATATATCCATATCTGTCATGTTTGAATAATAATTGCCATGTTGTAAATATTTGTAGAAACTATGGACACCCCCCGAGACGAAGCACAAGAAGCGTCGTTGAGGGACATAATCGCACAAGGAAGTGATGCCGTCTGCTCGTTGATATTTCTCAACGACAATGATGGTCTGGAAGGAGAGGGTTAAGAAGCAGCTGGCTATGATTTACATGGCTCCGATGACCCAATGCCGGTGCAAGAAGGAGAGGGTGAAGAAGTAGACCGTGAGGACGGCTCCGGTGATCACCAAACCGAGTCCGCCAGGTATATATATTAGTTAAGCCTGTGCTGACTAGCTAATTGATGCATTCATTGTTTTGGTATGTACACATATTAATTAACTCTCGTCTTTGTTCTTTTTCTAGCCCTCCGGATCGAGCACAACCCGGTAAAGAGACGAGGCCGAAGAAAAAGTTGAGCTCGGATGAAAAGTTTGAGATCATACAAATCGCACGGACGGCCAACCGATTGAACCCTACCAGAGAAAGAAGGCATTTGTTGCTCAGTCACGGGGTTACGGTTAGGGACAAGATCCCGATCAGCATCCACCAATGGTATAAGCCTAGAACGAAGACCCCGAGGTGTCTTATGTCAATGATATGCGAAAAATGATCTTTGGACCGAGCTGAAGTCAAATTTTACCCTACCGCTAGAGGATGATCCGGAGAAGCCAGTAATAGAGCCATTAATCAAGTCTTTTGCTCTTAAGAAGATGGCAGACCTATTCAGGAATTGGAAGAAAGACCTCAATAGGTATGTCGAAAAAAATGAGACACCAGAATTCAAGGGCAAATATGAGAAGATCAGAGATGATCGCCCGCATTTGTGGCCCACAAGACATCGGAAAAGAGTAAAAGATGTCGGCGACAAACAAGAGAAATGCTGCGAAGAAGAAGCTTCACCATCGCATCGGGTCAGGTGGCTACCTCGTATCCCGTCCTAAGTGTGCAAAGGCTGAGAATGATCTGCTTGATAAAGGGATCGAAACAGAGACAATGAACTGGCCAGACAGTTGCGGGCTTAGTTCTTGAGGCAGCGGATCCTTGGACCCTATAACAGGGAAGTGCATTTGGACGGACGAACAATTGGACATACCAGTCAAGAGGCTTCAGCAATATATCGGCAAAGACAAGAAGGGAAGTTCGTTCTAGACAGGGAGAAGGATGAGCTCACAATGGCCCTCGGGAATCCTGAGCACCCTGGACGGACACGAGGCACGCCAGGCTCCGTTTCGTGGAAGGCTGGATTTCCGGACGCAGGGGTTACAAAACCCAGGAGAGGAGGAAGAAACTGGAGCAGAGCCAAATGCAAAGCGCTGCACGAAGGGTAATGGGGCTAGAGGAACGAGAAGAAGAACGGATCAAACGACCTGCGAAGCTTCCCCGGTTACCCGCCATCTCAGCGGAGAAGCAGCGTGGCTTCCACCGAGCTGCTTCAGCCGAGCATGCCTTGACGGCTCCTCGCTAGCTATCCTGTGGATGCTATCACGAGTCTAAAAATTGCCACCTTATGGCGCAATGGAGCAATTTGAAGGTCAAGGCGGCTGTTGGCTCTGTTTATCCTACTAAACCCGACTCAACTTTTCACCGCCGGCCGATTCCAGAAGGATATGCTAAGGTGATGGTCGATGAAATAACGGAGGGATTTGAGGACCTCCGGCTTGACCACCCTACCGGTGAAGGGGAGTATCGGATGGGTTCTGCTCTGAAGACTCAACCTTCCGAACTGGACGCCTCCGCCTCCTACTCCTCCTCCGGCGAGTCAGGGCACTCCGCCTCCTCCACCGCCTCCTCCTCCGACGAGTGACGATCAGGGCACTCGGCCGGCTCCTTCTCCGGCGCGTGGCGGCACTCCGCCTCCTTCTCCGCCTGCGCCGGCGCGCCCGAGCAGCCAGCCTCCTCCTTCTCCGCCTCGTCAGCAAGGGCGGAAGAGACCCGCCGCCGCTCCGGCTGCTCCGGCGCGTCGTAGTACTTCTCCTCCGCCTCGTAAGCAAGGAAAGAAGACATCCACTCCGCTGCTCTGCCGCGTCTAGCAAAGACAGCCAAAGGCGCGAGGAGATACAGATTTGGTCCTTCTCGAAGACTCGGAGAAGTTACTGCGTCTGAGAGGAGCGAGGAGGAAAACGCGAAGATCGCGCAGACCGAAGTGGATGACTGGTTACAAGGGTTGAAAGCAAAGAGACATCCACCTCCGGAGGAGAAGGTAGATCCGGTGAAAGCGGCGCACTCTGGTTGCCCCGACAAAACCACCCAAGTCTCTGCGCCGAAGGCAACTATGAGCGCATTATTGGAAAGGCATTTGCGAAGCGGAGAGGTCGGGAAGTACTGTCGCTGATCAAAGGATGAAAGAACGACGAGCTGGGAAACAAATTGCCCAGCTCGGCGAACAATCTAAGCACTCGTGCCCCCCGCTCCATGTGCCCGCTAGCGACATCGTCGATCCGAGGATGGTGCCCGGTTATGGCACTCCTGCCTATTACCGCCCCGACGCTGTACATTTTATTTCTTGGAGGTGCAGATACAAAGATACGAGTCTGGAAGCCTCTCGTCAAAGATGAAAGTTCTCTATCAACGATGATGCGAAGATTGCATGATTGGTACATGAAAACCTGCAAAGAGTCGAGGGAGGAGTACTTTGTATGTGAGAGTTAAAAGGAGCATGACCTCCTTGGAATTGAACTGTTGCCTATTCCATTTGAGGAGTTCTATCAGTTTTTCAATCAATTGTCCCTCGTTAAAGCAACGGTCACCTGCTACTGCCCTGTAAGTAGTACTAATTCTGTCATTAAGTCTCTCTATATAACTCAGCCCTTTCATTGCATGTATTTATAATTATCCTCACTATATTATGCAGATTGAAGATCGCGGAATTGAAGAAAAGACAAGTGGGTGATATTGGATTCATTAACACATATCTCATAGATAAAACTGAGGTTGAATTTCGTAAAGAAAATACCGAGGCCAACTTGCTACAATCGTTGGTAATAAATGAACACAAAGATATAATACTATTTCCTTAGAACTTCAAGTGAGTGTTACTGTCTTGTGGCATATTCGGTTTCCTTATTAGTCCAGGTTATAGTAATGTAATATTGATGAGTTATGCATGTGTGCGCAACTACCACTATATTCTCCTAGAGATTAAGCTTGAGAAGGGAGTAGTAACTGTCTTAGACTCCAAGCGAAAAGATCCAAAGGAGTATGCGGGCATGACTGAAATGCTCGAGAAGTAAGTTAAATCGATCATTATCCACCATATCAGCAACTTTGTTCATTTCCAATATCAAGTAATTATTTTCTTTGTATGGCAGGGCTTAGAGAAAATTCACCAAAAAAGCTCCGGGACTACCGAAGAAGCTGCAATTTAGACACCCGAAAGTAAGTACTATATAATAGCATATTCCACGCATCTCCTAGTGATTCAAGTGCTAGTTTCATCAATACCATTTAGCATGCTTGCTAATTATCAGTTTGATTGACCTCTATTTCTTGTAAAGTGGTTGTGGCAGGAACAAGGGAATGATTTCTGTGGCTACTACATTTGCAGTCCATCCGCCACCACGACCTGTGAGCTGGCTACTCCGACCAACAATATGAAGTGCGTAAATAAAAATATTCACAATTTTATTTTATTACCATCATTTTTGTTGAGTTTAATTCATTCATATATATATATATATATATATATATATATATATATATATGTATTGACCCCCTTCTTAAAATTAGATGTTTCGGATGCGGGGTGAACTCCTAGCACCAGATCGCATGCGAGCAATTCAAGAGGAATTGGCGGCATTCTTTCTTGACCACGTGATCGCTGAAGACGGAGAATACTATGTGGACCACGCGTCCGTATGTTAGGAGATTATATATTTGTAAAAGATAATTATTGTATATATGTAGCCGGTAGTGTCGGATAGATATACGAGAACTTGTTGTTCGACCAATCTCTCGGAGAAGGAGAGGTAGGCGATATCACTTCTCTCTGTATGCATATATGTTCATGACGATCTTCTGTTTGCTTAATTACTAGCTAGCTAGCGTGTCTAGCTAGTCCTCTCTATACGTATGTATAGTACGTAGCGTCGACCAAGCACGGACAAAAGAGAGGACACTTTTCTCTATTAATTAGCTAGCTATAGCACAATATATGAAACACCTAAATTAACCCCCCAAAACCCTCCAAACCCCCCCCCCTTTCAAAAAAAAAAAACAAAAACCACAGCCATAGAAATGCTGACGCGTGGATGCCTATTGGTCCCGGTTGGTTCCACCAACCGGGACCAAAGGCCCTCCTGCCTGGGCTCAGCGGACAGGCCACGTGGAGGCCCATCTGTCTCGGTTCTGGATTGAACCGGGACTAAAGGGTCAGGGCATTAGTACCGACCCTTTAGTCCCGGTTCATGAACCGGGACTAAAGGCCCTCACCAACCGGGACTATAGGCCCTTTTTCTACTAGTGTAGCTAGCTAGTTGCGCGCATCTCCCGTTGATTCTATAGCTGTACTTTCATCAATGCCATTTATAATGCTTCATTATCCGTTTGATTGACCTCTATTCTCGTAAAGTGCTTGTGGCAGGAACAAGGGAATGATTTCTGTGGATACTACGTGTGCGAGTTCATCTACAACGCGGCTTTGAAAAATAAGCGAGGCTACTCTAGAAGACAATATGAAGTGCGTAAGCAATAAGCAGGGCTACTCTAAAAAAGCAACGAAGTTAGTGCACATGTTTATCTCATTGTTCATTTCTATACATGCTTACAATGTTAATATGTTCTCAGGGAGAGTGTTCACATATTTTTCTTCAATTTACGCAGGAACAAATTGGGGAAATCAAAGGTCACAAGGAGGAATAAGCGAAAAGAGAAACGCTCAGAGACAGAAGAAGACTCAGAGTCAGATACAGAAGAAGAGGAAGATTCAAAAAAAGCAACAAAGTTAGTGCACATGTTAATCTCATTGCTCATTTCCATACATTTTCATTGGAGGAATCAAACTGTATGATGTGCCCACGCTGGAGCCTGGGACTCGACGACAAGGACTAAAGGCATATCTTCTGCCGTGGGGGTAGCTGTCTCAACAGTAAGGGCCTGGGTCCCTGCCGCAGGCTGCTGCTCCTCGGCAAGCTTAGGGTACCCGGCAACTTCTTTGCCGGCGGCTCCTGGGAGCTTCGCGTGAAAGTACTTGCCGGGCCCTACCTTCCTTTGCTTGTTCTGACCTGCTGATGGTTCTACGGATGGGTGAGTCAATTGAAGCACAAAGGTACCTGGTTCCACAGGTAGCTTGAGGGCAGCGCGCTTTGACAGGTCATCGGTAATGTTGTTCTCCGCTTCGAGGAACATACTCTGCTTGTAGGACGTCAAAGCACTCTTCCAACTTCCTCACTTCATCCACGTAGGCCTCCATCAACGGTCTCTGATAATCCTTGTTAACTTGCTTGACAACAAGTTGCGAGTCTCCTCTAACAACAAGTTTCCTAATTCCGAGGTCTGCCGCGATCCTGACACTGGCAAGCAGCCCCTCTTACTCAGCGGTGTTGTTTATTGACCTCTCCCGGGGAAAATTCATCTGGACTACGTACTTGAGGTGCTCTATGGTGGGCGCGACGAGAAGCACGCCAGCACCAGCATCTTGTAACGAGAAGGCTCCATCAAAGTACATAATCCAATGGATACTTGCCTCTTTGCTGGGAAGGGTGGTCTCTTGAACTTCTTCATCAGGCGTGCATGTCCATTCTGCTATGAATTCTTCCAGGGCTCTGCTCTTGATCATTGAAGTGCTCTCAAACTTAAGGCCAAAGCTCAACAGTTCCAACACCCACTCCACAATCCTCCCAGTTGCGTCTGGGTTATGCAAGCTCCGTTGCAAATGGAGGCGTGAGACGACGGTGACCTCTTGTGCTTGGAAATAGTGACGTAGCTTTCTCGAGGCCATGAGGAGGCTGAAACGCAACTTCTGCATACCAGAATACCTTGATCTAGCCCCCTACGAGTGGGAGCTGACAAAGTAGACTAGGTGATGCACCACCTACTTCTTCTCTTCTACCTTGCTTGCTTGCGCAGACACTGCCTTGCCGGGATTGGATCCGGCCGGGGGTTCTCGGTTGCCGGGTCCAGATCCTGCCGGGGGACCTTCCTTGCAGGGAACGGGTCCGCCGGGTCGAGCTCTTCTCCTAAGGGCCTTGCCACTGTTGTTGCCTCTTCCTCGACCTCTCTCTCTCTGCTACTAGTGCAGCACTAACCACTTGATTCGTTGCCGCCAAGTATAGCAGCAACGGCTCTTGTGGCTAGGGCGCGACCAGTATTGGCATAGAGAAGAGGTATCTCTTCAAATCTTGCAGTGCTGCCTCTGCCTCCAGGGTCCATTTCATTGGACCCGCCTTTTTCAAAATCTTTAAAAAGGGGAGGGCACACTCAACAGATTTAGAGATGAAGCTGCTCAAGGCGGCAATGTAGCCGGCAAGCCTTCGGACATCTTTTACTCATCTCGGTGCCTCAATTTGTTCAATTGCTTTGATCTTGTCGGGATTTGCTTCATGTTGAGACACAAAGAACCCGAAAAGTTTGCTGGATGGGACGCAAAACACACACTTCTCTGGGTTGAGCTTGAGGTTGATCTTGCGCAAGTTCGCAAAGGTTTCTTATAGGTCCTGCACGAGCGTAGCCTTGTCTTTGGTTTTGACCACTATGTCATCCATGTAAGCTTCCATATTTCTATGGAGCTGGGGCTCAAAATTGATTTGGACTGCTTGGGCGACCGTTGAACCAACGTTCTTCAACCCGAAAGGCGTACGAAACAGTACGTGCCACATGGGGTGATGAACGCGGTCTTTTCTTCATCTTCCTTCTCCATAAAGATATGATGGTGCCCTGAGTAAGCATCAAGGAACGACAACAGGTCACACCCAGCAGTAGAGTCCACTATCTGGTCGGTACGTGGCAATGGGAAAGGATCCATGGAAATGCTTTATTGCTATCAGTATAGTCGATACATAGCCTCCACTTCCCATTTGCCTTACGTTCTACGACCGGATTGGCCAACTACGTTGGGTGGAGTACTCCCTTGACCAAGCCTGCCGCCTCCAACTTCCTGATCTCTTCGACGATAAACTCTTGTCGTTTCAACGCTTGCTTTCTGACCTTCTGCTTGACGGGTCGTGCATGGAGACAGACAACAAGGTAGTGCTCAATCACCGCCCTGGGAACGCCGGGGATTTCAGATGATTGCCATGCAAACACATCGACATTCGCTCGCAGGAAGGCGACAAGTGTGCTTTCCTATTTGCTATCAAGGGTGAAGATTATGGTAAAAGCTCCGCCTGTGCCATGATCCTTGACGGACACCTTCTTGGTTTCTGGTGGGCCACCTTAGACTTCTTGTTCTTGCCAGTAGAGCTCTCTGGCATGCCCTCGACGGGAAGACAACACTCCAAAGAGGTGTGTTTGCCGAAGAGGGTGCAGGAACCCTTGTCGGAGCCTAGAGCCTTGCCGGTGGCCGAGGCCTTGCTGGTCTTCTTCCCGATGGCGGGAGCGGGTGCCTTGGCGGTGGACGGCGCAACCGCCTCTCGATAGAGCTGATCGGCGCAGATGAGCGCATCCTTCCTGTCACAGTTGACGGTGATGATGCTCATCAGGCCAGGCATGTTCAGCTTGTTGTACGCATAGTGTGACGCCGCCATGAACTTGGCCAGCGTTGGGCGGCCAACGATCCCGTTATATGGCAATGGGATCTCGGCAACATTGAAAATGATCTTCTCCATCCGATAGTTGAGGTCGCCACCAAACGTAACTGGTAGCGTGACCTTTCCCTTGGGCTGACTCCTCCCTGGATTGATCCCTTGGAACGTGCCCATCTCCTTGAGATCTTCATCAGGGATCTGTAGCCTCTTGATCACGTTGGGAGAGATCACGTTAAGGGGCCCCACCGTCAACTAACATCCTCATCACCTTGAGGTTGCGTATTGTTGGGGATACCAACAACGGCAAACACTCGACCGCAGTTCACTACTAGGGAAAAGCCGAGCAGCAGCACGAGTTTTAGGCCTATCAGTAGCGCGGGCAGGAGCACTACTGATAAGGCGCTACAGCTAAAGCTTAGCAGCAGCGCGCCTGGACCCGCGCTGCTGCTAAAATGATCTAGTAGTAGCGCTTCTCCAGAGCAGCGCTGCTGGTAATTAGTAGTAGCGCTCCTCCTTGCCCGCACTACTACTATTATTTAGTATTTTATTTCTTTTTTATTTCATGTTGTATTTCATACACCTTTACACAATTTTTCACACAACAGGAATTTAGAGACTGTTTTTACATCATAATGAGTAGGTGAAACAATCGTGGATTAGTTTCAAGTGGATGGACATCCACTTGAAACCAATCCACGTTCCTTCAACCAATGATATAATAAATATCATATCATATCATTAACAACTTATCATCATAATACATCATTGTCATATAACACCTCCTCAAGATCATCGTTTTCATCAATGAGACATCACATAGAAAATTGGTCACTAGTCGTAATCACAAGTACTCCTCATCATCAACTCTAACACATTGTATCCCATAATAAACATATTGTACCTCATAGGACCTACTACATTCTCTTAGGACCTACTATATTCTCTAAGGTAAAATAGCAAAAACAAGATAGCCCCTGACTCTCCATTATGGAGAATGGAGATTATCCCTGTATCCAATTCTAGCCTTTAAGCTAATGTTACTTCCAAGAACCTCCTTGCGAATGTCCAAACATTTTTCCATTCTTTGATTAGCATGTGTTCACCGGTTTTAGAAATCCGATATGCACAGGTGAGATTCGTAGGATGACCTGGTTGTATGTTCAGAACTTCAAGGCGACCATTGTAATACATCAGATGAGGCACACAATCCATCGGGATTTTCTGTTGAAAAGCATAGTAATAACTTCGTAGTTAGCAATGATGTACTAGTTTTGGAAGTATGCAAAAGATGCACGGATGTCGTAATAGTAAAAAATCTTACCAGGGTATCTCCATAGAAGTTATCATGGTTCAACATGTGCACTAGTGGCACGTATTCACCATAATTTGGAGGAGTTCGATAATAGGTATTGTAATTCTCAAAGAAAGTACAATAAGCAATCAGATGACTTTTCTCCTTATAAGTTAATTCGGAGCCATCAGTGTAGTGGGTTTTGTCTACCATCTTCTGCACATTCTTTGAAGATTCAAAATAAGCTGTCAATGGAAATAAGCTGTCAACTATTTTGAAATAAACAATATAAATTAGTTAATAACTATGTTTGAGAAACTCACATTGCGGTAGAATCGATAGCGTATCAACAAGGACCCAAATGTCCATATTGTCTTGCTCGATGTCAGGATCACCAAGATCCATGGTGACAATCATACCCTCATAAAAACCATACATTTTGCAAAGTGCTTCACAATTTTGGCAACCAAACTGGGTTACGCTCTGAGCATTGTACATATTTACTTCAAAATCCATATCATGATGGGTCCTTAGGTGTATTTTCTTTGTTTCAAAATTTTCATGGTCTTCAAAACCCATCCTCTCCAAGACATAGCGTCTTGCATGGCATGGGATAAGCTACTCGAATTGTAAAAGATGAAAATTAGATGTTGAAATAGTTGAAGTCATGCTTAATTACGAAAAAAAACTCTTGTCGTTGTTATGCATCGTTTCAACATCGAAGGTCTCCTCGAGCTTAATGCTGAAGCGCCGATCTTCGTCCAGCTCAACGAACCTGTCGCACATACCTCGATCGTCGTGGCACCAGCTGCACTCCCCCGGGGGACTATCGTCGTCCGAGTACGACATTTCCTACGTTCATAATTCAAAGATTAAACTTGTATAATTAAATATATGTACTAAAAACCCTAAATTAGATCATTATTTTTCAAGAAAATCCATGCCTCTCGATATTTCCTACATATTCTAGCACAAGTCATGCCAGAATTCACGGAAAAATCCGGCATGACCTTTGCTAAAAAAGGACATATCGAGCGCCTGAAATTTGCCGGAACGGAAATTAATCAACACTCCGGCAAAACATAGGCCACTCGGAGGTGTAAACTGAACATGAACGGCCACTTGGGCAACCACATATCCTATTTGAGAAGCAAAAGATATACATGGATATTTGGCTGGTCTCACCTCGATGTCGGAGGGGGTCGGTTACGGGGACGACGGCGGGGATGATGGAGGGGCTCCTTGATTTCTGCAAAAGCAAAAACCGTATAAGTTATCACTAATACATCCCGAATAATTGCTTAAACTAAAAAATAACAACAAATATGACATGTTCAACTAGTTTTATTAATTCAACTAGTTCTTACTAAATATAAACTTACTATAAATAGAATATGTAGTTCAACTAGTTATATTAATTATCTTACTAAAAATACACTAGTTCTATTAATTCAACTAGTTCAACTAGTTTATTAATTTACTTACTAAACTAGTTCAACTAAAACTAAAGTAGTTCAACTACAAGTAGTATTAATCATACTGCCCTAATAACTAATACCATCACTACTAGTTATATGAAAAAAAACATTTGGAAATATCTTATATATAATCCTAACACTAAATAAACTAGTTTTATTAACTACTTACTAAATAAACTAGTGCTATTAAGCACTTAGTATAAATAAATTAGTTCTATTAAGCACTTAACAAATAAACTTTTTTCTATTAAACACTTGCTAAAAATTCTACTACCCTAGTTCTACCCTAAATTTTCTTACTTCTATTTTATTCAAAACACCTACGATTTGCAAGAACATAGACAAGGGAGGGAGAGAGGAGAGAGGAGGGGGAGCGGGCTGCCGGAGGAGGAGGAGGGAGGGGCGGTGGGAGGAGGGCTGCCGGCGAAGGAGGGAGGAGGGGGCGGCCGCAGGCGGAGGGAGGAGGGCACGGTGGGAGGAGGAGGGAGGAGGGCGCGGTGGGAGGAGGAGGCACGGAAGGAGGGAGTACCTCGGTGGCGGATGGAGGACGGCGGCGGCGGCGGCGGACGACGGTGAGGTCGAGAGCGGCGCGGTAAGCTCGAGAGCGGAGGGGGTGGGGGAGGCGGCGGTGACAGTGAGGTCGAGAGCAGCGGCGGGCGGCAGCGGTGAGGTTGAGGGCGGCCTCGGGCGGCGGCGGTGAGGGCAGGCTCGGGCTCGGGCGGCGGCGATAGAGGAGTAGGGGAACGGGGGGAGGAGGACTTAGTGAAATTTTGAGCGGGGTTAAGTCGAACTAGCAGTAGCGCACTTTAGGAACCGCGCTATAGCTAACTTAACTACAATGAATTTTACGGAAAAACGCTACTGCTAAGTCTAAGCACGCATCAAAAAATACATTGGCCATCAATGATCTTTTTGTGTACAATCTGAATTGTCAATATGAGTCCACTCCAGTAGGAACTGGAGAGGACTCATATTGCGCCACAAATTCTACACATAGAGTTCAGTGAAGACCAACTGGTTGTGATAGTTTCAGAAGTAACATATTTAAGGTGGTAAACACCCTGTTCACGGAGCGAGGTGGGACTAAACTTGTGGGCTGATCGTAGCAGTAGCGATTTTCTTAAAAGAGCGTTGCTGATTACTTCTATAGCAGTAGCGCTGTTCATTATTGGTCGCTACTGCTATAACTAGCTGTGTTGCGAGGTCATGGCAATTAGAGCAGTAGCGCGGTTTGGCGTGGAAGCGCTACTGCTATTTTCCTTTCAGCAGCGCGTTTTGCTATCACGCGCTGCTGCTAAATAGCAGTAGCGTTGTATTTTGAGGAGCGCTGCTGGTAAGATTCTGTGTATAGGCTTTTCCCTAGTAGTGGTTGTGCGATCAGGGTGATCCTTGGCGTAAAAAATGATAGGCGTGTGGGACCACCTCAACGGCTTCTGGGCATTGACCATTAGCTTCGTCGCATTAATCTCACGCGCCCACTGTTTCAGTTGGCGGCGGGAAGAATGCAACGAAGCACCTCCGTCAACACACATGACCTCTGTCGCCTTCTAGAACTCATGCTCGGTGGATTCATCACCATCGTCGTCATGATCGTTGTCCTCTTCTTTCTTGTCGCGGCCTCGAGCAGTCCTCTCTTGTTGCTTTTCCTTATTGCCGCATCCTCCTTGGACGCCGCGCTTCTTGCCGGACCCTTCAGTGCCTCCTTGGCCCTTCTCCTTGTCTCGTCTCTCGTACTCAGCCCTTTGCTTCTCCATTAGCAGCTCCACTTGGCGGCAGTTCTGGAGGTCGTGGCCCTTGGTATGGTGAATCTTGCAGTACTGCTTGTTGGAGCCCTCTGACTTGCCGGCAGCCGCCAAGGCCCGACAGGCGTCGCACCCGGCATCCTCCTTGTCGGGGTCATCAACCTTGGCTTTCTTCGCGGTGTCGAGGTCGCCGCATTCCTCGATGGCAAGCACGGTCTTGCCCTTGCGTTTCCTATTACGCCACCGGCCCTTCTTGACTTGGGCGACGACGTCTTCATCTTCGGAGTCGCTTCCCACGTTGGCATCTTCGTCGGGGTATTTCCTTCCTTCCTCAGCTCGAGCACATCTGTCAGCCAGAACGTACAACTTGGCAACATCTGCAACTTTGTTCATGGCCAACTCTTCATGCATCTTTCGGTTGCGCACGTTCTGATGGAACGCGTTGTTGACAGCGGCGGGATGAACATCAAGGATGTTGTACTGCACACGGCTGAACTTTGAATGTACTTGCGCAAGGATTCGCCGTCCCTCTGGGGGATCACGTGCAAATCACTTGCCCATCCAGGAGCTACTTGGCCGCCCGTGAAGGCGCCAACAAACTCGTGGCACAGGTCAGACCAAGAGGCAATGGAATCTATCGGCAGATGCATCAACCATGACCTGCCGTTGGGCTTGAGTGCCAAGAGGAAATAGTTGGCGAGTATCTTATCGTCTCGTGCTCCAGCAGCTTGGATCGTGATAGTGTAAATGCTCAGGAATTCAGAAGGGTGGGTCTTGCCATCGTACTTCTTCGGGACCTCTGGTTTGAATGTGCGGGTGTTGGGCACTGGAACTGCCGTAGCTCACGGGTGAATGTTGGACATGTGATCGCATATGGCAAGTCGCCAGCATCTCCCGGTGCAGGCCTGTACTCAGCGTGCCCAGCACGCCTATCAGACTGGTGACGCGCCTCCCTTCGATAGTAGTCCGGGCGTCCTCCTTGAGGTGCACTCGGAGAACTTGACGTTGGTCACGCCGCGTCTGTGGGTATAACGATGCCATGGACACGTTGTCCCGGGCGTCACCCCGACGGGCCGACCGCGGTGGAGGGGAGTGCACCGTGGTTGCAGCGCCCTCAACCCTTCCACTGTCTACGCGCGTCAGCTCGTCATTCGCTCCCTAGTGGTTGTCCCTGTTGGCATGGCCGATAAGGCTTTGTATGGCAGCCCTCCACTCTTCTTGCTTCTCCAAGGCAGGAGGAAAGTCGAGGAGTAGCTGTGCTCGCAACAACGCTTCTGCTCGCGTGGGTGGCAGCGACAGGCACGAGGAATGGGAGGAACTCGGACTTCTAACTATGCTAGAAGGGGTGCCATCACGATTCCGCGGCCGCGTGCTCCTTTCGCCAACATCGTGGTACGCATGTCGGCCCTGCGTGTCTTGAGAGTGGCGCTGAGGGCTCTTGTCGTGGCGATGCCCGGGGTCTTCAACATCGCGGCACTGTTCGTCAGGCACGAGCTGAGAGGGCCGCGGCGCGTGCGTTGGCGGGGTCGAGCTCCTACCCTTGGAGGTCCCCGCACCATCCGCAGGTAGCGCAGCTCCATCCCTGGGCGCGGCGGCGCGCCGACCATCGTCACCGCTGCAGAGGACGCTGGCTGCCTGGCTTCTTGTATTTGGATGACGTGGACGATCTCGATCTCCTCCACCACTGGTGCCCGTCATGTCGCCCGTCCGCGCAGGTGCGGTCGGAGCGGCTCCGGACGGGCCGATCGCCGCGACCGTCTTCTTATTTGGCTCCATGGTGATGAAGAACTACATCACTAACTAACAGACCATATTCTCACAACTAATGGCCCCTACCTGGCGCGCCAAATATGTCGGGGAAACCGATCACCTATGGGGTCACAAGGATTCCTTCTACGTTTGGCGGGTGATTAGTTGCACAAAGAGCAGGTCGAGCCATTAGCACACGGGGGATTTTTATTGAGGTTCGGGCCGCAAAGATGCGTAATACCCTAGTCCTGCTTGTCTGGTTATATGTGTGTTCTTGAGCTTTTGAACTAGCTACGATGCGTGCTTTGCCCAAAAGTCGGAATCCTCTCTCTGTATGCCTTGGGCCTCCTTTTATATGCAAAGGGGTTGCCACGGTGGCACACGGGAGGTGGCAAGCTACGGTGATCCAGCTTATCACTTGGTCCACATAGGTCAGAAGCATTTCATGCGCTGCCTACGTGTCCTTCTACTTTATGGGGGATGGCAACAAAAGCCATCCCGTCGTTCGCCGCTCCTCCTTGCTCCGACACGCGTCCAGGCTAATAAGGCATGCAGCACCACGCTGGCTAACTAGCTGTTGCGTTGGCCCAATGGTAGGCTTCCACGAACATCTGCATGCCGCCACACAGGCGCCTGCTTAGATGGCATGCTTATCGTCGTACTGGAGCGATGGTGAGGTGGCGAAACCTTGTCGGGCGCGGGTCTGGCCGTGACCCTGCGATCGTCCCCGGCAAGCCTTGGAGTCATCCTCGACAAGGGTCTTGCCGGGGGTCTTCGTCTTCTGGTCCCATGTGGACCCGTGGGCTGCCAATCTTCATGAGGGGCTGCATGCTATCCGGCACGCTCTCACCAAATCTTGGTCTTAACTTTGTCGATGGTGTCAGAGCTCTTGACCCCAAGGGTGATGGCCCTGCTGGTCTCTTGGCAAGCTGCCAGGTCGCCTCAGCAAGTCTCGTTGCCGGGCATGGCCCTGCTAGCCTTCTGTTGCTTGTTGTCTTGAGCATCTGTCTTGGTGGTCTCCGTGTCTTGTCTTGCCTCCTGCCATCCTCCTCTGCGTCGCCAAGCCCTACCGTGGGTGTGGCTGCGACCGCCCGTGCATAAGTAAGGGGTACAGAAGTACCCACACTTTTGTACACCGACATTAATTTGGATAAATGAGTTTTCCATGTGGCTTGAATTAATTTTATGAATCTTCCATGTGCTTATTTTTCATCAACATATTTTACTAATAGCATGCGGACCCTCACTTAACCTATCACTAACTACCTTATATGTGTTGCAGGGAAGCAATGGGAAGCACTGAGGTTTACAATCGAGGTTTGCACATGCATGGTCCTTTGTCTAATAGCACATTATTGTGCAATTGGAGGAACCATTCTAATACTTAGGTTTTAAACAATTTGGTCTTGCACATGTAGGTCCTGCTGTCAGAGGATTTGACCAACTGTTCGACCCTTTTTGCATATGGGGAAATGAGTTGACCATGAATATCAGTCAAGTCAAGAAACTCAGAAAGATTGTTAGGATAAAGAAATTAGTGACAGAAAACAACAAGATCTTTGTCTGCATAATGAAGAAGACACCAGTTCACTACAGGATGGTACTAATTATTATACCTTGTCTTTTTTAATCCTTTGCCCCATTTCCAATATAGGAAAGATATTTATGCACATCCTTGTTTTCAGGCCTTTCCAAAACAGTTCACTGATGATTACCTCTCAAACCACCTGTATGGATATGAGGCGGGGAAGATATTCATACAAAACCCACGGTTCAATATTGAAGTGTTCCTGAAGAGGATGAAGGATGGACGGTTAATCATCCACATGCACTGGCCTAAAGTTGCAAAGACCTTCAACATCAATGAAGGCTCAATATTCGCCTTCCGCTTCAGTAGATTTCCAGTGAGATGCATTTGTCTATGTACTGTCTATGATGCTAAATTCGAAAGGTTATAGATGTCACATGTGAAACTTGGTGCTGGTGCAGTTGTGTAATGGGGTAGCTGAGTGCTGAAGCTATATCATGTTGTACTCTGATGTATTTCAATTATGATATCCTGCTTCCTTAATATAGGAATGAAATATATTATGTGTTTAATATGAATGTCAATTAGATGAATAAATGGATTATTAATAATAGGGCAATTAGCTTGCTAATTGGTTTTTGCTATTGCAAACGGTTATTAAGAAAATACCGTGGCCGATGGCCTAAGGCAACACACACAGTTTCTCGAAATAAGCCATGTTGGATCGATGGGCAATCACATACGACATTCTCTTCAAAATTGTTTGCGTTAGGCCACCTTGCGCAAACGTTTACCACATAAAAGCTGTGTGAGATGGATAGCCTTTGCCACACAGTTTCTTCTACGCACCGTATGTGATGCATTCAACAACGCAAATGATAAAATTATTAATATTGTATGCGATGGGAAGGCCATCACAAACGATTTAACGGCGAAAATTGTGTGTGATGTACCTACTAAAGGAAGCCTTTTCCTTGCAATGGCTATGTGGGATGTATATACGAACGGAAACGTTTAGCGGGGACTGACTGTGTGGGATGTACTTACGACAGGAAACGATTTCACATATATAATTGTATTTTTAGCACAACTGTATGTATAATCATATTTGCTCGCTCGCCGGTCACACACGACCTTGGCGAGCGTGTGTGCCAGGAGGGCATATCCCCGACGGTTTCTGGGTCGTGTGGGAAGGACCCCCTCCCCCCCCTATCGCCCACACTCACTAGGTGACGGTTCCGAATGCCGTCGTGGAAAGGTGTCAAAAACCATTTGTATATCACTGACGCGTACCAGTAAGATACCTCTCCGATACACTGAATGACAAATCCTATTCTCTATCTATGCCAACCAAACAAACACCTTCGGAGACACCTGTAGAGCATCTTTATAATCACCCAGTTACGTTGTGATGTTTGATAGCACACAAGGTGTTCCTCGGTATTCGGGAGTTGCATTATCTCATAGTCCGAGAAACATGTATAAATCATGAAGATAGCAATAGCAATAAAATTTAACGATCAATATGCTAAGCTAACAGATGGGTCTTGTACATCACATCATTCTCTAATGATGTGATCCCGTTCATCAAATGACAACACATGTCTATCGTTAGAAAACTCAACCATCTTTGATTAACGAGCTAGTCAAGTAGAGGCATACTAGGGACTATATGTTTTGTCTATGTATTCACACACGTACTAAGTTTCCGGTTAATACAATTCTAGCATGAATAATAAACATTTATTATGATATAAGAAAATATAAATAATAAATTTATTATTACCTCTAGGTCATATTTCCATAACATGTTGGGTTTGATAAGTTCAGCGAACAACTAGACCTGCAACGTCTTTATGTCCACGGAAAATAATCCAACTTTAAGCATGTGTTGTGTAGGTGGGCTGTACAACGCTGAGTACCATTGCTTATTTCTTAGAATTGAATACCTGAACCAACGTCAGACATCTTCTCTGTACTCATCATAGCATTTAGTAATCATCCTGAGCATTCCGTCCACTGCGTCGACAATTACATAATTGCGGTTCGGTGGTTGTTCAGGTGGGAGGTTGACAACATAGAACTCCATGGTGTGTGTCAAGGAGAAGCAACTTCTTCATGAAATGCACACGCCAGCGGAAGCATCTGTAGACGTACCAACAATAGGACAACCGAGACAAATAAGCCAATAGTAGCCTGAGCACTCAATTGATCATAAGTAAGAATGTGCCATTGTCCATCCAAACAGGAGAAAACCAGCATCAGCAGATTTATTCTGCATTGTGCCAAGCACACCACTCTGAATGATAAAGAGTCGTCCTCATCCGGGAGCATGAAAAGTCTCCAACATAAGGAGGTACGGACCAGCGCTTTCAGGTGTTGGGGGACGACATGCAGCAGGATGTAGCGGCGGTGCACGGGGTCGCACACGGCGCCGTCCCTGACCAAAAACTGGTTGTACTGTGAGTCACATAGCTCAGCAGCAACGAGGAAGCGGCTGCCGGCTTCTTCTTTGACCGGGGCGCCGGCAAGGAGGGCCCGTCCATCAATGAAGTCAATTTCACTCCAGGAGGGGCCGGCGGTGGAGGGGAGGAAGGAGGAGCAGGAGAAGTCGAAGACGGCCAAGGCGCGGGCTGTGACGACAAAGGGGTGCGGCGGCTGAGCTGGGATGAAGGGATCATGGATCATGCCGAGGGGAGGCGGTGTGTTGATGACGCGGTATCAGCGGAGGAAGGCATGGCCGGAGATAACGCTGCGGAAGGAGGCGCAAGCGGTGGAGGTGCAGGCGAGGTCGGCGGCGGCGGGGAGGCGGAGGAATATTTCCTCAAGCAGCACATCCGGGAGATCGGCGACGGACGACGCCGGCTGTGGGATCTGCTGACAGCCTGGCGCTGCCGTCGCCTCCCTCGACGACGACTACCATGCCAAGGCCCGCGCCCAAATCGGTGAGAAGGCAACGGCCATCCAGGAGCTGGAGAAGGAGCTTCAGGATCTCGAGGCCAAGCGGAGCAAGCAAATGTCAGCGCCCTCTCGCCTCAAGCCGCTGGAGGACAAGAAGGATGCATTTACTGCCGACGTTAGACGGGAGGAAGATTTCCTGGAGCAGCCCGTCTTGGGCAGGAAGGGACGGCGGCTCCGGCGGGTTGGAGGTTGGCGGCAGCGCCATCGGCGTGCGGGATCGGGGATTTTGGTGGGTTTGGTGAGCAACGAGTGCCAATGGACACTTGACCGCACAAGATGGTCAACATAATCCATTCTAAACAAAAAACCACCTCTGTCTAAACATTCCATAATTAACAAACGAAAACGAACCCCGCTTCGATAGACCCCCTCACAAAGATAAAGGGTAATATAGACTTTGACAAATCATCAACTTCCGTATGTATACATGTATGCGTACGCCATATGACCTGGACCGGCCCATAAGTGCTCCACATGGGAGTCGAACACGTGACTATGGTTAGAACCACTCAAGTTGGTAACCACTAGAACAAGATGACTCGTACGATAATTTTGCAGCGCGATTCTGAAAGGGACTAAAGAAAGCCGCAAAACCTGAACACCAATTTTGCAAAAACTAAAATGGGTGAGCAGGATCGAACACAAGACATCCGGCTAGTACATAACGCCAATAGCCACTGTAGCACATATGATTTGTTAGTCATAATTGCAGCACACTTTATATGAATCTATAGGTCGCGAAAGATTAATCCTTTTTTTTAAATTTCATATGTGACTTTCATTTTGACAAATGTAAATGTTTTTTGGAACGCGAACATTTTTGAAATTTCTGAACATCTGTAAAAGAATATAAACAAACTTGAAAAATAGAAATGAAAATATATACCACTCAGCGACCGGTGTACTGCTTGTTTTTTGTTTCTTTTACTGTTTTCGTTTTTCCTCTTTGTTCTTTTCCAAAATATGCTCGCGCTCATAAAAATTTGTTCAAAATTTCAATTAATGATCACTGTATCAAAAAAATTCAAAAAAATACAAATGTCCACATTTTAGAAAATCATGCAAATATTTCAATAAAATATTTGTGTCTTTCAGATTTGCTCGGAATGTCAAAACACGAACATTTTTTAAAGAGGGACCAAAATTTTGAACATCAACATTTTTTAAAGACATTAACAAATTTGGAATTCCAAACAATAAATTGAGAAAATAAGAACAAAAAATTGAAACATTTTCTTATTGAGTTTTTTCAAACATTTTTTGTACTTGTGTAGAAAAACACCATGTTCAACGTAGGGTGTCCAGGTAGGCAAAAATGCTCCATTTGAGAGCATGTTGTTTCTTAACATCTTTCAAATGGTATTTTTTTTTCTTGTATGACCAATTCAAGGCACCATGTGAAGTTGTTTTGGTTTTTACAAATTTCACTTTTTCTGAAGTTTTTTTGGTCAAAAAAGGGTGATAATTGGCTTGACGTGTCACAACTTGCATTTCAAGAATGGCCAAGACTTGATCATGTTCAATTGAGAGTGCCGGCAGACCCGAACGGTCTTGATTGTACATGGTGTACGTGCTGGTATGCATGAAATGACACCAATTTTTGTCATCATGTGGGAATTACCATGGAAGGCCCCACGCAAGATTTGAACGAATTCGGACATCAAACGTATGTTGCGTCATGTCCGACCAGTGTTTTAGGGTATTTTTACCAGGAAAACTCTAGAAAACGTATAGAATGTCGGAAACCATCGAAACTTGGCATCCACACTGGCCATGATGATGCCAATGTGTGAAAAAAAGTTTGGGCTCAAGTCGTGGAGGTGAAAAAAGAAACTTGTTCGAGACTTGCCATGCCGGCAGACCCCGAACGGGCCTAGTTGTACATGGTGTATGTGTTGGCATGCATGTAATAAAACCAAATTTTGCCATCATCTGGGGATGATCATGGAAGCACGCAAGACTTGAACGAATTTGGACACCAAACGCATGTTGTGTCACGTGCAGCCAGTGTTTTAGGGTATTTTCATCGGGAAAACACGAGAAAATGCATCCAATGTTGGAAACCAACGAAATTTCGCATGCATGGTGGTAATGGTGATCCCAATGTGTGAAAAAAGTTTGGTCTCATTTTGTGGAGGTGAAAAAAAAACGTCTTCGAGACTTGCCTTGCCGGCAGATCCGAACGGTCCTGATTGTACATGGTGTATGTGCTGGCATGAAATGGCACCAATTTTTGCCAAAATGTGAGAATGATCATGGAAGGTCCCACACAAAATTTCAAGGAATTCAGACACCAAACACATGTTGTGTCACGTCCGTGCAGTATTTCAGGGTATTTTCACCGGGAAAACTCTAGAAAATGCATAGAATGTTGGAAACCAAAGAAACTTGGCTTGCACGCTGCCCATTGTGATGCCAATGTGTGAAAAAAGTTTGGGCCCATTTTATGAAGTTGAAAAAACAAAACTTATTCGAGACTTGCCTTGCAGGCAGACCCGAATGAGACAAAATCAAATTAAATTGATTTTTTAAATAAATCAGTCATCAGTGTTCTCTTTTATGAAAAATATGCATTGTCAGTTGGAAGCTTCGCCAGTTCAGAACAGGTGAAGATTCGTACTGACCCTGCATATCCTCTAAATAGAGTACAATGAACACCGACGCTTATGAATTTTTCTTAAAAAGTATTAAGGAGGTGAACGTGGTAATAAATAAGTACGTGCAATCGCGTCGGCTATAGTCGGTCAGCCACTCCAGACCTGCCGTGTGGCACACCTGGTTCACCCAACGCTAACCGACACGCCTACTGCCGTCCGTGGGGCCCGCCGTACTAATTCAGGCCCTCCACGATCCATGGGATTATCCCGGGATTTGCGCACGTGCATGCGACGAGCCTAGCGCGGCACTGCCACCCTCCATATCACGTCGCTCTTTCTTGATCACATGCCCACCAAAACCTCCCTGCCCCCCATCATGCACGTCGCCCTCTCCCGATCCCGCCACCCTCCCAACCCTCTCACAATCACGCCACCCACATCACGTACGCCACCCTTTCCCGGTACATCACGTACGCCACCCTTTCCCGGTACATCACGTCGTGCCGCATGTTGCCCTTACGATCGCAGCGCCAGCCTTGACCCGCTCCAGATTTGCAGCGCCTCCACCGGCCCTGATGGCCCAGCGTGAACGTGTCATACCCAGCGTCGCGCATGACACTTCACCGGTTGTAAGCTGATCCTTTCACGGATTTTGGAAAAAAAGTTCAAGGATTTGGAAAAAAAATATCGATTTCAGAAAACAAAGCTCTTTGACTTTGAAAAAGTTCATTCATTTTATAAAAAGGCTCATCGATTTTGAAAAAAGTTCATCGATATTGGAAAAGATTCAGAATAATTAAAAAGTTGAACAATTTTAAAAAAATGTTCACAATTTTTAAATTTTTTTATTGAATTTTACAGAAAGCGAAATTGAAAAAAAATTGCACATTGCAAAAGAAACAGGAAAATAAAAAAGGAACAAAAAAGAAAAGAAAACGTTAAAGAAAAATAAATACCGAAAAAACCATTTAAAAAAGAGAAAACAGGAACAAGAAAAAGAAAAAAAGGAAAAGAGAAAAAGGATAAATAAAGGTAGAAAGGATAAAAGAGTGATTTAATCAGATCACAGTTGACGTTGGCTGTGTGGTTATCAAGTCAAGCTTAGAACCAAGCGGTTGTGGCTTGGAATCCTGCCATGCAAATAGTCTTTTTTGTGATTTAAAAAATATAAAAAGGACAGATGGGCCGGCCCAGCTCGTAGGTGTACACCGTATACAAATATAGCAGGGGAATAGTTTCTTCAATAAGACCATCATGTCCTTTTTTATGAAGAGGTATGGGCTAATCTTAGCCATCCTTGTGTTTAGGGGGGTCTACCGAAGCAGAAGTGTTAACAAATCTCTTGATTTTATCGACCAAGATGGTCCAACTAATCCATTTCTTTTAATGATGAAGATGGAATAGCTTCGAATTGAATGATTTAATTAGCCAATAATCGACGGAATGAATTCACAATGATTCCTTAAAAGATTACGATTTTTTATCCCATTAAAATTCTAGTTTCATTAAAAAAATAACCTACATGATGAGATGGTTCCGTGATTAATCATTTGGATACCAACATTTACAAGTTCATTAGACTAATTGAATGCCCTTCCATGGCCACGGAATAAAATATACGTTGATACTTCTCAAATGATCATGTTTGTATGATAATTGAACCCAACAATGGTGTGTTGCTACTTCTCTAGTGATGATGCTTGTATGATAATTGCAACCAACAAAGGTACTCGACAAGTGTTTCTTCAGTTAACTATATCTTCTTCAACTCGGG
Organism: Aegilops bicornis; assembly: GCA_021605145.1. Taxonomy (NCBI): domain Eukaryota; kingdom Viridiplantae; phylum Streptophyta; class Magnoliopsida; order Poales; family Poaceae; genus Aegilops; species Aegilops bicornis. The sequence continues at coordinate 14,507,260 of CM038675.1, forward strand.
TATATACGAGGTAATGGCAGTGAATGGTAATTGCCCGTATATACTTCAGATAATTTTACACGCGTTGGAATGGATGCATAAACATTCTAGTGAGTGATATAACTATGCACCATGTTTGTCAACTGAATCGTTACATTATTGGCAGTATAATTTTGTTGGGTAAGCTTATAAGACGTGGGGCAGGTGACATGATTTTTCAGGGTCTGTCTAGGTCCCAGTTGACTTAGACTTCGGCTGATGTCATCATACAATTTTCTATTTTTTGACTGAAACTTGAATGTAGGATTTTTCTTTCGGTTGTCCTAATTCTCAGTCGACTGAGAATTAGCTATGTCTCAGTCGACGAGATTTATTCTGTTTGTTTGTTTGTCGCTGATGTATTCCTCTCCTCCGAAGCCTTTGCTTTCGTATCTGGCCATGGGCTGTGCCTTGCGGTTCATTTCTATTTTATTTTTATTTTCTGTTTTTTTCATCATAGGTCTGCCATGTAAATATTTTAGTATTCTTTTGTTGGGCTTATGTGTATAGCAGGAAGTTGACAGAGTGACAGGGGCAGCCCATTCTGATACCTTTTTTTCCTTTTCCATTTTAGTGTTTACTAATCATATTTTTTTATTAAGTTGTTTTTACTTGTATTTTATTTTTTATTTTCTTATTTTAGAAAAAGGGAACATCTAAAATTTTGTAGAATAGAGATTTTGACACGCATGACTGATTTTTACTCTCACTTTTTTGGTGTCTTTTCCACATGGATTTTTTTATTTTTTTATTCATATGTTACGTATTCTTTCGATCATTTTTGTTACATTCATTTAGTATGAAAAATATATTTTCATTATGTTAATATGCCTTTTTTCTATGTTAGACTCATAGGGAAGAAGTTGCTTTTTGTAACGCGCGGATAATCGTGCTACAGTAATCCCACATTAACGCTGCCACGTAACCCTGCTTACTGTTGCTAATCGCGCGTTAGGTCAAACGATTCAAATTTAAATTTGAGTTTTTTGTCGAACCTCAAAAGTTCTCAAAATGTTAAGCTAAAATGTTCGGTATGTGCCAATAAATGCTAATTATGATGAAGAAACCATGCTTTTAAAAAAACCTAAATACTTTAAGATGAAATAAAACAGAAAAAAAATAAGATAAGAAAAAGAAAAACAAAACAAAGGTAACAAAAAAAAGAAGGAACCCCCTCCCCCGGGCAGTCTGGCCAACTTTGCCCCTAGCAGGCCGGCCCACCCACTCCCCTGGCCTACTTAGGCCGCCCCCCACCTAACCCTAACCGTCACCCCCCACTCGCCCCCACTCCCTCCCCCCTCGTCCCGCTTCTTCTCTGCCTCCCTCCCCCGATTCAAATCGGATCGGGCAGCGGGGCCCGATCCCGAGCGCGCTTCGCCGGGGCTCCTGTGGACGCCGTCGCCGCCGGCCGAAACCCCCCTTGCCGGACCTCCCCGCCAGACCGCTGGCGCTTCCCCGTCTCCTCCCCAAGCCGCCCCATCGGCCCCGGCCACCCCGAGCCCACTGCCCCTCCCCGTCCGACACCCTGTGAGACGATGCCTCCCCTCCTTCCTCCCTCTCTCCCAACGTTGAGCCCCCGCTCTCCGCGCACCCCGACGCGCCTCGCTTGTAGCTATGTGCACCCCCGCACAGCCCCGCACCTCCCCTCGCGCTCGCCCGTGCTGGGGCGCAGCCCCTGGCCGCGGCTACCACACGCGCCTGCGCACCTTTGTCCGTGCCGCGACCCCCCTCCCGCCTACTGCCGTGCCTGCCCGCGGCTGGTGCTAGTACTGTTGTCGCTGATTTTGCTCTTTTGCGACTACGCTGCTGCTTGCTATGCCCGCCACCGCTTGCTATTTTCGCTGCCGCTCGACGAGCTCACCGCGGCCGCAGCCCCGCCGATACCTCGCATCGCCGCCTGCACCCGCTCCTTCCCGCGCTTGCCTCTCCCCGGGCCACGCCCTGACCTGCTGGGCGCGCCACATGCTGGCCTCGCCGGCCTCGTCCGCCCCTGCACGGCGCCTCCTGGTTGTTGCGTCGTCGCCGCCGACGTCCTGCTGGGAGAGCCTGCGTTCGTTCCCAGCCACCCATCGGTGGCCTGAGCCACTTCACATGGGGTTGGCCTATTAACAAAGAAAAGGCAGAAAAGAATTAAGGAATAAAAGAAAAGAAAATAAAATAGATAAGTTATAGATGAGACACTAACATGCGGGCCCCGTAGGACCCGCTGACTAGTCAACCTTGGATCAGTCAACTGCTGACTGGGCAGTTGACTGGCCCCGCTGTCAGCCCTTGGTGCACTCTGAGTGCACTGCACCGGGTGCACTTAGCATTTTTCTATTTAATTTTCATATTAATAATAGATCCACTAATTCTAGAAATTGAATTTAAACTTTGAAAATTAATATAAAATAATCCATAGCTCGGATGAAAATACTTTGTACATGAAAGTTGCTCAGAACAACGAGACGAATCCGAATATGCAGCCCGTTCGTCAGCCACACGTCCCTAGCATAGCGAACCTGGAACATTTCACCTCCGGTTCATCTGTCCGAAAACGCGAAACACCGGGGATACTTTCCCGGATGTTTCCCCCCTTCACCGGTATCACCTACTACTACATTAGGGCACACCGAGCGCCGTTACTTGTCATGTCATGCATCATCATGCATATCTTTGCATTATATTTATTGTTTCTCCCCCCTCTTCTCTGGCTAGACACCGAGACCGACGCTGCTGCTACCCAGTACTACTATGGAGTTGACGACCCCTCATTCTTGCCAGAGCAACCAGGTAAGCCCCCCCTTGATCACCAGATATCGCCTATTCTTCTCTCTACTGTTCGGTTAATCCTATTCTGTTGCATAGCCTTGTTGGGGAACGTAGCAGAAATTCAAAATTTTCTACGCATCACCAAGATCAATCTATGGAGATTCTAGCAACAAGAGGGGAGGAGAGTGCATCTACATACCCTTGTAGATCGCTAAGCGGAAGCGTTCAAGAGAACGGGGTTGAAGGAGTCGTACTCGTCGTGATCCAAATCACCGGAGATCCGAGTGCCGAGCAGACGGCACCTCCGCTGTTCAACACACGTACAGCCCGGTGGCGTCTCCCATGCCTTGATCCAGCAAGGAGAGAGGGAGAGGTTGAGGAAGACTCCATCCAACAGCAGCACAACGGGCGTGGTGGTGGTGGAGGCGTGGCAATCCTGCAGGCTTCGCCAAGCACCCTCTTTGAGAGGAGGAGGTGTCACGGGAGGGAGGGAGGCGCCAGGCTCAGGTGTGGATGCCCTCCCTCCCTCCACTATATATAGGGGCAAGGGAGAGGGGAGGCGCAGCCTTGCCCCTTCCTCCAAGGAAGGGAGTGCGGCCAAGGGGGAGGAGTCCATCCTCCCCAAGGCACCTCGGAGGTGCCTTCCCCTTGAGGACTCTTCCCCCAAGTTTCCTTGGCGCATGGGCCTCTTGGGGCTGGTGCCCTTGGCCCATATAGGCCAAGGCGCACCCCACAGCCCATGTGGCCCCAGGCAGGTGGACCCCCGGACCCCTTTCGGCACTCCCGGTACAATACCTATAAAGTGCGAAACTTTTTCGGCGACCAAAACATGACTTCCCATATATAAATCTTTACCTCCGGACCATTCCGGAACTCCTCGTGACGTCCGGGATCTCATCCGGGACTCCGAACAACATTCGGTAACCACATACAAACTTCCTTTATAACCCTAGCGTCATCGAACCTTAAGTGTGTAGACCCTACGGGTTCGGGAGACATGTAGACATGACCGAGACATTCTCCGGTCAATAACCAACTGCGGGATCTGGATACCCATGTTGGCTCCCACATGTTCCACGATGATCTCATCGGATGAACCACGATGTCAAGGACTCAATCGATCCCGTATACAATTCCCTTTGGCTAGCGGTATTGTACTTGCCCGAGATTCGATCGTCGGTATCCCGATACCTTGTTCAATCTCGTTACCGGCAAGTCTCTTTACTCGTTCCGTAACACATCATCCCGTGATCAACCCCTTGGTCACATTGTGCACATTATGATGATGTCCTACCGAGTGGGCCCAGAGATACCTCTCTGTTTACACGGAGTGACAAATCCCAGTCTCGATTCGTGCCAACCAACAGACACTTTCGGAGATACCTGTAATGCACCTTTATAGCCACCCAGTTACGTTGTGACGTTTGGTACACCCAAAGCATTCCTACGGTATCCGGGAGTTGCACAATCTCATGGTCTAAGGAAATGATACTTGACATTAGAAAAGCTTTAGCATACGAACTACGATCTTTGTGCTAGGCTTAGGATTGGGTCTTGTCCATCACATCATTCTACTAATGATGTGATCCCGTTATCAATGACATCCAATGTCCATGGTTAGGAAACCGTAACCATCTATTGATCAACGAGCTAGCCAATAGAGGCTTGCTAGGGACATGGTGTTGTCTATGTATCCACACATGTATTTGAGTTTCCTATCAATACAATTATAGCATGGATAATAAACGATTATCATGAACAAGGAAATATAATAATAATAACTAATTTATTATTGCCTCTAGGGCATATTTCCAACAAGCCTATCATTGTTGCTACAGTTGTTGATACCTTACCCGCAATCCTAAATGATTAGTATAGGATGCTAGTTTATCATCCGTGGCCCTACATTCTTGTCCGTCTGCCTTGCTATACTATCATGCCGTGATCACTCGGGAGGTGATCACGGGTATATACTTACATACGTACATACTATACAAATGGTGACTAAAGTCGGGTCGGCTCGTAGAGTACCCGCAAGTGATTCCGATGTGGGGGCTGGAAGGACAGGTGGCTCTCCATCCCGTTAGAGGTGGGCACAGGTTCCAGCGGCCCCCGAGTGCTACTTTGAGGTGGAGCGACAGGGCAGGTTGAGACCACCTAGGTGAGAGGTGGGCCTGGCCCTGGTCGGCGTTCGCGGTTACTTCATAATAACACGCTTAACGAGATCTTGGTATTTGATCTGAGTCTGGCCACTGGCCTATACGCACTAACCAACTACGCGGGAACAGTTATGGGCACTCGGCGTCGTGGTATCAGTCGAAGCCTGCTTCACGTCAGCAACTGAGCGGCGCCCACTTGGATTGGACCGAGCACGCTCTTGTATTAGGGAGGCTAGGTCTGCTTCCGGTCACCCTCGCAACATGCAGATGTGCAATGTGCGATGGGCCCAGAGCCCTGCGTGCATAGGATTTAGACCGGCGTGCTGACCTCTCTGTTGTGCCTAGGTAGGGTGGCGACGTGTTGATCTTCCGAGGCCGTGCATGACCTAGGAAAGTGTGTCCGGCCAGAGGGATCGAGCGTGTTGGGAAATGTGGTGCATCCCTGCAGGGAAGTTTATCTATTCAATAGCCGTGTCCCTCGGTAAAAGGATGACCGGAGTTGTACATTGACCTTATGACAACTAGAACCGGAAACTTAATAAAAACACCCAAACAAGTTCCAGAGACAACCGGTGATCGCTTTCCCATAGGGCGACGAGGGGAGGATCGCCGGGTAGGATTATGCTATGCGAGGCTACTTGGAGGACTTCAATCTACTCTCTTCTACATGCTGCAAGACGGAGGCTGCCAGAAGCGTAGTCTTCGATAGGACTAGCTATCCCCAAAGAGCCCTCATTCTGGAAGATCACCTGCTTCGTCAGAAGATTCTGAGGATATCCCTCGATATTTTCCCGAGACCCTTGTGCTCATCGCCTTTGCAATTCAGTGCCACCGATATATTCCTATGGATATCTGCATGCACTTGTCATTCTCATGATTATTTCTTACAAGATGCCTCGAACTATTCTCCGTTGCCTCGAACGTATCCGGTTTGCTATTCAGAGTCATTCGGATAGGTGTCAAAGCTTGCATCGACGTAACCCTTTACGCCGAACTCTTTATCACCTCCATAATCGAGAAACATGTCCTTATTTACTCCAAGGACAATTTTGACCGCTGTCCAATGATCCCTATTCCTGGATCATTCTTGTACCTTATAGTGACTCATGGCAAGGCACACTTCCGGTGCGGTACACAGCATAGCATACTATAGAGCCCTCGTCTAAAGCATAGGGGCGACCTTCGTCCTTTCTCTCTTTTCTGCTGTGGTCGAGCTTTAAGTCTTAACTTCATACCTTACATCTCAGGCAAGAACTCCTTCTTTGACTGATCCATCTTGAACACCTTCAAGATCATGTCAAGGTATGTGCTCATTTGAAAGTATCATTTAGCGTTTTCGATCTGTTCTCATAGATCTTGATGCTCAATGTTTAAGCAGCTTAATCCAGGTTTTCACTTAAAAAACACTTTTCAAATAACCCTACATGCTTTACAGAAAATTCTTCATCATTTCTGATCATCAATATGTCAACAACATATACTCATCAGAAATTATATAGTGCTCCCACTCACTTCTTTGGACATACAAGTTTCTCACAAACTTTGTATAAACCCAAAATCTTTGATCATTTTATCAAAGCGTATATTCCAACTCCGAGATGCTTACTCCAGTCCTTAGAAGGATCACTGGAGCCAGCATAACTTTTAGCATCCTTAGGATCGACAAAAACTTTCTGATTGTATCACATACAACCTTTCCTTACGAAGACTGGTAAGGAAACTTGTTTTGACATCCATCTGCCAGATTTCATAAATGCAGCTTATGCTAACATGATTCCGACGGACTTAAGCATCGCTACAGATGAGAAAATCTCATCGTAGTCAACTCCTTGAACTTGTGAAAAACTCTTTGCCACAAGTCGAGCTTCATAGAAGGTGACATTACCGTCCACGTCTGTCTTCTTCTTAAAGATACATTTATCTCAATGGCTTGCCGAGCAATGGGCAAGTCCACCAAAGTCCATGCTTTGTTCTGATACATGGATCCTATCTCGGATTTCATGGCTTCTAACCATTTGTTGGAATCCGGGCCCACCATCGCTTCTCCATAGCTCGTAGGTTCATTTTTGTGTAGCAACATGACCTTCAAGACATGATTACTGTACCACTCTGAAGTAGTACGCATCCTTGTCACCCTACGAGGTACGGTAGTGACTTGATCTCAAACTTCATGATCACTATCATAAGCTTCTACTTCAATTGGTGTAGGCGCCACAGGAACTTCCCGTGCCCTGCTGCACACTAGTTGAAGTGATGGTTCAATAACCTCATCAAGTCTCCACCATCCTCCCACTCAATTCTTTCGAGAGAAACTTTTCCTCGAGAAAGGACCCGTTTCTAGAAACAATCCCTATTGCTTTCGGATCTTGAGATAGGAGGTATACCCAACTGTTTTGGGTGTCCTATGAAGATGCATTTATCCGTTTTGGGTTCGAGCTTATCACGATGAAACTTTTTCACATAAGCGTCGCAGCCCCAAACTTTTAAGAAACGACAACTTAGGTTTCTCCAAACCATAGTTCAAATGGTGTCATCTCAACGGAATTCCGTGGTGCCCTACTAAAGTGAGTGCGGTTGTCTCTAATGCCTAACCCATGAACGATAGGGGTAATTCGACAAGAGACATCATGGTACGCACCATATCCAATACGGTGCAACTATGATGTTCGGACACACCATCACACTATGGTGTTTCAGGCGGTATTAATTGTGAAACAATTTCCACAATGTCTTAATTGCGTGCCAAAGCTCGTAACTCAGATACTCATCTCTATGATCATATCATAGACATTTTATCCTCTTGTCACGATGATCTTCAACTTCACTCTGAAATCACTTGAACCATTCAATAATTCAGACTTGTGTTTCATCAAGTAAATACACTCAGTATCTACTTAAATCATCCGTGAAGTAAGAACATAACGATATTCACTGCATGCCTCAAAGACGCATTGGACTGCACACATCAAAATGTGTTACTTCCAACAAGTTGCTATCTTGTTCCATCTTACTGAAACCGAGGCTTTTCAGTCATCTTGCCCATGTGGTATGATTTGCATATCTCAAGTGATTCAAAATCAAGTGAGTCCAACGATCCATCTGCATGGAGTTTCTTCATGCGTATACACCAATATACATGGTTCGCATGTCTCAAACTTTTCAAAACGAGTGAGTCCAAAGATCCATCAACATGGAGCTTCTTCATGCGTATTACACCAATATGACTTACATGGCAGTGCCACAAGTAAGTGGTACTATCATTACTATCTTATATCTTTTGGCATGGAAATGTGTATCACTACGATCGAGATTCAATAAACCATTCTTTTAGGTGCAAGACCATTGAAGGTATTTATTCAAATAAATAGAGTAACCATTATTCTCCTTAAATGAATAACCGTATTGCGTTAGACATAATCCAATCATGTCTATGCTCAACGCAAACACCAAATAATAATTTTAGGTTTAACTCCAATCTCGATGGTAGAGGGAGCGTGCGATGCTTGATCACATCAACCTTGGAAACACTTCCAACACGTATCGTCAGCTCACCTTTAGCTAGTCTCCGTTTATTCCGTAGCTTTTGTTTCGAAGTTACTAACACTTAGCAACCGAACCGTATCTAATACCCTGGTGCTACTAGGAGTACTAGTAAAGTACACATTAACATAATGTATATCCAATATACTTCTATCGACCTTGCCAGCCTTCTTATCTACCAAGTATTTAGGGTAATTCTGCTCCATTGGCTGTTCCCCTTATTACAGAAGCACTTAGTCTCGGGTTTGGGTTCAACCTTGGGTTTCTTCACTGGAGCAGCAACTGATTTGCCGTTTCATGAAGTGTCCCTTCTTGCCCTTGCCCTTCTTGAAACTAGTGGTTTTTCCAACCATCAACAATTGATGCTCCTTCTTGATTCCTACTTTCGCGATGTCAAACATCGTGAATACCTCAAGGATCATCATATCTATCCCTGATATGTTATAGTTCATCACAAAGCTTCTAGCAGCTTGGTGGCAATGACTTTTGGAGAAACATCACTATCTCATCTGGAAGATTAACTCCCACTCAATTCAAGTGATTGTTGTACTCAGACAATCTAAGCACAAGCTCAATGATTGAGCTTTTCTCCCTTAGTTTGCAGGCTAAGAAAATCGTCGGAGGTCTTATACCTCTTGACGTGGGCACGAGCCTGAAATCCCAATTTCAGCCCTCGAAACATCTCATATGTTCCGTGATGTTTCGAAAAACGTCTTTGGTGCCTCAACTCTAAACCGTTTAACTGAACTATCACGTAGTTATCAAAACGTGTATGTGCGATGTTCGCAACATCCACAAACGACGTTTGGGGTTCAGCACACTGAGCGGTGCATTAAGGACATAAGCTTTCTACTGTCCGCATAATCGCTACTTTCAACTTTCAACTATATTTTCTCTAGGAACATATCTAAACGGTGGAACTAAAGCGCGAGCTTACGACATAATTTGCAAAAGGTCTTTTGACTATGTTCAAGATAATTAAGTTCATCTTATGAACTCCCACTCGAATAGACATCCCTCTGGTCATCTAAGTGATTACATGATCCGAGTCAACTAGGCCGTGTCCGATCATCACGTGAGACGGACTAGTCAACATCGGTGAACATCTTCATGTTGATCGTATCTACCGTACGACTCATGCTCGACCTTTCGGTCTCTGTGTTCCGAGGCCATGTCTGTACATGCTAGGCTCGTCAAGTTAACCCCAAGTGTTTTTTTTGCTGTGTAAATCTGTCTTACACCCGTTGTATGTGAACGTAAGAATCCATCACACCCGATCATCACATGGTGCTTAGAAGCGACGAACTGTAGCAACGGTGCACGGTCAGGGGAGAACACTTCTTGAAATTTGTGTAAGGGATCATCTTATTTACTACCGTCGTTCTAAGTAAACAAGATGCATAAACATAATAAACATCACATGCAATTATATAGTAGTGACATGATATTGCCAATATCATATTGCTCCTTTTGATCTCCATCTTCGGGGCTCCATGATCATCATTGTCACCGGCATGACACCATGATCTCCATCATCATGATCTCCATCATCGTGTCTCCATGAAGTTGTCTCGCCAACTATTACTTCTACTACTATGGCTACCGGTTAGCAATAAAGTAAAGTAATTACATGGCGTTGTTTAATGACACGCAGGTCATACGATAAATCAAGACAACTCCTATGGCTCCTGCCGGTTGTCATACTCATCGACATGCAAGTCGTGAATCCTATTACAAGAACATGATCAATCTCATACATCACATATCATTCATCACATTCTTCTTGGCCATATCACATCACACAACATACCCTGCAAAAACAAGTTAGACGTCCTCTAATTGTTGTTTGCATGTTTTACGTGGCTGCTATGGGTTTCTAGCAAGAACGTTTCTTACCTACGCAAAACCACAACGTGATATGCCAATTGCTATTTACCCTTCATAAGGACCCTTTTCATCGAATCCGTTCCGACTAAAGTGGGAGAGGCGGCACCCGCTAGCCACCTTATGCACCAAGTGCATGTCAATCGGTGGAACCTGTCTCACGTAAGAGTACATGTAAGGTCGGTCCGGGCCGCTTCATCCCACAATACCGTCGAAACAAGATTGGACTAGTAACGGTAAGCATATTGAACAAAATCAACGCCCACAACTACTTTGTGTTCTACTCGTGCAAAGAATCTACACAATAGACCTAGCTCATGATGCCACTGTTGGGGAACGTAGCAGAAATTCAAAATTTTCTACGCATCACCAAGATCAATCTATGGAGATTCTAGCAACAAGAGGGAGGAGAGTGCATCTACATACCCTTGTAGATCGCTAAGCGGAAGCGTTCAAGAGAACGGGGTTGAAGGAGTCGTACTGCGTCGTGATCCAAATCACCGGAGATCCGAGTGCCGAACGGACGGCACCTCGCGTTCAACACACGTACAGCCCGGTGGCGTCTCCCATGCCTTGATCCAGCAAGGAGAGAGGGAGAGGTTGAGGAAGACTCCATCCAACAGCAGCACAACGGCGTGGTGGTGGTGGAGGCGTGGCAATCCTGCAGGCTTCGCCAAGCACCTACGGGAGAGGAGGAGGTGTCACGGGAGGGAGGGAGGCGCCAGGGCTCAGGTGTGGATGCCTCCCTCCCTCCACTATATATAGGGGCAAGGGAGAGGGGAGGCGCAGCCTTGCCCCTTCCTCCAAGGAAGGGTGCGGCCAAGAGGGGAGGAGTCCATCCTCCCAAGGCACCTCGGAGGTGCCTTCCCCTTGAGGACTCTTCCCTCCCCAAGTTTCCTTGGCGCATGGGCCTCTTGGGGCTGGTGCCCTTGGCCCATATAGGCCAAGGCGCACCCCTACAGCCCATGTGCCCCCCCGGGGCAGGTGGACCCCCCCGGTGGACCCCCGGACCCCTTTCAGCACTCCCGGTACAATACCGATAAAGTGCGAAACTTTTCCGGCGACCAAAATCTTTACCTCCGTACCATTCCGGAACTCCTCGTGACGTCCGGGATCTCATCCGGGACTCCGAACAACATTCGGTAACCACATACAAACTTCCTTTATAACCCTAGCGTCACCGAACCTTAAGTGTGTAGACCCTACGGGTTCGGAGACATGTAGACATGACCGAGACATTCTCCGGTCAATAACCAACAGCGGGATCTGGATACCCATGTTGGCTCCCACATGTTCCACGATGATCTCATCGGATGAACCACGATGTCAAGGACTCAATCGATCCGTGATACAATTCCCTTTGTCTAGCGGTATTGTACTTGCCGAGATTCGATCGTCGGTATCCCGATACCTTGTTCAATCTCGTTACCGGCAAGTCTCTTTACTCGTTCCGTAACACATCATCCCGTGATCAACCCCTTGGTCACATTGTGCACATTATGATGATGTCCTACCGAGTGGCCCCGTAGATACCTCTCCGTTTACACGGAGTGACAAATCCCAGTCTCGATTCGTGCCAACCCAACAGACACTTTCGGAGATACCTGTAATGCACCTTTATAGCCACCCAGTTACGTTGTGACGTTTGGTACACCAAAGCATTCCTACGGTATCCGGGAGTTGCACAATCTCATGGTCTAAGGAAATGATACTTGACATTAGAAAAGCTTTAGCATACGAACTACGATCTTTGTTCTAGGCTTAGGATTGGGTCTTGTCCATCACATCATTCTACTAATGATGTGATCCCGTTATCAATGACATCCAATGTCCATGGTTAGGAAACCGTAACCATCTATTGATCAACGAGCTAGCCAATAGAGGCTTGCTAGGGACATGGTGTTGTCTATGTATCCACACATGTATTTGAGTTTCCTATCAATACAATTATAGCATGGATAATAAACGATTATCATGAACAAGGAAATATAATAATAATAACTAATTTATTATTGCCTCTAGGGCATATTTCCAACAAGCCTATCATTGTTGCTACAGTTGTTGATACCTTACCCGCAATCCTAAATGATTAGTATAGGATGCTAGTTTATCATCCGTGGCCCTACATTCTTGTCCGTCTGCCTTGCTATACTATCATGCCGTGATCACTCGGGAGGTGATCACGGGTATATACTTACATACGTACATACTATACAAATGGTGACTAAAGTCGGGTCGGCTCGTAGAGTACCCGCAAGTGATTCCGATGTGGGGGCTGGAAGGACAGGTGGCTCTCCATCCCGTTAGAGGTGGGCCTGGGTTCCCGACGGCCCCCGAGTGCTACTTTGAGGTGGAGCGCCAGGGCAGGTTGAGACCACCTAAGTGAGAGGTGGGCCTGGCCCTGGCCGGCATTCACGGTTACTTCATAATAACACGCTTAACGAGATCTTGGTATTTGATCTGAGTCTGGCCACTGGCCTATACGCACTAACCAACTACGCGGGAACAGTTATGGGCACTCGACGTCGTGGTATCAGTCGAAGCCTGCTTCACGTCAGCAACTGAGCGGCGCCCGCCGGATTGGACTGGAACGCCTGCTCTTGTATTAGGGAGGCTAGGTCTGCTTCCGGTCACCCTCGCAACATGCAGATGTGCAATGTGCGATGGGCCCAGAGCCCTGCGTGCATAGGATTTAGACCGGCGTGCTGACCTCTCTGTTGTGCCTAGGTAGGGTGGCGACGTGTTGATCTTCCGAGGCCGTGCATGACCTAGGAAAGTGTGTCCGGCCAGAGGGATCGAGCGTGTTGGGAAATGTGGTGCACCCCTGCAGGGAAGTTTATCTATTCGAATAGCCGTGTCCCTCGGTAAAAGGATGACCGGGAGTTGTACATTGACCTTATGACAACTAGAACCGGAAACTTAATAAAAAACACCCAAACAAGTTCCAGAGACAACCCGGTGATCGCTTTCCCATAGGGCGACGAGGGGAGGATCGCCGGGTAGGATTATGCTATGCGAGGCTACTTGGAGGACTTCAATCTACTCTCTTCTACATGCTGCAAGACGGAGGCTGCCAGAAGCGTAGTCTTCGATAGGACTAGCTATCCCCAAAGAGCCCTCATTCGGAAGATCACACCTTCGTCGAGAAGATTACGAGGATATCCTCGATATTTTCCGAGACCCTTGTGCTCATCGCCTTTGCAATTCAGTGCCACCGATATATTCCTATGGATATCTGCATGCACTTGTCATTCTCATGATTATTTCTTACAAGATGCCTCGAACTATTCTCCGTTGCCTCGAGAATCCTTTGAGTTTACTATCTTGCAGTTTTATTTCACTAAAAAAGACACATCCGTGACATTTTGGGCCGAACGAATTTTTTTTCTGTCATACATATGACACTTGTATGACGATAATTGTGACAAAACTGGGTATCATCATAGATGTGGTGGGCTCCTACTTCTATGACAAAAAACCATGACAGACAATTGGCTTTTCGTCCTGGGCGGGCCGGAGAGGCAGCTGCATGACATTCTTTGGGCCGTCCATGACGGAAAAAACCGTGGTAAGAGCGAGGGCGAGGAAATTTTTGGGGAGTTCCCGGTTACGGTGGGTGGTCGGGGGCCGAGCTATGCGCGTTTCTCTCGTTCACGTATGCGTGTGTGTGCGAGGCATTGGCTCTAACTGAACCCGAGCGAGGTGTTGGGCTCTAACTGAACCTGAGCGATTGCACTGCAGGCTACGCGTTACTGAACCCGAGCGATCGATGGATGGCTGTTAACTGAACCTGATCGAGCGATTCCTTCGCTACTGTTGCTAACTGAAGCCGATCGATTGGATGAACAGTGAGTGTTGCAGGGGGGTTTGGATGAACAGTGAGCGGTGGGAGTGGATGAACAGGACCCTTGGCGTTGCCTCTAGATGAACATGACCCCGGTCGATCGAACCGGTTGGGGCTGGATGAACAGGACCCCGTGGAGGGCTGGATGAATAGGACGACCCCGTGGAGGGCTGGATGAACAGTAGACGGTGGATGGGTCGATGAACAGTAGCCCGTGGAGGGTGGTTGAATATGAGCCCGTGGAGAGGGGTGGTTGAACAGTAGCCAGTGGAGTAGCGCGCGGTGGAGGCTGGATGAACAGGAGCCCGTGGATGAACTGTCGCTGGTGGAGGCTGGAGGAGGTCGACGGTGGATGAACAGTAGCCCGTGGAGGCTGGAGGAGGTCGACAGTGGAGATGAACAGTATCCAGTGGAGTCCCGTTTTGCGGTACGCCACACCCCTCACGATGAACAGGACCCCCATTTCGACCGTAGTGCTCCAACACAAGTCCGTTTCGTCAGTTTTGCGGTACACCACACCCCTCCCGATCAACAGGATCCCCGTTTCGACCGTAGGAGGTCCGTTTCCTCCGTTTTGCGGTACGCCAGACCCCTCCCAATGAACAGGATTCCGTTTCGAACGTGGCCGGTCGAACACAAGGCCATTTCCTCCGTTCCGCGGTACGCCAGGCCTCGTTTCCATCGCCTGTTCCGTCCAAGCCCTCCCGATGAACACGACGATGCATTTCGTTCTGACCCAGCCGGTTGGCTCCCCATGAACACGACGACGACGCTGTTTCTCCGTTCCGACCCAGTCATGTACACGAGCCCTGGCCGTAGGTATGCGTGAGTAGGCGTTCGAGACCCCGCCCGTATGTACGTACGTGACCGTATTTTCTTTCTTGCACCCTGGCCGCTATACGTACGTGTACATGCTACGTGCGCGCCTCTACTACGACACGTGCGCGCCTCTAAATCCACGAGTATATATGTACGTACACGTTGGCGACCAGAATGACAATGATACGTACGCTTCGACCAGGTGGGTCCCTACTGTCTGACACTTCCTTGCGTGCGAAGATGTAGCTGGTGGGTCCTAGTAGTCAGGGGGAGAATCGTTTTTTTGGACGCACTTCCTTGCGTGCGAAGATGTAGCCGGTGGGTCCCAGCAGTCAGGGGGGCGAATCGTTTTTTTTGCCCGGACGCACTTCCTTGCGTGCGAAGATGTAGCTGGTGGGTCCCAGCAGTCAGGCAGGAATTTTTTTTTCACGAAATACAGTGAACCGTCCGGTGTGTCCCAGCTGTCAGGTCGAGGAATCATTATTTTCTGCGTAATAAGGAGGCATTTCCTTGCGTGCGGCCGTGGACCCAGCTGTCAGCCTCTCCACGTACAGTCCACTTCAGATGCATGTCGGTCGTTGACCACGTTGACCAGGCCGCGCCGAGAGCACCAGGGCGGTGGACGACGGTGAGGCCTAGGAAGGGAACGACACGGAGGCAGGGAAGACTCGGCAGTAGTTTCCCAAGCGGTGGGGAGTACGACTGTACGAGGGTTTACTGGTTCGTCTGCCGTCGCCGGAGAATAACATCAGGTGTGGGTAAAGTGGAGGGATGGCTAGGCCAGCGATGGGAGTACGGTGGGGCGGTGAGGCCTGCGCGGCAGCACAACCGGCCATGGGGAGGAGGGAGCAGGCAGTCCCGCTGGCGCTTGTTTGAGCGGCTGGAGCAGGAAGAGCAGAGATTGAAGAAGCACGACGGCCGTTGGATGGAAATCCAACAGTCACTGCTTGTGCGTCAACCTTTTTTTAGGAAAGCCTCAAATCTGTGGAAAATAGCATACAACCCATCTGCCATTATTTCTAATAATTTACAGCCCATTTGCTAATTCTTAAGGTTTTTTTGAGCCCATATTCTTTTGTTAGCATTACAGCCCATATTGTGGCCACGGTTAAAAAATTATACAAAATTTTGCATATTTCGGTGCGGTCCGAACTGTTTTTAATCCCGAAATTTCGAGTCACATTCAAACTGATTTTAAAAATAAATGTATATCAATAAAAAATTCAACAAATTGTCCACACACAAAAATCAATGCAATTTAAAATCTCGAAATGAAAAAAAGAAATTTGAAACTAATTGCCGGTTTGATGTGTTTTAAAAATGTACATCCCATTTCTCATTACCGATAGGCCATTTTCTCGGCCAGCCGAATGAAGCTCTCCTCGTCTTGAAAGACTTGCAGCCCAACAGGCCTGACATAGCGACTTACTTGGCAAATCACAAAAAAACTGGGCTGTGGCCGTGGACCCAGTTGTCAGCTTCTCCACGTACAGTACTCTTCCGATGGAAGTCGGTCGTTGACCACATTGACCACGCCGCGCCGAGAGCACCAAGGCGGTGGACGACGGCGAGGCTTAGGAAGGGGAAGACGCAGAGCCGGGGAAGACGCGGTAGTGGATGCTCACGTGGAGAGGAGTACGAGGGTTCACTGGTTCGGCTGCGGCATGAGGCTGCCGTCGCCGCAGAATAACAGGGGGTGTGGGTGAGTAGACGGATACACTGGGCCAGCGGTGGGAGTAGTAGGGGGTGGTGAGGCCTCTGCGGCATCACAGCCGGCCACGAGAGGCAGGAGCACGCGAGACGACCGACGCTGCTTTGGGCGGCTGGAGCAAGAAGACCAGAGGTTGAAGAAGCACTACAGCCGTTGGATGGACATCGTACGGTCACTGCAGCTAGAATCGTTTATATTGACTAAGTTGACAAAGCCCTTGGTACGCATCAACTTAGTAGGCACACAGCTCGGATTTGGCAGAGAACATATAGCCCATTTGCGATTTGTAAGAATGTACAACCCATTTTTTAATTCTAATGGAATTTACTATAGGCCATTTACAGTTTGTTAAAAATACAGCCCAACTTCTAACTAGGACAACGATTAATAATTTCAAGCAACCGCTCAAAACAGAATTAAAAAAAATCAAAGAATAAACCGGAGAGACACATTTTTATACATATTTAACAAATTAGTAAGTTATTGCTCAAAATAAAAATGAGTGCGTTATTATTAAATTGGTCCTTAAAATCTTTGCAAGCTTATGTACACAATCACCAGGACTTTCCTTGCCTGTGAGTCAAAAACAACCAGGATTTTCCTTGCCAACTTCCGTTAAACATTTACTTTTATAAGTTAATAACACGTGGGATGTTTTTATAATGTATATATAAGTCTCTATAAAATATACGATAATAGTAATAATATAAATCTTATATTTACTAATTGGAGGCACCATAAAAGCCTTCGCATTAATCCACATCTTCGAAATTAATTACATCATTGGATTAAATAATTAACGCTAGAGATAGAAAGAAAACTTACGTAACAAAAACAGTCCAAAAAAGGCTGCTGACACGTTGGTAAGGGAAGATGAAAAAATAGTAAGTCAATAATGAGCGATTTAGCATCTGTACGATGAAACAAGGGAGATCATAAAAGTTTGTTATGTGTACGCCACAAAAAGGCAAAGTCCTGGAATATTACAATTGTGTAGTCCTTGACGTCTCATGTATAGCCTAATCTTGGTCTCCTTCCGTTCTAACGTAGCCATCTACATGCAGCCATTAATTGATCATGAAGTAGCCTAGGCCGCCCTCCTTTCAGGCATATTCTGATTTGCAATCTGTCTTCCTCTCTCGATCAATTGATACGAGGCCTACTTTGTACGTCCATAATCTAAAACAAGCACCCCAGTCGTCTCCTCTCCTCATAGATGCCAATCTCGCCACCTTGCCTCTTGAACGTCGACTGAAAAAAGATTCACGACGACCCTCTCCACATGTGCTTTCAATTCTACTGAACCATCTCTCCCTGCGAGCATGGTGCACCATTGCTTGCACCGTCCGTCGTTGCTGCTAAAAAAGGAACGATAGATACAGTAGCTAGCCAGATCATATTAGGAGGCAGGAGTTATCCAGCGAAACAGGAAAGCAACCACTCCCATGCACAAGAAGAAGCAGCAGGAGTTCGTCCGGGTGAAGCACGGAGAAGCGCCCAATCCAACGCCCGGGGTGAAGCAACTAGCGTCCGCGGCGCCGCCAGACAAGGGGAGGCGACGTGAGGCAGAACCCTAGCAGGACTCGAAGAGCACGAAAAAACTCCCTAGGAAAGAGGAGATCGGAGAGGGCCATGGCCAGAAAGATGTCACGAGGCAAAAAGTGGGAACAAGCTAGGGCCTCGGCCAGGAAGAAACAGTGAGGTATAGGCATAGGCCATGGCCAGGAAAAAGCAAGATGTGTCCACCACATATAGAGAAATAGCGGCACGTAGGCGTAGCACTTTGGTGAATGCTCCGTATGCTATTGCTCCCTCAATGTAGTGTCCTCTGCTACCATCCTAACACGAGCTGGAAGCACCATTGTTCTGTATGCTCGGAAGACTTGAATCTCCTTTGTCCGAGCTTCCTAATAGCCGCATGTTTGACTCTGAGCACCCATATTTTAGCTGAAACTATGCACGGCAGGTGCAGCTTTGACATGTTTTGATGGAATTACCAACCAAGATGACATCAAGCAGCAGTGTAGCTTTAGGTCTTTAACCAGGCTAGCTCAGCCCACCTTGCAATCTACCACAGCGGCGAGATCAACCTAGGTTGGCGCACTCTGTCGATCCAATAATACCATTTTTCTCTCCTCGGGTCCAATAGTTTCATCTGCCAAACTGAATCTAACTTATTTCTTGCTATTTGGCAATGCAGTCTGAAGTGTCAGATGAATTATTGACTAGCAAATACCTAATTCCTAATAGAACACTCAGGAATTTGTTGAAGCACATAATGGAAAACAATAACTCTAAGCACTGTCTTCTACTTCCATGGAACCTGGCAGGTAATCTGTGTAAGTATATACACAGTCTGTATATTTGTTGCTAATGCGGAACCATGTCTTCCATGTACTATGTATAAAACTTCCTTTTTAGCCACTATTGCATTGATCTTCTTCAGTTAGGATCACTAAATATTATAGAAGTTACAGTTTGCAGCAAAAAGGAACTACTGATTACAACCGGAGAGTCAAAGAAATAGCACAACACATTTGAAGTTATGCAATTCTTCTTCGTTTCTTCTACATTTAACTCACAGTTTCTAACGGTAATTGGTTTACAATGAGTTTTACTGGTGTAATCATGCCACCAACTATATATACTTAATCACTCTTAATCATTTATCACAATGTGCTTATCTATTTTTTCCCCAATAGTCTAATTTTGACATCGGATTATCTTTTTTTATTTCTATGTACTGAAAGGCTCCTAATTTTTTTAGTTCAGATTGTATAATTTGGGTAGTTTCCTTATAAATGTGTAGTACTAGGGAAGTTGTTTGCATACGACAATCGTATATTTGTATTTTGGTATTTGTTGGTGATTAAAAGAAGACACTAATTCAAAGCTCCTGAGATTTACTATTATTGTCAAAGGGATTAAACATGCCCTATGTTACAGTCCATATAATACAACTTCATAAAACACATTGTACATCTTTAACAACTATGTGCTCTTGCCATTAATTTGTGGAATAGAGTTGTGCTCTGTTAGAAACAATATATTCTCTATGTGTTATAAGTGGAGCAAACAAAACCCAACTACCATTTGTTTAGATGTAGTTTCATAGGTTCACAACTATAATTGTAACCAACTACGGCTAGAGAGCCCCGCAACAAAAATATATATGACGTGAACCATACATGCATTATTTTTGTTTTGAAATACTAGAAATAGTAATACATGCTTACGTGTACCATCGATTTCTTTTAAGCCTATTTGTGTATGTGCCCAGCGTAAAAGATAAAGAACATAGAAATCATGCTATTATGTAATCAATTAAATGTATTAAATTCAACTATGAACGATTCAAGAAATCATAGAAAACATTGTTAGTTAAGGTATACACGCTTTTTGTTCGAGTTAATTGAGTTATATAAGCTGGTGTTGCTTTAAAATATTAACACCAATAGAAGATGCCAAAAATATTGACATCTCACATATCAAATCTCTCGAATTGTGATGGATGGAGTCATATTTACATGTATAGTGTCTAATGAGGAGTTCTTGTTTCGAAGCGACTATTCATGGAAAATTATTACAACTAAATTGTTACTCTTGAATGAACTAGCCCGTGCAGATGCACGGGTTGACGACTAGTATATATAATGTGGTTAGAAGGGAAAACATAAATTGGACACAACATTATTATACTTATATATAGATAAATAGAACAGAGACCTGCGTTTTATTAAAAAATACATTGGGTTACCGATCTTTAAGAAAAAGCCCATAGGCCGGTATGGACCTCAAAAAATAAGTTTAAACCACTGTCTCCGTATGTCGTGGGCTACGCATGTTGAAATACAAAACCTAGACCTAGCTAATACTTGTTTGCCCTCTGGAAAAAAATGATACCAGATCCCCGAGCGAACTGGATTAAAGAGGGGGCCGGCGGCACGACTGAAGAAGCACATCAGGAGCAATTTTTTTTCTTCAGTGGATGGCTCTCGATAGCGTTTTTTTACTTGCCTCTGCACCATACAACTTGTATTTTTAGCCTCCCAGTCTGTCGTGGTGGACCAGCAGCCCATTTGCTGGGCGGGCCAACCTACAGAAACCAACACTTGATTTTTCATCAAGCCCCAAAAACAACGTAGTACTATGTTTGTTTTGAGGTCAAAAACATTACGGCAGGGGTTGAGCGGGGGAGAGGGGAAGACAGAGTAATAAAAAGATTAAAAAGAGCTGATGCACCATTGCTAGCCTAACAAAGCAGGTGCAATTCTTCTTAGGAAGAAGGTGTGCCGTTGACAATCACACGTCACATACCCCACAGTATGCATACTAACAAGTTCACACAGAAATACAACAGAAAAGGTAAACATTCGTATCAAACTCAGGTTCACAGGACACGTTCATATTCATAGCCAACATTCACTATCAACAACTCAAAAGAGTCATATATACACAAGCTTAGCATATCTATGCATCCAAGTGATTGTTAGATCACACGAGAATATTCATGCATAATTCACAAAAAGATTCAGATATACACATGTTCAGTATGTTTATGCATCCAAATGATTGAGATCACAGCCAATATGATCCATGGACGAACTTTAATTACCTAGGGTACAGCCTGGTAAATGGTGTTCAGTCGGAGGTACTTCTTGCTAAAATTAGTTCTTGTACGAGTAAACTTTCGAGTACATAAGAGGCAGCACGGACAATCTGAACTTTGCTTGTAGGTTTATCCTTAAATAGTGGCATGGTGCCGAGCGAGGTTACAGCAACTTGGCCACTACTTTCATCCAACTATTTTACTGGCTAATCTTGGTCCTGTAGCTCGCCAAAATTCTACATTGCAGACGAGAAGGGATGCGGTTGAGAAAATGAACCACCCAAATTTTTTGTGCAGTTTCAACTGAAATGGAGCATCCCTGGCGTGCAGACTGATTAAGTGCCAGATCAATATACGCGTCAACCAACTTGTCTGGAATCTTTTGACTCCATGCCATACAATTCGCTACCATATTTGCTGATAACCAAAAGGCACAAGTTGGGACCAAAGACTGGACTGTGTTCTTCTGGGCTATGCGCCAAGCAATATTTTTGGCCTTCACTCCCCTAATACTTGGGAGTTTGACAACTGGTTGATGCCGGTTGATACTCGAATGAATATAGGCACTTCTTGTCAACATCGATGCTTGTCTGAGTGAACTTTGGAGTACATGGCAGCAGCATAAGTATCTGTCCATCTGATCATTTTGTGCAGTTCTACTGAAATCACCCAATGCAATGATTTGCCTGCGAGTTCAGGCTCCAAGTTACTCCTTTATAAAATCGGCAAACAGTAGCACAATACCAAATTACCAATACATGACAAGCACAATAATCAGGATAAAGACCAGTACCAACCTGTGTGAGGTAGCATATCAATTACTATTTCCTATGATTGGAAGCCGAGATAAGCGAAGCAACTGACAGCGAAGGAAGAAATCAAGCCAAGATTAGCGACTGATAGGAAAGGACGGAAGCTGTCGAGGAAATGAAGCACCCAAAGTTTTTGTGCGGTTCCACCAAAATCGAGCATCCCTGTTGGCACATATATTGAGAGAGTGAGATTACTGTAATAGTGGGACTAGTTGATGAAACATACACTAACAAATAGAAGCACCCTCATTATCTTAATGGGTAAAGTTAGCAACATAGTAGTCTTTCTTAAAGAGAGGTATTAGTTTATTTAATCAGTGCCAATTAGCTCAACACTCAAAGCATTGCCACTTATCATAGGTTGCAAAAATTTAACGTGCAAAGATAAAGGAGTTTCTCAGGACAGTAGCACGATACAAATAGAGATGACAGCAAACTAATATGGATGAAGGCCTTAGGCCCGTACCAACCTGAGAAAAAAAGCTTATTCATGTAGTCCCATAAGAGATGATAAAGCACTCATGGAATCACACAATAGTATATATTTTTGTGCACTTCAAATGTATGCTTGAAATCACTCTTGTTTACCAGTGTTGAGATTATATCGAAAGATTATCAAGAAGTTCCAGCAGAGTTAAAGCACTGGTTGGGATACAGTTCATTGTATTGTCTTGTGTAGTTCCACTAAAATGTATGATTGGCACAACATGATCCCTGTTTGCACAAGTAGGAACAAGCTGAAACCTTCATTAGCTTAGTGAGAAAGGATAGGAAGACATTAGCATATTACTCAAACAATAGCATCAAATTCATGATGGACAATACTCAAAACATTGCCTCACTGAACCAATGGCAATAAATTGACATGCAAAACAATAGCACTATTATGTCATGACGCAAATAATATTCCATCCTTGCTCCACCACATGATTCACCTGCATAGACAAACATACACACGTACTCCCTCCATCCGAAAGTACTTGTCATCAAAATGGACAAAAAAGGATGTATCTAAAACTAAAATACATCTAAATAAATCCCCTTTTATTCATTTTGATGACAAGTATTTCCGGACGGAGGGAGTACATGATTCAACATAGGGTCCTGCTAAAGATTTGTTTAACTCCGACAGGAAATTAGCCAACAATAAATTAGTGGTACTTAAGTACTCCTAATTAATTAAGTGAGACAACAGAAGTGGAAGGGCTCCCTGGAGGATCATCTCACATGTAAGGTAGTCGTTGCCGGAGCTCTAGAATGGCCTCGACTGATGCCTCTGGCTTCAGCAAGATCGCCTTGGCACTGTTTATTCTTCTTCTTCTTCCTCTTCATGCTCTGTTTCTCTTTCTCCTCACCAGTTGGTGAAACCAAGTACATGATTGGCCTTCTAGTTCAGAATTGGTTTTGTCAGTGAGGGAGTACAAGTGTACTAGTAAAAAATAGCATTATTTTCTCATGGCAGTCGGAAAATAGAGATGAACACATGCATTAAATATCATTCTTACTAAAGGAAGGTTATGGAACCAATATGGCTGATGAGGATTGGAGCACAGATCTCCCTTTGTGCAGTTCCACCGAAATGAACCAACTGTTCCATTCTGACATTCCGGTTAAACAACACAAAAGTCACCTCTTTTAAGAAGAGTTTTGTGCGGTGCACCAAAAGGTCACAACAGCAACCAGGTGAATTGGATATCCCTGTTTGCACAAAAAGGTACAGAGGAAACAGTCAGAGTCTCAAACAATTATAGGCAAAAACATTTGGCTAAACTTGTCATGGCTTATAGCAGTGGCATGGCTTCATTTTTACCAGGGACAATAGATTAAGAATAGCTAAATATTTGGTATAAGGGCATGGGACAGTGGGTGCACCAGCAGTCCAGCACCATGTACGTAAACAGGGGCATAAAGTGGTGATTCATAGTTTGTTCCCCCGAGAAACAAACATCCAAGAAACATATCTAGGTTGGTCCCATTTTTGTTCACTCTAGCCACCTACTCCTATGTGTGGATAGCAAATCTAGTCCTGGTCATACCACTGTGTACGGCGTTACCCCTATATTTCCCTTTTCGAGCAAGATACCAGTTGGATGACCAGTCTGTACTACTTTCACCCCCTTTCCTTCCAGTTTGTACCAAGTCCGATGTACATACTAAATTCCCCCACCCCCACTTTATTTCTTGTTTGAACCAAGTACTCACTCCGTCCGGAATTACTTGTCATCAAAATGGATGTGTCTAGAACTAAAATAAATCTAGACACATCCATTTCAATGACAAGTATTTTTGACGGAGAAATACAAGATTCGACTCCATGAAGTAGCTTTACCTCTAACAATAGAAGAAAAAATGGTAGGTGACGTTGGACCATCCGATCGAGAGGGCTAAGAGGTAGAAAATGATGCACATGCAGCGGCGTAGCAAGTCGGGGAAGTAGAGCTAAGGCGGTTTTGAACGAAGATATACCCAAGGTCGTGCGGATGTGGATAGGTGGGCGGCGGGAGGCCGGATCAGCCCACGTGCAACGAAGGATTGAGGACCTCCAGCCGGCGCTCGCCGCCGTAGATATCGGTGCAGCCGGCAGTGGGTCTCCTCCCTCGCTGTCGACGATGGCCTAAACGCTGCCCCTCCTCCCCTTCACCAGCGGAGGGAGATACGTCCGGATCTGTAACCAGCCACTGCTAGGGAAACGCCTATACACAGAATCTTACCAGCAGCGCGCTTTAAAATCAGGCGCTGCTGCTATGTAGCAGTAACGCTCGCTTTCAAAACTCGCTGCTGAAACAAGTTTATCAGTAGCGCGCACACTCTAGGACGCGCTAATGCTGAAATTCCCACGACGCCGCCGCGAGGCCAGTTATAGCGGCAACGCGTTAATACAAAGCGCTCTATTGCTACGGATCGTAGCAGCAACGTATTTACGGATCGTAGCGCTCTATCTACAACTTTCACAAGCACTTGGTCTTCATTGAACTCTATGTGTAGGATCTGTGGCCACAATAGGAATCCTCGCCTGTTCTTAAACCAACCGTCGAGGATTCCTATTGACAAATCAGATTGTACACAAAAAGACAATTGATGATCAATGTATTTATTATGTCTATGTCTAACATAGTAGTAGCGCGTTCTCGGCCAAAGGCGCTACTGATAGGTCGTTTAGCAGTAGCGCATTTTGCTATAGCGCTACTGCTAAGCCATTCCATCTCCCCCCACTCACCTATTCGATCCAGATCACAATCACACACACACTCGATCTCCCCCTCAACCCTCGCGCCGCCAGTCCTCCCCCGTCGCCCCTCCTCCGATCTGCGCCGCCGTCACCTCATCCTCCTCGCTGGACTCGGTACCGGCCTCCTCCTCCGTCCTCCCTCCACTCGCCGCTGGCCGACCCCTCCTCGCTCCACCTTCCTCCTCCATTCTTCCTCCACTCGCCGCCGACCATCCCCTCCTCGCTCCGCCTTCCTCCTCCGTCCTACTCTCTTCTCCCTCCTCCAGTCGCCCCTCCTTCTCCCTCCTCCCAGCTACATTTTGATTTAGTAGGCTAGTTCATATGCAACATTCTGATTTAGTTGATATGCAACATTATGATTTAGTTGATTTAGTAGGCTAGTTGATTTAGTTGATTTAGTAGGCTAGTTGATTTATTTGATTTAGTAGGCTAGTTGATTTAGTTGATTTAGTAGGCTAGTTGATTTAGTTGATTTAGAACATTTTGATTTAGTTGATTTAGTATGCTAGTGGATTTAGTATGGTAGTTGATTTAGTATGCACCATTGTTATTTTTTCGGCAGTAGGTGCCACCGAAATACTTTGGTACGTGGTACCTTGTCATCTAATATGTCCATAAAATGGCGCCACCACCACTATGCTACTGTTTTTCTTTCCTGTGAAGTGAATCATTAATCCTTTGCTCATATTACTTTAGGAAAATATCACATGCTACTGTTTTTCTTTCCTGTGAAGTGAATCATTAATCCTTTGCTCATATTGCTTTAGGAAAATGGCGCCACCACCACCACCACTATGTCGACTATGCAAGTCAAGGTGCGCCAGCAGCCTTGCAACTGGCAAGCTGTTTGGCATCTAATTCCAGCCGAGTTTTCGTCATGCGGCGGTAAGAAATTAAATGAAATGCAACAACTATTTTATTTTTAGTGTTGGCATTACTGCATTGTGTCATTTTTCTTTTCTTACACAGACCGTCCCATGCAATGTGAGGTTGACATTCAACAAGCTAGCAGGAGGCACTGTGACATTTGAGGCTCCTGGGGGGCCGTACACTATGGAGGTCGAGAAAGGACGCAATATGTCGCAGATTGGAGGAGATGGATGGGCCCGTTTCCTCGCCCGCATGCGTCTTACTGGTGGTGAGTTGATCAGCTTCTCCTTTAAAGCAGAAAGGCCCAAGCTGGCTGTCATTTATCTCAACCTGGTGGAAGATGATGAAGATGACGAAGATGATGAAGATGACGAAGATGATGCAGATGAAGAAGATGATGAAGATAATGAGGACCCACTCGATGAAGATGATGAGAACCCACTTCATGAAGCCATCGTAGCTCAAAGAATGAGGCTGAGCAAAGAGGAGGTGTGCAACCTATGGGACATAATTCCACCACGTCTTTGACTTTGTCGGGTGCCATTCGTGACCCGCCTGACAAGTACCATGGTCGATCGACATGATATGGTATGTTATACTTACAAATGCAAATTATCCGATGATATGCTTAGTGTAGAGTCCAATGATATGTTGTGTGGAATCTAGTCGTTGATATGCTTTAGTGTAGAGTCTGATCACATGCTTATTAATAGTGTAGATAATCCATATATACTTATTAGTAGAATTCATGATTAATTAGTACAAATGCATAGTACTGTGTCTTTTGATATTGTAGAAATCTAGACTTAATAGAAATATATTTGCAAGAGTATGTGTGAGGCTATTTATTAATTGATATGTTTTTCTTATTCAGAAATTGCCAAAGAACCTATCTGTGAAGAAGGCTCAGCTAGACTATGCCTTACCGCAAGGGGCTCCGTCACCACCTGTACTTACCGCATGGAAACAGACGGTCACATACACTTAAACTCGGTTGGGTGGAAGAGATTCCTCGTTGGCAAGAATCTTCGTGTTGGACAGGCCATCCTAATTACTATCAGGAACACCCACCGCCCAGGCTTGAGGATGATGATAATCGACGATATCATCTAGAACTACATATGTGTGTGTTGCTATAACATCAAGAACTACATATGATGATCGTCATCGATATCATGTAGTACTACATATGATGATAAATCGTCGATATCATCTAGAACTAAATATGATGATCGTAAATGCGATGATCACCTTGTACTGCTTGAGGATGCATGTTGAGTATATATGAAATTGTTATCTAGTACTCCCTCGGTTCCAAATTACTCGTCATGGTTTTAGTTCAAATTTGAAATAAAACCACGACGAGTAATTTGGAACCGAGGGAGTACTACCTAGTACCTATAATGCTTTATGAAATTGATATCTAGTACTACCTAGTATCTGGAAATTGCAGTTTATTGAAGCTGGAATGGGGAAATGGTGAAAGATATAACAGTAGCGCGGGCTCAGGAAATCGCTACAGCTAACTAATAGTAGCGCGTTCCGAAAATGCCCTGCTGATATAGTCAATAGTAGTAGCGCGGGTAAAGACAACGCTACTACTAACAGTTAGCTGTAGCGCCTTATTGGTAGCGCGGGTGCCCGCGCTGCTGATAGCCTCAAAACCCGCGCTACTACTAGGGTTTTCCCTAGTAGTGAGCGGTGAGGATAGAAAGACAGTGTTTTTTGAAGGGAGAAAGATAGTGTTACTACCCCTATCTTGTTTAGATCTGGAGAGGATGAGAGTGTGTGAATAGAGCAACCGTGGCAAGCAAGCGCCAAGGCTCCGGCCTATATATACGTAGTGGGGTAGTTTTCCTTTTTCACTCCATCAAAACAATCATTTAAAATTGTGTACTAGTACATGCCAGGTCGCGGTTTTTTTAGTTGTTGATTGTTTTTTGAGATAGCTACCCGCTTGTTCCAAGTGGTGTTACGGTGTGCCAGGTCACACTTTGTATCGTTCAAGTCCCTCCATTAAATGAATAACCACCTCCTCGTAAAAAATGTGAACAAGCCCACGGCTAAAATTAGTGGAAACCTGGGTTGCCCCAACATGCATTATTATTTATATTTTCTACTCCCTCCATTCCTAAATATAAGTCTTTTTTATTAGCCACACCTAAGACAAGAATTTTTTTATTAGCAGTGAACCCCACATGTCATAGACACAAAAATTGTGGCAAGATTCCCTTAGGCAAGCCAAAGTGTGTCTAACAATTTGAGCAACTCAAGTTAGGCAAGTGTGGCAAGTGTGGGAAAAATAATGTGGCAACATAAGACAAAGATAGTCACAATCCAAACAGCCCCGTAATTTTTTGTGACATGCATGAAAATTTGGTTAGTTAAATTATAGTCAAAATTTGGCAAGGTGCATCAAATCAACACATGCAAATATCAAAAGGAAAGTCACGGCCTGCATGCATGCGTTGTACTCCCTCCGTTTCCAAATATAATTATTTTTAGAGATTGCAACAAGTGACTACATACGTAGAGGAATATGTCTACATTCGTATGTTGTAGTCCATTTGAAATGTGTAAAAAGACTTATATCGAGTGCAGTGCTTTGATGTGTCGCGTCAACTCGTACAATACCGAGAAACTTGATTACTACAACGCCCTCTCCCTCGCGGACTGAGCTCCGGTGCCTTAACTGCACCTGCCTTTAGCTGCATGACAGGAGGTCCAACCACCTGTTGGGCCCACCTGTCATAGACGCAAAGGCATGAGCAGTAAGTAGAAGCTTTCGCTACATGCTATCCCTCCCGCACGAGGTGGACGGGCATGCAATAGTGGATTCGATATTGTAGAAGTAGGAGTAACATCATTGTTCGTCTTCTCGAAGAGGCGAAGAGCCAAGCGCAACCCGAACATGGCAGTTGTGAACGCTCGCGTGGTGCGGTGCCTTGGAGCACGCATATAGTAGCAAGGCTCTTGCATGAGACAAAATTGCTATTTGAGCCCACTATTGTGGTACTAGTACTTGCTAATCCCTCCATCTAGGTGAGTAAGTCGTTGAACTTGTAGCTAAGCTTCCCTCATTGAATTGTTTAACAATTAAACTCCATCATCCATTGAATGATACTCATTCTGCATAGGTCCACGCGCTTAGCACCGTTTCCTCCTAGGGTCACCAATGTTTATTTGCTAATTAATAGCATTGCATGCAATGAACTAGCCACTGCAAGTCATTAAAAGCATGCACACCTCTCATCTCTTATTTGGTTGATATGTCAAGAAATAAGAAACAAGGTAGAAGTTAATGCACCGCGCCTAAGTGTTTTGGGACTTTGGTTTTCGTAAGATGACTTAGACTAGCCACAGTGGGAGTAACTTCAGCAGTAACATCGAGTCCAACTCAGATAATTTCCTTATGTGGCAATGAGTTAATGAGGAGAGAGGTAGTTATAGTAACTTAGCTAGTTACTGTAACATCACATGCCCCAATGCAATATAAGTCTATAACCTAATAAATGAAGCTTTGCATGTTACCACACTTATGTACCCACTATGAAGGCAGTAACAAAGTCTAGGGATATGTGTATGTTACTAGTGTATGTTACTCACCATTGTGGCTAGTCTTACACACCTAGACGGAGGGAGTAGTATAGCCCTGTAAACCGGAAAGGAGTATTTGCCTTTCTAGAGATTTCAACAAGTGACTAGACTACACCGCGTGCAGTACTACCTCCCTTCCGGTTTATAGGGCTCAAATCTCATGAACCAAGGCATTTTCCGATTGGAGGAATGTATCTCGTACTTTTACAAAACTACCCTAATTAAACTCATGCATTAATTACGTAGTTCTCTCTTTTCCTCTCCGCCTTGGTCGCGGTGCACAAGTATTGAGCACTCCTATATAACTAGCCGCTTTATCTACATGCGGGACATTTCAAAGCATTCGGGCCCGCGTGCCATCCAGCAAATCATAGCGAGGTGCTACAGTCGAGACTCACCTGTCACCCCGGTGTGGCCGTCATGACCCGTCATATCACAAAACCCACACCTTTACCAGCAGTGGTAAGGTGGCCTCCAAGTTGGACTAGACGAAGCAACCATCATTTCACTGGAACGCTCGTTCAAGCCCTTTCTTCCCTTTCTTGAAGAAAACCTCACTCCAGGCTACTCACTTCTGCCATTTTTCTTCTGTACCGACGAAGGAAAGGTGGGCGAATCAGTTATGTTGCTATATTTTCATTCCAAGAATCTTCTTTTTGCGAAGCACCGACCGATTCTCACATCCTATTGTTTTCCCGTTTTCATTGCGATTGTGGTTTCCTTTTGATTGCTTTTTGTTTGTCAGTTCATTGATGGATCCTGGAGCACTAGGCAACGAGTTGCCGGTGGACAACCCACTGGAGACAGCGATCTCTAGGAAGCGAGCACTGACCAACGAATTGACCATGTTGGCGGGCCAACCCATGGAGACGAAGAACTCCAAGAAACAAGCACTGGCCAAAGAGTTGACGACATTGGCGGACGAACTCCTCAAAGAAAGTTGGAAGAACAGCAAGGGCCCCACCATCCCTACCCCAGGAACTCTGATGGCCACCTATGCGAGGCTCGAGGCCAAGTTTGTGGAGATAGTCGCTGTTGAGAAGCAGTATTCCCCTGGCAAGGTGATGGCCCCCATCGAGGATGAGGAGATGTCCCCCGGAGGGATGAGATCCCCCGGTGAGCTGCAAAAGGTAAAAAATAATGGCTTATTACCATAATTGTGGTTTTTGATTATTTGCAATGTGCTTGCTAATATGTTAGGGTTGTGCAGGTGTCGGTTGACGTCCTTGATGATTCCAATGTCGCGGCCTGTCCTGTTGGCATCGCCCCGGAGATCGATTCCGATGCCGCTGTCCATCCTGTGGACATCACCCTAGAGATCGATTCCGATGTCGCGGTCAATCCTGTGGACATCGCCCCAGAGATCGAGTCCCATGCTGCTATCGGTGCTGTGGTCATTGCCTGAGAGATCGATGACAAGAAATAGTTGGTCGCGCTAATCCTTTAGGGTAGTTTGCATTGCCCTGTGTTTAATTACCAGAATGATGCGTGTTATCAAACCATCTTAGGGCTAGTGCAATGTCTTGTGTGGGCGGTACTTGCTACTTTTGTTTGATAGTGAATCATGCGAACCCTCTCCGAGTTATGGAAACAGATGTATCCTCACCGGCTTTC
Organism: Aegilops bicornis; assembly: GCA_021605145.1. Taxonomy (NCBI): domain Eukaryota; kingdom Viridiplantae; phylum Streptophyta; class Magnoliopsida; order Poales; family Poaceae; genus Aegilops; species Aegilops bicornis. Next base: position 14,538,717 of record CM038675.1, read on the forward strand.
GATGTAATATATGGCATGCTTAGATGTAAGTTTGAACTGTTTATCATATCAGCAGGGCTTGTTTGATGATTCTTGGTGTTAGTACACTAGTAGAAAAAGGGTCAAACGTGAAGCACATTAGTGCCGGTTTGTATTAGAGCCGGCACAAATGTATACATTAGTGCCGGTTCCAACGGCTAGCCTTTTGCACCGGTTCGTGGCTAACCTTTAGCACCGGTTCGTGCCACGAACCGGTACTAATGAGGGTGGTGGCAGGATGTTGTCATTCTGGGCCCCCTCCAGCACCTTTAGTACCGGTTCGTGCCACGAACCGGTACTATAGGTCCTCCTGCATATAAACCCTTCGTCCAGCTCGCTCTGTTCTTCCCCCTTTCCACTCTCCTCTCCTCTCTGTTCTTCCTCTTCTCCCCTCGAGCTCATCACACATTTTGCCCAAAATTTGTCAAGATTTGAAGGCCCCCATCCATTCAAGTGATCACAAAGGTTAGCAACTTTGTCCTTTCATCTCTCATTGCTAGATTAGCTCTTGCATTGGTTCATATAGTTATTAATTTGTGAGTTTAGTAATTTGGGAGGAAATATATATATATGTGCTAGTATTTGATTTATATGCAATTTGAGGTCAAAATAACACTTAGTTTGCATATGTAGGTGTGGTTTACTTAGTGCCTTCTAAATCTCTGTCGTAACCACCGTCGATCGCCCGCACCATCCCGTCGCCGGCACCACCTTGTGGTGAGCCTCTTGTTCATGAAATTTTATATGAAAATTGATGTTTCTGTGATTTGGATATATAGTTACTCGTATAATAATTATCTTACCCGTACGTTGTTTGTTATACATAGTGCCATGGTTTTGATATCCGTCCCCGTCGGCCCTCGTCCTTGTTATGATTCGGATGTGGTATATTCTCTTTTAAAACTATTTGTTGCATTTCGTGTTTATGACAAATTATGCCCATCAAGTTGACATAGATATTTTTATCTAGGAGGTATGTGAACCGGAAATTCCAACCGACCCTATTGTCGAGAGGTTAAATTTAGTTGAAAGAGAAAAACGAGTACTTGAAAGAAAAATTGAAAAGAATTGAGGGGGAGAAGATGGAATTGGAGTTGCATGTTGCCGATGTCGTCGATGATCACAAGATCAAGATGGAGAAAATGCGCTTGAAGATTAGAAAGATTAGAAAATATGCCATCGATACTGAGGCTTGGTATCATTATGCTGTTGGATCAATTGTTACCTTAGTTGCGATCTTGATCGCATTTGTTGTTGCATTTAAATGCTTTAGGTAGAGAGTTATTTGTTTGTTGCATTTAAGTGTTGTATGAACTTTATGTATGAACTTGTATTAATTTGGTCTTTTCGGTGTTGTGTAATGAAGATGAGCCAGCAATGGATGTATGATGACCGATGCTCTCCCAGTTCGTTAATGGCGTGCGTACTTTTTTGCTTGCGGCTGAGGCAAACAAGCGGGCGGATGGTTTTATGCCTTGTCCATGTGCTGGCTGTAAGAATGGTCGCAATTACTCTACGTCAAGAACCATTCACGTCCACCTGTTTGAGTCCGGTTTCATGCCCCACTATAATGTTTGGATCAAGCACGGAGAAAGAGGGGTTATGATGGAAGACAATGAAGAAGAAGAGGACGACGACAGCTATCCTGGCCATGGGTTCCCTGAATACGATGATACAACAATGGGGGAAGAAACTGAGCCGGTAATGCGGGAAGAAGCTGGGCCGGCAATGCGGGAAGAAGCTGAAGAAGAGGCATCAGATGAGCCCGTTGATGATCTAGGTCGGGCCATTGCCGATGCAAAGAGAAACTATGCAAGTGATTTGGAGAAGAAGAAGTTGCAGCGCATGTTAGAGGATCACAAAAAATTGTTGTACCCGAATTGCGTAGGTGACAAGAAAAAGCTGGGCACCACACTGGAATTGCTGCAATGGAAGGCAGAGAATGGTGTATCTGACAAGGGATTTGGAAAGTTGCTGGTAATGATAAAGGATATGCTTCCAAAGGACAACGAATTGCCCGAGAGTACGTCTGAAGCATAGAAGGCTGTCTGCCCTCTAGGGTTAGAGGTGCAGAAGATACATGCATGCCCTAATGATTGCATCCTCTACCGCGGTGAGTACGAGGATTTGAACGCTTGCCTGGTATGTGGTGCATTGCGCTATAAGATCAGCCGCGATGAGCATGGTGATGTCGAGGGCGAGCGCCCCAGGAAGAAGATTCCTGCCAAGGTGATGTGGTATTCTCCTATAATACCACGGTTGAAACGTTTGTTCCAAAACAAAGAGCATGCCAAGGTGATGTGATGGCACAGAGAAGACCGTAAGAAAGACGGAAAGTTGAGAGTACCAGCTGACGGGTCGCAGTGGAGAAAAATTGAGAGAAAGTACGGGAAGGAGTTTGCAGATGACACAAGGAGCGTATGGTTTGGTCTAAGCGCAGATGGCATTAATCCTTTTGGGGAGCAGAGCAGCAACCATAGCACCTGGCCTGTGACTCTATGTTTGTATAACCTTCCTCCTTGGTTGTGCATGAAGCGGAAGTTCATTATGATGCCAGTGCTCATCCAAGGCCCTAAGCAACCCGGCAACGACATTGATGTGTACCTAAGGCCATTAGTTGAAGAACTCTTACAACTGTGGAATGGAACAGGTGTACGTGCGTGGGATGAGCACATGGGGAAGAATTTGACCTAAAGGCGTTGCTGTTCGTGACCATCAATGATTGGCCTGCTCTCGGTAACCTTTCGGAGACGGACAAACAAGGGATACCGCGGATGCACGCACTGTTTGGATGATACCGACAGTATATATTTGAATAGTTGTATGAAGAATGTGTACCGACATCGTCGATTTCTTCCGAGCAGGCATCCCATAAGAAAGAAAGGCAAGCATTTCAAAGGTGAGGCGGATCACCGGACGAAGCCTCGCCACCGTACTGGTGCTGATATACATGATATGGTCAAGGATTTGAAGGTGATATTTGGAAAGGGTCCTGGCGGACAACCTGTTCCAAAGGACGCCGACGGACGCCGCACCCATGTGGAAGAAGAAATCTATATTTTGGGACCTGCCATATTGGAAAGACCTAGAGGTCCGCTCCGCAATCGACGTGATGCACGTGACGAAGAATCTTTGCGTGACCCTGCTTGGCTTCTTGGGCGTGTATGGGAAGACAAAAGATACACCTGAGGCACAGGAGGACCAACAACATATGCACGGAGAAGACGGCATATATCAGGGTCATGCAAGCTACGCTCTTACCAAAGAAGAGAAGGAAATCTTCTTTGAATGCCTGCTCAGTATTAAGGTACCGTCTGGCTTCTCGTCAATATAAAGGGAATAATAAACATGGCGCAGAAAAAGTTCCGTAACCTAAAGTCTCATGACTGCCACGTGATTATGACGCAACTGCTTCCGGTTGCATTGAGGGGCTTCTACCGAAAAGCGTTCGATTAGCCATTGTGAAGCTATGTGCATTTCTCGAAGGTAATCGCTCCAGAAATCATACCAAGGTTCTGAGAATGATTTGGTGCAATGTCTTGTCAGTTTCGAGTTGGTGTTCCCACCATCCTTCTTCAACATCATGACGCACGCCCTAGTTCACCTATGCGAAGAGATTAACGTTTTGGGTCCTGTATTTCTACACAATATGTTCCCCTTTGAGAGGTTCATGGGAGTCTTAAAGAAATATGTTCATAACCGTGCTAGGCCGTAAGGAAGCATCTCCAAGGGCCATCAAAATGAGGAGGTCATTGAGTTTTGTATTGACTTTATTCCTGACCTTAAGCCGATTGGTGTTCCTGAATCGCGGCATAAGGGCAGACTGGATGGAAAAAGGCACGCTAGGAGGAACAAATAATATGTATGGACGGACATTCTCTCACCGAAGCACACTACAGTTCTACAGAATTCCGCCTTGGTGGCTCCGTATATGGATGAACACAAGAATTTGCTACGCTCCAAACACCCCGGCGGTCCGATGACTGGATTACACGTGAACAAACCAGGAGTTTCGCCACTGGTTGCAGAACCGCACCATGCATGACACCTCTATTGAAGATGACCTGTACTTGCTGTCCCAGTTACCATCTTCGAATATAATGACTTTCAAAGTGCGAGATAAATGGTAATACATTTTACACGATCGCCCAAGATAAGAAGAGCACCAACCAAAACAGTGGTGTCCGCTTTGATGCAGAAACCAAGACGGGAAAGGAAACATATTATGGTTATATACAGGACATATGGGAACTTGACTATCGACGTGGTTTAAAGGTCCCTTTGTTTCGGTGCAAATGGGTCAATATGACACGAGGCGGGTAACGGAAGACCCGCGATGCGGAATGACAACGGTGGATCTCAACAATCTTGCGTGTCACGCAGACCATTCGTCCTATCCTATGATGTGTCACAAGTTTTATATGTGAAGGACATGTCTACAAAGCCAAGAAAAAGAAAAGATAAGGAAGCAAATGCATCGTACGATGAGCCAAAGCGGCACATAGTTCTTTCTGGGAAGAGAAACATCGTGGGAGTGGATGACAAGACAGACAAGTCAGAAGATTATGAAAAGTTTGATGAAATTTCTCCATTCACAGTGAATATTGACCCGAGCATCCCGTTAAATGATGAAGATTTTCCATGGTTACGGTGCAAAGAGACACATGCGAAGAAAAAGGGTCACACCCAAAGATCTGGGATGTGATCGGCTTCACTATCATCACTTTCTTCTGTGTTTCACACCCAGAGGGGAATCTCTGTAATAGTTAGGGTAGTTATGTGTTTTGGCATTTGAAACGCGAAGAAATTTTATGTGCAAACAAATTCTTTCATGCCTTTACTGATTTTTAAAGTTAAAATTATTCACAAACTAGTGATTAACACTAATTTCAAATAATTCAAAATTTAAACTATTCAAATTTGAAAACTACGGGCACTAACAGAATGTTTGTAATTTTTTGTACCTAAAGCAAAAATATTCACAAAGAAACTCTAAATACACAAAAAAAAACACAAAAATAAATAAAGCAAAAAAAGCCCGCCTACTAGGCCGTAGCAGCCTGCATACGACTAGAAACCCAACCTGTGTTGGGCGGGATGCAGGCCCGCAAAGGCCAAGTGGGCCAACAGAGCAGCAAAGAACACGTAGGCCCAGTAGGCCTGCTTTGGAGAGGAGCTCGAGAGAGCGACCGCACGGGGGTTTATAAACCAGCGCGGTCGCCTCTCGGCTAGCGAGATGGGACTAAACTTGCTGCACCGCACCTGCGCCAGCGCACACCCTTTAGTACCGGGTGGTGGCACAAACCGGTACTAAAGGGGGGGCCTTTAGTACCGATTGGTGCCACCACCCGGTACTTAAGGGGGTCGCTTCCCGCTGCTTGGGCTGGCCAAAACAGACCTTTAGTACCAGTTGGTGGCTCCAACCGGTACTAAAGGTGCCTTCTATATATACAACACTTCAAAAAATTTCATTCTCCCTCTGTTTCTTCCTCTGTTTCCTCATTGAACCGTCCGCCCCGATCGTCGGCCTTGCGTCACCGACCCGTCGCCCGTCGCCACCAAATCCCGTCGCCGCCCGTCCCGTCCTATCGCCGCCCTCGTCTCCGTCGCCGCCCTCGTCCCGTCGCCGCCCTCGTCCCGTCGCCGCCCGGGCCCTTCCCGTCGCGCCGTCCCTGCATCGCCGCCCCCGCGCGTCACGCCCCGGCCCGTCGCTGCCCCCGGCCGTCGCCGTCGCCCCGCTGTGAGCTCTCCCCCTCTAACCCCTCTCCCTCGCCCCCGGCGGCCACCATGGGCGCCGCCCCTCCCCGAGCCCATACACACACACAAGCATGATGAACACACACACACATACACGTATATATTTAATTAGTTTAGATTTTGTATGTTTAATTAGTTTAGATTTTTTAGATTATTGTTTTTTCACTAGTATATATGTATGAATGCATGTTAGATGGATATAATTAGTGTTTCATTATTATGGAAATTTTTTATATAATGTTGTTTTTCTGTTTTTTAATGGATGTATAGAAATTGTTTTTTTATGTTTTTAGTGTTAGATGCTTAATTAGTATGAAATAGTATATAGATTTTTGAAATAGTAGAAATGTTATAAATTTTAGTTATCAAAATCCAATCATTAAAAATATTATTTTTTTGCGGGCATATAGCTAGTATTTGTTATCGACGATGCCCGGCCCGCATCCTCGTCGTCGACCCGTCCGCGACGACGTCCAGCCGGCCCATGTCCGGGACTGGGCTCCGCCGGGCTGGCACTGGGAGGTGCTGCCTAGAGGGGCGCGCCGCTTGATGAGGAACCCGGCCCCGGGTCCCGTCGTCGACCCTGATCTCGTTTGGTGGCGTTCGCGTGGGCCAGTCTCGGTGCGGAGGGACCCGGCCCCGCCGGAGGAGGTACGTCGCCGTGTCAGGGAGGAGGACGAGCACGTCCATCGCTACATGGTTGCGTTAGAGGGCGGCAGGTTCTCCAATACCTGGCAGTATCTTCAGGGATCTCACATCAGCTATGATCCTGTGAGGGTTCCTTCTCTTTGGGTGTCCACCACCCGCGACGCAGGAACCGCGAGTTTCCAAGATTCTTCTGTAGTATTCGATCTTTAATTAGCTAGCCAGTGATGTACTATTCAATATTATATATTATTCGAGACGATGTATTCGAGATTGTATCTATTATTCTAGACAAAGTATTCGAGATTATATCTATTATTCGAGACGATGTAATTTGAATACTAAATTGTTTTATATTTCTTTTGAATTAGTTAAATAAAAGCTATGGCGCATAATACCGACAGAGAGGAGAACAGACCATGTTCGATATGATACGCGGGCGAGATGATAATCAGAATGAAGAAGATTATGACGGCTCAATTTCTAAACAACACCGGAGAGGGTGATATGATATTCGATCGCGACGACCGAATTGATGAAGTCATGAACTACGATTATGACGATGACGAAGAACATGTTGATCCTGAAACAACAAAGACCGGCGAGGTATATATATTTATATAAGCAGGTTTCGGTGATCATCACATGTTTTAAATGACTTGAAGATATATTAACGAATCGATCTTTGTTCTTTCAGCCATCCGGATCGAGCAAATCTTCAGGCAAAAGGACGAAACGAGGCTCGAACAAAAAGTTGAAGGAGGGCGTAAAGTACAATATCGAGGCAGTCAGACCTAATGGCAAACCATAAGCGCCTAAGAAGATATCTGACAAGTTCATTAAATCGGTCACGGAGTTCTTGTTAAGGACCAACTCCCGATCTCCCTTCAAGAATGGAGAGAGCCAGCAAAAGACAAAGGACAAAAAGGCAAAGAGGACGCTGCTCCACGTCCAAATGTTACTTTTGTCGACAAGAATCAAAAAGATCGGCTTTGGGATACTCTCATGGAATATTTCACCCTACCAGATCATTTCACAGAAGCAGATGTGCAGAAAGTCAAGGACGCTGCTCTTAGGAAGATGACAGTTGCATTCAAGAACCACAAGAATCGTGAATGGGACAAGTACGTCAAGGGAGGAAGGAAGACTCCAGTATTCGAGGGAACACTAGAGAACCAACGTGCTCATTGGGACGATTTCGTGAAATTCAAGGATTCAGAATTAGCTAAGTGAAGGAAATATGCCCTAGAGGCAATAATAAAGTTATTATTTATTTCCTTATATCATGATAAATGTTTATTATTCATGCTAGAATTGTATTAACAGGAAACATAATACATGTGTGAATACATAAACCTCAGAGTGTCACTAGTATGCCTCTACTTGACTAGCTCGTTAATCAAAGATGGTTGTGATTCCTAACCATGAACAAGGAGTTGTTATTTGATTAACGGGATCACATCATTGGTTGAATGATCTGATTGACATGACCCATTCCATTAGCATAGCACCTGATCGTATAGTTTGTTGCTAGTGCTTTTCTTCATGACTTATACATGTTCCTATGACTATGAGATTATGCAACTCCCGTTTGCCTCGAGGAACACTTTGGGTGCTACCAAAGCGTCACAACGTAATCGGGTGATTATAAAGGTACATTACAGGTGTCTCCGAAGGTACATGTTGGGTTGGCATATTTCGAGATTAGGATTTGTCACTCCGATTGCTCGGAGAGGTATCTCTGGGCCCTCTCGGTAATGCACATCACATAAGCCTTGCAAGCATTGCAACTAATGCGTTAGTTGTGAGATGATGTATTACGGAACGAGTAAAGAGACTTGCGGTAACGAGATTGAACTAGGTATTGGATACCGACGATCGAATCTCGGGCAAGTAACATACCGATGACAAAGGGAACAACGGATGTTGTTATGCGGTCTGACCGATAAAGATCTTCGTAGAATATGTAGGAGCCAATATGGGCATCCAGGTCCCGCTCTTGGTTATTGACCAGAGAGGTGTCTCGGTCATGTCTACATAGTTCTCGAACCCGTAGGGTCCGTGACGCTTAACGCTTCGATGGCGGTTACTATGAGTTGTTATGATGTTTCTGTACCGAAGGTTGTTCGAGTCCCGGATGAGATCACGGACGTGACGAGGAGTCTCGAAATGGTCGAGACATAAAGATTCATATATTGGAAGTCTATGTTTGGACATCGGAAGTGTTCCGGTGAAATTAGGAATTTTACCAAGTACCGGAGGTTACCGGAACCCCCGAATACTAATGGGCCAACATGGGCCTTAGTGGAAAGGAGAGAAGGGGGCCCAAGTGCTGGCGCACCTTCCCCCTTCCCTAGTCCTATTAGGACTAGGAGAAGGCGCCTCTCTCTCCCTTCCCACTTGGGGAAACCTAGTTGGACTAGGATTGGGGGGAATCCTACTCCTAGTAGGAGTAGGACACCTGGCGCACCTCCCTTGGCCGGCCAGCCCTCCTCCTTCCCTCCTTTATATCTGAGGCAGAGGGCACCCCATGACACACAAGTTGATCCTTGAGATCTTTCCTTAGCCGTGCGGTGCCCCTTCCACCATATTACACCTCGAGAATACCGTAGCGAGCTTAGGCGAAGCCTGCGCCGGTGGAACATCATCATCGTCCTGCACGCCGTCGTCTTGTGAAACTCTCCCTCAACACTCGGCTGGATCGGAGTTCGAGGGACGCCATCGAGCTGAACGTGTGCAGAACTCGGAGGTGCCGTCGTTCGGTACTTGGATCGGTTGGATCGTGAAGAAGTACGACTACTTCCTCTACGTTGCGTCAACGCTTCACTGTGGGTCTCTGAGTGCGTAGACAACACTCTCATCTCGTTGCTATGCATCACCATGATCTTGCGTGATCGTAGGAAAATTTTTGAAATTACTACGTTACCCAACAGTGGTATCAGAGCCTGGTTTTATGCGTAGATGTCATATGCACGAGTAGAACACAAGTGAGTTGTGGACGATACAAGTCATACTGCCTACCAGCATGTCATACTTTGGTTCAGCGGTATTGTTGGAAAGACGATCCAGACCAACCTTAAGCGTACTCTTACGCGAGACCGGTTCCTCGACGTGCTTTGCACATAGATGGCTTGTGGAAGACTGTCTCTCCAACTTTAGTTGAACTGAGTGTGGCTACGCCCGGTCCTTGAGAAGGTTAAAAGCGGAGTCTATTTGACGAAGTATCGTTGTGGTTTTGATGCGTAGGTAAGAACGGTTCTTGCTCAGCCCGTAGCAGCCACGTAAAACTTGCAACAACAAAGTAGAGGACGTCTAACTTGTTTTTGCAGGGCATGTTGTGATGTGATATGGTCAAGACGTGATGCTATATTTTATTGTATGAGATGATCATGTTTTGTAACCGAGTTATCGGCAACTGGCAGGAGCCATATGGTTGTCGCTTTATTGTATGCAATGCAATGCCGTAATGCTTTACTTTATCACTAAGCGGTAGCGATAGTCGAGAAGCATAAGTTTGGCGAGGCGACAACGATGCTACGATGGAGATCAAGGTGTCGCGCCGGTGACGATGGTGATCATGACGGTGCTTCGAGATGGAGATCACAAGCACAAGATGATGATGGCCATATCATATCACTTATATTGATTGCATGTGATGTTAATCCTTTATGCATCTTATCTTGCTTTGATTGACGGTAGCATTATAAGATGATCCCTTACTAAATTATCAAGAAGTGTTCTCCCTGAGTATGCACCGCTATAAAGTTCTTCGTATGAGACACCACGTGATGATCGGGTGTGATAGGCTCTACGTTCAAATACAACGGGTGCAAAACAGTTGCACACGCAGAATACTCAGGTTATACTTGACGAGCTATGCATATAAGATATGACCTCGGAACACAGAGACCGAAAGGTCGAGCGTGAATCATATAGTAGATATGATCAACATATTGATGTTCACCATTGAAACTACTCCATCACACGTGATGATCGGTCATGGTGTAGTTGATATGGATCACGCAATCACTTAGAGAATTGGAGGATATTTTTCTAAGTGGGAGTTCTTAAGTAATGTGATTAATTGTACTTAAATTTATCATGAACTTATTACCTTATAGTATCTTGCTTGTCTATGATGTGTAGATAGATGGCTCGTGCTGTTGTTCCGTTGAATTTTAATGCGTTCCTTGAGAAAGCAAAGTTGAAAGATGATGGCAGCAATTACACGGACTGGGTCCGTAACTTGAGGATTATCCTTATTGCTGCACGGAAGAATTACGTCCTGGAAGCACCGCTGGGTGCCGGGCCTGGTGCAAGGGCTGCGCCCGGATGTTGTGAACGTCTGGCAAAGCAAAGCTGATGACTACTCTATAGTTCAGTGTGCCATGCTTTACGGCTTAGAACCGGGACTTCAACGTCGTTTTGAACACCATGGAGCATATGAGATGTTCCAGGAGTTGAAGTTAATATTCCAAGCGAATGCCCGGATTGAGAGATATGAAGTCTCCAATAAGTTCTATAGCTGTAAGATGGAGGAGAACGGTTCTGTCAGTGAGCATATACTCATAATGTCTGGATATAACAATCACTTGATTCAACTGGGAGTTAATCTTCCGGATGATTGCGTCATTGACAGAATTCTCCAATCACTGCCACCAAGCTACAAGAGCTTCGTGATGAACTATAATATGCAAGGGATGACCAAAACAATGCCCGAGCTCTTCGCGATGCTTTGAAAGCCATGGAGGTAGAAATCAAAAAGGAGCATCAAGTGTTGATGGTTAACAAAACCACTAGTTTCAAGAAAAGGGCAAAGGAAAGAAAAGGAAACTTCAAAAGAACGGCAAGCAAGTTGCTGATCAAGACAAGAAACCCAAGTCTGGTCCAAAGAATGACACTGAGTCCAACAAATGCAAGCAGGCTGCTCACAGGAAGCAGACCTGCCCCAAGTATATGGCGTATAACAAGGAATGCAACGAAAACAAAGGTATATGTGATATACAAGTTATTGATGTGTACCTTACTAATACTCGCAGAGCACCGGTATTTGATACTGGTTACATTGCTAATATTTGCAACTCGAAACAGGGCTACGGATTGCGAAGATTGGCTAAGGACGAGGTGACGATCTTGGCGTGGGAAATGGTTCCAAAGTCGATGTGATCGCAGTCGCACGCTACCTCTACATCTACCTTCGGATTAGTATTAGACCTAAATAATTGTTATTTAGTACCAGCGTTGAGCATGAACATTATATCTGGATCTTGTTTAATGCGAGACGGTTATTCATTTAAATCAGAGAATAATGGTTGTTCTATTTATATGAATAATATCTTTTATGGTCATGCACCATTGAAGAATGGTTTGTTTTACTTAATCTCGATAGTAGTGATACACATATTCATAACGTTGAAGCCAAAAGATGTAGAGTTGATAATGATAGTGCAACTTATTTGTGGCACTGCCGTTTAGGTCATATCGGTGTAAAGCGCATGAAGAAACTCCATACTGATGGACTTTTGGAGTCACTTGATTATGAATCACTTGGCACTTGCGAACCGTGCCTTATGGGCAAGATGACTAAAACACCGTTCTCTGGAACTATGGAGAGAGCAACAGATTTATTGGAAATCATACATACTGATGTATGTGGTCCAATGAATGTTGAGGCTCGTGGCGGATATCGTTATTTTCTCACCTTCACAGATGATTTGAGCAGATATGGGTATATCTACTTAATGAAACACAAATCTGAAACATTTGAAAAGTTCAAAGAATTTCAGAGTGAAGTGGAAAATCATCGTAACAAGAAAATAAAGTTTCTACGATCTGATCGTGGAGGAGAATATTTGAGTTACGAAGTTTGGCCTACATTTGAAACAATGCGGAATAGTTTCGCAACTTACGCCACCTGGAACACCACAACGTAATGGTGTGTCCGAACGTCGTGTCGTACTTTATTAGATATGGTGAGATCTATGATGTCTCTTACTGATTTAACGCTATAGTTTTGGGGTTATGCTTTAGAGACGGCTACATTCACTTTAAATAGGGAACCATCTAAATCCGTTGAGACGACGCCTTATGAACTGTGGTTTGGCAAGAAACCAAAGTTGTCGTTTCTGAAAGTTTGGGGCTGCGATGCTTATGTGAAAAAGCTTCAACCTGATAAGCTCGAACCCAAATCGGAGAAATGTGTCTTCATAGGATACCCAAAGGAGACTGTTGGGTACACCTTCTATCACAGATCCGAAGGCAAGATTTTTGTTGCTAAATTCGGAAACTTTTTGGAGAAGGAGTTTCTCTCGAAAGAAGTGAGTGGGAGGAAAGTAGAACTTGATGAGATAACTGTATCTACTCCCTTATTGAGAAGTAGTACATCACATAAAACAGTTTCTGTGACACCTACACCAAATAGGGAAGAAGCTAATGATGATGATCATGAAACTTCAGATCAAGTTTCTACAGAACTTCGTAGATCAACCAGAGCAAGATCCGCACCTGAGTGGTACGGTAATCCTATTCTGGAAGTCATGTTACTGGAACATGATGAACCTACGAACTATGAAGAAGCGATGGTGAGCCCAGATTCCACAAAATGGCTGGAGGCCATGAAATCTGAGATGGGATCCATGTATGAGAACAAAGTGTGGACTTTGGTTGACTTGCCCGATGATCGGCAAGCAATTGAGAATAAATGGATCTTCAAGAAGAAGACCGACGCTGATGGTAATGTTATCGTCTATAAAGCTCGACTTGTTGCAAAAGGTTTTCGACAAGTTCAAGGGATTGACTACGATGAGACCTTCTCACCCGTAGCGATGCTTAAGTCCGTCCGAATCATGTTAGCAATTGCCGCATTTTATGATTATGAAATTTGGCAAATGGATGTTAAAACTGCATTCCTGAATGGATTTACGGAAGAAGAGTTGTATATGATGCAACCAGAAGGTTTTGTCGATCCAAAAGGAGCTAACAAAGTGTGCAAGCTCCAGCGATCCATTTATGGACTGGTGCAAGCCTCTCGGAGTTGGAATAAACGTTTTGATAGTGTGATCAAAGCATTTGGTTTTATCTGAGACTTTTGGAGAAGCCTGTATTTACAAGAAAGTGAGTGGGAGCTCTGTAGCATTTACGATATTATATGTGGATGACATATTACTGATCGGAAATGATATAGAATTTCTGGATAGCATAAAGGGATACTTGAATAAGAGTTTTTCGATGAAAGACCTCGGTGAAGCTGCTTACATATTGGGCATTAAGATCTGTAGAGATAGATCAAGACGCTTAATAGGACTTTCACAAAGCACATACCTTGACAAAGTTTTGAAAAAGTTCAAAATGGATCAGGCAAAGAAAGGGTTCTTGCCGGTGCTACAAGGTGTGAAGTTGAGTAAGACTCAATGCCCGACCACCGCAGAAGATAGAGAGAAAATGAAAGATGTTCCCTATGCTTCAGCCATAGGCTCTATCATGTATGCAATGCTGTGTACCAGACCTGATGTGTGCCTTGCTGTAAGTTTGGCAGGCAGGTACCAAAGTAATCCAGGAGTGGATCAATGGACAGCGGTCAAGAACATCCTTAAGTACTTGAGAAGGACTAAGGATATGTTTCTCATTTATGGCGGTGACAAAGAACTCGTCAGAATGGCAGTTACGTCGACGCAAGCTTTGACACTGATCCGGACGATTCTAAATCGCAAACCGGATACGTATTTACATTAAACGGAGGAGCTGTCGGTTGGTGCAGTTCCAAACAAAGCGTCGTGGCGGGATCTACATGTGAAGTTGAGTACATAGCTGCTTCGGAAGCAGCTAATGAAGGAGTCTGGATGAAGGAGTTCATAACCGATCTAGGTGTTGTACCTAGTGTATCGGGTCCAATGAAAATCTTTTGTGACAATACTGGTGCAATTGCCTTAGCAAAGGAATCCAGATTTCACAAGAGAACCAAGCACATCAAAAGACGCCTTCAACTCCATCCGGATTTGGTCCAGGTGGGAGACATAGAGATATGCAAGATACATACGGATCTGAATGTTGCAGACCCGTTGACTAAGCCTCTTCCACGAGCAAAACATGACCAGCACCAAGACTCCATGGGTGTTAGAATCATTACTGTAATCTAGATTATTGACTCTAGTGCAAGTGGGAGACTGAAGGAAATATGCCCTAGAGGCAATAATAAAGTTATTATTTATTTCCTTATATCATGATAAATGTTTATTATTCATGCTAGAATTGTATTAACAGGAAACATAATACATGTGTGAATACATAAACCTACAGAGTGTCACTAGTATGCCTCTACTTGACTAGCTCGTTAATCAAAGATGGTTGTGTTTCCTAACCATGAACAAGGAGTTGTTATTTGATTAACGGGATCACATCATTGGTTGAATGATCTGATTGACATGACCCATTCCATTAGCATAGCACCTGATCGTATAGTTTGTTGCTAGTGCTTTTCTTCATGACTTATACATGTTCCTATGACTATGAGATTATGCAACTCCCGTTTGCACGAGGAACACTTTGGGTGCTACCAAACGTCACAACGTAATCGGGTGATTATAAAGGTACATTACAGGTGTCTCCGAAGGTACATGTTGGGTTGGCATATTTCGAGATTAGGATTTGTCACTCCGATTGTCGGAGAGGTATCTCTGGGCCCTCTCGGTAATGCACATCACATAAGCCTTGCAAGCATTGCAACTAATGAGTTAGTTGTGAGATGATGTATTACGGAACGAGTAAAGAGACTTGCCGGTAGCGAGATTGAACTAGGTATTGGATACCGACGATCGAATCTCGGGCAAGTAACATACCGATGACAAAGGGAACAACGTATGTTGTTATGCGGTCTGACCGATAAAGATCTTCGTAGAATATGTAGGAGCCAATATGGGCATCCAGGTCCCGCTATTGGTTATTGACCGCAGAGGTGTCTCGGTCATGTCTACATAGTTCTCGAACCCGTAGGGTCCGCACGCTTAACGTTTCGATGACAGTTACTATGAGTTGTTATGATGTTTCTGTACCGAAGGTTGTTCGGAGTCCCGGATGAGATCACGGACGTGACGAGGAGTCTCGAAATGGTCGAGACATAAAGATTCATATATTGGAAGTCTATGTTTGGACATCGGAAGTGTTCCGGTGAAATTAGGAATTTTACCAAGTACCGGAGGTTACCGAACCCCCGGAATACTAATGGGCCAACATGGGCCTTAGTGGAAAGGAGAAGGGGGCCCAAGTGCTGGTCGCACCTTCCCCCTTCCCTAGTCCTATTAGGACTAGGAGAAGGCGCCCCTCTCTCTCCCTTCCCACTTGGGGAAACCTAGTTGGACTAGGATTGGGGAATCCTACTCCTAGTAGGAGTAGGACACCCTGGCGCACCTCCCTTGGCCGGCCAGCCCCTCCTCCTTCCCTCCTTTATATACGGGGCAGAGGGCACCCCATGACACACAAGTTGATCCTTGAGATCTTTCCTTAGCCGTGTGCGGTGCCCCTTCCACCATATTACACCTCGAGAATACCGTAGCAGAGCTTAGGCGAAGCCCTGCGCCCGGTGGAACATCATCATCGCCACCACGCCGTCGTCGACGAAACTCTCCCCTCAACACTCGGCTGGATCGGAGTTCGAGGGACGTCATCGAGCTGAGCGTGTGCAGAACTCGGAGGTGCCGTCGTTCGGTACTTGGATCGGTTGGATCGTGAAGAAGTACGACTACTTCCTCTACGTTGCGTCAACGCTTCCGCTGTGGGTCTACGAGGGTACGTAGACAACACTCTCATCTCGTTGCTATGCATCACCATG
Source organism: Aegilops bicornis (assembly GCA_021605145.1). Lineage (NCBI taxonomy): Eukaryota > Viridiplantae > Streptophyta > Magnoliopsida > Poales > Poaceae > Aegilops > Aegilops bicornis. Next base: position 14,554,960 of record CM038675.1, read on the forward strand.
ATCTTGCGTGATCGTAGGAAAATTTTTGAAATTACTACGTTACCCAACACTAAGGAACGGTCGAGAATAAACAAGAAGAATGCCGAAAAAAGGATAATTTCCATAAGCTGGGGCCAGGTGGCTATGCGGTTGCAATGCCTAAGTGGGATAAGTCTGAGAAAGAGATGGAGGATGCAGGTGTCACTCCGGTTACTAAGAGCTGGCCCCCCAGGTGCAGGACTTGGTTCTATGCGCATGGGGGGGAGTTGGACCCGAAGACAGGCGAAGTTTCAACGAAGGCATGTCTGAACGGAGCCGACGATGCGATACTTGTTGCAATAGAAGAGGCACGATCGGGGGTGTTCCAGCCCAACAGAGAGAACGACGAGCTTACGCGTGCCCTGGGAAATCCTGAACACCCGGAAGAACACGAGGCAAGGGCGCTATTCCGTGGTATGAGGGGTTTTCAGACTGGAACAACGACTACAGAACCCGTGCGAGAAAGAAGATTGCGGAGGAGAAGAAGAGGAAGATGGAGGAGGAGCGGAGGAAGCGGGACTATGAACGCCTTCAAGGCTTAGAAGCAAGTCAAGCAGAATTGGCGGTCAAATTCCAGCGTCGGCGAGGCAGATCGACTCACTTAGCCAGCAAAGGGGTCTCAAAGAGCTGCAGCAGCTAGCGGATGATCCAGCATTGGATAGCACCGCCCCATCCATGCAGAGAAGCAGCGTGGGTTCTGCCCCAGACGACGCAATGCTGGGTAGATACCCTGTGGATGACATCACGGAGAACACTAGCTACGAGCTACACGTCAAAATGAAGAACATATCCATGAAGGTGGCGGACGGAGAAGCTTTTCCAGTTACGCCCAAAGCAACCTACCATTGCATCCCGATTCCATAGGGCTATGCTCGTGTCACGGTTGACGAGGTGGTGCAGCCATATTCAGGGCTAGAGCTTGACATTCCTGGAGGTGAGGACGAGCGCTTTCTCGGAGACGCCAACCATCGTATCATCCTATGGAAAAAGGATTGCATCATCTTTCGAAGGCCACCGACACCGCGTCATCTGACTCCTCGTCGAAGTCCGCCACCGAGTCAGCAGTCTCCCGCTCCTGCAAGTGCACCAAGTCCGGCAAAGTGTCAGGCCACTCCTCCTCCAAGTCCGACAAAGTGTCAGGCCAGTCCTCCTCCTCCAAGTCCGCCACAGCGTCAGACGTCCACTCCTCCTCCAAGTCCAGCACAACCTCAGGCCACTCCTCCTCCAAGTCCGGCACATCTTCAGGCGGTCACTCCTCCTCGTCCAACTCAGCCCCGTCGGCCAGCGTCTCCGCCGCCTCGGCAATCGCAGAAGAGACACCCGCAGCTATGGTGCGTGGCGATGCAATCGAGGTAGTACAGGAAGTACAGGCAGAGGCAAGTGATATAAATATGGTCCAAGCCTCACGCCTCTTCCGCAGAGGTCTTATGACAGGTCCGAGGAGGAAATCGCAGCCATATCGAAGTCCGAGGTGGAAGCCCATTTTGCACCGAAACCGCCACCGCCGCCAAGGGAGAAAGTACCTGAGGAAAGCGATTGACCACTTCATTCGTATGGCTCAACCACCAGCTCCCAAGCCTGTTGACACAGACTATGAGCGCCACATCAGGAAGTTAAATCGAGCACGCGTCTACGTAAGGAGGCGAGCTCGGGATCGAGCAAACAAGAAGCAGCTGTCAAAAATGCGGAAAACCATTCCCCAGCTTGGAGAACAGTAGCGCAATCGATCCCTCGCTTGTTGTGCCAGCAACACGTGACGATCTGTGGCGCCCAATATTATTGTGGGCAAACAGTTTACGTTCTGAGGTGGGCAATGTGGTAATAACGGAGGACCATATAATGCATGCTGAAGTTCTCAAAATCACTGTTGGACAACTCCTCGAGATCGAGCCCATGCCTGTGCTTAGAGAGGATGAAATAAAACGGAAATATGTTCGGGGCCAACCTTTGGTCCATCCAGACAAGGTCAAGAACCTCCCAACGAGAATGTATGAATTGCATCAATGGTACATGAAAATTACCAAGATTTCCGATCGAGTGTCCATCATGGTGAATGTCAAGGAGGAGCATTACTTCCATGAGCATGCTTTGTCCGTTGAGTATTCTGCACTGTTTCAGTTATACAATCAAGACGCACTCGACAAAGCTATCGTCAGTTTCTATTGTCTGTAAGTGATTTCTTTCTGTAATTTAAGTCTCAAGCTAGCTGTACTGATCCTTTTGATCAATCATTACCTGTAATTATCCTCACTATATTCTTTTCTCTGGTATTATATGCAGGATGAAGATATATGAAATGAGAAAAGGTGGACGCTTTGGCATCGGGTTCATTGACCCAAACACCGTTAATGAATACACATGGAATCTAAATCCACGTTATCAAAAGGACGTAGAGGACAACATGCTAGAGTTCTTGAAGCGCCTCAAATACAATGAAGATATACTACTTCCTTACAACTTCCAGTGAGTCACACTGTCTTGTACTACAAATTCTCTGTTTTTGCCTACTAGCTAGCTACATGTTTTTGCTTTACATGTGCCCTCTTAATTAAGACATGCAAACGTGTGTGCATGCAGATATCACTGGGTCTTGTGTATCATTAAAGTTGACGCTTGGAACAGTTGAAATAATGGACTCACTACTCACGTAAAAAACTGACTATAACATCTTGTTTGGGATAGTCAACAGGTAATTTCAATCATTATTAACTATATATCTCGGCCTATTTAGTTCGTCATTTTTCATGATATGAACTATTTAATAACCCCTTTATTCATTTTTTTTGTCGGCGGGCAGGGCTTGGGCAAGGTTCATCAGCGTGACCCCAGGAGAATGGAAACAAAAGCTTAAATGGTTTCGACCCAAGGTAAGTAATTAAGTAGTACTAGCTAGCTATCTAGCTGCCATCTCTTTAATTATCATGCTTGATTAATTATTATCTGATCAAATTCCATTCTCGTAAAGGCCCTGAAGCAGGCGCAGGGGACTGATCTGTGTGCATTCTGCGTTTGCGAGAACATTCGCATGATGGCGTCTGAAAGGAGCAGATCTCAAAGACAGGAATGGGTACGCTTGTCAAAACACTATTCACAATTTTTACACCATTATCGATATCTAGTCACACAACTAATACACATGCATATTGATCTCCTTCTTAACAGTTCGAGAGAGGTCCGGAGAAGCTCCTAGAAACGGAGCGCCAGAGAAGCACTTCAAGAGGAAATAGCGGGATTTTTGCTCGACCAGGTCATAAATCCGAAGGGAGAATACTATTACCCGCTACCGCCCCCATCGTGCTCTGAAGGCACCAATTAGGCTAACGCCACTGGCTCGGAAGATAACATGCATATGTAGGAGAAATTGTATATAGCTATACATGTGTGTATGTGTGAATTAATTAATATGATGGTTTGTGAGACATTGATGATATATATATATATATGCATGATTGGTTCTATTAGAAATTTTATTTATATATATATATACATATATATATATATATATGCATAACGTGTACAATGTGTAGTATTGTAAAATATCAGCAAACGAAAAAGAATTAAATTGATAACACAAATTTAATTGAAAAATAAAAAATAAAACAAAAACCCACAAACATTTAGTACGGTTGGTGTTACCAACGGTACTAAAAACTCAACCCCGGAGCTGGCTCGTGCCACGTGGTTGGCCTTTAGCACCGGTTCGTGCTGAACCGGTACTAAAGGGGGTGGGGCTTTAGTGACCACACTTTAGTGCCGGTTGTGGAACCGGCACTAAAGGGCCTTACGAACCGGTGCTACTGCCCGGTTCTGCACTAGTGGTAGGCTAGCTACTGTGCGAGCTATAGTAATTGCAAAACACTCACCGAAGAGAAACGCTGGGGCTGATGAGCTCGTGGTACGCTTATACTTATCCGTCGTCGATCGACCAATAGCCCTAGCTCCTAAAACTGTAGGCTTAGCGATCGATCAGACAATAGTCGACACGGATACATTCAGGCCTCATTTGGTTCATAGGGTAGGAAAATCATAGCAAAAGTACAGAGACGTACGACACAAAATCATAGCAGTGTAGAGACGTACTCCCGCCGTTCCAAAATAGATGACCTAGGAGGGCTAGTTTGGCCTAGTGGGTTTCAGCGGTATGACATGGTACAGTGTCGTCCAGTCTTCGCGTGTGGTAGCAGTATTGCGGGTACAGTAAGTTTTCTTGAAGAAGACGAATTCAACTAAGTCATGACGGTTCCTTCGTCCGAACAACTTACAGTGGGAAAGGTTGGGCCTGCGGTACGACCGGGGTAGACCAGGATAAATTTGTGCATGGCAGGTGGACCAGGATGGTCGGCGTCGCACATGTCGGCGAATGAAAGTATTCTTTCTGATATAGAGGACGAGCAACGAGTATTCATTGTTTATTTTTGATGAAAGCTATTGTCTCCACTGTTACTCCTTGACTTTGTCAATGCCTCTCTCTCCTCCACATAAGCGGGGACTACTTGCTATGCATGCGGCGGGCAGCTGGCGTCTTGAGGGGCTAGGGCGGTCAGAGCAGGCTCCGGAAGCAGTCCGGACTCCAGCATGGCCCACCTCACATTATCACCATATATTTCTTGGAGTCCGTGCGTGGCGGGCGGGCGATCTCTTCTCCCTCCCCTGTTTCTCTCATATCAGCCAACGCCCGCCGAGCAATTAGATTTCGGCTATCGATGGTTTATTCAATTACAGTCCCACATGTCAGTGAAATTGCAAGACAACGTGTGTCCCCTCTGGTGAGCAGCGTGCGAGCCGGACTGTCGGGGGTGCGACGCTACGAGCCGTAAGTGTGCAGCCTTTTCCTTTAGAACATGCGAAGCGTAACATTTTCGCGCGATCGATCGATAGAAATCCAGAACAAAATGACGAGGGCGGTGCTTTCCCGCTCGTTAGGCGGGCTAGTTCGAGTGATATGACGTGCTACAGTGTCGTCCACTTGCTCCATTTTTATGTAAGCAAGAGGTTACACTCTTACGCGGGAGGAGTGCGAAACACCGTTGATCTGATTTTGATCGAGGGATAACTGTTCCCTGCCAAATAATGGAGGACTGTTAGAGATTGTAGCATGATAGTTAGGGCATCTCCAGCGCTGGCCCACAAATTTACACCGGCATCCGTCCAAGGACACTGATGGATGCCATCCGATGATGCCCGCATATCTTTCGACAACTATATGAACTAAACAGACGAAATTCGTGCAAACAAAGCAAATTTCAAATTAACCGGATGAAATTCATTACATTTCGAAAACTTTTCCTACAAACTGGACGAAATTCATTACATATTTCGCACAAACCGTACTAAAACCTACTGTAAACCTAATCTAAACAATCGCCGGCGCACGACCACCATGTCCGGCCATGAACCCGAGAAAGACGGCCATTGCCTTTGCCTCCTCCTCATCCGCCTCGATAACCTCCTCCTCCGGAGCACAAGGTTCTGAAGATTTCCACCTCCACATCACCATCAAGCATGATATGTGAGCAGGAAAGTCCCACGCCAAGGAAAGTCTAGGAGTCTGGCTGAAGGCTATAGTCCGGCTATCCGGACACCCCCTAATCCAGGACTCCCTCAGTAGCCCCTGAACCATGCTTCAATGACTACGAGTCCGGCACGCATATTGTCTTCGGCATTGCAAGGAGGGTTCCCCTTACGAATACTTCATAGAAGATTTTGAACACAAGGATAGTGTCCGGTTCTGCAAAATAAGTTCCACATACCACCGTAGAGAGAATAACATTTACACAAGTTCAATTTGCTGACGTATTCCGCAGCGTGACATCACACCACGGCCAAGCCTTTATTCGAATCATTTTCACTGTCCCACCTCTGCGCGTTTAGCGAGGTGGTTTCCTTGGCACGTCTTGTCAAAGCAGAGATCGTGTCCCCTTATTCCGGGATTCTCATCAATACGGGTGTCGGTGTCAAAACCGGCAGATCTCGGATAGGGGGTCCCAAACTGTGCGTCTAGGCGGATGGTAACAGGAGACAAGGGACACGATGTTTTTACCCAGGTTCGGGCCCTCTCGATGGAGGTAATACCCTACTCCTGCTTGATTAATATTGATGATATGGGTAGTACAAGAGTAGATCTACCACGAGATCAAGGAGGCTAAACCCTAGAAGCTAGCCTATGGTATGATCGTTGTTAGATCCTCTGGACTAAAACCCTCCGGTTTATATAGACACCGGATAGGTTAGGGTTACACAGAGTCGGTTACAACGGTAGGAGATCTACATATCTGTATCGCCAAGCTTGCCTTCCACGCCAAGGAAAGTCCCATCCGGACACGGGACGAAGTCTTCAATCTTGTATCTTCATAGTCTTGGAGTACGGCCGTGATGATAGTTCGGCTATCCGGACACCCCCTAGTCCAGGACTCCCTCAACGGGCGTGGGTAACCCAACCGCGCCATTGATTGCGGCTCTTGGGAGATAAGCGAGTTTTATCAGGCCGGTGGGGACGCATAGCTTTGTCCGTCAATATAAGGGGATAAGGATCCGCTTTTTCACACACGCCTTCTTCCTCCTTTGCTTATCCATTTCCACGCACTCGAGCTCCAGCGCCCAAGTCCGCACATCCCACCTCAACCTTCTCCAACCATGTCCGGAGCGGGAGGCAAGTGGATGGCCTCCTCCATCACGGAGGGGCACATCAAAAAGCTGCGGAAGGCCGGATACTTTTCCAGTGACATCGCGCATAGGCTCCCCAATGAGGGGCAGCTCATCCCCACCCCCAGGCCCCATGAGAGGGTGGTGTTCCTCCCCCACTTCCTCCGCGGACTAGGGTTTCCACTTCACCCATTCGTCCGGGGGCTCATGTTCTACTACGACCTAGATTTCCATGATCTGGCCCCGAATTTCATCCTCAACATCTCGGTGTTTATCGTCGTGTGCGAGGCCTTCCTCTGCATTCAGCCCCACTTTGGCTTATGGCTGAAGACCTTCAATGTCAAGCCGAAGGTAGTGGGCGGCCGCCAAGCGGAGTGTGGAGGTGCCATGCTGGGCAGGATGGCCAACGTCCTATGGCTCGAGGGCTCCTTTGTGGAGACCATAAAGGGGTGGCAATCGGGGTGGTTCTATATCACCGAGCAGCGACTCTCAATGGTGGCGGCCCCAATTCGATCTGGCTTCCCACACGGCTCACCTCATGGAAAGAGACGGGCTTGATGTGGGGTAATTCGGAAGAGCTGGCGGACTCCAAACCTGCGTCCGAAACACGGTGGACAAGAATCTCAAGCTTGTCAACGTAATCCAGGTGATGTTCATCCGCGGATTCTCCCATGCCAACAACGGGCCTTCAATTTGTGGGAGTTTGATCCGCACAACACCGAACTTTGAACCGGCTCTTGACACTACGTGCGAAGGCGCTGGAAGGTGCTGTTCAAAGGCGCTGAAGCTCCCGCATCCATGACTGAAGATCGCGGATTCAGCTCGCAGCATCAAGCCAGCGAGGTAAGTTATTTTACCCTTTACGGGACTCTATTTTCATAGTTTGACTCTATGCGGGATCTAAAACTCCCTCACCTTTGACAGGACTGGCTGAAGACATCCTGACAGATCGACTGTCCGGCTCCCTTGCCAGAAGACCCAACGGACGCCCAATTGACGGGGCTGCTGGTTCCGGCACCTCATGTGGTGTCGGAAAAGAAGGCCAAGAAGAAGGCCACGGGAACTCGAAGGAGTTCTCGGCGCCAGGTGTTATCGGACTCATCGTCCGATGACGCCGAGGCGGACTCCTCCCGCGAAGACGAGGAGGAGGAAAAAGAGGCCTCTCCCCAGTGGGGGAAGAGAAGAAAAGGAAGGCCGCCCCCACCGGGGAGGCCGAAGGGTCCAAGAAGGGAAGGACCCTCCCTCCAGACTACACCGCCAATGCCGCGACGGCGAAGAGGGGTGGGCTCCAAGGACCAAGCCCCTGGCGAAATCGTAAGTGTCCGGACACCAAAATAACTCGTGGCGTTTCATTTGTCGCACAGCATCCTATAACGCCGGATATAACCATGCAGCCCGCACAAGGATGGGCTGGATGATTCGTCGAGCGGCTCCCTGGATTCGTCGGAGGTGAATAGCACCTCACTTTCGACCGCCTCGTCTCCTCCCGCCGCGTATGAAGCCGGGGTGGAGTCCCAAAAGGGGCCCAGCAAGGAGGAGGTGGCTATGGAGGCACCGCAAGGCGACCTCCCGGAATCCAGGCTCAAAGGGGATAAAACCCCGAAGGGCTTCAAGTCCGGCCCTGCGCCGGACTCCGTACCGGAACCTTCAGTGGTTCCAGAGTCCGACAGGCGACCCCTTCGTAAGAAGGAAAGGCTGCGAAGCCGGTGACCTCCGTCCAACCGGAGGCACCGGATGATTTGATGGAGGCGCTTAACGGCGCTTCCATCGACGAGGAGCACCGCACTGTTATGAGTGTGGTGATCCAGAAGGTTCAGTCCGCCAAGAGCGGGATGACTGAAGCCTGTGCGAGCCTTCTAACAGGATTTGAGGTATGTATTTAAGATATATAAAAATATTACCGCATAGACAGTAGCCCCCGATGCTCAGTTTGGTGTTCGGAAAGAAAAATCCGAACTGAGGATCTAAAAAGATATACGCAGGAGTCTAACATAAGTATGTCAATACGGGAATGCAGGCTGCGCTGCTGACCTCTGCCGCACTGACTGCGGAGGTAGGTGCACTGAAGCGAGCCTCGGCGAGCAGTCCGAGAAGCTCGGACTTGCCAAATAGCAGCTCGAGGACAAGGAAAGTAAGTAATACCTTATGGGAGTATTTAAAAGATGTGTTTGCAAAAAATGACAGGAATAACATGAATATTGCAGGGGCCACGAACAAGGTGGCGACCCTGAAGGAGGCGGTGTCCCGGGCCGAAAGCAATGCGGCCGCGGAGCGCACCGAGCGAGAAAAGCAGGAGGTGCTGGTGGCGGAGGTGCGGCAAGAGCTCCAGGCTCTCGTGGAAAAGCACGAGAGTTTGGAGCGTGACTCAAAGACTTGGGAGTCCAAGCTCGCCACGGCGCTTTAGAGCGCCAAGGCCGCTAAGGCCGAAGCCCAAAAAGCCCTCCAAGAGATTGAGGCGATGAAGAAGATAGCGGCGGGTAAGGCATTCTATATGCAAAGCAAGCATGTGAAAGTGAATTATCTGTTACTTACCTGAATCCGGAGCTCTCCAGGAGCATTCGCAGATCTGCCCCTTGATGTGGCTGATCTTTGCCGCATTCTACCGAGCCGAGGAGGGAAGCTCGACGGAGAAGGTGTTCTGGTCTCAGTATGCTGAGGTCGGACACCCGGTGCCCTTAAGCGACCAATTGAAGCAGCTGGTCGAGCTCCATAAGGTGGCCGAACAGGCCATGAGGGTCCTCATAGTTCGGTTGTGGCCTAATGAAGCCATGCCTGGGAGCTACTTCGAGCTGGTGAGGCGGCTGGTGGACGCCTGTCCATGGGTTGAAGTCATCAAGCGCTCCGTCTGCATCGAAGGCGCCCGTAGGGCCCTTGCCCTTGCTAAGGTGCATTGGGGCAAGATGGATGCTGAGAAGCTTGTGAAGGACGGACCACCACCGAAGAAGGAGCATCGCAAGCCTGAAATGTATTATGAGGGCGTCCTGAAGGGTGCCTGCCTTATAGCGGATGAATGCTCCAATGATATAATTTTTTAGTAGACTCGCATTTGTTATCCCGTACACTGAAAACTTGTTCATAAGCGCTAAGCAACACTTTTTAATTTAAAATATTACCTTCTATGCGGCCGTGTATTAAATTTGAGAGATGGCGAGTCATTGGATTCAGCTCCCATGCCACGAGTGCTGGGGTGTTCGGGATGAACTTGAGCGCTCCCATTCTTGGGTCCTTCGAGGGAGGCGCTCAACGCAACGAACAAGGCAACCGGACTGTAATGCTTGAACACTCTCACTTAGCCATAGAATTCTATAATTTTAAATTTCGGCGAAGCCCCTGGTATTCGGAAGACCGAGTTCGGGGCGCTATCCACGCCTAGGCTGGACAATGCTGACTCCTCGCTCTAAGCGGCATAAGTCTTTATGGACTCGAAAACCTCTCGAACAGCGACCAGCTCTCGCCCTATCATGACGGTCAGTTTTAGCTTTCTCCACTGAGGTGCTTAACCCAGCTCATCCGGGGCGCAATCGCAGTGGTTCTCCCAGCGCTACCTTAGCCGATATAATGGAACGTAAGGTACCAAAACATGGGAGCCGGGCAAACCCAACTATTGACCCAAGACATGATTGAGCCGATGCATATAATGCTATAAGTTCGGGGTGCCGCACTTGTGAAAGTGTTCGGACTTTTCACACCATGTTATGGGGTACTTAAGCCCTTGGTGTATTGCCCGTACCAAAGTGTATGGTTGCACAATGTCATAAATGAACATATATATATTAAAAAAGGGAAATCAATAATAGGCAGAAGCTATATATTGTTTATACAAAAGGGCTGCTGTAAGAGCAGAACGATACAAATAGTGCGATAAGCAAGGGACGGGACTTTTTAACATGTCTCCCTCCAGGGGTAAGCCGCGGGATGTTGTGTAAAACAGATATATTGCTCGTAATAGAGACCACCTGGACACTCGACGTAGCTTTCTGCTTCCCTGGCTGTTGCATCGTGTGTTCGGCGATTCTAATGCCGGACAGGGCTTCGTGAGAACGGAGTCCTGAAAGTAAAAAAGAAAGAGACAAAAAAGAATGACACAATCGGGAGCCCCTGGTGTGGTTGAGCCGCATTCTGGGCATGCCGTGGTCGTGCCCCTTCCCCTATGCCCATGGTATTTCTAGAGCGTAATTATGTACGCGTAATACTGGTTTCGCGATTTCGCGAGGGCTGGGGCTTGGGCCGAATTGCTATGCATGCTCGGAACGTGCCAGGCGGTCTTGTTGTAGGTTACTCCGGGCGCGCTTGACGGTGTCCGGACGTTTAATAGCCGGACTCGAGAATTGCCTTAAGCGGCTGCTTTGCACTTCCTCCGCGAGGGCCGGCGTATGCTCCTCCGTCCGGAGAGAGCGTTCGGTGTTTCCATTGACCGTAATGACTCCTCGAGGACCTGGCATCTTGAGCTTGAGATATGCATAGTGCGGCACCGCATTGAACTTTGCAAATGCGGTTCGTCTGAGCAGTGCATGATAGCCGCTGCGGAACGGGACTATGTCGAAGATTAACTCCTCGCTCCGGAAGTTATCCGGGGATCCGAAGACCACTTCAAGTGTAACTGAGCCTGTACAGTTGGCCTCTACACCTGGTATGACGCCTTTGAAGGTCGTCTTCGTGGGTTTAATCCTTGATGGGTCTATGCCCATTTTGCGCACTGTATCCTGATAAAGCAGGTTCAGGCTGCTGCCGCCGTCCATTAGAACTCTAGTGAGGTGAAATCCGTCAATGATTGGGTCTAGAACCAATGCGGCGAATCCGCCATGGCGGATGCTATTGGGGTGGTCCCTTTGATCAAAAGTGATCGGGCAGGAAGACCACGGGTTGAACTTTTGGGCGACTGGCTCCATCGCGTATACGTCCCTTAGTGCACGCTTCCGCTCCCTTTTGGGTATGTGGGTTGCGTATATCATGTTCACCGTCCGCACTTGTAGGGGGAAGCCCTTCTGTCCTCTATTGTTCGGCGGCGGGGCTCCTCCTCGTCATCGCTATGCAGCCCCTTGTCATTGTTTTCGGCATTTAACTTGCCTGCCTGCTTGAACACCCAACAATCCCTGTTGGTGTGATTGGCTGGCTTTTCGGGGGTGCAATGTATCTGGCACGAGCGATCGAGTATTCAGTCCAAATTGGACGGGCCCGGAGTTTAGAGCCTCTGAATCCGGCATTGACTGCCGTATCCTCAGCATTATCGCCGTTAATGCGGCACTTGTGCTTGTTGCGACGCGACCTGCCACTGATGTCCTTGGTATCCGAATTACCAGGGCTCTTGGTCTTGTTGTTACTACGAGCTAGCCAGCTGTCCTCTCCCGCGCAAAAGTGGGTCATGAGTGTTGTGAGGGCTGCCATGGATTTCGGCTTTTCCTGTCCTACGTGCCGGGCAAGCCACTCGTCGCGGATGTTGTGTTTGAAGGCTGCAAGGGCCTCTGCATCCGGACAATCGACGATTTGATTTTTCTTTGTTAGGAACCGTGTCCAGAATTGTCTGGCTGATTCCTCTGGCTACTGAATTATGTGGCTTAGGTCATCGGCGTCTGGTGGTCGCACATATGTGCCCTGGAAATTGTCGAGGATTGCGGCTTCCAGGTCTTCCCAACAACCAATTGACTCTGCTGGCAAGCTGTTAAGCCAATGCCGGGCTGGTCCTTTAAGCTTGAGTGGGAGGTATTTGATGGCGTGTAGATCATCACCGCGGGCCATGTGGATGTGATGGAGATAGTCCTCGATCCAAACCGCAGGATCTGTTGTGCCATCGTATGATTCAATGTTTACGGGTTTGAAACCCTCAGGTATTTTTTGATCCATTACTTCCTCTGTGAAGCATTGTGGGTGTTCGGCTCCTCTGTATTGGGCTATATCACGACGCAGCTCAAATGAGCTTTGTCTACTGTGTTCGGCCCGGCCGGAGTTGCCATATCCGGCGTGACGGTTATCGTCACGTGTTGTGGGGCGCCCATGCGATCCATAGATCGATCTTGTCTGCCTTGCCTTGTCCTCCAATATATCTTGCAGGTCTGGCGCATTTCCCCGTGCCTTTGTATTTTTTGAGCGGCGACGGCGTGCGGCTTGAATTGAGGGCCGATAGGCCTCTCTGTCGCAGCCACGAGGTGGCCGGTCAGCCATATCATGCACCAGTGATCTAGGTTTAGGTGCTTCCTCCTCTAATTGGGGTAGCAGCCTGCATCTTGGGTTGCTCTTGCAGGGGTGCTCGAGTTCATACTCTTCGGCCGCAAGGACTTCAGTCCACCTGTCTGCTAGCAAATCTTGGTCAGCTCTAAGCTGTTGCTGCTTTTTCTTGAGGCTGCTTGCCGTGGCCATGAGCCTGCGTTTGAAATGCCCTTGTTCGACAGGATCCTCGGGCACGACAAATTCATCGTCGTCGAGGCTTGCCTCATCTTTGGAGGGAGGCATGTAATTATCGGCCTCTACCTCTTTTTCTGCCGCTCTCTCATGAGGGCTGGCTTCTCCATCCTCCTGCGCTGAATCTTGCTGGAGGGGTTGTCTTCGGCACTTTCCGAGTGTTATTATCTCCGTGCGAAATCACCGTTTCTTTGTGGCGGGATTTAGAGCGGCCACGACGCCTTGGCGCTTAGGCTATTTCTTGGAGGGGTCATCCTCCGCTGTTCCATCGCCATTCCCATCTTTTGGGATGTCCAACATGTATATGTCAGATGACGAGGTGGCCTTCCAGTGCCCTGTGGGCGCTGGTTCTTGGTCGTCTCCTGCATCGTCCTCCATACCGTCGATGTCTTCAGAGTCGAAGTCGAGCATGTCGGTTAAATCATCGACAGTGGCTACGAAGTGGGTGGTGGGTGGGCTTTGATTTTCTTCGTCGTCCGTATCCCAACCTTCTTGACCATAATCCGGCCAGGGCTCTCCTGATAAAGAGAGAGACTTTAGTGAATTCAGGATGTCGCCAAAGGGCGAGTGCTGAAACATGTCCAGGGCAGTGAATTCCATGATCGGTGCCCAATCGGATTCGATTAGCAGGGGCGCGGAAGGCTCGGAGTCCGGAGAGGAGTCCGGTGCCTTGGAGACACGAGCTTCGCAAAGGACGGGGTAGGTGTACGTCTCAATTGCCGTGGAGATCGCAGCCCCCGAGGCGGTGTCCAGCCACCCATCCTCGATTGGCGCGGTCGGCTCCGAGCTAAAGGTCAGAGCGGACTCTGGTGCGGCCTCGGGACCTTTGTCCGTGGCGGAGATAGATCATGCCCCTCGGAGACGGTCTGGCGCGCTTGGCATGGCTCGAACCCGTCGAAGATCATTTCTCCGCGGATGTCGGCCGTGTAGTTCAAACTTCCAAATCTGACCTGATGGCGGTGGCGTAGCTTTCAATCTGCTCCGGATGGCCAGCGAATTGGCCCGCGATGCAAAGCCGCCGAATCTGAAGATCTGTCCGGGAGAAAAGTCTCACCACAGGCGCATCGTTGTTGATGATCGGAGGAGCCATCAGGCCTAAAGATGACGACAGAGGAACTCTCAATGAAAGCACCAATATCGGTGTCAAAACCGGTGGATCTCGGGTAGGGGTCCCAAAGCGTGCGTCTAGGCGGATGGTAACAGGAGACAAGGGACACGATGTTTTTACCCAGGTTCGGGCCTTCTCGATGGAGGTAAAACCCTACTCCTGCTTGATTAATATTGATGATATGGGTAGTACAAGAGTACATCTACCACGAGATGAGAGAGGCTAAACCCTAGAAGCTAGCCTATGGTATGATTGTTGTTCGTCCTACGGACTAAAACCCTCCGGTTTATATATGCACCAAATAGGGTTAGGGTTACACAGAGTCGGTTACAATGGTAGGAGATCTACATATCCGTATCGCCAATCTTGCCTTCCACGCCACGGAAAGTCCCATCCGGACATGGGACGAAGTCTTCAATCTTGTATCTTCATAGTCCAGGAGTCCGGCCGAAGGCTATAGTCCGGCTATCCGGACACCCCCTAATCCAGGACTCCCTCAGCTTTAGTGCGTTCCATTTCTTCACCCAACATATCATCACTTTTGTCTAGCATGTTTGGAACCTTCTCCAAGGTCGTTTGTTGTTTAGTGGCAATGCAGACTAGTTTGGTATAGCTAGGTTCAATATCATTATCAGATTCATCATCATCAGATTCATCATCACTAAACTCGGATGAGGAACATTCGGTTACCTTGGCACCGTTTGCCATGAGGCATGGTGCAGAAGATGATGGATCTGGTTCGAAAGTCATCGTTTTGAGAGATTCCTTGAAGTCCTCAAACCAAGGATCATGACGGGTTCGATGACCTTCATAGACGTCAGAGATTCAGTCCTGATAAGCTTCGCATTGCAAAGATGCATAATGCGCTTGAATTCATCTCTGGATAGGCAGGAATAGATGATGTCCTTCGCCATGATGTCAAGTCGAGTGTACTTGCGAATATCATCAGCGTCCGCCTTCTTGCATAGATCAGTAAGACCAATCTCAGTGACGGTCCACAGCTCGCAGTTCATTGCCATGAGGCGCTTCCTCATCATGGCCTTCCACTTGGGATAATCATGACCGTCAAAGATAGGGCATGTCACTTTCTTCATAACTGCGGTCGACATAACTAAAACTCCAGGCGGTTAAACCAAAATCACACAGAACAAGGGAGTACCTTGCTCTCATACCAATTGAAAGTGTGTTATATCAACTAGAGGGGAGTGAATAGGTGATTTTTATGAATTCTTAGGCGGTGTCAAAACCGGCGGATCTCGGGTAGGGGGTCCCGAACTGTGCGTCTAGGCAGATGGTAACAGGAGACAAGGGACACGATGTTTTTACCCAGGTTCGGGCCCTCTCGATGGAGGTAATACCATACTCCTTCTTGATTAATATTGATGATATGGGTAGTAAAAGAGTAGATCTACCACGAGATCAGAGAGGCTAAACCCTAGAAGCTAGCCTATGGTATGATTGTTGTTACGTCAAATGCGGACTAAAACCCTTGGGTTTATATAGACACCGACTAGGGTTCGGGATACACAGAGTCGGTTACAATGGTAGGAGATCTACATATCCGTATCGCCAAGCTTGCCGTCCACGCCAAGGAAAGTCCCATCCGGACACGGGCCGAAGTCTTCAATCTTGTATCTTCATAGGCTAGGAGTCCGGCGAAGATAGTTCGCTATCCGGACACCCCCTGGTCCGGGACTCCTCGGTAGCCCTGAACCAGGCTTCAATGACGACGAGTCCGGCGTGCATATTGTCTTCGGCATTGCAAGGCGGGTTCCTCCTCCGAATACTTCATAGAAGGTTTTGAACACAAGGATAGTGTCCGGCTCTGCAAAACAAGTTCCACATACAACCAGAGAGAATAACTTTTTGCACAGATCTGCTGACATATTCCGCGGCGTGACATCACACCACGGCCAGGCCTTTATACGAATCGTTTTTACTGTTCCACCTCAGCTCGTTTAGCGAGGCGGTTTCCTTGGCACGTCTTATCAAAGCGTAGATCGTGCCCCCTTATTCCGGGATTCTCATCAATACGGACATGGGTAACCCAACCACGCCATTGATTGCGGCGCTTGGGAGATAAGCGAGTTTTATCAGGCTGGTGGGGGGACGCACAGCTGTCCGCCCATATTAGGGGATAAGGATCCACCTTCTCACCTACGCCTACCTCCTCCCTAGTTCATCCATTTCCGCGCACTCGAGCTCCAGTGCCCAAGCCCGCACACCCCACCTCGACCTTCTCCAACCATGTCCGGAGCGGGAGGCAGGTGGATAGCCTCCTCCATCATGGAGGGCCAGGTAAAAAAGTTGCAGAAGGCCGGATACTTGTCCGACGACATCGCACACCGGCTGCCCGACAAGGGGCAGCTCATCCCCACCCCTAGGCCCCATGAGAGGGTGGTGTTCCTCCCCCACTTCCTCCGCGGACTAGGGTTTCCACTCCACCCATTTGTCCGGGGGCTCATGTTCTACTATGGCCTAGTTTCCACGATCTGGCCCCGAATTTCATCCTCAACATCTCGGCGTTTATCGTGGGTAATGCGAAACCTTCCTCTGCATCCAGCTCCACTTCGGCTTATGGCTGAAGATCTTCAATGTCCGGCCGAAGGTAGTGGGTGGCCGCCAAGCAGAGTGCGGAGGCGCCATGGTTGGCAAGATGGCCAAAGTCCTATAGCTCGAGGGCTCCTTTGTGGAGACCGTAAAGGGGTGGCAATCGGGGTGGTTCTACATCACCGAGCCGTATGACTCAATGGGCGGCGGCCCCCGAATTCCGATCTGGCTTCCCCACATGGCTCACGTCATGGAAAGAGACGGCCCAGACATGGGGGGATTCGGATGAGCTATCCGGACTCCAAACATGCGTCCGGAACCTGGTGGACAAGAATCTCAGGCTTGTCAACGTAATCCAGGTGATGCTCATCCGCCGGATTCTCCCATGCCAACAACGGGCCTTCAAATTGTGGGAGTTCGATCCGGTACAGCACCCAACTCTGAAAAGGCTCTTCGACACTACATACGAAGATGCCTGGAAGGTGCTGTCCAAGGGCGCCGAGGCTCCCACATCCGCTACCGAAGATCGCGGATTCAGCTCGCAGCGTCCAGCCAACGAGGTAAGTTATTTTGCCCTTTATGGGACTCTTTTTTCATAGTTTGACTTTGTGCGGGATCTAAAACTCCCTAACCTTTGACAGGACTGGCTGGTGAAATCCGGACAGATTAACTGTCCGGCCCCTTTGCCAGAAGATCCAGCGGACGCCCGATTGGAGGGGCTGCTGGTTCCGGCACCTCACGTGGTGCCGGAGAAGAAGGCCAAGAAGGAGGCCACGGGGACTCGAAAGAGCTCCCGACGCCAGGTGCCGTCGGGCTCATCGCCTGACCACCCCGAGGCGGAATCCTCCTCTGAAGAAGAGGAGGAGGAAGAAGAAGCCCGCCCCCCAGCTAGGGGAGAGAAGAAGAGGAAAGCCGCCCCAACTGGGGAGGCCGGAGGGTCCAAGAAGGGTAGGACCCTTCCTCCGGACTTCTCAGCCAACGCCGACAGCGACGAGGAGGAGTGGCCAACAAGGGCCAAGCCCCTGGCGAGATCGTAAGTGTCCGGATTCCAGAATAACTCATGGGTTTTCATTTGCCGCATAGTGTCTTCTAACGACGAATATAACCATGTAGCCCGCCCAGGGACGATCCTGCCACTTCGTCGAGCGGCTCGCTGAATACGTCGGATGTGAATAGCACTTCACTTCCGACCGCCTCCTCTCCTCGTGGCCTTGAGATGACACCGGCGGGAGTCCCAACAGGGGCCCAACCAGGAGGAGGTGGTCCTGGAGGCGCCACAAAGCAGCCTCCCGGACGCCGGGCGCGAGGGGGGCAAAACCCCCGAGGGCTTTAAGTCCGGTTTGCGGACTCGGTCCGAACCAGCAATGGTTCCGAAGGCGATAAGCGGCCCTTCGTAAGAAGGGCAAGATCTGCGACACCGGTGACCCCGTCCAACCGGCGGCACGGTATAGCTTGCTGGTGGCGATTAACGGCGCCTCCATCGACGAGGAGCACCGCACTATTATGAGTGCGGTGTTCGAAAGATTCGATCCGCCAAGAGCGGGCTGGTGGCATGTACCAGCCTTGTAACAGGCTTTGAGGTAAGTTTAGAATATGTAAAAATATTACCGCATAGACAGTAGCCCCTGATGCTTAGTTCGGTGTTCGGAAAGAAAAGCCGGACTAAGGATCTAAAAAGATATATGCAAGAGTCTAACATAAGTATGTCAATATGGGAATGCAGGCTGCCCCTTTGACCTCTGCCACACCGATCATGCGGAGGTCAACGCATTGAAGGAGAGCCTCGGCGGTCCGTGAGCAGGCTCGGCCAAGCCAAGAAGCAGCTCGAGGACAAGGAAGGTAAGTAATACCTTATTAAAGAAGTTCCTTCTAGAAAAGGATTCGGTTGCAAAAAGTGACATGAATAACGTGGGTATTGTAGGGGCCACTAACGTGGTGGCGACCCTCAAGGAAGCGGTGTCTGGGGCTGAAAGCAAAGCGGCCGCGGAGCGCACCGAGCGAGAAAAGCAGGAGGAGCGGGTGGAGGAGGTGCGGCAAGAGCTCCAGGCTCTCGTGGAAAAACACGAGAGTTTGGAGCATGACTCAAAGACTCAAAAGTCCGAGCTCGCCTCGGCTCTTGAGAGTGCCAAAGCCGCTAAGGCCGAAGCCCAGAAAGCCCTCCAAGAAATTGAACCGTTAAAGAAGATAGCGGAGGGTAAGGCATTCTTTATGCAAAACAAGAATGTAAAAGTCAATTACCTATTACTTACCCGGATTCAGAGCTCTCCAGGCAGATTTGCCCCGTAGTGCGTCTGATGCTGCCGCATTCTACCGCGCCCAGGAGGGGAGCTCGACGGAGAAGGTATTCTGGTCTCAGTATGATGAGGCCGGTCATCCGGTGCCCCTAAGCGACCAGCTGAAGCAGCTGGTCGAGCTCCACAAGGTCGCCGAACAGGCCATGAAGGGCCTTATAGTTCGGCTGTGGCCATTGGAAGCCATGCCTGGGAGCTACTTTGGGCTGGTGCGGCGGCGGGTGGACGCATGTCCATGGATTGAAGTCATCAAGCGCTCCGTCTGCATCGAAGGTGCCCGTCGGGCCCTTGCCCGTGCTAAAGTGCATTGGGGCAAGCTGGATGGGGAGAAGCTTGTGACGGATGGGCCACCAAAGGGCAAGGAGTATCGCACGCCCGAGATGTATTATGAGGGCGTCCTGAAGGGTGCCCGCCGCATAGCGGATGAGTGCTCCAAAGATGTAATTTTTGAATAGACTCGCATTTGTTATCATGTGCGCTGAAAACTTGTTCATATGCGCTAAACAACGCTTGTTAATTTAAAATATTACCTTCTGTTCGGCTGTTTATCAAAATTGAGAGATGGCAAGTCGTTGGCTTCAGCCCCCATGCCACGAGTGCTGGGGTGTTCGGGATAAACTTGAGCACTCTTGTTCCCATTCTTGGGTCCATCGAGGGAGGCGCTCAACGCATAGCGAACAAGGCAACCGGACTTATAATGCTTGAACACTCTCACTTAGCCATAGAATTCTATAATTTTAAATTTCGGCGAAGCCCCTAGTATTCGGAAGACCGAGTTCGGGGCGCTATCCACGCCTTGGCCAGACAATGCCGACTCCTCGCTCTAAGCGGCATAAGTCTTTAGGGACCCGAAAAAATCTCTCGAACAGCGACCGGCTCTCGCCCTATCATGACGGTCAGTTTTAGCTTTCTCCACTGAGGTGCTCAACCCAGCTCAACTGGGGCACAATCGCGGTGGTTCTCCCAGCGCTACCTTACCCGATATAACGGAACATAAGGTACCAAAACATGGGAGCCGGGCAAACCCAACTATTGACCCAAGACATGATTCGGAGCCGATGCATATAATGCTATAAGTTCGGGGTGCCGCACTTGTGAAAGTGTTCGGACTTCTAACACCATATTCTGGGGAACTCAAGCCCCTGGTGTATTGGCCGTACCAAAGTGTACGGGTGCGACATGTCATGAAATGAACATATATATAAATAAAGAAAGGAGTGCAATAATAGGCGAAAGCTATGTATTGTTTATTCAAAAAGGGACTGCAATGAAAGCAGAACGATACAAATAGTGCGATAAGCAAGGGATGGGACTATTTAACATGTCCCCCTCCAGGGGTACGCTGCGGGATGGTATGTAAAACATGTATAATGCTCGAAGTAGAGACCACCTGGACACTCGACGCAGTTTTCTGCTTCCCTGGCTGTTGCATCGTGAGTTCGGCGCGAACGCCGGACAGGGCTTCTAGAGAAGAGAGTCCTTAAAGTAAAAAAGAAAAAAGAAAAAGAATGACACAATCGGGAGCCCCTGGTGCGGTTGAGCCGCATTCTTGGGCATGCCGTGGTCGTGCCCCTCCCCTTATGCCCATGGTATCTCCAGAGCGTAGTTATGTACGGCTTGTACTGGCTTCGCAACTTCGCGACGGCTGGGGTTGGGGCCGGATTGCTACGCGTGTTCGGATCGTGCCAGGCGGTCTTGTTCGGATCGTGCCAGGCGCTTGACAGTGTCCGATTGTTTATTGGCCGGACTGGAGAATTGCCTTAAAAGGCTGTTCTGCACTTCTTCCGCAAGAGCGGCCGTATGATCCTCCGTTCGGAGAGAGCGTTCGGTGTTTCCATTGACCGTGATTACGCCTCGAGGGCTTGGCATCTTGAGCTTGAGGTATGCGTAGTGCGGCACCGCATTGAATTTTGCGAATGCTATTCGTCCGAGCAGTGCGGGATAGCCACTGCGGAACGGGGCTATGTCGAAGATTAACTCTTCGCTTCGGAAGTTATCCGGGGATCCGAAGACCACTTCGAGTGTAACTGAGGCTGTACAATTGGCCTCTACACCTGGTATGACGCCTTTAAAGGACGTCCTTGTGGGTTTAATCCTTGAGGGGTCTAAGCCCATTTTGCGCGTTTTATCCTGATAAAGCAGGTTCAGGCTGCTACCGCCGTCCATCAGGACTCTGGTGAGGTGAAATCTGTCGATAATTGGGTCAAGAACCAATGCGGCGAAACCACCGTGACGGGTGCTAGTGGGGTGGTCCCTTCGATCGAAGGTGATCGGGCAGGCAGACCATGGGTTGAACTTCGGGGCGACTGGCTCCATCACGTATACGTCCCTTAGCGCATGCTTCCGCTCCCTTTTGGGTAAGTGGGTTGCGTATATCATGTTCACCATCCGCACTTGTGTGGGAAAGCCCTTCTGTCCTCTATAGTTCGGCGGCCGAGGCTCTTCCCCGTCGTCGCTATGCAACCCCTTGTCGTTGTTTTCGGCGACTAGCTTGCCTGCTTGCTTGAACACCCAACAATCCCTGTTGGTGTGGTTGGCTGGTTTTTCGGGGGTGCCATGTATCTGGCACAAGCGATCAAGTATTCGGTCCAAGTTGGACGGGCCCTGGGTATTTCTTTTGAATGGCTTCTTCCGCTGACCGGGTTTAGAGCCTGTGAATCCGGCATTTACTGCCGTATCTTCAGCATTATCACCGTTAATGCGGCGTTTATGCTTGTTGCGATGCGACCTGCCATTGCTGTCCTTGGTATCCGTACTATCGGGGTGTTTGGCCAAGTTGTTGCTTCGAGCTAGCCAGCTATCCTCTCCCGTGCAAAAGCGGGTCATGAGTGTGGTAAGGGCTGCCATGGATTTCGTCTTTTCCTGTCCTAGGTGCTGGGCTAGCCACTCGTCGCGGATGTTGTGTTTGAAGGCTGCTAGCGCCTCTGCATCCGGACAGTCGACGATCTGATTTTTCTTTGTTAGGAACCGCGTCCAGAATTGTCTGGCCGATTCTTCTGGCTGCTGAATTATGTGGCTAAGGTCATCGGCGTCTGGTGGTCGCACATATGTGCCCTGGAAGTTATCCAGGAATGCGGCTTCCAGGTCCTCCCAAAAACTGATTGACTCTGCTGGCAAGCTGTTGAGCCAATGCCGAGCTGGTCCTTTAAGCTTAAGTGGGAGGTATTTGATGGCGTGTAGATCATCACCACGGGCCATGTGGGTATGGAGGAGATAGTCCTCGATCCAGACCGCGGGATCTGTGGTTCCATCGTATGATTCGATGTTTACGGGTTTGAAGCCCTCAGGGATTTGATGATCCATTACTTCATCTGTGAAGCATAGTGGGTGTGCGGCGCCGCTGTATTGGGCTATATCACGACGTAGCTCATTTGAGCTTTGTCTATTGTGTTCGCCCGGCGGATTCTTTGTATCCGGCGTGATGTAATCATCCCATGTCGTGGGCGCCCACGCGATCCGTGAATCGATCTTGTATGCTTTTCCTTATCCTCCAATATATCTACTTAAGTCCGGCGCGTTTGCCCGTGCCTTGTTACTTTTGAGCGGCGTCGGGCGTGGCTTGAGCGGAGGGCCGAGAGGCTTCTCTATCGCTGACCCACGGGGTGGCGGTCTGCCATGTCGTCTTGTTGGTGACCTGGGTGCTTCCTCCTCTAATCGAGGCAACGGCCTGCGTTTGGGGTAGCTTTTGGAGGGGCGTTCGAGTTCATACTCTTCGGCTGCAAGGACTTCAGTCCATCTGTCAGCTAGCAGGACTTGGCCAGCTCTAAGCTGTTGCTGCTTTTTCTTGAGGCTGCTTGTCGTGGCCATAAGCCTGCGTTTGAAACGCTCCTGTTCGGCGGGATCCTCAGGCACGACAAATTCATCGTCGTCGAGGCTTGCCTCGTCTTCGGAGGGAGGCGCATAATTATCGTCCTCTACCTCTCTTTCTGCCGCACTGTCGTGCGAACTTGCTTCTCCCTCCTCCTGCGCTGAGTCCTGCTGGAGGGGGTTGTCTTCGGCACTGTCCGGAGTGTTATTATCTCCCGTGCCGGAATCACCGTTTTTGCTGTGGCGGGATTTAGAGCGGCGCCGCTGACGTCGGTGCTTGGGCTGTTTCTTGGAGGGGTCATCCTCCGCTGTTCCATCGCTGTTCCCATGTTTTGGGATGTCCACCATGTATATGTAAATGCGACGAGGTGGCCTTCCGGTGCCACATGGCGCTGGTTCTTGGTAAATCTCCAGCATCGTCGTCCATACCGTCGATGTCTTCGGAGTCGTGGTCGAGCATGTCGGTTAAATCATCGAAAGTGGCTACAAAGTGGGTGGTGGGTGGGCGTTGAATTTCTTCGTCGTCCGCATCCCAACCTTCCTGACCGTAGCCCGGCCAGGGCTCTCCGGATAAAGAGAGAGACATTAGTGAACTCAGGATGTCGCCAAAGGGCGAGTGCTGAAAGATGTCCGCGGCAGTGAACTCCATGACCGTCGCCCAATCGGATTCGATTGGCAGGGGTGCGGAAGGTTCGGAGTCCGGAGAGGAGTCCGGCACCTTGGAGTCACGGTCTTTGCAAAGGACATGGATGGAGTTTGGCTCAATTGCCGTTGAGATCGTAGCCCCTGAGGCGGTGTCAAACCACTCATCCTCGATTGGGGGAACCGGCTCCAGATTAAGGGTCGGAGCGGGCACTGGTGCGGCCTCCAGGGTGCTGTTCGGCGGCAGAGCTAGATCGTACCCATCGAGACAGTGCGGCACGCTCGGCTGCGGCTCGAACCCGTCGAAGATCAAGTCTCCGCGGACATCGGTCGTATAGTTCAAACTTCCAAATCTGACCTGATGGCCAGGGGCGTAGCTTTCGATCTTCTCCAGATGGCCAAGCGAGTTGGCCCGCAGTGCAAAGCTGCCGAATACGAAGATCTGTCCGGGGTGAAAAGTCTCACCCTGGACTGCGTCGTTGTTGATGATCGAAGGAGCCATCGGGCCTATCGGTGACGACACAGAGGAACTCTCAATGAAAGCACCAATGTCGGTGTCAAAACCGGCGGATCTCGGGTAGGGGTCCCGAATCAGCGTCTAGGCGGATGGTAACAGGAGACAAGGGACACGATGTTTTACCCAGGTTCGGGCCCTCTCGATGGAGGTAATACCCTATTCCTGCTTGATTAATATTGATGATATGGGTAGTACTAGAGTAGATCTACCACGTGATCGGAGAGGCTAACCCTATAAGCGTGCCTATGGTATGATTGTTGTTACGTCCCTACGGACTAAAACCCTTCGGTTTATATAGACACCGAATAGGGTTAGGGTTACAAAGAGTCGGTTACAATGGTAGGAGATCTACATATCCGTATCGCTAATCTTGCCTTCCACGCCAAGGAAAGTCCCATCCGGACACGGGACGAAGTCTTCAATCTTGTATCTTCATAGTCTAGGAGTCCGGCCGAAGATAGTTCGGCTATCCGGACACCCCCTAGTCCGGGACTCCCTCATAAGGTCACACAGACCTCATCCAATCACTCATGGTGAGTCTTCAGGCGACTTCCAAACCTTCACAAACTCGGTCACTCGGCGATCCACAATTCCTCTTGGATGCTCTAGACCATAACGCCTAACCGTCTGAAAGAAGCACAGTCTTCAATGGTAAAAAGCGTCGGATCCACGCAGGATCAATCTCTTCAGTGATGCTCAATCACTTTGGGTTTGTAGGTGTTTGGTTTTGGGTTTTCCTCACTCGATGATTTTCGCTCAAAGTCCTCGGAGGATGGGATGCTCTCAAATGACAAGTGTCAGTTTCTCTCGGAGCAGCCAACCAGCTAGTGGTTGTAGGGGGCGGCTATTTATAGCCTAGGGAGCAGCCCGACATGATAAGACAAAAATGCCCTTCAATGATATGACCGTTATGTGGATAATATACTTTGGGACAGCTGGCGCGTAGCACAACAACGGTCGGAAATTTGACTCTCAAATTCCTCAGGGCTATCATGTTCCTCACTGTGTAGGCAATCCGCACTGGCGAATTCCTAACTCCTCAGTCAGAACAAATTCCTCAGCGACCAGAAGAACTTCGTCTATGTCACTGAAGAAATTGACTGAACTGTATGAGATTTCCAATGGCTTCACTCGAAGGGATTGGTAGGTGTAGGATTTTGAGTTGAGCATCACATGGAAATTTTTCCTTAGTATTTCCTCGACCCCCTTTAACTTTCAAAGTCTTTAGAAAGTCTTCAGAATATCAAAGTCTTCAAGGTCACACCAATTTCTTTACTTTCAAAGAGAAAACGAAACTACGAAAACAAAATTCTTCACGCTCATGTTCCTCAAATGAATACCAAGTCTTCAAGGTCACACCAATTTCTTTACTTTCAAAGTCTTCAGAAAGTCTTCAGAATATCAAAGTCTTCAGTCGAAGAACTTCATTTTTAGGGGTCGACTTTGTCTGTAAATATCAAACTCCTCATAGACTTATAGACTTGTGTACACTCATAAACACATTAGTCCCTTAACCTATAAGTCTTCAATACACCAAAATCACTAAGGGGCACTAGATGCACTTACAACCTTGGGTTTACATAAGGCTTTGAAAAGATATCAGTTAGTGCTTCTTGTTGGTCCATGGCTCGAAAACTGCCCGAAAATTTCCATCAGTTCTTGGGACGTCCTATTTAGCACTTCACACGCCAATTTAGCGTCAAAGCACACACTGGGCAGCGACCACCTTAGTGCTTTGGCTGGCAATTTTCCTTTAGGGTCATTTTCTCGTTCGATTTTTCTCAGTTGGTTTATTATTTTGGACTATTTTTATTTAGGAATTAAAAAAATATAAGAATGTTCACTATTCTAAAAATGTTCTTAAATATTAAAAAATATCATGAATTTTAAAATGTAAATGTGAATGCTCAGCGATTAGAATTATCAACAGGTCCTTCTCCAAAAAAGGCAGCACAGATAAAAAGGCATGGGTGCCAAATTCATATCATGCAACAAGTAAGAAAGTGAACTTTTCTAAAATTCACAAATTTGTTTGAATTATGAACATTTTTCAAATTCACTAGAATTTTAAATATGCAAAAGAAAATAAAATTAATGGACATTATTCTTAAAATCAATTTTTTTTAAAAATGTCCAAAATAATAAAGAGCAGAAAGTGAAAAAACAATCATGAAGGAAAATCACCATGTAACAAAGATGCACTGAATGTTCACAAGGCTCTTGAATAACTTGAATAAAAAATGAACAAAATTCTAGTACATAAAGCGATAAAACACATATATGAAAAAATTGGAAAAGACCGTGACCAAATGGAAGCTATGGGCCAGCCCATTACAAGCCTAACGCTTGGAAGGCGTGGGCGCTTTCTACCGATTTTGAAATATGTGGCGCCTTCACTTAAAACCAAGCCTAAGCACCGAAACTGTAAGTGCATCTAGTGCCCCTTAGTGATTTTAGTGTATTGAAGACTTATAGGTTAAGGGACTGATGTGTTTATGAGTGTACACAGGTCTATAAGTCTATGAGGAGTTTGATATTTACAGAGAAAGTCCACCCCTAAAAATGAAGTTCTTCGACTGGAGACTTTGATATTCTGAACACTTTGAAAGTGAAGAAATTGGTGTGACCTTGAAGACTTGGTATTCATTTGAGGAACATGAAGCGTGAACACTTTTGTTTTCGTAGTTTCGTTTTCTCTTTCTTGAGCCATAGGAAACACCGTACTGTTAAAGGGGGTCGAAGAAATAGTAAGGAAAAATTTCCATGTGATGCTCAACTCAAAATCCTACACCTACCAATCCCTTCGAGTGAAGCCTTTGGAAATCTAATACAGTTCAGTCAATTTCTTGATGTGAGAGGCGAAGTTCTTCCGTCACGAGGAATTTGTTCTGACTGAGGAGTTAGGAATTCGCCAGTGCGGATTGCCTACACAGTGAGGAACATGATAGCCCTGAGGAATTTGAGAGTCAAATTTCCGACCGTTGCTATGTTACGCGCCAGCTGTCCCAAAATATCTTATCCACATAACAGTCATATCACTGAAGGGCATTTATGTCTTATCATGTCGGGCTGCTCCCTAGGCTATAAATAGCCGCCCCCTACAACCACTAGCTGGTTGGCTGCTCTGAGAGAAACTAACACTTGTCATTTGAGAGCATCCCATCCTCCGAGGACTTTGAGCAAAAATCATCAAGTGAGGAAAACCCAAAACCAAACACCTACAAAACCAAAGTGATTGAGCATCACTGAAGAGATTGATCCTGCGTGGATCCGACGCTTGTTACCTTTGAAGACTGTGCTTCTTCTAGACGGTTAGGCGTCACGGTCTAGAGCATCCAAGAGGAATTGTGGATCGCCGAGTGACCGTGTTTGTGAAGGTTTGGAAGTCGCCTGAAGACTTACCACGAGTGAATGGACAAGGTCTGTGTGACCTTAGTTCAAGGAGAATACAGTGAGGACTTGGTGTCCTGAGCTGCGTGCTCAGCGACCGGGTGTCTGGGACTGTGTGTCCTAGAGTTTAAATACTCAGCCGCTCCAACCAGACGTACAACTGAGACAGCAGCTGGAACTGGTCTACCAAATCATTGTCTTCACCAACCTAACTGGTTCTATTTCCTCAACTCTTTCATTTCCTTATTACTGTGTTGAGTGTTCGTTCATATCTGTGTTTGAAGACTTTGACTGAAGACTTTCTCAATTTCCTCAGTTCAATTCTTCAGTCTGTTTGTCTTCATCTTGTGCTATCCTGTGTTTACGCTTTCTATACTCTTTGATTGTCTTCATTTCATCATGATGACCATGCCCGCATTCTCTTATGCTTACTTCTGAGTACTTATTCCGCTGCAAGTACTTCTTCACTTAGGAATTTCCTCACAGGAAAATTCCTCATTGAAGAATTCATAAAAATCGCCTATTCACCCCCCTCTAGTCGATATAACGCACTTTCAATTGGTATCAGAGCAAGGTACTCCATTGTTCTGTGTGGTTTTGGTTTAACCACCTAGAGTTTTAGTTATGTCGACCGCAGGTATGATCAAGGTCTCAGCTGGGTGTCCTACCTTTGATGGGACGGACTACCCCTACTGGAAAAATAAGATGTGAATGCATCTTGAGGCAATTGACAACAATCTCTGGTATGTTGTGGAAAATGGTGTTCCCTCTGTCTCACCCTCACTGAACGCTGCCGATGTGAAGAGATTCAAGCAACTCGATTCTCAAGCGAAGAATATCATATGTTGCCATCTGAGCAAAGGACAATATGGAAGAGTTAGTGCTTTGGAAACTGCTAAGCTCATCTGGGACAGGCTGCCCAAAGTAAATGAAGGAGTCTCAACTCAGTGTGACTCTCGAGTTGATGTTGTTCGAAATCTCTTCAACCGCTTTAAAAGACTCGACAATGAAAATGTTCAACAAACCTTCGATCACATCACTGACATCTCAAATGAGCTTCAAGCGCTTGGTGCCACTGACATCACCGACCATGAGGTGGTGAAGAAATTGTTGAGATCGCTTGATTCCTCATTTGATACTCGCACCGATGATACAAGAGCGTCTTGACTACAAGTCACTTGATCCAGCTGATATCCTCGAGAGGCTAAATACTCATGAGTTCCAGCTTTTGAAAAGAGAGATCTCTATGGTTCTAGCTATGGAAAAACACGTGCCACGAAGGCCAAGGCTGTGTCTGAATCTGATTGTGAAGACTCTGGTAGTAGCCTTGGCGATCCTGAAGAATTGAGCCAGGAGCTAGCACTGCTCGTGAAGAAATTCCAGAAGTTCTCAAGACGTGGTTGCTTTGGAAAATCCTCAAGGAGCAGTGATTCCTCATCCAGTGACTATAAGAGAAGACTATGCCACAAATGCAAGAAACCTGGCATTGTCCTCAGTGGGAAAAGGAATTAAAGAAGAAGAAATACAAGGATTACAGTTCTGATGACGCTAAGAAGAAGAAGAAATCGTAGAAATCTTCATCATCAAAATCCTCAAAGTCTTCTTCTCACAAGAAGAGCAGCTCCAAGAAGCCTCGGGCATTCATTGGCAAGGAAATGGACTCTGAAGCTGAATCTGAGGAACATGAGGAAGATGAGGCATCAGAATAATCCGAGTCTGGTGTGGCGAGTCTGGCTCTCTCGCTTGCTTTCGTCGACAAGTCCATCTTCTACTCAAGAAAATGACCTCACCAACAAAGCTGATGAAGATAGTGATGACTACGCTCCCACCTATTGCTTCATGGCAAAGGGTGCCAAGGTACTCAAATATACCTCCTCTGAATCTAGTGAAAATGAATCTGATGAAGATCTCAAGCCCAGCTACTCAAAACTTGCTAAGATTGCTGTAAAACAACAAAGGACTTTTGAAAAGGTTCAAAACATGCTAGACAAAAGTGATGATATGTTGGTTGAAGAAATGGATCGCACTAAACCCCTGACTGAAAATCTTCAGAGACTTCAGTCTAGGTTTGACAGCCTTCAAGGTCATCATAACACTCTCTTATCTGATCATGAGAAACTTTCTTATGAATTTCTTCAAAGAAAGCAAGATCTTGAGAAGATAAGAGTGAGTTATGAAGATCTTCAGAAGGAGCGCGATTCATTGCTAGCTCAACAAATCAGCGCTTCTCAGGAAGAATTTGTTCCTCCATGCTTAAAGTGCATTGAACGTGAATCTGCTAATTCTTCACATGAATGTTCAAATGCTTCAACTGTTACAAATTCTTCACCTGCTTCTGCTATCACTAATTCCTCATCTGAGGACATTGCTAGTATCACTGAAGATGCAGGGCTGAAGGAATTGTACATGACAGGCATGTACAAAAGCCTCAAAGGGCATCAGACTCTTTGTGATGTGCTTAAAAAGCAGATCCTCAACAGGAACCCTACGAAAGAGGGTATTGCCTTTGAGAGGAAACTCAATGCTGATGGAACATATTGGAAGCCTGAGCAGTACCCCAAAACCTCATGGGTTGCTGCAAAGGGACCTCCAGTTGATCCATCTAACTTATCTGGCTTTACATGTGAATCTCCTCATTCTTCTAATGAGTCATTTGACTCCAACTATAAACTGTTCAAAAATCAGAATGGTGAAGTATTTGCTAGATATGTTGGCACTAACTGCAGGAACGGTTCCCTTATGAAGAAAATCTGGGTTCCCAAGAAGTGCCTTGAAAGTCTTCAGGTGAATGTCCTCATGACACCACCTGTGAAGAATAGGAACCCCAGATCAAACTCTTCATATGGACCAAATTCTTCATACGGATCCAAGTCCTCATACGGACCAAATTCCTCACATGGATCAAATTCCTCATATGATTCTCATCGTGCTAACAACTACATTTTCGCAGGTAGAGCTAAGGGCTATGAATATGTGCATTATTCTTCAAACCGATATGTTCATAAGTCCTCGAAGAATTTCTCTGCTTATTCATATGCTTACCCTAACCTCTCTTATGTGAAACAAAATGGATTGGCTTCTATGCCACCATTCTCATATGGAGCTTGTAGAGTGATGAACTCTTTGCCACCCCTTCAGATGTGGGTGGTGAAGAAAAGGAGATTGTAGAGTGATGAACTCTTTAACGTCTGAAGAATTTGCTGGGGGCCTGACAAAAATGCCTGAAAGGACGCATGCTAATCATGAAGAAATGAACTTTCATTTCACACGTCCTCATCTTTGCTTATACATTATACTGCCTGATGAAATTCATCTGATCAAATTGATATCATATTCTTCACTGATGAAGTATATGAGATCGTAAGTTGCACTAATTCATCTGCAGGATGATCAACCCAAAGCCAATGAGTGGGTCCTCGAAAGTGGATGTACAAATCACATGACTGGTGATAAGAATCTATTGATGGATGCTCCCTTATCACAGTCACATCTGAAGCATATCATCTTTGCTGACAAAGGCAAAAGTCAGGTATTGGGTCTTGGTAAGGTTGCGATCTCTAAGGACATGCACATGGACAAAGTCATGCTTGTTGAGTCCTTAGGATACAACCTCATGTCAGTCTCAATGCTTTGTGATCTTGATATGGTTGTTGTCTTTGGCAAGTATCGTTGTGTTGCGATCATGGAAGCTGACAATTCCAAAATCTTTGAATCGAAGGCTTTAGG
The DNA here is from genome assembly GCA_021605145.1 of Aegilops bicornis. Classification (NCBI taxonomy): domain Eukaryota; kingdom Viridiplantae; phylum Streptophyta; class Magnoliopsida; order Poales; family Poaceae; genus Aegilops; species Aegilops bicornis. The sequence continues at coordinate 14,586,047 of CM038675.1, forward strand.
AGAGGAGACTTGTATAATGTTGATTTCTCTACAGGACCACAACCAGCCGTGTGTCTACTTGCAAAAGCTTCAGAAGGCTGGCTATGGCATCGAGGACTTGGTCACGCTTGAGCATGAGGAATTTGCACTGCAGCTTGCAAAGAAGAAGCATGTCATTGGCATTGAGAATGTTAAATTCCTCAAGGATCACTTGTGTGGAGCCTGTGAAGCTGGAAAAATGACCAAGGCCAAGCATCCAGCGAAGACTATCATGACCACTAATCGTCCATTCGAATTGCTTCACATGGACCTCTTTGGTCCTAATCATTACTCAGCAGTCACTAATGATGCATCTCTATATGGCTTTGTTATTGTTGATGATTACTCTCGTTACACATGGGTACACATTGTTACTTACAAACATGAAGTGCAGGAAGTCTTCAAACGATTTTCCTCGAGGGCTTCAACCAACTTTGGTGTGAAGATCAGGCACATCAGGAGTGACAATGGAACTGAGTTCAACAATTCCGTTCTTGATGACTATCTTGATGAACTTGGTATTACTCATGAGTTATCTGCTCCCTATACTCCTCAACAAAATGGCGTCGTGGAGCGCAAGAACAGAACTCTTGTTGAGATGGATCGCACTATGCTTGATGAATACAAAACGCCTCATCGTTTTTGGATTGATGCAATTGATACCGCGTGCCACATCATCAACAGAGTATATCTTCACAAATTCTTCAAGAAGACTACCTATGAACTCCTCACTGACAAGAAACCCAATGTGAGTTATTTCAAAGTCTTTGGTGCTAAATGCTGGATTAGAGATCCTCATCACAATGCTAAATTTTCACCGAAAGCACATGAAGGTTTTATGCTTGGTTATGGAAAGGACTCGCACACCTACAGAGTCTTCAACATCGCTCTTCACAAGATTCTTGAAACTGTAGATGTGCGGTTCGATGAAACTAATGGCTCGCAAAGAGAGCACCTACCTTCTGTGATAGATGAACCAGCACCTGAGGAATCTATCAAGTTCAAGGCAACTGAGGATGTAATTCCTATTGAAGAATCTGCTGAAGAATTCATTCCAGAAGCGAAGAACATCGAGCTGATGCACCTGAGGATAATGCTGAAGAAAATGGTGCTGAAGAAAATGCTGATCAAATTCCTCGACGACAACCAGCTCATACTCGTGTTGCAAAAGAAGTGCAAGTTGACAAGATCATCGATGACATTGAAGCACCAGGTCCTCTCACACGCTCAAAAGCTTCACATTTATCTAACTTTTGTGGGCACTATGATTTTGTCTCTATCACAGAGCCCACTAAGGTAGATGAAGCATTTCTGGAGCCTGAGTGGATTCAGGCTATGCAAGAAGAATTACATCGATTCGAGCTCAACAATGTATGGGAACTGGTCAAATGTCCAGATCCTCGCAAGCATAATATAATTGGCACAAAGTGGATCTACCGCAACAAGCAAGATGAAAATGGCCTTGTTATGAGGAATAAGGCACGACTTGTAGCTCAAGGCTACACACAGGTTGAAGGAATTGATTTCGATGAAACTTTTGCACCTGTTCCTAGACTTGAGGCTATTCGCATATTACTTGCTTATGCTAACCATCATAATATCACTTTATATCAAATGGATGTGAAAAGTGCATTCCTCAATGGTAAGCTTGAGGAAGAAGTATATGTTTCTCAACCCCCAGGTTTTGAAGATCCAAAGAATCCCGACAAAGTCTTCAGACTCAACAAGGCCCTCTATGGCCTCAAACAGGCCCCACAGGCGTGGTATGATACATTGAAGGAATTCTTCGTGAAGAATGGCTTCACACCCGGTTCACTCGACCCTACTCTCTTTACTAAATCATATGATGGTGAATTGTTTGTGTGCCAAGTATATGTTGACGATATTATCTTTGGCTGCACTGACCAACGTTATAGTGATGAATTTGCCTATATGATGAGTGAAGAATATCAAATGTCTATGATGGGAGAATTGAAATTCTTCTTAGGTCTTCAAATTCGTCAACAACACAATGGCATATTCATATCTCAGGAGAAATACCTCAAAGATGTTATGAAGAAATTCGGCATGCAAGATTGCAAAGGCGTCAAAATTCCTATGCCCACAAATGGCCATCTATGCACTGATGAAAATGGTATTGACTTCGATCACAAGGTATACCGCTCCATGATTGGTTCCCTATTGTACATATGTGTATCTAGGCCAGATATAATGCTTAGTGTTTGCACGTGTGCCCGATTTCAAGCTACACCGAAGGAATCACACCATAAGGCTGTGAAGCATATTCTTCGATATCTAGCTCACACACCAACACTAGGATTATGGTACCCCAAGGGCTCTACATTTGATCTCATTGGATATTCTGACTCTGACTATGCTGGTGATCATGTGAACCGCAAGTCAACATCTGGTACTTGTCATTTCCTCGGACGATCTTTGGTCTGTTGGTCCTCGAAGAAACAGAACTGCGTATCACTGTCTACTGCGGAAGCTGAGTACATTGCTGCTGGCTCTTGTTGTGCTCAATTGCTGTGGATGAAGCAAACTCTCAAGGACTACGGCATCAACGTGAAGAATGTGCCTCTCTACTGTGACAATGAGAGTCCCATCAAGATTGCTCACAACCCAGTTCAACACTCGAAGACAAAGCACATTCAGATTCGTCATCATTTTCTTCGTGATCATGTGTTGAAGGGCGACATCTCCATCGAGCATGTGAAGACTGAAGAACATCTAGCCGATATCTTCACAAAGCCCTTGGATGAGAAGAGATTTAGCAAGTTGCGGTGTGAGCTAAATATCTTAGAATCTTCGAATGTTCTTTGAAAAGGACACACATCCTGACACTTATGCAAAATTGATGACTTAGATGTGCAACACATGAAGAAACGGTTTTCTTCAATCAATGAAGAATAACACTCTAAGTGTGAAGAAATTAATGAAGAATTTGATTCTCAGAACCCTACGACAATTATGCAGCGGTGTCTGAAATCATCATTCTTATACGGTGGGTCACGCCACCACCAAAATTGAAAATCTTCAATTTGAGTTTTCCCTCAGTTTTGAAATTCTTCAGTTTTTCAAATTCTTCAACTTTGCAAAATCTTCATTGTTTCTGTTGTGTTTCTTCATTGACTATATATATATATGGGTTTATGTCCTCTACAGCATTCACTTATGGCTATTTCTTCAAGTTGCTTTTTCTGCTGAGTGAATGTGATCGGACCCTTCCCCCTCTATGCTATACTCAACCCAAGCTATTCACAAATTCTTCAGGTGCATTCTATTTGAAACTCGTTCAAAATCTTCACTGTGTCCTTGTCAGCTGAAGAAATTGCGAACGGAACTTTTAACTTATCTTATCCAAATTTTCGGCTTTGCCGCTCAAACCGTTCCGCATCCCTTGATAAACTTATCTATTCACCCACGATCTAGCACAATCTCCACTTTTCAATACGTGGGTGACACCTGTCAAGCGAATGAGAAGGGCCAGGGGCACGTTCGTCCAAAATCTTCGGGCGAACGGTTTTTCACCGTGGCTATATATACCCCCTCTCCCCTTCCTCACTTCCTTTACTCCGCTCGACCGCTCTCTCTCTCACTCGAGCTTCTCAAACCCTAGCGCCGCCGCTACTCCATGATCGCCGGTGAGGAAGAGCTTCACTACATCGACCTCGTCATTTGTCGTACTCAGCGCCCGATCATGGAAATCTTCACTCCGCCCGCCGCCGTAGCTGTCTTCCTCCGCGAGAGTTAGGGCGTGGGAGATCTGAATCAGCGAACTTCTAATCTACACTTCTCGGTTAAATCGTGTTCTTCGATTAGGGTAATTAAAAGTTACTTTTATTACTCGCTTTGATTCTCAAACCTTCCTGAAAATCTTCAAAGGTGTTTATTCTTCAAATCTTCACACATATGAACACCTCAAACGAAATATGCTCTTGATTCGTTTCTCTAAGCAATGATTTTTCTTCAAGATTCCTCAATTGTGTGGATCCTCGATCTATACAACTCTGGAACCTAAGACAAAGATCGCTTAGTGAAATTCTTCAAGGCTCATCTGGTCGAATTCCTCAAACTAGTTCTTTTTGAAAAACCTTCTGAGAACACATATGACCTCTCCAAATTCCTCGCGACTATACTCTATTCACAGGTACTCATGTCCGCTGCTGAATCACTAGGTTCTCATCAACTTAACTCATTTGCAGCGTTCCTTGAAGAAAAGTTGCATACTTCTTCAAAGAATTCGATTGTTCAAATTCCTCGGTGAAGAATATGGCAGAAGGAAAGAAGCCACGAGAAAGGAGGAAAGAGGCATGAGGTCATGACTGCTTCGAGATACACGAGGACATATCGCTGACTATTGCACACCTGACGAAGCCAAGTTTGGCAAGGAAAACAAAAATCAGCGCAAGGTGCGCAGTCAGAGGATTGAAAGGAGATGGGCAAGGGAATGGAGGAAGTACAGATATGTTACTCCAAAGTACATGAAGAAATTCGCACTGAATCCTCCATGCCCAAGAGCTCCATTGGCACCTGGCCAAGAAGCTGACCCCACCAGCATCAAGCGTGGTGAGGACTTGTCGCGACCAGACCCGAATGGATCTAGCGCTCTGTGCTCAGTGTCATCCCTGGATCAGTAATGCTGACACAACCTGATTGCCGAAGGATTTATAGCGAGTAGCAATCACACACTTATTACATCGTTGTCCACAAGGGAACTTAATACAATAATATGGCTTAAGGCCATCTAATAATAACAGCGGAAGGCTTGGAAAACGAGTGAGTCCATCAACTCCAACGGCATCACTGAGTATAGAACCACAACCTAACATCTTACTCGTCGTCTGAAAAGTCTGCAACATGAAAAGTTGCAGCCCGAAACGGGTCAGCACATGGAATATGCTGGCAATGTAACACGTAAAGAGCAATGAAGCAATGAGCCTATACTACATGCATATTTGGCTGGTGGAAAGGCTCTACGGTTACATTTTTGCACAAAGCTGATTTTTCCCTACGTCAAAGGAATAATTTTATTTAACTATCATGGTGGTTGTTAAACATTGAAGATGGTTGACAGCATCCTCAATCCCAATTAAAAAGTACTCATTAAAAACCCAATACATTTATTTAGAAGTAACATGTTGAGATTCACATGATAATCAATTACCGGATACTCAAATTGTCCATAACCGGGGACACGGCTAATCATGATTAGTTTATACACTCTGCAGAGGTTTGCGCACTTTTCCCCACAAGACTCGATCGCCTCCGTTTGGTTTCTCGCACTACATGGTGTTTGAGAAACGGATGACCGAGACATAGTCTTTCGTGCGCTAGCACCTTACATGTGGGTAGACCGTACCAACCTACATCCCCTACATCTGCTAGTCTACCCGTAAGAGTTTGCACAACTTAGTCAACTACGCCAGAGCCCATAATGGCTTGTGGCTGCACACGGAAGTTTCTAGTTTGAATAATCTCATGATCCCTTTGGGCCTGGGTGGCGGTCCGAAGAAATACAGACAAATCCTGTCTAACAAGGTTCATTTACAGTCAAGTCCTTGAATATCCAGTTGCCACTATCCACCCAGATGTGTGTTAAAGTTGCCACCTAAGATAAACCTTTAATTATCAATCTCACATCTGTCATGGATATTCACTCAAACCCAATCCACGTCTCTGAGCATAGCATGGCGTAATAAGCAAACGTAGAAGTAACTCCCAAGGGTTCATAAGTAAAAGCAGGTAATAGGTACTACCTCAATCTACTTCCCATCCCACAATTTAATTAGATCCTAATCATGCAAGTGTTTGAGGGTTTGATCTAATGCATAAAACTGGGTAGTAGAAAAGGTATGATCAAAGTGTTACTTGCCTTCTTGATGATCCATGAGTCCTAGAGATTCAAATAAGAAGCGGCGCACTCCGGGTGATCTAACGCAGAAACAACAAGCATACAATAAGTACTCATCTAATGCACAGGGAAATCTCGAATAAAAGATCTAACCAGATAGTTCAACTTAAGAACACTGGTGGCAAAAGAATCGAGTAAAATAAAGCAACGAAAGTCGGAACACGAGAGAGAACGACTCGGTTTAGTAATCTGAAATTAGGTCAAAATTTCACAGTAGCAAAACTCTGTGAAAGTAGGGTAGTCGAACGGCGGTTTCATTCTGAAACTCCAGGCGCTTGAATCACCTGATTCCGATAAGCGAGCGAGAAATAAAACAGTTTTGAAAATCAGATCTGAAATCAAATCGTAAAATAACGGATTAAATCCGATTAAAAAGAAAAAGCGACGAACGGGTTAAAAGTGAGCGTTCGTTAATAGAAACGAATCTAACGAACGCGTTCGCCAGGCGAACGGTTCGGTGAGCGTTAGTTAAATAACAAAACCGAATAAAAATAAAACCAATCTAGGTTTTTTAAAAAAAAACCGAACATCTTTTTTTAAAAAAATTAAACTGGGCCGGTTCGAGGATAAAACCGAATCGGGCGAGCGGCGTGTGGCTACCTCCGCGATCGCCAGCCAGGCTCTCCGGCTCCGGAGAGGCGGCGGGTTCGGCCGAGGGCGGCGGGGTCCACGGCGGTCGGCGGCGCCCATCGCGGCGTGGGTCGACGTCGCTGGGCGGCGGGCTCCCAAGGCTGGGTTGGGGAGAGAGAGAGGGGGCCGGGGTTATAAAGGCGAGGCGGCTGGCTTGGGAGGGGGCAGGGGAGCCGGGTCCGGCAGGACTCGGGCGGCGGGCGCTCGTAGGGCGGGACACCGGGCGGGCGGCGGCCGCGCGCGAGGGAGGAGGCGGAGGTGGGCCGGGAGGCGCTGGGCCTGGGGCCTGGCTGGCTTGGGCCGGCTGGGCCTCGGTCCAGGGGGGGGGGCGCTGTTTTTTTTTAAATAAAATTAAAACAAAACAAATAAAATAAATATCAAATGAACTCCAAATTAATTAAAACAAATTTTCCCCGACTCCTAAAAATGAGTCGAACAAAATGAACTTTAAAAACAATATACATGCATAAAATTTTTAAAATGCTCATTTTTGCCTAAGCAAAATAAATCTTCCAAAACCAAATTTGGTTTATTTATAATATCTTCATTTTTCCTATTTGTGTGGGAAAGTCATATTATTCCCTCTCGAAACATTTTTATAGGAAAAATGTGATGAAGATAATTGAATAAATCCAATGATCCTATTTTCAAGATTTGGAAAATCCCAAATATGAAAATAATGAAACTTCCAACTCTCCGAGGGTCCTTGAGTTGCGTGAAATTTCTAGGATCGGAAAAATGCGAGAAAAATATGATATGCATGATGACCTAATGTATTACATTCCAAATTGAAAATTTGGGATGTTACAAACCTACCCCCTTAAGATGAATCTCGCCCTCGAGATTCGGGTTAACTAGAAAATAGGTGAGGGTGGTCCTTGAGCAAAACTTCCTCTCTTTCCCAGGTGGCTTCATCCTCGGTGTGGTGGCTCCACTCGAACTTTGCAAAACTTGATAACCTTGCTGCGGGTAACTCTGCTGGCATAATCGAGAATCTTAACCGGTTTTCCTCATATGTCAAGTCATCCTTCAACTGTATTGCTTCCAATGGTACTGTGTCTCTTAACGGTACCTCTGCTATCTCGTGGTGACATTTCTTCAACTGAGAAACATGGAATACATCATGAACTCCTGACAGTCCTTCCGTAATTCCAACTTATACGCAACTTCTCCCATGCGTTGCAAAATCTTATACGGTCCAACGAAGCAGGTGCTAACTTTCCTTTAACTCCAAAACGCTTAACTCCTCGAAGCGGGATACTCGAGATATACTCTGTCTCCAACTTCATACTCAATCGCTGCGCTTTGAATCGGCATAGCTCTTTTATGCGGACTGGGCTACCTTGAGCCTGTCTCGAATCAACTTAACTTTCTGTTCAGACTCCTTAATCAAATCTGGTCCAAACAACTGACGATCTCCAGTTTCGTCCCATGACAACGGTGTCCTGCACCTTCTTCCATACAAAGCTTCGAAAGGTGCCATCTTCAAACTGGTTTGGTAACTGTTGTTGTAGGAAAATTCTGCATACGACAAATTATCATCCCAGCTAGATCCATAATCTAGGGCACAAGCTCTCAGCATGTCCTCCAAAATCTGATTGACTCTCTCGGTCTGTCCATCGGTCTGTGGGTGGAAAGCTGTACTGAATTCCAATCGGGTTCCCAATGTTTCGTGCAACTGGTTCCAAAATTTCGAGGTAAACTGGGTTCCTCTATCTGATACGATGCTCCTCGGAACTCCGTGTAAGCACACAATTCTGGTCATGTATATCTTTGCCAACTTAGCACTGCTATAGGTAGTCTTGACTGGAATGAAATGAGCTACCTTGGTCAAACGGTCGACTATGACCCAAATCGAGTCATATCCTGAACGAGTCTTTGGCAATCCTGTGATGAAGTCCATGCCTAGTTTATCCCACTTCCATTCGGGTATCGGCAATGGTTGTAACAATCCTGCTGGCTTCTGATGCTCTGCCTTTACTTTCTGACATACGTCACAAACTGCTACATACTCTGCAATATCCTTCTTCATTCCGGTCCACCAGAAAATATTCTTCAAGTCCAAATACATCTTGGTATTTCCTGGGTGAATCGAATAGGGTGAATCATGGGCTTCTTGTAAAATCAACTTCCTGATCTCTGGGTCATTGGGCACATAAACACGGTCTTCAAACCATAAGGTATCGTGTTCATCCTCACGAAATCCTTTAGCTTTTCCTTTGCTCATTTTCTCCTTTATAGTGGCAACTTCCTTATCTGCCTTCTGGGCTTCTCTGATTTTGTCCATCAGTGTCGACTGAATCTCCAACGCTGCTACATAGCCTCTCGGAACTATTTCCAAACATAGCTCTCGAAGGTCCTCGGCTAACTCATTGGGCATTCCTTCCATCCTTAGGGAATTGACGTGTCTCTTACGGCTCAATAAATGCCTTTCGACATTAGCCTTTCCGGGTGATAATGCAATCTCATATCATAATCCTTGATAAGTTCTAACCATCTCCTCTGCCTGAGATTCAATTCCTTACGTGTGAAGATGTACTTCAAACTCTTGTGATCCGTATATACTTCACAATGATTTCCAATGAGAAAATGTCTCCACGTCTTCAAAGGCGTGCTGGCACTGCTAACTCCAAATCATGAGTGGCATAATTCAACTCATGGGGCCTAAGTTGTCGTGAAGCATCTGAAACAACTCTTCCTTCCTGCATAAGCACTGCTCCAAGTCCTCGACGTGAAGCGTCGCAATACACCTCATAATCCTTAGTCTGATCTGGCAATATCAAAACTGGTGAGGTAACCAATCTTTTCTTCAACTCCTGAAAACTTGCCTCACAGTCCTCAGTCCATATGAATTTGTTTTCCTTCTTCAACAATTCAGTCATAGGCTTAGCAATCCTTGAGAAATTCTCAATGAATCTTCGGTAGTATCCTGCGAGTCCAAGGAAACTCCGAATCTCTCCAACGGTCGTTGGGGCTTCCCATTTGGTTACGGTCTCAACTTTCGTGGGGTCAATCTGCTATCCCTTCTCCGGAAATAACATGTCCGAGAAATCCAACTTCCTTTAACCAAAACTCACATTTGCTGAATTTGGCATACAACTGGTGTTCCTCGGTTTCTCCAAAACCATTCGCAATGTTCCTTGTGTTCCTCTTCATTCTTCGAGAAAATCAAAATATCATCAATGAACACGACGAACTTATCCAAAAACTCCATAAACACTTTGTTCATCAGGTTCATGAAATAGGCCGGCGCGTTAGTCAGTCCAAATGACATAACGGTATACTCGTATAGTCCATATCTCGTGGTAAATGCTGTCTTGGGTATGTCCTGCTCCCGAATCTTCAACTGATGGTACCCTGATCGCAGATCGATCTTGGAAAACACTTTGGCTCCTTGCAAGCGATCAAACAGATCATTTATCATAGGTAGTGGGTACTTGTTCTTGATTGTTACTTCATTCAATCCACGATAATCAACAACCATTCTCAAAGATGCATCCTTCTTCTCCACCAATAAAACGGGTGATCCCCAAGGTGAAGAGCTTGGGCGTATAAAACCTTTATCCAAAAGTTCCTTAATCTGCTTCTTGATTTCTGCCAAATCCTTTGCTGGCATCCTATACGGTCGCTTCGATATAGGGCCTGTTCACGGCAACAGCTCGATCAAAACTCAATGTCTCTATCCGTGGCATTCACGGCAACTCTTAGGAAATACATCAGGATAATCCTTCACCATCGGTACTTCTTCCTGTACCACTCCTGATAAGCAATTAACTTGTGCTCTCCTCGGCTCGTGCCGTGATACATACTTAATCCTTCTTCCTTCAGGTGTGGTGAGCAAAATTGATCTAGCGGAGCAATCAATGTTTCCTCCATACTTCGATAACCAATCCATTCCTAATATCACATCCAATCCTTGGGATTCCAGAACTATTAGGTCTGAGGGGAAAACATAGTGTCCAATCCTTAATGGCAGTCGATCACACCATTTACTAGCCATGTACTCTGCTCCGGGTGAGGTTACTAGCATGGGTGACCTAAGGGCTTGGGTTGGTAACTTGTACTTATCCACAAATCCCCTTGATATGTATGAATGCGATGCACCAGTATCGAAAAGAACAACTGCAGTAAATGACTTAACCAAAAACTTACTGATTACTGCATCGGGCTGATCTTCAACCTCCTCCACATCAATGTGGTTCACCTGTCCTCTATTGAAAGGGTTGGGCTTCTTTCCAGAGCTTCCATTGCCATTTCCATTCTGGCCTTCTGGACAGTCATTTGCATAGTGCCCAGTCTTGCGGCACTTAAAGCAAGTAATGTGACTCAGGTCTACCTTGGATGGTGTTGACGGGTTGGTGCGATTCTGTCCGTTTCTTCCTCCATTCCCGTTCCCATTCTTGGTGCCATTATGGTTATGCGAATTACCTCCTCCATGGGTATGCTGAAACTGAATTCCTGATTTAGGGGTATAACGAGGCTTCATTGGGCTCGAGTTATACTTCCCTTGTCCATACTTCCGCTTGCGGTTCTCAATTCTTCTTGCTTCCCTTCAATCATGAGGGCTCGGTCTACTAACTCCTGGTAGTTATTGAAACTTGCTACCATCAACGGCATGCTGAACTCATCATTCAGTCCTTCTAGAAACTTCTCCTGCTTAGCTGCATCCGTAGCAACGTCATCTGGGGCATAACGTGCTAGTTTACTAAAGTCATCCACGTACTGGCCAACAGTCCTTCCTCCTTGGCGTAAGTTGCGAAACTCACGCTTCTTCATGGCCATAGCTCCTGCTGAAACATGGGCAGTGCGAAAAGCTTGCTGAAACTGATCCCATGTGACAGTGTCTACAGGGTAAGTGGCTGTGAAATTCTCCCACCATGCTGCTGCGGGTCCTTCAAGTTGATGCGCTGCAAACTTCACTCTTTCTCCATCCGTGCATCCTGCAGTGGTCAGCTCCCTTCCTATCTTGCGGAGCCAGTCATCTGCTACAATCGGCTCGGTGCTACTGGAATACACCGGCGGATTTAGTCTAAGGAAACGAGTCAGATGATCCGCAGGTGGTGGTGGCGGTGGGTTGTTGTTGTTGTTGTTGCCCTGGTTCTGCACCAATGTTTGAATCAGGGTATTCTGCTGCTGGATCAATTGGGTGATCTCTGGCGGGAAAACAAATCCGGGGTCGCGTCTCGGAGGCATCTGATGGGTTTAGAAAAGATGAGAATTTAGAATAGAATGAGGTCTAAGGGGAATCACTACCCAAATGCACATGAGCAAATACACACAAAATCACTTCATTCAATCAAACAAGGGCTTACAACGATCTAACTATCGCAAAAGTGCGTGTACTATAATGTTTACATGGAGGGAAATACTACTAATATGTGGGGGACTTCTACTAATTTGAACCGGTGGAAGACTCCATAATGTCTGCTCCAGCTTCGTCTTCAAAGTCGGGTTCACTTGGATCCGAATCGGTGTCGTCGATGTTGATGTAGTCGCTTGGGTGATTGACATACTGGTCTTCATTCCTGAGCGCCAACTTCTTCTTCAGTTCTTCAATCTCGTACTTAAGATCGTTATTGTGTCTTGCTAGAGCTACGATCTCGTCCATATAGTCCTTGCGAGTAGTCTTTAGTTCTTCTTCCAGTTTCGATGATCCTTTCCTTCGTCTTCTGCAACTCCAACATGTCATTGCACATTTGGTTCTCCTGGCGTCGAATGTGCTGATTTAACTCCTGGATAAATGCTGCAATGGATCTATCCTTCTTAGTGTTGACGACTTCCCATTGGTCATCTCGGCGTCCGCAAATCTGGTAGATTTTGTCCTTGAGGTCTTCTTGGTAAACTTCTCCAATGCGTCCCATGGTGATGTGAGCTGCCATGCTCTTTCCTGCACTCCAAGTTGGTGCACCGAAAACACTATCTATAGGCTTGGTGATTGGGGCGAATGTCCTTCTGGAACGTGAGCATGAATCTTCCAGCTCCTCTTCAGCAGAGAGTGGCGTTGAAAGTCCCGGTGAAGCTTGGTAATCCAATGTTTAGGTACTTGGTAACTTCCTTCAAGTGAAATCCAAAAGGTGTGCCTTCATCTGGTTGGGTGTACTTGATCTCCGCGTCAAATCATCCTAAAGAGAGTAGAAAAGATGAGGAGTTAGAAAATGGGAAGAGAGTAGTGATCTATGGCTTTATCTTAGTGGTCGTGTCCTACGGTCGGCGTGTGCTCGATACCATTCTCATCGACCAGGACCGAATGGATCTAGCGCTCTGTGCTCGATGTCATCCACTGGATCGATAATGCTGACACAGACCTGATACTTGAAGGATTTATAGCAGAGTAGCAATCACACACTTATTACATCGTTGTCCACAAGGGAACTTAATACAATAATATGGCTTAAGGCCATCTAATAATAACAGCGGAAGGCTTGGAAAGCAGTGAGTCCATCAACTCCAACGGCATCACCGAGTATAGAACCACAACCTAACATCTTACTGTAAATGCGAAAAGTCTGCAACATGAAAAGTTGCAGCCGAAAATGGGTCAAGACATGGAATATCTTTGGCAATGTAACACGTAAGAGCAATGAAGCAATGAGCCTATACTACATGCATATTTGGCTGGTGGAAAGGCTCTACGGTTACATTTTTGCACAAAGCTGATTTTTCCCTACGTCAAAGGAATAATTTTATTTAACTATCATGGTGGTTGTTAAACATTGAAGATGGTTGACAGCATCCTCAATCCCAATTAAAAAGTACTCATTAAAAACCCAATACATTTATTTAGAAGTAACATGTTGAGATTCACATGATAATCAATTACCGGATACTCAAATTGTCCATAACCGGGACACGGCTAATCATGATTAGTTTATACACTCTGCAGAGGTTTGCGACTTTTCCCCACAAGACTCGATCGCCTCCGTTTGTTTTCTCGCACTACATGGTGTTTGAGAAACGGATGACCGAGACATAGTCTTTCAGAAGCGCTAGCACCTTACATGTGGGTAGACCGTACCAACCTACATCCCCTACATCTGCTAGTCTACCCGTAAGAGTTTGCACAACTTAGTCAAATGCCAGAGCCCATAATGGCTTGTGGCTGCACACGGAAGTTTCTAGTTTGAATAATCTCATGATCCCTTTGGGCCTGGGTGGCGGTTCGAAGAAATACAGGCAAATCCTGTCTACCCAGTGCCTTGACAGCAAGTCCTGGAATAGCCAGGTGCCTCAATCCACCCAGATGTGTGTTTAAGTTGCCACCTTAGATAAACCATTAATTATCAATCTCACATCTGTCATGGATATTCACTCAAACCCAATCCACGTCTACGAGCATAGCATGGCGTAATAAGCAAACGTAGAAGTAACTCCCAAGGGTTCATAAGTAAAACAGGTAATAGGTACTACCTCAATCTACTTCCCATCCCACAATTTAATTAGATCCTAATCATGCAAGTGTTTGAGGGTTTGATCTAATGCATAAAACTGGGTAGTAGAAAAGGTATGATCAAAGTGTTACTTGCCTTGCTGATGATCCGCGAGTCCTAGAGATTCGAAGTAACAAGCGGCGCACTCCGGGTGATCTAACACAGACAAACAACAAGCATACAATAAGTACTCATCTAATGCACAGGGAAATCTCGAATAAAAGATCTAACCAGATAGTTCAACTTAAGAACCCTGGTGGCAAAAGAATCGAGTCAAATAAAGCATCGAAAGTCGGAACTCGAGAGAGAACGACTCGGTTTAGTAATCTGAAATTAGGTCAAAATTTCACAGTAGCAAAACTCTGTGAAAGTAGGGTAGTCGGAACGGCGGTTTCGTTACGAAACTCCAGGCGCTTGAATCACCTGATTCCGATAAACGAGCGAGAAATAAAACAGTTTTGAAAATCAGATCTGAAATCAAATCAGAAAATAACGGATTAAATCCGATTAAAAAGAAAAACGACGAACGGGTTAAAAAGTGAGCGTTCGTTAACAGAACGAATCTAACGAACGCGTTCATCGAAGCGAACGGTTCGGTGAACGTTCGTTAAATAAGAAAACCGAATAAAAATAAAACCAATCTAGGTTTTTTTTTTTTAAAACCGAACATCTTTTAAAAAAAAAATAAACCGGACGGTTCGAGGGGATAAAACCGAATCGGGCGCGGGGCGGCGGTGGCTACCTCCGGCGATCGCCGGCGGGCTCTCCGGGGCTCCGGGGAGAGGCGGCGGGGTTCGGCGTCGAGGGCGGCGGGGTCCACGCGGTCGGCGGCGTCGGCGGCGTCCCATCAAGCGGCGGCGGGTCGACGCCGGGCGTGGGCGGGCTCGGCGTGGCTGGGTTGGGGAGAGAGAGGGGGCCGGGTTATAAAGGCGAGGGGGGCTGGCTTGGGAGGGGCAGGGAGCCGGGTCCGGCAGGACTCGAGGCGTGAGGCGCTCGTCTTGTGGCGGGACACCGAAGCGGGCGGCTGGCCGCGAGGGAGGAGGCGGAGGTGAGCCGGGAGGCGCTGGGCCTGGGGCCTGGCTGGCTTGGGCCGGCTGGGCCTCGGTCCAGGGGGGGGGGCGCTGTTTTTTTTTAAATAAAATTAAAACAAAACAAATAAAATAAGTATCAAATGAACTCCAAATTAATTAAAACAAATTTTCCCCGACTCCTAAAAATGAGTCGAACAAAATGAACTTTAAAAACAATATACATGCATAAAATTTTTAAAATGCTCATTTTGCCTAAGCAAAATAAATCTTCCAAAACCAAATTTGGTTTATTTATAATATCTTCATTTTTCCTATTTGTGTGGGAAAGTCATATTATTCCCTCTCGAAACATTTTTATAGGAAAAATGTTATGAAGATAATTGAATAAATCCAATGATCCTATTTTCAAGATTTGGAAAATCCCAAATATGAAAATAATGAAACTTCCAACTCTCTCCGAGGGTCCTTGAGTTGCGTGAAATTTCTAGGATCGGAAAAATGCGAGAAAAATATGATATGCATGATGACCTAATGTATAACATTCCAAATTGAAAATTTGGGATGTTACAGGACTTTCCTGAAGAATGGGCCAAGCGCCAAGCCAAGTTGGCGAGACAAGCCAAAGAAGCAGTGAGGACATTCAATGAAGACTACATCTTTGGTGCCACCGAGGCCCCTGCTCAGCCCGTAAGATCAATGGCAAAGAAGCCAGCGCACAAGCCAAGTGCTTCACCAACAAAGTGCCCTCACGGCCAAAATCCTCAGCAATGCCCTCACGGCCAGAATCTTCAATGCCCTCACGGCCAGTTCCTCATGCTGCTCCTGCTCCTCCCAAATGCTCAGCTCCTACAAAGTCCTCAGCAGCTCCTCCAAAGTCCTCATCACCTGTGCATCTGGCCACGTGCCAAAGGACTGCAGGCATCTCTATTGCCTCTGGTGTCTCAGCAAGTTCCTCAGCTGCACCAAATTCTTCATCAGGCCCCACTCTGCTGAAGAAAAAGGCAACTGCTGGACGAGGTCCTCGGCCAAGTCCGAAGAAGAAACAGGTCACCTTCCAAGTGCCATCTGATGATGAAGCTGATGATGACGAACTTGCAGAAATCATCAGAGACAGACAAGAAAGGGCCGCTACAGCTAAAGGCACACATGTGCCACTGCTTTTGGATCCAAAGGTGATCGTCGATTACATTGATCTCTGGCACAAGGATCCAGACACACCTATGCCTGATTTTCATCTGACACCTGGACAAAGTCACATGCTGACCCATTTCATCTCTGAAGAGAAATGGAAATTTGAGAAGGCAAGGCAGATCAAGAAGGCTCAATTCAGAAAGAGAAGTTCACGAGGAAAACGTTGTCGTAATGACAACTGAGGAACTCCTCAAAATCCAGTCTGAAATCAAAGCCCTCAGTGATAACTTTGATGCCTATTATGCTGATTGGCAAGGAACCAAAGTCAGATTTGTTAATCTGACAAAGAAGTTCACAAATGTTGCAGCCCCAACGCAACAAGAAATTCCTCAGGCTGGAGCCTCTGCTAAGCATGCTGAAGAACATGCCAGCACCGCTGATGATTTTCAGCCTTCTGAAGACAATCTTAGTTCCAGGGCTGATGACTCCATTCCAGCCGCTGAAGCAATTGCGAGGGCATCCACTAGTGGTGTGCCTGAAGAAACTGAAGAAGTCAAGGCAACTGCATCAGTTGCGCCTGAGGAAATTCAACCAGATTCCTCAGCTCCTCCCGCGCCTACACCAACTCCAATCCTTCCATCTGCATCTAATGTGAAGAAGACCAAGGCTGCAGAGCGAGCTGCAGTGAAGAAAAGGGAAGCATCAGCTGCTTCAAATTCTTCAGCCCCGAAGAAAATGAAGCCTATGACAAGCTCTTTTGAAAATCCAATCGATGTTGTTCCAATTTCCTCCATTCCATCAAAGGACCTTGTTCCTTTTGGTGAAGAGTATGAGATCCCAAGCGGATCTGATGAAGAAAATCATTCTGCTGCTTCGTCAGAGCAGATTGATGAAGAAATTGAAGTGGATGCAATCCCTTCAACACCAATCATTTCCTTGCCTATGCCTCAGTTCACAGCTGAAGAGGCTGGTGTTGAGGAAATTGAAGACAAAGACGTGGATATTGGATGCACCACGCCTGTGATGAACGATGACTTTTGGGAAAGTCAGCATCCCAATTCTCCACTCTTCACCCCAATCCAACAAATTCCTCAGTCCCCTGCACCAACAGTTCATATGGGCTCTGACGAAACTCATCCCAACTCATCCGTGCATGAAGAAATTCCAGCCACTAGTGCTGAAGAACCTGCTGTTGCTGATCCTATGAACACGCAGACTGCATATGAAGAGGAACCAGAAAATCCTCAGCCTGAAGAACCTGAGATTGCGATTCCTGAGGTAGTGATGCAACTCACTGACACTCCACTGCCAAAACCAAAGAATCCATTCTCAACGAAGCAAAAGTTCAAGGCTGAAGATTTCTTCGGCGAGCATGTATTCTTCACTGACTACACCCATATGACTCTGCTCGCATAAGGAAGAGGCGTTTCTGGACTGCTAGTCAAGCCAACATCTAATCCTCTGTGCTATTCAACAAAGACAAAGTCTTCGATCATGCACATATTCCTCATATGGACATGGAATCTCTGTCAGGCTTCGAGCTAGTCCTCAGTGTTCTTCCTGATGCAGGATTGCTGAATTTCTGCACTGACATATGTGATTGGAATGAAGAACTCATTCTTCAATTCTATGCGACGCTGCACATCAACGGAGATTCTGAAGATGTGAACTCATGGGTATTGGACTGGATGACAGAAAATACTCACTACAAGGCACCAACAACTAAATTGCTTCGTGCCCTCCCACTCTGTCCTCCCCTTGATGGTGCTCGTTGCATCTACAACGAACCTGAGCTTTCAAATCATTACATGCAAGTGCTGATGAAGCCTTTAACGCCAGGGCAGGCACCTCGAACCAAATTCTTCGTCAAGGAATCACTGTATGTGCCTCGGACTGTCTATCGCATTCTGACGAAGACAATGAGTCCTATCAAAGGCCACGACTCAAATGATGAAGAAGTCGTTGGCATCATGAATAATATGCTTTTCAATATCATTCATGGCGTTCCCGTCAACTTCCATGATTTCTTCATGAGGACTCTGGCGAACATTGCTATGTCACCTTTTGAGCTGAAGCCTTATGCACCATGGATTATGAGGTTCATCAGGACAAGGTCTTCACTCAATTACAAGGTTGACACTCTGAACCACTGCAGCTACTTTCCTCCAATTGAAGTCCTCAAACGGACATTTTCCTCAGCTGATGACAAGGGCAAAGCAACTGCTGTGATATGTGAAGGCATTCGTCCATTGGATGGTCAATTTCGCAAAGCTGCATCCTACTCCACCAATGATGACTCTGCCACACATGACTCTGCCGCCAATACCTCAGCCAAGCAAAATCCTCAAGCCACAGCACCTGTGGTGATGACTGATCTTGAGTTACTCCTCGCCTTCATCGAAGGTTGATCGCAATCATAAATGGGTCAAGCGTCGGTTTGGTTCAATTCTTCACAACATGACCTCAACACACAATGCAGTGAAGAAAAACCAATACTACCTCCATGAAACCTTCAACCGCACTGGCTGTTCTTTCTAATGTCTACAGCGCAGAAGAACTGAAGACAATGGGTCTCGAGGAAGAATTTGACTGGTCTGTACCTCCACCGAAAAAATTCAAGAAGGTCAGGGTTCCTTCCTTCGTTGCCAGCTCATATTCTTCATCGCGTGACACTGATGAAAATGAAGCATTGGACGACACTGCGGCAGGCCCTACTACGACAACCGACCCCGACAACGCTGGCGCTCCTTCATCAACTTGAAATTCTTTAGGGGCATTAGTCCTCAGTTTCAATCCTTTTGGTCATCTGATGACAAAGGGGGAGAAATGTGAGTTAGTCTTCAAGCGGGTCTACTATATGGGCGTTTTTTTGCTAAGTTACAACTCTCGTTCTTCTGAAACTTTATTGGATCGAGTTGTAATCTTAAACCCGATGGTGCTCTGATACTTTTGATGTGTTCCTCTGCATGCTTATTCCTCATTATATGTTAATACACGCATGCTGAACTACATCAGTCACCATATTTCATCATGCATTTCAAATTCTTCATATTATATGTCAAATGCGTGTATATTACAAGATATAGGGGGAGATCTCCATGATTCAACTCTTCAAATGTGCAATGCCTCAAAAGCAAAATTCCTCACTATGCACATCTTCAGGGGGAGTTCTTCTATATCTTGCAATCAAATTCCTCGAGATCAGTATTTACACTTCATATGTTTATCCCGTTGAAAACTTAACCTATATTGTCATCAATCACCAAAAGGGGAGATTGTAAGTGCATCTAGTGCTCCTTAGTGATTTTGGTGTATTGAAGACTTATAGGTTAAGGGACTAATGTGTTTATCAGTGTACACAGGTCTATAAGTCTATGAGGAGTTTGATATTTACAGAGAAAGTCGACCCCTCAACATGACGGTCTTCGACTGCAGTCTTTGATATTCTGAAGAATTACTGAAGACTTTGAAAGTGAAGAAATTGGTGTGACCTTGAAGACTTGGTATTCATTTGAGGAACATGAAGCGTGAAGACTTTTGTTTTCGTAGTTTCGTTTTCTCTTTCTTGAGTCATAACACCGTACTGTTAACGGGGGTCGAGGAAATACTAAGGAAAAATTTCCATGTGATGCTCAACTCAAAATCCTACACCTACCAATCCCTTCGAGTGAAGCCTTTGGAAATCTCATACAGCTCAGTCAATTTCTTCAGTGACAGAGACGAAGTTCTTCTGGTCGCTGAGGAATTTGTTCTGACTGAGGAGTTAGGAATTCGCCAGTGCGGATTGCCTACACAGTGAGGAACATGATAGCCCTGAGGAATTTGAGAGTCAAATTTCCGACCGTTCTTTGTGCTCTTGGCGCCAGCTGTCCCAAAATATCTTATCCACCTAACTGTCATATCATTGAAGGGCATTTATGTCTTATCATGTCGGGCTGCTCCCTAGGCTATAAATAGCCGCCCCCTACAACCACTAGCTGGTTGGCTGCTCCGAGAGAACTTGACACTTGTCATTTGAGAGCAACCCATCCTCCGAGGACTTTGAGCGAAAATCATCGAGTGAGGAAAACCCAAAACCAAACCCCTACAAACCCAAAGTGATTGAGCATCACTGAAGAGATTGATCCTCGTGGATCCGACGCTTGTTACCTTTGATGACTGTGCTTCTTCCAGCGGTTAGGCGTCATGGTCTAGAGCATCCAAGAGGAATTGTGGATCGCCGAGTGACCAAGTCTGTGAAGGTTTGGAAGTCGCCTGAAGACTTACCACGAGTGATTGGACGAGGTCTGTGTGACCTTAGTTCAAGGAGAATATGGTGAGGACTTGGTGTCCTGAGCTGCGTGCTCAGCGACTGGGTGTCCGGGACTGTGTGTCCTCGAGTTTAAATACTCAGCCGCTCCAACCAGACGTACAACTGAGACAACAGTTGGAACTGGTCTACCAAATCATTATCTTCACCAACCTAACTGGTTCTATTTCCTCAACTCTTTCATTTCCTCATTACTGTGTTGAGTGTTCGTTCATATCTGTGTTTGAAGACTTTGACTGAAGACTTTCTCAATTTCCTCAGTTCAATTCTTCAGTCTGTTTGTCTTCATCTTGTGCTATCCTGTGTTTACGCTTTCTGTACTCTTTGATTGTCTTCATTTCATCATGATGACCATGCCCGCATTCTCTTATGCTTACTTCTGAGTACTTATTCTGCTGCAAGTAGTTCTTCACTTAGGAATTTCCTCACCGGAAAATTCCTCATTGAAGAATTCATAAAAATCGCCTATTCACCCCCCTCTAGTCGATATAACGCACTTTCAGAAACAATACTCAACAGATGTCCCATAGGATCATACCAAGACATAGCCACCTAAAAATAAAAGACATAGATACTAAACATCCTCGAAATGATGCAAGCATGCTTAGAGGCATATGGTAGGGAGTTGGCTTGCCTTAACCAGAAGGGTCTTGAAATAAAATGTGAAGGCTTTGGGATTAGAATTGCCAATGGGACCATCTTATCATGTCAACTGCCCCTGTTTTGATTTTTTTTTTTCTATCTCATCTTTGATTTTCCCTGCCGTTGTATAAAAATCATGTCAACTGCCCCATGTCTTATTAGGTTACCAAACAAAATTATACTGCCAATAAAGTAACGATTCAATTGACAAATAAAGTCTATTTTGGTGCACAATCATATTCACTCACTAGAATGTTTATGCATCCGTTCCAACGCATGTACAATTACCTGAAGTATATATATACAGGCAATTATCATTCACTACAATTACCTAGTATATACCGAGTTCAAGAAGATCTAGTACCCGAGATAAATGATCAAGGAGATGCATGACTAGAATAAAAGGAGTTGTGAGGGCATAAATTGATCATCAGAGATGATAAAATTACCATTTCTGATGGAGTCTTGATCTTAAGACAACATTTGTATCACGCTTGCATTCACGAATTGAAGAAATACTTGTCGAGTACCTTTGTTGGTTGCAATTATCATACACACATAATCACTAGAGAAGTAGCAACACACCTTTGTTGGTTGCAATTATCATACAAACATGATCATTTGATAAGTAGCAGCACATATTTTATTCTGTGGAAATGCACGAGCATTCAACTAGTCTAATAAACATGTAAATGTTGACATACCAAATGATTAATCATGGAACCATTTCATCATGTAGGTTTATTGCGAACCCATTCCCATTGAATATTGGCTAATTAAATCCTACAATACAAAGTTATTCCTGACCATTAAAAGAAATGGATTACTAGTTGGACCATCTGGGTCGACAAAATCAAGAGAATTGTTAATTAGGGAATGCTTAGACAGTTTAGAATGGATTATGTTGACCATCTTGTGCGGTGAAGTGTCCATTTTTTTGCACTCGTTCCTCACCAAACCCACCAAAATCCCAATTCCCCATCCGGGCCACTCCGATGGCGCCGCGGCAAACCTCCAACCCAGCACCACCGCCGGAGCCGCCGTCCCTTCGAGTCCAAGACGGGCTGCTCCAGGAAATCTTCCTCCCGTCCACCATGATGGCCTCGCCGCCGGCGCCAAGCCCTCAGAAGATCCACCGTCGGCGCCGTCCGTCGCCGATCTCCCGGATGTGCTGCTCGAGAAAATATTCCTCCGCCTCCCCGCCGCCGCCGACCTCGCCCGCGCCTCCACCGCTTGCGCCTCCTTCCGCAGCGTCATCTCCGGCCACGCCTTCCTTCGGCGGTACCGCGTCATCCACCCGCCACCTCTCGTGGCATGTTCCACGATCCCTTCATCTCAGCTTAGCCGCCGCACCCCTCTGTCGTTCCAGCCCTTGCCTTCGCCGGCTTCGACTTCTCCTGCTCCTCCTTCCTCTCCTCCACGGCCGGCCGCTCCTAGAGTGAAATTGACTTCTTTGACAGAAGGGCCCTCCTTGCGGGCGCCCCGGTCAAAGAGGAAGCCGGCAGCCACTTCCTCGTGGGCGTTGAGCTGTGTGACTCACAGTACAGCCATTTTTTGGTCAGGGACCTCGCCGTGTGCGACCCAGTGCACCGCTGCTACATCATGTTGCCTTCCGTTCCCAACCACCTGAAAGCTCTGGTCCGTAGACCGGACCTCCTCATGCTGGAGAGTTTTCTTGCTCCCGGCGAGGATAAGGCAAACCCTTTATCATTCAAAGTGGTGTGCTTGGCACAATGCAGAATAAATCTGCTGATGATGGTCTTCTACTCTTTGGATGGACAATGGCACATTCTTACTTATGATCAATGGAGTGCTCAGGCCATTGTTGGCTCATTTGAGAACTCTGAGCCTTGGTTGTCCTATCGTCGGAACGTCCATAGATGCTTCTGTTGGCGTTTGCATTTCATGAACAAGTTGCTTCTCCTTGACACACACACCATGGAGTTCTCTGTTGTCAACCTCCCACCTGAACAACCACCGAACTGCAATTATGTCATCGTCGAGGCAGCGGACGGAATGCTTGGGATGCTCACTAAACGCTATGATGAGTACAAAGAAGATGACCGATGTTGGCTGACGTATTCAATTCTAAGAAATGACCAATGGTACTTGGAGAAGGTCATCCTGTTGCTGGTAAAGCGTGCTGCTCTTGTTGGTGTAGCTAGGGGATACCTGCTCGTGGAAGCGTTGTACACCCCATCTACACAACACATGCTTAAATTGGGATTATTTTCCATGGGCGTCAAGACGTTGCAGGTCGAGTTGTTCCCTGAGCTTAGCAAACCCAACATGTATGGTCGACTATATGCTGGTTTGCCACCATCATTGTGTGCACCAACTATTTGAAGTGGTGAGTTTGTTATCTACTCTTTTCTAACTATTATATAATCTGGTCTCGGTGTTATACAACAAAGCAATATGTTCTAGGGATTTGTTTGATAGTAGCATGCTTTGCTGCTTATTTGCTTGCAACCAGTACTTGTTATGACTCACCTACAATTTAATACGTAGTTAATTGGTGTTATGTATTGTTGGTGCATTTTGTGATAATGTACTATCCCATTTACATGTAACTGGAAGCTTTACTAACCTCGGAAAGCAATTCTCATCAAGTGAACGCGCATATGATCATCTTATGACTTCAATCAATGCATTACTTATAAAAGGAAACAACTTTACTGTCATCTTCTAGTAATCCAAAGTTGGCATCGGGCTTGTATATTGAATGGCCCTTGTTTGGACCAGCATGCTCGGATCATTTTCAATTTATTGCCTTAATCAATACATTTGCATCTTTATATATAACATTTGTATTAGTATAATCAAATAACATCAACCCCTTGTTTGCTCTCTGAGTAGAAATTTTAAAACCGATGAAATAGTTCTCTCAGATTGTTTTTACATGGTTACAGTCCACTGGCTCTTTCATAAACCCTTGAATGTCTAAAAGAATAGGTTTGCCCTGCTTAAAATATGAGTTTGCTTGATGCAGTGTGATCCTGCAATAACAATATCTAAACGAAACAGTGTATGTATTACTGAATGAAATGATTTGGCTTGGGTGAACTAGATAGCAGATTGGTTTCAAGCCACCATGTGTTGTGGATGAGGAAAAGATTTGGGGCAGCGAACAACGTACATGTGCAACTGAATTTACATACCAGATCGTTTCACTCAGCAAAAGGATGCTTAGAGAAAAATGCATTTTGGAGCAGATCTATGGTGCAATTGAGCTTTCAGAGCGATGTTGCAATTGAGTTTTTTTTTTTGAACTGATAAACAGCTAGGAAGTTCCTGCATATAGTGAAACTATCATAGGACTAGTGAAACTATCATAGGACTACAAGGAGAATAATAGTATTATTCTAAGAAAGACCGGCGTACTGTTTGTTTCCTCACCTAATATCAAACTTTTAAATAGCGCGCTAAGCCTCTTAGTGGCGGACCTCTTCTAAATGCCATAGCGGTGCTATAGCGAGCTATTTAAAATGTTTGCTCATGTGTTTGGACAAAAAACCCTTAGCGCAGGACCTCATATAAACGCTATAGAAGGCTATTTAAAACCATGCCTAATGTATTCAATCAATTGCCTTTTCTTATGATGACCTTTCTACACCTAAAGTTCTTACTGTTTCTAGTATTTCCATATTTCCTTAGCTCTCATTCTTCTCTCCTCTGGATGCATCTTCGTATTCATCCATTAGTTTTAACACATCTTCCTTTATCTGACCCTCTTTGCTATATATGGCGGCGTAGTTTATCTGTTCCGTTTTTAATTGATAAATATTGAATAATAAGCTGCTTACTCATTCATTTTTCTTTGGATTTAACCCGAAGAAACAAACTAAATTGGTTTGTTGAATAAAAATATCATCTTATTGATGTGTTATCATGTAAGCTTCAGGTTGTGAAGCCACGTGCACATTTTGATATACATTTGCAAACTTCGGTTTGTCGCGTCATGCCATATGCGCATTAGAATGATGCAAACTAGCTATTAATCTATCTGATGTTGTTATATAATTGGTAGGCTTGTATTCATGTGCTTTCTATTATGTTCCATGTGTGGTAAATTCATCTTGTTTCATCTATCCACAGGCACGAGCAACACTTGGAAAGAAGGTCGATTCCACGGAGCACATCAAGTTGCAGAAAGAGGAAGTGATACCAGAATGAGTCGTATTTACTAGTCCAACGATTGAGTTAACTCTGAAGCAAGCTGAAGATGTTGTTTGCTTTTGATGCTATGGTAGAGATGAGGTGCCTGGATAAAGTTCTCTTCTCAAGTGTAGCCTATGCCCTAATCGACAGTAGAATAGACTTGTTTTGACTTTTTTTTTAAGTTTGTATATTTTGTCTTTAAAGGATTTGAGGTATTTTTGTATGTATGTCATCCACCTGATTACAAGCTTGAGATGTGCATCATCAATCGTCTGCCTTTTTTTCTTTTGAATTTTATCGAGTATAGTGGACACTGGTTGTGACTACATCTGAATGACTACGTACTCTGCTTTTGGAAAAGCAAGCAGAGTACTCTGTTTTTGGAGTTTTAGCTCTTTTGTTACTCCCTGCTTCCAACAAGATCGATGATGTATATTAACCTCTAAAAGGATAAATGAGTGAGAAAGCTGCGGGGGCCAAACAAACTTCATTTGGTCATTATGTTTATGTCACCTGGATCATTCTAATTTATGTGAAAACCCTCTACATTTATATTTGTGTTTAAGGGCATGCACCCTCCTCCCCCACCCCACCCTTCAATTGCCACTTTCTTGGCAGATACTACCAAATGATGATTTGATGTTTTTTTATATGTGGTTGTATATTGTGGATATTATGATTGCTTGGGTCTTTTATGCCCTCGTATATATTGATGATTTATTATCTTAACCAAGTTCATAGTGATGATGCCTGCGACTTGACACGGCAAATGCAAAGACATTATCCGGCTGTGGTCATCTACTACACTCCGAGCTCAAATTGCTATGACCAGGGAGGGGATAATCGTAGTACTTCATACATGCCCACATGCTCATTTTATGGTGAGCATGAAAGCATTCATCGCATGGTTGTTCCACATATTGTATCAAGTGGTACGGTAATGTATGTGATTGTGTTCCTATTTAAGCATGAGAAGAGAGATGGAACATGATCATAACTCACAACCAAACTATTCTGCATAGGACACGCAAAGCGTAAAAGCTTAGTTGTTGCTAGGTTCATACTAGCATATACCACATAAGCAATGTACCCAAGTTTTTCGTCTTGGTTGGAATAGATTTTGATATGCTAGGTTAATACCAACATACAGCATGTGTGTACGTGATGGAACAAGTTTTGCACTTAGTTGGAAACTTCTTTTGCCATGTAGTCGAAACCCAAAGACATCCTAGGAGTTGGAAGCATTAGGATCTCCGACTAAACTAGATTGTTTCCTCAACCAAGTTGCATTCCCCCTGTTCGTTAGCTTGAGGAGTCTTATTTGGAGTACAGTAACGGCACCGGGACACTTGATTGGCGAAGTACAAAACATCACCATGTGTGTTCTGCCCATGCGCTCAATCCGGGTCAGCATACCGCGGTCCATGGTGTGTGATTTGATCTATGTGTAAGACTTGGTCGAAAGTGGGCTAGACTGCAGCCATAACCTAAGCCATATGAGAGCCTATGGACAACTTCAAATACCGCCGCCGCGTTTACTCAATTAGAAAATGACATGTTGCCAACACAAAAAGGCTAGAAACGAGACCATTTTGCTGGAGGCCACAATTGTTACTTAAAGTGAGGCCCATAAAAAATTTCTTTTGTGAGTTTATGTATCTGCTAGTAGTAGTAATGTTTATGCCTTGCTACATGGTTCCAAAATTCTCTGTCTTGCTAAACACAAACACTTCTTTTCTTATATAGTCATAAAAGAGAACTAAGTAGGCTTTGACCCATTAAAGGAGTCAATGTCATGCACACAAATCAGGAGGAAATCGGTAGCCTACGAGGCCAGCGAAGTCGACACTAGTAGGCGGAGTTGAGGCAGCAGTTGCAGGCTCTGGTGCAGATGAATCGCAATCAATATTCCTACTAGCGCACATGCCCGCGTGTTGCAACGGGATAATAAAGTTACATGCCTCTAGCTCAATATAAGAATGGATCAAGACCACTACATGTCCATATTCTCTAGTTCAACATGGCACCCTTTAATTAGAACCAAACCAATATATTCTCTTTTATCGGCACGTGCCCACAATTTCTTTCAATTATAATTAACCACTATATTCTTTTTTATTGGCACTGAAAGCTACCACCGTCAATAATTTATGATATCCCTTGTTCTGAACAATCCGACTTAGCTCGATGTCCGGATGCGGAGCAAGACCAGTATGTGAGTAATCAAACTCATGACCTCAAAGACCCGATCACATGTTGCTAGCCACTAAAACAAACACATCCTGCTAACCAATGCTCAATGGGAATATTTAAGAGTATAGTACAACATCAGATTCGAAACATTTCTTCATTTTTTGAACTTTCCAAAAAATCATAATGATGAACTACAAAATATACTTCGCAATGCGAACAACTTTCCAAATAACAAACAGTTTTTTAAAAATTCCATACATTAAAAAACAAAAAAAGTTGAACGGAACATTTTTTGAAATTCACAAACATTTCTTAAAAGCATGAACTTTTATAAATATACGAACAATTTTCAAATTTGTGAACATTTTTTATAATGGGGACATTTAGAAGAATTTTAGAAAATGTATTTTTAATGAGAAAATTATTTCCAATTTTTGAACATATCACTAAAACAAGAATATTTTTCAAATTTGCAGCATTTTTTAATTGCATGTTTAATATCTTGAACAAATATGGAAAAAGCCAACATTTTTAAACAATGGGAATATTTTTTAAAATTTCAAAAAAATATCGGAACGATAAAATATTTTAAATTGCAAGAATTTTTTAAATAGGAACAAAATTTTAGAATTCGTAACATGAACTACCAAATACATTTGGCAACATGATTTTGTTTTCCAAATTACAAACATTTTTTTCGAAAATTCAATGCATTTTTGGGAATAGCAAGAGCAAAAATTTGAATGGAACATTTCTAGAAATTCACATATATTTATTTACAAAAATAAGAATAATTTTGAAGTTTTTAAAAAAATTTAAATGGCAACATGTTTTCAAAATTCAGAAGAAATTTTGAAAATGTGTTTCTTTATGTAAATATTATTTTGACTTTTGAACGTATCGCTAGAACAAGAATACTTTTCGAATTTGGAGCATTTTTTTAAAATCTTGAACAATAATGATAAATTTTATAAAATGTTGACCATATTCTGGACAGACAAAAAGTAAAATTCCAAACAAATTTTAAAATAGGAAAACATTTTTAGAGTTCGTTAATTTTTAGAAAAATTGATCAAAAATGAAAATTCCGAACATTTTTTAAATTTTGAATTTCAGAGAAAAAAGGAAAACAAATAGACTTGTAATGTGAAAAATAAAAAATAAATACGAAATAAAAAGAAAAGGAAAAAGAAAAAGAAAAATATAAACATAAACATAACACGGAAAAAATGGGTGGCCGAGTTTTGGGCCTCCTGTGCGTAGCTTAAACTATTTGCCGCATTGCGCGGGAAAAAGGATATTTTATTGCTGCATGGGCGGGAAAAAATGGGCTGACCGTACTGGGCCGTGGCACACGCGACCCACCTATGAAATTCTGGACATATCATTTTTCCTTGGTAACTGATGCACGTACAAAAGTTTAGTACCACCTCGGATAGACAAAATATTTTTTAGCGGTGAACGGATAAAAAAACCGGAGAAACGCACCTTGCTTTATTAGTAGGTATAGATATAGATATAGATATAGATATAGATTTGGGGTTGGCAGAGTTGGTTGAAAGCATAGTTGTCAATAAGCTGGTATTAGTTTCATTCTCTCTATTCAAAAATCCGATATCCAGAACTGGTAAATCAAACAGTGTAGGCACATTTCTGTAAATAAGAGATGTCTCATCCGGTTGAGCTGTCGCAATCAGCCTTTCTTTTCCTTTGTTAGTAACAGATCACGTGACTGTATTAAAACCTTAAGAAATCAAGGTTAAGCTAACTCATTGCCTGAAAGTGGAGCTCGCATTATACAGCTTGACCCCCACATTTTTTTGAATAATTGCACCATATATATTGTTATATAAGATAAGTCCCATAACTTCCTCATTTAGAAAGCCATAGTAGGCATTACGTTAGTACATTCTTAGGCGAGCATGGGACCTAACAGGGGTTGATCGGTATTGGTGTCAAAACCGGCGGATCTCGGGTAGGTGGTCCCGAACTGTGCGTCTAGGCGGATGGTAACAGGAGACAAGGGACACGATGTTTTTACCCAGGTTCGGGCTCTCTCGATGGAGGTAAAACCCTACTCCTGCTTGATTAATATTGATGATATGGGTAGTACAAGAGTACATCTACCACGAGATGAGAGAGGCTAAACCCTAGAAGCTAGCCTATGGTATGATTGTTGTTCGTCCTACGGACTAAAACCCTCCGGTTTATATAGACACCGAATAGGGTTAGGGTTACACATAGTCGGTTATAATGGTAGGAGATCTACATATCCATATCGCCAAGCTTGCCTTCCACGCCAAGGAAAGTCTCATCCGGACACGGGACGAAGTCTTCAATCTTGTATCTTCATAGTCCAGGAGTCCGGCCAAAGGTCACAGTCCGGCTATCCGGACACCCCCTAATCCGACTCCTCAAGAGCCCCGAACCAGGCTTCAATGACAACGAGTCCGGCGCGTAGATTGTCTTCGGCATTGCAAGGCGGGTTCTTCTCCAAATCTTGTGTCCCTGTTTGAATAGCGTCCGGTTTCTTGTAAACATCGCGCTCCTTGGCTTCCACGCCCAATAATGGCCATCTTCCACGTATTGAATGAATGTGAAAAGCCAGGGTATTTTTACATTTATCCCCCTAGCTGCGCAAATGAGCTGCCTATATAAGAGACGAGGATCTAGATCCGATCACACCACCCTCCCTTCGCGAGCTTTCATCGGAGCGCATCCGATGTAAACCCATTCCATCATGGGACGATCGATGCGGCTCCTCCTCTCGCCTCCTAGTCCTCAGCCCGAGATTGGGAGAGATGTCTCCCCGCACAAATGAAGTTGGTGACGCTCCAAACCAAGGGGTTTCTTCCCCCAGCCTTCATGGTTCCAGTTCGAGCCGGACTCGCCACCTATAAGGGTGGAAAACAAGCGGAGAGCGTCCCCAGTCCCTCCCGAGGAGAGCGGGTATGCCTTCTCCCTTATTTGATAAGAGTGCTCGGATTTCCAATTCATCCGTTTCTCCGGGGGCTCCTGGAGTTCTATGGCCTCCAGTTGCACAACCTTACGCCTGCCTCCATTCTGCATATTGCGGGCTTCGTGGCCCTTTACGAGCTGTTTCTGGGCATCGAGGCTCATTTCGCTACCGTGGAAGAGGCTGTTCTGCCTCGTACCCCGTTCTCAGGAGGGGTCGATATATCAAGTGGGCGGAGCCGAACTATGGCGCATCGTCGGGACCGGATATCTATCCGGAACCCCGAAGAAGGCGTCTGAAGACTGGCCTTCGGAATGGTTTTATTTAGAAGACGTCCCCCTGCCGGACCCTGTTCGGATCGGTCTCCCGGAGTTCAGTAACGCTCCTCTAAAGAAACGCCTAAGCTGGCGTCCTCGGAGCCCCCAGAGGGAGAATGGCAGGGACGTCCTTTACCTGATGACCCGAATAAGGTTGTTGGCTCATTCCGGATTGACCATGATCAGGGTCATGGCCACATGCATTATCCGGGGAGTGCAGCCACTCCAGTATAGGGGCCACCCCACGTGGGATTTCAACGGGGAGGATGATGCCACCCGTCATGGCCGTAAGGGGCCGGGATCGGTCGCCGATCTGATGAAGATCTTGTCCGCATTGTACAAGGGTGAAGAGGAAGAATTTCTTCGCGTCAATCCTCAGGACGGGTTTTCTATGAACAATCCTCCAAGATGGGTAAGCGGACATTTCTTTATGCCCATCCGTTTCATATTCCCATAGTTAAGTACCTTATCTTGTGATTTTGACGCAGGAATTGCGCCGGGCCGTAAAGGATATAAACAGCCCACCTCCACAACCTGAGGATCCGGAATGGTCCCTCGATCCGGCCTCCCAAGAGGATCCAGACATATCTGTGGAGCTGATTGATGGGGCATTTTACCAACTGAGCATCGACAATGCCTTGGTTGCCATTACGGCCGATTACCCCGGAATATTTCCAGCCTCACAGGTAATTGAGACCAAAGTCCCAATACTTTAGAAATGATCCCTTCGTGCTTATCTTTGACCACCGTATATCAATGGTGCTTTGCAGGGGGAGCCCTTGAGGCGGAAGGCCGAACCTGCGGTGGCCAGCCAACAAGGGGCAGCACAACCCAATAGGCTAAAAAGAAGTGCGGTCCGGACTGAAGTGCCGGCGCAGCCGTATGGCGTGTCACCTTATTCCCAAGTTCTATTCCGCAAGGCATACTAACCCTCGCGCTCTTTTCAGGAAAAAGAGCGCTCGCCGGACTATATCCGGAGAGGTTGCCAATCGAGCCTCCGCTAGCCAGGCTTCGAAGCCAGGCCTAGAACCGGAGGCGAACACTAGGCGTGCGTCAGACGCTCCTCCGACAGAGGATGCCGACAGATTGTCCGCCACCAACTCCGAGGTGGAGAGTGCCATGAATCACAAAAGGCCGCCCGGACAATTCTTCGTGGACGCATGTTTCTCCCAAGAGGCATTGGATGCCTTCAATTCGGGAGATGCGCACCTCCGTGCCGCTCAAAATGGTCTAGCCAGAGCCACGGAGCAGTATGTGAAAGACATAAGGGTGAGAAAAATTGATGGTTATATATACCAGTAGCCCCCGAGACTTAAAATAGTTAGAATAACTGATTTAAGGATCAATTATTGTGCAGGATCTTACAGAAAAGAATGCCCAATTGTCCCAGGAGCTTGAAGAGTGCAAAGCCCAACTTGAGGCCGCACAAGCCGCGACAGAGGAAGCCAAGGAGACCCCCTCTGGTAACATACGCTTTCAAAAGATAAGTATGTGATGAAGTGCGGCGTGTGTATAGATCTGACAATGACATTGCAGATGGCACTGGGGTAGATCCGGAAAAGCAACAGCTCTTGCGCCGGTTAAAGGCCGGCGAGAACGTGCTTACGAGGGTGAGGCAGGAGAAAAATAATCTCCAAGATGCCAACACCCAGATGGGTGAGGAGCTAAAGGATGTTCGTTCCCAGCTGTCTGACTCCGTTAAGGAGAATCGGCGGCTTCGACGCGGCATTTTTAGTAAGTGCTTATACTAACTTTTGAAAAAGAGTTCAGCGATGAAGTCAACTAACAGAGTTATGTCTGTAGGTATGCTCACAGGCCGTCCTTCAGAGGAAATGCCCGGTTCTACGGGTGACCTTCTTCCTGAGCTCTTACAACTGCATGAACGAGTTCGGCAGGTGATGAAAGGCGTCACCGAGGCCTTGTGGCCATCCGTCTCCCTGCCCGAAGGCCTTGGGGAGCTTGCAGAGAGGCTCCAGGGAGCGCGGCGGCGCTTCCGATTATGGA
This sequence comes from Aegilops bicornis, assembly GCA_021605145.1. Lineage (NCBI taxonomy): Eukaryota > Viridiplantae > Streptophyta > Magnoliopsida > Poales > Poaceae > Aegilops > Aegilops bicornis. The sequence continues at coordinate 14,618,783 of CM038675.1, forward strand.
AGATATCGGCCTGCCGTCAAGGCGCCAGGGAGGCCTGGGCCATGGTGAAGACGCGGTACACGAAGGCTGACCCAAACCACATGGCCGAGGTCGGGCCTGTGGGGCCTGACGGGAAGGAGATCCCTTTGAGCTTAGTGTACGGCCAGGTAGAATTGGCCGCAAAGTATTCCCAGTAGGACTATAAACTAGACAGCCTGTTAGATGGCATTGAAGAGGAATACAATTAGCCAAATTGACTATGTAATTTAAAGTGACATGTAAAATGCCTTCTAGCCGGATTGTAGATCGTTTGTCTTAGCGGACCTTTTCGCTTCAACCTCGGGACCCGATAGTCAGGAGTGTGTCCGAATACCCTCGTGGTTATATAAAAACCGGGGCATGCGTGGAGACCAGGCGTAGGGGTCATTAGTGCTTTATCAGACAAGTGCCCAACTAGTTATGTTATATTACATGGTTAGCAAGAAACATCTTCCAGGGAGAATAGTTCCGTTAGGGGTTCCTTTCCCTGGGTGGCATGCCCTAAAGTGCATGTCCGGACTACAAAAAAAGCAGAAAAACATATGGGGGCAGATAAATAAATAGGTAAGAAATCTTCTTTTAGTTCACCGACCGAATATTCTCTTAAGAATGCTAGCTTTCGGCTTCACCCAGTCTGAGGTACACATCCGGCTGACCCGGCAGTAACAATCGCAGAGGTGCTCCCTTTACCACCTAGCCGAACAATCAGGAACGTAGGGGTAAGCATAGGAGCCAGGCAACCCAGCTTGGCCAAAACTTAAGTCATATCGATGCATATAATGGTGAACAAAAGGTACATGCGGAAGTGTGACACATGTATTGGGCATGAAACCCTTATAATTAAGCTTCTGTGAAAGAAGCCCCTAGGTACAATGAGCGCGGATAGCGCGTCAAGGGTGTGCGAACAATGCGCTAACGAGCCGTCCAAGGCTTGAAAGAAAAAAGGAGGGAGAAGGAGAAAAATAGAAGACAGCTAAAATGTAAAGTATGGACAGAGGAAGGAGAAGAACTCAGAATCCGGCGCTAGGCGTAGAATCTTCGAAGATGTGCTGCGTTCCATGGGTTCGGCTCGAGTCGGTTATCTGATGCATCTCGCAGACGGTACGCTCCACCGTTCTGGACTTGGTCGATGATAAAGGGACCTTCCCATTTGGGCTTTAGTTTGTCCATTTTCTTGTCCGGCAGGCGTAGAACTAGCTCGCCAACGTTGTAAGTTTTGGCCCGTACTTCTCTGCTTTGATATCTTCGAGCCTGCTATTGATAGAATGCGGAACGGGCTTTTGCTACGTCGCGCTCCTCCTCCAAGGCGTCCAACCGCCCCTGCCGATCGAGCTCGGCTTCTCTTTCTTCGTACATGTGCACGCCGAGGTGAGTCATGAATTATGTCGCAGGCGTAACTGCCTCTGCACCGTATACCATAAAGAATGGTGTGAATCCGGTCGTGCGATTCGGAGTGGTCCGCAGCCCCCAGAGTACGGAGTCGAGCTCCTCTACCCAGTGCGTGTTAGATTCTTTGAGGGACCGCACTAATCTGGGTTTGATGCCGCTCATAATTAGACCATTTGCTCGCTCAACTTGACCGTTAGTTTGAGGGTGATAGACTGAGGCGTAGTCGAGCTTAATGCCCATGTTTTTGCACCAGAGATTCACCTCGTCGGCCGTAAAGTTCGTGCCGTTATCAGTGATGATGCTATGGGGGACACCTTAACGGTGTACGACCCCTGATATGAAGTCTATCACCGGTCCAGATTCGGTCGTCTTGACAGTCTTGGCCTCTATCCATTTGGTGAACTTATCCACCATGACCAGTAGGTATTTTTTCTTGTGGGTTCCCCCTTTAAGGGGTCCGACCATGTCAAGCCCCCTGCACTGCCAAGGGCCAGGTGATGGGTATAGTTTTGAGGGCGGTGGGTGGCATGTGGCTCTGATTAGCAAAGAGCTGGCATCCGGCGATCGCCGACTAAGTCCTGAGCATCTGCCCGGCCGTCGGCCAATAAAATCCTGTACGGAAGGCCTTGCCTACAAGGGCCCGGCTGCGGCGTGGTGCCCGCCGAGTCCGGCATGTATTTCAGCCGTAAGATTCCGCCCTTCTTCTTCGGAGATACACCTTTGAAGGACTCCGGTTGTGCTTTTCTTATAAAGATCTCCCTCATGGACTTTGTAGGCTTTAGATCGCCGCACTATGCAGCGGGCCTCGTTTTGGTCCTCGGGGAGTTCCTGCCTAGTTAGGTAGGCTAGGAATGGTTCTGTCCACGGGGCAATGACTGCCATTATTGCGTGGGCTGAGGATGTTATTTCATTGGTAGAACCACCAACTGTGTCAGAATGTTCGGTGTGGGGCGGTGCGGTTGGATCCGGATTGTTATTTCCGAACTCTCCCTCCCATAATAAGGATGGCTTGAACAGCCTCTCTAGGAAGATGTTGGGGGGGACAGCATCGCGCTTTGCGCCGATGCATGCCAACACGTCTGCTGCCTGGTTGTTGTCCCGGGCTCTATGGTGAAATTCGAGCCCCTCAAACCGAGCTGACATTTTTAGGACGGCATTGCGATAGGCTGCCATTTTTGGATACTTGGCATCAAAGTCTCCATTTATTTGTGATATCGCGAGGTTCGAAACCCCGCGCACCTCTAGGCGTTGAATGCCCATGGAGACTGCCATCCGGAGAGACCATGTAGAAGGGCCTCGTATTCGGCTGCGTTGTTGGAGTCCGTATACATTATCTGGAGTACATATTGAACTGTATCTCCGGTTGGGGACGTCAGAACGACGCCAGCTCCCAGGCCAGCCAACATTTTGGAGCCGTCGAAGTGCATTATCCAGTTGGAATATGCGTCGTACTCTTTAGGGAGTTCGGCTTCGGTCCATTCGGCGACGAAGTCGGCCAAAACTTGCGACTTAATAGCTCTCCGTGGCTTATAGGTTATGTCGAACGGGAGGAGCTCAATGGCCCATTTGGCAATCTGGCCCGTCGCGTCGCGGTTGTTTATAATGTCGTTAAGGGGTTCTTCGGAGGCTACTGTTACTGAACACTCCTTAAAGTAGTGTCGCAGCTTCCGGGATGCCATAAACACCGCGTACGCTATCTTTTGATAATGTGGGTATCGTGACTTGCATGGAGTTAGGATAGTGGACACGTAGTAAACTGGTTTTTTAAGAGGGAACTTGTGTCCGTCCGTTTCTCGTTCGACAAAGAGCACCGCGCTTACAACTTGATGAGTTGCCGTGATGTATAATAGCATTGGTTCGCCTATGTTGGGTGCGGCCAGGACCGGGTTTGTTGCCAATATGGCTTTTATTTCTTCGAGTCCGGCCGTGGCCGCATCAAATCCACTCGAAGTGTTCAAAAGGCGTCGGAGGAGGCGATAAAGGGGTAATGCCTTTTCTCCCAAACGGGAGATAAAGCGGCTTAGAGCCACCACGCATCCAGTCAATTTTTGTATTTGTTTGAGGTATTTTGGGATATCCAATTGTGACAGAGCTCGGATCTTGGCTGGGTTTGCTTCCATTCCTCTACCGGATACAATGAAGCCCAAGAGCTTTCCGGCCGGTATGCCGAAAACGCATTTTTCCGGGTTGAGCTTAATGTCATATGTTCGGAGATTATCGAATGTGAGCCTCAAGTCGTCTACTAGAGTTTCGACGTGCTTGCTTTTGACGACCACATCGTCTACGTATGCCTCCACTGTTTTGCCGATCTGGTTTGCCAGACATGTCTGAATCATGCGCTGATATGTTGCGCCGGCATTTTTGAGCCCGAAGGGCATTGTGTTGAAGCAGAATGGGCCGTATGGAGTGATGAATGCCGTGGCGGCTTGGTCAGGCTATGCCATCTTAATTTGATGGTAGCCGGAGTATGCGTCGAGGAAACACAATGAATCGTGTCCTGCGGTAGCGTCGATGATTTAATCGATGCGGGGGAGGGGGAAGGGATCCTTTGGGCAACCCTTGTTGAGGTACTTGAAATCGACGCATAGGAGCAATGATTTGTCCTTCTTTGGTAACAACACCCGGTTTGCTAGCCAGTCCGGATGTTTTATATCTCTGATGAATCCGGCCTCCAATAGTTTGGCTAGCTCCTCTCCCATGGCATGTCTCTTTGGTTCGGAGAAACGCCGAAGAGCCTGTTTGACTGGCTTGAATCCTTTTAGGATGTTTAGGCTGTGCTCGGCCAGCCGACGTGGGATTCTTGGCATGTCCGAAGGGTGCCAGGCAAAAATGTCCCAATTTTCACGTAGGAATTCTCTTAGTGCGGCATCTACATCAGGATTTAATTGTGCCCCGATGGAGGCCGTTTTGGTAGGGTCCGTTGGATGGACTTGGAATTTGACTATTTCGTCCGCTGGTTTGAAGGAAGTGGATTTGGATCTCTTATCGAGTATCACATCGTCCCTATTTACCATGGAGCGCAGCGCAGTGAGTTCCTCGGCCGCTAGGGCTTCGGATAGTGCCTCAAGGGCTAGTGCGGCTGTCTTATTTTCGGCACGGAGTGCTATGTCCGGGTCCCTAGCAAGAGTAATGATTCTGTTGGGCCCGGGCATTTTGAGCTCCATGTACCCATAGTGGGGTATAGCTTGGAAAATTGTGAATGCCTCTCGCCCTAATAGAGCGTGGTATCCGCTGCTGAACAGGGCCACTTGGAACGTGACTTCCTCGGACCTGTAATTATCCAGCATGTTGAACACCACATCCAGTGTGATTTTTCCTGTACTGCGTGCTTCCCGACTGGGGATTATTCCTCTAAAGGTTGTGCTGCTTCGCTCAATGCGGCTCCAGTCTATCTCCATTTTTCGGAGGGTTTCCTCGTAAATGAGGTTCAATCCGCTGCCACCGTCCATGAGTACCTTGGTAAGGCGAAAGTCGTCCACTGTCGGACTGAGGACCAACGCGGCTGGTGCTCGGACTGTTCGGAATTTTGGTTCGTCACTGGCATTAAAGGTAATAGCAGTGTCACTCCATGGGTTTATTGTTGCTACTTGGTAGACTTCAGCGAGGCTACGGAGTGTTCGCTTTCGCATATTATTTGACGCGAAAGTCTCGAAGACTGTTAATACCGTACTGGTATCCTTGGGTTGGTGCTCTAGAGCTAGAAACTCTTCGCCACTTTTGGCCACCTGCCGTAGTATCCAACATGCTCTAAGGCTATGAGTTGGAGTGGCGCCCTCTGTATTATGAATTTTACAGGGTCCATTGAGCCATCCCTCCAGTACGGTTCCATGCCCTATAGAGGGTTTTTGCTTTTTGGTATTTAACCCAGGTGCCTGGCGATGATGCACCCTTTTATTTTGGACTGGGGTTGTATTCAAGGCCGGATTGTCCCAAAATCTTGATTCGGTTTTCCAGGCGCTTTCCATCGCACAGTACTTTCGTACTATGGACGCCAAGTTGACAAAGCGTGTGATGTCACGGCGACTTATAGCGTTTAGGATCCCGTTGTCCGTGCAATTGTTGCAGAATAATGAGATTGCGTCCTCCTCGCGGCAGTCCTTTATCCTGTCCATAACCAGGAGGAATCTGGCCCAGTAATGGTGTACTGTTTCTGCGGGCTCTTGCCGAATTTGAGATAGGTCGCTTATGTTTGGGTGGGCGGGTGGAATTAAATCCGGAACCGCGCCCAATCTCAGACTTAAGGGCCAAGGAGCTTCCGAACTTGGAAGCTTGGATTCTTGGATGTTGTCCAATGAATCTAGCCCGCCGCCTGACTTTAGGTTCAGGGCTTGAGTGACATCCTCTCCTCCGCGGGAATCCGGCATGGAGGGATTGGGAATCCGGACATAGCTAGTCCTTAAGATAGAAGAAGGGTCGCCTAATTGTTCCTCCACCACAACGACGTGTGGGTAACCTGGGGAGAGTTAATCTCTCTCAGATCGGGTTTAGGCCCAAGCTGATCATAGTCTGTGGCGACTCCCAGGGCGGCGATGCGATCCAAGAGCTCGTTTAAGGAAGAGAGCTCCATCGGATCTAGTTGCTCGGCGAGCTCCGAGTTAACGTGAAGATTGCTTTAGATGAACCGAGAAGTCATCGTCGGCGCGGTGGCCGAACAGGCGGTCATAAGAAAACCGCCTAGCCGGAGAGTTTGGCCGACAGCCAAAGCTTCCTTAGCGACAGTCCCGTCTTTAAAGACGGGATGAGGCATCCTTCCTGACGGCGACGATATAGAGGAACTCTCAATGAAAGCACCAATGTCGATGTCAAAACCAGCGGATCTCGGGTAGGGGGTCCCGAACTGTGCGTCTAGGCGGATGGTAACAGGAGACAAGGGACACGATGTTTTTACCCAGGTTCGCGCCCTCTCTATGGATGTAAAACCCTACTCCTGCTTGATTAATATTGATGATATGGGTAGTACAAGAGTAGATCTACCACGAGATCGAGGAGGCTAAACCCTAGAAGCTAGCCTATGGTATGATTGTTGTTCGTCCTACAGACTAAAACCCTCCGGTTTATATAGACACCGAATAGGGTTAGGGTTACACAGAGTCGGTTACAATGGTAGGAGATCTACATATCCGTATCGCCAAGCTTGCCTTCCACGCCAAGGAAAGTCCCATCCGGACACGGGACGAAGTCTTCAATCTTGTATCTTCATAGTCCAGGAGTCCGGCCAAAGGTCACAGTCCGGCTATCCGGACACCCCATAATCCGGGACTCCCTTAGTCGGAGTTGAGCATTCCAATATAACTCCCCTTCAAACGACTTTTCTGCGCTTGCCCAACAACTTTGGTTTTATGGACCAGGACCAATTTAAGCTTAGACCATGGTCAAGTCATAACTGATTGGATAACATTCTCTTAAGCACCTGCAAAACTCTATAATGTGGATGATCAAATGTAGCTTCCGATGTGTATGAGAAGGAAGCGTCTCACATGACTCTTACATAGAAACCAACATGGTCTATGAATTAGCATGAACTGTTTATTGAATTTGGTTGCCCTTGTAAAGCGACCGTGAAGAGAGTAGCAAAAGAAGCCCATGAAACATATCGATTTTTTTTCCTGACTAGCAAGTGGATAGGCTCAGATGGCATAGTTGATGTGTTCTGGTATGTATCTTTTATTTGCCATTTTTGTCTTTGTCTCAGGGGATTGATGACTTTCCTCTACACTGACGGAACCTTGGTGGCTGGTAAAATAAGAAGGAAACATGCCTGCGTACAGTTGGTAATAGAACCCACTAGAGATCATTCAATCGGACGTCCTCCACAAAGTAAAACTAGAGTAAGTGGCGTAAGATAAGATACATGTTCACTTTCATCGACCAATATACCTGAAATTGCTATACTTAAAGTCGAGAGCTAGAGAGAGTAAATGAGACGTTTAAAGGATGAAGCTAAAGCTTCCTTTGCCTTCCTTGGCCACAAGGGAGTCATCAAAGTCTAAGTCCATACACTTTCTAGCTAGTATTGAATCATGGAAGATTTGATTCTATTTTTGTATGTCTCCCAAGGGATCCAATCAGAAGGAAGTCCCTCGCTTCGCTCATGATAGTCGGTTGAGTCCCCTTTTTCTTTTTCGTTGAGTTCTCCTCTCCTCTGTTCCTTGTCTCCGATCTGATTGATTTGCATCTTCACGGAAGCACTTGGTTTGCCCCTTACTATAACCATCCCACTCAATCTTTTACACCGATGTTTCATATTCTCTCAACCAGGTCATGATAAGAAATACTGCCAAATCTTTCTGAAATGAGAGAAGAATGAAAGGCACGCTATAACTAACTGCTGAAAAAGCCAAGATTAGCGCTAAGAAAGAACCCTAGTTCAAGTACCAGCATTTCACCCCAACGTTTTTGTACTTCAAAATGCTTTCCCCCGCTTCCTACTTTCGTTAGTCAGACATGGCTTATGTAGTGGCGGCACTCCTACGTGCTCCAACCGATCCTCATTGGAGATTATATGAAAGGTCTTGAAAACTGTCGTGACGATTTGGTGACGAAGGTCATCAGGGTGACTATGGAAGGTTTTCCCGGTAGTCGTTTCATGGGAAAAAAACATCACAATTTCACAAATTCAAGGTGGGCCAAGGATCTAAAAACGGAGAAGTTAATATACACAGTGTTGTACCACCGCACAAAACATGATAAAGTCACCAAAGGCCAAACTAACCTAAATGTGATGATTTCGACAACACTCTCACCTCGACGATGACATGTACTGATCCAACTAAACACAATGGTTGTGACGGCGCGTGCAATTTGCAGTTTTCATGGGTATTCATCTTTTGCAGTGCTTTGCCAAAAAAGTCAAGTATTTCCCCTTTCCACATGATTTAAACATATTTTTTATACTGTACTATTATAGGGTGTAAAACGGAGGACCAAAATACCCTTGTTGCCCACATGATGTCAAAGCTGGGCAAACGGCCCGGGCCGGCCTATCGTAATTGTGCCTGTCACGACATGGCCTGCCGGGGCATGATTACTATACAGGTCGTGCCGTGCTGGCCTGCGTGCTACAGCCTGCAACCCAGGCACGACCTAGATGCTAATCGGGCCGGCCCGCTGGCATGCTGGCCTGCCTGCTGTTTAGCCTATTGGGCATTTTTTGGTCCTATTTTTACCTAACGGGCTAGTATTAGGCCATATATATACAAAACAGAAAATACATTAAAAAAAAAGATAACTGGGATGTGTTGTGCCGGCCCGCATGCTCAGCCTAGCAGCCGAAGCACGGTCCAGGGCGTGCCACGCCTGGCCCATGGCGGGCCGTGCCAGTGTGCTCTAGGGCCGCCCTGGTTGGCCTGGTCCATTTAGCCAGCTTTGCACGATCCCCATTTCCTAGCCCCTTCTCTTCCTCTCCCACGGCGGCGCACGAACACGCAGCAGTCGCCGATCCTGAGAGAGAGAGAAGAGAAGCTCCAGGCCTTTCCTTTAGAAGGCCAAACCGAATCCCCACCCGACCACGCAGATGGCACCGCCGGCGACGTCCATGGCCGATATACCGGATGTGATGCTCGAGGAAATCTTCCTCCGCCTCACCGCTGCCGAAGACCTCGCCCGCGCCTCCACCACCTGCCCCTCCTTCCGCGGTGTCATCGTCGACCACGCCTTCCTGCGCCGGTACCGCGCTCTCCACCCGCCGCCTCTCATCGGCCTGCTCCAAGACACCTTCAGCCCAGCCCAGCCGCCGCACCCCTCCGCTGTCGCCGCTCGCGCCTTCCTTGGCTTCGACTTCTCCTGCTCATCCTTCCTCCCCTCCACCCCCGGCCATACCTGGCGTCCAGTTGATTTCTTTGACGGACGCGCCCTCCTCGCCGGCCCCCAAGACAAAGAAGACCGCCAATTTTGGGTCAGGGACCTGGTTGTGTGCGACCCCATTCACCACCGCTACGTCCTGCTGCCCGCCATTCCAGACGACCTGAAAGCGCTGGCACCTCAACTGGACCTCCTCATTCTGGAGGCCTTCCTTGCTCCTGGCCAGAATGAGGAGGACCCTTTATCATTCAGGGTGATGTGCGTGGCGCAATGCACAACCAAACTGCTCATTCTCGTCTTCTCCTCCTCTTTGGGTGAACAAGGACAGTGGCATGCTCATACATTTGATCAATGGAGTGGTCAGGCTACATCTGCTTCCGGTGGTTCATTTATCCACTCTCATGGTGGGTTGTCCAATCGTCAATTCGTCCACGGATGCTTCTATTGGCATTTGCATTTTCGGAACGAGTTGCTTGTGCTGGACGTGCGTGCAATGGAGTTGTCTGCCATCAACCTCCCACCTGAACGAGGGACTAACAGTTTTGCCCTTGTTGAGGCAGCAGAAGGGATGCTCGGAATGCTCACTGAAGGCTATGGCGAGGACAACGATAGTGACCCATTTTGGCTCACGTATTCCATTCTGAGAAATAACCAATGGCACTTTAACAAGGTTATCCAATTGCCAGTAAACGATGCTGCTCTTGTTGGTGTAGCCGGGGGATACCTTCTCCTAGAAGCGTTGTACACCACAACTGCACAAGAGGCGCTGAAATTTGGATGCTTTTCCGTGGACGTCAAGACATTGCAGGTCCAGTTTTTCGCTGAGCTTAGCAAACCCTTCATGTATGCTCGACTATATGCTGGTTTCCCACCATCATTTGTTATACAGCAAATAGCAATGTGTTGCAGGGATTTTTTTTGATGATAACATGCTTTGCCACTTTGCTCCTTATATGCTTGCAAACAGTGCTGGTTATGGATGCAGGCAAGTCATATCTTGCCCAGCATTTGCCATGTATTAATACTAACCTTGTCTGCAGTTTAATACTAACCTCTGTACCAAAATGTAAGACATTTTTGGTTTTGCTTTCTTTTTTTTTTTGCATAAAAACGTCTTACATTTTTTAATGGAGGGAGTAGCAAACCCCACCCCTTGTTTGTAGGACTGTCAAAGGTGATGAGGTAGTTCTGCCGGTTCGTTTTTACATGGTTACAACTACTGGCTGTTTACAAATCCCTTGAATCTCTAAAAGATTAGGTGTGCCCTGCTTAAAACATGAGTTTGCTTGATTCAGTGTAATCCTGTAATGACAAGATCTAAACGAAATGATTTGGCTTGGGAACCAGATAGCAGATTGGTTTCAAGTCACCATGTGTTGCGGATGTGAAAAATATTTGGGGCAGGAGACCTTGTACATGTACAACTGAATTTAAATACTACTCCCTCTGTCCCAAAATATAAGAACGTTTCTAAATCTACACTAGTGTCAAAAACGTTCTTATATTATGGGACGGAGGGAGTAGATCGTTGATTCGCTGGGCATAAGGACGCTTAGAAAAAAATTGCATTTTGCAGCAGATCTACCGTGCAATTGAGCTTTCAAAGGCATGTTGCTTTTCATGCTGCAGGAGCACTTAGACCCAGGGCTAGTTATGTGCAAACTGAAATTATGTAACAGCGGCTGCTGCTGAGAAGCATTCAAAGGGCGCCAGAAACAAACGACAAGGCTATCAAGGGTATTATGAATGAGAAAGAGCGCTCACTTTTCACAAACAACTAGGCCACTTTTTTTCTGATGCTAGTTTTCACAAACGGCTAGGCTAGCATGGGTGTTATGAAATCTCAATTTCCAGTTGATTACCTTGGTCAGCTATACCTTGTGTGAGTAGAAACAAGAAATCATCGAATACCACCTCTTCGGGTTTTTTCTCCACTGAATAGCAGTTTTAAAAGTAATGAGGTACTTCTATGGTCAGTTTGTTTCCTACAAGGAATTGAAATCCACTATAGTTGTACAGTTGGATTTTTGCGTATATCTTTTTTTTTTTTTTGCGGAAGTGATGAACTTCTAGGAAGTTGCATATAGTGGAATTTATCATAGGACTACAAGGAGAATAATAGTGTTATTCTAAGAAATACCATGTGCACTATTTGTTCCCTCACCTCATATATTCAATCAGTTGGCTTCTTTTATAGATCACCTTTCTACATCTATCATTTCTTGAAAATCATCTATCTAGGAGGATGACACGTCTCTGGCGATACGCCCCAGGCGACTCCAACGATCGACAGTGGCCGGCGTGGTACATCCTTGACCTAAGGGCGGCCGGAGTACTCATGTACCACTGGGTGGTGGTGGTGCGCTGCGCCTCTACCACAAAGCTGCTCCTCGTTGACGAGGGCGTATGTATGGTTTGACTCACGAGTGAGTCAAGGGGTGCTCCTGACCCCGTGCACCACGGTCACGTTTCCGTGTCACTTCGCGTGCATCAAGGATGCGGGGCGGTGCGATGCGACGCGCACCTCAGGACCCAATCATGGTGGAAGCATGGGCCATGGGGGATTTAATTCCAGTGGTTGGCCAGGTGGGTTAACTCGCTCACGTTCTGTATTCCACTTCCTCCCCTACCTTGGTCCGTGTGAGGCGGCTGCTCCCAAACCTCCCAGTGCAAGCGAATCGTGAGGATGGTGGAGATTGAGGAAGAGAAGATGTGGATGTTTGCGGGCGGGGATGCGAGGAATTGTGCCCGTCTGCGCGAGATCGAATCTTGGTTCAGCAGCAAAGGGGAATTGCAAGCCGAAGCATGAGCGATTCGAGATGGCCTAACAAAGGAGGTGGAATCATTGTTTGGCAGGGCGAGGCGCAGGCACTCACTGAAGATCCTCATGTGGGCGGTGGATCAGGCCAATTCGTCGGTGAGGGCGACGACGCAGAGGTGGGCAGCGCTCATCTCGTTTGACACCACTCCATTGGATCTGGCTATGCGGGCATGGACACTCAGATTCCACGAGACGGTGCTAGCCCTTCTAGCGCCGCCGTCGACTCTGGCCCCGATTTGTGATCCAGGACGGGCTGGTGGTGACTCGCATGCCAGAGATGGTGCCCCAGACCGCTCCAACTCAGCGTTCCACCCAACTGGCACCACCCCCAGCAACTCCGACCCCCCCCCCCCCCCCCCGCCGCTCGGCGCAACTCATGGGAAATGATGCATGAATTCTACGCTAGCCAGCAACCGCTTCTGGATGCTGGCTAGCGAGGATTCAGGTGATGATTCTGGCGGGGGGGGGGGGGGGGGGGTTAGTGGCTCCAAAGTAGGTATGGATTTTCCAGATCGTATTGATTCTCATTACCTTCACCTAGTTACTAATGTTGATAGTGGGAGTTGGGGTAACAATATGAAAATGCAACGTGGTCGTATCAGAGGAGCAAATCATAGAATTAAAACTCAAATGAACGAACATGTTCAGAGTTTGCTGCTTAAAAATGCAGAACAAAAAATAGAGGATGAACATATTGGGGGGTGCTTTAGATTGTCAGAATGACCTCCCGTCTGTCAATTCTCCCGATTGGGGAAGATACTATAACAAAAAAAATTGATTTAGCAATGATAAAAATTAAGCATCTCATTCCCGAAGCTTGTGATTTATGTCGTCTTCCTAGATATTTGACGGATATAGAAGGGGACGATGATTTCACTAGAAATGTATTAGAGGGAAAAAATATGTATCACAGATGTTGAGATTGAAAAGATCAGGATGACTGACATAATACCTACCAATGAGATGTTGGAGGTTTTTTCTTATGAGCTCAATTGGGAGGGGGATTCAGATATTTGAGATCTGTAGCTTGAGAAGTGACAGCGGATTGGGCCTAGGAACTACTGATGAGGGCTTTGGGCCTACTAGCACTGGGCCTAGTGGGATGCCTTGGTGTGGAGGCCCAGATAAAACTGGGTGGCTGGGGGTATTTAACACCTGGACTTCGCTCCCTTGCTCGTCGGAGCCACACTTCTTGTCATCACCAAATGCTAACGAGAGAGTGGCGGTGGATAGAGCTGGGAGGGAAGAAGTAGAAGAAGATCTGCTGACGGACGAAGCAAGGATGGCTGAGAGACAAGATAATTGGCGTCCAAGGATGAGCAGAGGTGGTTTGGGGAGAGGAACTCGTTTGGTACATTTTGGGACAATTATAGCAGAGATTTCGGAAGGCAAGATCATAGAGACCCGGATAATTTCGACTGTAGAGAGAGAGATGGTGGTTTCAGAGGCGGATCTGGGACTAATAGTAGTGGATCTGGAAGCAAAGGGATGCAATTGGACAAGGGAATGATTTTGTTGGTTAGTTAGGCAAGAGGGTATAACTTTGTTAGATTTATGGGTCAGCAAGATAGTTTGCAATTTGGGCAGAAGTGTTTTGGGGCTGGTAATGGATTATTAGCAGGTAATTAAAATTTTCAACTTGTGGACACGGGACCAATTTACAGATGCAAGGGGGTGGGGGTTGATGTTATGCCGAACCAGAATTACCCTCAAATGGTTCCTGTTGGCTTGGGTTTGGGCTAATTTGGATTTATGCATTAGGAGCAAATTACACAGCAATATCAGTATTTGCTTGCCAATGTACCTAAGCAGGCGGTTTTACAAACTCAAGGAGTTGGAAAAGAAGATGGGGGCAAAGACTCAAACAAGAAAAATAATGCTAGTGGGTCAAAGGAGTTGTTCTGTGCCAAATGTAAGGGAGAGGGGCATCAAAAAAACGAGTTCAGTGGGGTCTTCCAAAGACCCTCACATAGCACAAAAGAGCGTATTGTGCTGAAGCAGACTAAACTTGTTGCAAAGTATGTAGGATATAGTGCTAAGGGGCTTGGCTGTCTGCTGGTGCAAAATAAAAAAAGACATATCTATTGCAGAACATGCCAATCCTAAGGTGCTGATAACTGTTTACTTAGGACAACTGAATGAAACTACTATATCTCAAGGTTTCAGCAAAATGTTTGAATGGGGATGGAGATGGAGAGATAAGTTTCAAAGTCCAAAAACTTTCTTAATGAGATTCCCTAACAAGGCCAAGCTGGTCGAATTACATTTTTTGAGAAATTCACTGTATTGGGAACAAGGGCCATAGTGGAGGTTGACTTCTGGAGCCTGACACTTTGAGACATTATCAGGGAATCTATGAGATTGGATCTACTTTGGGGCCTGTGGTGGAGGTTGATGTAGAACATATTCATTCAAAAGAAGAAATTAGATTGAAAGTTGGGGTGAGAGACATGCACAAGATTCCAGCTGGGACTGAAATCACTACAAAAGATATGTTTTTGTATGACATTGGTTTTGAATTTGAGTCCATTGCAGAATAGGGATGGTATAAGTTTGATGATGGGAACAAAAGGAAAATATTTGACTTCTTATCCTTGGAAGGTGTGCCTAAACAAAGAGACAATGATCTGCATAAGAAGAACAGACAAACTGACCCTGTCAAACACAATGTAAGTCTGGGGAGCCTGGGCTTATACAGTACAAACATGTTGTGCATGGGGATGGGCAGAGCAAAGCTTTTGTTGGGAGGTTGTAGTGGTAATATAGAGCAAGAGGTGGCTGTGAACAGGAAAGAGGAACATAATTTTCTCATGAGGCTCAGATTGGCAGAGGAGATGGCTGCCAGACAGGCTGCTCAACTAATGATGGAAGAGAAAAAGAGGAAAGAAGTAGAAATTGTTAAACAAAGTCTAGAGAGAGAGAGAGGTGAAAAGTCATCATGAACTTCTACAAATTAATCTAAAGCTAGTTGATGAAGTGAGAGAATCTCAATCTGATGATAAAAGTCTAGAGAGGGAAAATGAGACTTTGGATGGTGGTGAGCTTAGGGGAAGGTGTGGCTACAGGAAAAAGCATGACATAAATGGAATTCCTTGAACAGGAAATAGGGCTAGGGTACTTGGAGGCACTTGATTATAATGTTAGCCAGGAACAAGATTCCATTGAAACTAACGTCAAAATGATAGGAAGAGGAGAACTAGAACTAAAAGAAGAACAGAGACTTAGAAGATGTGAAAGGCTCAAAAGGAAAAGAAGATCACATCATTACTGCTTTAGCAAGGAGAGAGCTGCTAAGAAGGACAACTACGGTGAGCATAATTCTCCTGCTTTATTGCTTCCATCTCATATTTACTTGCGGAAAGTGGCTAGTGGTGTGGAGTTTAGTTTAGGTAAAAATATTGATGTGATTGAACGCAATATTAAGCTTATTAAAGCATTGGAACATGCTAGAATTGATTTGTGGGTTGCTAATAATAATACAAATACAAAAAATGTCCACATTCCTGAGATAACACATATTATTGAAACTGGGGAGCATAGCTTAGAAGAATTGATACAACATGATGAAGAAAGAAATGATGACGACAATATTGATGATTGGGATAAGTTGAGAGGGACTTTCTCTCCAAAAAAGGGAAAAATAAAGACAAACACTAGAAATTCTGGTGGCAAAACTTCTATTATTATCAAAACCTTTGAACAATCTTGGGAAAAAAGATGAGAGGTATCTATTGGAATATGAGAGGTTTTGGTACTGATATTAAGAAAAGATTTCTTAGATAAATGATCATGGATATGAAAGTTGTTTTCTTGGCTTACAAGAAACTATGAGACAACAATTTTCTAGAACTTATTTGCAAAGCGTATGTGCTGGTAGAGATTTTCATTGGCATGTTACTCCTAGAGGTAAATCTGGGGGCATGTTACTAGTGGTCAATTATACTATGCTTGATGTGATTTCACAAGGTGAAGGTGAACACCACATCAAAATGGTTGTTCAAGATTTGAAAACAAGGCTGATTTGGGACCTGATAG
Source organism: Aegilops bicornis (assembly GCA_021605145.1). NCBI lineage: Eukaryota > Viridiplantae > Streptophyta > Magnoliopsida > Poales > Poaceae > Aegilops > Aegilops bicornis. Next base: position 14,634,846 of record CM038675.1, read on the forward strand.
TAGTTTATGGGGAAGCCCAGCCAGATAGAAAGGCTGCTTTCCTTGCCAAATATCCAGAATTTGCCAAGATAATCCTAACCCTATTTAAATAGGTGGAGATTTTAACTTAACTAGAAAAGCCGCTGAAAAAAACTATCCAGGATCTCCTGATCACCGGAGCTTCCTCTTTAATGCTATTTTGGAACAAGCTGGGGTTAGAGGATTAGAAATGCATGGTAGATAATTCACCTAGGGAAATAATATCCCTGTCCCCACCTTTCAAAAGGTTGACATAATTCTCTGTAGTGTGGAATGGGAAGAGAAATTCCCTTTGACACAGGTTTCTGCCTTGGTCAGAGAAAAAATCTGACCATACTCCTCTTTTTCTAGATTCTGATGATATACACAGATCTAATCATATATTTAGATTTCAAAATTCTTGGCTTTTGAGAGAAGGAATTGACAAAATTTTATGTGATGTTTGGCACGATCCAAACATTACTGGTAGCAATAGAGATAAATGGCAAACTAGGTTTAGATTACATAGAACTAAATTAAAAGGGTGGAAGAGGAACATGAATGCCTGGTACATAGAGCTAAAAAGATATACTCTCTAAGCTTGATGCTATTGATAAGAACTTTGAGATTTTTAGGCTCACTACTGAAGATAGAAATGAACAAATGGAGCTTAGAGCCCCGTTGGATAGGCTCCTTGAACAGGAAGAAACTAAATGGAAACAAAGTGCTAAAGTAGATGAATTGCTAGAGGGGGCTCCTCCAATATGAAGAAACTAAATGGAAACAAAGTGCTAAAGTAGATGAATTGATGGAGGGTGATGGCAACACTAAACATTTCTCATGCCAAGGCTAATGGCAGGCGTAAGATAAAGAAAATTATTTGTCTATACCAAGAGGAAGGGAGAATTGAAGGAGATAAAAACTTGATGGATTACATCACTCTCTTCTACAAAAAAAAATTGGTCCTCCTGATGATTCTTCTTTTTCATTAGATGCTGATAATGCTAAGAAAAACTGCGAAGAACACAGTGACAAATTGACTAAGAAATTCTCTCTAGAGGAGATTAAATATGTTGTTTTTATGGCTCATAGTAAATCTCCTTGTCAAGATGGCTTCACTACTGAATTTTATTAGCGCTTCTGCGATTTATTTTGAGAAATGATTTGAAGGCTCTTTTAGATGATTTTACAGAAGGATCAACAGATATCAGCAGACTGAACTATGGCATTATTACCCTAGTGTCCAATATAAAAATACAAATCAAATTCAAAAATTCAGACCCGTTTTCTGTTAAATGTGAGTTTTAAAATTGTTACCAAAGTCTTGATGAACAGACTCAACTTGGTGGCTATTGAAGTTATTTCTCCAATTCAAACTGCTTTTGTTAAAGATAGATATATTATCAAAGGGGTCCTGACTCTTTATGAAGCTCTAAATAGTATACATAGAAAGAAACAAAGTGCTTTGCTTCTTAAATTAGATTTTGGAAAGGCCTATGATAAAATTGTTAAATGTGAGTTTTAAAATTGTTACCAAAGTCTTGATGAACAAACTCAATTTGGTGGTTACTGAAGTTGTTTCTCCAATTCAAACTACTTTTGTTAAAGGTAGATATATTATGGAAGGGGTCTTAACTCTTCATGAAGCTTTAGACAGTATACATAGAAAGAATCAAAGTGTTTTGCTTCTTAAAGTAGATTTTGAAAAGGCCTATGATAAAATAAAATGGTCTTTTGTTTTTTTTAATGTTTAAAATGAAGGGATCTCCATACAAATGGATAGATTGGGTTATGAAAACTATTCAAGGAGGTAAAGTTTGTGCAAGGTAAATGATAACTTGAGGACTTATTTTCCCACTCACAAAGGATTAGGACAAGGGGACTCTTTATCCCCTTTAAAATTTGATTTGGCAGCAGATGCCCTGGCTATAATGCTCGATAATGCTAAGAAAACTGGCCTACTAAAGGGGGTCCTAGATGAAAATGTTACAAATGGGATAAACATGCTGCAATATGCAGATGACACCATCTTCTTGCTGCATTATGATTATGAAAGTGCACACAATTTAAAGTATGTGATCTGCCTTGTTGAACAAATGTCTGGTCTGAAAATTAACTTCCATAAAGGTGAACTTTCCTTTTTGGAAATGTTGTCGATAAGGCAAATGAATATTCCAAAATCTTTACCTGCCCTGTTGGCACTCTACCTATGAAATATCTGGGGTTGCCTGTAGATGAAACAGGGTTAGGAACAAACATTGGAAACCTCTTGAGGAAAAGGTGGAAGGGAAATTGGCAGGGTAGATTACTGGCTAGTGATGGGGGGATCACTCTGATCCAGTCTTCCCTGACTAGGGTCCCATACTTTATGATGTCTTTCTATGGGCTGCTAGTGGGTGTTTGTAAATGCATGGATTTTTTTAGGCTAGATTGATGTGGCAAGAAAATAATGATAAGAAAAAACACCATCTTGTTAAATGGTCAGATGTCAGCAAACCTAAAGATATGGGGACTAGGAATGCAAAATTTAACCCCGATGAGCAAAGCATTATTATGCAAGTGGTGGTGAAAACTGCTAAATTCACATGGTCTTTGGCAGGAAATAATTATTAGTAAATATGAGAAGAAAAAATGCTTGAATGCAGTCATAGCAGGCTGGGGGATTCTCAATTCTGGTGTGAAATATTAAAGCATAGAGATCATTTCCTTTCCCTTTTTAGATTTAATGTGGGAGATGGAAAAAATGTGAGATGTAGGAAGATTGGTGGATAGGGCCCAAAGCTCAGAAATTTAGTTTTCCAAGATTATATATTATTTGCTTTGAAAAAAAATCTCAAAGATGTCCTGGATAATGGGATTGACTGTAAAATTTAGGAGAACCCTCACTAGAGATGCTCTTGAATTGTGGGATCACATCAAAGAAGCTTGTGCTTCATTCATCAAATGGACTCTGACTAGAAATGGCATTTATTCTCTCAAATCTTTCTATAGACACTTGATTGAAAATGGGATTAAATACCACATTTCTTTATATGGAAAATTAAAATGCCACCTAGGGTAAAAGTGTTCATGTGGCTAGCTCTTAGGAATAACATCCTCACAAAAGTTAATTTGCTCCGTAGAGGATGGAAAGGTGACAAAAAGTGCCCCTTTTGTGGGCAAGTTGAAACTATTGATCGTCTCTTCTTTTCCTGTTAGTTTGCTCGTTTACTATGGAATATATTAAAATGTGCTTTTAACCTGATAACATAGATTTTGTTATTGGATTTGGGTGAAAAAAATTAACAAAGAGGAAAGGGCACTAGTGATGGTGGGAATTTCCGCCATTTGCTGGACTTTATGGAAATTGCGCAATAGGGTTATTTTTTATAACAAGGTGGATGGCTCTTGCATTCCAGTTAATCTGTTTTTGGAATGGCTTCATGATTGGAATATTTTGCAGAAATACCCTGCAAGAAGTAAGCTGATGGCGGCAGGAGTGAGACAGGTTGGAAAAGTTGTTGAGGAGATTTTCATGGCGGCTCATGGTTTAGCGAGATGCTGCTGCTAGAGTTCTACACTCGGGAGGCACTGATAGTCTGCTTATCGTGAGACACATCTCCGAGCATATCTTCTCCACTATCTTTTTCTTTGCTAGATTGTATCCATATCTATGTAATAAGGTAGAAGTATTGTTTCTCCTAGACATGTCAGCCCTTGTTTGATACTGTGTTTGTTGGTTCTGGACCATTCTGTGAGCCAGGCCTTAGATCGGGGTGCTTTTGAGGGAAGTGTGAGGGGGGGGGGGGATGGCTCCTTCCCTCCATCTCCCTTAAGTGGCTTGGATGCGTAGTTGATGTTGCCGCCTTTATTTTCTTTTTAGTTTGAACTCTTTGTAAGACTTCGTAGTATCTAGTAATGGATATCGGAGAGGCGAACTCTCTTTTATAAAATAAAACATCTATAATTTCTTAGCTCTCATTATTTTCTCCTCTGGATGCATCTGCCTCTTCACCCATTAGTTTTAACACATCTTCCACCATATGGCCCTTTTTTTTTGCTAGAAACATTTCTAGATGGGTTAGTTTCTAGTCTTTCCTATAATTTATTTGATGCATAATTTGTCGTTGAATCTCCTTGGTTTCTTCGGGATTGACTCGGTATGGGGCTTTGTTTGGTAGAGGTGCTCCGGGGATGAGGTCGATTCGATGCTCAATGCCTCGAAGAGGAGGTAGACCCGGAGGTAGTTCATCGGGGAAACTATATTGGAATTCCTGCAAAAGAGATTTAAACACTAAAGGTAGCTCATGAGAGGTGTTAGTTGTTGGGTCTCCATCCTTGCACACAAGGACAAAGTGCATCACACTAGATGGGTTCTCACACACTTCTCTCATCTCACTTTTGGTGGCAAATAGGATGAGGTTTTTCTCTCTAGGCGAAGAGGCGCTCAAGTTTGGCTTGTGTCTCTCACTCACTTTTTGGTGGATCACTTTCTCACTTTTGTCTCTATGATTGGTGGCTTGCTTGTCGGCTATCACTTGACTAGGAGACATAGGTAGTAGCACATATTCCTTCCCTTTCATCTTGAAGCTATAGTGATTGGTGCGCCCATTGTGGATGACACCACGGTCGAATTGCCATGGTCGACCTAGAAGTAGGTGGCAAACGGTCATTGGGACCACATCACACTCCAAAGTGTCTTCAGAAGCACCAATTTTGAAGGAGACTTGGACCGCATGCTCAACTCGTATAGTGCCGGAGTCACTTAGCCATTGAACCTTGTAGGGGTGTGGGTGCTTCCTCTTGACCAAATGAAGTTTGGGACATAGTTATTCACTTGCCAAGTTGTGGCAACTTCCTCCATCAATGATGACTTTGACGGACCTTCCGTTGATGCCGGCTTTTGTGTGGAAGATGTGGCATCTTTGGTCGTCTTCTTGTTGATGTTGAAGAGTCAAGACCTTGGAGACAACGAGAGCGGGGCTCGAATCCTCATCGCAAAAGACTTGATCATCTTCATCTTCGTTCACTTGCCGGTGCATGGCCACTTGCTCAAGGGCTTCCATCTCCTCATCACTCATTGAGTCATATGTGCCGTCGTCGTTGAGGATCATGGTGCGCTTGTTGGTGCATTTGTAGGACTTGTGGCCTCGGCCGCCGCAAGTAAAACACTTGAAGGAACTTGTTTTGATGGTCTCATTGGTCGGAGTAGATGATGAAGCACGCGGCTTGAGGTTGCTTGTAGTAGGAGGAGGACGACTTGAACTTGTCGAATTTCTCTTGTAACTTGACTTGTCGTCGTTGTTTGTAGAAGGTTTGGTTGATGTAGATGTTGGAGGAGGTGTTGAAGCTTGGTTGTTGGAGAAGTCAGAGGTCTTGGATGAGTACTTGGCATTTGAAGTCATCTTGCACTTGACGCTCCGCCTTTGTAGCTTGATGTACGAGCTCAATGAGGGTGGAGTATGGTTGGAAGTCGGCGATCTTCTTGATGGGATGATTGAGTCCATTCAAGAAACGTGCCATAGTTTGCTCATCATCTTCCTTGACATTGGCTCGAATCATGGCTATCTCCATTTCCTTGTAGTATTCTTCAACACTCTTTGTTCCTTGCTTGAGAAGTTGTAGTGTCTTGAAGAGGTCGCGGTTGTAGTAGGTTGGCACAAAACGTGCTCGCATGACATCCTTCATTTGAGCCCACGTGGTGATTGGAGGTTCACCTCTTGCTTGTCGTCGCACAATGATTTGTTACCACCATATGAGCACATAGTCTTGGAACTCAAGTGATGCCATAGCGATTTTCTTCGCTTCATCGTAGTTGTGCAACCGGAAGATTTTGTCAACCTTCAATGACCATGAGAGGTAGTCTTCGGGGTCATTGCTTCCATTGAACTTGGGCATGGTGAATTTTAGCTTTCCGTAGCATTGCTCTTCATTGTGTTGTTGGCGATGTTGATGATGACGCCTTGACGTGGATTGCAATCGCCTTCATGTTGCTCTTGGCGTGGAGGAAGACCATGATCAACTTGCTCTTGTTGAACTTGAGGTTGAAGTGGAGCTTGACGAGCTTGTGGAGGAGCTTGAGGAACTTGACGTTGTCCATGAGGTTGGTAGTTCCTCTCTTGGATTTCTTCTCGAAGGGCTTCCTCTTGATTGCGCCTGCTCATGATTGCGGTTGGCGAAGGCTCGACTTGATTCTTGAAGGGCACGTTGCGCCTCAAGAGCTTGCGCTTCACGTTGTTGTTGTTGAAGACGTTGAGCCTTGGCGCCTTGTTCGCCTTGGTGTAGACGCTACGTTCTTCCTCTTGGCGCCGTGGTCGTTGTCGTTCTTGAGCTTGGGCAAAAGCGTCTTTGTTTGATTGAGGACGAGGGAATTGCTCATCGACTTGCTCTTGTGAATGTTTGTCATGTAGCGGGTTGCGAGATGCATGACGGTCTTGATGTGCGGCACGACGAAGAGTGTTCGAAGTAGGTGTACTTGAGTCGTAGAAGGTGTCGTCGGAGTGTCTACTCGAGCGGCTCCGTCTTGATGATGAAGAAGTGGAATGATGTCGGTTTCTCATCAAGGCGCGGATCTCGTCCATTCTTGCATCATTCTCTTGCTTGTGAGTGTCGAACTTGTTGTCGAAGTAGTCTCTTGTACGTTGCTCGGAGAGTCGCAAGTCGGTGGCGAGGTTGTCGATGCGGTCACTCATTGCTTGTTGTTCTTGGTGCAAGGCTCGTTGTGCACCGAAGAGGTGGTTCTTGGTGACGTATGATGACATGTCGTCGTCTTGTTCGATGAAGAGTGGGTTGGTAGAAGTACTTGGCCTATCCATCATTCCAAGCAAAATGTGAGTTGTAGAAGGAGAAGAACTTATACCAATGTACCTTTGACCGATGTTGATGATGAATCAAGTTCACTCAAATGCGGACAATGAAATAGCACTATTGGTACCAATCCTTGTCGGTTCTCACACCTACACAAATAAAAGCTTATGGGGGGGGGGGGGGTTGGTGAGGATGGTGGCACAAAATTTGATGCAATTGTAAGTGAGCGTCAATAATGTTGGAAAAGATACACAAATTTGCAAATGCAACAAGTAGACCAAGCAACTAGTGGTACACGGAAACACACACGCAAATAGATAAGTGGAAGTGTGCAAACCAAAAGTGAGCCAAAATGTGGAATCCACGAAAATGCTCTTGTTGCACAATACTAGAGAGACGCTAGCACGATTGCACAATAGGTGGATACGGAACTTGTGCACAACCTACTATGCAAAAATGCAACTATCTCTATCCCACGTATGCTATATGTATGGTATTTCAAAAGCGATGATCCAAGATGATCCAATATGACAATCTTAATGTAGTATGATGCTATGGTTCTTGCTCATAAGCTCTTTGCTTATCTTTCCTCTTTGCTTAAAAGCTTGTGTGGCTCTTTCACTTTTGAGCTCTTTTCTCATGCAAAACTTCACGAACCAAGATAGCAATTGTGCATGCTATGACAACTTTGTGACACACAAATGGATCCCAAGATATGCACCACCGTGGTATGGTATGTATGCTATGGAGTATGATCACTAATGTGCACAAGTCACGTTGCCGGCAATACTCAATGGCTAGTCTCGATGGGTAAGCTACGCAAAAATAAGGCCATGTGGGTATCAATGCAATTGCAAGGTATGACAAAGATGTCGTCCGAAGTTACCGTCCTTGGCGATGATGAGACCCTTGCGAAGTTGAGCCGTGGTGATGATGAAATCGAACCGCACCTAGATAGCCGAAACAGAAGAGGATACGGAAGCCACAACTCAAAATCTCAAGGACCAAAATGTGGTAAAAATTGTCATAGGATGTATTGGGGAGGATGGTGGTGTATGTGGTTTTGGAAGATGTGGTGGAAGGTGGGGCTGAGGTGGTGGCGAACTGACAAAGTTCAGGTTCGTCAGGGTTTTACGGACGTCCGGGTCTTTACGGCCGTCCAGACATCGTCAGACGTCCGGGTCTTTACGGTCGTCCAGACCTCGTCGGACGTCCAACCGTTTTCGGTCGTCCGAAGACTGGACAAAAATCAGGCTCGGGAAGAACAGCGAGATTTCGGGGAAGAAGGAAATTGTGAGGTCGAAATCGAGTGATTTGGTGGATGGAAAAGGGGTGGGGAAGGAGGGAAAAGCTAGATCCACACGTAGCAACTGAAATCCATGGACCAAATCCAACAAAATCTCAACTCACAAACTAATCACAAAAAAAATTGGGGCTATTTTTGGTGGGGAATTTTCGGAATTAGGACAAGAACAACAAAATCAAGCTAGACAAAGAGGGGTAGGGGCTCCAAAAACGTGATCAACGTGGCTCATGATACCAAGATGATGTAGGGCGTAACCCTATGGGGACGATCTTTCACATTTGGAGTGGATCCTACGGGGAATCACGAAGAACACGCGGAAGAACAAAGGGAAACACGGAGGAAACGAGAGAGAGATCACTCAACCAACAAGGAATCAATCACACAAATGCTAGATCACCGAACACAAAGAGATACATATGATTCACGATCAACAAAGGTAAGGATACACGAGTAGTCGTTCTTCTCCGAGAGGAGGTCTTGATGGGGTCCACCCTAGAAAGGGGTCTTGAATCCGCTTGGGGGATCTTCTCCATAGAGGTCCTGAGCTCCGAGGAGAAGTAACCAAGTGGATGAGCAAGGCTCTCACACAAACATGAGCTAAACCAAAGCTAACCCTAGAAAGTTGGGGAAGAAGGAGTATATATAGTCTAGGGGGCTAAGGGGTACAAGGGCTACGGCCCAAACGAAGTCAACACACAGGCGTCGGACGTCCGGAAGGCGTCGGACGTCCGGAGGCTCGGGACGGTCCGGACGTCCGGAAGTTGTCGGTCGTCCGTAGATTCGGTTCGGGCTGCGTCGGTCGGACGTCCGGAGGCTTCGGTCGTCCGTAGTTTTGGTTCGAGTGGCAAAGTGCCGGACGTCCGGAGAGTCCGGTCGTCCGGGTCCTGGGACTCGTCGGACGTCCGGTGCCTGTGCCTTCAGCAGCATCTCTTCTTCTTCTTCAATATGCTTGGAATCCTTGCCGTCTTGGCTCTCGCAAGTAGGTGATCCTTGGCTCACCTCCCTGTACCTGATTACACATAGAGTCTCCGAATGAGGTAGTAGCCATGTCTCGTGAGTAGGAAGAGGGAGTTCGGAGAGGAGCGAATTCACCTTATCTTTGATAGCCTTAGCTCGGGCTCTTGTCATGGGTCCTAGTGGCGTTGAGGGAGATGTAGTCACGTCCATGGGGATGAGCGAGGGATGCTCCACATCATCAATGCTCCTGTCAGACAACCAGAGCACTGAGGCCAAGGATTGTCAAGACCTAACACTCATCATCGTCAATATACTCAAGGGTAGTGCAGCCGCCCTCATAGTCGAGGTGGACAAGATGCTCCGTGAAGTCGGCGAGATTGCCGTAAAGGATAAGATAGCAGTGTGTGCCCTCAAGTTCTGTTGGGTGGACTCTAGCGGCATGGTGGGGTGAGGACCCTTCAGATCTACCACGACACCATTCTAGTTTTCGTCTGCAAATGCAAGGATGGCCAAGATCCTCCAAGCTGCTCGAGTGCATTGAGAAGACATTTGGCGCCATCAAGAAATGCACCGCGAGGTCCATAAAACATCAGTGATGGGGATACTGGCCATGGCAAATGAAAAGCTAGAGAATCTGGCACTCGTCCTGATAGATCTCTTCTTCGCTCGCAAGAAGGATGATCACTAGTAGCTAGCAATATCTATCATGGTGTTACAATTGGTTTTTTATTGTTGTTATGATTTTTTACTTTCATTTGGGTTTAGGAAGTAAACAAAGAAAAATAAAGCATATAAGACAGGGCCCCTTGTGTTCATATACAAGAACTTTCGGATCGTGATAATCTATATGGTTTTTTCATTGAGTGATAATATATGTGTTTGAAGCCCAACACGCATGTCTTTGTGTGGGCCATCACACCACTCCACATGCTTATGTTTTTCTTTGACTTAGTTCGATGGGCTCTATTTTTTTGTGTGAAGGGTTATATTAAGTGGGACGGACTCGAAAAGCAATACGTTGTTGATTGATTAGGACGATGGTTGTACCCCAAGTCCACCATGGGTCAGACTCTAGGTTTGAAACATGGATGTTTCATTAAGGCAGAATATTCTTTAAGTGAGAGGTGATGTTCCAATCGATAGCAGGGCACATGTGGTGACTTTGTCAATATGAAGATATGTCGGTTCAGTGTCTTGAAGATGCTCATAATGGTAAGGTGTGCATGCGTGCGTTCATAGGATTGGCTGTATGTGAACGTCCGTATTTTGTTTCTCAACAATAAAGTCTGATAGAATGTTAGAAAAAGTCATTTATAAAAATTGAAAAATACAACCAAGTCCTTTAGGGCACCGAAGTCTTTATCCTTTTGCATCCACGGGCGGCACGCCGTGATTTTTTTTATTGCAGCCTCTGGGCAGGCCACTCAATGAAGCAAACTTGTTGAAACCCAGTAGCTTGTGGAAGCAACTATTGAGAATTTGTTGATGCAGACAAGAAGATACATGTGGCCGCGATTCATGAAAGCAAATGGCTGCACTGGAGAACAAGATCAAACCTCGCCTACTAGGCCAAGGTTAGCCAACTTTTGACACTCCGGGCCAAAGTCAGAGGATCAAGATGCATGATCATGTTATTCGCTCCATAGAATAGCATGACTTGGATAAACCTCTTTCTTTGATAAACCTGCAGAAGAAAACGCAAAAACCAGAGAAACAGATACGTGGACACACCATGTTTCACATGCCTCCCGATGATACGAAGAAGCACTATGAAAATGAGGCTGAAGCGGGGAGACCTCATTTCATGCCTATGGCGACACCATCGTCTCGCCACCACCGAACGAAGATAAAGCCTTATTTATTCCTAGCCCTACCACCACCGAAATGAAGCCCTGGGTCCACGGTGAAGGGTTCTATTTGTGAACCTAAAAGGTCACGGGCCATGAAAAAAATCTGAATATACTAGAACAAGTTTGGCAGTTCGTACATCAATGTGTATGATTCTTTTGAGTTTTGACACACAGACGGTTCCTGGAAGCAAATTATAACATGCTCCTTTTACCCCTCTTTTTACATGAGAAGTAACAGTATATAATAGATTTAAGCCGTTGATCTCATCAACTAGTGGTCTGATTAACTCTTACCTTTTTACCTCACATCTAAACAGAGGGGTAAAAGGGAGCATGTTAAAATTTGCCAATCAGTATATGGAAAGTATTCGAATATATGTTAAAAAGGTGCGAACAAGATAACTGAAAAGTTGTTCACCCATTTTGAACAGAGTCCGGTAAGGCGACCTAGGAGTTTATTATTTCGACAATGATTGTTTCCCTTAGTAGGACACAGAAGATCTATAAGTTAAAAATTGGAATGCTGAAAACCATTAAACCAAGCACACCTAGGAAGTGAAGAAAGATCTAGAATCTCAACTAGTATGCACTCATGAACAAAAAAACTAGTGCATCCAAATTATTTGGGAAGTAAAGAAACTAGTACAAACTATTTCAACAACGAAGGGTTCTAGAATCTCAACTAGTATGGACTCATGAACTGATTTTGGCCTGTCACTGACCAAATACACCTTACATCCATCGGACCAATAGTTGAGCAGCTGATCTTCAGAGCAACGCACGGCGCAAATCAACAAGTTTTAATTCAGGACAATGCACGGCAAAGCAACCGCTACTTTGTACTCCCACTGCCTCCCCTTTGGTTAAGGGAGTGGAGGCCAGGTCCCACACTCCCGTCGATGCGTGCTCAAGAAGGAACTGCGCCATAGCTGTTTTCTAGATGGGAAATACCACGGTGAACCCGATAATACAAAATACACAATTAATTATGAAAAAAGACTCAAAAAATTTGGAAACAAAGTTGACCTACTTTTGTACCCGTAATAAAAGTTCAGCACAGGATAAAATCCTGGGAACGTCAGGCTAAAAAAACAAAAGGAGAAACCTCATGAATAGTAACTCGTATATAATCTTGATTTTGTTTTTCTTTCCGCCCAGATTACGCTAGAAGGCATTCCTTCGTGAAACCTTTTATATGAGTACGAATTTTGGTCATGTATGTTACAGAAATTTACATGATTTTTTAACTTATTTTCAAATCACAAAAATATTATTGCAATTCAGGTCCACCAGCACCCGAGAGCCACATGTTCCCCTCCTCTAGGCAGCTTTGTTATCAACTTTTTGCCTATACGCATATATTACAAGTGAAAGTGAAAGTAAAACTGATGTCACGGTAACATTATTTTTATTCCAAGTAAAGGTAGATAGATGTTACAACACACACCATTGCATGTAGAAAAAACAAATTATGAATCATTCAGTCTATATGGTGCTAGCAAGGCAAAAGTTAAGTTTGACCAGCTTGCCCACGGCATGGTAATCATCGGACAACTTTTCCAGCTCCGACTCACCAACAAGTCTTAGCCAAATGTCGACGAGAGGTTCGTCAAGTTTTGTCAAACAAGCGGGCAGCACAGAAGACCGTGATCCATCATTGGCACCGCCCTTGCTACTGAGGTACTCGCTTATCATGTTGTCACATATTTTGAGGGTGCTCAGCATGCGGTCATAGTCCACCACACAGAAACTGAGGTTAAACATTGTAACCGTGCCATTCTTGGTGTTGTGCAGCATTTGTTTGACATTGCCGTTGGCAGCAGCAACCTGACCCTTGAGTATGTCAATGGCGATGAGTACCAGGCCATGGAGATCCTTAGCATCAGCGCTCCGTTTGTCCAACTTGAGGGTTGACACACGAAACTCCTGCGTCATTGGGTCGGGGTCATAATATTGGTTTTTCTTTGAGGCATTCTTGCACGCTTCCACCATGAAGTTGGTGACCTTGGGATTGCCACCACCAGGGTCACTGGCTTCGGCAGCAATGATAGTGGAAATGAGCATGATGGCGATGGCAAAAACATGGTCGGGGGATGCTGACATTGCTATAAGGCTAGTTGGAAGTCTTGAAATGTATTGAAGCTGACGAAGGTGGAGATAAATGGATATAGAAGGATCTGTAGGGAAGAGATGGATTGATGAAGTGATGTACATGGATTGAGGTTTTTATAGAATGTCATGGTAGTTCATAGATGCAGCGTGCTGCTTGGCCATAGATATATGAATTAATAGTGCTAGCTATACAAATATGTTGATCCTCGTTTTAGATCTTCTTGTATTAATACCCTCTATGTTCACCAATATGTAAATGCTTATTTTAGATCTTCCCGCACTAATACACGCTTAGTTCCCATAGGTTCAGGATATCCTTCTGTATAACTGATTTTGTGGTACATCTAGTGTTAAATACACCTACCTACAGTACACCAAGTTGCGCTGCGGGAAGAAATTCATACAAAAGCTTGAAATTGAGACAAACCAATCGCTTTACTTGTTTTGCAGGAACAAAATTAGTGTAAAAAATGCTCTTATATTATGGGACGGAGGGAGTACAAAATAGTCCGAAATGGCTATATGGCACGCCAAGTCGGCTACCTGGTTATTTTGCAGGAGCCCCCTCGACTAATGGAAACAAGGAACCCACAGTCCTATATACTCCCTCAAATTTGAACTAAAACCACGACGAGTAAATCGGAACGGAGGGAGTAGTGGATAAGGGAAAAGTAACAGACGGACCCTGTACTTGTGTTAAATGGCTCATTGGCATTGGTAACCCTCCCCAAACCCATTCTTCGTCTCCTGTTCATCTCCTCTGACACCCACGACGCAGCATCATCCTCTCCCCTGTTTGGTCGTGTTCTGCTAGGGTTTTGATCCGGCAGTATTTGCGCCCGCATCATAGATGAAAGTGTGAGATTTTGGGGTTCAAATTGTTGTTAATATAGTGAGTCTCTAGTATAGACGAATTACTGTACTGTACCTTGATCAAAGCCTGAATCTCCAGTCCCATCGCTTTCACAACCTCAAGACATCTTCCCCTGAATCATCACCTTTGTACTCTAGTTTGATATAGGTACATAAATTATTGTACTGCAGTTTGATATAGGATCAGAAATTATGCCTGAATTTTGTGCTCGTGGGAATGTTGTTGTCGGAAAGTTTTGTTGTATTCTACTCTATGACATAAAAAATAGATGATGTAATCCTACAAAACAGAGGATGTCTTGCAGTTAATTTTCTTTTAACGTCGGCCGTATGCTGCCTTGGTGACTGGTTGTCGCAGTAGAGGAGCGCACGTCACCGTCGGCCGTACGCTGCATCACCGCCGGTGACATGCTGCATCGTGCGGTGACTAGTTGCGGCAGCAGAGGAGCGCACGTCGCCGCCGGCCGTACGCAACATCAATGCAACTGGTTGTAGCAGCATCGGTTGCGGCAGCAAAGAACGCAAGACCGTCGAGGGCACATGACGCGGAGGCAAGCGGCGGCGGTCCATGGGACATCGCCGTGCTATGCTCTGCTCTGTTTGTGTTCGTCAAGTGTCAGAGCTCTCCATTTGGTTTTAGTTAGGTTCTTCAGTTCAGCCAGGCTACTGTCAGATAGAGTGTTTTTAGTTTCGGTATTTCTAACATATAAACGGGGACTTTTCTGCAAATATTGCTAGGATGTGGTTGGGGCTATGACCGATGTGACGTCCAATGTGGAAGTCCGGACTCAAGTTGTGTACAAATGAAACCGCAAAGCAAGTTTAGTGACTGGCGCGTCTCAATTTTCAAGTTTTTGTTTGAATTTGTTCCCCTTTGCAAGTTGGTTGCTGTACTGTAGGTGTATTTAACTCCTACATTTAGAATTGATCAAATTAACCATCGTCAATTCAATGGTTGCGCAAAGTATTGTTTGCAACTTTCAAGTTGCACGTCTCTAGACCCAGACTTAACAGATAATTTCTCAAGGTGTAATATTATAGTGAACTTTTGGATAAAATATCAGCATCCACATTTAGAAGGGTTGGAATATATTGGTCTTTTTTCGAGAGCAGACCCTAAGGGGGAGGTGGGCGATGCCCCGTGCCCTTAAATTCCTGAGGGGCCCTCCCAGGCCAGCAGCTAGGTAGGTTAGCCATTGGCACAAAAGAAAAAATAGGATGGCCCATGGCCCATAGGAAAGAGGCAATGTTTATGCACGCAACAGACAACACAAGCATATATTTATAGGTCACCTGTAATGCTTAGAGGCATAGGCTAGGGTGTTGGCTTGCCTTAACCAAAAGGGTCCTGAAATAAAATGTCAAGGCTTCGGATATCAAAAATATCAAAGGGGGCCATCTTATCATGTCAACCGCTCCTTTTTTGAATTGGTTTTTCTGTCTCGTCTTTGGTCTGATATGATACCTAGCTCGAAAACGCAAGCTGCATATTCCAAGTTCCTGAATCTAACGATCTCACCTGGAGAAAAAATTTGAGTCGGCCGAGGTGTCCGGTCGAATCAGCATGAAGCGTGATGCTGCCAAAGAAAAAGAGTTTTCCGGGAAGAAAAATCATGCCACAGCCGACGCTGTTGTCGATCTGCAGGCGATCCATGAGCCGCTTTGACTACACAGAGGGACCTGTATGGGCCACCAAATGACGGAGTCGAATACAACAGATCTCGGGTTGGGAGTCCCGAGCTGGTAGTCTTGGCACTATGGTAACATATAACACAAGAGGGACACGATGTTTACCTAGGTTCAAGACCTCTTCAAGAGGTAAAACCCTATGTCTTGGTTTGTTTGTATTGATTGTGGACGGGTACAGAGTACAGGTTGATCTAGCTCGAGATCGAGTATGAATGAGTTGGCCTCTACGGTCTACACTCGCTCGGCTTACATAGACACCGGGGATGCCTAGGGTTACACATTGGTCCATTACGTATGAAGATAAACATGCCTATGATTGCATTCATGCCTTGTAGTATGCGCCAAGTCTTTGAAAGATTTCATCTTGACCCTGTGATGTGGCCTAACGAATATGGCACACTTGTTAGTCATTTGTGGGTCCTCGGCCCAGCCCACGTCAGAAGAGGCTGACGCGGTTAGCACCCTCTTATCCACGACTCTATCACATAGGATCATACCAAGACATAGCTACCCTCAAAACCAAGACATAGCTACTAAACATCCACGAAATCATGCAAGCAATCTTAGAGGCATAGGCTAGGGAGTTGGCTTGCCTTAACCAAAAGAGTCTTGAAATAAAATGTGAAGGTTTCAACGATTAAAAATATAACGGGACCATCTTATAATGTCAATTGGTCCTGATTTGAATTTGTTTTTCTATCTCGTCTTTCAAAAAAAATCCCACCGTGACTATAATAAAAAGGAGTTGTGAGGACACCAAATCATCATCAAGGATGAGGAAATTACCATTTATAATTTAGTCTTAATCACATCATCATTTGAGAAAGTACCAACGCATATTTTATTGTGTGGAAATGCACGAGCATTCAACTAGTCTAATGTACATGTAAATGTTGGCATACCAAACGATTAATCATGGAACCATCTCATCATGTAGGTTAATTTTTTAATGAAATTAGAATTTTTAATGGGATAAAAAATCGCAATCTTTTACGGAATCATTGTGAATCAATTCTCATCGAATATTGGCTAATTAAATCCTTCAATTCAGAGCTATTCCTGATCATTAAAAGAAATGGATTAGTGGGAGCATCTTGGTCGACACAATTAGAATTAGAATGGATTATGTTGACCATCTTGTGTGGTGAAGTGTCCATTGGCACTCGTTCCTCACCAAACCTGCCAAAATCCCCCAATTCCCCCATCCGGTGGCGCCGCCGCCAACCTCCAACCCAGCACCACCGCCGGGGCGCCGTTCCTTCCAGTCCAAGACGGGCTGCTCTAGGAAATCTTCCTCCCACCCACCGTGATGGCCTCGCCGCTGGCGCCAGGCCCTCAGAAGATCCCACAGTCGGCACTGTCCGTCGCCGATCTCCTGGATGTGCTGCTCGAGGAAATATTCCTCCGCCTCCCCGCCGCCACCGACCTCGCCTGCGCCTCCACCGCTTGCGCCTCCTTCCGCAGCGTCATCACCGGCTACGCCTTCCTTCGGCGGTACCGCGTGGTCCACCCGGCGCCTCTCGTCGGCATGCTCCATGATCCCTTCATCCCAACTCAGCCGCCGCACCCCTCCGCCGTCCCAGCCCGCGCCTTCGCCGGCTTCAACTTCTCCTGCTCCACTTCCCCCCCCCCCCCCCCCCCCCCCCCCCCGCCCACCCCAGCCGCCAGCCGTTCCTGGAGTGAAATTGACATCCTTGATGGAAGGTCCCTCCTTGCTGGCGCCCGGTCAAAGAAGAAGGCGACAACCGCTTCCTCGTGGGCGCTGAGCTGTGTGACTTACAGTACAACCAATTTTTGGTCAGGGACCTCGCCATGTGCGACCCCGTGTACCGCCGCTACATCCTGCTGCCTGCCGTCCCCGGCCACCTGAAAGCGCTGGTCCGAAGACCGGAACTCCTCGATCTGGAGACTTTCCTTGCTCCCGGTGAGGATAAGGAGAACCCTTTATCATTCAGAGTGGTGTGCTTGGCACAATGTAGAATAAATCTGTTGATACTGGTCTTCTCCTGTTTGGATGGACAATGGCACATTCTTACTTATGATCAATGGAGTGCTCAAGCTGCTATTGGCTTATTTGAGAACTCTGAGCCTTGGTTGTCCAATCGTCGGTACATTCACAGATGCTTCTGTTGGAGTTCTCTGTTGTCAACCTCCCAACTGAACAACCACGGAACCGCAATTATGTCATTGTCCAGGCAGCGGACGGAATGCTCACTAAACGCTATGATGAGTACAGAGAAGATGATCAATGTTGGCTAATGTATTCCATTCTGAGAAATAACCAATGGTACTCGGAGAATGCCATCCCGTTTTTACATGGTTATAATCCACTGGCTATTTACAAACCCTTGAATGTCTAAAAGAATTGGTTTGCCCTCCTTAAAATATGAGGTTGCTTGATTTAGTATAATCTTGAGATGACAAGATCTAAAGAAAACATTGTATTGTATTACCGAATGTAATGATTTGGCCTGGGAACAAGATAGCAGATTGGTTTATAATCACTATACATGTACAACTGAATTTGAATACTAGATAGTTGATTCGGCATAAGCATAAGGACGCTTAGAATGAAAAAAAATGTGTTTTGCAGCAGATTTACGGTTCACATAAGGAGTTAATTGCCTTAATCAGTTATAACCTTGTATCAGTAGAAATTATCAAATGTATACGAGATGGTTTGTCCAAAAATTACATTTGGTTCATTTGAAAACTTTGAGAGTGGTTTGTCCAATCATCAATGCAGCAGTTGCTTCTGTTGGCATTTGCACTTTAGGAATATTGGTCATTGACATGTTCTCTCGGTGCCATGTTGAAAGCTATGATGTGCGCTTGCGTGAGTGCTATCTTCGCGTACAATTTCCTTTCACAATCACAACATGTGTAGCGTATGTATTCTAAGTTATGAACTTTTAGGTACTGATGACTCCATGCGAACCACTGAATCTCTGAATGTCCATGTCTACAAGAATGGGTGTGCCCTGCAATCTCTGAACATTTGTGTTACAGCATAGCTATGTGGGCGCACATGGTGCGGCCCACTTAACTAAAATGCCATGCCAGACTGTGGCCTACAACCTATCCGCCTGATCAAAACTCGCACTTGCGTTGATGTAACCAATGCAATTCAGGTGGGTATCCTCTCCCCACTAGTGACAGTTTCAAAACAAAAGTTCAACCGAGACAATAGATAACTAGACTATGTTTTTGATTTTGCGGACATGGTGTCATGATTCATACAATACACAACCCAGATTCAAACGATTTTACAACCACAGTACATAAACCGAATATAAGGACGGTATTTCCCATGCTTGTAGCATATGGAAACAACAGTGTCGCACTGCTACAACATGATAATGACAGAGGTGGAGTGTCACCCACAACTGTGTCTCTTCTCTCGTGTCATGACTTTTCCAAGCAAGGGGACGATTAATGCCAAAAGGAAGAGTGGTAACAACCGCAGCTTCTCCGCCCAGCTATGAGTGTATGCCACCGCGACCACACAAAGGAAAACAAAATACCAGATTGCGACGGCAGTTGCGGTATTCTGCAAAAGAACATGAGAAGTATTGGTCGATTAAATTGTTTTACCAAAATGGGTTTCTAGTTCTACGGATGAGATGAGAAAGCTCTGAATATGTCTCCACAAGGCTAGCATTGAAATTTGTGTGTGTGTGTGTGTGTGTGTGTGTGTGTGTGTGTGTGTGTGTGTGTGTGTGTGTGTGTGTGTGTGTGTGTGTGTGTGTGTGTGTGTGCACGTGATGTAACATTAACATATGTACATGGCTTGTGGCTGATGTAATTCAGTACTAGCTTGCAAAACGAACTTATATTATGGGACGAAGGGGGTAGATGTCATAAGACATGTTTCCCAAATTAATTCTCGGATAGCTTGCCCCTGTGTAACCTGAGCTAGGGAAAGGAAAAGCTTGTGACGCAAAGATAGCTGGAAGAACACGAAATAATCCTAGTAGAGAGAGATTAATTTTAGGAGGGTTGAGCTTCTAATGGCATCGTCGGGGCAAGGATATGTAACGGAAGCCGGCGGAAGAACGGAGAGCAAGCAAAACATTCAAAAGAAAACAAAACCAAGAGAACCAGAGATCGAGTATGAAGACCGATGTACAGAGAGACATGTAATTAAGAGGAGCAGAGCCGTTACCATGCACAAAACGGACATGTTCTTCGCGCTCAGTTTGAAGCCCGGCGTCTCCGCCGCTGCCGGCAGATCCATCTTCCCTTGGACCACGCCCGGAGTCTGGAAGCTTTTCATGGCCGGAGGTCGATCGCGTCTTGACCTTGCTGTTGGCCGGAGAGGTGCAGGCAATGGAAAGCTCTGAGAATGAATGAATGAATCGTGCAAAGGAGCGACAGACCGTCCACGTCGTCTATACAAGGCACCTAACTTCTTTACTGTAACTGCAGAAAGAAAAGGGAAAACTTGATGGAGATGTGAATGCGGCAACGAGCAAAGTCGTCGACGCACGCAGCGTGTGACGCTGGCGGCATTGGGTTTTCTATTCGGGAGCAGGTACTGATGACTTTTATCGCGGGTGAGTGCGGCATCTCATCTTTTTCTCCGGTTAGGTGTACAATGTTTTGTACGGACGCACGGCCGGCAGCCTAAAAGTAATATTGTTCTCCAGACGGCTACTTCAGTCAGTCAAAGTCAGCCGCCCAGCCAATCGGGCATATACACACTTCAGTCAGAGTCAGCCGCCCAGCCAATCATGCCGCCTATATATCAAAAAAAAAACTTTACAAGCAGCCAAAATACACAATATATAATACTATCAAACAAAGAAGAGGTAGCAACCAGTAAATAAAGAAAACAGAAGAGAACAGGTTAGCATTGAATTTCTCGTGCTACTACCTAACGTACGTATACTTCTCGTCGAAGTAAGATGTGAGCGTGTTCAGACTCAGAGCCATGACCACACACCCAAGGGCAAATCCGGCATTAGCCTACCGGGTTGATGAGAGAGAAATTTCCGGAGGCCTTTCTTCACCTAAGGCATTCCAAACCTATTTTGTCTCCCCCAGAAGAATTGCATCGTCCATCTCCCGCTCTTGTCGCACAAGAGCTAGCACTAGCCAAATTAAAGCTTGACACTGAGATTCCTGTTCACCGAGATGAACTCTGAAGAGACCAGCCAGGCCGGTGAAGCAAGAACTGTGGCACCTGAACTGGAAGATGGGATGTCCTTCTTCATGAAGAGTGCGGCGGATCTGAAGAAGAAACATATCATTCGGAGGTTTCAGATGCAGCTACAAGATATAGCTGAGATAATATTGATTTGGTTGATTGTTGGGCATAAACCGTTCTGCTTCGTCAACTTCAAACATTTCAGAGTAAGCTGGTCTAACTCAAGATGGGAGGTCTTGTGATTATATATGATTTGTTGTTCTTAATCGCATGCCTTAGCGGGTCGTCTCCTCATCTTGCACAATTTCACACTAACTACGTTTTAATTGTACAACTAGAAAAACATACTACTTTTGATCGAACTAAATCAACAATATCTTCGATTTGTTCCAGTAAAAAAACATATTTCGATCCGACATAAGATGATTTGTTTCTTGAATTCCTCTGTGAGGTGATTGTGGAATCAAGACTCAACAGCTGCTTCTTGGTTATTATATATTGTCATGTACTATTTGCAGCCCTTGCGAGCTCTCACCCCCTCAGAGTCGCACGATACACCCATCTCGGTATCTCCCTTTAGCTACCGGCAGAAAAATAGAGACCTCTCCCTTTAGCTTCTGAATACATGTTGGCAGAACGGCGGAGAAATTGAAGCAAGATAGGCCGCTGTAATGGTAGCCAAGGCGTGGAAACTTACCTCGAGCTCGGATCATGGACATCAATAACATCACGTTGGCAGAACGTGCCCGCCGTACCTTTCACACTTTGAAACTATACGTGTGTTTGTTCATTTTATGCATACAATAATCAATTTTAAATATTTTTGAGTGGCTTAACTCCATTTGTTCCCTTGCTTATGAAGATTGAACTTTTGACTTATATCTTGCTCCATCATTCTTGACAGTACTATAGCGATGAGCACTTTGCTCCCTTGGAGGGACACAAGGCGCAGCGTTCAGCTGCTCGTGCCAAAAAACGTCGTGGCTCCCATGCACATGCCGTTGATGAATCAGGTGGCGGGATTGTCTATCTTGACATAGATGTACACGCCTCGCAGCAGAGTGTGACTGATCTAGGTTCTGTGGAGGCCGCTCTCACAACAAACGTAAGTGCATGTTCTACTTGCTTTTCTTTTGCAGAAACATGTCCTACTTTCCAAACATATGCATATGAGCAAATCTTACAGTAAATCCCGGTAACTAGCTAGGGAGCAAACCTTTCATTATTGGTTGTGGTACTTTCGAAACGTATGCATATGAGCAAACCTTACAGCAAATCCAGGCAACTAGGGAGTAAAATTTACATTATGTTTCGTGCTCAGTTCGATGCCCGGCGTCGCCGCCTCCGCTGGTGGATCCATCTTCCGTTAGACCATGCCGGGTGTCTGGAAGCTTTTTATTGCCGCGGGATGCTCACGTCATGATCTTGCTGTTGTCCAGAGGCAATGGAAAGTTCTGAGAATGAATTAATGAATGGCCGGCCCAAACGAGCTAGAGACCACGGTCGCGCCTAACTTCTTTACTGTTATTGCACAAAGAAAAGAAAAACATGATTGAGAGATGATTATTGAATCAATAATGAACAGTTGTCTCCTGGTTATCTTTACCTAATACTCCCTCTGTAAACTTTTGTAAGACGTTTTGGATCACTAGTTTAGTGTTCTAAAACGTCTTATATTAGTATACATAGGTAGTACTAAAGAGGCCGTACGTCATGTAATTTACCCTATAAGTTGACAAAAATTACCCACAAATGCCACCCGTAAGTTAAACTAATAAACAATTCGTTTTTTTCCAAATTTGCTGCCGTGCTCAGTTGTTTAATTAAACTGATATATTCTTCCTCGAACAACACAGTTCGATCCCCAGGTCTGTTGATTTTCCCCACCTTTTTGTAATGCACATCCCCTCCCCACCCACTGCTCGTTAATGGACGCTTCTGTTTTTTTTTTTGCATCTCGTATTTTTCTTTTTCTTTTTCTCATTTCTTTTTTTTGTTTTTTCCTTCTTTAAATTAATATGAGATTTACAAATTTCAAAACTTTGTGAATTTTTAAAAACATTTTCGAGAAATCATAAAATGTTTGTGATTTCAAAAATGTGTCAGAAATCATAAGAAATTCGCAGTTTCAAAAATATTAATGATTTTACAAAAGTGTTCGCAAATTATTTAAAAAATCAGAATTTGGAAAAAAATTCGGGAAATAAAACCATGTTCATGATTTCGAAAAAATAATCATGCATTCAAAACAAATTCATAAATCTGACAAAAATGTCCACATAATTTTAGAAAATATTAAAAAAATTCAAAAAAGTTGCATATTTGTGATCGATGAGATTAATTTTTAAAGGTTTTTAAAGTGTGTCGTGCAGTGGCAAGCTCATTGCCTTGGGATTAACCATGTCGACTACATTGCGATCACGTGGACACCGCATCCATCATAAGCGAGGGTGGAAGAAAGATAAGTGGCAACATGGGGAGTCACTGTGTCAAAATAGAAGACGCTCATATGTCAGGGCATTGAGTCATACTTATTTGGCTAGAGCGTATTTTTTTATCCCTAGGTCTGCAGATCTTTTTCCCTCTTTTTGTGATGCACCTCCCCTCCCCCGGTGCGCGTTCATGGGCTGGCCCGCAGGGCGTGACTCCCCTATTATTTTTCGTTTCGTCTTTTTCTTTTCTTTTGTTCTCATTTCTTTTTTTTATTTTCCTTCTTTAAATTAATTCAAGATTTCCAAATTTCGAAACATTGAGAATTTTGAAAAACATGTTTGAGAAATCATAAAATGTTTGTGATTCAAAAATCTGTGAGAAATCATAAAATTTTCGTAGTTTCAAAAAATATTAGCGATTTTACAAAACTGTTCACAAATTATAAAACATGTTTGCAACATGGTGAGGCATTGTGTTAAAATAGAGGACACTCACACGTCAGGGTATTGTGTCAAACTTGTCAAACTTGTTTGGCTGGATGAACAGAGCCAAGGCCTTGAGAGAGAGAGAGAGAGAGAGAGAGAGAGAGGGAGGGAGGGAGGGAGGAGGGAGGGAGGAGGGAGAGAGAGAGGGAGAGTTGTGCAAGAAAAAAATTGGTTAAGTGGCGGTGGAATTGAAGATAGGCTGCTGTAATGGTAGCCAAGGCATGGAAATATCGCTCGAGCTCTGATCATGAACATCAATAACTTCATGTCCTCGGATCGGGCTTGCCGCATCTTACACACTTTGAAACTATATGTGCGTTTGTTCATTTTATGGATACAATAATCAATCTTAATTTTTTTAGAGTGGCTTAACCCCATGTGTTCCTTAGCTTATGAAGATTAAACTTTGGACTTATGTCTTACTCGTTATTGACAGTACTATTGTAATGGACACCTTGCTCCCTTGGAGGGACACACGGCGCAGCGTTCAGCTGCTCGAGTCGGAGAAAGCCGGGGCTCCCAAGCACATGCCATTCATGAATCAGGTGGCGGGGTAGTCTATCTTGACATAGATGTACACGCCTTGCAGCAGAGTGTGATTGATCAAGGTTCTGCGGCGGCCTCTCTCACAACAAAAGTAAGTGCGTGTTCTGCTTTCCAGTTTTAATTAGTTTTTTTTTTTGCCAAACCATGCCCTACTTTCGTAAACCTTACAGTAAATCCCGGCAACTAGGGAGCAAACCTTGCATTACTGGAAGTAGTACCAAGTGCTTTTTCAGTGACAAGCTTACAGTAGTTTACATTAAAGTGGGCCAACCCTTACAAGCAGTAGTCTTTGGTTGTGCATGGTCCTTGATGTAGTCTATGTAAGAAGACAGCCGCGACTCGTTCTGTTTTTAGTGGTCAATCGGTAATGCGAGATCCTCGATGTAATGTTTAGGGTACTTTGTACTTCTTATGAATCTTTATAATAGATCTTAGCCCCTTTCGAAAAAAAAGAGAGTTCACAACAGCAAAAACTTACATTAGTTGTGTTACTTGAACTTCCATCTTTTTCTTTTTCTTTTTGAAAAGGGTAAGACTTTATTTCTCAAATGATGGACAGGTCTTTTACAATAAGGTGAGAAATAAAATCGGGAATAGAGGCTTCCCAAAATTCAGAACATCTATCACTAAAAGAATGATTTGCTAGTGTATCAGCCACCTCATTAGCTTCCCGGAAGCAGTGATTGCAAGTCACCGATGCAAACTCCCTCCGTATATGATTGCACTCTGTAATCACAGCAACGTCAGGTCCATATGTTTCATGCTGGTTAACAGCCTCAAGTGCGATTGAGCTACCAGACTGAATTATCAAAGAGGTACACCCAATCCTCTGTGCTAGCCAGAAGCCGCTTCTTATAGCCTGAATCTCTGCCGAGTCAGCTGCACACACATGAGGCAAAAACCAAGTGGTTGCTGTTATAAATTCGTCCTTGTCATCCCGGGCAACAGCTTCTGTAGCTCCAGCCATTGTTTGAGTGCGGAATGAACCATCAACATTGACCTTCATCGAACCCCGGATCGGTTTCTTCCACATGTGATCTCGTTTCCTAGTGGGATATTGTGGCGTTGATGATCTGACAAAGTTGGTACACAGAACCTTGATAGAGAGCGCGGACCGATCCGGTGTTTGTACTGATTCTCCTCTCACGACCCGCCACTGCTGCCACCAAATGTACCACGCTGCTATCGCAATTAGCTCCGGCTTTGGCAAGTCGCCCGATGAGCCATCGGTTCTACCCAAAATTTCCATAGTCACGGAACCTGACCGGTCTTGGGCCGCTGCTTTGTTAATTTCCTATGTCAATCCTAACTCGAACCAAATTTCCTTTGCTCGAGAGCAGGTAAATAAACAGTGCTGGATATCTTCCATCACTATTTTGCAAATGGGGCACTGAGCACTCGTTGGAATGTGTCGCGATGCTAGAACACCAAAACAGGGCAAAACGCCTTTCAATACTTTCGAGAAAAAATGTTTTACCTTCCAAGGTACATATAGGTGCCAAGCCGATTTCCAGATAGGCTTAATATGCATGGATCCTTATTGCCGATTCCAGTGCTTTCCAAACTGGTGATGGAATTCAACATGATAAGCTGATTTTACAGAGAAGGTCCCAGATCTAGTTGCACTCCATGCCACAAAGTCATCCAGCAATTCCACCCGATGTGTTATTATATTCAGGATTCTATGAACATCAACCGGGGAAAAACATAGGTAATAAGAGGAACGTCCCATGGCCATGTATGCGGGTCAATAAGTTCCACAACTTTACCTAGAAGCGTAGCTCCCCTGGGTGTAATAACTCTCCTATTTTCGCTTGTTGGGATCCATGGATCCCGCCAAATGTCATTTTCTTCTCCCGTACCAACACGCCATATGCAGCCCCTTTTATAGGTTTCGATACCACAGACAATACTCTGCCAAGTATATGATGATCCTTTCTTTGGACTTGCACACAGAATGTCACCATTTAGATAGTATTTCGCACTGAGAACACGTGCACACACTGAGTCTGGGTTCTGGAGCAGGCGCCAACACTGTTATGCTAATAAAGCAAGGTTAAAACTATGAAGGTCCCTAAACCTCATATCTCCTTTCTGCTTTGGAATACACATTTTCCACCATGCGTACCAATGCATGTTCCGCTTGTCTTCTGTATCTCCCCACCAAAATCCCACAATTTCATCCCTAATCCATTTGCAAATACCTTCTGGCAGTTTAAAGATAGACATAGAATTTGAGGGAATTGCTTGTGCTACCGATTTCAACAAAATTTCTTTACCTTGAATAGATAAAATTTTATCTTTACAACCCTTTAGGCGTTGACATATTTTGTCAATCAGTTGCTGGAAACAATCACTCTGGTCCGCTCCCACCATTGTTGGTAGACCTAGATATTTGCCAGATAGAGTTTCAGTCATAATGTCCAAGACTCTGCACACGTCTTCTCTGACAATCACACTAGTATTTGGGCTAAAGTAGATTCTTCTCTGGCAATCACACCAGTATTTGGGCTAAAGTAGATGCTACATTTAGCTGTGCTGACCCTTTGTCCTGAGCTACTACAGTACATGTCCAACACTTTTTTAAGGGTATTAGCACTCTGGCTATTAGCCCCCATTAGAATTAAAGAGTCGTCCGCAAATAGCAGGTGAGAAATAGAGGGTGCATTTCGACAGACAAGAATGCCTTCAATTTGCCCAATCACCTCTTCATGGGCTAGCATGCATGATAATCCTTCATAGCAAAGCAAAAATAAATATGGGATAGGGGATCCCCTTGTCTTAGGCCTCTGGTGGGAAGGAACTCATCAGTCTCAGTATCATTAAATCTTACTCTATAGCTTACTGAGGAGACACATTCCATGATCAGCTCCATCCACTCCACATGAAAGCCCATCTTGATCATAATCTGTTTCAGAAAACCCCATTCCGCTCGGTTATAGGCTTTTAGCATGTCAAGCTTAACTGCACAGTATCCATTAGCTCCCTGGGTCTTATTTTTTATAGCACGAAAGCATTCATATGCCACTAGCACATTATCTGTTATAAGCTTTCCTGGAACAAAAGCAGTTTGTGTAGGTGATATTATGTCCGGTAAGATCATTTTTACTCTATTAGCCAACATCTTGGAAATGATCTTATACACCACATTACATAAGCTAATGGGTCTATATTGCGTAATTACTTCTGGACTATTAACTTTGGGGATTACGACAATGTTTGTTTGATTCCATCCTTCTGGTATTTTCTTGTTATTTATTGCATCAAGTACTTCATCAGTTAGTTCTTCCCCTAAAATATGCTAGATCCTTTTGAAGAATATCGCATGTAGATCGTCTGGCCCAGGCGCCTTCATATCGCCAATTTGGAAAAACGCCTTCCGCACCTCTTCTCTGGAAAACGGTGAGGTGAGGAGCCTGTTCATCTCCGTAGTGACGCTCGGTTTTACTGCCTGCATCAAATCATTATCAACATCCACTAGTTCTGAGTTAAACAGGCCACCAAAATAATCACGAATAAGGGGGTTGAGGTTATCATTACCCTCAACCCACCCGTTGTCATTATTTTTTAGTTTCTTTATAAGGTTTCTCCTTATCCTAGCAGATGTAAACTGGGTAAAATATTTAGTGCTCCGATCTCTGTGGCGAAGCCAATTGGCGTGGCCTCACCGAGCCCAGTAGACCTCCTCCTGGTCAAGCAAATTTTGAACGAGGACCGAGAGCTCTTTTTGCTTCATCTTCACTTCGACAGAAAAGGGAACACGCATTAGACTCTAGAGATCTTGCTGAGCCTTTCTCAGCCGGTAACGAGGTCCTTTCAGTATTGTACGGTCCCATGCATGGAAGTCATTGTGAATAGCTTCCTGTATCAATTTAGCCGAGGGTCCCAGGCCATGTTGGCCTGCTTTCAACCAGGCTGTTCTTACAATCTCCTCAACGGTCTCCTCAGCAAGCCACCTTGCTTCGAATCTGCGTTCACGTCTTGGTGTTGCCGCCACGGCCCCTGCTAGATTGTCAGTGTCCAAGCATATGGGCCGGTGACCAGACTTCCCCATCTCCATGTTTCTCAACCCCTACCAGAGGGTGTAATTCCATCCATGCAGCATTGGAGACGGCCCGATCCAGCCTCTCTTTGAGGCCCCCTCGGAACCATGTGAAAGTGTCACCGATGTAGCCAATGTCTTCTAGAGAACAGTCAGACAAAGCATCTCGGAATGCTTGTAGTCCCGAATGGTGTCTTGGGACTCATCCCTCTATTTCAAAGGAGAAAAGGATCTCGTTAAAGTCTCCAACTACAGTCCATGGTAGGGTAGATACCGAAAAAGGGTTGCCCCCGCTTTATATTATAAAGCAAACATCATCACAAACATTCGAGCGAACCGATACAAACACACCCACCACGACACACCGCACACACCCAAGGCAAGATACAAAGGTGCCGGGCTCCGACACACCACTCGGACGACAACCAAGCAAACTAGAGAAGAACCAAGAAGAACTACTTGGAGCCACCGAGGAGGGTGAGACGGACAAAGACTGAGCAAGGACTTCAGGACGGTGCCTCCCAGAAGGGTACGACCATGGATAGCCGCCACCGTCCGATCCGAAGATCAAGTTTTCACCCGGAGCCACACAGAGGAGTGAGAGCACCGCGACGGAGCCTTCAAGAAGGATACGACGTCCGTGGACGCCGCCGCCGCCGCCGGCCAGTGCGAGGACTGGGCAAGTGATGGACCCCGACGATCACACCCCTCCGACACCCCGCTCCGCCCACCACCCGCAGCCAAGCCTCCCACGAAGCCATGGCTACCCGCCCGCACCTGAGACGCAGGTTCCGCCCTCAAACGCCACGCCTCCCTCCACTAGGGCCGCCACCCAACATCCAGGCACCCCCAAGACCATCCAAAGAGGCCAGCTTTGTACTGTAGGGACACCCCGACCGATGTCCCGCGCAGACGCATTTACCCGCCTTGAGCATCGCCGGAGTGCGACAACCTGCACGTGGCTGGGAAAATGGGGGGGAGGAGCGGACGCATCCGGACCGGCACACCCCTGTGCCAATGATGGGTGACTCGAGCCCGTCGGCGCCACCCATCCCTCCAGCAACCTCCCCACCGGACACACCCCTGTGCCGCCCCATCTCAGCAGCCGTCACAGAACAGCGCAAAGCCACCGTCGCAGACCCGGCCACCGGCGAGGAGGACCCCCAAGGACCGCCACTGACCACCAAGAAAACTCACCGGGGAGCCCATCTGCGCTGCCGCCGTCGTCCAGCCGGCGGGACGCCTGGATCCCGACCAGCACGCCCACCAGCCACCGCTGCTGCGCCTCCATCACCACCAGCCACGGCCACGGCAGGAGCGGACACCCGCAGCCCGCGCCGCCCTCGGCCCGCGCCGCCTGGGCCTAGATCTGGCCGTCCGTCGCCGCAAGATCCCACCGCGCACCACCGCTGCTGCAGCCCCTTCAGGCCGCCGCCCACAGCCCGCGTCTCCGCCGCCGTCTGCTGCCGCCACACCCCGAGCCAATGTCGCGCCGCCGCCCGACCCTGAGGCCCGCGCCCGCCGGGCCGAGCAGGGGAAGGAAAGTGCCCTGCCGCCAGCACTGGCCAGGCTTTGCCCGCCAGTACGTCGAGGCGGCGGAGAGGGGAGGGAGGTAGGAGGAGGGGGGAGCTGGACGCGGCGCTAGGGTTTCCCCCCGGCGCTCGCGGGAGCGTCGCGGGAGGGAGAGGGGGGGAGCTAAGCGAGGCTTTTCACCCCCTCTTATTATTCTTGCTCATGGTAGGGTAGATTGGGCATGCAGGTCGCGTAATAGACGAAACGTGCGCTCCTTGCAATCCCAGCCCGGTTCTCCATAGATACCAGTCATCCTCCACACCTCTCCATTTGGTTCTTCCACTGTCACATCAATAAAATCAAGAGTGGAAGCCCGGAAGTAGATCCTAACCTCCTTCTTCCAGACCAAAAGCAGTCCACCCTTTCTTCCATCAACACTTGGTTCGCAGATCATCTCGTCCATGGCTAGTTTTCTCTTTAACTCTTCTGCCTTAACATCATTCAAATGCGTTTCGGACAGAAAAAACGCATCCGGCCTATGTCGCTTCTGGATGTCCAGCAGCGACTGAACCGTCGGGGTACCAAGAAGGCCCCGACAGTTCCAACTTATGAATTTCATTGCGGGCGGTGATCCTCCTCGAATGAGGTCGCCGATGAGCTGTTTGATGTACCAACATCAGATTTCTGCTTCTTCATAATATGTATTTTCTGCGGGGTGCTCATAAGATCTCTCAAGCACTCTGCCGGATAGCTTTCTAGGTGGTTCTCCGACAAAAACAACACATCGGGCAAACAGCTCCACTGGGCATCCAGCAAAGCTCGAATCGCCGGGGCATTTCCGAGCCCCCGGCAATTCCAACATAAAAGCTTCATTACTTCAACAAACAGACCCAAACACCATCAGAAGGTACCAGCTCCAGCAAGTCAAATTGCAGCTGCACCAAAAGCGTTCACGCATTGAACCTAGGTAGCGCTAAAGCACAACACAGCCACGACAATCTCAAAAATCCATGCACGGCATGCTCCTCGATCAAACCCGGCTGAGCAGACGATTAATCCACCACGACGACCTGAGCGGCCATAACTTCGTTGTGGAGAGAGAGACCAGAGCCGGCGCCTCGCATCGACGACGACCTGTGAAAGCAAGTGCCGGCCCCCGCGCCGCCGCCAAGGAGGCGGCCGGCGGCGGACCAGCGGAAACCCTAGTCGCCTGGGCAATCGCCTCTGAGGTTCACGTACCGGTTCTGTGCTGCATTCCTAAAATCGTGATTACTTGAACTTCCACGTTTATTAGTACTCCACAGAGAAGATTTGATTTTGATAATGACGTAGCGGTTGGTTAATCGGCAAAAAAAGCCGGATTAATTGTGTCGGGCAGACAACTGGGGCCTACTCAACAAGAGCATAGTTTTTTTTTTGAAAGTTTCAACAACAGTATAGCTTTTTTTAGAAGAACAACAGTATAGCTAAGGTCCATATTTGGTTACGAGAATCTATAGTTTTGAGTTTTTTTTACTTTATACGATAGTATATATTTTATCGAGAAATCTAACCACCAGTCGACTGGTGGTTAGCGACAGGCATGGGCGATTCTGTTCGATTCGAACACACAACCACTTGGTTGTGACCATGACACACTACCAGCTGAGCAGACGACCTGTTGTGTTACATTTGCGGGTTAATATCTATTTCTATCTTAGTACTCCCTCCGTCTCATAATATAAGAGCGTTTTTGGCACTACACTAGTGTCAAAAACACTCTTATATTATGGAACGAAGGAAATACATGAGAGCAAGAAAGAAAGACCACAACGCCTTTGACAAGGAGACAAAACCATTTGCTCCAAGTTTTTCAAAGGGCCGATGCAACGTGTTTTGTACTCCACTTGTCTCTTTTTTTGTAGTGATGACTCCTACAGAATTCGAACAACGGTCTTTTTCTCGTTTGTCATATCTCGGAAATTTCTTTTGTAATGAGCCTGATAATTATACGCATCACAAATCTGATAGCTTATGTACAAATATCGTCGTAGCTTTTTTTGACAAAAAAAACTAATGTAAACATATACTCAATAACTTTTTTGTATGAATAGTATGATAAGTCACACATCGCATAGCTTATAACTTATGCACCAAGGTCCTGGTAACTTCAGCGACCGGGGGGGGGGTGATCAGATATACCGCGGTAACTTTTCTGTGAATAGCATGATAACTCACACTTTGCGGACCTGATAACTTATGTACCCCTGTCCTGATAACTTTGGCGACTGAAGGTGGGTGGGGGGGGGGATTTGACGAACTTTTGTGTGAATAGTACATAGACCTGATAACTTATGAGCCCCATCCTGGTAACTTTGGCAACGACCGGGGAGGGGGGGGGGGGGTTGATGACATGTCCCCTCGGTAGATTTTTGTGTCAATATCATGATAATTCAAACATCGTATACCTGATAACTTATGGACCCCGGTCCTGATAACTTTGGTATGGGGGTGGGGGGAGGGGGAGTTGACGAAACATCCCCTCGGTAACTTTTTGTGTGAATAGCATTGTAACTCAAACATCGCACACCTGATTACTTATGTACCCCAGTCCTGATAACCTTGGCATAACTTTTGGCATGAGGAGGGTGGGGGGGGGGGGGTGGAGGAGGTCCGGTAACATTTGTGTGAATAGCATGGTAACCCACACATTTGCAGACCTGATAACTTATGTACCCCTGTCCTGATACCTTCGACGAGGGGGTTGATCAAATATAACCACGGCAACTTTTCATGTTAATAGCATGGTAACTCACGCCTCGCAGACCTGATACCTTATATACCCCGGTCCTGATAACTTTGGGGACCGGGGGTGGGGGAGGGAGGGGCATCATGAAATATACCTCCGGTAACTTTCATTGATGAAGTGGAATTTTTTCCAGAAAAATAGCTTTGTTTTTTCTTATGACAGCAGTAAGAGAGAGTTTAAAAGAATTTTGTTCTCAACTAATGAACAACAAACTAGGCTGGCGCGATGGTAGTTGGGCTTGGTACTTGGGCTTGTCCTTTCCATCTGACGCAAGTTCGAATCCCGTGTAGGTAAAAAAAAATCGCGTTTTTAGTTACGGTGCAATATACCGATCAGGAGGAGAACCAGAATAACGGGTGGAGATCATGGTCGCATCATCGTGGAGGTATAAATATTACTCAACTTAATTATAACCAGAAATTTAAGCTAGTTCAATTGGTTGCGAACGGCTATGGTGACCATAGGTAGTGGGTTCGACTCCCACTTCCTACATGTTTTTTTACCATGCCAGAAAAAAAAAACGGGAGAAGGGAGGGGAACGAAGCGGGAGAAGCGAATCGAACGAGATTGACACGATCGTGCGGATCTGTCGCTAACGACCAGTCGACTGGTCGTTAGCACAGTCCATATTTTATTGTGTTATGTACGTGCAGGTGATACTAGCAGGCCGCTGACTATCCTTTTTCTTGCGTTGAATAAGAATTCATTTTTGTCTTTTTTTGCGGGGAACTAATAATTTGTTAAGCTACCTGCAAAATCTAGGCACCTTAATAAGTTACTGTACCTAGTTTATATCCATATAAAATAAATTACCTACATTTCTTTTTGCAAAACAAATAAATCTTTCATTAATTAATTTGCAAACGGAGGGATGTGCATTTTTTTTACAATAATTGCCTCATTAGTTACATTAATTAGGAGATAGATCAACAGAAGAGGACCAAGAAGACCAATAATTCTGTAGATTACTATGTCAAGGGAAACAATAGTCTAGGAGCAAGCATTTTCATCTCTCTTGATTACATGGATCTGAACTGAATTAATCTCCTTTTTTACAGCATGGTGTGGATGTTCAGAACATTGTATTGACAATATTTTGTGCACTTGTTGTCCTTTCCTTCACAAGCCTGCACGGCACCTCCAAGGGCGATTATCCCGAGTTCATCAAGCTTGGGTTGTACATTGGATACATGAATCTTACTGTTCTTACTTTCCTCGCTCTCACAGCGAAGAAGATGTCGAAGGTTGCCGTAAGGGTGGCAGCTGGCATGTCCATTACTGCGGTGACAATAGCTGCGGTGTACGAGGTTTCAGACAAAGTGTCCATCAAGTGTGTTCTTATAATGTTTGGCACATTGGCAACCCTGGCGATAGGTGTGATCAACTGGAAATAGTTTGTTTGAACAGAAATCAGTGCTATTACATAGGATATAGGATTTCCATGTATCACCAGCTCAAGAAAAGTAACGATGTAAATATTTGAGAAATTTGGAGCTGTAATAATCTTTAATAGATTTCCTATGGTCCGCATTATTTTTCTTTTGCGATGATAAGGTTCAAATTATTGTGCATAGATATGACATTTGGGGATATTTTCTATTAAATTTTGAATATCATTCTAAAAACCGAAATCAAATGACCCGTGACTGCAATTATAGCATGGTTAGTAAATACAAATGAAGACCACAATTCCAACTTAGTAAGCACTCACAATAAGGGACCTTAATATTGTCAATGCACATTAAGATTTATTTTCCTTGTCAAATAAAATTTTATGACATGAAAAGCTCAATATTGTGACGTCAGGGGAATATTATCCTTTATAAAAATGCGTTCATCATTTCTCCCATTTATCAACATGTGTCAATTATTTCATAGCATCAAGAAAGTGATTATCTTTGAGTTGTATATTATAAAAAAAAAGAGGTGGATACCTCTCAAACGTATCTATACTTTGATTGTTTCATGTGATTATATTATCATCTTTGGATACTTTTTATCGTAATTTTTTTCTGAACTAACCTATTAATTCAGTGGCCAGAGCTAGTTGTTGTTTTCTGCATATTTTTTACTTTTTCAGAAACTCCATATCTACGGATGTCAAAAACTACTGAAGATTTAACACAATTTTTTTCATGACACGTGGGTAGGCCTCGTCAGCCCCCTGGGAGCCGCCTAACACCCATTCTTTCACCTATAAATCAATAAATCGAGAAACCGTCAAGTGGATGACGTGAGGTTTATCAATCCGTGGGATGTGTCGGATGAAGATGGTCTCTCTCAAACAACCATGCAATCAAATACAAGCAATCTCTTGTGTCCCAACATACCCAATACAATGGCAAATTGTATAGGTGCACTATTTCGGCGAAGAGATGGTGATAAAAGTGTAGTATAGATAGTAGATATAGGTTTTTGTAATCTGAAATAATAAAAACAGCAAGGTAACAAGTAGTAAAAGTTAGCACAAACGGTATTGTAATGCTTGAAAATAAGGCCGATGGTTCATACTTTCACTAGTGCAATCTCTCAATAGTGGTAATATAATTGAATCATATAACAATCCCTCAACGCACGACAAAGAATCACTACAAAGTTTCTATCGGAGAACGTAGGATGAAAACGTGTATCAACCTATGTGCTTAGGTTACCCCAATGTCACCAGGAAATCCACAAGTTGGTTACCAAACTTATATCGAGTGACTCAATAGATCACCCCATTGTCACCACACGAGTATCCACATGCAAGATATACATCAGGTGATCTCAAATCCAATATTCAATCCAACAGAACGAAACTTCAAGGAGAAAGACTCAATTCATCACAACAAGATAGAGAGGGGAAAACACCATATGATTCAACTATATTAACAAAACTCGGGGTACATCAAGATCATGCCGGATCAAGAACACGATAGAGAGATAGAAAGATTGATACGTCCATTTTGCATCATGTTTTCTTACAGATATTTATTGTGTTTTGGATTGTTATTTCACTTGATGAAACAATTCTTATGCCCTTTATCTTTTTGTTGCAAGTTTCACATGAAGAGGTAGATCGCCGGCAGCTAGAATTCAAGACCGAAAAGGGCTAAATCAGAGATACCTATTATGCACAACTCCACATGATCTGAATTTTTATAGAGAATTATTTTGGAATATATAAAAAAATACTGGCAAAATAATTACGGTAGGGGGCCCACCTGGAAGACACAAGCCTGGGGGGCGTGCCTGATGACCCTCAAGTATAGGGGGTCAATCGTAGTCCTTTCGATAAGTAAGAGTGCCAAACCCAACGAGGAGTGTTGAACCCTATATTACATTGATGAATTGGAGCTAGTTCTATGTTGCCCTAGGTTATGACTGTTACATGATGAATGTTATCCAACATAATCACCGATCCAAATGCCTACGAGTTTTTCACATATTGTTATTTGCTAAATTACTACCCTTGTTGCTACGGTCACCATTGCTACAAAACTACTGCTACTACCATTACCGATACCGTTGCTACCATTACCACTGGTATCAAACTATCATACTACTGTGGTACTGACCACTCTGCTGTAGATATTTAGTCTCCAGGTGTGGTTGAATTAATAACTCAACTGTTAATACTTGCAAATGTTATTTGGCTCCCCTTGTGTCAAATCAATAGATCCTAAGTCACACCAATCTAGCATGTAACACATTATATCACTTTGCGGCCTCACGCACGGTATCCCCACAGTTGCCACCTTACCTGGCCTGGGACCGTTTGCCCCTTTTGACTCACGTATGTGATAATGTCATTAGCATCCACATGACAGAGAATCCGGGCCGACATTACTAGTCGTAAACCCAAGGTGGAACAAACTTACAAGAACAAGAATACAAGACCCAACAATGCATGTGTCGGTCAGTAGCGAATGTTACCAGGATGTAGCAAGCTATCAGGACTCCGGTAAACACCGCGTGCCATTTCCCCGTAGGGACAGACACATGAGCGAAGAAGGACACATGCCGATCAATCCATGTGTTTCGATGGAAGCACTAGGAGACATTTCCACATAAAGAAGGCTACCAAGAATAAAGAACTAGAACTAGGTGGCAGATCCCACACATACCAAAGCATTTTAATAACATACACACAATATGCTCGATATGTGCAGATACAACATGGCATCACAACATAACTGTACGACTCAAAGTATATAATTAAAAGGCTTCGAGGAGCCATACATAGCATGATATTACAAACATGGGCCTCATGACCCAACATACAACGTCATACAAGCAACAAGCACAAACGTAAGCTAATCTTGCCTGAGTACAGATAGTTGAAAAGAAAGAAGGCTACGAAGCCTTTCTATCTACAAGACCCTCCAAAGGAACAAGATCTCCGTTTGGGATTCCCAAGCTAATCGTCAAAGCCCACATGAAACTACTAATGAGAACGAAGTCTTTTTACAAAAACATAAATTAAGCAACGTGAGTACAAATGTACCCGGCAAGACTTACATCAGAACTAGCTACTCATGCATCAGTATCAACAAAAGGGTGGTGAAGTTTAACTGCAGCAAGCCAGCTTTGACTGAGTGGCTATCCTGAACTACGACTACGAGCATCTCCTTTGAGGTGAGAAAGCGCACACGAGTCCACATATTCACCATATCAATACACCACTATGGATTCACTCTCGTCTCCCTAAGAGAAGGCAATCCATAGCACTCACACTTATCTTGCGCATTTTAGAGTATCCACTTCCAGTTATATATAAACAATGTAAGCATTCCAAGTAGTCCATATCTGCGGACGGGGCTATTCGAATAGACCATATTACCCTGCAGGGGTGTACTTCTTCACACACGCTCTCGCCACTTACCGCCATGTACACGTCATGTATCTCGGAAACCTTCAACCGGAAGCTTGGCAAGGGTGTTGGCCACGACCTGACTAACCACATGAGTCTCTAGTCCAGGTTTATCGCCTATTCGGGTTCTATCCACAAGGAAGTCCGGCCGAGGTTTCCACTACGGACCCAAACGATGTGTGCAGGGTTCCCGAGGCACCAAACGGGCGTCACGGTACACCGGGCCACAATGTCTATACGGCCTCCAACACATATCCTACAAACACCAGAAACTAGTTGCAACTCCTGGAGAGAGATCACGGCGATTAATACGTCGAGAGAGCCAATTAAGGATCCCAAAATGTGGTATGTAGTAACTGTCTTGGATGACAAATACAGAACTCAGTTCCTGAGAACGGTTTCAGAGACAACCCACCATGTACTCCTACATGGCCTCTCACCGCTACCTTTATCAAATCGTATTCACACACTTAGCTCTCAACAATAGGACATGATGACCACATTCTAATTCATCCCTGATGAATCAGACCTGACACAACTCTAAGCAATAGTAGGCATGACAAGCAAGCATGGATGAGTAGGCAAATCATGGCTCAATCAACTCCTACTTATGTTAGAGGGTTTCAACTATTTAGTGTCGCAAAGACAGGTCTTGCAGAGGAAAGGGGTTCAGCTACCGCAGCAAAAAGCAGTTGAATCGTTGTTGTCCTAATGCGGTAAAAGAGAGCAGGAGCGAGAGAGTGGGGTTGTATCGGAATGCTCAAGGGGGGTTGCTTGCCTGGCACTTCTGAAGATAGTATAGCTCTTCATCGGTGTCAACAATCACAAGTCGGAACAATGTCCACTGAGACAGAACAACACCGGCAAACAGAGATGGAACACAATCAATGCAATATTATGCAACAATATGATGCATGATCATGACATGGCAATATATGTTAGTTGAGCTAATGCAACTAATAGCAAGGTTAAATGAAGCTCATTTCAACCAAAGGTTCAAATGCAAGCTTCGTAATAAGCATTTAAATGCCAATTAATGAGTTGTACTATTTAGTGAGTATAATTTGCTCAAACATGCATGAAAATGTCTTCGTATTTTTCTGATCATTTTTTATATATAAATTATTTTCATTGGAGTTATGTTTTCTTTATGATTTTTAGAATTTTAACTAACTTCTGGAATTTCTTGGTTATTCTAATTTAAACTAAATCCAAAAAATGACTTATTGCATCAGTATGATGTCACTGTGATGTCAGCGGTCAACAGAGGCGGCCCGGTCAAACCTGACATGTGGGTCCCGCATGTCAGTGTCTTAACTAATTAACAAAGATTGTTAGTGCTAATTATCAAATGAGCTTAATTAATCCAGAGACTGGGCTCGACGTCAGTGAGTCAGAGGGGAGTCAAAGCCAGCCAACCAGGGTCAAACTGTGCAACACGGAACATTAGGAAAACCAAACCAAACCAAAAACGTTAAATAAACCGAACACATGGGCAGATAAAAATATTGTGCTCGCGTGGGTCTACCCAACACCCGACTCATGGATTTGTTTTACTACCTCGTCTTTTTCCCGACCGTTTAAGAAAAATCATGTCATCTGCCTCATGTCTTATTGGCTTACGAATGTCTCCTCCCACTTAATGCGCATCGCCGTAAATCCTAAAATAAATCCGGGATGAATGCGAGCGCCAGGATTTGAACAATGGTGGGCTGGGGATATCACTGTCCACCTAAGCATAACCCTAGGTTGGTTTGCCTGCATGATCATATTCATTCATTAGAATATTTATGCATCCATTGCAACGCGCACACAATTACCTAAAGTGTATAAGAGCAATCACTACAATTACCTAATATATGCCTGAGTTGAAGAAGATCCAGTACCCGAGATAAATGATCGAGGGGTTGAATATAATAAAAAGGAGTTGTGGGGATACAAATTGATCATCAAAGGTGAGGAAATTATCATTAATAATTGAATCTTAATCATAAGACAACATTTGTAGATAACTTGCATTCACGAACTGAGAAACACTGTCGAGTACCTTTGTTGGTTGCAACTATCATACAAACATTATCGATTGAGAAGTAGCAACCCGTATTTTATTTCGTGACAATGCATAGACATTCAACTGGTCTAATAAACATACAAACGTTGCGTACCAAATGATTACGGAACCATCTTATCATGTACAACTAGTAGTTTATTTCTTAATGAAATTAGAATTTTAATCAGGTAGAAAAGTTGTAACCTTTTGTGGAATTATTGTGAATCCATTCCCCTGGAATATTGGCTAATTAAATTCTTCAATTCAAAGTTATTCCAGATCATCATTAAAACAAATGGATTAGTTGGACCATATTGGTTGACAAAATCAAGGGATTTGTAAAGGGGCAGTTAATTATGGAATGTTTGGAGGTTTTTTTGCTTAGAATTTTTTTAATGTATAATATTACCATCTTGTGTGGTAAAGTGTCCTCCGGCAACCACTAGGCCCAAGCACACCAAAATCCCCATCCGGGCCACTCCGATGGCGCCGCCGCCAACCTCCACCCAGCACCACTGCCGGAACCTCCAACCCAGCACCACCGCCGGAGCAGACATTCATACAATTGTGTGTGGCTGATGTGCATGAAATCGTGTGTGGTCGATGGGCGTGTCGGCGATAATATTTTTGGAAAAGAAGTTGCATACAGACACTGACAATAAAACATGTAATTGCATGTGATTCGATGTACATGCAATTGTGTGCGATCGATGTACGTGTAAACAAGTGACAATATTTTCTTAAATAATTATAGCAATAGAAAAAAAGAAAAAAAAGAAAAAAAAAGAAATTGCGAACAAACGAAAGCGAACAGCCTATTAATCGCTCATGTCCCAGGCAACGCGAGCACTAACAAAAAATTCAGCCTAGAAGAAAGCCCATAAAACAGACAAACGAAAAGTCACACCACCCCTCACAGCCAGCCCATGGAGCATCTCTGTCCAACACAAAGAAGAATAGAAGGGAAGGCAAGAAAAGAAAAAAGAAACAAGGCACTGGCCCGGGGGCACAACTAAAACAGGCAGATACAGCACAAGGAAATAGTGATCAGAAAACGATGGAAAGTCAAGTACATCGACTGAGACTTTCTTAAAAATCAGTTGACTGATTTTTGGCCCAACCAAAAAAAATTGTATGATGACATCAGCCTTAGACTTCAAGTCGACTGAGACCTAGACAGAAATAGCTTACCCAAGAAAATTATACTGCCAATAAAGTAACGATTCACTTGACAAACAAAGTCTATTTTGGTGCACAGTCATATTCACTCACTAGAACGTTTATGCATCCATTCCAACGCATGTACAATTACCTGAAGTATGTACGGGCAATTACCATTCACTGCAATTACCTCGTATATACCTGAGTTGAAGAAGATCTAGTTCACTGAAGAAACACTTGTTGAGTACCTTTGTTGGTTGCAATTATCATACAAGCATCATCCCTAGAGAAGTAGAAACACACCATTGTTGGATTCAATTGTCATACAAACATGATCATTTCAGAAGTATCAACGCATATTTTATTCCTTGGCAATGCACGGGCATTCAACTAGTCTAATGAACATGAAAATGTTGGCATACCAAATGATTAATCACGGAACCATCTTGTCATGTAGGTTATTTTTTAATCAAATAAGAATTTTAGTGGGATAAAAAATACTAGTAATATTTTAAGGAATCATTGTGAATTCATTCCGTCGATTATTGAATTAAATCCTTCAATTCAAAGCTATTCCATCTTCATCATTAAAAGAAATGGATTAGTTTTACCATCTTGGTCGACAAAATCAAGAGATTTGTTAATTATGGAATGTTTAGAGAGAGGTAATTTTTGTTTACAATGGATCATGCTGACCATCTCGTGCAGTGAAGTGTCCATTGGCACTCGTTCCTCACCAAACCCACCAAAATCCCCGATCCCCCATGCCGATGGCGCCGCCGCTAACCTCCAACCCAGAACCACCGCCGGAGCCACCGTACCTTCCTGTCCAAGATGGGATTCTCCAGGAAATCTTCCTCGCGACCACCGTGATGGCCTCGCCGCTGGCGCTAGGCCCTCAGCAGATCCCACAGCCGGCGTCATCCGTCACCGATCTCCCGGATGTGCTGCTCGAGGAAATATTCCTCTGCCTCACCGCCGCCGCCGACCTCGCCTGCGCCTCCACCGCTTGTGCCTCCTTCCACAACGTCATCTCCGTCCACGCCTTCCTCCGCCAATACCACATCGTCAACCCACCGCCTCTCGTCGGCATGATCCACGATCCCTTCATCCCAGCTCAGCCGCCGCACCCCTCCACCGTACCAGCCCACGCCTTGGCCGGCTTCGACTTCTCCTG
Organism: Aegilops bicornis; assembly: GCA_021605145.1. Taxonomy (NCBI): domain Eukaryota; kingdom Viridiplantae; phylum Streptophyta; class Magnoliopsida; order Poales; family Poaceae; genus Aegilops; species Aegilops bicornis. Next base: position 14,676,611 of record CM038675.1, read on the forward strand.
CTCCTCCTTCCTCCCCTCCACCGCCGGCCGCTCCTGGAGTGAAATTGACTTCCATGATGGACGGGCCCTCCTTGCCGGCGCCCCGGTCAAAGAAGAAGCCGACAACCGCTTCCTCGTGGGCGCTGAGCTATGTGACTCACAGTACAACCAACTTTTGGTCAAGAACATTGCCGTGTGCGACCCCGTGCACCGCCGCTACATCCTGTTGCCTGCCGTCCCCGGCCACCTGAAAGAGCTGGTCCGTACCTCCTCATGTTGTAGACTTCCTTTGCTCCCGGCGAGGATGAGGACGACCCTTTATTATTCAGAGTGGTGTGATTGGCACAATGTAGAATAAATCTGCTGATGATCTTCTCCTGTTTGGATGGACAATGGCAGATTCTTACTTATGATCAATGGAGTGCTCAGGCTACTTTTGGCTCATTTGAGAACTCTGAGCCTTGGTTGTCCTATCGTCGATACATCCACAGATGCTTCTGCTAGCGTGTGCATTTAATGAATAAGTTGCTTCTCCTTGACACACACACAATGGAGTTCTATGTTGTCAACCTCCCACCTGAACAACCACCGAACCGCAATTATGTAATTGTCGAGGCGGCGGACGGAATGCTCGGGATGCTCACTAAATGCTATGATGAGTACAGAGAAGATAACCGAGGTTGGCTCACGTATTCAGTTCTAAGAAATAAGTGATGGTACTCGGAGAAGGTCATCCTGTTGCCGGTAAAGCGTGCTGCTCTTGTTCGTGTAGCTGGGGGATACCTGCTCATGGAAGTGTTGTACACCCCATCTACACAACACATGCTTAAATTTGGATTATTTTCCGTGGTCGTAAAGACGTTCCAGGTCGAGTTGTTCGCTGAACTTATAAACCCAACATGTATGGTCAACTATATGCTGGTTTGCCACCGTAATTGTGTGCACCAACTATTTGAAGTGGTGAGCATGCTATCTACTCTTTGCTTACTATTATTTAATCTGGTCTCAGTGTTATACAACAATGCAATATGTTGCAAGGATTTGTTTGATAGTAGCATGCTTTGCTGCTTATTTGCTCGCAACCAGTGCTTGTTATGGATGCAACCAATGCATATCCTGCCTAGTATTATTACTCGTCTGCAATTTTATACGTACTAAATTGATATGTATTGTTGGTGCATTTTGTGATAATGCACTGTCCAATTTACATGTAACTGGAAGCTTTACTAACTTCGAAAAGCAATTCTCATCAAGTGAATCAGCCCAACTCCCACGTGAACCAACCGCTTGTTATGGACCTCGATCTAGGATTGCAGGTAGCAGGGGAGGAAGGGAGAAAGGGGATCTGGTTAGGAGGAGGACGAAGAGCAGCTTCGTTCCTGGTTCACAATTACAATAATACTCGATGCCTTTTCTTCCTCTCTCGCCTCTACTTAATCCCTCACGGCCGCAGGCCACGCACGCACACACCACTAGCCGGAGGCTGGGTCCCTCTGGCCAGCTGTTACGCGCCTTCCTTGGCCGCCAAGGCTTCGCCTTCACGCTCACTGTCCATCTCATCTTCACTGGCTGATGGGGCCTTCTGGCCAGCCGTGACATCTCCCCCTTCTTGCGTTTCGCCTTGTCCCCAAGGCGGAGAGGTAGGGAAGCGTCATTGCAGCTGTTGTGGCTCTTCCCAGGTGGCCATGCACGGAGGCAGGCCGCTCCACTTGATGCGTAGGCGTAGGGCCGGCTCGCCGCCCAAACGAACCGTTTTGCTATCCAGCACTGCTTCTGGTATATGCTCCGCCTGCAAGACAGAGTGGTCAGGTGGTAAGGTGGGACTCGCTGGCACCACAGCCCCTTGAGCTTTCTTGAGCTGCGATACGTGGACGACTGGGTGAATCTTGCTCGTAGGTGGGAGGTCCAACTTGTAGGCCACTGCGCCAATCCGCGCCACCACTCTGTAGGGACCGAAGTAGCGAAATGCGAGCTTCTGATATGGTCTTTGCGCGACTGACGACTGAATGAAGGGTTGGAGCTTCAGCAGGACTGCATCGCCCACAGCAAACTCGCGATCTGTGCGATGCTTGTCTGCCTGTCGCTTCATCCGGTCTTGGGCTTGCTTCAGTTGTTGCTGCAGCAGGTCGATCATGACCTCACGTTCCTGCAACTAGGCAGCCAAGTCCGGCACTGTGCACTCATCAACTTGGGTAACTCCAAACTCTCTTGGCAGGTGGCCATACACCACTTCAAACGGAGTCCTCCCCAGGGATAAATGGAAAGACGTATTGTACCAGTACTCGGCCAGTGGCAGCCACTTCGACCAGTTTGCAGGGCATGAATGCACCGCGCACCTGAGATAAGCCTCGAGACATTGGTTCACACGCTCCGTCTGGCCGTCCGTCTGCGGGTGGTATGCAGAGCCGAGTCGGATCTCAGTATGACATAATTTGAACAATTCCTGCCACACCTTACTTGTGAACACTTTGTCGCGGTCAGAGATAAGAGCTAGCGGCAAACCATGCAAACGGAAGATCTCTTTCATGAACAGCTTGGCCACTTGAAGGGCCGTGAATGGATGTGCCAAGGGAATGAAATGGGCATACTTGGAGAATTTATCCACAATCACTAGAACTGTATCAAAGCCTCCTGACCTGGGCAATCCTTCGATGAAGTCCAGCGACACCACCGCCCAAGGTTTCTTCGGGATTGGCAGGGGCTGAAGTAGTCCGGCCGGTGAAATCCTTTCCGTTTTTGCCTGTTGACAGACCATACAGTTGCGAACTAAGTTTTTTACTTGCTGTTTCATCCCATGCCAGGCAAAAAGCCTCTTGATCCTGTTGTAAGTGGCGTGGAAGCCAGAGTGACCTCCTGCTGCGCTTGCGTGCAGTGTCTGGATGAGGTGTTGCTGAGTTTCTGTGTCATTAATTACCAATCCACACCCGCCCTTTGTATCTAAGTATTCCTTCCTGCATGGTGAAGTCGGGCTCACCCTTGGGATCTAGGGCCAACTTGGTCAGACGTTGTCGTGCCGCTGCATCCTGTTGGTAACTGTTCTTGACTGCCTCGAGCCAAACTGGCTTGCACACAGAGATAGCAGCAAGCTCTTCTTGATCAGGGTGTGCTCGCCGCGAGAGTGCATCTGTGGCGCGGTTGGTCAGGCCAGCTTTGTACTGGATAGTGTATTGCAGTCCAATCAACTTTGTAAAGGCTCGCTGCTGGATGGGCGTGTTGATTCTCTGGTCTGTCAAATGGAGAAGACTTTTCTGATCCGTGCGGACGATGAACTCAGCATGTTGCAGGTATGGACGCCAATGGTCGATGGCTAGCAGCAATGCCAGGCATTCCTTTTCGTATGCTGAAAGGCCAAGATTCCTGGGAGCTAATGCTTTGCTTAGATAAGCCACCAGATGGTTGTCTTGCATCAGCACTGCTCCTATTCCTGTGGCACTTGCGTCTGTTTCCACCACAAACTGGCGACGAAATTCAGGGAGTGCAAGCACTGGGCTACACTCAAGGCCTTTTTTAATGCAGAGAAAGCTGCGTCTGCCGTAGGTGTCCATACAAATAATGTGTTCTTCTATAACAAGTTGGTGCGTGGTTTGCTAATCACCCCAAAGAAGCGGACAAACTTTCTGTAATAGCCAGCGAGGCCTAAGAACCCCCTCAATTCCTTGGTATTGGTTGGTACTGGCCACTCCTGCACGGCTTGCACTTTCTTGTTGTCGGTGGCAACTCCTTCTTCACTGATGATGTGACCTAAGTAACTGATCTTCTGTTGCCCAAAGGTGCACTTGGTTCTTTTGGCTTTCAGACCATATTGGTTCAGCAGCTGTAGTACTTGGGTGAGCAACTGCTTGTGGGTGTCCAGATCCTCAGGATGGATCAGGATATCATCCATGAACACCAAGACTCCTTTTCGGTGAACTGGACGCAAGACCACATGCACCACTCCTTGGAATGTAGCTGGCGCATATGCCAATCCATACGGCATGACTCGGAATTGGTAGTGGCCCGTGTGGGTTTTGAAGGCCGTTTTGTGCTCGTCTTCTGGTCGCAGCCTGATTTGATGGTATCCCGATCGAAGGTCTAGCTTGGAGAACCAGCGCGACCCCGTTATCTCGTCCAATAACTCGTCAGTAACCGACATGGGGTAGGTCGTCTTCAGAGTGATAGCATTGAGGTGCCGGAAATCAATGCAAAATCGCCATGTTTGGTCTTTTTTCTTGACCAAAAGTACCGGGGATGAGAACGGACTGTTACTTGGTACAATCAGTCCCAATCGTAGCATTTCCTTCACCTGTGCTTCTATCTCATCCTTCTGTTCTGGTGTATACCGATACGGTCGTATGTTGATGGGGTTGGCCCCAGGTATCAATGGAATGGAGTGATCCCAACTTCTGTGTTCCGGGAGTTCAGTTGGTTCCGCGAACACTTCAGGGAAGGCATCTACGATCTGCTGCAGTTCTGGTGGTACCGGGCCTTCTCCTTCTCCTTGCTCAGCTGAGTACAACACCACAATATGTGCAATGGAGTTGTTGCTTTCCAAAGCTAACAGCTGCTCCATGTCTACTTGTTGTACTTGCGACGTTTTTGCTTGTAATCCTTGTAGTACCACTTGACGCCCTGCATGGTCGAACTGGAGTGTCTTGGCTGCCCAATCCACTAACATTGGCCCACATTGTTCAAGCCAATCCATTCCCACGACCATGTCGTAACATCCCAAAGAGAGCACCCTGACATCTGTGACAAATTGTTGGCCTTGAGTCTTCCAGGAGCAGCTAGGAATCATGCCTGAGCACTGCAGAACTCCTCCATTTGCGATCTTGACTGCTATGGCTGGTATGGACTGAATTTTGTCTGTCATGCGCGTCGCTACCGCTTCACTGATGAAACTATGTGAGCTCCCGGAATCCACCAGGATGAGCACTTCAACCCCATCAAGCATCCCAAGCAATTGGACTATACGTGGTGTTGTTTCTCCTGTGGTGGCCATTTTGGAAATGCACATCACCTGCTCTTCATCCGAGGCTGTTTGGTGCCCTTGTCTGTCCTGTTCTTCGGCTTGCAGCAGCTCCCATAACTCTTCGACCACGTGAAGTTGAACCGTGGCCGCGCACTGGTGGCCTTGCCCCCAGCGCTCTCCGCACTTGAAGCAGAGCCCTCGGGCGCGCCGGTTATTGTGTAGCGCCGCGACTCTGTCTTCGCCTCGGCCTTGATCGTGACGACGATCTGGAGCCGGCGCCGCCTCCAGGGCACGGCGTTCTTCGGCCACTCCTTGATGCGCTGGTAATGCCGCTCGTTGGGGAGGAGCGCCTGCCGCCAGTAATGGGCGTACTGGAGCACGAGGTACCCCTTGCTCGTGGCGTTGATGATCTCGCCGTGGCATGCTTGCCAGCAGTTCCTCCTGCAACGAAGCAAGAGAGAAGGCAGAGTCCAAATCTTGGGGCCGGTGTAAAGCTACACCTGCTTTGATTTCAATTTTTAAGCCATCCACGAATTGCCTGGTGAAAAACAATGGATGGAAGGCGGCATTATGTGCTAGTAAATGATGCATAAGCTGCTCAAATTGTTCCATGTACTCTGCGACCGACCCAGACTGCCTAAGGGAGTTAAATTGGCGCAATTGGGCTTGGTATTGCTCGCGCCCAAATTTTGCCCCCATGGCTGAACACAACTCTTCCCAGGTGAAGGATGCATGCTGGGCTTCATAAATCTGTAGTCATCGTGCAGCATTGCCCGAAAAATGCAAAGTAGCTACCTGAACCCACATATCCTTCTGGATGCCATACACATCAAAATACTTTTCACATCGGGCCTTCCAAAATTGCGGGTTTATCCCCGTCGAACGGCGGAAATTCAAGTCGTGGAAGAGACCAATTGTGATGTTGCGAGTGCGGCGAGTACTGCCCATGCTCCCTAGTGAGGTCTATTGATGCAGGTGCAGGAATCTCAAGAGAAGGCATAGATGACGCACCCTTGACCGAAGGAGGTGCCAGGGTGGTGACCACCCCGTGAGCCGATCCCCCGGAGTCAATGATATCGCCGTGGCCACCTGGCCCGTCAAGCGTCCCGCCCAGCGCGGTGGGTGCCGCCGGGGAGCGCGCCACCGGATCCGCTGCTGGATCCCCTTCTTGGCCGACCGGATCAGCCAGCGCGGGATGTTGTGCGATGCGCCTCACTTGCGTACGCAGTTCGTCGAGCTGGTGTTGGAGGTTCGTCACCGCTGGTCGCCACAGCTCGAGAGAGGCCTGGATTGCCTCCAAACGAGCGTCGTTGGTCGCGCGGCTCTCGTTGACGGACTTGACGAGTGCGGCGATCTGCTCCTCCATCGTCGCCGTCTTCTGCGCCTGCTTGGTGGTGTAGCGCGGACGGGGGTAGGCCGTCTCCAGATCGTCTGACCTCTGATACCACTTGTTATGGACCCCGATCTAGAATTGCGGGTAGTAGGGGAGGAAGGGAGAAAGGGGATCTGGTTAGGAGGAGGACGAAGAGCAGCTTCGTTCCTGGTTCACAAGTACAATAATACTCGATGCCTTTTCTTCCCCTCTCGCCTCTACTTAATCCCTCACGGCCGCAGGCCACGCACGCACACACCACTCGCCGGAGGCTGGGTCCCTCAGGCCAGCTGTTACGCGCCTTCCTTGGCCGCCAAGGCTTCGCCTTCACGCTCATTGTCCATCTCATCTTCATTGGCTGATGGGGCCTTCTGGCCAGCCGTGACACCCCTGCTGGCCCCCGATCCAATCCCCATTTCCTCCTTCCCTTCCTCACTCCCATGGCGGTGCACGAACTGAGAGGCAAGCGATCCGGCGGCGGAGGAGCAGCTGGTGGGGGAGAGGGGCGGCGCGCTGCTGACATTGGCCCTTGTCGGATAAAGGCACGCTAATGTGGCAGCAGGTGGGGGAGCAACTGACGAGCAGTTGTGTGACTATTGGCAGACATCCACCTACTCTTCCTTGGCGAAAAACCATGAGTTGAAATTGCCCTCAAGGCACGACGCTTATAGTTACATGCCTACTGATAGACATGCAACTGCCCCCTCCCGTAACAAAACACCACTGAATTAAAGTCAAGTTGAAGCATGTAGTTGCAGCAAGGGGCAATATATTGTTCAACCAAATAGTAATATTCCAATTTATGAAAACTGAAAAGTTGTTTAACAAAAATAGGAAAACAAAAAAGGTGGTGAGAGTCATGTCATTAGAAAGGAAAAGGTTTGACAAGATAAATAGAGAGACTACCTCATCGACATGCAATTTTACCAAAAAAAAAGCAAAAACAAAGCATATATTCCACTTGATGGGAAAGAAGATAATTCAAAAAATACCAAATAAATGATTAGAACATGAAATGCCCCATATCAGACATGCTCCTTGTCTCACCGCCAGACACACCTCATCGCAAGTGTGGCAAGTTGTAACCCTTCTAGTCGCATGTGGATTTGGATGCATGTAGTTGCACACATGTTGTACCCCTTGTAATTGCAGTTATGCGTAATGGACATCGGGATTATTTTTAGTGGAAAATTAAATTTGAAAGTGTGACGTCCCCGATTCAATCGTACACTAATCATGCATGCAAACGTGTACGATCAAGATCAGGGACTTACGGGAAGATATCACAACACAACTCTAAAAGTAAAATAAGTCATACAAGCATCATATTACAAGCCAGGGGCCTCGAAGGCTCGAATACAAGTGCTCGACATAAACAAGTCAGCTGAAGCAACAATATAGGAGTACAGACATAAGTTAGACAAGGTGCCATAAGATGGTTATCACAAACTGGGGTACATATGGAAAGAGGCGTAGGCCTCCTGCTTCCACTCTAAAAGTAAACTACTCCTGGTCGTCGTTAGCGGCCTGCACGTAGTAGTAGGCACTTCCAGTGTAGTAGGAGTCGTCGTCGACGGTGGCGTCTGGCTCCTGGGCTCCAACGTCTAGTTGCGGCCTCTGAGAAGAATATGAAAATGGGGGGAAAGAGGGAGCAAAGCAACCGTGAGTACTCATCAAAAATACTCGCAAGCAAGGAGCTACACTACATATGCATGGGTATATATGTAAGGATGCAATATCGTTGGACTGAACTGCAGAATGCCAGACTAAGAGGGGGATAGCTAGTCCTATCGAAGACTACGCTTCTGGCAGCCTCCGTCTTGCAGCATGTAGAAGAGAGTAGATTGAAGTCCTCCAAGTAGCCTCGCATAGCATCATCCTACCCGGCGATCCTCCCTTCGTCGCCCTATGGGAAAGCGATCACCGGGTTGTCTCTGAAACTTGTGTGGGTGTGTTTTATTAAGTATCCGGTTCTAGTTGTCATAAGGTCAAGGTACAACTTCGCGTCGTCCTTTTACCGAGGGACACAACTATTCGAATAGATAAACTTCCCTACAGGGGTGCACCACATTTCCTAACACGCTCGATTGCTCTGGCCGGACACACTTTCCTGGGTCATGCCCGGCCTCGGAAGATCAATACGTCGCCGCCCTACCTAGGCACAACAGAGAGGTCAGCACGCCGGTCTAAATCCTATGCATGCAGGGGTCTGCGCCCATCACCTGTTGCACACCTGCACGTTGCGAGGGCGGCCAGAAGCATACCTAGCCTCCCTAATACAAGAGCAGGTGTAGCAGTCCAATCTGGCGCGCGCCGCTCAGTCGCTGACGTCAAGAAGGCTTCGGCTGATACCACGACGTCGAGTGCCCATAACTGTTCCCGCGTAGTTGTTTGTGCGTATAGGCCAGTGGCCAGACTCAGATCAAATACCAAGATCTCGTTAAGCGTGTTATTATGAAGTAACCGTGAACGCCGACCAGGGCCAGGCCTACCTCTCACCAAGGTGGTCTCAACCTGCCCTATCGCTCCACCTCAAAGTAGCACTCGAGGGCCGTCGGGAACCCAGGCCCGCCTCTACCGGGATGGAGCCACCTGTCCTTCCAGCCCCCACATCGGAATCACTTGCGGGTACTCTACGAGCCGACCCGACTTTAGTCACCAATTGTATAGTATGTACGTATGTAAGTATATACCCGTGATCACCTCCCGAGTGATCACGACCCGATAGTATAGCAAGGCAGATGATAAACTAGCATCCTATACTAAGCATTTAGGATTGCGGGTAAGGTATCAACAACTGTAGCAACAATGACAGGCTATGCAACAGAATAGGATTAACCGTACAGTAACATGCTACACTACTCTAATGCAAGCAGTAGAGAGAAGAATAGGCGATATCTGGTGATCAACGGGGGGCTTGCCCGGTTGCTCTGGCAAAGAGGGGTCGTCAACTCCGTAGTCGTACTGGGTAGCAGCAACGTCGGTCTCGGTGTCTAGCGAGAGAAGAGAGGGGAGAAATAATAAATATAATGCAAATATATGCATGATGATGCATGACATGACAAGTAACATCGCTCGGTTTGCCCTAATGCAGTAGTAGGTGATACCAGCGAAGGGGGGAAACATCCGGGAAAGTATCCCCGGTGTTTCGTGTTTTCGGACAGATGAACCGGAGGTGAAATGTTCCAGGTCCGCTATGCTAGGGACGTGTGGCTGACGAACGGGCTGCGTATTCGGATTCGTCTCGTTGTTCTAAGCAACTTTCATGTACAAAGTATTTTCATCCGAGCTACGTTTTATTTTATATTAATTTTTAAAGTCTTAATTCAATTTCTAGAATTAGTGGATCTATTATTAAATTGAAAATTAAATAGCAAAATGCTAAGCGCACCCGGCGCAGTGCACTCAGAGTGTACTAGGGGCCGACAGTGGGGCCAGTCAACTGCCCACTCAGAAGTTGACTGATCAAAGGTTGACTAGTCAGCGGGTCCTACGGGACCCGCATGTTAGTCTCTCATCTATCACTTATCTATTTTATTTTATTTTATTTTATTCCTTAATTCTTTTCTTCCTTTTTTTTGTTAATAGGCCGACCCCATGTGCAGTGGCTCAGGCCACAGATGGGTGGCTGGAAACGCAGACATGCGCTCCCAGCACGACGACGGCGGCGACGACGCATGACCAGGAGGCACCTTGCAGGGGCGGACGAGGCCGACGAGGCCAGTGCGCGGGTGCGTGACCAGCATTTACGGGCGTGGCCCGGGAAGAGGCAAGCGCGGGCAGGAGCTGGTGCAGGCGGCTATGCGAGGTACAGGGGGGCTGCGGCCGCGGTGAGCTCGTCGAGCGGCAGCGAAAGTAGCAAGCGGTGGAGGCCATAGCAAGCAGCAGCGTAGTCGCAAAAGAGCAAAAGCAGCGACAACAGTACTAGCACCAGCCGCGGGCAGGCACAGCAGTAGGCGAGCGTGGTCGGCGGGAGGGGGCTCGCGGCATGGACAAAGGTGCGTGGGCGCGTGTGGTAGCCGCGGCCAGGGGCTGTTCCCCGCAGGCGGCCGAGGGAGGTCTTGAGGCTGTCTTGAAGTGCACATAGCTTCTAAGCGAGGCGTCGGGGTCTTGAGAGCGGGGCTCAACGTTGGGAGAGAGGGAGGAAGGAGGGGAGGCATCGTCTCACAGGGTGTCGGACGGGGAGGGGCAGTGGGCTCGGGGTGGCCGGGGCCGATGGGGCGGCTTGGGGAGGAGACGGGGAGGCGCCGACGGTCTGGCAGGGAGGACCGGCGAGGGGGTTCCAGCCGGCGGCGACGGCGTCTACAGGAGCCCCGACGAGGCGCGCTCGGGATCAGACCCCGCTGCCCGGTCCGATATGGATCGGGGGAGGGAGGCAGAGAAGAAGTGGGACGACGGGGGAGGGAGTGGGGGCGTGTCGGTTAGGGTTAGTGGGGGGCGGCCTAAGTAGGCCAGGGGAGTGGGTGGGCCGGCCTGCTAGGGGCAAAGTTAGGTAGACAGCCCGGGGGGGGGGGGGTGGGTTCCTTCTTTTTTTTGTTACCTTTTTTTGTTTTTCTTTTTTGTTTTAATTCATCTTACAGTATTTAGGTTTTTTTGTAAAAGCATGGTTTCTTCATCATAATTAGCTAGGCATTAATTGGCACATACCGAACATTTTAGCGTAACATTTTGAAAACTTTTGAGGTTCGACAAAAAACACAAATTTGAATTTGAATCGTTTGAACTAACGCGCGATTACCAACAGTAAGCGGGGTTACGTAACAACGTTAACATGGGATTACTGTAGCATGATTATCCAGGCGTTACAAATCTCCTCCACTACAAGAATACTCGTCCCGAGATTTAAGCGGGGGAGTAAGGGGGGAAGGTGTTGGTAGCGAAAAACCTAACGAGTCTTCTTGGTCTTGGCTGCCCTTTCGAAGAGGTTGATCCCTTTCGTTGATGTCTTCATTTCTCTGCTTCAAATCACCATGATCAAGTCGTCATCCCTTCCTTGGGATCTCCATCGTCCTACGAACTCGACCAAGGGGAAAAACTCCGGAAGAATGCATCTCCCACAAAGCTGGGCATCTGACGGCGAACTCAATGGGAAATACACAAGGCACCCCACGAGTTGTATTTCAGCGAATTCGTTGAGTGCAATATATGATGCTACCAAAGTTTCAAACGGGTAAGAAATCATTCGATGACTAGACAGAACCTGGAATGGGGGTTTGATCAACGAGAATAACATGGTGTTTAATTCCAGGATGAATAATGATATAGATTTTAGCTCGTGAATCACATACGAAGCCAGGTGCACATTGATGTCTACTACGCAACCTTCTCCTTGTAGACGTTGTTGGGCCTGCAAGTTCACAGGTTTGTAGGACAGTAGCAAATTTCCCTCAAGTGGATGACCTAAGGTTTATCAATCCGCAAGAGGCGTAGGAGGAAGATGGTCTCTCTCAAACAACCCTGCAACCAAATAACAAAAAGTCTCTTGTGTCCCCAACACACCCAATACAATAGGAAATTGTATAGGTGCACTAGTCCGGCGAAGAGATGGTGATACAAGGGCAATATGGATGGTAGATATAGGTTTTTGTAATCTGAAAATATAAAAACAGCAAGGTAACTAATGATAAACGTGAGCGTAAACGGTATTGCAATGATAGGAAACAAGGCCTAGGGTTCATACTTTCACTAGTGTAAGTTCTCTCAACAATAATAACATAAATAGATAATATGAGAAGCCCTCAACATGCAACAAAGAGTCACTCCGAAGCCACTAATAGCGGAGAACAATCGTAGAGATTATGGTCAAAGCTATTCTTTCGGATCTATCTATAAAAGAGTTCGTACTAGAATAACACCTTAAGACACAAATCAATCAAAATCCTAATGTCACCTAGATACTCCATTGTCATCTCAAGTATCCGTGGGCATGATTATACGATATGCATCACACAATCTCAGATTCATCCAACCAACATAAAAGTACTTCAAAGAGTGCCCCAAAGTCTCTACCGGAGAATCAAGAACGTGTGCCAACCCCTATGCATAGGTTCCCAATGTCACGAAACCCGCAAGTTGATCACCAAGACATACATCAAGTGTTCTCATAAAAGACTCAATCCGATAAGATAACTTCAAAGGGGAAACTCAATTCATCACAAGAGAGTAGAGGGGGAGAAACATCATAAGATCCAACTAAAATAACAAAGCTCGAGATACATCAAGATTGTGCCATAGATTGGAACACGAGAGAGAACACGAGAGAGAGAGAGAGAGATCAAACACATAGCTACTGGTACATACCCTCAGCCCCGAGGGTGAACTACTCCCTCCTCGTCATGGATAGCACCGGATGATGAAGATGGCCACGGTGATGGATCCCTCCCTCGTGAAGTACCGGAAAGGGATCCCGATTGGTTTTTGGTGGTTCTGGAGGCTTGCGGCGGCGGAACTCCCGATCTATCTTCTGTTCTGGATGTTTGACGGTACGACGGTATATATGGGTGAAAGGAGAACGTCGGTGGAGCTACGGGGGCCCCACGAGGCAGGGGGCGCGCCCCGGGGGGGGGGCGCGCCCCCCACCCTCGTGAGCACCTCCCGTATCTTCTGACGTGGGGTCCAAGTCCATCAGGTGGGGTTCCTTCCAAAAATAACTTCTCTAGTTGATTTCGTTCCGTTTTGACTCCGTCTGATATTCCTTTTCCTCGAAACAGTGAAATAGGTATAAAACAACAAATTTGGGCTGGGCCTCCGGTTAATAGGTTAGTCCCAAAAATAATATAAAAGTGGATAATAAATCCCAATATTTCCTAAAACAGTAGGTAAAGTAGCATGGAGCAATAAAAAATTATAGATACGTTGGAGACGTATCAAGCATCCCCATGCTTAATTCCTGCTCGTCCTCGAGTAGGTAAATGATAAAAAAGAATTTTTGATGCGGAATGCTAGTTGGCATAATTTCAATGTAACTCTTTTTACTTGTGATATGAATATTCAGATCCATAAGATTCAAGACAAAAGTTCATATTGACATAAAAATAATAATACTTCAAGCATACTAATCAAAGTAATCATGTCTTCTCAAAATAGCATGGCAAAAGAAATTTCATCCCTACAAAATCATATAGTTAGGCTATGCTTCATTTTCGTCACACAAAGATGTTCCCAACTTATATACCCCGATGACAAGCCAAGCAATTGTTTCATACTTAAATAATCTCAAACTTTTTCAACCTTCACGCAATACATGAGCGTGAGCCATGGATATAGCACTATGGGTGGAATAGAATATGATGATGGGGATTGTGTGGAGAAGAAAGAAAAGGAGAAAGTCTCACATTGACGAGGCTAATCAACGGGCTATGGAGATGCCCATCAATTGATGTCAACATGAGGAGTAGGGATTGCCATGCAACGGATGCACTAGAGATATCAATGCTCAACAAAAAGAAAACTAGTGGGTGTGCATCCAACTTGCTTGCTCATGAAGACCTAGGGCATTTGAGGAAGCCCATCATAGGAATATAAAAGCCAAGTTCTATAATGAAAAATTCCCACTAGTATAAAAAGACAACTTATGAGACTCTCTACATGAAAAGCATGGTGCTACTTTGAAGCACAATATATGAGACTCGCTATATGAAGAACATGGTGCTACTTTGAAGCACAAGTGTGGAAAAAAGGATAGTAGCATTGCCCTTTTTATTTTTATTTTTTTTATTTTTTTGGGCCTCTTTTTTTTGGCCTTTCTCTTTTTTTGGGCCTTTCTTTTTTTTATTTTTGGCCTTTCTTTTTTTTTATTTGGGCAATGCTCTAATAATGATGATCATCACACTTCTATTGATTAAAACATAAGGATTACAACTCGAAACTTAGAACAAGATATGACTCTATATGAATGCTTCCGGCGGTGTACCGGGATGGTGCAATGAATCAAGAGTGACATGTATGAAAAATAATGCATGGTGGCTTTGCCACAAATACGATGTCAACTACATGATCATGCAATGGCAATATGACAAAAGTAATGTATGTCATGAATATGATGATGGGAGTTGCACGGCAATATATCTCGGAATGGCAATGGAAATGCCATGATAGGTAGGTATGGTGGCTGTTTTCAGGAAGATATAAGGAGGTTTATGTGTGATAGAGCGTATCGTATCACGGGGTTTGGATGCACCGGCGAAGTTTGCACCAACTCTCAAGGTGAGAAAGGGCAATGCACGGTACCGAAGAGGCTAGCAAAGGCGGAAAGGTAAAAGTGCGTATAATCCATGGACTCAACATTAGTCAAAAGAACTCATATAATTATTGCAAAAATTTAGAAGTAATGAAAAATCAAGTACTACGCGCATGCTCCTAGGGGGATAGATTGGAGGAAAAAACCATCGCTCGTCCCCGACCGCCACTCATAAGGATGCACAAGCCAGGTACATTTCATGTTTCAAATTTGTTACACAACTTTAACCATATGTGCATGCTACGGGACTTGCTAACTTCAACACAAGAATTCTTTAAATTCATAATCACCCAACTAGCATGACTTTAATATCACTACCTCCTTATCTCAAAACAATTATCAAGTACCAAACTTCTCTTAGTATTCAATACACTCATAAGAATTCTTACAAATCTTTTATGCTTAGCATATTAGAATTAAGCACATTACCATGCTATTTAAGACTCTCAAAATAATATAAGTGAAGCATGATAATTCATATATTTCTTCAAAATAAAACTACCACCGTGCTCTAAAAGATATAAGTGAAGTACTAGAGCAAATGACAAACTACTCTGAAAGATATAAGTGAAGATCAATGAGTAGTCGAATAATCATACAACTATGTGAAGACTCTCCCATTTAAGAATTTCAGATCTTGATACTTTATTAAAACATCAAGCAAAGCTAAAGAAAACTAGATTGCAAGGATAGCACAACTCATGTGAAGAAGCAAAAACTTCGGCTCAACCGATACTAACCGATAGTTGTTGAGGAAGAAAGGTGGGATGCCAACCAGGGCATCCCCAAACTTAGATGCTTGAGACTTATTGAAATATTATCTTGGGATGCCTTGGGAATCCCCAAGCTTGAACTTTTGTGTCTCCTTAATTCCTCTCATATCATGGTTTCTCTTTTTATCAAATGCTTCAATCACAACAAACTCAACAAGAACTCGTGAGATAGGTTAGTATAAACCAATGCAAAACCTTATCATTTTCTATGGTACCAAATCACTAACATTATTATTCAACATTGCATACTAAATGCCTCTGCATATTTAATACTCCTATCCTTAAATAGATTCATTAAACAAGCAAACATATGCAAACAATGCAAACATAACAGCAATCTGCCAAAACAGTACAGTCTGTAAAGAATGCAAGATTCATCATACTTCCCTAACTCCAAAAATTATGAACTAAAATTAACACTGTAATAAATTTATCAGATCTCAGTATGCAAAAAGATTCAACATTATACCGCTCTCTGACTTTTCTAGAGAATTTTTGCAACAGCGGTAAACTTTCTGTTTTCAAACAGCAACATGCATACTAGCAAAATAAGCATGGCAAAGGCTATCCTTGACTTTTTTTTATTGAAACTAAAGATGACAAACACTAATATAACTAACGGCAAGCAAAACAAAACAAAATGACATATCATGTGGTGAATAAAAATATAGCTCCAAGTAAAGTTACCGATGAACGAAGACGAAAGAGGGGATGCCTTCCGGGGCATCCCCAAGCTTAGGCTCTTGGTTGTTCTTGAATATTACCTTGGGGTGCCTTGGGTATCCCCAAGCTTAGGATCTTGCCACTCCTTATTCCGTAGTCCATCGAATCTTTACTCAAAACTTGAAAACTTCAACCACACAAAACATAACAGAAACCTCGTAAGCTCCGTTAGCGAAAGAAAACAAAACACCACTTCAAGGTACTGTAATGAACTCATTCTTTATTTATATTGGTGTTAAACCTAATGTATTCCAACTTCTCTATGGTTTATAAACTATTTTACTAGCCATAGAGTCATCAAAATAAGCAAACAACACAATGAAAACAGAATCTGTCAAAAACAGAACAGTCTGTAGTAATCTGTAACTAACGCAAACTTCTGGAACTCCAAAAATTCAAAAATAAATTGGTGGTCCTGAGGAATGTGTCTAGTAATCATCTGCAAAAAGAATCAACTAAATAGCACTCTCCAGTAAAAAGTTATAGCTAATCTCGTGAGCGCTAAAGTTTCTGTTTTTTTACAGCATGATCATAAAGACTTCACCCAAGTGTTCCCAAAGGTTCTACTTGGCACAAACACTAATTAAAACGTAAAACCACATCTAAACAGAAGCTATGACTAGCACATTTATGTCTAACACACTCCCTATGCATAGGGATTTTTTGAGCAAACAACTTATGGGAACAATAATCATCTTGCATAGGAAGGTAAAACAAGCATAACTTCAATATTTTAAGCACATAGAAAGGAAACTTGATATTATTGCAATTCCTACAAGCATATGTTCCTCCCTCATAATAATTTTCAGTAGCATCATGAATGAATTCAACAATATAACCAGCACCTAAAGCATTCTTTTCATGATCTACTTGCATAGAAATTTTACTACTCTCCACATAAGCAAAATTCTTCTCATTCGGAATAGTAGTGGGCGCAAACTCAACAAAATAACTATCATATGATTGAAAATTAAGATCAAGATGACAAGTTTCATGGTTATCATTATTCTTTAAAGCATACGTGTCATCAAAATAATCATCATAGATAGGAGGCATACTTTCATCATAGTAAATTTGCTCATCAAAGCTTGGGGGATAAAAAGTATCATCTTCATCAAACATAGCTTCCTCAAGCTTGTGGCTTTGCATATCAATAGCATCATGGATATTCAAGGAATTCATACTAACAACATTGCAATCATGCTCATCATATAAATATTCAGTGCCAAACATTCTATAGATTTCTTCTTCTAACACTTTGGCACAATTTTCTTTTCCATCATACTCACGAAAGATATTAAAAAGATGAAGCGTATCAGACAAACTCAATTCCATTTTTTAGTTTTCTTTTATAAACTAGACTAGTGCTAAAACAAGAAACAAAAAGATTCAATTGCAAGATCTAAAGATATACCTTCACTTACCTAGCCTCCCCGGCAACGGCGCCAGAAAAGAGCTTGATGTCTACTACGCAACCTTCTTCTTGTAGACGTTGTTGGGCCTGCAAGTGCACAGGTTTGTAGGACAATAGCAAATTTCCCTCAAGTGGATGACCTAAGGTTTATCAATCCGCGAGGGGCGTAGGAGGAAGATGGTCTCTCTCAAACAACCCTGCAACCAAATAACAAAAAGTATCTTGTGTCCCCAACACACCCAATACAATAGCAAATTGTATAGGTGCACTAGTTCGGCGAAGAGATGGTGATACAAGTGCAATATGGATGGTAGATATAGGTTTTTGTAATATGAAAATATAAAAACAGCAAGGTAACTAATGATAAACGTGAGCGTAAATGGTATTGCAATGATAGGAAACAAGGCCTAGGGTTCATACTTTCACTAGTGTAAGTTCTCTCAACAATAATAACATAGATAGATAATATGAGAAGCCCTCAACATGCAACAAAGTGTCACTCCGAAGCCACTAATAGCGGAGAACAAACGTAGAGATTATGGTCGGGTATGAAACCACCACAAAGCTATTCTTTCGGATCAATCTATAAAAGAGTTCGTACTAGAATAACACCTTAAGACACAAATCAATCAAAACCCTAATGTAAACCTAGATACTCCATTGTCACCTCAAGTATCCGTGGGCATGATTATACGATATGCATCACACAATCTCAGATTCATCCAACCAACATAAAAGTACTTCAAAGAGTGCCCCAAAGTCTCTACCGGAGAATCAAGAACGTGTGCCAACCCCTATGCATAGGTTCCCAATGTCACGAAACCCGCAAGTTGATCACCAAGACATACATCAAGTGTTCTCATAAAAGACTCAATCCGATAAGTAACTTCAAAGGGGAAACTCAATTCATCACAAGAGAGTAGAGGGGGAGAAACATCATAAGATCCAACTACAATAGCAAAGCTCGGGATACATCAAGATCGTGCCATAGATTGGAACACGAGAGAGAGAGATCAAACACATAGCTACAGGTACATACCCTCAGCCCCGGGTGTGAACTACTCCCTCCTCGTCATGGGGAGCGCTGGGATGATGAAGATGGCCACCGGTGATGGATCCCCCCTCCGGCAGGGTACCGGAAAGGGGTCCCGATTGGTTTTTGGTGGTTCTGGAGGCTTGCGGCGGCGGAACTCCCGATCTATCTTCTGTTCTGGAAGTTTTAGGGTACGACGGTATATATGGGTGAAAGGAGAACGTCGGTGGAGCTACGGGGGCCCCACGAGGCAGGGGGGCGCGCCCAGGGGGGAGGGCGCGCCCCCACCCTCGTGAGCACCTCCCGTATCTTCTGACGTGGGGTCCAAGTCCATCAGGTGGGTTTCCTTCCAAAAATAACTTCTCCAGTTGATCTCGTTCCATTTTTGACTCCGTCTGATATTCCTTTTCCTCGAAACACTGAAATAGGCATAAAACAGCAAATCTGGGCTGGGCCTCCGGTTAATAGGTTAGTCCCAAAAATAATATAAAAGTGGATAATAAAGCCCAATATTGCCCAAAACAGTAGATGAAGTAGCATGGAGCAATCAAAAATTATAGATACGTTGGAGACGTATCACACATGATACATTAGAATCCGGGTTGTAAAGAAGAGTCAGGTTTCAATCCGGTGGACCTATGGGTTATGGGCCCACCAGGTGGGTTGAAAATAGGAAGGGTGGTGACATCTTGCATAGCCGCGACAGGGAGGCATGTCAGAGGATAGCCTGTCAGTTATGTCGGCAACCGCATCGGTACCAAGGGCGAGGGATGAAGAGAACCATTTTCTTGCTCGTTAAAACAAGGCGGACCAATAGGCAAAGTTCTCATACATCGGTGGTTACCAGAATGTCATCAACAATAGTAATAGGGTCTTACTGACAAAGTGGTACAACAAGGTGCTTAACTAAGCAGGGAAATATCACTGCTCAGATAAGTTAGATTACCAGAAAGGTTAATCAAAACAATGGAAAGGACAATATGATTATCAGATTAAACAAAACAATGGAAATGAAAAATGTGTTTAAACACATATTTCAGGCGGTATATCCTGTCCAAGGACAAGCAGACCATGATATCCATGACAGGATAGAAAGTAGAAAACCTTTTAGGAAAGGGGATAGGAATTTCATGACATTACCCAAACAACGGTGTTAGGATAATTAATAAAGAAAATTTAGCATTGTGCTTCAAATGTTCTTATTTAAGATCGGAGTACCACAGACATGCTTCGAGATACCATTGATATGGTCTTCAAGAAAGGTCGGACTTTGAATACACGATGGATCCATCAGGAACAACTTGTTGAATAAATCTTACAATTTCCTCATGGAAGAAAGCTAACCTTGCGAAAAAGGAAACTATAGCAATAGGTCCTCTGGCCAGGTGTGCTAGGCATGACATCACCTTACCGGGTCATATTAGGACCAATGTTATAATTCTTGAAAATATGTTCCAACCATCATATCTGAGCGGGATTCAGATCTGATTTGTGTCAGGATACCTCAGACTCAGGATGTATGAGAAGAACAACTGCAACACAAATTGGCGAGATGGGGTTGCAATATTCTCGGGAAAGGAACTATGGAAGCAAGTTCCGAAACAAGAGTTCATCATTAAATCAAGGAGAGGTTAGGAGGTGGTTGATTAACTCAGCGACAATTCATTGAGGTTTCCAAACGAATGGATTGCCACAATAATGTGAACAAGAAGAAGACACTTGTCAATTCAAATGATATAATGTTGTATGCTTGAGGAAAACATACACCATCAATCATTAGTTGAAAGGTGTGCCCAAAATATGACCTTAGGCAGCAAGATCAATGTTAGAGTGATGATTCAATAACCAACAGTCTATGAACGAACTGTCGATCGTTAACTTCAAAGCAATATGGTTGCTAGAAGTATAGAACTCAAGCAGCATCATTAGCATATTGGTATCCTGGTTAAAAACAACACGGGGACCAAGGAAGAATGGTGATGGTGAGAAGTATCATCATACCGAGAATTTCTAAGAGGTGGAGCAATCCCCACAACATTCTCGACAGAAAAGACAGCAATACTTCAAGGCAAAACACAGCACTAGCTGGAGAGCAAGTTGTATTCATAATGTGTACAAGTTCGTGATGAAAGGAGGTCAAGGGTGTTGCCGATGATAATAAAAACCATCGAGGGCAAGGAGGGTATGTCTTATCATGAACACAGTTGGCATCTCGGAAGAAGTCAAAGTGTTGAAGGTGATCCGACACATTTGCCCGGAGGTTTCAAGAGGATGCAATCAAACAACAACGGCATCAAGCAAGGGAATGACAAAGTGGCAAGTTATAGGATCAATATATAAGATGCAAGCTCGGAACCAAATTTGCCTTTGAAGACAACCAACATGATGTGTAAAGCTCGACGTAAGTCATGCTCACACACTCAAGAATTCGTGCACCAGAGAAGGACGAGGTAGCACAGTCAAAGGTAGCAAGACCTGGATGCAGCCGATAGTCTAGGAATGACCAGATTGGGTTTAGAATTTCCTAGTAAAAATTCTAGGGGTATTTGATTTTTAGTGCGGAATAATTTCAGTAGTCGGTGTATTCGGTTGACAACAACCCAGAACCCATAAGTGATTACGACAGGGAAATACATTACTTCAACAAAGTTAGTAAGATGTGGTGCAATGGAAAGACATCTCCGAGATACTAGGGGGTAATACTCTACGCCAGAACATGATAGAAATAGAACCGGGTCATTGACCTATGACAGTAGATACTTCAACCTTGCCAAAAATAGACGAGGCACTGGAATGAATTCCCATCAGATATATTAGATCAGGACAGCATGGTCGGAACCATAACTGTAAAAAATCAATTTCAAGAATGCCGAAAGAATCATACAGCTGGATAATCATTTTGCAAGAAGCTTCCGAGACGGTCTACATCATTTTCATGGGCATGAACACAAAGTTCAAGGTCGACTCCCACTTCTTTAATGCATATCATTTCATTCACCTCTCGCTTTGATATAACTGTAGTGTTGGAATTTTATCTGGTAGAACACCGGAAGAGTATGACTTGTGAAAACTTTCGGGTTCTCACGGATTAAGGAAGGCATAGTTCAACCCATTGGGCATCCTAGTAACATATACCACAAGTTTCAAAAGTAAATACACAAGCTTGAAAGCAGAGCATGGTCGGCCAAGCAGAGGATAAAATTTACCAAATGCATTATGTATCAGGGGAAGAACTCACAAGGTGATTGAATATGAAGGACACTATTGGATAAAAATCCAACAATGGATCGGGCGATCCACAACGGAGCTCATATGAGTATCGGTACTAACTCAGAGGAAGAAAGAATGCAGAGGCATCAGATTCAAGAATCACTTGATTAGTCTGATGCTTAAATAGAAAGAAATTATGGTTTCCAACACGAAGGATCAGAAGTAGACGCTCTGATCAAGGATGGATAAGTTGAAAACACTTAGTTGGACAATCAATAAAGGTTTGAATTGCCGAGAACCAACTCATGTCCGGAACTATCGTCTGAGTCGGAAAGATAATTTTAAAAAGATAACCTGTTATCAAGGACTATAGTCATATTGAATTAACCATAATGCAAGCGGGAAAGAATTTCAAGAATAACAGGCTGCAGAGGATTTTCGAAAGATCGAAAAGTATTCCGAAGAATTTTGTGAGACACATGAACAATTGAGAAGAACGGATCCTCGATAAATGTGAGAAAAAACCCGTAAGGATTTTCATGCGAAACACTACAAAAAAAATACACTTCCGTGATGATACGTGTTTGTCACAGTAGGTCGCGTTTTTTGTCATGCATGTACATCCATGACGATTTTATGACGGAATCAAGATAGTCATACCTGTGCTGTCGTAGAAGTGTTCCATGACATAAACAAAATTATCATCACGGAAGTGTCCACTTCCATGACGATAAATCACGCGTCACAGAAGTGCTTTCGTCAAGGGTGACCGGCACGTGGCATCCACCGTAATGGAACGCCGTTAAGCTATCGGGTCAGGTTTTGGATCCGATAACCTGTTAACAGCCCCGACCAATGGGGATTTTCCACGTGTAAAATCAACATTGGCTGGAGGAGACACGTGTCAGGTCCGCGTTGGCACAGGTGTCACTCATCCAATGGGCGAGACACGCCTATGATATGTTGACACGTGGAACGGCCCATCAAGTTTAAATGGGCCAGCCCAACTAAAGGCCCACAAGATTTTGCAGACCATAATGGGCCGGCCCAGCTAAAGGCCCACGAGATTTTGCGGACCATAATGGGCTGGCCCGACTAAAACCCACAAGATTTTGCGAGCCATAATGGGCGGCCTGTAAAACCCACAAAATTTTTGTGTGCCATAATGGGCTGGCCCAGGTAAAGGCCCACAAGATTCTTGCTGATCATAATGGGCCGGCCCTGCTAAAGGCCCACGAGATTTCGCCGACATTAATGGGACGGCCAAGCTGTAGGCCCACAAGATTTTGAGGACCCAAGTAGGCCGGCCAATTAACTGGCTGCCATGTTTCGGGCCAAATGCCGGCCCATATTTGATCTGGTCCATTAATGGCCTGCCACGTTCCGGGCCTAATAATGGCCCATATGAGATCCGGCCCATTAAAAGCCTACCATGTTCCGGGCCAAATTACGGCCCAAATCAGGTCCGGCCCTTTAAGAGGCTTTGGGCTAAATTACGACCCATATCAGATTCGGCCCGTCAACTGGACGCTATGCTTTTGGGCCCACTTGCTAAAGGCTCATTTATTAATTCGACCTAATATTGGTTTCAGCCTGTTAAGGGCCAGTCTAACTTTTGGGCCCTATATTAATTTCGGCCTGTTAAAATCCTGTCATATAGTTGGGCCTAACTACGACCCGGTTTGCATCCGGCCTTCTCGTAGCCGATATCTATTGGGCCAAACAAGGACCGAAACAATTTTGGCCTATTAAAAGCCCGTGATTTGATTCGCACAAGCATGGGCCAGGGTCCATTTCGGGCTGCTGCCGGCCCGTGAGCTGTTCGACACGCTTCAGGCCCAACCTACTTCTCGGCCTCTTAAAAGCCCATTGAGTTTTCTTGCGAAAAGAGGGTCGGGGGTTACTCGGCCTTTTAAAGGCCCTTATCTACTAGTGGGCCAGTTTGCCGTTTAACGGACCAAGATGACGGGGCCCATGATGCGGATCTACATTGTGATTGCATGACGACCCGATTATGTACCGTAATTTTACGGTTTGGCCGGTTTACTTCGAAGACAGTATATATATACAGAAAAATAACTGCAGCATCGTGAATAAGAAAAAACCTAGACTATACAATAAAGAAATTACGGCATATTACATCCACTGGGCATCAACGTTTGCCACTAAGATACTAAAGCACAAGCAGATAGAAGATTACATACACTGGGCATCAAAGATCGCCACCAGTGCAAATAAACACGCCGACAAAATAATATACAAAACCTACAACACTGCAATAGAGTTCAAGAAGTTTAGCCTCTTTGGGAGTTGCACAAGCAAGCCGAAAGCAAGATGATGAGACTGCGCTTGTTCAACACTTATATCTTCCTCACTCTGAAAGATAAACAAGCAGACATATGATAGGTTTTGCACATAAAAGTATCAGTGCTGACAATTCATCACATTTCTTACTGACGAATAAAGTGACACAGTTTAAAATTGCATTAACACAATATGATATTGTTCAGGTCAAGACATGGCAGGAAATAACATTGTGAAGGAGTTGGCAGCTTCACGACACCACTGGATTACAGATCAAGAACTCATAAGTATCAATGGTTAGTGTTCTGTCAATTTATCCCATTTCAGAATGGCAAATAAAGAGATGGTTTAAATAATAGTAGAATGATATGACATTGTTCATAGTGAAGACATTGCAGAATATGACATTGTGCTATAGTGGGTAGGTTCACCACACTACTGGATTACAGATGAAGAATAGAAGCATACATGCAGTGCAAAAGAAGATCACTTGCTCTATATAGTTTAATTTACATGGTATGAATAAGGAACTTGGTTGTACAACTGAAAACTTAAATTGAGAAGGACAAACTTTTGTTTATGAACTACATAATAAACTTTGAACATGCAATTTGATGCAAACACCAAAAATAAACAGCTGTTGCAGTCATGCCTAACCAAATATACACAACAAAGTTTGACGGCTTGAGAAGGACAAACTTACATTACTGGTGAAGACAGGCTCTATAAAGCCCTTGTCCATGTTGATGGGGGGGGGGCAATTCAAGAAGTTTACCAAAGAATCTTCTTCATAAGCATTGCCTTTATTCTACATTTTGTTAAGAGTAAATATAGATGTGATAATATACAAAAAATGGAGAATATTTAAGATAAGATGAAGAGTGATGCTACATAACCAAGTAGCTATAAATGTATGTGCAGCGATACAGGCAAAAGGCACAGCCAAGAGCAATGCACATCTAAACTTCTTCAGTACCAACCTTATGGTAAGAGTAAATATAGATCTGATGTGTAGAAAATGGAAGGCAAAGGAAAATAATTTGCAGAGTGATGGTACATGAACAACTACCTGTCAATATAAGTACACTGATAAAGGACATCATGTACTTACAAGAACAATGCAGAGCTAAAAAAATTCATTGGCATTGGATATATTCTACACTAATGTAACCATTCATACAGATCAGATAATTTGGAGCGAACAATTGATAAGCAAGCTATCATGCATACTGCTGTCACATAATGAACCAGGTATGTATGCAAGTACAGTGATACAGGACAACACAGCAAAGCAGCGGGCAGCATATTTGCGATATCCTGTCGTTCTTTTCAAACCGGAATTCTTCTTCGAGCATATTTCCTGCAAAAAAGATCCGTAAGGCACATGCGGAAAAGTAGAAGTTCAAATTGTCATGTGATATCATAGACAGTACCTCATCCTGGGAACGAGACCAGTGCATAACAAGGTTTTTCCATTCAATGTCTTCTAAATTTAGCACAGGAGACTTCACCGGAAATTCGTTTACAGACTTGCCATCAAAGTGTGATTTCCTCAGGTAACACCGATACTGCTGCAATGCTTCCTTGAAAATCACAAGCAAGCTTTGCTCGTCATGACTATCCAGATTGACCCTCGCCTAGTTACAACAATGTAATGTAAATCGTTGATGTGTTCAATCAGCAGAAAACATGAAAATAATAACCATGAATAATTGCTTACACGTAAGTTGGACACGAAGATGTGAAAATGGTGTTTGTCTTCACTATAATCTTCCCATGATGGGAATATATGCACGTAGTCCCTAACAACATTGAAAGCATTATCTTTTAAACTGGGAATAAATGGAATGGGGTTCCAATCTGCAGGAATTGGCCGTCTCTGCAGTTGGGATAGGTCTTCGGCCGGTGGACCTGATGTACTTTTTGCTGGAGTGGGATTTTTCTGTGGTACGACTGTTGCTATGGCAAATGAAATCGGTATACCTTTTGCTGGAGTGCAGGTCCTGTGTGGTGGGGCTAGTGGTGCGGCCAGTGAAGTATGGGTAGAGTCTGCTAGTGGCGGTCCCACGTTTTGTGTCACTGGTTGTATAGCCAATATAAGTGGGGTGCTGTCTGATTTCTCCGACACCACCACGTTTTTCAAGGATCTTCCTGGAGCTCCTTCAGGTTCGGCAATCACCCTCTTCCTTTTTGATGTCTGATGCACAAGAACAGCATTTGAGTGGAAAAACATGGTATGATGACAGATGGAATATGTATTGATAATGGATGGGCATGGCATCTCGAGTTATATGATGAGTAAACTAAGCAGATGGCGGTGCAACAAAGTAGAAGAAATGCAAGACTACATATGCAAGATACACGCAATCAATAAAACCTTGCCAAATTAGAACATGCACCTTGATGGGTGAACAGGACGGGCCATCTGCCTATGACTCCTCGAGGTTAGAATAGTCATTAGGATTATATTCTGAACAAGAATCAACAGGTGGGGTGCGTATGAGTTTCATTGCATCCAGAATGGCACTCAATGCCTTGGTGCCAATTTTGTAAGTCATTGCAGTGTCTGGCTTCAAGAGTGGACTGCTGCTAGTGCGACACAAAGCAGCTACACAGATCATAGTGTAGATATAATGGGGAAAACGGTAAGCATCAGAGTAAAATCAGCAAAGTGGAACTTGCTGGAATATAGGTGCTAGTACTTCCGGTACGGCTAGAAAGGCTTCGGATACCAGTTCTCTTCAACTGAAGGTGCTGTACTGTTAATATCAGTGTAACTCTCAAAGGCGATACAGCTCCCCGCATTTCCTTGCTATTCTTATAGGATTCAAGTGGGCAGGTCACTACAAATCCTATTTCTATGTTTACAAAATCCTATGAATCAAAGAGGCTCAAAGTGTCCATCACAACCGATCCTATAGACCTCTACACTGCAAATGTCCCTGCTCATCTTCAGTACAAGGAACATATTGTACTACTATCATACTCCCTCCGTTCCAAAATATAGGTCTTCATAGAGATTTCCACTATGGATCACATACTGATGTATCCAGATACATTTTAGAGTGTAGATTCACTCATTTTGCTCCATATGTAGTCCATGGTGGAATCTATACAAAGACTTGTATTTAGGAACGAAGAGAGAGTATATTAAAGAAGAACGGAAGAGGAACATGGTAAAGAAGAGCAAGCAGATTTTGGATAATAAAATGTTGGTTGCGCAGTGCCCACACATGATGAACCAGAGCACATTAAGAACGCAACTCCCAGCTGTCTCTCGACCATTTCAGGCGGTTGGATGAAGATCCTACGTATCCTGACCCTTCTTCTTCCTCGTCTCTGATTCTTCCCATACAGAACACCGCACGGGCCGTGCTACGTCTTGAGCTAGCGTTGGTTTTCCCTGAAGAGGAGAGGGTGATGCAGCAAAGTGTAGCGTAAGTATTTCCCTCCGTTTTGAGAACCAAGTTATCAATACAGTAGGAGGCTCCTCAAAAGTCCCACGCACCTACACAAACAAACTGAGGACTCGCAACCAACGCAATAAAGGGGTTGTCAATCCCTTCACGGCCACTTGCGAAAGTGAGAACTGATAAAGATAGTATGATAAGATAAATATATTTTTGGTATTTTATAATATAGATGCAGAAAATTAAAGATGCAAATAAAAGTAGATTGAAAGCAAATATGATAAGAGATAGACCCGGGGGCCATAGGTTTCACTAGAGGCTTCTCTCGAGAGCATAAGTATTACGGTGGGTGAACAAATTACTGTCAAGCAGTTGATAGAAAAGCGGATAATTATGACGTTATCTAGGCATGATCATGTATATAGGCATCACATCCATAAAAAGTAGACCGACTCCTGCCTGCATCAACTACTATTACTCCACACATCGACCGACTCCTGCCTGCATCTAGAGTATTAAGTTCATAAGAACAGAGTAACGCATTAAGCAAGATGATATGATGTAGAGGGATAAACTCATGCAATATGATATAAACCCCATATTGTTATCCTCGATGGCAACAATACAATACATGAATTGCAACCCTTTCTGTCAATGGGTAAGAACACCGCAAGATTGAACCCAAAGCTAAGCACTTCTCCCATGGCAAGAAAGATCAATCTAGTAGGCCAAACCAAACCGATAATTTGAAGAGACTTGCAAAGATAACTCAATCATACATAAAAGAATTCAGAAAAGATTCAATTAATATCCATAGATAAATCTGATCATAAACTCACAATTCATCGGATCTTGACAAACACACCGCAAAAAGAGATTACATCGAATAGATCTCCAAAAGAGAGGGGGAGAACATTGTATTGAGATCCAAAAAGACAGAAGACGCCATCTAGCTAATAACTATCACTAGTGCAGAACCGGGTAATAGCACCGGTTCGTAAGGACCTTTAGTGCCGGTTCCATAACCGGCACTAAAGTGTGGGCACTAAAGCCCCCCCCCCCTTTAGTACCGGTTCAGCACGAACCGGTGCTAAAAAGGGCAACCACGAGCCAGCTCCAGCCAGCCTGGGCCCTTTAGTACCGGTTGGTAACACCAACCGGTACTATAAGGTTTGGGGGTTTTAGTTTTATGATATCTTTTTCATTTAATTTTGTGTTTCCATTTTAATTATTTTTTGTTTGCTGGTATTTTACTATACTACACATTGTACACGTTATTCATATATATATATATATATATATATATATATATATATATAGTAGAACCAATCATGCATACATATATCATAAATGTCTCACAAACCACCATATTATTTATATCACACATACACACAAGTATAGCTATATAAAATTTCTCCTACATATGCATGTTGCCTTGAGCCAGTGGCATTAGCCTAATTGGTGCCTTCAGAGCACGATGACAATCGGAAGTGGTTCATGGTAGCGATGGCAGTAATAGTATTCTCCCTTGGATTTATGACATGGTCGAGCAAAAATCCCGCTATTTCCTCTTGAAGTGCTTCTCTGGCGCTCCGTTTCTAGGAGCTTGTCCCGCACCTCTGTGAACTGTTAACAAGGAGATCAATATGCATGTGTATTAGTTGTGTGACTAGATATCGATAATGGTGTAAAAATTGTGAATAGTGTTCTGACAAGCCTACCCATTCCTTTCTTTGAGATCTGCTCCTTTCGGACGCCATCATGCGAATGTTCTCGCAAGCATAGAATGCACAGATCAGTCCCCTGCGCCTGCTTCAGGGCCTTTACGAGAATGGAATTTGATCAGATAATAATTAATCAAGCATGATAATTAAAGAGATGGCAGCTAGCTAGCTAGCTAGTACTACTTAATTACTTACCTTGGGTCGAAACCATTTAAGCTTTTCTTTCCATTCGCCTTCCGTATTTGTGAACCTTGCCCAAGCCCTGCCCTTGAGCCCAGTCCGGAGATGGGTCAATTTGGACATCGTCGCCAGACGTGTCGACGGCGAGGATGCGGGTCGGGCATCGTCGAGAACAAATACTAGCTATATGCCCGCAAAAAGTAACATTTTTTTAATGATTGGATTTTGATAACTAAAATTTCTAAAATTTCTATATAACTAACATTT
Organism: Aegilops bicornis; assembly: GCA_021605145.1. Taxonomy (NCBI): domain Eukaryota; kingdom Viridiplantae; phylum Streptophyta; class Magnoliopsida; order Poales; family Poaceae; genus Aegilops; species Aegilops bicornis. Next base: position 14,706,187 of record CM038675.1, read on the forward strand.
CTATAACATTTCTAACAATGCTATATATAACTAACATATCTATAACATTTCTAATATTTCTATAAGTAAAAAACAAAAAAAATTATAACAATTCTATATATATAACTAACATTTGTATAACATTTCTAATATTTCTCGAACTAAAAAAAAAGAAAAATTTCTAACTTTTTTATAACTATTTCTACAACTAAAAAACAGAAAAATTTCTAACAATTCTAACTTTTTTATAACTATTTCTATAACTAAAAACAGAAATTTTTTTAACAATTCTAACATTTCTAACAATTCTAACAATTCTAACATTTCTAACTATTCTAACATTTCTACTATTTCTGAAAATCAGAAAAATTTCTAACAATTTCTAAAAAACAGAAAAATTTATAACTATTTGTATAACTAAAAAACAAAAAATGTATGTGTGTGTGTGTGCGCGCACTCACCGACGAGGCGAGGGACAACGGGCGCGGCGGCAGGACGGCGGCACGGGCGGCAACGACGGGATGACGGCAGCAGGGGACAGGGGACGGGCGGCAGCGACGACGGGACGGGACGGACGGGCAGGCGGCGGCAACGACGACGACGTGGCGGCGCGCCGGCAGACGGGATGGGGACGACGCAGGACAGGCACGGGCGGCGGTGACGGGGACGACGGGGACGGGGATGACGGGGCGGCGACGACGGGGACGTGGCGACGACGGGGGCGGCGACGAGGGATGGAGACGTACGGGGGCGGCGGGCGACGGTGCAGAGGAGAAGAAGCCAGATGAGAAACTAAAATTTTCGTAAGTGTTGTTTATATAGGAGGGGCCTTTAGTACCGGTTGGAGCCACCAACCATACTAAAGGCCAGTTTTGGCCAGCCAGCGGGCGGGAAGCGACCCCCTTTAGTAACGGGTCGTGGCACTAACCGGTAGTAATGACCACCCCTTTAGTACCGGTTGGAGCCACGACCCGGTACTGAAGGGGTGCGCTAGCGCAGGTCCGGTGCGGCAAGTTTAGTCCCACCTCGCTAGCCGAGGGGCGTCCGCACTGGTTTATAAACCCCCGTGCGGTAGCTCTCTCGAGCTCCTCTCCAAAGCAGGCTTACTAGGCCTACGTGTTCTTTGCTGCCCTGTGGCCCACTGGGCCTTTGCGGGCCTGCATCCTGGCCCAACAACAGGTTGGGTTTCTAGTCGTATGCAGGCCGCTCTGGCCTAGTAGGCGGGCTTTTTTTATTTTTTTGCCTTATTTATTTTTGTGTTGTTTTTTGTGTATTTAGAGTTTCTTTGTGAATATTTTTGCTTTAGGTACAAAAATTACAAACTTTCTGTTAGTGCCCGTAGTTTTCAAATTTGAACAGTTTAAATTTTGAATTATTTGAAATTAGTGTGAATCACTAGTTTGTGAATAACTTAACTTTAAAAATCAGTAAAGGCATGAAAGAATTTGTTTGCACATAAAATTTCTTGGCGTTTCAAATGCCAAAACACATAACTACCCTAACTATTACAGAGATTCCCCTCTGGGTGTGAAACACGAGAAGAAAGTGATGATAGTGAAGCCGATCACATCCCAGATCTTTGGGTGTGAAACTTTTTCTTATCGTGTGTCCCTTTGCTCATTAACCATGGAAAATCTTCATCATTTAACGGGATGCTCGGGTCAATATTCACTGTGAATGGAGCAATTCCATCAAACTTTTCATAATCTTCTGACTTGTCTGTCTTGTCATCCACTCCCACGATGTTTTTCTTCCCAGAAAGAAATATGTGCCGCATTGGCTCATCGTACGATGAATTATCTTCCTTATCTTTTCTTTTTCTTGGCTTGGTAGACATGTCCTTCACATAGAAAACCTGTGCCACATCATTGGCTAGGACGAATGGTTCGTCTGCATCATAAGATTGTTGAGATCCACTGTTGTCATTCCGTCGGCGGGTCTTCCGTTACCCGCCTCGTATCATATTGACCCATTTGCACCGAAACTAAGGGACCTTTAAACCACGTCGATAGTCAAGTTCCCATATGTCCTGTATATAACCATAATATGTTTCCTTTCCCGTCTTGGTTTCTGCATCAAAGCGGACACCACTGTTTTGGTTGGTGCTCTTCTTATCCTGGGCAATCGTGTAAAATGTATTACCATTTATCTCGTACCCTTTGAAAGTCATTATATTGGAAGATGTTAACTGGGACAGCAAGTACAGGTCATCTTCAATAGAGGTGTCATGCATGGTACGTGTACGCAACCAGTGGCGAAACTCCTGGTTTGTTCACGTGTAATCCAGTCATCGACCGCTCCGGGTGTTTGGAGCGTAGCAAATTCTTGTGTTCATCCATATACGGAGCCACCAAAGGCGGAATTCTGTAGAACTGTCGTAGTGTGCTTCAAAGGAGAGAATGTCCATCCATACATATTATTTGTTCCCTCCTAGCATGCCTTTTCCATCCGATGCGCCCTTATGCGCGATTCAGAACACCAATCGGCTTAAGGTCAGGAATAAAGTCAATACAAAACTCAATGACCGCCTCATTTTGATGGCCCTTGGAGATGCTTCCTTCTGGCCTAGAACGGTTATGAACATATTTCTTTAAGACTCCCATGAACCTCTCAAAGGGGAACATATTGTCTAGAAATATAGGACCCAAAACGTTAATCTCTTCAAGATAGGTGAACTAGGACGTGCGTCATGATGTTGAAGAAGGATGGTGGGAACACCAACTCGAAACTGACAAGACATTGCACCAAATCATTCTATAACCTTGGTATGATTTCTGGATCGATTACCTTCTGAGAGATTGCATTGAGAAATGCACATAGCTTCACAATGGCTAATCGAACGTTTTCCGGTAGAAGCCCCCTCAATGCAACCGGAAGCAGTTGCGTCATAATCACGTGGCATCCATGAGACTTTAGGTTCTGGAACTTTTTCTCTGCCATGTTTATTATTCCCTTTATATTCGACGAGAAGCCAGACGGTACCTTAATACTGAGCAGGCATTCAAAGAAGATTTTCTTCTCTTCTTTGGTAAGAGCGTAGCTTGCATGACCCTGATGTATGCCGTATTCTCCATGCATACGTTGCTGGTCCTCCCGTGCCTCAGGTGTATCTTTTGTCTTCCCATACACGCCCAAGAAGCCAAGCAGGGTCACGCAAAGATTCTTCGTCACGTGCATCACGTCGATTGCGGAGCGGACCTCTAGGTCTTTCCAATATGGCAGGTCCCAAAATATAGATTTCTTCTTCCACATGGGTGCGCGTCCGTCGGCGTCCTTCGAACAGGTTGTCCGCCAGACCTTCCAAATCTCCCCTTCAAATATTTGACCATATCATGTACATCAGCACCAGTACGGTGGCGAGGCTACGTCCGGTGATCCGCCTCACCTTTGAAATGCTTGCCTTTCTTTCTTACGGGATGCCTGCTCGGAAGAAATCGACGCTCCTTGCATCATCTGCAAACTCCTTCCCGTACTTTCTTTCGATTTTTCTCCACAGCGACCCGTCAGCGGGTACTCTCAACTTTCTGTCTTTCTTACGGTCTTCTCTGTGCCATCGCATCGCCTTGGCATCTTCTTTTTTTGGAACAAACGTTTCAACCGTGGTATTATAGGAGAATACCACATCACCTTGGCAGGAATCTTGTTCCTGGGGCGCTCACCCTCGACGTCACCAGGGTCATCGCGGCTGATCTTATAGCGCAATGCACCACATACCGGGCAAGCGTTCAAATCCTCGTACTCACCGCGGTAGAGGATGCAATCATTAGGGCATGCATGTATCTTCTGCACCTCTAACCCTAGAGGGCAGACAGCCTTCTTTGCTTCGTACGTACTCTCGGGCAATTCGTTGTCGTTTGGAAGCATATCCTTTATCATTACCATTAACTTTCCAAATCCCTTGTCAGATAGACCATTCTCTGCCTTCCATTGCAGCAATTCCAGTGTGGTGCCCAGCTTTTTCTTGTCACCTACGCAATTCGGGTACAACCATTTTTTGTGATCCTCTAACATGCGCTGCAAGTTCTTCTTATCCAAATCACTTGCGCAGTTTCTCTTTGCATCGGCAATGGCCCGACCTAGATCATCAACGGGCTCATCTGATGCCTCTTCTTCAGCTTCTTCCCGCATTGCCGGCTCAGCTTCTTCCCGCATTACCGGCTCAGCTTCTTCCCCCATTGTTGTATCATCGTATTCAGGGAACCCATGGCCAGGATAGCTGTCGTCGTCCGCTTCTTCTTCATTGTCTTCCATCATAACCCCTCTTTCTCCGTGCTTGGTCCAAACATTATAGTGGGGCATGAAACCGGACTCAAACAGGTGGACGTGAATGGTTCTTGACGTAGAGTAATTTCGACCATTCTTACAGCCAGCACATGGACAAGGCATAAAACCATCCGCCCGCTTGTTTGCCTCAGCCGCAAGCAGAAAAGTATGCACGCCCTCAACGAACTGGGGAGAGCATCGGTCATCGTACATCCATTGCCAGCTCATCTTCATTACACAACACCGAATAGACCAAATTAATACAAGTTCATACATAAAGTTCATACAACACTTAAATGCAACAAACAAATAACTCTCTAGCTAAAGCATTTAAATGCAACAACATATGCGATCAAGATCGCAACTAAGGTAACAATTGATCCAACAGCATAATGATACCAAGCCTCACTATCGATGGCATATTTTCTAATCTTTCTAATCTTCAAGCGCATTTTCTCCATCTTGATCTTGTGATCATCGAAGACATCGGCAACATGCAACTCCAATTCCATCTTCTCCCCCTCAATTCTTTTCAATTTTTCTTTCAAGTACTCGTTTTCTCTTTCAACTAAATTTAACCTCTCGACAATAGGGTCAGTTGGAATTTCTGGTTCACAAACCTCCTAGAAAAAATTTCTATGTCAACTTTATGGGCATAATTTGTCATAAACACGAAATGCAACTAGTTTTTTAAAAGAGAATATATATACCACATCCGAATCATAACAAGGACGAGGGCCCACGGGGACGAATATCAAAACCATGGCACTATATGTATAACAAACAACATACGGGTAAGATAATTATACGAGTAACTATATATCCAAATCACACAAACATAAATTTTTATATAAAATTTCATGAACAAGAGGCTCACCACAAGGTGGTACCGGCGACGGGATGGTGCGGGCGATCGACGGTGGTTACGACGGAGATTTAGAAGGCACTAAGTAAACCACACCTACATATGCAAACTAAGTGTTGTTTTTGACCTCAAATTGCATATAAATCAAATACTAGCACATATATATATTTCCTCCCAAATTACTAAACTCACAAATTAATCACTATATAAGCATTGCAAGAGCTAATCTAGCAATGAGAGATGAAAGGACAAAGTTGCTAACCTTTGTGATCATTTGAATGATTGAGGGCCTTCAAATCTTGACAAATTTTGGGCAAAATGCGTGATGAGCTCGAGAGGAAGAGGGGAAGAACAGAGAGGAGAGGGGAAAGTGGAAGAATAGAGCGAGCTCGGGTGGACGAAGGGGTTATGTAGGAAGACCTTTAGTACCGGTTCGTGCCAAGAACCAGTACTAAAGGGCCTGGAGGGGGCCCCAGTCGACAACATCCTGCCACCACTCTCATTAGTACTGGTTCGTGGCACGAACCGGTGCTAAAGGTTCGCCACGAACCGGTACTAATGAAAGCGGCCCGGCTAGCCGTTGGAACCGGCACTAATGTATACATTAGTGCCGGCTCAAATTCAAACCGGCACTAATGTGCTTCACGTTTGACCCTTTTTCTACTACTGACCCGTAGATATGTGGTAAACTACTCACAACTCATAGGAGGGGCAAGGATGTTGATGTAGAGGCCCTATGTGGTCGATTCCCCCTCCGCCAGAGCGCCGGCGAAGGCTCCAAGATGGGATCTCGCGGATACAGAAGGTTACGGTGGTGGAAATTGTGTTTCATGGTGCCCTGGATGTTTTCGAGGTCCGTGGATATATATAGGAACAAGAAGTACGTCGGTGGATGCCCGAGGGGCCCACGAGATAGGGGGGCGCGCCCTACAGGGGGGCGCCCTCCTATCTCGTGGGGCCCTCGGAGCTTTCTTGACTTGCACTCCAGGCTCTCCGGATCAGATTTGTTCCAAAAATAACGCTCCCGAAGGTTTCATTCCGTTTGGACTCCGTTTGATATTCCTTTTCTTCGAAATACTGAAATAGGCAAAAAAACAGCAATATGGGCTGGGCCTCCGGTTAGTAGGTTAGTCCCAAAAATGATAATAATGTATAAAATAAAGCCCATAAACATCCAAAACAGGTAATATAATAGCATGGAACAATCAAAAATTATAGATATGTTGGAGACGTATCAAGCATCCCCAAGCTTAATTCCCGCTCGTCCTCGAGTAGGTAAATGATAAAAAGAGAATTTTTGATGTGGAATGCTACCTAGCATAATTCTCAATGTAATTTTCTTTCATGTGGCATGAATGTTCAGATCCAAATAACACAAAATAAAATTTCATATTGACATAAGAAATAGTAATACTTCAAGCATACTAAGCAAGTAATCATGTCTTCTCAAAATAGCATGGCCAAAAGAAAGTTATCCCTAAAAAATCATATAGGCTGGCTATGCTCTATCTTCATCACATAAAGTATTTAATCATGCACAACCCCGATGACGAGCCAAGCAATTGTTTCATACTTTAATAATCTCAAACTCTTTCAACTTTCACGCAATACATGAGCATGAGCCGTGGACATAGCACTATATGTGGAATAGAATGGTGGCTGTGGAGAAGATAAAAAAAGGAGAAGATAGTCTCACATCAACTAGGCGTATCAACGGGCTATGGAGATGCCCATTAATAGATATCAATGTGAGTGAGTAGGGATTGCCATGCAACGGATGCACTAGAGCTATAAATTTATGAAAGCTCAACAAAAGAAAACTATTGGGGATGCATCCAACTTGCTTGCTCATGAAGACCTAGGGCATTTTCAGGAAGCCCATCATTGGAATATACAAGACAAGTTCTATAATGAAAAATTCCCACTAGTATAGGGAAGTGACAACATATGAGACTCTCTATCATGAAGATCATGGTGCTATTTTAAAGCACAAGTGTGGAAAAAGAGATAGTAGCATTGTCCCTTCTCTTTTTCTCTAATTCTTTTTTTTCTTTTTTTCCTTTTTTCTTCCTTTTTTTTCTTTTTTGCCTTCTCTTTTTTTCTTTTTGGCCTTTCTATTTTTTCTTTTTTTTGTAAAGTCCGAAGTCTCATCCCACTTGTGGGGGAATCATAGTCTTCATCATCATTTACTCACTGGGACGATGCTCTAATAATGAAGATCATCATACTTTTTTGGATTTACAACTCAAAGCTAGAACAAGATATGACTCTATGTGAATGCCTCCAGCGGTATTCCGGGATATGCAATGAATCAAGAGCGACATGTATGAAGATTATGATGGTGGCTTTGCCAGAAATACGATGTCAACTACATGATCATGCAAAGAGCAATATGACAAAAGTAATGTGTGTCATATGAATGGAACGATGGAAAGTTGCATGGCAATATATCTCAAAATGGCTATGGAAATGCCATAATAGGTAGGTATGGTGGCTGTTTTGAGGAAGGTATATGGTGGGTTTATGGTACCGGCGAAAGTTGCACGATACAAGAGAGGCTAGCAATAATGGAGGGGTGAAAGGGTGCGTATAATCCATGGACTCAACATTAGTCAAAAGAACTCATATACTTGTTGTAAAAATTTAGAAGTCATAAAAAACCAAAGCATTACGCGCATGCTCCTAGGGGGATAGATTGGTAGGAAAAGACCATCGCTCGTCCCCGACGGCCACTCATAAGGAAGACAATCAATAAATAAAATTGTGCTCCAACTTCATCACAAAGCGGTTCACCATACGTGCATGCTACGGGAATCACAAACTTCAACACAAGCATTCATTAAATCCATAATTACCCAACTAGCATGACTTTAATATTACTACCTCCATATCTCAAAACGATTATCAAGCATCAAATTGATCATAGCATCCAATTCATTTTCTATGATAGTTTTTATTATACCCAACTTGGATGCTCATCATTCTAGGACCAAATTAAAACCATAGCAAAACCATGCTCTTCTAAGAGACTCTCAAAATAATATAAGTGAAGCATGATAGACTAGCAATTTCTATAAAATTAATCCACCACCATGCTTTAAAAGATATAAGTGAAGCACTAGAGCAAAAACTATCAAGCTCAAAAGATATAAGTGAAGCACATTGAGTATTCTAGCAAATTCTAATCAAATAGGCTTCTCCCAAAAGGTGTGTTACAGCAAGGATGATTGTGGTAAACTAGCAAGAAAATACCAATATAATACACGACGCTCCAAGCAAAACACATATCATGTGGCGAATAAAAATATAGCTCCAAGTAAAGATACCAATGAACGAAGACGAAAGAGGGGATGCCTTCCCGGGGCATCCCCAAGCTTAGGCTTTTGGCTATTCTTGAATATCTTGGGGTGCCTTGGGCATCCCCAAGATTAGCCTCTTGCCACTCTTTATTCCATAGTCAATAAAAGCTTTACCCAAAACTTGAAAACTTCACAACACAAAACTCAACAGGAAATCTTATAAGCTCCGTTAGTGAAAAAAAGACAAAACCACCACATAAGGTACTGTAATGAACTAATTCTTTATTTATTTTGGTGTTAAACCTACTGTATTCCAACTTACTTATGGTTTATAAACTAATTTATTAGCCATAGATGCATTGAAATAAGCAAACAACACACGAAAAACAGAATCTGTCAAAAACAGAACAGTCTGTAGCAATCTGTAACTAACGCAAACTTATGGAACTCTAAAAATCCTACGAAAATAGGACGTACTGGACAATTTGTTTTTTGATCAGCAGCAAAAATAATCAATGCAAACGATCTTTTCTGTGATTTATTGAATTTTTTTCTCGTGAGCGCAAAGTTTCTGTTTTTCAGAAGAATCAAATCAACCATCATCATAGTTTATCCTATAGGTTCTACTTGGCACAAACACTAAACAAAAGATAAAAACACATATAAACAGAAAGTAGAAACAAAATTTAACACTAAACATGAACAAAAACAAAGAACATAAAGAAAATTGGGTTGCCTCCCAACTAGCGCTATCGTGTAACGCCCCTAGCTAGGCATAAAAGCAAGGATAGATCTAACTAGTGCCATCTTTGGCACTAGATTCATAAGTAGCACGCATGATAGATTCATAAGGTAATTTGACTTTCTTTCTTGGAAAGTGCTCCATGCCTTTCTTTAAAGGAAATTGGAATCTAATGTTCCCTTCCTTCATATCAATAATCGCACCAGTCATTCTAAGGAAAGGTCTACCAAGAATAATAGGGCAAGAAAGATTGCAATCTATATCAAGAACGATAAAATCTACGGGCACCAAATTTCTATTTGCAACAATAAGAACATCATTGATCCTTCCCATAGGCTTTCTAATGGTGGAATCCGCAAGGTGCAAATTTAAAGAGCAATCATCAAGATCATGGAAATCTAGAATATCACATAAAGTTTTCGGAATCGTGGAAACACTAACACCCAAATCACACAAAGCAAAACACTCAAAATCTTTAATTCTAATCTTGATAGTAGGTTCCCCCTCATCATTGAGTTTTCTAGGTATAGAAACTTCCAGATTAAGTTTTTCATCATAAGATTGCATCAAGGCATCAACAATATGTTTGGTAAAAGCTTTGTTTTGACTATAAGCATGAGGAGAATTAACAACGGATTGCAACAAGGAAATACAACCTTTTAAAGAGCAATTATCATAATCAAATTTCTTGAAATCCGAGATAGTAGGTTCAACATTATTAGAAGTTGAGGATTCTCCAATCTCTCTTTTACCAAATTTAGCATTAAGATCTAAAGACTCCGAATTCTTGGGTCGCTTTCTAGGCAAAGTTGATTCATCATCAGTCCCATAATCATGAAAATTCATATTTTAAAACATAGATCTAGACGTATCAATAACTTTAAGATCATCATCATTATTTTCACGGAAACTAGAAGAACACGCTTTTACAAAGCTATCTTTCTTAGCACGCAATCTAGCGGTTCTTTCCTTGCACTCGTCAATGGAAATTCTCATTACTTTGAGAGACTCATTGATATCCTGCTTAGGAGAATAAGATCCAAGTTTAAGATAATTAACATCAAGCGAAAGTCTATCAACGTTCCTAGCCAAATCATCAACTTTGAGCAATTTTTCTTCAAGCAAAGCATTAAAATTCTTTTGAGAAATCATAAATTCTTTCACACTATTCTCAAAATTAGAGGGCATCTTATTAAAATTACCATAAGAATTATTGTAGGAATTTCCATAATTATTAGAGGAATTACTAGGGAACGGTCTAGCATTAAAATTTCCTCTATAAGCATTGTTTCCAAACCTATTCCTACCAACAAAATTCACATCCATAGATTCATTATTATTCTCAATCAAGGAAGACAAAGGCATATCATTAGGATCAAGAGGAGTATTTTTAGTAGCAAACATCTTCATAAGTTCATCCATCTTTCCAGTCAAAACATTGATTTCTTCTATAGCATGCACTTTTTTACTAGAAGATCTTTCGTGTGCCATTGAGAATAATTAGCCATAATATTATCAAGCAATTTTGTAGCATCTCCTAACGTGATTTCCATAAAGGTGCCTCCAGCGGCGAATCTAAGAGATTTCTAGAAGCAAAGTTCAAACCGGCATAAATTTTTTGTATGATCATCCATAAATTCAAACCATTAGTAGGGCAATTGCGAAGCATCAATTTCATTCTTTCCCAAGATTGGGCAACATGCTCATGATCAAGTTGTTTGAAATTCATAATATCGTTCCTAAGAGTGATGATCTTAGCGGGAGGAAAATACTTAGAGATAAAAGCATCTTTTCACTTGTTCCAAGAATCAATACTATTTTTAGGCAAAGATGAAAACCAAACTTTAGCACGATCTCTAAGTGAAAACGGGAATAACTTCAATTTGACAATATTGTTATCCGTATCTTTCTTCTTTTGCATATCACACAAATCAACAAAATTGTTTAGATGAGTAGCGGCATCTTCACTAGGAAGGCCGGTAATTGATCTTTCATAACAAGATTCAGCAAAGCAGCATTGATTTCACAAGACTCAACATCATTAAGAGGAGCAATCGGAGTACTAAGGAAATCATTATTATTGGTATTCGAGAAATCACACAACTTGGTATTATCTTGTGCCATGGCAACAAGTAATCCAACACACAAGCAAACAGAAAAAGGCAAGCGGAAAAGAGAGGAGCAGATTGGGAAGGAGAAGGCGAATAAAACGGCAAGGGTGAAGTGGGGGAGAGGAAAACGAGAGGCAAATGGCAAATAATGTAAATACGAGGGAGATGAGTTTGTGATAGGTACTTGGTATGTCTTGACTTGAGTGAAGGCCTCCCCGGCAACGGCGCCAGAAATCCTTCTTGCTATGTCTTGAGCTAGCGTTGGTTTTCCCCGAAGAGGAGAGGGTGATGCAGCAAAGTGTAGCGTAAGTATTTCCCTCAGTTTTGAGAACCAAGGTATCAATCCAGTAGGAGGCTCCTCAAAAGTCCCACGCACCTACACAAACAAATTAAGAACTCGCAACCAACACAATAAAGGGGTTGTCAATCCCTTCACGGCCTCTTGCGAAAGTGAAATCTGATAAAGATAGTATGATAAGATAAATATATTTTTGGTAGTTTATAATATAGATGAAGAAATGTAAAGATGCAAATAAAAGTAGATTGAAAGCAAATATGATAAGATATAGACCCGGGGGCAATAGGTTTCACTAGAGGCTTCTCTCGAGAGCATAAGTATTACGATGGGTGAACAAATTACTGTCAAGCAATTGATAGAAAAGCGAATAATTATGACGTTATCTAGGCATGATCATGTATATAGGCATCACATCCATAACAAGTAGACCGACTCCTTGCTGCATCTACTACTATTACTCCACACATCGACCGACTCCTGCCTGCATCTAGAGTATTAAGTTCATAAGAACAGAGTAACGCATTAAGCAAGATGATATAATGTAGAGGGATAAACTCATGCAATATGATATAAACCCCATCTTGTTATCCTCGATGGCAACAATACAATACGTGTCTTGCAACCCTTTCTGTCACTTGGTAAGAACACCGCAAGATTGAACCCAAAGCTAAGCACTTCTCCCATGGCAAGAAAGATCAATCTAGTAGGCCAAACCAAACCGATAATTCGAAGAGACTTGCAAAGATAACTCAATCATACATAAAAGAATTCATAGAAGATTCAATTAATATCCATAGATAAATCTGAACATAAACTCACAATTCATCGGATCTTGACAAACACACCGCAAAAAGAGATTACATCGGATAGATCTCTACAAGTGTCGGTGTACTAGAGTAGGGGTACCCTAGTATCCCGAACTCGTGCACGGGCAGTTGCAGCACTCCGCGGCAGGGCTGGCCTGGTGACCATCAAGATCTTCCGTGGCTCCTTTGGAGCCATTCAAGAACAAAGTAATCAAAACCCCGGCAAGAGGAGCTTGCCGGGAAGACCACTCAAGGCACGAAGGAAACAAGGCCCCGGCAAGAGGAGCTTGCCGGGAAGGCTTGGTGGGCGCCGAGCTCCCAAGCGCGACGAGTTTTCTGCCGCGGCAAGGCGCTTGCCGGGGCAGGCAACCTCTCTTCATCTCCGCTCCAGCTCATCCGCCAACATGTCGCCACGGGGCTTCCCCAGGAACGCGTGTCGATGGGCTGTGCAGCCAGCGGGGAGCAGCGATAAGCGGCGCTGACAAGCCACCATCGTGGCAAACGGAGGCGCGCTTGACGGTCCCTGTTACACTGTTCAGGAGACTGAGACGGGCATTAATGACTCTTGTCCCTTGCCGTCAGAGTTAGGTATAGATCACTGTACAAGTTGGTATACCAACCACTGTTTTTACATTCGTACCCTCATACATGTTGCCACCTGTGGTGACCCCTTGTGCCTATAAAAGGAGGCCCAAGTGCAACGTAGAAAGGGTTCGGTCAGCTCCGGCTTAGTTCATCCTACTCATACGAGACCACACTCAGGCTAGGTTTGGTAGCTCCAATTGCTCCCTAGCAAGAACACAAGATAATCCACAAAAGCAGCAGTAGGAGTATTATCTCTCCGGAGAGCTCCGAAGCTGGGTAAATCTGCTCGTGTGCCTCGCCTCGATCCTTTCTTTGTGCATCCTCCGCTCCCCTCCGAACCACAAGGGACCAGGTCCCATAGGTGATCGTGGGACACGATCAGTTCTCCCCCACATCTTTGGCGCGCCAGGTAGGGGAGCGTCGAGGCTGTGTGAACCCGATCTGGCGTTCGCACGAGCAGTTTCTTCATCAACATCTTCGTCAACATGGCGCTGAAGAAGAAGTCTTCGGCAGCGGCAGAGCCGTCCGCGTCGAACCCACCACCACCGGAGCTGTCAGGTGGTGGGGGAAATGCTGGCGGAGGAACGGGCGTCATCGAGAGAGCCGACGACGCTGCCAGGTCCAAGGACAAGGCAGCGCAGGCGTCGGCGTCCGAATCCGCACCGCGTCCTTCTCAGGAGGCGCGGGACCGACAGCGTCACGGTGCTCGCAGCACCATACGTCCGATAGATCAAGGCCAAGCTGGAGGATCCGGGGACCCTCGAGACCCGCATGCGCGCCAGCATGCCGGTACCAGCGGAGTACGGTCGCTGGGGCGGGACGCTGCTCCTCCTAACTTGGTTAGGAGTCCGAGCACGTCTCGTTCTTCGCTCCGTACGCCATTGCCACCCACCACACCAGCAGAAGCCTTGGCAAGAGCTCAGCTACTTCTAGACTACCCTCCAACGGCCGACAAGATCGACGAATGGAGGGCCACAATCCAGAGCCTCATCGGCTTCGCCAACGGCGACGTCCCGCGGCAACCAAGTGCCTCGCAGCCACGGCAAGGCGACAAGGCACGAGCCGATGGCGACGAGACTTGCGGGGGTGCAGCCACCGTACACTCCCCTTCTCGAAGGCCAAGATCTCCGACTCGCCGGATCCACCTCGACAGTGACTCCACAGCGTCGTCGGATCCGCGGGCTCGTCGCGACCAGCGCCAAGTTCTTCGGGAACGGCAAGAAGAAGACGCTCGAACCCGTATCGAGCGCCGAAGAGAAGCGCGTCGTCAATCCGACCAGCGCGCCGGGCCCACTGTCGATATGCATGCGCTAGGGGAACCAGGCGACTTGCCGTACGCGGTAGGTTGCCCTGCGTTCACTCCTGAGCTGCGCAAGTCCGGTGGCCGACAAGAAAAACTTCAAGCCAGATGTGCCGGAGAAGTATGATGGCAGGACACACCCATCGGAGTTCCTCAGCATCTACATCATCGCGGTGCTGGCTGCGGGGGGGACGAGACGACAAGATCCTCGCCAACTATTTCCCTCTGGTACTCAAGCCAAACGTCAGGTCTTGGCTCATGCACTTGCCGGACAGCTCTATTTCTTCTTGGGCGGATTTGTGCCACCAGTTTGTCGGCGCCTTCACAGGCGGCCACAAGCCCCATGGCCAAGAGAGTGACCTTCACCTACTCGCCTAGAAGGAAGGGGAGTCCATGCGCAAGTTTATCCAGAGATTCAGTCGTGTGCACTACAACATCCCAGACGTCCACCCTGCCGTGGTGATCAGTGCATTTCATCAGAATTTGCGAAACCGCAGGATGAGGGAGTAGATGGCGATGTGCAAAGTGAAAGACGTCAGTGAGCTCTACGCCCTGGCGGACAAGTGTGCACGCGCTGAAGAAGGAAGAAGACTCCCAGGAGAGAATGTGGGAGCAGAGTCTGATAGTGAGGAGACCACCCCGGCAAAGAAGAGCCGGCGGCGAAACAACAGGAGGAAGAAGAACCAAGAAGTACTAGTTGTCGAGCAGTCCGGCAAGGAGGGTGCCCCCAACAAAGCCAAGGCTAGTGGTTCCGGCAAGGAGGTTGCCGCTGACACCAACCGCCAAGCTCTGGCGGCCGCCGACAAGCCTGACAGCTCCAACAAGCAGTACTGTAAGATCCACCGCACCAAGGGCCACGATCTCCAGAGCTGCAAGAAAGTCGAGCAGCTTGTTGAGCTACAGAAGGCGCAATACGAGCAGCGAGACAAGGAGAAGGCCCAGGAAGGTGCAGGTGCGGCAAGTAAGAAGAGACCCGGTCGGGGAGGACGCCACGGCAAGGCCAAGCAGCGGCAAGGAGACAGACCTCCCCGCGGCCGCGACAAGGACGAAGACGAAGATGAAGACGATGAAGACATGGAAGATGATGAAGCTGATGAGCAGGAGTTTCAGAAGGCGATGGAGGTCCTTTGCGTTGACGGTGGTGCTTCCCTGCATAACTCGCACCGCCAACTCAAGCAGTGGATGCGTGAGGTTAATGCAGCAGAACCATCCATAAAGTCGCGCAAACCTCTGAAGTGGTCCAGCACACCCATCATCTTTGACTTTGAGGATCACCCTGATCGCATCACTGCTGTCGGGTGCTTGCCGATGTTGGTATCACCAACTATCCGCAACCTCAAGGTCACAAAGATGTTGGTTGACGGCGGGGCCGGCCTGAACCTGATATCCTCTGCAGTGCTTCAGAAACTTCAAATCGACGGCGAAGCTCAAGAGACCGCACATTCCAAGGAATCAACCCAGGAAGGAGCAAGCCCAAAGGGAAGATCACGTTGCCGGTAACATTTGGCAGCGAAATCAACTTCAGAACTGAGAAGATCACGTTTGACGTTGCCGATTTTCCATTGCCCTACAATGGCATACTTGGCCGTCCAGCTCTCGCCAAGTTTATGGCAGCCTCTCATTACGCCTACAATTTACTCAAAATGCCCGGCCCGATAAGCGTCATTTCTGTCCATGGTGACAAGAAGGATGCGCTTATCTGTGCCGACAAGATTTACCGGGACGCAGCAGCCGCAACAGATAGCAAACCACTTGCCGCTGAAGCTCCCGGGGGGGTTAAGAAGACCACCAAGTCCGGCAAGAGTTCTGATGCCCACTCCGGCAAGCGCACCTCTTCGGAGTGCTGCGCTACCGTCGAGGACGCACCATCGAGCTCCACCGGCAAGTGCAAAAAGATGATGGCGGCTCCGCCGAAGACCAAGAAGGTTCCCGCCAAGAAGGACGGCACTGGTGGTACCTTCACCATCAGTGCCACACTTGACCCTAAATAGGAAGGCGAGCTCGTTGCTTTCCTGCGGGCGAATGTCGATGTGTTTGCATGGCAACCATCTGACATCCCCGGTGTTCCCAGGAAAGTAATTGAGCACCACCTAGCTGTCTGTCCTCACGCGCGGCCCGTCAAGCAAAAAGTTAGGAAACAGGCAGTGGAGCGCCAAGAATTCATAGCAGAAGAAATCAAGAAGTTGGAAGCAGCAGGCCTTGTCAGAGGAGTACTCCATCCCACGTGGTTGGCCAATCCGGTAGTTGTACGCAAGGCAAATGGGAAATGGAGACTTTGTATTGACTTCACAGATGTTAATAAAGCTTGTCCCAAGGACCCATTTCCTTTGCCACGTATTGACCAGATTGTTGACTCCACGGCTGGATGTGATTTGCTTTCATTTCTTGATGCATATTCAGGGTATCATCAGATCTTCATGGCAGAAGAAGATGAAGAGAAAACCGCATTCATTACACCATGTGGCACGTATTGTTTCATACGGATGCCTTTCGGTTTAAAGAATGCTGGTTCAACTTTTGCAAGAGTAGTCCATGATGCCTTTGAGCCACAGATAAATAGAAATGTAGAAGCCTACATGGATGATATAGTGGTCAAGAGCAAGGACAAAGCAACTCTGATTCATGATTTGGATGAGACTTTTGCAAATCTGCGCAAGATCAACCTCAAGCTCAACCCCGAGAAGTGCGTGTTTGGAGTCCCTTCCGGCAAGCTTCTCGGGTTCTTTGTGTCTCAGCGGGGAATCGAAGCCAATCCCGACAAGATCAAGGCCATTGAGCAGATTGAAGCACCAAAGCGCGTCAAGGATGTCAGAAGGCTTGCCGGTTGCGTGGCTGCTCTCAGCAGGTTTATCTCTAAGTCTGCTGAGCGCGCCCTGCCATTTTTCAAGATTTTGAAAAAGGCAGGTCCAATGAAATGGACTCCCGAAGCGGAGGCTGCGCTGCAAGACTTGAAGAGATACCTGTCCTCCACTCCAATACTTGTCGCACCTAGGCCACAAGAGAAGTTGCTGCTGTATATAGCAGCGACCAATCAAGTGGTTAGTGCTGCATTAGTAGCGGAGAGGGAGGCAGCTGATGAGCCGGCAACCGATACAGACGCATCCAGCGACAAGCAAGGGGCTTCGCCGTCAAGCTCTGGTCCCGACAAGGACAGATCAGCGCAGGGGTGCGACAAGATACAGAAAAGGATGGTGCAGCGCCCAGTCTACTTTGTCAGTTCCCTTTTACAGGGGGCTAGGTCAAGGTATTCCGGTGTGCAGAAGTTGCTTTTCGGCCTCATCATGGCCTCGAGAAAGCTGCGCCATTACTTCCAAGCACATGAGATAACAGTTGTCACTCGCTTTCCGCTGAAGAGGATATTACAAAATCCAGAAGCAACAGGCAGAATTGTCGAGTGGGCACTGGAACTGTCAAGCTTTGGTCTCAAGTTTGAAAGCACTTCAACTATCCAAAGCAGAGCATTGGCATAATTCATAGCAGAGTGGACGCCAACGCAAGATGAAGAAATTCCAGAGACAAGCATCCCCGTCAAGGAGGCAAATAAAGAGTGGCTGATGTACTTCGATGGTGCCTTCTCGCTGCAAGGCGCCGGTGTCGGCGTGCTGCTTATCGCACCCACCGGAGAGCACCTCAAGTACATAGTCCAGATGCACTTTCCCAAGGAACAAGCAACAAATAATACTGCAGAGTATGAAGGTTTACTTGCCGGTCTCAGGATTGCGGTAGACCTTGGGATCAAGAAGCTCATTGCCAGGGGGGACTCGCAACTTGTCGTCCGCCAAGTAAATAAAGATTATCAGAGTCCGTTGATGGAAGCCTACGTCGATGAAGTGAGGAAGCTAGAAGAGCACTTTGAAGGCCTGCAAATGGAACATGTTCCAAGAGGTCAGAATGATATAGCTGATGGCCTCTCCAAATGTGCCGCACTTAAGTTACCTATGGAACCAGGAATTTTTGTGCTCAAGCTGACTCAGCCAACCGTAACACCATCAACAGGACAGAGCAAGAAGAGAAAATTGATTTCCGGCGACTACTTTCCGGCAGAGCTCCCCGGAGCCGCCGCCAAGAAGGTCCCTAAAATCAACGCAAAAATCACTGAGGAGCAGTCTGCTCCGACAAGCCCTGCGGTTTGTTTCATTGAAGCAGACGCTCCCGACAAGCTTTGCTCCGGCAAGCTTGCAGGGGATCATCAAGCTCCGGCAGAACCGCAGTTTCTTGCCGTGGAAGCTAATGTTCCCGCAGTGGTAGATGAGCCTTTAGTCCTTGTTGTCGAGCCACAGGCTCCAGCATGGGCGCAGCAAATCGTCCACTTCCTTCAGACAGGAGAACTTCCCGAAGAGCAAGAAGAAGCAGAAAAAGTAGCCCGGCAGTCAAGTATGTATCAGTTTATTGACAACATCCTGTATAGAAGAAGACTCAACGGTGTGAAATTGAAGTGTATTTGCCGGGATGATGGACAGAAGCTGTTGGCAGAAATACATGGGGGCATATGTGGTCACCACATTGGCGCAAGAGCACTTGCCGGCAAAGCTTTCCGGCAAGGTTTCTTCTGGCCAGAAGCCCTCCAGGATGCAACTGCACAAGTAACAAAGTGTGAAGCGTGCCAGTTCCATTCCAAACAGATACACCAACCAGCTCAAGCTCTCTAGACGATCCCTTTATCCTGGCCCTTTTCGGTCTGGGGGCTCGACATCCTCGGCCCCTTCCCCCGAGCTGTCGGGGGCTTTGAGTACTTGTACGTCGCAATCGACAAGTTCACAAAGTGGCCAGAAGTGGAACCCAGTGAGGAAGGTGACAGCACAAGTGATCAAGTTCTTCAGGTCAATTGTTTGCCGCTTTGGGATTCCTAACAGGATCATCACCGACAACGGCACACAGTTCACAAGCCGCACCTTCATGCAGTACGCCCAAGATCTTGGCGCCAAGATCTGCTTTGCTTCTGTTGCTCATCCGAGAAGCAACGGTCAAGCAGAGAGAGCCAACGCTGAAGTGCTGCGGGGACTCAAGACCAGAACTTTCGACAGGTTGCGCAAGTGCGGAAGAAACTGGATCGAGGAGCTGCCAGTGGTTCTTTGGTCAATCAGGACGACGCCAAATCGAGCCACTGGCCAGACACCTTTCGCTCTAGTCTATGGAGCAGAGGTAGTTCTCCCCACGGAACTCGTATACGGTTCACCTAGAGTGCTCGCCTATGATGAGCTTGAGCAAGAGCAGCTGCGACAAGATGACACGCTGCTCCTCGAGGAGGATCGTCTTCAGGCTGCTGTACGAGCTGCTCGTTACCAGCAAGCTTTGCGTCGCTACCATAGCCGCAAAGTTAATGCCAGAAGCTTCGAGGAAGGCGACCTTGTTCTTCAATCCGCCAAGAATTCCAACAAGTTGACGCCGAAGTGGGAAGGCCCTTATCAGGTGAAACGAGTCACTAGGCCAGGCGTTGTCCGCCTTGAGACCGAAGATGGCGTTCCGGTGAACAATTCCTGGAATATAGAGCATCTTCGCAAGTTTTACCCATAAGGCGCGGTTGCCGTAACCCGTTCCGGCAACCACCCTTTTGTACAAGTCTTGCCGCTGTTGCATGTAATCCTTTGTACAAAGCCGGGCGCAGACCCCGTGCATCAGTAAAGCCTATGTGTTGCGCACAACTTGTCAATACATGTTCTCATAATCTTATATGCATGTGTTTACTAACATTTTGTGCAGCATCCACACCCGGTAAGCGATGACGAGCCACTAGGCTCCATAACTTTATTTTCTCTTCTTTCTTCTCAAACAAGAAGAAGGTTCATCCACCCACAAGTTAACCAAGGGGGAAGGAGAAGATAATGGTGTGGGCCGTAAGCGTCGCCGAGGAACTGTCGCCTTGCCGGAAATGGACAACAGAGAAGCTAAGTTGCTAAGTTTAAACGACCAGTTTTAAATCTTTAAGTTATCTTCCTCGAACGATAGTACTTTGTATGGAAAACCTGTGCGGCGGAGGAACCGACTCGCGACTAGCTTCTTGCGCCTTACTTTGTTTCGAGTCCACTCAACAACTTAAGTGTGCTGCAACTAGTTGCGACAAGGTTGCTTGTCGGAGGCGGCATCGCCAGCAGGCTGCTGAAGTTCCGCACTCAGCCCTCGCGGCAAAGGTGTTCGCACTGACAAGTCCCCCTAAAAGCGTAGGGTATAAACATACAAGGGAAGAAGTCGAGTAAAGGAAATAACATTGCATTCGGTTGCCTAAGATAGTGTATATTACATAATAACTTGTCGCGGATCTAATAGATTTTTAACCTAAACATGATCTACAGCGACAAGAGAAAGATAAGCTTGGCAGCCTAGTCCACGCGGTCGCCATTGAGCCTCATGACTCCGCTCACCCTGTCCACAATGGGTGTGACAAGGGCCTTGAGCGCTTCAACATCAGCAGACGGAGGCAGAGACTTGAGGACTTTGGTGAAATCGACGCCTGGGTTGCGGAAGGCCACTTTCATCAACACCTTCTGGAGAGCCCCGGCGCAGACTTGGCGCGACTCCTCCGCCAGCTGCTTTGGGATCTCCTCCCGGAGCCGCTGGAGACCCGTCAGCACGCCTTTGAAGAAGAGGCTGAGCTTGACGCTGGGTTGGAGGTTCTCGTCGGTGAAGTACCCAAGATCCGTCATCCCCAGCTCCATCAGCTCATTAAGGATGCCGGCGGCGGTGTCCACAAGACCTTCTGTCCAGTGCATTATGCTATCTCGGAGATTTTCTGGGCGGTCACAGCATTCGATAGCAACTCCTCGGTGGCCTTGATCTTTTCCAGCAGGCCCGTTTCCCGCTCCTTGGCGCCCTCCAACGTCTCCGTCAAGGTGGTCAGTTTCAGCTCCAGATCCGCCTTGGAGTCCTTGGCGGCATCGATCTCCTTGATCTTTTCAGCGAAGCGACCTTGCAGCTCGCCGAGGGTGTAGGCGTCCTTCTCGCGTTCGCGCTTCAACCCGGCGACCTCCTCGGCGCTCTTTTGGAGGTTGGACTCCAACTGAGCCACCCTCGTCTCCAATTCCCTCTTGGCGGCCTCAGCAGCCGCAGCAGCATCCTTTGCCTCCTGAAGTGGCCCGCCAATCGTTTGCTCGCGCACGGCGAGATCTTCCTCATAGCTGTCGAGGTTGAACTTCCGCTGCGCCAGCTCACCTTCTTGCGCGGAGAGCTTCTCGCCGGCAAGCCTCTGCTGCTCCTCGACCTCGCCCTTCTCCAAGATGAAGGACGTGCGTTCCTCAGCAAGCTGCTCCCGCGCCTCTGCTATATCCCGGAGAGTTTCTTTGTTGGCGGCGCTGAAGCTCCTCCGCGTTTCTCCAAGTCAGCTCCCGCCCTCGCGAAAAGCGCCTCCCTGGATTCCAGCTTGGCTTGTCGGGCGCGGTAGAGCGACAACAACCTCTTTAGCAGCTGCTCCTCCTCAGGCTCGCCGCTGCTGCTGCTGGGAGCGTCGACCAGCGACAGCCCGGCGGAGGCAAGCAGTTCCGCGTCGAAGGTCTCCCCTTCGGCCGGTGCCACAGAGCTTGATGCCCATGGGAGCTTGATAAAGACACCCTCGCCCGGCCTTGGTAGGCGCCGGGCTGGGGCTCTTGGTCTGGTGCGACATCGGTGGCGGGAGGATCGGCGGTCGGTCTGGCGCTGGCGCTCCTGCGGCCTCTGGGCCGTCGGTCACGATCGCCGGATCCCTCCCCAGCCTCTGCGCCAGCAGCCTTGGCGGCCTCTTCGCCGACGGACCCATCGGCGCCGGCCTCCTCCTCCATGTTTGCGGCGTCGACATTGTCGCCGCGAGTGTCCTCCTCGCCGGCAGCCTCAGTCTCCATCGGATCTCCGGCGGAGGGATCTGATGGTCAGAAAAAGGAAGAACAAGTCAAGCAAATGATCGAAAAAGAAGAACAGAAGAAAAGAACCCAAGGGAAATTCTCAAACAGAAGATTACCTGCAGTAGGGTCTGTTGCCGCGGTCTCCACCACCGGAGGGTTGTCGGCGCTGCCCCTTGCCGGAGAAGATCCCCTTGTCAGAGAAGCCTCCCTTGCCGGAGAGCGCTCCCTTGGCGGAGATTTCTCCCTTGGTGGCGTAGTTGAAGCAAGCAGAATTTCGGGGGTGACCTCCGAGGCCTCCTGATGAGGCTGGACCTCAGGAGCAGCCTCCGGTACCTCCTGATGAGACTGCTCTGCTCCTACATAATTCAACAAACCAGATATCAGTGACGGAGGAACACCCAAGCACACCTAACCATGAGAAATGAACCAAACACTTACGCTGGGGCTGTCTTTGGGGGCTGCTCTGATGAAGGGTTGCCGGATCCGGCAGGGGAGTCCCGGACGTGCCCCCTGTTGCCACAGGGGAGTCATCTGAGACGACAACCACCGGAGTCTTGGCCCTCTTCGACGCCCTCTGAGCTAGCGTCCTGAAGAAGGAGAAGGTTCAGAGTGAAGCCAGTCAGATATAAAATAAAGCAATAAATTGGAGGATTACAAGTAGCAGCGACAAGATCTTACTCTTCCTCTTCTTCCTCGGAGTTGAGGGCGGAGAGATCAAACTCCGCTACGGCGCGACGAATTGGGGGAGATGATTCCCTCGGACGCTTGGCGGGTGCAGGGGCCGCGACTCCAGAAGACCCCGCGCCCGTCGCCGTGGCGGAATGAAGCGCTCCCGCGGCAACAGTGCTTGCCGCGGTGGAAGCGCGACAGCGGCGAGGCTGTTGGACCGTATGCCGCCCCGCCACTTCTCCAGTCTTGCGGAGGCGCCTCCTTGGCGGGACAGCGGGCTCCTCCTGCGGCAAGCTACTTGAAGGCGGAGGAGAGGCGCCCCCGGCAGGCTCGCTCGGCTCGTTGTCGGGCTCGGTCTGCTCCTCCTCACCGACAAACTCTTCTCGGTCGGCAAGGCTTGCCGCCTCGGCCGTCTCTGCCTCCTCGACAGTGAACCCAAATATGCCGGCGGCAGCAGCCTCTGCGGCCTCCTCCAACCTCGTAGCAATGCGCGCCATCTCCTGCTCGGTGGTGTTGCGGGTGAGCCGCTTCTGCTCGTCGGCACGGATCGACACTTCTTCTAAGTCGTCGAAGAACTGCTGCACGACCTCGTCGGCGGGCTCCTGCCAAGTTGGAACGATTCCATGGGAATCGCTGGCAACATCATCGCCAGCGGATGCGATCGAGCGGCAGTTGTTGCACAAGGGCACGACTCCCTCGGCAACATAAACCACTGGGTGATACGCATCGAGCTTGAACAGCTCCCGCAGCATGCCGTCAAGCTCCAAGGCAGTAAAATTCCAGTTCAGACCCGAGCGCAGCCTCATGATGTCCGCCGCGTTCTGGAACTCCCAAGCAAGCCTCCCCCTCTCCTGCAAGGGCGCAATGCGGCGGCGAAGGAAGTCCGCGCCAACTGCTCCTACAGTCAGCCCGGCGTGTCTGAGACGCAAGATTCTAGTCACGGCAATCTTCAATTTGGCGTCCTCCAGCGCCAAGTTACTCCAGTCATTGCCGCGCACTATGGGGGTTTTGCGCAGGGCAGTAAAAGGCTGTGTCTCCTCCTCTAAGATCCAACACCAGTCAGCTCTCCACTCCTCCCACTTGCTGTGCAACTCTCCGTCAAGGTACGCTTCCTTCTTGCCGATCCTAGAGGTCCATGCAATTCCTCCGGCAAGCGGCTCTCCTCTCTCTCGCGAGGTGTGAAGTAATGGCGGAAGAGTGCGACATTTGGGTGGACCCGACAAAGTTCTCGCAGAGGTGTGCAGCAGCCATGGTGAGGACGGCGTTGGGGGTGAAGTCAAGGAGGCGGAGGCCATATGTATTCATGACATCACGAAGAATTCAGAAAAGGCGGATGAGCCCTTGATGGAAGAAAAGCGCGAAAAAGGGTTCCCGATGGAGACCTTATCGGACGTGGCGGCGGAGATCACCCTCGTGCGCGGGTGCGCCCGCGTCGCCGTCGACCAGAAAAGATAGTACAGCTCCCGCAGCTCCTTCCTGTTGAGCAGGGGATCGAAGAGGGCCCGCTCCTTCCACGGCGCCGCGAGCCGCTGCGCCTCGGCCGATTTCACGCCTTTTCCCTTGTCGGCCTTCGGCGCCATGGGGAGAGGTGGTGGAAGCTTGACGGCGTTAGTGGCACCGGTGGCAATGGAGGCGGGCGTCGCTCTCTTTGGGCTCGAGAAGAAAGGGGGAAGCGGCGGAGGTTTCTGATGTGACAGCAGAGGCAAGTGGGCGCTCTGCCCCTGTACTCCCTGCTTATAAAGAGGGAGAGGGGGCGGGCGTTCCGATTTTTTCCATTAAAGAAAGCCCCACGATCTCCCCCACGACGCCACTTCCGGTGCGTGTCGTTCGTGGGAGACGTGGTGGGTCCAAATCTTGAGTAATGGCGTAATCCGGACCGCTGCGTGCCCGTTACCTTTGTTTTGGGCCTGGCCCAACAGAGGTTGGCGCCGTGTGTGGCCCAGGCCGGGGCTCTGTCGGTGTACTAGAGTAGGGTACCCTAGTATCCCGAACTTCGTGCCGCGAAGCGATTGCAGCACCAGCGGCGAGGCTGGCCTGGTGACCATCAAGATCTTCCGTGGCTCCTTTGGAGCCATTCAAGAACAAAGTAATCAAAACCCCGGCAAGAGGAGCTTGCCGGGAAGACCACTCAAGGCACGAAGGAAACAAGGCCCCGGCAAGAGGAGCTTGCCGGGAAGGCTTGGTGGGCGCCGAGCTCCCAAGCGCGACGAGTTTTCTACCGCGGCAAGGCGCTTGCCGGGGCAGGCAACCTCTCTTCATCTCCGCTCCAGCTCATCCGCCAACATGTCGCCACGGGGCTTCCCCAGGAACGCGTGTCGATGGGTTGTGCAGCCAGCGGGGAGCAGCGAGAAGCGGCGCTGACAAGCCACCATCGTGGCAAACGGAGGCGCCGCAGACGGTCCCTGTTACCTTCGTTTCAGAGACTGAGACGGACATTAATGACTCTTGTCCCTTGCCGTCAGAGTTAGGTATAGATCACTGTACAAGTTGGTATACCAACCACTGTTTTTACATTTGTACCCTCATACGTGTTGCCACCTATGGTGACCCCTTGTGCCTATAAAAGGAGGCCCAAGTGCAACGTAGAAAGGGTTCGGTCAGCTCCGGCTTAGTTCATCCTACTCATACGAGACCACACTCAGGCTAGGTTTGGTAGCTCCAATTGCTCCCTAGCAAGAACACAAGATAATCCACAAAAGCAGCAGTAGGAGTATTATCTCTCCGGAGAGCTCTGAAGCTGGGTAAATCTGCTCGTGTGCCTCGCCTCGATCCGCTCTTTGTGCATCCTCCGCTCCCCCTCCGAACCACAAGGGACCAGGTCCCATAGGTGATCGTGGGACACGATCAGTTCTCCCCGACAACAAGAGAGGGGGAGAACATTGTATTGAGATCCAAAAAGAGAGAAGAAGCCATCTAGCTAATAACTATGGAGCCGTAGGTCTGTGGTAAACTACTCACAACTCATGGGAGGGGCAAGGATGTTTATGTAGAGGCCCTCCATGGTCGATTCCCCCTCCGGCAGAGTGCCGGCGAAGGCTCCAAGATGGGATCTCGCGGATACATAAGGTTACGGTGGTGGAAATTTTGTTTCGTGGTGCCCCTGGATGTTTTTGGGGTACGTGGATATATATAGGAAGAAGAAGTACGTCGGTGGACGCCCGAGGGGCCCACGAGACAGGGGCGCACCCTACGTGGGGGGGGTGCCCTCCTATCTCGTGGGGCCCTCAGAGCTTTCTTGACTTGCACTCCAGGCTCTCCGGATCAGATTTGTTCCAAAAATAACGCTCCCGAAGGTTAATTCCGTTTGGACTCAGTTTGATATTCCTTTTCTTCGTAAAACTGAAATAGGCAAAAAAACAGCAATTTGGGTTGGGCCTCCGGTTAGTAGGTTAGTCCCAAAAATGATAATAATGTATAAAATAAAGCCATAAACATCCAAAACAGGTAATATAATAGCATGGAACAATCAAAAATTATAGATACGTTGGAGACGTATCAGGCCGCCGGCCGGACCACCGGCCCCCACCGCCTGTGTTCCTCCGCCACCCCCAGCCCCCACCTGCGTTGAGTTTTCTTTGTTCGACGAGGCCCCACAACCACCCGAGCCCCTTCGTTCGCACCGGCCAACTTCGACGAGCTCTTTTGCCCTTGTTTTGGACTCTAACTTGCATGATTTGAATGAAACTAACCCGGACTGACGTTGTTTTCAGCAGAACTGCCATGATGTTGTTTTATGTGTAGAAAAGAAAAGTTCTCGGAATGACCTGCAAATCCACGGAGGCACTTTTTGGAATTAATAAGAATTTATGGGCGAAAGAAATACACTAGGGGGCCCAGGGCCTGTCCAGGAGACAGGGGCGCCCCCCCCCCCCTGTAGGGCGCGCCCCCCTATCTCGTGGGCCCCCTGGACCTCCACCAACCTCAACTCCAACTCTATGTCTTCCGTCTTGCGGAGAAAAAAATTGGAGAGAAAGTTTCATCTCGTTTTACGACACGGAGCCGCCGCCAAGCCCTAATCTCTCTCGGGAGGGCTGATCTGGAGTCCGTTCGGGGCTCCGGAGAGGGGAATTCGTCGCTGTCGTCATCATCAACCGTCCTCCATCACCAATTTCATGATGCTCACCGCCGTGCGTGAGTAATTCCATCGTAGGATTGCTGGACGGTGATGGGTTGGATGAGATTTACCATGTAATCAAGTTAGTTTTGTTAGGGTTTGATCCCTAGTGTCCACTATGTTCTGAGATTGATGTTGCTATGACTTTGCTTTGCTTAATGCTTGTCACTAGGGCCCGAGTGCCATGATTTCAGATCTGAACCTATTATGTTTTCATGAATGTATGTGTGTTCTTGATCCTATCTTGCAAGTATATAGTCACCTATTATGTGTTATGATCCGACAACCCTGAAGTGACAATAATCGAGAAACTTCTCGGTGATGACCGTAGTTTGAGGAGTTCATGTATTCACCATGTGTTAATGCTTTGGCATGGTTCTCTATTAAAAGGAGGCCTTAATATCCCTTAGTTTCCGCTAGGACCCCGCTGCCACGGGAGGGTAGGACAAAAGATGTCATGCAAGTTCTTTTCCATAAGCACGTATGACTATTTACGGAATATATGCCTACATTCCGTTGATGAACTGGAGCTAGTTCTATATCACCCTATGTTATAACTATTGCATGAGGAATTGCATCCGGCATAATTATCCATCACTGATCCATTGCCTACGAGCTTTTCATATATTGTTCTTCGCTTATTTACTTTTCCGTTGCTACTGTTACAACTACTACAAAAACCCAAAAACATTTATCTTTACTGTTCCTACTGTTACCATTACTATCATACCACTTTTGCTATTAAACACTTTGTTGTAGATACTAAGTTATCCAGGTGTGGTTCAATTGACAACTCCATTGCTAATTGATGTCTACTACACAACCTTCTTCTTGTAGACGTTGTTGGGCCTGCAAGTGCACAAGTTTGTAGGACAGTAGCAAATTTCCCTCAAGTGGATGACCTAAGGTTTATCAATCCGTAGGAGGCGTAGGATGAAGATGGTCTCTCTCAAGCAACCCTGCAACCAAATAACAAAGAGACTCTTGTGTCCCCAACACACCCAATACAATGGTAGATTGTATAGGTGCACTAGTTTGGCGAAGAGATGGTGATACAAGTGCAACATAGATGGTAGATAAAGGTTTTTGTAATCTGAAATTATAAAAACAGCAAGGTAACAAGTGGTAAAAGTGAGCGTAAACGGTATTTCAATGATAGGAAACAAGGCCTAGGGTTCGTACTTTCACTAGTGCAAGTTCTCTCAACAATAATAACATAGATAGATCATATAACAAGCCCTCAACATGCAACAAAGAGTCACTCCAAAGCCACTAATAGCGGAGAACAAACGTAGATATTATGGTAGGGTACGAAACCACCTCAAAGTTATTCTTTCGGATCGATCTATAAAAGAGTTCGTACTAGAATGACACCTTAAGACACAAATCAACCAAAACCCTAATGTCACCTAGATACTCCATTGTCACCTCAAGTATCCGTGGGCATGATTATACGATATGCGTCACACAATCTCAGATTCATCCAACCAACATAAAAGTACTTCAAAGAGTGCCCCAAAGCTACTACTGGAGAGTCAAGAACGTGTGCCAACCCCTATGCATAGCTTCCGAATGTCACGAAACTCGCAAGTTGATCACCAAAACATACATCAAGTGGATCGCAAGACATACATCAAGTGTTCTCATAAAAGAATCAATCCGATAAAATAACGTCAAAAAGGAAACTCAATTGATCACAAGAGAGTAGAGGGGGAGAAACATCATAAGATCCAACTACAATAACAAAGCTCGGGATACATCAAGATCATGCCATAGAGGAAACACGAGAGAGAACACGAGAGAGAGAGATCAAACACATAGCTACTGGTACATACCCTCAGCCCCGAGGATGAACTACTACCTCCTCGCCATGGATAGCACCGGGATGATGAAAATGGCCACCGGTGAAGGATCCCCCTCCGGCAGGGTGCCGGGAAGGGCTCCCGAGAGGTTTTTGGTGGCTCTGGAGGCTTGCGGCGGCAGAACTCCTGATCTATCTTCTGTTCTGGAAGTTTTAGGGTACGTAGGTATATATGGGTGCAAGGGGTACGTCGGAGGAGCTACGGGGGCCCCACGAGGCATGGGGCGCGCCCAGGGGGGGCGCCCCCCACCCTCGTGGGCAGCCCGTATCTCCCCTGACGTGCACTCCAAGTTCCCTGGGTTGCTTTCCTTCCAAAATTAACTTCTCCAGTTGATTTCGTTCCGTTTTGACTCCGTCTGATATTCCTTTTCCTAGAAACACTCAAATAGGCATAAAACAGCAAATCTGGGCTGGGCCTCCGGTTAATAGGTTAGTCCTAAAAATAATACAAAAGTGGATAATAAAGCCCAATATTGCCTATAATAGTAGATAAAGTAGCATGGAGAAAACAAAAGTTATAGATACGTTGGAGACGTATCAAGCATCCCCAAGCTTAATTCCTGCTAGTCCTCGAATAGGTAAATGATAAAAAAGAATTTTTGATGCGGAGTGATACTTTGGCATAACTTCAATGTAAATCTTCTTAATTGTGGTATGAATATTCAGATCCGAAAGATTCAAGACAAAAGTTCATATTAACATAAAGGTAATAATACTTCAAGCATACAAATTAAAGCAATCATGTCTTCTCAAAATAGCATGGTTAAAAAAAGTTATCCCTACAAAATCATATAGTCTGGTTAAGCTCTATCTTCATCACACAAAGTATTTAATCATGCACAACCCCGATGACGAGCCAAGCAATTGTTTCATACTTTTGTAATCTCAAACTTTTTCAAGTTTCACGCAATGCATGAGTGTGAGCCATGGACATAGCACTATAGGTGGAATGGAACGGTGGTTGTGGAGAAGACAAAAAAGGAGAAGATAGCCTCACATTAACTGGGCGTATCAACGGGCCATGGAGATGCCCATTAATAGATATCAATGTGAGTGAGTAGGGATTACCATGCAACGGATGCACTAGAGCTATAAGTATATGAAAGCTCAACAAAAGAAACTAAGTGGGTGTGCATCCAACTTGCTTGCTCACGAAGACCTAGGGCACTTTTGAGGAAGCCCATCATTGGAATATACAAGCCAAGTTCTATAATGAAAAATTCCCACTAGTATATGAAAGTGACAACATATGAGACTCTCTATCATGAAGATCATGGTGCTATTTTAAAGCACAAGTGTGGAAAAAGGATAGTAGCATTGTCCCTTCTGTCTTTTTCTCTCATATTTTTTTATTTGGGCCTTTTCTCTTTTTTTATGGCCACTCTCTTTTTTGGGCCTTTTCTCTTTTTTTATGGCCACTCTTTTTTTTCGTCCGGAGTTTCATCCCGACTTATGGGGGAATCATAGTCTCCATCATCCTTTTCTCACTGGGACAATGCTCTAATAATGATGATCATCACACTTTTATTTTTTCTTACAACTCAACAATTACAACTCGATACTAGAACAAAATACGACTCTATATGAATGCCCCCGGCGGTGTACCGGGATATGCAATGAATCAAGAGTGACATGTATGAAAGAATTATGAATGGTGGCTTTGCCACAAATACAATGTCAACTACATGTTCATGCAAAAAGCAATATGACAAAAGTAATGTGTGTCATATGAACGGAACGGTGGAAAGTTGCATGGCAATATATCTCGGAATGGCTATGGAAATGCCATGATAGGTAGGTATGGTGGCTGTTTTGAGGAAGGTATATGGTGGATGTATGATACGGGCGAAAAGTGCGCGGTATTATAGAGGCTAGCAATGGTGGAAGGGCGAGAGTGCGTATAATCCATGGACTCAACATTAATCAAAAGAACTCATGCAAAAATTTAGAAGTCATCAAAAACCAAAGCATTACACGCATACTCCTAGGGGGATAGATTGGTAGGAAAAGACCATCGCTCGTCCCCGACTGCCACTCATAAGGAAGACAATCAATAAATAAAATTGTGCTCCGACTTCATCACAAAGCGGTTCGCCATACGTGCATGCTACGGGAATCACAAACTTCAACACAAGCATTCTTTAAATTCATAATCACCCAACTAGCACGACTTTGATATTATCACCTCCATATCTCAAAACAATTATCAAGCATCAAACTTATCTTAGTATTCAACGCACTCAAAAGAAAGTTTCACATATCTTGAATACCAAGTATATTAACATTAAGCAAATTACCATGCTATTAACAACTCTCAAAATAATCTAAGTGAAGCATGAGAGATCAATAGTTTCTTTAAAACAAATCAACCACTGTGCTCTAAAAGATATAAGTGAAGCACTAGAGCAAAAATTATCACGCTCAAAAGATATGAGTGAAGCACATAGAGTACTCTAGCAAATTCCAATTTGTGTATGGCTCTCTCTCATTAAAGAATTTCAGATCTTGATACTTTATTCAAACAGCAAGCAAAGCTAAAGAAAACTACATTGCAAGGATAGCACAATGCATGTGAAAAAGCAAAACTTAGGCTCAACCGATACTAACCGATAGTTGTTGAAGAAGAAAGGTGGGATGCCTACCGAGGCAGCCCCAAGCTTAGATGCTTGAGACTTCTTGAAATATTATCTTGGGGTGCCTTGGGAATCCCCAAGCTTGAATTTTTGTGTCTCCTTAATTCCTCTCATATCATGGTTTCTCTTTCTATCAAAACTTCATTCACAACAAACTCAACAAGAAATCGTGAGATAGGTTAGTATAAACCAATGCGAAACCTTATCATCTTCAACTGTAAAAAATTACTAACATTATTATTCAACATTGAATACTAAATGTCTCTGCATATTTAATACTCATATCCTCAATAGAATCATTAAACAAGCAAACATATGCAAACAATGCAACTGTAACAGCAATCTGCCAAAACAGTACAGTCTGTAAAGAAAGCAAGAGTATCAATACTTCCCTAACTCCACAAATTATGAACTAAAATTCCCACTGTGATAAATTTATCAGATCTTAATATGCAAAAATATTCAACGTTATACCATTCTCTGACTTTTCTAGGGAATTTTCGCAACAGCGATAAACTTTCTGTTTTCAAACAGCAACATGCAAACTAGCAAAATAAGCATGGAAAAGGCTATCCTTGACTTTTTTATTGAAACTAAAGATGCAAAGCATTATTCTAACTAACAGCAAGAAAAAACTAACAAAATAAAATGACGCTCCAAGAAAAACACATATCATGTGGTGAATAAAAATATAGCTCCAAGTAGAGTTACCGATAGACGAAGACGAAAGAGGGGATGCCTTCCGGGGCATCCCCAAGCTTAGTTGCTTGGTTGTCCTTGAATATTACCTTGGGGTGCCTTGGGCATCCCCAAGCTTAGTTGCTTGGTTGTCCTTGAATATTACCTTGGGGTGCCTTGGGCATCCCCAAGCTTAGGCTCTTGCCACTCCTTATTCTATAGTCCATCGAATCTTTACCCAAAACTTGAAAACTTCAACCACACAAAACTCAAAACAAAACTCGTAAGCTCCGTTAGTATAAGAAAATAAAACCACCACTTAGGTACTGTAATGAACTCGTTCTAAATTCATATTGGTGTAATATCTACTGTATTGTAACATCTCTATGGTTCATACCACTTAATACTAGCCATAGATGCATCAAAATAAGCAAACAACACAATGAAAACAGAATCTGTCAAAAACTGAACAGTCTGTAGTAATCTGTATCAAACGTATACCTCTGGAACCCCAAAAATTATGAAATAAATTGCTGGACCTGAGTAATTTGTTTATTAATCATCTTCAAAAAGAATCAACCTAAAATCACTCTTCAGTAAAAAATGGCAGCAAATCTCGTGAGCGCTAAAGTTTCTGTTTTTCACATCAAGATCATATAGACCTCACCCAAGTCTTCCCAAAGCTATAAAACATGATTACTACAGTAGCATAATCATGTGGACACACAAAAACAGTAAGGATAAATATTGGGTTGTCTCCCAACAAGCGCTTTTCTTTAATGCCTTTCTAGCTAGGCATGATGATGACAATGATGCTCACATAAAAGATAAGAATTGAAACATAACGGGAGCATCATGAAGAATATGACTAGCACATTTAAGTCTAACCCACTTCCTATGCATAGGGATTTTGTGATCAAACAACTTATGGGAACAATAATCAACTAGCATAGGAAGGTAACACAAGCATAGCTTCAAGAATTTAAGCACATAGGGAGGAAACTTGACATTATTGCAATTCCAACAAGCATATGTTCCTCTCTCATAATAATTTTCAGTAGCATCATGAATGAATTCAACAATATAACCAGCACCTAAAACATTCTTTTCATGATCTACAAGCATAGAAAATTTACTATTCTCAATATAAGCAAATTTCTTCTCATGAATAGTAGTGGGAGCAAACTCAACAAAATAACTATCATGTGATTGAAAATTAAGATCAAGATGACACGTTTCATGATTATCATTATTCTTTAAAGCATATGTGTCATCACAATAATCATCATAGATAGGAGGCATGCTTTCATCATAGTAAATTTTCTCATCAAAGCTTGGGGGACAAAAAATATCATCTCCATCAAACATAGCTTCCCCAAGCTTGTGGCTTTGCATATCATTAGCATCATGGATATTCAAGGAATTCATACTAACAACATTGCAATCATTCTCATCATTCACATATTTCATGCCAAGTATTCTATGTAGTTCTTCTTCTAGCACTTGAGCACAATTTTCCTTTCCATCATACTCACGAAAGATATTAAAAAGATGAAGCATATGAGACAAACTTAACTCCATTTTTTTAGTTTTCTTTTATAAACTAAACTAGTGCTAAAACAAGAAACAAAAAGATTCGATTGCAAGATCGAAAGATATACCTTCAAGCACTCACCTCCCCGGCAACGGCGCCAGAAAAGAGCTTGATGTCTACTACACAACCTTCTTCTTGTAGACGTTGTTGGGCCTGCAAGTGCACAGGTTTGTAGGACAGTAGCAAATTTCCCTCAAGTGGATGACCTAAGGTTTATCAATCCGTAGGAGACGTAGGATGAAGATGGTCTCTGTCAAGCAATCCTGCAACCAAATAACAAAGAGTCTCTTGTGTCCCCAACACACCCAATACAATGGTAGATTGTATAGGTGCACTAGTTTGGCGAAGAGATGGTGATACAAGTGCAAAATAGATGGTAGATAAAGGTTTTTGTAAGCTGAAATTATAAAAACAGCAAGGTAACAAGTGGTAAAAGTGAGCGTAAACGGTATTGCAATGATAGGAAACAAGGCCTAGGGTTCATACTTTCACTAGTGCAAGTTCTCTCAACAATAATAACATAGATAGACAATATAACAAGCCCTCAACATGCAACAAAGAGTCACTCCAAAGCCACTAATAGCGGAGAACAAACGTAGAGATTATGGTAGGGTACGAAACCACCTCAAAGTTATTCTTTCGGATCGATCTATAAAAGAGTTCCTACTAGAATAACACCTTAAAACACAAATCAACCAAAACCCTATAGTCACGTAGATACTCCATTGTCACCTCAAGTGGGCATGATTATATGATATGCGTCAGACAATCTCAGATTCATCCAACCAACATAAAAGTACTTCAAAGAGTGCCCCAAAGCTACTACCGGAGAGTCAAGAACGTGTGCCAACCCCTATGCATAGGTTCCCAATGTCACGAAACCCATAAGTTGATCACCAAAACATACATCAAGTGGATCGCAAGACATACATCAAGTGTTCTCATAAAAGACTCAATCCGATAAGATAACTTCAAAGGGGAAACTCAATTCATCACAAGAGAGTAGAGGGGGAGAAACATCATAAGATCCAACTACAATAACAAAGCTCGGGATACATCAAGATCGTGCCATAGAGGGAACACGAGAGAGAACACGAGAGAACACATAGCTACTGGTACATACCCTCGGCCCCGAGGGTGAACTACTCCCTCCTCGTCATGGATAGCGCCGGGATGATGAAGATGGCCACCGGTGAAGGACCCCCCCTCCGGCAGGGTGCCGGGAAGGGCTCGCGAGAGGTTTTTGGTGGCTCTGGAGGCTTGCGGCGGCGGAACTCCCGATCTATCTTATGTTCTGGAAGTTTTAAGATACGTAGGTATATATGGGTGCAAGGGGTACATCGGAGGAGCTACGGGGGCCCCACGAGGCAGGGGGGCGCGCCCCCACCCTCGTGGGCAGCCCATATCTCCCCTGACGTGCACTCCAAGTTCCCTGGGTTGCTTTCCTTCCAAAATTAACTTCTCCAGTTGATTTCGTTCCGTTTTGACTCGTCGATATTCCTTTTCCTCAAAGCTGGAATAGGCATAAAAGCAACAAATGCAGGCTGGGCCTCCGGTTAATAGGTTAGTCCTAAAAATAATACAAAAGTGGATAATAAAGCCCAATATTGCCTAAAACAGTAGATAAAGTAACATGGAGCAAACAAAAATTATAGATACATTGGAGACGTATCACTAATACTTAAGAATATTCTTTGGCTCCCCTTTTGTCGAATCAATAAATTTGGGTTGAATACTCTACCCTCGAAAGCTGTTGCGATCCCCTATTCTTGTGGGTTATCAAGACTAATTTCTGGCACCATTGCCGGGGAGCATAGCTCTATTCTCTGAGTCACTTGGGATTTATATCTGTTTGTCACTATGAAGAACTTGAAAGATACTAAGTCCAAGATTTTTCCCTCAACTACGAGGGGAGGTAAGGAACTGCCATCTAGCTCTGCACTAGATTCTCCTTCCGTTATTAGTAGGCTTGCGACACCTAAACCTGCTACTGCTATGAATTCTGATATGTCGCATGTTATTGATGATGCCACTTCTGCTATGCACGATGAAACTACTCCTGTGCGTGATACTACCTTGCCATTAGGTGAATTTCTAGATGAACAACTTGCTAGAGTTAGGGGGAATGAAAATATTGAAGAACCTATTATTGATGATAGTGATGATGAACGTTCCCCAATGATAATGTATTACCTGTTGTTCCTAAGGGTTATGTTATGAATGAAGCAGCTGCTATGGAAATTCTTGCTTGCAATGATAGGAATGATCTTAAGAAATTATTAGCTAAATGGAAGCAGCAGTCTCTTAATGCTAGAATGGAACCCGATCCTGCTTTTGGTACTTCACCTATCTAAGTTACTGATAAGGATTATGAATTCTCTGTTGATCCTGATATTATTACTTTAGTTGAATCTGATCCTTTTTATGACCTTGAATCTGGAACTGTTGTGGCACATCTTACCAAGTTGAATGATATAGCCACCCTGTTTACTCATGATGAGAAGTCTCGCTATTTATACATCCTTAAGATATTTCCGTTCTCATTAAAGGGTGATGCTAATACTTGGTATAATTCTCTTGCTCCTGGTTGTGTGCGTAGTCCCTAGGATATGATTTATTACTTCTCTGCTAAATATTTCCCTGCTCATAAGAAACAAGCTGCCTTATGGAAATATATAATTTTGTGCAAATCAAAGAAGAGAGTCTCCCACAAGCTTGGGGGAGGCTTCTCCGATTACTTAATGCTTTGCCTGATCATCCTCTTAAGAAAAATGAAATACTTGATATCTTTTATAATGGACTAACCGATGCTTCCAAGGACCACTTGGATAGTTGTGCTGGTTGTGTTTTCAGGGAAAGAACAGTCGACGAAGCTGAAATATTACTGAATAATATGTTGACTAATGAAAATAATTGGACTCTTCCTGAGCCAGTTCCTGAAGTAATTCCTGAACCAATTGAGCCAACTCCTGAGCCTATTCCTAAACCCACTCCAAAGAAGAGAGGTGTTTTATTTCTCAGTCCTGAAGATATGCAAGAGGCAAAGAAATCAATGAAAGAAAATTGTATTAAAGCTGAAGATGTTAAGAATTTACCACCTATTGAAGAAATACATGGTCTTAATTTACCGCCTGAAGAACCACATTGTCTTGATAACCCGACACAGGTAGTAAAGGTAAATTCTCTCTATAGATATGATAAAGTTGAAATACCCTCTACTAAATTTCATAGCCCATGCTTAGATGAATTTGATGACTTTATGGCTAGACAAGAAATTTTTAATGCTTATGTTGGTCGAGAGTTAAAGAATAATGCTTTTGAGATAGGACGCGTAGGTGATAATCTGGCTAGAGTTAAAGATGAACTTCACCGCGTTAGCAAATATGCTTCTATGGTTGCTACTCAAGCTGATCAAGTACTCAAAGCTCAAAATGATCTGCTTGATGAGTTGAATAATAAAAATGACTTTGCCGTTAGAGTGGCTACTAGAACTGGTAGAATGACTCAGGAACCTTTGTATCTTGAAGGCCACCCTAAAAGAATTGAACAAGATTCTCAGAATAATAATCTAGATGTTCTTAGTTCTTCTAAGAAGAAGAAAAAGAAGAATGATAGGACTTTGCAAACTTCTAGTGAACCTAATGTAGAAACACTTGAGAATCCCAATGATACTTCTATCTCTGATGCTGAAACACAATCCGGAGATGAACATGAACCTGATGATAATGCTAATAATGATGTTCATGTAGATGCTCAACCTAGTAATAACAATGATGTAGAGATTGAACCTGCTGTTGATCTTGATAACCCACAATCAAAGAATCAACGTTATGATAAGAGAGATTTTGTTGCTAGGAAGCACGGTAAAGAAAGAGAACCATGGGTTCAGAAACCCATGCCCTTTCGTCCTAAACCATCCAAGTCAAAGGATGATGAGGATTTTGAGCGCTTTGCTGAAATGATTAGACCTATTTTCTTACGTATGCGCTTAACTGATATGCTTAAAGTAAATCCTTATGCTAAGTATATGAAGGATATCATCACAAATAAAAGAAAGATACCGGAACCTAAAATTTCCACCATCTTATATTTACTAATTGGAGGCACAATAAAAGCCTTCACATTAATCCACATCTTCCAAATTAATTACACTGTTGGATTCAATAATTAATGATAGAGATAAAAAGAAAACTTACGTAAGAAAAACGTTCCAAAAAAGGCTGCTGACACGTTCAACATTGGTTAAGCAAAAAAAGGATATACACGTTGGTAAAGGAAGATGAAAAAATAGCAAGGCAATAATGAGCGATTTAGCATATGTAGGATGAAATAAGGGATCATAAAAGTTTGTTATATGTACGCCACAAAAAGGTAGAGTCCTTAAATATTACAATTGTGTAGTCCTTGCCGTCTCATGAATAGCCTAATCTTGCTCTCCTTCGGATCTAACTCAGCCATCTACATGCAGCCATTAATTGATCATGAAGCAGCCTAGGCCGCCCTCCTTTCACGCGTACATATTCTGATGTGCGATCTGTCTTACCTCTCTCGATCAATTGATGCGAGACCTGCTTCTTCTCCTCATAGATGCCAATCTCGCCACCTTGCCACTTGAAGGTTGACTGAAAAAAGATTCACGCACTACTAGGAAAAGGGCTATAGATGATATGACCACTAATGGCGTATCAGACATGTGGTGCGCCATCACTATATTCTAATGGCGCACCATGTCTCGGTGCGCCATTAGTAATATATTACTAATGGCGCACCTGGTGTGTGGTGCGTCATTAGTAATTTTGAAAAAAAACATAAAAAAATTGTTACTAATGGCGCACCACAACCGCC
The DNA here is from genome assembly GCA_021605145.1 of Aegilops bicornis. Taxonomy (NCBI): domain Eukaryota; kingdom Viridiplantae; phylum Streptophyta; class Magnoliopsida; order Poales; family Poaceae; genus Aegilops; species Aegilops bicornis. The sequence continues at coordinate 14,744,637 of CM038675.1, forward strand.
GTGCGCCATTAGTAGTTTTGAAAAAAAGTTAAAAATAATAATAATAATTGTTAGTAATGGCGCACCTGTGGACAGTGTTTACTAGTAATGGCGCATAGTAATGGCGCACTGTCCACAGATGCGCCATTACTATTTTTTTTTTAAAAAAATCAAAAAATTAGTAATGCGTTCAATATCGGTAGAAAGCGCCCACGCCTTCCAAGTGTTAGGTTTGTAATGGGCTGGCCCATAGATTCCATTTCGTCACGGTCTTTTCCAAAAAAAATTCATATATGTGTTTAACGCTTTCTCTACTAGAATTTTGACCATTTTTATTTTTTTATTAAAATTATTCATGAGCATTGTGAACATTCAGTGTATCTTTTTTACTTTCATGTTGTTTTTTCACTTTCCGCTCTTTATTATTTTGGATACTTTTTTTTAAAAAAGTTTATGAATAATGCCATTAATTTTATTTTATTTTGCAAATTTAAAAAAAATCATAATTTAAAAGTATTTGTGAATTTAAGAAAAGTTCACTTTCATGCTTGTTGCATGATATGAAATTTGCTCCCATAACTTTTTATCTATTCTGCTTTTTCCAGAGAAGGACCTGTTTCTGATCCCCGAGCATTCACATTTACATTTTTTAAATTCATGATAATTTTTCATATTTATGAATATTTTTAAAATTAGCGAACATTCTAATAAGTTTTTTAAATTTCCTAAATAAAAACACTGCAAACTAATAAATCAACTGAAAAAAATCGAATACGAAAACGACCGTAAAGGAAAATTGCCAGGCAAAGCACTAAGTGGGTTGCTGCCAGTGTGTGCTTTAATGCTAAATTGGCACGTGAAGTGCTAAATAGGACGTCCCAAGAACTGATGAAAAATTCCTGGCTGTTTTCAAGCCATAGACCAGCAAGAAGCACCAACAGATATCTTTTCAATGCCTTATGTAAACCCAAGGTTTCATTTTCCTAAAAAAGTAGCTCCAAACCTTACAAAAAAGCAAAGTCGTTTGAGTGTTGTTGGCTCTTTTTGAGGCTGGCAATTTGTGTGTTAATCAAGAGAAGCAGTTGGCTGACTTGGGGTGGCGACATCGATCTATTTATTTGTTTTGTGGCATTGGCCTAGTTTCTCCAACTCTTTAGATGGTGGTGAAGGATTTCAAACTTGCTCAACGCTGGGTGATGTCCAAAATGATGTTCCTTAGCGGTTACCAGATCTAGTTTTGGGCAATGAGTGGTTATTATCTTCAAAGTGTCCCTTCCTTTTAAGCTCCGACCGACGACGTGTCTAGCGGCTTTTCGTCGATCCCAACAGCAGTACAAGGGGGAACACTTGGAATTTGTAGTCAATGGGGTAACACGTCAGGAGACCAGCGGGTTTATAACATAGAACACATGTACACACGATTTTACCAAGTTTCAGACCCCAATGTGGGAAAAGCCCTACTCCATGCCTTGCTCTTTTCTAACATATGTGTGGAGAGTACAAGAGAATAAAATGCCGGGGAAGGATCTGAATGAGTTATGATATTGGATATTCATGCGATATGCTCCGAAATCCTTCTAGGTGGTCTACACTAAACTATGGCATGGGAGAAGGTGTCCCTCTCCCATGCCCCATGTAACCCTTAGATAGCACAACCTATGGAAGGCTTCGATGTCGATGCATGGGGCTTACAGAGATTGGAGTCGATCTGTTGCCGGTTTACAACATGTTTGTGCCCTTATTCCATGTTCATAGAGAGTTTCTTGATTCCCGATGCATTGTCTGATGGCATGACTCCTCCTGGTGTGGTCGAGAATCTTTTGGTGTCTATGGGGTATCCCGGATTTCAGGGGCCCACCTGTGCAGCGAAGAAAGGCAAGTCGATAAGTGATTTGACATCATCAATAGCCCCCCATGAGTACTTGTAATAGAGAAAGGTCCGAGTAAGTCTGGTGTGTAGATACTCGTGAAAGCCTCCATCTTATATATTCTTTAGGTTGGATGATGGGGTAGCTCCTTCCTTGGCGTCTTGTTCTTGTGTTTGATGTCTCACTGGGATCGGTCAACATGCAAAATGTTGTTGTAGATGAGTATTTTCCCAACATCCTCAACGGGCGGGGTGTTCGTGCAGATACGTTGAGTCGAGAGGCGTATGTCAACACGCAAATAGTTGATATAGATTCCTTTTTCATTGATGGCTTTCCAATAAGTCACTCGTGACTCCTCCTATTCCCTACACACTACGCTCGCTTAGTGAATTGGCTTGACCGTTTAGTTTCGTTTCGTTTTGCTTTGATTTTTATTTTGTTTTTCCTTTCTTTTTCCATGCTTGTTCTTTCTTTTTCTTTTGTTCTTTGTTATTTTTCATTTTTTATTTTCATGAATATTTCTTCAAATTCCTGAACTTTCTTTTTAAAATTGTGAACATTTGTTTTCATCAAATCAAAAACTGTTCCCTGAATTAAAAAAATGTTCTTTGAATTTAGAATATTTTCATTAAATTAAAAATTTGTGAATTGTAATCCACAATTGTTCATAAAATATAATAAATGTTCGTCACAACTAAAAATCTGTTCATTAATGTTTAAAAAATCATGGATTTCAAAAAAATGTTCATCGAGCTGAAACATTGTTCATCCAATTCAATATGTATATATCAAATTGTAAAAAGTTCATAAAATTTAATATTTTGTCATCAAACACAAAAATCTTCATTTTAATAAATTGACAAACATTTTTTGGAATCGACATACATTTCGTGAATGTCATGAACTTTTTCGCCAAATTACTGTGCACTATGTTTTCTCATTTTTGTGAACATTTTTTGAAAATTCATGAATTTTTTAAATTAGTTAATATATTTTAAATTTTGAGATTTTTATATTTTTTTCAGAATCATAAACATTTTTGAAAATTTTGAATTTGATGTAGATAAGAAAAAATTAAAAAAAATAAAAAGAAAAAATAATGAACAGGAAAAATGAAAAGAAGGGGCTTCCCGCCTAGCACATGAGCCGTCTAAATGGGCGCGTGGGAGGGGAGTGCGCGTTCCAGTGCTTCCCATCTCGTTGGTTGTGGAATAGGAAGTCCCCGAACACCACGTGTGAAAGTATAATATTATTAAATTTCAAAGGTACATAGTATACATGTGAGTGCGTATTCACAAAAAAAATTTGAATTTGTTGTGCTGTGAAAAATTGTATTTCATTATCAGGCTCCATGGAACCCATCACCATTGGCATTTTTCGCTCTTCCTTTTCATCTTATCTGTCATCCTGACATTTGCGTTTGTCTTGTAGTCACATCTCTTTTCTTGCAATTGAGGAGTCAATTCCCATCTTTTCTCTTTTGCCCGCGACCTTTTTTGGACATAGTACAGATGCATACGCTTGTACATAGGCACATACATCTACCCTTACGAATGCACGCATGCATACCCTATCTCTAAATAAAGCAGCAGCCTGACTTTATAAATAAAGCCATCACGACGTGTTCACCACACGTCACAGTGCAAGAGGTAGTAGAAGTTTACGGATACAAAATACCCATCGGCAATTACCAAGCGCGACCTCAAGAACTTCCATGAGAATAGGGAAAATTCTTTCTACCAATGAAAAATTCAATCAACATTAGGTTATTAAACTGAGTCATTTATATTGCGGGCTTGTAGTCAAGATTCATACATCACACAACCTAGAGTCAAATGATTTTAGAACGAGGGGACAAAAACGAATATAGGGATAGTGTTTCTCACGCTTATATTATATGAAAACAAGAGACCGTCACACTGCTACCGAATATCAGTTTGTACCAGGAGAACACACTCAAATGATAATGAGAGAGGGAGAGTGAGACAGAGAGGTGGTGTATCACCCACAACTATGTCGCCGCTCTCGGATCATAACTTTTCCAAGCAACGGGACGGTTAATGCCAAAAGGAAGAGTGGTAACAACTGCAGCTTCTCTGCCCAGCTATGAGTGTATGTCACCGCGACGTACGAAACGAAAACAAAATAGCAGCATGCGAATACCATTGCTGTTTTCTGCAAACGAAAAAAACAAGAGAAATATTGAACCGTCAATTCTTTAGCAACATGGTATGTGAAATGAATTAGGCATTGTGAGGTCAGGATGCTTTGTGTACATTTCTCATTCAAAATAATTTGATATAGTGGCAGTCAGGCAGGAGTAAGCCAATACGAATATGTGAAATGAAACTGCCATACGAGTAATTGGTAATGATTCTACGTAGCCAGGCGATTTATCAATTTACACCAATTTACCATATATGAACGTCTAACAAATATAATTTCAGATGACTAAGCTTTACAGACCTGTCGTCTAAGACTTGTTTCCTCATATTCGCAGGTATCCTCGGCGATTTCAGATGTGAAAAGAATTGAGAGGAAGCATACAAGAACTCGTTTGAAGAACAACTAGAGTATGAAGATTGATGTACAGATAAACGGAGAGCAGGATCCGAGCTGTTACCATGCACAAAACGGCTATGGTCTCTGCCATAGCGTTTAGTGTCGAGCCGGCTGTCGCCACCGCCGGCGGCTCGATCTTCATCGCTAGAAGTCCGGTCTTCATTTTGCTGTTGCCCGGAGAGGTACAGAGGAAAGCACTCAGAATGACCCGTGCAAAAGAGACACCGTGCATACAAGGCACCCCTGTAACTTCAAAATATTATAGATTTGAAAGCAACAACGAACAGGATAATCAATTTGACGTAGCAACTATCATGTGACGTCCGTATGTTGGATTTTCTACTCTAAACACACTGGAAATACCACTCTAAGAAATCTTCCTAGAGTTTAGGTGAAACATCTTATGTTTTCTGTAGGGTTAGCTGTAAGATCTTTTGTAGTTAGCAGCATGCGTGTGCACTGACGCATGGCCGGCAGCTTAAAATATTTCTCCTTTGTGCTTCAATCAAAGTACAAACAGAAAAGGTTAAGGTATGCGTCCGTTAGGGCATAGAAATAATCGGGCGGCCCCTAAATATCACAAAATCTCAAGTTGGGACAATGTACTAAAAGACTGCATTTACTAGAGGATGTCACTATCTTATTTCTAGGAATCTATGGACGGCACACATCTCTATCACACATGTAGACATATTTCTATTTTTAATCTGCTCGATCGCATCAAGTTACCCGTATCTCCGCTGTTGCCGTCACATTAGCTGCCAAGGAATAAGAAACCCGTATAAGAAAATAAATCCCATGATTGATACTCCTCCGTTCCTAAAACAACATTGGAAAATACCAACCCAGCTTCGCTTTACCAGGTTATCTTTTGTTAATATCACTCCCTTGTGCACAAGCCACATGATGATTTTAATATCACTCCAGTGGTCTTGTTTAGCCAGGCATTGCTAAGAAACCTACCGTCTCCCTTGTAGGCTCTCATCAGCACTACTCAAGACGTGAGAGTGAGTGAGGAGATTCCTGGCGACGGAGATGAACTCTGAAGAGCGCAGCCAGGTCAGCGAAGTATTGCGGTGCCGGCTACAAGCTTGGAAGGTTTGGCGACGTGGAATTAAGGTGCTGCCGCGCAGAAGTAAGGAGAACGGGAGCACTGTGCATCAAGAACAGGCACCAAGGATTCAGGGACTGGCACTGCAACATGTGGCACAGAGAATTGCATCGCTGGTACTGCAAGATCAGAATAGTTGGCTATGGAGACAGGTGGAGAGCAACAACTTCATATTTCATTTAGAGCAAGTAAGTTCCCTCCGTTATGAAGCTAAGATCGTGTGATTATGTATGACTATTGTTGTTAATCTGATGCCTTAGCTCATGGTCCTCTCGTCTTGCACACTTTCAGAGTAATTACCTTTTTCTTTGACAACTAAGCAAAAAAAAATGTATGTTCGATGGAGGTAAATCACCAAAGTTTTTTTATTTTTTCCGGTTAGGAAAACATATTTTAGATCTGGGATACTTCTTTGTTGCTTGAATTCCTTCATGAGGTGATTGTAGAATCAAGGGTGAATAGCTGTCTATTGGTTATTATCCATGGTAGCTCTGGTACGTCCCCATCTCCCCATAGCTGCTGAATACTTCCAGCGTTGGAAAAAGTGAAGCAAGGTAGGCCGTTGTGATTGTAGCCAGGGGCATGCCCGCAGCAACTTCCATGCGATGAAACTACCGGCATACTTTGTTTACATAGAACAAAAACTACCTTTTATTGAAGCAATAATCATGAATATTTCCGCGAGACTGAGTTTCATGTTTCACCCCATGATGTGATTCTATTTTATTGTTTTAACTTCTGGACTCCCTCGTTATTCACAGAGAAATCAATTTTGGCTCTCCAAGTATACTGATATATTATGGACAATAGAAAGACCATGGGACGATATAGTTGGCACGTGGGAGCCTTACCTGTTTCCACAAACTTGGAACAACCGCGGATGGCGACCATCCCCATTGCTTGGTCCCGGCCACATCAACTGCAGCGGCATAGCTCACTTACTCAATTTCCAGTTCATTGCATCTGGCCGCTACAACCATGCAATGAAAGCAAGGGAAAAAAGAGTACCATGTGAGCCCGTGCGTGATCAGTATGGTCAATGTTGGAACGCTTTAACGGGAGAGCTGCTAACACCTGGACACCTTGCTCGCACATTGGCAGAAACTAATCCCGGTTCCACCATTCTCAGAGGGGGAGGAGGCGATGCTCATACCCTTGAGCTGAGTAATGGCTTGCTACTGCATCCGCTGCAGTGTTTCTCGCGTCGAGACAGTATAGAAGGCGGTGGTGCTCAAGCTAGTGTCGTCGATGAAGGAGGTGGCCGCTTTCACATTATTGACATCGAAGGTATGAATGTCAGCACCCAGCAACAGAAGAGTGAGCAAGCCTCTGCGGCAGCAGCTCGTACAACAAACCTCACAGTATGTGCTTCAAGTACACTACTATTTTTATTCCTTGAGACAACGTTCTTTTAAAATGATGCTGAACCCCGGCCTCTACATATATAGGTGATTTCAGAATGCATCATGAAGCAATCATCTTGAATATTTTCGCCTGACTTACTTCCATGTTTTGCCCACGATGTGATCTTTTTACTAAGATTTAACTTTGGACTTATGTCTTACTCATTATTCACAGGAACCTAAACTGGAACCATCAGTAGGCACGCCGAAGCGCCAAGCAGATGTACGTCATTCCAGGGAGCAAAGTAAATCTATTTCAGATGGCCCATTCTCGAACGAAGAATTATTGTATCCCTTATGCGGAGGAGGCGATGCATCTGCAGCGGGGATGCTGGTGATTGATGACGTAAGGGATCCTTTCCAATCTTGCTGTACAAATTCCTAGATATACTGGGCGTCAGTTTTATCAAATACAAACGTTTAGATGTGTGTCCGTTCACTTTCCAGTTTCTGGTCTGGATTTGCTGGAGCAAGCATTTCATCTCTCTGACTTGGAACTTAACTAAATTGATTAATCTCAGTTGGTTTCCACTACATACAGGATGGTGTGCTTGTTCGAAACATTGTGTCGACAATATTTGGAGGACTCGTTATCCTTCCATTGACAAACCTAACCGGTACCTCTAAGGGTGATTATCCCGAGTTCATCAGGTTGGGGCTTTACGTTGGGTATGTGCTTCTTGTTGTGCTGACATTCCTTGGGCTCACGGCAAAGAAGATGGCCAAGCCTGCCATGAGGGTGGCCGCAGGCATGTCGATTGTTGCGGTTACAATCTCGGCGGTGTACGAGGTTTCAGAGAAAGTGTACATCAAAGGTATTATTGGGATCTTAGGGGCGATGGGAACCTTGGCGACCGCCGTGATTAAGTGGAGGTAACGAACTAACAATTCAGTTAGTCAGCCTTGCAAAGTTGCAATATTAGTGTATGTAACATATTCTGCTTAAAAATTCATTAATATGTGCTAGATATGTGTGTAAGTATTATAGCGACATGTTTGGCATCTACAATTTCTAACTCAACTTTGTTATGCTGTGTTTTAATAAAAATTGCATTTTTTATGCGGGGAACAGTTCGATATATACAAAGAGAGAGTAGCTATACTATAAGCTGCGTAGAATAATAATTCATAGTTATTCTACACACGCAATAAAACAATATGCAAAATATAGTAATTTCAATTTAATATCCAAGTCATGAACTTACTACATTATTCTAAAATTTTCTTCATTTTGTACAATATTCTATTTTTTTACACTTCTTATTAGTCGGGACCAATCGCTTATTCTGTGCTCCAGCTTAGAATAGCACTACAAGCAACACTACGATGTGTTCAATCGAAAGCTCTTATGATCCCGAGTTCACGTGCACTCTGGTGATAAATAAAATCCAAAAAAAATCAATACATTATGATACATTGATGAGTTTTTTTTTACTTGTGTGTACATTTTTGTTATGGAATGACATATTCAGAGGTCGGGAAAAAAAGTTGAATGTCATTCAAAAAGTAGTCCTTGGGAGCATCAATTTTGGCTTTTTCCCAGACCTCCACGAATGTCATTCCATCTCAAAAATTTCACTCAGGTGAAACATTCATCAATGTTTATTACAAAAGAAAATCAGATTATTTTGATTTTAACTGTTTGTTAAGATTTTACTCTTCACTAGCTTCATGTGAGCTCTGGATCAGAAACTCCTTGTCTGTGTACAAGGGCCTATTCAGCAACTCCCATCCTCCACCATGCTGGCACGCACAGTTGTCTGTTTGTCACCCTGCGCCCCCCGGCTGGCCGGCTCCCACCTCCAACACACCACACATCTCTCTGTCATTGTGCACCTCACCCTCAGCCGCTGTAGAGCGCTGACTCCACTCACTGCCATGCTTCTCCGTTTCCGCCACCTGCTTTTTGTATCTCGCCTCCACCCACGGCTCTTGTGCACCACATTTCCATTTCTTTGACACACTGCTCCCTCGCCAAAACCGACTCCTGCCTCTACCGTACTTGTACAAAACATTGAACCAAATTCAGAGCACCAAAATATGTATTTTGAATTTTCTTGTTTTGCCTCTCAGCGTGTAAGGTAGAATTTGCATTTTATATTGTGTGATATGGTAGATACACAAATATATCAATCGAATCAATTCATTTAAGATTTTTTATGACATATCGAAAAGCTATGCCAAGGTGCCAAGCAATATATATTCTGATTGTATGTGTTGCTACCCAAACTGTTTGGTTACACTAGTTCATTTGCATGTTTGGAACACAATCTTTTCTCAGTTTATTTTTGCATCACAATATGCACTATACTTATAGCGAGCAAATCATATCGACTGTGTGCCACATCTTTAAGTTCAATCCAACTACTTTTTACTTAATTGCAGATTCGTGTATACAAATTTCAGTTTGTGCACAACTTACTTAATGTTTCCAATGAACCTTTATGTTTTTTATCCTGACGCTGATATCTTGTTTTGGTCTGTATAGGTGACGTCGTAACCCGTTTACCTAAGAAAATATACCGGTGCCCTGGAGTCATGAGAACTTGAGTTGTATTATACTGTTTGCTGGTTCGTATAGGCCATGAAGTTCCTGAGAAGATGTGCTAAACTATTACCGATAGGCACAGTCGTTTTTTTTTTTGTCTTTCTTAGTTCATTGTTGGCAACAATTTTTGTGGTAGCTCTAATATTTTCGTATTTTCCTTATTTCTATCGATTTTATTCTGTAGATTTGTTCTTCTAGAGAGTGAGCATAAAGATATACCTTCACACACGAGTGAGACGATTTGGCTCCCGAGCTCATGTGAGCCCAGTATTTTAGAAAGAGAATTTTTAACACACACCTATGAAAGACGAATTTGACTATGTAAATATGGTAAATATAACAAGATTAAAGAGAATATTTTGACATGTTTTATTAAGAGCTAAAAAGAAATACTCCCCGTGTAGGGTTTTTCCCTAATGGTGTAACGGTTCATTTAGATGCAAACTAAATAAAAGGACAATCACACATAGGAGGACGTTTCCTTATTAAAAATTATATGTATGATTACAAAGTACCATTTTCCAGATGATTTCAATATACTGTGCCTATAGACATGGGACTTCAAGCTGGTTAATCCGGTTGCAGGTTCTTAGAGCCTCGTAAGGCAATCTGGTTAATTATATCAGCTGGTTAATCCCACGACCGACCTCCAATTAAGCTGCGTTGATGGTTGTCGTCTTGTGGCCTAGAATGTTATTCAGCATTGTGGATGAGTGGTAGAAGTGCCATACAATGATATGACGAAGCCTTATCTTTCTTTGGGGCAGGACAGCCGTGAAGATAATGGGGTGTCGACACCCGTGTTTTAAAAAGCCAGTCTCTTTCTTTATTTCTTTTTAAGGATTTCTGCCCAGCTAACAAGCTCAGCTATGAGCCTACAAGCGGCTAGCTAACGCTGATGCATTGGAATGAGCAAAGGAATTCACCAATATATTTTCTTCATGCTACAATTCTCATCCACATGATATCTGCATGTTCTTATGATGTGTTCAAGCTTGGGATATACTCCCATGCGAATATGGGATCGTTCTCCTCTTACTTTATCGGCATAATTCGCTGCAGTCCTGATGCACACGAGATGCTGACTGCTTGACTTGGTCATTCAACTGCTGAGCAATGATGAGCCCATCTAACAAGCCATTGCATCATGCTCTATTCTACAGCATTCTCAGAACAACTTGAGCTACGCACATTTGACTAAGCATGAAGTTGCTAATCAAATTTTGTAATGTGAATACATCACTGAAATACTGATTAGCTAAAAGATAAACTAGATTGGTCCCTTGAGGAAATGCTGGATTTCAAATTGATTACCTGCAAGTATTACATGACAATCACGACATATATGAGGAAGACCCCTATTTTACCGAGAGGTGCAAGTGCACGCCATTCTAGATTTCCAAGAATGATCTTGAGGTTATACTCACGAACTTCAAATTCCTATCATTTGTTCACATGGTACTTGTTCCTTCTTTTTTTTTCTCGATAAAGACTCGATAATTATTCTTGACATAAGTCTCCAGTGAATTCATTCCGGGACAAATCAAGGAGAGACAGCGATGGAAGCAGCACGATGCTGTCAAATGGAATTGCTCCGGACAAGCGGTTGTCGCTTAGGTGGAGATAATTGAGCTTCTGCAACAAACTGACTGATGTTGGTATGGAACCGGTTAGTTGGTTGCCAGACAACACACAGTCTAAAAGGTTGGTGAACTTAATTACTCATGTCGGCCGGTAGCTCGCCGGAGATCAGGTTGTTCTCCGCCTTGAACACATGCAGCCCAGTTGCCGATGTTGGCAAGGAACCAGAGAACTTGTTGTTCCCCATCTCAATCCGTACGATGTTCTCAGATAACTTAGCCGGTAAAACCCCAGTGAAACCATTATTCTGTATCATCACAGTGGTCAACTTCCGTAATGACCAAATCTTGGCTGGGAAGTTGCCAGAGAAACGGTTGTTGTGTAGCATGAGGTTGTTCAAAAGGAAGCAGTCGCTGAGGTTCTTCGGGAGCTCGCCGGAGAAGTTGTTGTCGAAGACGACGATGTTGTACAGCTTCCCATTGGCGCAAAGAGACTCAGGGAGTGGTCCGGAGAAGCTGTTGTTGCTGACCTCGAGGTTTTCGAGCTGCGAGTGCTTCCCGAGCTCTGATGGGAGCTGGCCGGAGAAGTTGTTTCCAAATAGCCGGATGTCCCTGAGATTTGGGAGCATCGCTATGCTTGCTGGAATGGTGCCGGTGAGCTGGTTGGTGTAGAGGAACAGTAAGCTCAGGTTCTTGAGGCTACCAATGTCTTCCGGTATTTCTCCGGTAAGCTGGTTTGACGAAACATCAAGATCTATCAAATTCACTGCCGTGATTTTGCGTGGTAGCTCCCCGGTGAGCCTGTTGACGTACAAGTACATGTACTCGAGCTTTTTGTGCTGCAAGACCCACGCCGGGATCTCGCCGGTGAGCATGTTATCTGTCATGGCGATCAGCGTGAGTTTCGCTAGGCTGGAGTAGGCCTTGGGGATCACGCCGGTCATGTTCATGCCAGACATCCAGAGGTAGGTCAGGTTGGTCAACTTGGCAAACTCGGGCGGCGCCGGCCCTGCCGCGAACGGGTTCCAAGCAAGGCTCAGCTGCTCGAGCCCGGCAAGCTTGCTTATCTCGGCCGCTGGGTACGCTCCGGTGAAGTGGTTATTGTCAAGAATTAGCGACCTCAGCGCGAGCAACCCGGCCACCTCCGCTGGCACGACGCCATGGAAGTGATTGGTCGACAGGTTGAGGTGCTCCATCGCGGGCGACAGATGACTGATGTCATCCGGAAGGACCCCATGGAAGGCGTTGTTGGAGAGGTCGAGGAAGCGGAGATGGGAGCACGTACGCGTAGAGCTGGGCGCCGGGAAACCAGCCGTTAAGGTTGTTGTAGGAGAGGTCGAGGTGGGTCAGGCTCGGCAAGTCGCAGACACACTGTGGTATGGTATCTTTCCAGTAAGGTTCAGCCTCGCCAAGGATATCCCGATCACGGTTCGTTCCCCACCGCAGACCACACCAGCCCAGCTGCAGTGGTTGGCGTTGGCGACGGGGTCCCATGACACAAGCTGCGTGGGGTTTCCCCACTCTTGCTTGATAGCTAGGAGGGTGGCTTTGTCGCCGGAGGTGGGCTGGGAGCTCGATTTATGGGCAAGTAGAAAGACGCCGACGAGTAGAAGGCGAATGCTCGACATTATTTTTGGCGTCGGAAGTTTCATGGTGGTACTGAGCTGAGCTCTTATGGTGGGGTGGGGAGCTAGGCTCTTATACGTGTGAGAAGGTTGGAGCTTGCCAAGTCAAGTGTCGCCGGTCATTGGTCGTCAGTCGTCGGCATAGGCCAACGTCTGGATCATCAGTCAAGGTAATATAAACTAAACGAGGTAGACATATACTATTATAGTAATTTCTTAGGTGGAAGGTAGAAGATGTACAAGTCTACCACCACGCAATAACAATAGGCAATTGCTGCGCGACGCGCGCGCCATTTTGGGCGTCACAAGCGGCCGACGCTGGACCGTCCATCGTCCCACGATCACGCCACATGACAAATAAGCCCGATCATGCCAAGTGAGAGAGCGGTGGGTTTCATCGTCTTTTGCTTCGATTTTCTGGGACGACGCGGCCCCCTCAGCTCCTCCCGCCTATTCCCTTCTGCTCATAGTTGACGGAACAAAGAGACGCCAGCAATCCCTAGGGTTCGTCGGTGGCCGAGGCCAGCGACGGCGAGGATAGAGGGGGCCGGGAGCGCACACCAGCTCAGCTACCACTACATGGGAGCAATGCCCCACCATACGACCGAGCACATCGCGCGCTGACAAGAGAAACGGAAGGGAGAAGGGGGAGGGGGAGGCCCGCTGGTGACACGAGGGGAGGTGAACGACGACGCCGTAGTGAACCACTACATCGATTGGGAGAATGGTGATTGTCACTTTTGTTTTTCTCAAATTAAATTACCATTTTTGTCTTTTCCTTTTGGCTTCACCTTTCTCTTCTTTTTCACTTATCAATTAGCTTTTTTATGCCTCTCATTTTCCTTTTTTTAGTTATTTTGTGTGTGTCCCGTTTCTTCTTTGGTTTTGTTCCTTCTTGCTTTTTATTTCCATTTCAATTTTCCCTTGCTTATTTATTCAGTGTTTCCTTTTATTTGATTTTAGCATATTGTTCTAAATTTATAGCAATCCGTTTTTGCAAAAGAATTACCTACCAAAATTGTTTTTTAATATTATTTCCCGTTGAACATCCATCATGTTAGAAAAAAAATTGTGGTTTACCCCCATTTCTTCTGCGCTTTTCTGTGGTGCCGCTCACAATTTGCATATCTGGGACTAGGGGGTAGGGACCTTCTTATACTGTCTTTCCAAAGAGCCTACCTCTTATACCGATAAGATTCCTAGTCTTTTCAACTAGTTTCATGAGATAGGCTCCAGATCAAATTAGTTTCTATTAACAGATCTCTCTGTTGTATCCCTAGAGCACGCACTTGTGAGCAACCCATCATAATACAGTGTAAAGCAATTCCAGCAAGTAATAGTTACATGCTAAACATGTAAATCAGTTCCATGTATAACTACATTTGTAATTTCATACCAAGATATTCCGAATATTAATAATTTCAAGTAATTTGAATATAGTGTCAGGACACATAATTTCAACACGTCAGACACTTTGTAAGTAGATGATGATTGAATCACGTGGTGCTGTCCAGTGTTACCTTGGCCTATTTAGGCTGATTTCTTTTTCTTTTGGCTTTTCTCGGGTTGGATAAGGATGGGTGATGGGCTAGGCAGGAGAGTGGTTTATTTTTTTTACTTTTTTGCGGACAGGAGAGTTATTATTTCTTTGTACACACCGTATCCATAGTGTGGACACTACTTTCGGGAGCACCGTGCCCTGTTGTTCTTCAGCCGCATTTGTTCTCTTCTCCTTTATCCCTCCTTTTGCCAGATCTATGTGTGTGTGGGTCTGTTGACGCACGCATGCGTTTTTGCACTTTCTTTTCTTTTTTTGTTCATATAATGCGCAAAATGCTTTTATATAGATGGATCGAGATTTTTGGACCATGTATGTACCTGGACTCAATCCTTATTTGTACTCATACGTACTTATGAGCATATGCAAATACTAATCTATAGTACCTAAATAGTTCATCCCCACTATTGTATTTCTCTTGACATGCAGCCCATCCACATCAGCAAGACTGCCACGTCATCATTTAGCTAGAGGATTACATGCGGGGCCCACCACAATAGAAAACAACAACATTACTGCTTTTTTTTACGGGAGCGTTACTGCTGGTAGGACCATAGAGGCTGCCGACGGACGCCTCTTTCCGTCATCCAGCCCAACCCAGCGCCCCCACTTTCCTCTCGCTCCAGCGTCCAATTTAATTTGGAAGCTTGAACGCTAACCTTCTCCGCTTCATCTCCCTGATCGGCGCCTATTATACCTTCTCCCTTCCCCTTCCTTCTCCCCCTGCGGCTTTCCCAATCACAGGAAATCTTCTTCACTTCTATCGTCACCCCACTTCGTGTCTAGCGGTCCCGGATGGGACTCGGATCCGGCTGCCCGGCCACATCTATCGTTCGAGTGCACTGGGTGAAACTCGAATCAAGTGCCAGCATCAAGCGGAGGAGAAGCCGTCGGATTGTGTATCAAGAGGAAGCACGTAATATGCATGCACCAAGTCGCGGCTTCGGCGATGTCAAGCGACGCCTCCTTCGAGGAGGAAGGACTCAACGGGGGGCAGCCGGACTCCATCAGATGGGAAAGGGCGGGAGCAGATGTGGGGGTGGCAGCGGCGGCCGCGCCGGGAGCTGAGGGTTGGCAGCGGAGGCATCGATGGAAGGTGCCGTGATCCCAACCCACAAGTTCGTGCACATCCAACCCTCGCCTCGCTCGGTAGCTTCGTCCTTCGCATCCAGCCGCCACTGCCATGCTTTCACATGATCACATCTACAGGCATACATCAGGGCCGAATCGGCCGATGGCAAAGGTGCACGGCTGCAGGGCACCTACAAGGAGAGCCAGAGGTCGAGCTGTCGGGCTGCCGGCCGCACCGTGGCAGCGAGTAGCAACGCCGAGTAGTGCCGAGGGCCGGAGCAACCTATCCCCATGCTGCGGTCGCACGGTGTTGCCCCAGGCGGTAGCTAGAGTGAC
Source organism: Aegilops bicornis (assembly GCA_021605145.1). Lineage (NCBI taxonomy): Eukaryota > Viridiplantae > Streptophyta > Magnoliopsida > Poales > Poaceae > Aegilops > Aegilops bicornis. The sequence goes on from CM038675.1 coordinate 14,760,278, forward strand.
GACCCAGCATTCTGAATTCTGATTACTCGGTCTGTACCATTTTTCCTTTAGGCTGTATACAATAGCATTTGAATAATCCCATGTAGTATGGTTTGGAGTCTGAACTTTTCGTTCACTCTTTTGGCTGCCCGCCCAATTTTTTCTTTATACCTCAGCCGCAGGGGTTGGCTCGACCGATGCTCTCCTCTGCTTCTCATGTTTCCAGAGTGCCCAGACTGACGAGGAGCTGTACATGGATTTTGATATGGCATGTACACATAGGGACCTCATCGTAAAAGATAGTGATGGAGATTTTAGAGGGGTCGGCATCAAGGTACACGTATACAGCCGGTGGACCTATGGTAGAGGAGCATGCCAGGTATGATAAGAAAGTAGCATTTGCAATGAACGCAAGAAAAAATGCTTTACTGTAGAACTTTCTCTCTCTCTCTCTCTCTCTCTCCATCTCATTTTTATTTTTCTGTTCAATCCTCCATTATTTGATTATGTGATAGCAGTTATTGGTGCAAATCTTAGATCTGAATTGAATTGATATTTTGAGATACCAAAATAAACTTAGATCACTTAAATTGAATTGATATATTTTTAGATATCGTGTTGGTCTCGCTCCATTTTCTTCTCTTAGGATTATTACAAACAGAATTGTTCCTTTCTGAATTTAGGCCCAGCAGAGCCTATGAGCACAGGGCGTTCTACCCATTACCACTTTCATCGCCATTCCCACTCCCCAATTCAGCCAATTAAAATGCTCCACCATGCATTAACCATGCATTTTGCCCTTTCAATTTCTTTCAGGTTTTACTATTTCTGGCGCCATAGATCTTCCTCCTATATAGTGCTATGAATTCCCGCCGCAACGCGCGGGGAATCATCTAGTAATTTATTAAGGTAAAACCCAATGATAACGTTAAGATATATTGGCCCCCCTTCATCACATATGTATCAATTCCTACACTCAAGCTTGGTAATATCTATCAGTCCGGCCGCCTTATGCATAGTTTTCTCAACATATAACTAGCCCTAAAGTGTGAGCCACATATGATAAAGTGCGCTTTGTAACTAAAAAGGTTTAAGCATCACTAGTAGAAAATAGGGTACTAGTCTCGGTTCTAGAGGGCCGAACCGGGACTAAACTGTCGGGACTAATGCCCAAAACCTTTAGTCCCGGTTTGCTTACAAACCGGGACTAAAGGAGCTCCACGTGGTCACGGTGGGGCGCCTAGGGGGAGGACCTTTAGTCCCGGTTGGTGTGTTACCAACCTTTAAAGCGGGGGGGGGGGGGGGGGGGTTTTGGGTTTTGGTGGGTTTTGGGGTTTCATATTGTGGTACCTATAGCTACTACATATAGAGAGAAGTGAGCTCTCTTTCTCCGTGTTTGATCGATGGTAGCTACTACATATATAGAGAGAACTCGACGCTAGCTAGTAAGCAAATGAAGGAACCATTAATTACACAACATCATGATCATGAACATACATAGAGAGAAGTGACCTCTCTTTCTCCGTGCTTGGTCGAACAACAAGTTTTTGTATATCTATCCGACGCTACTACATATATACAATATAATATCTCTTACGATCCCTGACATCATCTACCAAAAATCAGCTTGAATTTCCGTATGGTATTCTCCCTTCTCATTTATGACGTGGTCAAGAAAGAATCCCGTCAATTCCTCTTGAATTGCTTGTATGTGATCATGTGATAGGAGTTCATCCCGCATCTGCCACATCTAATTTAAGGGGGTCAATACATATATATGAATGAAACTCAACACAATTGATGGTAATAAAGTAAAATTATGAATATTGTTTATGTCAAATTGTTTGTCAATGTATAGCCCCGCTAAGAGGTCGAGTGGCGCATGAACTCACAAATGTAGTATCCACATAAATTAGTTCCGGGTGGCTGCAACAAGCACTTTACGAGAATAGAGTTCAATCAAACTGATAATCAAGCATGATAAATGGTATTGATGAAATTAGAATAAATGAGAGATGTGCGGAACTAGCTAGTACTACTTACTTTGGGGTGTGTAAATCGCAGCTCCTTCTGCAGAGCCTGAACCATTCCGGTGAACGATTTCCAAACCCTACCAGGCAAAGAAAATGATTACTTGATATCAGGAAATGAATGAAAGTTGGCGATATGGTGCGATAATGATCTCCTCATTTTGATGGCCCTTGGAGATGCTTCCTTCTGGCCTAGCATGGTTATGAACATATTTCTTTAAGACTCCCATGAACCTCTCAAAGGGGAACATATTGTGTAGAAATACAGGACCCAAAACGTTAATCTCTTCACATAGGTGAACTAGGACGTGCGTCATGATGTTGAAGAAGGATGGTGGGAACACCAACTCGAAACTGACAAGACATTGCACCAAATCATTATGTAACCTTGGTATGATTTCTGGATCGATTACCTTCTGAGAGATTGCATTGAGAAATGCACATAGCTTCACAATGGCTAATCGAACATTTTCCGGTAGAAGCCCCCTCAATGCAACCGGAAGCAGTTGCGTCATAATCACGTGGCAGTCATGAGACTTTAGGTTCTGGAACTTTTTCTCTGCCATGTTTATTATTCCCTTTATATTCGACGAGAAGCCAGACGGTACCTTAATACTGAGCAGGCATTCAAAGAAGATTTCCTTCTCTTCTTTGGTAAGAGCGTAGCTTGCATGACCCTGATGTATGTCGTCTTCTCCGTGCATATGTTGATGGTCCTCCTGTGCCTCAGGTGTATCTTTTGTCTTCCCATACACGCCCAAGAAGCCAAGCAGGGTCACGCAAAGATTCTTCGTCACGTGCATCACGTCGATTGCGGAGCGGACCTCTAGGTCTTTCCAATATGGCAGGTCCCAAAATATAGATTTCTTCTTCCACATGGGTGCGCGTCCGTCGGCGTCCTTTGGAACAGGTTGTCCGCCAGGACCTTTCCAAATATCACCTTCAAATCCTTGACCATATCATGTACATCAGCACCAAAGACGGTGGCGAGGCTTCGTCCGTGATCCGCCTCACCTTTGAAATGCTTGCCTTTCTTTCTTACGGGATGCCCTTTCGAAAGAAATCGGACGATGTCCCAGGTACACATTCTTCTTACAACTATTCAAATATATACTGTCGGTATCATCCAAACAGTGTGTGCATCCGCGGTATCCCTTGTTTGTCTGTCCTGAAGGTTACTGAGAGCAGGCCAATCATTGATGGTCACGAACAGCAACGCCTTTAGGTCAAATTCTTCCCCCATGTGCTCATCCCACGCACGTACACCTGTTCCATTCCACAGTTGTAAGAGTTCTTCAACTAATGGCCTTAGGTACACATCAATGTCGTTGCCGGGTTGCTTAGGGCCTTGGATGAGCACTGGCATCATAATGAACTTCCGCTTCATGCACAACCAAGGAGGAAGGTTATACAAACATACAGTCACAGGCCAGGTGCTATGGTTGCTGCTCTGCTCCCCAAAAGGATTAATGCCATCTGCGCTTAGACCAAACCATACGCTCCTTGCGTCATCTGCAAACTCCTTCCCGTACTTTCTTTTGATTTTTCTCCACTGCGACCCATCAGCTGGTACTCTCAACTTTCCGTCTTTCTTACGGTCTTCTCTGTGCCATCGCATCGCCTTGGCATGCTCTTTGTTTTGGAACAAACGTTTCAACCATGGTATTATAGGAGAATACCACATCACCTTGGCAGGAATCTTCTTCCTGGGCGCCGCCTCGACATCACCATGCTCATCGCGGCTGATCTTATAGCGCAATGCACCACATTACTGGCAAGCGTTCAAATCCTCGTACTCACCGCGGTAGAGGATGCAATCATTAGGGCATGCATGTATCTTCTGCACCTCTAACCCTAGAGGGCAGACAGCCTTCTTTGCTTCGTACGTACTCTCGGGCAATTCTTTGTCCTTTGGAAGCATATCCTTTATCATTACCAGCAACTTTCCAAATCCCTTGTCAGATACACCATTCTCTGCCTTCCATTGCAGCAATTCCAGTGTGGTGCCCAACTTTTTCTTGTCACCTACGCAATTCGGGTACAACAATTTTTTGTGATCCTCTAACATGTGCTGCAACTTCTTCTTCTCCAAATCACTTGCGCAGTTTCTCTTTGCATCGGCAATGGCCCGACCTAGATCATCAACGGGCTCATCTGATGCCTCTTCTTCAGCTTCTTCCCGCATTGCCGGCCCAGCTTCGTCTCCGCATTATCGGCTCAGCTTCTTCCCCCATTGTTGTATCATCGTATTCAGGGAACCCATGGCCGGGATAGCTGTCGCCGTCCTCTTCTTCTTCATTGTCTTCCATCATAACCCCTCTTTCTCCGTGCTTGGTCCAAACATTATAGTGGGGCATGAAACCGGACTCAAACAGGTGGACGTGAATGGTTCTTGACGTAGAGTAATTGCGACCATTCTTACAGCCAGCACATGGACAAGGCATAAAACCATCCGCCCGCTTGTTTGCCTCAGCCGCAAGCAGAAAAGTATGCACGCCCTCAACGAACTGGGAAGAGCATCGGTCATCGTACATCCATTGCGGCTCATCTTAATTACACAACACCGAATAGACCAAATTAATACAAGTTCATACATAAAGTTCATACAACACTTAAATGCAACAAACAAATAACTCTTTAGCTAAAGCATTTAAATGCAACAACAAATGCGATCAAGATCGCAACTAAGGTAACAATTGATCCAACAGCATAATGATACCAAGCCTCACTATTGATGGCATATTTTCTAATCTTTCTAATCTTCAAGCGCATTTTCTCCATCTTGATCTTGTGATCATCGACGACGTCGGCAACATGCAACTCCAATTCCATCTTCTCCCCCTCAATTCTTTTCAATTTTTCTTTCAAGTACTTGTTTTCTCTTTCAACTAAATTTAACCTCTCGACAATAGGGTCGGTTGGAATTTCCGGTTCACATACCTCCTAGATAAAAATATCTATGTCAACTTGATGGGCATAATTTGTCATAAACACGAAATGCAACAAATAGTTTTAAATAAGAATATACCACATCCGAATCATAACAACGACGAGGGCCGACGGGGACGGATATCAAAACCATGGCACTATGTATAACAAACAACGTACGGGTAAGATAATTATACGAGTAACTATATATCCAAATCACACAAACATCAATTTTTTATATAAAATTTCATGAACAAGAGGCTCACCACAAGGTGGTGCCGGCGACGGGACGGTGCGGGCGATCGACGGTGGTTACGACGAAGATTTAGAAGGCACTAAGTAAAACACACCTACATATGCAAACTAAGTGTTATTTTGACCTCAAATTGCATATAAATCAAATACTACCACATATAATTCCTCCCAAATTACTAAAACCCATAATTAATCACTATATAAACCAATGCAAGAGCTAATCTAGCAATGAGAGATGAAAAGACAAAGTTGCTAAACTTGGTGATCATTTGAATGGATGGGGGCCTGCAAATCTTGACAAATTTGGCGCAAATTTTGTGATGAACTCGAGAGGAAGAAGGGAAGAACAGAGGAGAGGGAGAGGGAAAGGGGAAGAACAGAGTGCTGGTGGACGAAGGGTCTATATAGGACGACCTTTAGTACCGGTTAGTGCCACGAACCCGGTACTAAAAAATGCTGGATGGGCCCCACTCTCACACCCCCCTCCAACCACTTTATTTAGTCCGGGTGCGTGGCACGAACCGGTGCTAAAGGTTCGCCACGAACCGGTACTAAAGAGCTCCTCCCGCCTAGCCGTTGGAACCGGCACTAATGGACACATTAGTGCCGGTTCTGTTACAAACCGGGACTAATATATGTGTCTCACATTTGACCCTTTTTCTACTAGTGTGTTTATATGCTGTGGTATTTTGACCTCTTGGAACATAAAAGACAGGCTTGAAGCTTACCAGTTTTTGAACGTAAAAGACCGGCCTGAAATTGCCTGAACATTCAGATTAGCAGTTTTTGTAACATAGTACTCTACTTATAATTTTTTGAACTGAGCAGTAAATGTAACATTAGTAACTAAGGAAAAAAAAATAGCGCGCTATAACAAAATAGCGCCGGCCTCAAAATACGCAATTAGCATGCTATATCGCGCTATAGCGTGCTATTAGCGAGGCATTGTACACTGATTGATTTAGCGAGCCAATTCTTAGGAATGCTATAGCTTGCGATTAACAGCGCTATAACACACTATTAGCAACAGAGAGATGGTACACCTAAGATCTGGAGAAATTTGGCCCCTGAAGGATGCACCGATGTACTAGCTAGCAGTCACTTTTAGATGCTATGTATCTTTCCGAAATTTTTTGGCAGTGGAGAGCTATGTATCTGGTAGTAGTACCGTTGACGCTCTGCTGACCATAAAATTCAGTCTGTTTAGGTAAGCTCTAAATTACCAAGGGAACTTCATGAAGGTGCCATTTGTCGAAAGTTGCGAATGAACCAAAGTGGACAATATGAGTTTTATATAGCATCAGAAAGTTTGTCATTTTTTCCCACGCTGGCCTCAAACATCAATTCGTCTTAGGCAATGACATTCAGTAAAAATATGTTCCGAGTAAACAGTCAGCACTAAAAGTTAGAAACAGAACCGCTCTTCAAATGTTGTAACTGGAAAAAAAATTGTACGTGAGGAGAGACAAATCATAGCTTTTAACCTGCCTGGCATCGACATTGAACAAGCAGATGAATCAAATGCATGCATCACTTTCTCTTCCTAGACCACAACACACTCAGAGGAATCAACTTTTCTTCGACATGGCTCGATCAGCATCTCCAGATAGATGAAACAGCATGAACTTTCAATATGAACAAGGCACCAATAGGAATAGGAGGCTGTCAAGAACAGATAACAAGCATCAAATTTATCAGTACTCGGTAGAGTAGATAAAATGCCACTACCAGAAACTGGACTATTCCTGAGGGCTGGAAACCGACAGGAAATGAGGCCATACCGTCAGGAAATGAGGGCTGGAAGTGACCGCAAGGATTACATCGACAGGGAAAACAAAATTTGCCTGACGGTAGACAGACAGGAAAACAATTCCTGTGGGTAGTTCCTGTCGACCACCCACAGGAAAATCGTTAGTCTCATCAGGTTTAATGTAGACCTTTTTGTGGCAGATGGCCGTCAGGGAAAAGCCAACAAGGTATATACTTGCAGAAATTACATCTCTCCTGGTAGTGCTCACCATGCAATCGATAGTTCTATAACCTTTTAATATATACAAAATTCCATGTCCCGTGTATTAGGAAAGGCATCCAAAAACAATGTTTACACACATCAATTCATTAAACCATGATTCGACATCCAGTAATTGACATGAGAAGCTGTACATGGATTTGCTAAAAAGCAACAAGAGTTCTACACATACATGACACCACTCTGATTCTCATTTATCACATTGCGTAGAGCAATGACAACAAACTACACACATTTCTAAGTCACGTAGGTTCATAATCAGCAGCATCACCTACATACATACCATTTCACTATTTCCAAAATACAATAAGATGGTCATCATTAGTTGAAGTGCAAGTGGACAACGGATATCCTCCTCCAGATGCAGAGTTGTTTCCCTGCAAAGTCCTGTACAAACATAATGAGAACCAACATTAAAAGGAGCAACAGACGATGAGCAACAACATGTAGATGCCGAATCAGCCAAAGCTAAATTATAACCAGCACAAATCCACATAAGGAACACATTACCAGGCAGCAAGCATTGAGATTGATTTATCAGAGATTGATTTCCAACCTTGGTTAGGAAGGTGATCCCGTAACAGTAATTGCAGAGTTATTGTGCATTACAAATGAAAAAAATCAAACCATTATTGCAAAGGAAAAAAAATGTTGCTGCCTCGCTATACATGGCAAGCATATTATTGGTGATTGAGGGGCTATCAACATACATGGGAAGTTGGAGGAAGGGGTCTCTACCAGCAAGAAAAGGAACACTACTAAATTTTAAGTAATATATACTCCCTCTGTACCAAAATACTTGTAGTTGGGGGAACTTGTACTAGTTTCCCCCAGCTACAAGTATTTCGGTACAGAGGTAGTATAAGGTAGAGATAGAGATAGAGACTGCCATGATATGCTGCATGCCCCAGCAATTAAGATACATAATCCTTAGTTTATTAAGAGCAGGTCATTCCAAAGACAGAGAACAAAAGAACCTTTTATGTTTCTATGTAGAAAATTAATACAATAGTTCAACATCCTTTGTAATTCCAGTCTACAGCAGATGTAATGGTCCTCTACAGCAGGCGTTCTAACTTGTGGCACATCATGAGTTGTGGTTTAGTTCAGGGATACAGGCATACCTCAGAGTTCATGTTTTGTGCAATATTGCTAGTTTCCCTTTGCTTCTTTGCCGCATCCAACCCACGAAAAACCAAGATAAATGAAGGCTGGTAAAAAGGACCATTTACGCTTGCACGACATATACTACACCAAACAAAATTCTATCATGACTACATTTAGATATTAGATCCGATGTGACAATAATATATAGAAATAACTGATTGCAGTAAACAGAATAAGATTTACACAGAACATCACGAGGAGATAATATCATTGTAAAATAAATGTTTTACAGCACCATGCAACCCAAGTATTCGTGAAATAACTACCACATGAAAACAAGCTATATTGCTAAAGTGTGAGAGGTACCTGAGATAAGTTTTTCCCTGCACTTCACTGCAGTTATGGTATATGACTACCTTTACATTCCAATGCTATTATCAGAGGGTTGTAGCTTTCACCATGGCTCGACGAGACAGATTAAAGCTACAACACATCAAGCATGGAAAAGGAGTCAACAATAGACATGTCCAGTTTGAATACATTATACTACAATTGACTCATATTCATGATCAAATGTACATAACTACAACTTAGACAATAACTAGGTCTCATCTTTACATGCATACACTGAATATCCCGAAGCACCTGGCAAGGATGAAAATTACAGTCACATTAACCTTTTCAGCTTTTCAGTGACTTACTAATGTGATTAATAATAGCACACCTAGCAGTAGCACCTAAAATTTGAGCTAAAATAGAGAAGAAAGCCACTTCTTGCAACATGAAAAATGAATAAACCATGCACGGCAAAAGGAATGCAAAAGGGCAAGAAAATGAATAAAAAGAATTACCCTAGTGTTCCCGGATCTAGATTCTACATCACTGAGACGGAAGATGCTGGCCATCTTGAATCGAGAAACAAAGAGGATTTCTTGGGAACTTATCTCCGAGGTAAAGAAAAAAAAAGACCCAATATTGGTTCCGGCCAGCGGGAGGGATATAGCCCTACAGAAAAAGCAGTTTTTTTTACTTACAATAGAGCAGGGGAAGACCATCCGGCGACTATTGCGGCGGCGACGGCCTCCAGAAATAATTCCGCAATGCATCTGGAAAAGAAGCCATCGAGATAGAAGAAATAATAGCACGAAATTCGCGGCCTAGATTGACCAAAGGAAGAACATAAGGAGAAAAGAAATTAAAAGAGCAGGGGAGAGGGGAGGACCGAAATTTACCATGGAGAGGGGCGAGGCGATGCGGACAGGAGAAGGGAGAAGGGAGAAGGAGAAGGAGAAGGAGAAGGAGAAGCAGCAACTGCACCGACCCCTCTTCATGCTTGCCTACGTCGTACGCGCACGCACAGAAGCGAGAGACATGAACGACCTCAGCCTTTGGGACGGAGGGCTGTAGAGGAGGGCGTTGGCAATGTGTGAGGTCGACGCGGCGGGGTGAGGTGGGGCGGCCGCCAACGAGGACGGCGGGGTGGGCTGGCGGCGGCGGCCATGGGCGAGATCCACGGTGGGCTGGTGGCGGCGGCTGTGGGAAGGACGATGGGGTGGGGTGGCGGCTGGGATCTGGGATGTGGATTTGGGGAATTTTCTGCCTAGGGTTTCCTTTTGTCTCATGTTTTGTCCCGTGGGTCGCTGCTCAAAGAAAACAAGAACTCGCATGAGCCTTCGTAGCGCGGGAGGGGATTCTCGAAAAAGAAAACCGTAGCGCGGGAGGGAGAAAATGTTCGCGCGCGCGATAGTGGGTTTCGCTGATTTTCCTGTGCGCTAGCCTCACGGGACAAATCCATTTTCCTGTGCGCTATGTACTAATCTACAGTAAAAAGTGATATTTTTCCTCACAGCTCAAGTAAACCCGCCAGGAAAATTCATAAGGCTAGCCATAGTGGGGGTAACATGCACTTGGGACTAGCAAACATGCTTATGTGGCACACAATTAAATAAGAGAAAGAGGGTTATAGTAACATAGGTAGATATCGTATCATGTTAAATGCTATGCTACTTTGTGTCATGCATGGTAATATATATGGTAATATATGATACTACTTTATGATACTATGCACTATGAAGGTAGTATCATATGTATGATACTAATATATGCTACTCCACACTATGAGTAGCCTAATCCTGTGAGATGCTTCGGGCCCCACAGAAAAATAGATCACCGTGAGGAAAAGTGTAGTTTCTGCTAGTGTATGCTCACCACTTCATATAGTAGGTGCACACAATGATGGTGGGAAACCAGCATATAGTCGACCAGGATAGATGGGTTTGCTAAGTGCAGCGAACAACTCCGCCTACATTGTCTTCAAGTCCACTGAAAAGTATCCAAACTTGGGCTCATCTTGTGAAGATGTGATGTACACCCCTTCTATGCTCAGGTATCCCCAGCGACGCCAACCAGAATCGCATGCTTTACCGGCAACCGGATGATCTTCTCAGAGTATCATTGGTTATTTCTGGGCAGTATGGTCATTTGACAATAAGGCATACCCAACTACAGATGTGGCACATATGGGATGTATGCAGTCGTACACATCCACCCGCCCATTTTTTAACCTTCAAAAAGTAGGTGCATGATGTAGGATTTGAAATTCCAACCTCATGGTTTACTTCCACCCACAATAACCAACTAGGACAACTCACTTGTTTTGTCTTGTTACTTTGTTTACTAGACAAACTAGTAAACGTGTACGTGCAGCGCACGTCTCGATCAAAGCAGCCTCTCAGATTTATGTGAGTACTAAATTCTTAATTCATATTCTAGAAATTTGGGGAAAAAGAATATCTATAGTGCCCGCATCTCTAAAGGTCAAGTTTAATACAAACCATCATTTATCTTTTGATGATGGCATTTGAAGTTCGAGAAGACCAAAATGATTTTATAGTAAAGATTTCAGGATATCTAATTTTTCTTGTCTGAACTTGAAGGACTTATAATAAGTATAGTTATTGTCCAAGTGAACATGGAAGAGATGCAAAATTTTAATAAAGAGAGAAAAAAATACTTGTCCTGGAAAAACTAAATCTCGCTCCCTCTTGGGTTCGGGCTACATGTTATCTTCACAAGTTGAATTGTTGGGCTCGACTACAACGCCACCAGTGGGAACACAGCGAGCTAAAAGAGTTCGCCAGTAGTCAGGACTATTTTGCTCCCATTCTGAGTTTGTCTCATCTCATGCAGTGCAACATTCTGAACAAAAATGAAGAAATGGAATTTTACATTTTTGTATGACACAGATTGCACGCAACAAGCTACCTTTTTACTAAGCCAAGCTTAGTTCTGGAAGGATTAAACATGAATTAAACTTTTCATATGAACATCCTAACTGTGGAGAAAAGTCTAGTGTTCTAGAATGACAAACTGTGCAATAAGTTAAAAGCCCTAAGTCATGTGCTACAATAATAATTGGTTAGCTAACCAGGAAAGAGAAAAATAAAAACACGTGAAATTTAGGAAGACGAAAGGCAGACAAAATAAATTTCTAGTGAGATGAATATACCCTCAGGAAAATAAATCGCACCAATATCATGACGGACACATAAGTAACTTGCAGACTAAAAATGAAGGAAATGCATAATGTGATGCAACTATGAGTACATATTCCATTTGAAGCAACCTCATGTCAGTTAACTCACAAAAAAAGAGCATGCGTGCCGTATTTGGCTGCTGAACTTAAGCTCCTCCTCTATCCATTTTAGAGCCCCATTCTTAAAATAAAACAGGGTTATTGTTCATGCATAAAAATCTGATCATGACACCAGCCGAGGGGGTGTTTAAAAATTAATTGAGGAGCTATTATCAATATAAAATAGAAGAAAAGAGAGAAATTTATTGTTAGCAAATTATAATTCAGTACAATGTAAACTCGTCATAGTCTGAATCCTCTTTTATTCGGCCACTATTAGCAAAAAGTAGAGCTATTTTTAGTTGCAACTATTAACAAAGGCATTGTTAGACCACAAATTAAATCATCTTATTGTTTAACATGTATGGCCGCAAGCCCTAAGTAAAAGAAAAGAAAAAATAGTTGTTGCATCTAATTGTCGGAATTGCATGTATGCATAGAATAGAAAAAAATATAGCAATTTTTTTTTTTGCAAAAAGTGCACTGATGATGGGCATATCTTTCCCCGATTGACATGTGGAAATTGTCCAAATGCACTGGCCAGTTCGTGCCAACAACTGTGAATCAAAATTGAAATAATAGACTTACCTGATTGAGCATCAAACGACAGAGAATACTGTTGCAAATACTCCACGAGCGCAGCGCGGAGCATCGCGCCATACATGATTTATCTAGTTACGGCTGGTGTAGGAACTTATGTAGGAACTTATTCTGAATCTTCTGAAACCCAAAGGCAGACTTCAAACAAACTTCTTCAGATCTAGAAATCTAGAAAATCCAAAGACAGTTGGAAGCGGGTCAAATTTGAACTGCAGCTGCCTCATAGTTTGCTATTTATTTTTTCCAAAAATCATTTCTAGTTACATAAGTACCTATTTCTATACCTACTAATTAATCAAAGTGCGTTTCTCCAATTTTTTCATGCGTTCACCATTGAAAATATTTTTTCTATTCGAGGTGGTACTAAATTTATGTCAGTTCGTGTATTAGAAAAAGAAAAACGCCAGAATTTTGTACCTGGGCCGCCTGCAATGTGGCCCAGCAAAGACAGCCCATTAGTTTTCATGCCCACCTGGAAATCCCTATTAATCGCATGTGGCGTCAAATAGTCGCACCTTCACACAGTGCGCCCATGCTGGGCGGAACACGTTTTTTTAATTGTATTATGTTTCTATTTTGTTTTTCCATTTCTTTCCCTTTTTCTTTTCTGATAATTTGGCCTTTTTCCATTCAAGTTTATTTTCTTTCACCTTTTATTCAAAAATTCATAATTTTCAAAAAAAAATCATAATTTCAGAATAACCTATTTTTTAAAATCTTCAGAATTCCAAAAGCTATTGTGTTTTGTAGAACTTTATATCTTTGTTCTCATTCCAAAATTGGTTCAAATTTAAAAATAATATTCCATTTTTTCTTTTTGTTTTCCAAAGTTGTACACGATTTTCCAAAAAATGCATTTAAAAATGTTGCAAATACAAAAATATTATTTTTTACTGAAATATTCGACAATTCAAAATAATTTCCGAGTTTAAAGAAAACTCATTTTCTAAAGTTGTTCTGAATGTTTAAAATATGTTTCATTTCAAAAATACAAATTCAAAAAATGTTCATGTTTTTATAAATGGTTCATGTTTTCAAACAAAATTGTGAATTTCAAACATGTCAAATTTTGTTGTGTATTTATGAAAATGTAAAAAATTTCAAAAAAATTGGAATTTTTAAAATTATACCTGTTTCCAAGAATATTCAGCAATTTATATTGTTTAAAAAGTTCAAAAAATCATAATTTCAGAAAAAATGATTTTTTTAGAAATCTTCAGAATTCCAAAAACAATCATGTTTTCAAGAACTTTATATCTTTGTTCTCATTCCAAAATTGGTTCAAATTTTAGAAAAATGTTCCATTTTTTCTTTGTGTTTTCTAAAGTTGTACATGATTTTCCAAAAAAATGTATTTAACAAATGTTGCAAATACGAAAAATATTGTTTTTAGTGAAATATTCGCAAATTCAAAATAATTCCCGAGTTTAAAGAAAACTCATTTTCTAAAATTGTTCTGAATGTTTAAAATATGTTTCATTTCAAAAACACAAATTCAAAAAATGTTCATGTTTTTTTAAAAGGTTCATGTTTTCAAATAAAATTGTGAATTTCGAACATGTCAAATTTTGTTTTGTATTTCTGAAAACGTAAAGAATTTCAAAACAAATTGGGATTTTCAAAATTATTCATGTTTCCAAGAATATTCAGCAGTTAATAATTTTTTGAAAGTTCAAAAAAACAAAAATTATTTCGAATCTGACATTGGAGTATGTTCTTAACGGTTCGAGCTGGCCATTGGTTGATAGGACTCGTTTCTTCGAGTGGCTAGCAGCACGTAGTCGTTCTTTGAGGATATGGTTTCGATCCTTCAACACATCTTTTTTTGGATTTTTGTGCGCCTTACAAACATTTGTCGTCTTGGAGCCTGCCAGTGTGTTGGGCCATACAAGAACTGATGTGTGTCCCACGTGCTATTTTACGCAACTAGCGGCATATAGTAGCCCCCATGCAGCTGGCCCAAGGAAAAATTGCGTCCCCCAGGCAGTATTGGGCCTCAACTGCACTCCCCTACTGGGTCGTCCGCCTCCGGCCCATCAATCCTCGTCGAGGGAGCCAAAAATATTTGTTGGACGTAAGGAATAGAATTTGCGACATTGCATCCACATCCTCAGGCGAATGCCAACTGAGCTAGAGCAACTTTGTTACATAAAAATTGTTGGTCCTCCTATTAAATATACATATAGGTTTCGTTCCGCCCACTCATAGTTCCAGATTTTTTTTGTTTGTACCCCGGGTGGGACGAACTAAGCCTACCCACACATTTCTTTTTCTGTGAGACGAATGAGCAACAAAAATTTAAGCCCCGATGAAATTGAAGTATGGACCTTTTGTATTATGTCGATGGGCAAAACCAGCTCATCTATCTTTCAAATATGATGAGAATAGTATCGCCTTGAAATTTTATAGTAAATTCCCACCAATTTGTATATGTCCATAGGTTGTCTGGTAATAAGAAGTTTATATCAAAATAAGGAAGTTATCTCGAGAATCATGAGCAGAAGGAGGGACTCCATTAATTATTGCCAGTGCTAGCTTACAAGTGCCAATAAAAGAGAAGATGTTGGTTTGGCTCGAATAAAAAAAAATGTGGGCACATAAGCGCTAAGACAAAGAGAATAAACCCTAATAAAGAAGGGTTATTATTATCTGGTTATGCACTAATTATGCTGATGAAATAGGATTTATGCGCTACAATTAGTAATACATCTGATTACGCCATCGTGAGAGTGATCAAAGCAATCGTGCCCCAAAAGACGCCGCATAGCTACCAAATAAGAAGGCAAACACAACCGCTGCATAGCTACCAAATGAGGTGGCAGACACAACCACATGATGGAGGCGGACCCGGAGGAAAAAAATGCATGAGTAGGATGGTTGCCGCCACACCGACTGTCAAGATCTCGCGGGACAAACATGACTCGCGAGAAGACCACAACTCCTCGCTCTATCGCACCGCTGCGGAGATCGTTTTTCACTAGTAGAAAAAGGGTCAAACGTGAAGCACATTAGTGTCGGTTTGTATTAGAGCCGGCACAAATGTATAAATTAGTGCCGGTTCCAACGGCTAGCCGGGCCGCTCTCATTAGTACCGGTTCGTGGCTAACCTTTAGCACCGGTTCGTGCCACGAACCGGTACTAATGAGGGTGGTGGCAGGATGTTGTCGGTCTGGGCCCCTCCGGCACCTTTAGTACCGGTTCGTGCCACGAACCGGTACTATAGGTCCTCCTGCATATAAACCCTTCACCCAGCTCGCTCTGTTCTTCCCCTTCCCTCTCCTCTCCTCTCCGTTCTTCCTCTTCTCCCTCGAGCTCATCACACATTTTGCCCAAAATTTGTCAAGATTTGAAGGCCCCATCCATTCAAGTGATCACAAAGGTTAGCAACTTTGTCCTTTCATCTCTCATTGCTAGATTAGCTCTTGCATTGGTTTATATAGTTATTAATTTGTGAGTTTAGTAATTTGGGAGGATATATATATATATATATGTGCTAGTATTTGATTTATATGCAATTTGAGGTCAAAATAACACTTAGTTTGCATATGTAGGTGTGGTTTACTTAGTGCCTTCTAAATCTCTGTCGTAACCACCGTCGATCGCCCTGCATCGTCTCTGTCACGGCACCACCTTGTGGTGAGCCTCTTGTTCATGAAATTTTATATAAAAATTGATGTTTGTGTGATTTGGATATATAGTTACTCGTATAATAATTATCTTACCCGTCGTTGTTTGTTATACATAGTGCCATGGTTTTGATATCCGTCCCGTCGGCCCTCGTCCTTGTTATGATTCGGATGTGGTATATTCTCTTTTAAAACTATTTGTTGCATTTCGTGTTTATGACAAATTATGCCCATCAAGTTGACATAGATATTTTTATCTAGGAGGTATGTGAACCGGAAATTCCAACCGACCCTATTGTCGAGAGGTTAAATTTAGTTGAAAGAGAAAACGAGTACTTGAAAGAAAAATTGAAAAGAATTGAGGGGAGAAGATGTAATTGGAGTTGCATGTTGCCGATGTCGTCGATGATCACAAGATCAAGATGGAGAAAATGCGCTTGAAGATTAGAAAGATTAGAAAATGTGCCATCGATAGTGAGGCTTGGTATCATTATGCCGTTGGATCAATTGTTACCTTAGTTGCGATCTTGATCGCATTTGTTGTTGCATTTAAATGCTTTAGCTAGAGAGTTATTTGTTTGTTGCATTTAAGTGTTGTATGAACTTTATGTATGAACTTGTATTAATTTGGTCTATTCGGTGTTGTGTAATGAAGATGAGCCGGCAATGGATGTACGATGACCGATGCTCTCCCCAGTTCGTTGAGGGCGTGCATACTTTTCTGCTTGCGGCTGAGGCAAACAAGCGGGCGGATGGTTTTATGCCTTGTCCATATGCTGGCTGTAAGAATGGTCGTAATTACTCTACGTCAAGAACCATTCACGTCCACCTGTTTGAGTCCGGTTTCATGCCCCACTATAATGTTTGGACCAAGCACGAAGAAAGAGGGGTTATGATGGAAGACAATGAAGAAGAAGAGGACGCATTTACAGCTATCCCGCCATGGGTTCCCTGAATACGATGATACAACAATGGGGGAAGAAGCTGAGCGGTAATGCGGAAGAAGCTGGGCGGCAATGCAATGCGGGAAGAAGCTGAGGAAGAGGCATCAGATGAGCGCGTTGATGATCTAGGTCGGGCCATTGCCGATGCAAAGAGAAACTGCGCAAGCGATTTGGAGAAGAAGAAGTCGCAGCACATGTTAGAGGATCGCAAAAAATTGTTGTACCCAAATTGCATAGGTGACAAGAAAAACTGGGCACCACATTGGAATTGCTGCAATGGAAGGCAGAGAATGGTGTATCGACAAGGGATTTGGAAAGTTGCGGTAATGATAAAGGATATGCTTCCAAAGGACAAACGAATTGCCCGAGAGTCTGAAGCAAAGAAGGCTGTCTGCCCTCTAGGGTTAGAGGTGCGTAAGATACATGCATGCCCTAATGATTGCATCCTCTACCGCGGTGAGTACGAGGATTTGAACGCTTGCCCGGTATGTGGTGCATTGCGCTATAAGATCAGCGCGATGAGCATGGTGATGTCGAGGGCGGCGCCTCAGAAGAAGATTCCTGCCAAGGTGATGTGGTATTCTCCTATAATACCACGGTTGAAACATTTGTTCCAAAACAAAGAGCATGCCAAGGCGATGCGATGGCACAGAGAAGACCGTAAGAAAGACGGAAAGTTGAGAGTACCAGCTGACGGGTCGCAGTGGAGAAAAATTGAAAGAAAGTACGGGAAGGAGTTTGCAGATGACGCAAGGAGCGTATGGTTTGGTCTAAGCGCAGATGGCATTAATCCTTTTGGGGAGCAGAGCAGCAACCATAGCACCTGGCTGTGATCGTATGTTTGTATAACCTTCCTCCTTGGTTGTGCATGAAGCGGAAGTTCATTATGATGCCAGTGCTCATCCAAGGCCATAAGCAACCCGGCAACGACTTTGATGTGTACCTAAGGCCATTAGTTGAAGAACTCTTACAACTGTGGAATGGAACAGGTGTACGTGCGTGGGATGAGCACATGGGGGAAGAATTTGACCTAAAGGCGTTGCTGTCCGTGACCATCAATGATTGGCCTGCTCTCGGTAACCTTCCGTGACGGACAAACAAGGGATACCGCGGATGCACGCGCCTGTTTGGATGATACCGACGATATATATTTGAATAGTTGTATGAAGAATGTGTACACAGGACATCGCCGATTTCTTCCGAGCAGGCATCCCGTAAGAAAGAAAGGCAAGCATTTCAAAGGTGAGGCGGATCACCGGACGAAGCCTCGCCACCGCATTTAGTGCTGATGTACATGATATGGTCAAGGATTTGAAGGTGATATTTGGAAAGGGTCTGGCGGACAACCTGTTCCAAAGGACGCCGACGGACGCGCACTCCATGTGGAAGAAGAAATCTATATTTTGGGACCTGCCATATTGGAAAGACCTAGAGGTCCGCTCCGCAATCGACGTGATGCACGTGACGAAGAATCTTTGCGTGACCCTGCTTGGCTTCTTGGGCGTGTATGGGAAGATAAAAGATACACCTGAGGCACGGGAGGACCAGCAACGTATGCCGGAGAAGACGGCATATATCAGGGTCATGCAAGCTACGCTCTTACCAAAGAAGAAAAGGAAATCTTCTTTGAATGCCTGCTTAGTATTAAGGTACCGTCTGGCTTCTCGTCGAATATAAAGGGAATAATAAGCATGGCAGAGAAAAAGTTCCAGAACCTAAAGTCTCATGACTGCCACGTGATTATGACGCAATCGCTTCGGTTGCATTGAGGGGCTTCTACCGTAAAAACATTCGATTAGCCATTGTGAAGCTATGTGCATTTCTCAATGCAATCTCTCGTAAGGTAATCGCTCCGTAAATCATACCAAGGTTACGAGAATGATTTGGTGCAATGTCTTGTCGATTTGAGTTGGTGTTCCCACCATCCTTCTTCAACATCATGACGCACGCCCTAGTTCACCTATGCGAAGAGATTAACATTTTGGGTCCTGTATTTCTACACAATATGTTCCCTTTGAGAGGTTAATGGGAGTCTTAAAGAAATATGTTCATAACCGTGCTAGGCCGTAAGGAAGCATCTCCAAGGGCCATCAAAATGAGGAGGTCATTGAGTTTTGTATTGACTTTATTCCTGACCTTAAGCCGATTGGTGTTCCTGAATCATGCATAAGGGCACA
This sequence comes from Aegilops bicornis, assembly GCA_021605145.1. Lineage (NCBI taxonomy): Eukaryota > Viridiplantae > Streptophyta > Magnoliopsida > Poales > Poaceae > Aegilops > Aegilops bicornis. The sequence continues at coordinate 14,779,587 of CM038675.1, forward strand.
CCGGATGGAAAAGGCACGCTAGGAGGGAACAAATAATATGTATGGACGGACATTCTCTCCTTTGAAGCACACTACAGTTCTACAGAATTCCGCCTTGGTGCCTCCGTATATGGATGAACACAAGAATTTGCTACGCTACAAACACCGGAGCGGTCTCGATGACCGGATTACACGTGAACAAACCAGGAGTTTCGCCAGCTGGTTGCAGACACGCACCATGCATGACACCTCTATTGAAGATGACCTGTACTTGCTGTCCCAGTTACCATCTTGAATATAATGACTTTCAAAGGGTACGAGATAAATGGTAATACATTTTACACGATCGCCCAAGATAAGAAGAGCACCAACCAAAACAGTGGTGTCCGCTTGATGCAGAAACCAAGACGGGAAAGGAAACATATTATGGTTATATACAGGACATATGGGAACTTGACTATCGACGTGGTTTAAAGGTCCCTTTGTTTCGGTGCAAATGGGTCAATATGACACGAGGCGGGGTAACGGAAGACCCGCAGTACGGAATGACAACAGTGGATCTAAACAATCTTGCGTATGCAGACGAACCATTCGTCCTAGCACTACTAGAAAAACCCCTACTAATGGCGCACCTAGTATGGCTATTAATGGCGCATCTGTGGTGCGCCATTAATAGCACGCCATTAGTAATTTTTACTAATGGCGCACCACCTGGTGCGCCATTAGTATCTGGTATACTAATGGCGCACCGCGGGTGCGCCATTAGTATAGGCCTGGGTGCGCCATTAGTATGCCTCCCCGGGGCCATGTATACCCCGGTGCTTTGGCATACTAATGGCGCACCACCTCTGGATGCGCCATTAGTAACCGCGGCATACTAATGGCGCACTACCCGGTGATGCGCCATTAGTATGCACTGTCATACTAATGACGCACTGTCATGTGATGCGCCATTAGTATGAGTATTAGTTTTTTTTTTATTGTCTGTTTTGTGCACAGGTTACAAAATGTATAATTTGACAAAATATAGACAGCACACATCAACAACAGATTCATCAAATACAATAGAAGATTAGTCTTTGAATACAATTCATCATATTAGTCTCCGAATACAATTCATCATATTAGTCTCCAAATTGAAAAGACCGAACAAAGATAGAACATTATATTACAAGTCTCGAGACTGCGAGTAGCGAGTTTGTCTTCACATTACAAGTCGACATCGATCATCTAAAATACCATTACATAGAAGAGAGCTGCGGTCATCACGATGAGCATCATCACGATTAAACTCGTCTTCATCCGGTTCCTCCAACGCTCCCTCCCCTCTCCCGCTAGATAGCGGGCGTATCTAGATTCGGCCTCGGCCCTAGTGGTGTACCCTTTGTAACTGTTACCGCTGAATCGGTGAACCTGTCTCCGACACTCCTCCCGATCATCGTAGACTCCGGGAACCTTACCCTTGTACACGACATACGTCGGCATCGCTATGCACTAGCCAAACGTAAACGTTAGTACCAATTCTGAGACAATACATAAGCAATATATAAGTATGCAACAGAACGATCGGAAGAGAAAAGCAAGACATTAATAGCATCGATTACATCTAAGTTGAACGATTCTCAAACCAAATAGACATACTACAAGTTCATTAAAGTTTAATTACAACATGAGCCAATCGATGTTTCAGAACTAGACAACTCGACTCAAGGGACAGGAGCGTGGATGAAGCCGCCGTCTATCGTGGGAGTCATGAAAGAACGGGCGTTGTCATCCTGCATTTGTAGCATTGTGTCGATGTCATTGTTGGACGGTTGATTTCTGAGGTAGAACTGCCCCGAGGTACGAAGGACATCTTGATGGATGATTTCCGCAAACTCCATTTGGATGCGAAAGAATTCTTGTCGGAGGTCCTCGTCTGGATTGCCGACACGCCATGGCCCAATCTTTGAGTTTACTCGGTAGCGAAGTTGATGATGGTCCCGTCGATCGCCCGCATGTGATGGATGGCGTAGTAGGCACCCTTCCGATCACAAAGCGGTTGCTTGACGCAGCAGAACATCGTATTGTGGGAGAACACGTGCTTGCCATACTTACGAATAGGCCTGGTGAAGGTGCCTCCAGATTTGGCGTGGCAGGAGAACATCATCAAGAACCTTCTTGACATTTGTGTAGTCTACGTTCAATCGACGGTCCGGGTCGAAATACGTGGCCATGGAATATTTGGGGCTTAGGAGGATGAGCGTGCAACGTGTGTCACCGCAGAAAACACGAAATGTTAAAGAAAAACGATCGAAATGTAAGAATTCATATGTTCTTGGCGGTTGAGGGAGGACTTACTCGGGAAAGTAAGGCACGAGGAAGTTATCCTTATCTTGGTTTGCCGAATGACGCCTTCGAGGTAAGAACTTCGCGACTTGCGGTCCCCAGCGCTGCCCAAGATCTTGGCACGCATGTAGAAGGGGTCGACTATCACGATGTCCGGGTCTTGTCGCGAATGATCCGCATCTCCATACTCAGCGAAAATAGCCGAACGAAGGTGTAGTGCAGCGGATGAAGGTTGAACATAGCGTGGATGTCATCAAAACGCAGGACGATCGTGACGCCCGATGGAGTTATCCACAAAGCCCTTGCCCTCGGCACCTTGGCCGCGAAACCGGTATGCCACATCCTTCTCCCGAGACGCCGCTTCTCCAAAGAAAGAACAACATCATGCAGACTCCGCATAGCACCGGTTGCAACATTGAGCATATTTGTCTCAGAGCATCGCCCTACCCGCCACATGCACCCTCCTCGAGATATACTGCGGTGAAGGTGGCCCGTCCTGAGCACGGATCGTACTCGGTGCCGGCTGGCTCGCACCCTTCTTAGTCTTTCTTTTGCGTGCCTTCTTCTTCTCCTGTAATGGGACCTAGTTTTGCTCACAGACCGCCTTCTTGAGTGTGTTGAGGCTGATAATATTTCGCACCTCGCCTATCTGAGGCTCGGTGAAGTCGGCAGCTGGAGGCGTCTCCTGAGAGCTGAACGCCAGACGGCGCCTGTTGCAACTTGGCTTCTCCGCGGTACCAGCTAGATCGCACACGTCTTTTGTTGGGTTTGGTTCTTGAGAAGGAGGCCCCATGAAGTCGCCATCGTACCCATGCTCGGCAAAATCGATCGACGTTGCCAAATGTATCATAGTCATCGCCGTCGTCGTCGTTACGATCCTGTGCCATATGCATGTTTGGATCCGATGGCATAGGGATGTCCGCACCGTTCTGGCGGTCTTGCCATGGGGCCGACTTTGGCGCCGCACGACCGGGCGGTGTTGTCTTTGGGTGGTGTCCCCGCCCCCAAACGAATCTGGCTCTTCGCCAAAGCGAGGGCCAGCTCAGCGGCGAGAGGGTCATCACGTCTTCATCGTCGGCCCCGACGGGTCGATTCGGACGTAACAACTCGTCGCAGCCTGGCAGCACCCGAACCAGTTGAACCCTAAACAAGTTGGGTGGCATCTGGGTACCGTGGAACAAGGGGTTGCCTGGTTGAACTATTTTTCCCTTGGCGACATCGACCAACTCGTTGTTCACGAAGTGGAGGAGAGTGCACGGAACGTCGGGCGCGCCGCGAAACATGTAGGGTGTCGGGATGCCCGGTCAAAAGGCAAGGAGATGAAGTCCTCGGCGAGAGAGGCTTAATTAGTTACCGTGATGATGGCGTCGAGCTCGGCTAATGTCGACGCACCGCCAACGGCGGGCGTGCAGTTGACGGAGGGGCCGCTTGCTGAAGAGGTGCCGACCGGCGTACACCCGGTGCATTAAGCTCCGTGCGGCGTCAGAGACACCAATGCCGCCTCCGCCGGAGGCACCAATGGCCCCGCCATCGCATTATGCAAGTTGCTGGCCGTGAAGCTAGGAATCGGGGGCGGCCCCTGTTGGCCGCCCGCAATCCACGCACTCAACCCCGAGATCAAGGTAGGCACAAGGGCGGTGATCGTCGCTCCGAGTCGTTGTTCCACTTGCTCTTGGACAATCTCCGGAATCTGCGCCACCTGTGCCTTGAGTTCTTGAACCTCTCGCGCCTGGCTTTCCGAGCTGGTCTTTTTCTCCTTCCGCACACCAGCGGTATAGTATGACCCCATTTTGTCGACAAGCCTTTGCCGCCACACGACCAGCCGACGTCGGCTTCGAGCTTATCCTTGTTCTTCATTACATTCAACCCCCTATTTAGAGTGGTGTCCCAAGGGTTGCTCTTAGTCGACCCAGCGCTACTGCTTTCGATCGCTGCGGAAGGAATGTGAACCATTTAGAAATTGGCTTCATTAATTAGAATGCAACCATATGGTGCTAATTTCGCGTGGGTGTTTTCCTTTCAAGATCTAGCTCTAGCTGCCTGGTCTTCGTATCCGTGTTTAGCTCCTTTGTTTTCGGGTCCTTCTTGTTCCGGGCCCTGACTAAGTTCCTGGTCCGCTTGTCACCGTATGTATCGAAGAGGGCGGTAGGCCTTGCTCGGCACGGTCCGCCTCCTCCTTGTCCCATATAGGCTCCGCCACTCAGAACCGCCCGGGACCGAGTGTGTGTTCCCCTATGTTCAGCTCCGCATTTGTTTCCCCACTCACTTGATTGGGAGCTTGCGGTGCTCGAGCAATTGATCTTGAAGTCGTTGTAGTCATCTTCGGTGATCGAAGGATTTTTCTCCTTGATCTTGATAACTCTCACCTTTCTCGATCATTCTCTTCACATTGCTTTTCCAAGTAGACAGGGCCTTGCTCATCTTCGTGAGGGCAGCATTGTTCACTTTATTCCCTTTGAGGCTTGTGTTTTCAAATTCAGCGGGAACTTGTATCGTTCGTGCAGCTTCGTGAAGAGGAGGTTGCGCAAATTCCTCGGTCGGGATGCCTCGTGTTCTCGGTGTTGATCGAGACGGTGCTCCGGACAATGCACCCGAGCTGAAGCGAGTACCCCTTGACTATTCGTTCGGCGCCGTTGGATTCCCGTTGGAGTCCACTTCAGTAACTTCCTCCTTGAGGGTGCGGAGCACGATCGGGCGCCAGTCCTTCCGTTGCCTCTTCGGTTGGCTGCCATCTGCGCGGCGCCGCCATCATCGATGGTGGCATCCTCGGCGGCACCATCGGTGGTGGCATCGGTGTAGTCATCCTCGGCGGCACCATCCGTGGTCTCGTGGATCGATGGGGAAGGCGGCGGCCTCATACAAGTGAGGTTGTTCCTCCATCTCCTGGGACAGCTCGAGAATGCCTTGCCGCCTCAACCCCGGCCTCATCGTTGTGGGCCATGTTTCTCTCTAAATAGAAACAAAGTTTGGTCAAAAGTTGGTTATTGTCAAGGAACAAGATCATGGTCTCATCATTTAGGGTTTGTCGACACCGAGGCATCCTAAAATCTAAGCTTTTATCATTGAGGGTTTTTCACGCCAAGGCACCCTAAAAGCCTAACCTTTCATCATTTCGGTTTTTATCGACACCGAGGCACCCTAAAAGCCATGCATTAGTCACAAGTACGCCGGGCACTTGATCCTACTTAATTAACTACTAAGATACCCTGCCCATGCATTAGTCACAAGTACCCCATATGTCCTATTTTTAGCAAAGTCATGCTAAAATTCACGGAAAATTTCAGCATGACCTTTGCTGAAAATAGGACATATGGAGTACCCAATTCTTGGAACGGAAGTTAATCGACATTCCGCAAACTCAAGGGCCTCTCGGGTACCTGCAAAATCATTATCCCAGGTGGACATGGATGCAATGTCACATGTCACATGGATCCCACACCCACAGGAGCTGGTGAAGCTTCATGTGTATTTCACGAAAACCAGCCTGACTAAAGAGCTTTATGTAGAAAACAAATCACTCCACCAGCTCACACAGGATCATTGGTCATAACCCCTTTATAAAGAATGCCATGGACAAACGCACTTCGAAGATGCAAAAATGCACTTCAAGATGCCATGGACAACCTCGACTATCAAACTAAAAGATAAGTTACTAAAAACAGAATAGGTTCATTTTAAACAGAAGTTTGTAAATAGACATTTACAACAAACATGGTAATATTATTATTAATATATCAAGCTGAAATCAAAACTTCACACGAAACAAACAGTTTTTCCACTAAAGATGGTTGGTAAATAATCATGATTAATATTCGTTATCCAAAAGAACAATTTTAGAGATGTCATTTTTTATCACATATATCAATCGAGTAATTTTGCATGCTCCCTCTTATCCCCTCTTTTCACATGGGAGGTAAGAAGGTAAGAATTAATCAGACCACTACTTAATCAAATGATTAACTCAGACCTATTATGTACTCTTACCTCACACGTGAAAAGGGGAGGTAAGAGGGGCCATGCTAAAATTTGCCATATCAATATGCAGCTTCCATGATGCAGAGCATACAGAGAAAAGGAGAGATAAATATTATCTTCTCTTGGTAGTGCATCCCTTTAATAAATCCTATTCACCATTGGGCGACAGTTCATGTGTTTTTCTAGGTATCTTTGATCAGCACATACTTTTACATTAATGTGACAACTAATAGCTAGAGATGATAATAGAAGGCAATTCATTGTGTAAGATATTTGTATATTTCTATCTCAATAATATAGCAGGAAGGTCTCTGCTGTTTTCCTTGGTGTGAATAATTCTCATGAAATTTATTGTTCTGAGATCAGACTAAGTATCTCACCCACCACTTTATTGGTGTGAATAATTCTCTACAGTATTGGAACACTGAACATTTTCAGTTAACTGTAGCAAGAAAAACTGTTTCATCCAAGGACTGAACAAATCGACATGGCACCTACTATTTTCATCCAACTACTTTAAAAAAATGATATAATCAACACTATATATAATCGTGGCAGAGCATTTCTCCTAGATATAATCAACACTAGAGCCCAACTACTTAAAAAAATGCTTTCAGTACTTGATATTGTGCAGTGTTACTGTTTTATATATAAATACACAATGCTTATAGCACTCGATGGTGTGTGTTAGGCTTCAATGCGCACCCAAACGATTAGAGCAGCAATGCTTGTAACTAGAGAGGGGATGTTTCATGGCAATTTCCTTTATTTATTGCTGTATTCTAAACACCTTGCAGCTTCGATATTGTGCTTTTCCTATATAGAGCAGCAATGCTTGAAACTAAAGAGGGGGATGGTCTGCTTCGATATTAACTCTGGAAATGTTAGTCAATATTGATGCTATTTTCCTATGTAGTTTGATTAGAGAACTACTGGTAATCACTGAGTATGTTCATATTTATGCCTAGATGCTAATCAGTATCATACTCCCAATAACATCAAAAGTCCTTCCCCAAGGACTGCACGTCCTAGTAAGATATTGTTATATTGCACTTGAATCAACTCAAGTTACACAATGATGTCCCTGAAGTAAATTTCTGATATGTGCTTTTTACAGGAATATGTTTTAATTTTTTGAATATCCCGCTTTGGTCTGTTTAGTTACAAACAAAATTGATTTTAGTTTCATAACTTTTTTCCAGAAGATATGCCTACTCAGTTTCAAAAAATGAAAACTGATTGATTTAGTTCAGATATGACTATATGAGAGATACTATTGTTTTTTAATCTCAATATCTGGATTGGTAAATGGAATCGTTTCTCCCTGTCATGTTCACTATCTTGCATTTCCATAGAGTCGTGACAAGGAGAGAGAAACAAGGGAAGGAGAAGGTGAGGATGTCCAAAGTAAACAACACATGGAGAACAACAATATATCTGTTGCAGATTCTTGTGAAATATCTTGTGAGGTCATACAAAGCGATTCAACGGCAAATGGACATTATAATCACTATGATAACAATGACAATCCAGTTGATGACCTGGATGACCTTTGGAACGAAATGTCGGTTGCATTGGCATGTTCAAAGGTATCTGTTTAATAAACTCATTGCAATTGTCTCTAGATATATTCTCTTCTCTGTTTCCTATGGCCATCAAATAAAGCATGTCGTCTCGAAGCTGCATGTCGCTGCAGTGTAGTTACTAATGGGTGGAGGAGAAGGGAGGAATCACCTGGGGAGGGGATGGAGGAATGGAGGAAGACGCCGGCGTTGAAGCTCCGGCAGCGGCCGGGCGTTGAAGCTCTGGTGACACTGGCGGGCTCCTCCACTCGCCTGCCTCTGCGTCTCGCCCGATCCGTTCCACGCGGGTGCCCTCGAGGCTTGGGCGAGGGAGGTGGCGTCGGGGCGGGTCGAGGCGGCGGGGCGACGGTGGTGTCGGGCGGCGCTGGGCGGCGACGGTGGCGTCGAGGGCGGCGGGCGACGGGGTGTCAAGGGCGGGCGTGGCGTCGAGGGCGAGGGAAGGCGGGAGAGGGCGAGGGAGAGGGAAGGCGAGGAGGGCAAGGGAGGGAGAGGGCGAGGCGAGGAGAGGGCGGAGAGGCAGGCGGTGGTGGAGCGGGCGCTGGGCGGACGGCGTCGGGTTAGGGCAGCGGCGGCGGCGCTGGTGGAGGAGGGAGAGGAACTGGCGAGGGAGAGGGAAGGGGATCGGGCGAAGGGGAGAGGGAAGGGGGATCGGGCACACTACTAATGGCGCACCACCGCTCGGTGCGCCATAAGTACATCCATACTAATGGCGCACCTCACCGTGGTGCGCCATTAGTATTTTTCTATTTCTGCTCGAGCCAACAGGTTATCTACCACCAGAACTGATCCACATCAAGTCCCCTCTACTAGCTCGACTGGTCAGCAGCCAGTTCTCACACCAGGAGGTCCTGGGTTCGACTCCCAGGCTCCACAAATTTTTTTAGCATTTAAAAAGTTGTTTGATACTTATTTGTGTTTAAATATGTTCAAACTTGTTTAAATCATAACAGTAATATTTTTTTATAAGATAGTAATAATTTTTTTAAAGATATCATCAAACAGTAATGCCGGTGGAGCGGGGGAGGGTGCGCGGGGTGCGGGGGGTCGGCGGCGGCGGTTGAGTAGGGGAATCGAGGGTGCGGGGGGTCGACGGCGGCGGCCGTGGACTGGGGTGCTCGGCGAGGGACCGGATCTGGCGAGGTGGGATAGCGATCGAGATGGAGGGGGATCGAGATCGAGTACAATCATGAAATACAATCGAGATCGAGATGGAGAAGGATAGTTGAAAAAGTACCCATGAAATACAATCGAGAAATGAAGGCTACGATTTAAATACAATCGATCTTAGCTAGCTATCTGTTCACAATCTTCTTGCCCTTCTTTTTCGCAAATGGAGTTCTTCTGTGGAACGGACATCCTTTAGGTAGGGTGGTCCTGCTTCTTCTTGTGGTGTATGCTGCTACTTCATCATCGTCGTCATGTTCGATCCTCGGGTCGCCGTACTTGTCGAAGTCTTGCTCATTGGCTACTCCATCCATTCCGATGATCTTCCTTTTGCCTCTCCTCACGACAACACGATGGGCTTTGGCGGGTCGGTAATGAAGAAGCATTGGTCCACTTGGGAAGCCAGTACCCATGGCTCATTTTTTCGGTGACGCTTTTGCCCTTGATCTTGATTTGGCTTCGGGTATAACCATGGTGGTGAAATACGGTCTTCTTTTATGACGTTCTTGGCCCATCGACACGGAACATCGGGACCTTCTCTCCAGCGTAGCTCAGCTCCCAGATCTCCTCGATCCTTCCGTAGTATCTGTCCTTGTCGTTACGGTGTAGGATTCCATCGTTACCCGGAGTTCTGATAACCATCGCTCTTCATGTCCTTGGCCTCGGTGTAGAATGTGTAGCCGTTGATATCGTGACGCCTCATAGGTCATCGAGGTTGTGCTCGGCGCCTGTGACAAAGGCGAATATGAGTTGTTCTTCCGCGGAAGAATCCTCATGTAAAAGTGCTGACGAAGCTTCGCTTGAACCAACGCGTGAAACATGAGTTGTGCTCTTTGAGTGTATCTCCGTCCGTCCTCTGTTGGCCTCGGTCATTGTACATCTTCTTAATAAAGGTTTTGTGCTCTACCACCCAAGGATCGACCACGTCTATGTGTTGTAGCGCGACTAGGTTTGCTCTTTCAAAGTCGGCGAGTCGACCCTCGAAGTCGACATGCATTTGCGGCGACCCTCACGGTGACCCCATCCAGCGAGCCTGCCGAGGTGCTCGCTGACGGGCAGACCAACGGGTTCTCGATGCCTAGATAATTCGTGCAGATAGGAGATGCACTCTTGATTCGAGAAAAGCCCACGGCTATGCTTCCTTCGGGCGTGACATGTTGCGAACGTATCCTTTGATGACACCATTCATCCTTTCGAGCGGCATCATGCCGTGCGAGAACGTCGGCCCGAGTTGGATGATATCCTCCACTATATGGACCAGCGGATGCACCATAACGTCGAAGAATGCGGGCGGGAAGTACATCTCAAGCTCGCATAGTATCACCACGATCTCTTCCTGTAGCCTTCGAGTTGCCTCACGCCAATCGACTTCCGAGAGATGACGTCGAAGAAGTTGCATAGGCCAAATAGCGTTTCACGCAGACGTGCGCGTCCATGATCCCAATGGATTGCAATCGGAAGTATCTGCGTCATCAAGACGTGATACCGTGAGACTTCATCCCGCTGAACTTCGCCGCTGGGTCTAGGTATCTGCTTATCTTCCCAGCGTAACCGTAAGGAAGTTTTACTCCTAGGAGGCAGGTGAAAAACTGCTCGATCTCCTCGACTTAGAGTGAAGCACGCGGGAGGGTAGTCATTTCCGGTCTTCTTGGCCTTTTGCCTTTGCGACGACTTTCTCGTGTCCTGCTTCACTCATCATCATCATCATCATCATCATCATATATAGCGTGAAGCTCTGCCCGATGCCCATTGATTTCAAGTCTGCCCTTGCTTTCGGCCCATCTTTGGTCCTCTCTGGCATGTTGAGCAGGGTACCAAGCAGACTCTCGCACACGTTCTTCGTGATATGCATGACATCAAGGCTGTGAGGCACACGGTGGATCTTCCAGTACGACAAGTCCCAGAAAATAGACCTCGTTTTCCATACCTTCAGCAGCGGCTCTGGCGCCTTTCGCTTCTTTCCCGGCTCTGGCACCTTTTGCTTCTTTCCCGGCAGTGGGCAGTCTTTCCAATTTTTCAACAGCTTGTCTATTTCCTCGACGCTCCTCGTACACGGGCGTTTTCGGGGTTCGGTTTCACCATCGAACAGATCCTTGCGTTTCCTCCACGGGTCATCGTCGCGAAGCCACCTTCGATGTCCCATGAACACGGTTTTCAAAGACCGGGATCTCTATCTAGCTGGCGATACGTTGTGTCATCCATGCACCTTACGCATCCGGAAAATCCGTGGACTACCTGCCCCGCAAGATATCCGTGAATCGAGATAGTCGTGCACCGTCGTGAGCAGTCACGGCTCTCATAGGGAAATATTCTTTCTCTGCGGCGTCCACGTATTGGCTGGCGTTTTCCACAGCGTGTCAAGCTCCTCTTTCAGCAGCCCCGGAATCTGATTGATGTCGTTCCTGGTTATTTCGGCCCTTCAATTAGCATACTCATGTGAATGTACTTCCTCTTCATGCACAACCAGGGGAAGGTTGTACATCCACACAAACACAGGCCAGTGCTATGTGTGCTTCTCTGGCTGCCAAACGGATTGACTCCATCGGTGCTCGCGCCCAAAGACGATGTTCCTTGGATCGTTCCCAAATTCTGGGTATTCGTTCAACGCTTGCCACCGCTCGCATCCTTAGGGTGACTCGACATCTTGTCTTTTTATCTATCTCCGGATCATTTGCGTCATCTTCTCGCTTCTTCTCCTCCCTATCCGCGTGCCAACGCAGGAGCTTTGCTACCTTAGGATCCGCGAAATACCGCTGCGAGGAGTGATCGAAAGTACCACACCACTTTTCGAGGAGCTTTCTTCCTCTTCTTGTATCGAGTGACACCGCACACCGGACATATGGTAGACTCCGCGTGCTCGTCCCGATAAATGATGCAATTGTTCATGCACACATGGTATTTCACGTGCGGTAAATCCAGAGGATACACGATTTTCTTCGCCTCCTCCAAACTGGTCGGGCACTTGTTCCCCTTGGGAAGACGTTCGTGCCAGAATGACATGTTCTCGTCGAAGCATGCGTCGGTCATTTTGTGTTTTACCTTCATCTCCAGAGCCATGAGCGTTACTTTCGAGCGGTATCCTCGGCCTGCATCCTTCATACAATGGAGTAACCGCGTCTAACTCAAGTTGATCCATCTTGGCTTTCTCTCGGCGGCAGCTCTTGCGTTATCCGTCTGCTTGAGAAGCAGCTCTTGAATATGAGGGTCCTGCACCCAGCCCATCGATGGTCCAGCGTAAATGCCTCGCCGCATCATCATCATGTCCTGCATCTTCTACATGATGATCGTACAGCATCACCGTCGTGATCATCTCCTCGGGATTCTTCGTCTTCTCGCCCCGAGCCACGGTGGTTGTCTTGCTGCCCTTCCTCATTTCTTGCCCGGCCCCCATGGACGACTTCGTAGTCATCTTCATCACCTTGCCACCGATAGCCATCCATGAAACCACGCAAGAGCAGGTGGTCCCGCACCTGCCCGGAATCCGTTCCGCAATAAGGCTATTCAGCTTGCATCTTCGACACGGACATCTTATCTCCGTCTCGTTCTTTTGAAGCATCTCGGCCTTCAGCGGACCTCAAAAACCTATTCACGATGCCTTCGGTCATCGTGCGGACCATGGTCGCTGCGAGGTAGAGCAAAAGCGATATTTTAGAACCAAGAAAAAATTTGGCATGACTTTCCCTAAAATAGGACCAAAAGAATGCTTAATGCCAAAATTCTCACGAAAAGGAAATGAATCAACATTCCGCAAAATATTGGCAACTATCGCATTTCAAATACCGGTACACCTCCAAACACAAACACATATGCAACACCACAAACATATGCAACACCACGAACATACATAGATCTAGCTAGGCCATAAAAAGTGCATGTGCACATTGTTGTAGGGAGAACAACATAAATATAGCTTCCCCCCTTACTTACCTAGCAAAACAAGGTAACTTAACCACTTAATTTGAATGAATCTATGGTGGAAATGAGGTGAAAAAGAGGAGGCACCCGAGACAAGGAGGAGGCGGTGGAGAGAATGAAGTGGGGAGAAAGTGAGTGTGGGAGGAGAAGCTGTCCAAAATATCTTGTTGCTGCCTACTTACTAATGGCGCACCAGCAACAAATGCGCCATTAGTAATCCAGGTTACTAATGGCGCACCCCCTGGTGGTGCGCCATTAGTACTTTTGCAAAAAAAGGAATAAAAACAATAATAAAAAAAATATTAGTGGCGCACCTTGGCTGGTGCGCCATTACTAGTTACAACTAGTAATGGCGCACCACCAGCGGATGCGCCATTAGTATGTTTGGACAGGCGCACTAGTTCAAAAAAATTGGTACTAATGGCGCTTGCGTGGGCAGGGTGCGCCATTAGTAGTTTCAACACTAATGGCGCATCATATGGTGGTGCGCCATTAGTATATACTAATGGCACACCACATGTCTGGTGCGCCATTAGTGTCAATTCCATCTATAGCCCTTTTCCTAGTAGTGTAGCCAATGATGTGGCACAGGTTTTCTATGTGAAGGACATGTCTACCAAGCCAAGAAAAAGAAAAGATAAGGAAGCGAATGCATCGTGACGATGAGCCAAAGCGGCACATAGTTCTTTCTGGGAAGAGAAACATCGTGGGAGTGGATGACAAGACAGACAAGTCAGAAGATTATGAAAAGTTTGATGAAATTTCTCCATTCACAGTGAATATTGACCCGAGCATCCCGTTAAATGATGAAGATTTTCCATGGTTACGGCGCAAAGGGACACACGTGAAGAAACAGTTTCACACTCAAAGATCTGGGATGTGATCGGCTTCACTATCATCACTTTCTTCTGTGTTTCACACCGAGAGGGGAATCTCTGTAATAGTTAGGGTAGTTATGTGTTTTGGCATTTGAAACGCGAAGAAAATTTATGTGCAAACAAATTCTTTCATGCCTTTACTGATTTTTAAAGTTAAATTATTCAAAAACTAGTGATCCACACTAATTTCAAATAATTCAAAATTTAAACTATTCAAATTTGAAAACTACGGGCACTAACAGAAAGTTTGTAATTTTTTGTACCTAAAGCAAAAATATTCACAAAGAAACTCTAAATACACAAAAAAACAACACAAAAATAAATAAAGCAAAAAAAAGCCCGCCTACTAGGCCGTAGCGGCCTGCATACGACTAGAAACCCAACCTGTTGTTGGGCCAGGATGCAGGCCCGCAAAGGCCAAGTGGGCCCACAGAGCAGCAAAGAACACATAGGCCCAGTAGGCCTGCTTTGGAGAGGAGCTCGAGAGAGCGACCGCACGGGGGTTTATAAACCAGTGCGGTCGCCCCTCTGCTAGCGAGGTGGGACTAAACTTGCCGCACCGCACCTGCCCAATAAGCACCTTTAGTACCGGGTGGTGGCACAAACCGGTACTAAAGGGGCCTTTAGTACCGGTTTGTGCCACCACCCGGTACTAAAGGGGTCGCTTCCGCTGCTTGGCTGGCCAAAACAGACCTTTAGTACCGGTTGGTGGCTCCAACCGGTACTAAAGGTACCTTCTATATATACAACACTTGAAAAATTTCATTCTCCTCTATTTCTTCCTCTGTTTCCCATTGAACCGCCCGCCCGATCGACGGCCGTCACCGACCCGTCGCCGTCGCCGCCCGTCCCGTCGCCGCCCGTCGCCGTCGCCTTTCCCGTCGCCGCCCCGTCCCGTCGCCGTCGCCGCCCCGTCCCGTCGCCGCCCGGCCCGTCCCGTCACGCCGTCCCTGCGTCGCCGCCCAGCGTCACGCCCTGACCGTCGCTGCCCCCGGCCGTCGCCGTCGCCCCGCTGTGAGCTCTCCCCCTCTAACCCCTCTCCCTCGCCCCCGGCGGCCACCATGGGCGCCGCCCCTCCCCGAGCCCATACACACACACAAGCATGATGAACACACACACATACACGTATATATGTATGAATGCATGTATATATTAGTATATACGTATTTTGTATGTTTAATTAGTTTAGATTTTTTAGATTATTATTTTTTCACTAGTATATATGCATGAATGCATGTTAGATGGATATAATTAGTGTTTAATTAGTATGGAATTTTTTTATATAATGTTGTTTTTCTGTTTTTTAATGGATGTATAGAAATTGTTTTTTCTGTTTTTAGTGTTAGATGCTTAATTAGTATGAAATAGTATATAGATTTTTGAAATAGTAGAAATGTTAGAAATTTTAGTTATCAAAATCCAATCATTAAAAAATATTATTTTTTGCGGGCATATAGCTAGTATTTGTTCTCGATGATGCCGGCCCGCATCCTCGCTGCCGTCGACCCGTCATGACGACGTCCAGCCGGTCCATGTCCGGCCTGGCTCCGCCGGGCTGGCACTTTGGGAGGTGCTGCTTGGAGGCGCGCCGCTTGATGAGGAACCCGGCCCCGGGTCCCGTCGTCGACCACGATCTCGTCGGTGATCATCACATGTTTTAAATGACTTGAAGATATATTAACGAATCGATCTTTGTTCTTTCAGCCATCCGGATCGAGCAAATCTTGAGGCAAAAGGACGAAACGAGGCCCGAACAAAAAGTTGAAGGAGGGCGTAAAGTACAATATCAAAGGCGATCGAGACCTAATGGCGAACCATTAGCGCCTAAGAAGATTGCGGACAAGTTCATTCGTTAGTGCGGAGTTCTTGTGAAGGACCAACTCGATCTCCCTTCAAGAATGGAGAGAGCCAGCAAAAGACAAAGGACAAAAGGCAAAGAGGACGCTGCTCCTCGGCCAGATGTGACTTTTGTCGACAAGAATCAAAAAGATCTGCTTTGGGATACTATCATGGAACATTTCACCCTACCAGATCATTTCACAGAAGCAGATGTGCAGAAAGTCAAGGACGCTGCTCTTAGGAAGATGGCGGTTGCATTCAAGAACCACAAGAATCGTGAATGGAACTGTTGGGGAACGCAGTAATTTCAAAAAATTTCCTACGCACACGCAAGATCATGGTGATGCATAGCAACGAGAGGGGAGAGTATTGTCTACGTACCCTTGTAGACCAAAGCGGAAGCGATCACAACGTAGAGGAAGTAGTCAGTCGTTCTCCTCGCGATCCAGCCGATCCCAACGCCCGTTACTCCGGCGCCTCCGAGTCGATCTGGCGTAGAGGAAGTAGTCGTCGTTCTCCTCGCGATCCAGCCGATCCCAGCGCCCGTTACTCCGGCGCCTCGAGTTCTTGGCACACGTTCAGCTCGATGACGCTCCTCGGGCTCCGATCCAGCAAAGCTCCGGGAGAGGGAGTTCCGTCGACGACGGCGTGGTGACGATCTTGATGTTCTACCGGCGCAGGCTTCGCCTAAGCACTGCTATGATATGACCGAGGTGGAATATGGTGGAGGGGCACCGCTGCGGCTAAGGAACGATCTCAAGGATCAACTTGTCTGCGTCTAGGGTGCCCCCTACCCCGTATATAAAGGAGGGAGGGAGGAGGTGGCCGGCCTCAAGGGGGCGCACCATAGGGAGGGAAACCTACTCCAAGTAGGTTTCCTCTCTTTCCTTATCTTATTTGGAGCGGAAAGGAAGGAGTACTAGTATTAGGAAGTAGTACTAGTAGTAGGAATAGGAAGAGGGGAAGGAGAAAGGAAAGGGGCTGGCCCCCTCCCCAGTCGGATTGGGCTTGCAGGCGCGCCTCCCTTGTTCCTTCTCCCTTCCTCCTACATGGGCCCAATAAGGCCCATATACCTCCCGGGGGTTCGGTAACCTCCGGAGCTCCAAAACTTCTCCGGAACCTTTCCGGTGTCCAAATATATCCGTCCAATATATTAATCTTTATGTCTCGACCATTTCGAGACTCCTCGTCATATCCGTGATCATATCCGGGACTCCGAACAACCTTCGGTACATAAAAATACATAAACTCATAATATATCTGTCATCGAAACCTTAAGCGTGCGGACCCTACGGTTCGAGAATAATGTAGACATGACCGAGACATGTCTCCGGTCAATAACCAATAGCGGGACCTGGATGCCCATATTGGTTCCTACATTTTCTGAAGATCTTTATCGGTCAGACCGCATAACAACATACGTTGTTCCCTTTGTCATCGGTATGTTACTTACCCGAGATTCGATCGTCGGTATCCAATACCTAGTTCAATCTAGATTCTTGGTAAGTCTCTTTACTCGTTCCGTAATACATTATCTCACAACTAACTCATTAGTTGTAATGCTTGCAAGTCTTATGTGATGTGTATTACCGAGAAGGCCCGAGATACCTCTCCGAGCAATCGGAGTGACAAAACCTAATCTCAAAATCGCCAACCCAACAAGTACCTTTGGAGACACCTGTAGTACTCCTTTATAATCACCCGATTCACGTTGTGACGTTTGGTAGTACCCAAAGTGTTCCTCTGGTAAACGGAGTTGCATAATCTCATAGTTATAGGAACATGTATAAGTCATGAAGAAAGCAATAGCAATATACTAAACGATCAAGTGCTAAGCTAACGGAATGGGTCATGTCAATCACATCATTCTTCTAATGAGGTGATCCCATTAATCAAATGACAACACATGTCTATGGTTAGGAAACATAACCATCTTTGATTAATGAGCTAGTCTAGTAGAGGCTTACTAGTGACTATCTGTTTGTCTATGTATTCACACATGTATTATGTTTCCGGTTAATACAATTCTAGCATGAATAATAAACATTTATCATGATATAAGGAAATAAATAATAACTTTATTATTGCCTCTAGGGCATATTTCCTTCAGTCTCCCACTTGCACTAGAGTCAATAATCTAGATCACACAAGAATGATTCTAACACCCATGGAGTCTTGGTGCTGATCATGTTTTGCTCGTGGAAGAGGCTTAGTCAACGGGTCTGCAACATTCAGATCCGTATGTATTTTGCAAATCTCTATGTCTCCCACTTGGACTTGGTCCCGAATGGAATTGAAGCGTCTCTTGATATGCTTGGTCCTCTTGTGAAATCTGGATTCCTTTGCCAAGGCAATTGCACCAGTATTGTCACAGAAGATCTTCATTGGTCCCGATGCACTAGGTATGACACCTAGATCGGAAATGAACTCTTTCATCCGGACTCCTTCATTTGCTGCTTCCGAAGCAGCTATGTACTCCGCTTCACATGTAGATCCCGCCATACGGCGCTTTGTTTAGAACTGCACCAACCGACAGCTCCACCGCTTAACAAAAACACGTATCCGGTTTGCGATTTAGAATCGTCCGGATCGATTGTCAAAGCTTGCATCGACGTAACCATTTACGACTAGCTCTTTGTCACCTCCATATACGAGAAACATATCCTTATTCCTTTTCGGGTATTTCAGGATGTTCTTGACGCTGTCGATGATCCACTCCTGGATTACTTTGGTACCTTCCTGCCAAGCTTACATTAAGCATACGTCGTGTCTGGTACACAGCATTGCATACATGATAGAGCCTATGGCTGAAGCATAGGAACATCTTTCATTTTCTCTCTATCTTCTGCTTTGTGGTCGGGCATTGAGTCCGACTCAATCTTACACCTTGTAATACAGGTAAAAACCTTTCTTTGCTGATCCATTTTGAACTTTTTCAAAACTTTATCAAGGTATGTGCTTTGTGAAAGTCCAATTAGGCGTCTTGATCTATCTCTATAGATCTTGATGCCCAATATGTAAGCAGCTTCACCGAGGTCTTTCATTGAAAAACTTTTGTTCAAGTATCCTTTTATGCTATCCAGAAATTCTATATCATTTCCAATCAATAATATGTCGTCTACATATAATATCGAAATGCTACTGAGCTCCCACTCACTTTCTTGTAAATACAAAGCTTCTCCAAAAGTCTCAGATAAAACCATATGCTTTGATCACACTATCAAAGCGTTTATTCCAACTCCGAGAGGCTTGCACTGCACCATAAATTGATCATGGAGCTTGCACACTTTGTTAGCGCCCTTTGGATCAACAAAACCTTCTGGTTGCATCATATACAACTCTTCTTCTAGAAATCCATTCAAGAATGCAGTTTTACATCCATTTGCCAAATTTCATAATCATAAAATGCGGCAATTGCTAACATGATTCGGACAGACTTAAGCATCGCTACGGGTGAGAAAGTCTCATCGTAGTCAACCCCTTGAACTTGTCGAAAACCTTTTGCAACAAGTCGAGCTTTATAGACTATTACATTACCATCAGCGTCTGTCTTCTTCTTAAAGATCCATTTATTCTCAATGGCTTGCCGATCATCGGGCAAGTCAACCAAAGTCCATACTTTGTTTTCATACATGGATCCCATCTCAGATTTCATGGCTTCCAGCCATTTCATGAATCTGGGCTCACCATCGCTTCTTCATAGTTTGTAGGTTCGCTATGGTCAAGTAACATGACTTCCGAATAGGATTACCGTACCACTGCAGTGCGTATTTTACTCTGGTTGACCTCTGAAGTTCAGTAGCAACTTGATCTGAAATTTCATGATCAATATCATTAGTTTCCTCACTAATTGGTGTAGTTGTCACAGGAACCATTTCTTGTGATGAATTACCTTCCAATAAGGGAGCAGAATCTGATTATCTCATCAAGTTCTACTTTCCTCCCACTCACTTCTTTCGAGAGAAACTCCTTCTCTAGAAAGGATCCGAACTTAGCAAAGAAAAATCTTGCCTTCAGATCTGTGATAGAAGGTGTACCCAACAGTCTCCTTTGGGTATCCTATGAAGACACATTTTTCCGATTTGGGTTCGAGCTTATCTGGTTGAAGTTTCTTCACATAAGCATCGCAGCCCCAAATTTTAAGAAACGACAACTTTGGTTTCTTGCCAAACCATAGTTCATATGGTGTCGTCTCAACGGATTTAGATGGTGCCCTATTTAACGTGAATGCGGCCGTCTCTAAAGCATATCCCCAAAAGCGATAGCGGTAAATCAGTAAGAGACATCATAGATCGCACCATATCAAGTAAAGTACGATTACGACGTTCGGACACACCATTTCTCCTGTGGTGTTCGGGTGGCGTGAGTTGCAAACTATTCCACATTGTTTTAAATGTACACCAAACTCGTAACTCAAATATTCTCCTCCACGATCAGATCGTAGAAACTTTATTTTCTTGTTACGATGATTTTCCACTTCACTCTGAAATTCTTTGAACTTTTCAAATGTTTCAGATTTGTGTTTCATTAAGTAGATATACCCATATCTGCTCAAATCATCTGTGAAGGTGAGAAAATAACGATACCCTTGGCGTGCCTCAATGTTCATTGGACCACAAACATCAGTATGTATGATTTCCAACAAATCAGTTGCTCGCTCCATAGTTCCGGAGAACGGCGTTTTGGTCATCTTGCCCATGAGGCACGGTTCGCAAGTACCAAGTGATTCATAACCAAGTGATTCCAGAAGCCCATCAGTATGGAGTTTCTTCATGCGTTTTACACCGATATGACCTAAACGGCAGTGCCACAAATAAGTTGCATTATCATTATCAACTCTGCATCTTTTGGTTTCAACATTATGAATATGTGTATTACTACTATCGAGATTCAATAAAAATAGACCATTCTTCAAGGGTGCGTGACCATAAAAGATATTACTCATATAAATAGAACAACCATTATTCTCTGATTTAAATGAATAACCGTCTCGCATCAAACAAGATCCAGATATAATGTTCATGCTCAACGCTGGCACCCAATAACAATTATTTAGGTCTAAAACTAATCCCGAAGGTAGATGTAGAGGTAGCGTGCCGACCGCGATCACATTGACCTTGGAACCGTTTCCCACGCGCATCGTCACCTCGTCCTTTGCCAGTGCTCGTTTATTCTGTAGTCCCTGTTTTGAGTTGCAAATATTAGCAACAGAACCAGTATCAAATACCCAGGTGCTACTACGAGCTCTAGTAAGGTACACATCAATAACATGTATATCACATATACCTTTGTTCACCTTGCCATCCTTCTTATCCGCCAAATACTTGGGGCAGTTCCGCTTCCAGTGTCCAGTCTGCTTGCAGTAAAAACACTCAATTTCAGGCTTAGGTCCAGACTTGGGTTTCTTCTCTTGAGCAGCAACTTTCTTGCTGTTCTTTTTGAAGTTTCCCTTCTTCTTTCCTTTGCCCTTTTTCTTGAAACTAGTGGTCTTGTTGACCATCAACACTTGATGCTCTTTCTTGATTTCTACCTCTGCGGCTTTCGGATTGCGAAGAGCTCGGAATTGTTTTGGTCATCCCTTGCATATTATAGTTCATGACGAAACTCTTGTAGCTTGGTGGCAGTGATTGAAGAATTCTGTCAATGACACTATCATCCGGAAGATTAACTCCCAGATGAATCAAGTGATTGTTATACCCAGACATTTTGAGTATATGTTCACTGGCAGAACTATTCTCCTCCATCTTGCAGCTATAGAACTTATTGGAGACTTCATATCTCTCAATCCGGTCATTTGCTTGAAATATTAACATCAACTCTTGGAACATCTCATAAGCTCCATGACGGTCAAAAAGTCGGTGAAGACCCGGTTCTAAGCCGTAAAGCATGGCACCTCGAACTATCGAGTAGTCATCAGCTTTGCTCGCCAGACGTTCACAACTTCTCCGCGCAGCTCTCCTGCAGAGGCTGGCACCCAGCGGTGCTTCGGGGCGTAATTCTTCTGTGCAGCAATGAGGATAATCCTCAAATTCTGGACCCAGTCCGTGTAATTGCTACCATCATCTTTCAACTTTGCTTTCTCAAGGAACGCATTAAAATTCAACGGAACAACAAGACGAGCCATCTATCTACGGTAAACATAGACAAGCAAAAATACTATCGGTACTAAGTTCATGATAAATTTAAGTTCAATTAATCATATTAAAACTCCCACTTAGACAGACATCTCTCTAGTCATCCAAGTGATTACGTGATCCAAATCAACTAAACCATGTCCGATCATCACGTGAGATGGAGTAGTTTCAATGGTGAACATCACTATGTTGATCATATCTACTATATGATTCACGCTCGACCTTCGGTCTCCGTGTTCCGAGGCCATATCTGTTATATGCTAGGCTCGCCAAGTTTAACCTGAGTATTCTGCGTGTGCAACTGTTTTGCACCCGTTGTAGATGGACGTAGAACTTATCACACCCGATCATCACGTGGTGTCCGGGTACTCTGAACTTTGGCAACGGTGCATACTCAGGAGAACACTTCTTGATAATTTTAGTGAGAGATCATCTTATAATGCTACCGTCAATCAAAGCAAGATAAGATGCATAAAGGATAAACATCACATGCAATCAATATAAGTGATATGATATGGCCATCATCATCTTGTGCTTGTGATCTCCATCTCGAAGCACCGTCGTGATCACCATCGCCACCGGTAGCGACACCTTGATCTCCATCGTAGCATCGTTGTCGTTTACGCCATCTGTTGCTTCTCGACTATCGCTACCGCTTAGTGATAAAGTAAAGCAATTACAGAGCGTTTGCATTTCATACAATAAAGCGACAACCATATGGCTCCTGCCGATTGCCGATAACTCGGTTACAAAACATGATCATCTCATACAATAAAATATAGCATCACGTCTTGACCATATCACATCACAACATGCCCCTGCAAAAACAAGTTAGACGTCTTCTACTTTGTTGTTGCAAGTTTTACGTGGCTGCTACGGGCTGAGCAAGAACCGTTCTTACCTACGCATCAAAACCACAACGATACTTCGTCAAATAGACTCTGTTTTAACCTTCTCAAGGACCGGGCGTAGCCTTTTCAGTTCAACTAAAGTGAGAGAGACAGACACCCGCCAGCCACCTTTAAGCACGAGTGCTCGTAGCGGTGAAACCAGTCTCGCGTAAGCGTCTGGCGTAATGTCGGTCCGGGCGCTTCATCTCACAATACCGCTGAACCAAAGTATGACATGTCGGTAGGCAGTATGACTTGTATCGCCCACAACTCACTTGTGTTCTACTCGTGCATATGACATCAACGCATAAAACCAGGCTCGGATGCCACTGTTGGGGAACGCAGTAATTTCAAAAAATTTCCTACGCACACGCAAGATCATGGTGATGCATAGCAACGAGGGGAGAGTATTGTCTACGTACCCTCGTAGACCAAAGCGGAAGCGATCTGGCGTAGAGGAAGTAGTCATACGTTCTCTTCGCGATCCAGCCGATCCCAACGCCGTTACTCCGGCGCCTCCGAGTCGATCACAAAGTAGAGGAAGTAGTCGTAACATCTCCTCCCGATCCAGCCGATCCCAGCGCCGTTACTCCGGCGCCTCGAGTTCTTGGCACACGTTCAGCTCGATGGCGCTCCTCGGGCTCCGATCCAGAAAGCTCGGGGAGAGGAGTTCCGTCGACCTGACGGCGTGGTGATGATCTTGTTGTTCTACGGACGCAGGGCTTCGCCTAAGCACCGCTACGATATGACCGAGGTGGAATATGGTGGAGGGGGGCACCGCACACGGCTAAGGAACGATCTCAAGGATCAACTTGTCTGTCCTAGGGTGCCCCCCCTCCCCCGTATATAAAGGAGGGAGGGAGGAGGTGGCCGGCCTCAAGGGGGGGCGCACCATAGGGAGGGGGAAACCTACTCCAAGTAGGTTTCCCTCTCTTCCTTATCTTATTTGGAGGGAAGGAAGGAGTACTAGTATTAGGAAGTAGTACTAGTAGTAGGAATAGGAAGAGGGGAAGGAGAAAGGAAGGGGGGCGGCCCCCTCCCCAGTCGGATTGGGCTTGGGCGCGCCCCTCCCTTGTTCCTTCTCCTTCCTCCTACATGGGCCCAATAAGGCCCATATACCTCCCGGGGGTTCCGTAACCTCCCGGAGCTCCAAACTTCTTCGAACCTTTCCGGTGTCCAAATATATCCGTCCAATATATTAATCTTTATGTCTCGACCATTTCGAGACTCCTCGTCATGTCCGTGATCATATCCGGGACTCGAACAATCTTCGGTACATCAAAATACATAAACTCATAATATATCTGTCATCGAAACCTTAAGCGTCGCGGACCCTACGGTTCGAGAATAATGTAGACATGACCGAGACATGTCTCGGTCAATAACCAATAGCGGGACCTGGATGCCCATATTGGTTCCTACATTTTCTCTGAAGATCTTTATCGGTCGGACCGCATAACAACATACGTTGTTCCCTTTGTCATCGGTATGTTACTTACCCGAGATTCGATCGTCGGTATCCAATACCTAGTTCAATCTAAATTCTTTGGTAAGTCTCTTTACTCGTTCCAATACATCATCTCACAACTAACTCATTAGTTGTAATGCTTGCAAGGCTTATGTGATGTGTATTACCGAGAAGGCCAGAGATACCTCTCCGAGAATCGGAGTGACAAAACCTAATCTCGAAATCGCCAACCCAACAAGTACCTTTGGAGACACCTGTAGTACTCCTTTATAATCACCCGATTACGTTGTGACGTTTGGTAGTACCCAAAGTGTTCCTCCGTAAACGGAGTTGCATAATCTCATAGTTATAGGAACATGTATAAGTCATGAAGAAAGCAATAGCAATATACTAAGCGATCAAGTGCTAAGCTAACGGAATGGGTCATGTCAATCACATCATTCTTCTAATGAGGTGATCCCATTAATCAAATGACAACACATGTCTATGGTTAGGAAACATAACCATCTTTGATTAATGAGCTAGTCTAGTAGAGGCTTACTAGTGACTATCTGCTTGTCTATGTATTCACACATGTATTATGTTTCCGGTTAATACAATTCTAGCATGAATAATAAACATTTATCATGATATAAGGAAATAAATAATAACTTTATTATTGCCTCAGGGCATATTTCCTTCAGAACAAATGCGTCGAGGAGGAAGGAAGACTCCGATGATTCGAGGGAACACTAGAGAACCAACGTGCTCATTGGGACGATTTCGTGAAATTCAAGGATTCGAATTAGCTAAGGAACGGTCGAGAATAAACAAGAAGAATGCCGAAAAAAGGATAAGTTCCATAAGTGGGGCCGGTGGCTGTGCGGTGGCAATGCCTAAGTGGGATAAGTCCGAGAAAGAGATGGAGGATGCAGGTGCCACTCCGGTTACTAAGAGCTGGCCCCAGTCGGGACTTGGTTCTATGCGCATGGGGGAGTTGGACCCGAAGACAGCAATGTTTGACGAGGGCAAGTCTGAAGGAGCCGACGATGCGATACTTGTTGCAATAGAAGAGGCACGATCGGGGTGTTCCAGCCCAACAGAGAGAACGACGAGCTTCTGGCGTGCCACTGGAAAATCCTGAACACCGGGAAGAACACGAGGCAAGGGCGCTATTCCGTGGTATGAGGGGTTTTCGACCGAACACCGACTACAGAACCCGTGCGAGAAAGAAGATTGCGGAGGAGAAGAAGAGGAAGATGGAGGAGGAGCAGAGGAAGCGGGACTATGAACGCCTTCAAGGCCTAGAAGCAAGTCAAGCGGAATTGGCGGTCAAATTCCAGCGGCGGCGAGGCGAATCGACTCACTTAGCCCAGCAAAGGGGTCTCGGCAAGCTGCAGCAGCTAGCGGATGATCCGGCATTGGATAGCACCGCCCCATCCATGCAGAGAAGCAGCGTGGGTTCCGCCCAGACGACGCAATGCTGGGTAGATATCCCGTGGATGACATCACGGAGAACACTAGTCATGCGAGCTACGTCAAAATGAAGAACATATCCATGAAAGTGGCGGACGGCGTTGCTTTTCCAGTTACCCCCAAAGCAACCTACCATTGCATCCCGATTCCAGAGGGCTATGGTCGTGTCATGGTTGACAAGGTGGTGCAGCCATATTCGGGGCTAGAGCTTGACATTCACGGAGGTGAGGACGGCGCTTTCTCGGAGACGCCAACCATCGTATCATCCTATGGAAAAAGATTGCATCATCTTTCGAAGCCACCGACACCGCGTCATCCGACTCCTCGTCAAGTCCGCCCATGGTCGGCCGTCTCCCGCTCCTGCAAGTCCACCAAGTCCGGCAAAGTGTCAGGCCACTCCTCCTCCTCCAAGTCCGCCACAACGTCAGACGTCCACTCCTCCTCCAAGTCCGGCACAACCTCAGGCAACTCCTCCTCCAAGTCCGGCACAGCTTTAGGCGGCCACTCCTCCTCGTCCAACTCAGTCCCGTCAGCCGACGTCTCCGCCGCCTCAGCAATCGCAGAAGAGACACCCCGCAGCTATGGTGCGTGGCAAGCAATCGAGGTAGTACAGGAAGTACAGGCGGAGGCAAGCGATATAAATATGGTCCAAGCCTCACGCCTCTTCCGAAGAGGTCTTATGACAGGTCCGAGGAGGAAATCGCAGCCATATCGATGTCCGAGGTGGAAGCCCATTTTGCACCGAAACCGCCACCGCCGCCCAGGGAGAAAGTGCCTGAGGAAACGATTGACCACTTCATTCGTATGGCTCAACCACCAGCTCCCAAGCCTGTTGACACAGACTATGAGCGCCACATCAGGAAGTTAAATCGAGCACGTCTACGTAAGGACACTACAAGAAATATGTCAACTTATGACCTTCTGTCAGTGACCCTTGAAGAATTGGTCATAAATTTGTGACCATTTTAGACCAATTGGTCAAAAGCTGTTCAGGGGGCTTCAAACCCTAAACCATTGCGACCATTTTGGTCAGAAAGGTCGTAATTTCCTTACACGAAATGGTCACGAAGCAAACAGTGCTAGTTCGCTGCCTTATTTCTAGTTGTTAATGACCAAATAGATGGTCATGACATTGTAGATTGTGGTGGGTTGTGATGACTAGGCGCCATCTCATCAGTTTTGCCTATGTGTCATGTCCATGTGGCAGTTTTTGCCCTAGGTTGTGAAGCAACCTATATTTCTATCATTCCCAAAATTCCCAAAAATCTCATAAATTCTTTGGGTCATATCTTCATCAAATATGTAAAAATCTTCCTTGCCTAGTTCAAAAATAATTCAAAAATATTCATTTTCCTATTCTGTTCAGAGTAACAGTTTGTGAAGGAAGTACCACTTTGGCATGTCCAAATAGTATCCATTTTCTACAGTGCTTTCCTATGACCAAATAACGATCCTCCACCAAATTCTAGCTCAATCCATTCATTATTTTGAGCCGAGCTTCAACATTCGTATTTATGTCCAGTGTGGTGGTTTGCAAAGAAAGTACCACCTAGGCTCCTCCTTTTGAGCTGGAAATTTGTGAAGACGGTCTTCTTGGTAACTGATCATCCTCAGCCAAAACTCACGCCCATTAGCCATGTACATTTCCCGTACCGCTAATCAAATACTTGGCCGCTAATTCATGTTTGAGCATCGATCGGTCTCCTCGTGAGAATATTATGTTGTAATTTTGTTCCTAGCACCTACCTGGGGAGTGCTCACCCACTAGACATGCCTAGGCTGCCCAGAACACAAGGAAACACCACGGTCACGCGGTGACCACGCACGGGCATGCGAGTTTACGCGCTCTAGAGTTGGGGCCCTCGGCCACCGCCCAAACCTCGACGTATCACCACCAAACAATGTATTTATGATTAAATAGGTACTTATGTAACTAGAAATGATTTTTGGAAAAAATAAATAGCAAACTATGAGGCAGCTGCAGTTCAAATTTGACCCGCTTCCAACTGAATCGGCAGAAATTTGTCTTTTTCACGAGAGGTGGATCAAAAAAATTTACACCAGACCATTTTGTTAATTGTGCATTAAATATGGCCTAGTATTTTATAAAAATGATTTGGTCCAATTTTGCAACAATTATTTGGTAGTTCCTTCACAAAAAAACCTCCTTTCACTCGAAAAATGGAAAATAGTTTTTTCATCCAACGAAAATGAAAACTTCCTTAGGCAACATTGTTTGCCATTCCAATATGCACCCTTGTGCACAATATGAGTCATTTGAACAAACTATGCCATGAATGTGGCCATAAGATTGATCATTTGGCTTGAAAGCCATGAATCTTCACACTTGATAGCTCATTTACGAGAACACTTTTTAAAATAATTACCGTATTACAAGTTTATTATTTTTCCTGGAAACTTGGCCACATATGATGACCACAGTCGAAGGTTTCCCAATTTTTTGATTTTTTTTGAATTTTTTATGCCCGTTTGAAAATGCGGTCAAAACGGCGGGCTTGACCGTTCCTAGCTAGTGGTTGAATCTTGGAATTATTTTGGTGTTTCTATGACTAAATAGATACTTATGTACCTATAAATTATTTTTGGAAAAAATAAAGAGCAAACTACGAGGCAGCTACAGTTCAAATTTGACCCGCTTCCAGCTGAATCGGCGGAAATTTGTCTTTTTCACCAGAGGTGGATCAAAACTTTTTTCACCCAACCATTTTGTCAATTGTGCATTAAATATGGCCTAGTATTTTATAAAAATGATTTGGTCCAATTTTGCAACAATTATTTGGTAGTTCCTTCACAAAAAACCTCCTTTCGGGCACTCGAAAAATGGAAAATGGTTTTTTCGTCCAACGAAAATGAAAACTTCCTTAGGCAACATTGTTTGCCATTCCAATATGCACCCTTGTGCACAAAATGAGATCATTTGAACAAACTAGGCCATGGATGTGGCCATAAGATTGATCATTTGGCTTGAAAGCCATTGATCTCCACACATGATAGCTCGTTTCTGATAACACTTTTCTAAAATAATTGCCGTATTACAAGTTTGTTATTTTTCCTAGGAACTTGGCCACATATGATGACACAATGCGAAGGTTTCCCAATTTTTTGATTTTTTTTGAATTTTTTATGCCCGTTTGAAAATGCGGTCAAAACGGCGGGAATGACCGTTTGTAGCTAGTGGTTGAATCTTGGAATTTTGTTGGTGTTTCTATGATTAAAAAGATACTTATGTACCTAGAAATGATTTTTTGAAAAAATAAAGAGCAAACTACGAGGCAGCTACAGTTCAAATTTGACCCGCTTCCAGCTGAATCGGCGGAAATTTGACTTTTTCACCAGAGGTGGATCGAAAATTTTTTCACCCAACCATTTGGTCAATTGTGCATTAAATATGTCCTAGTATTTTATAAAAATGATTTGGTCCAATTTTGCAACAATTATTTGGTAGTTCCTTCAAAAAAACCTCCTTTCGGGCACTCAAAAAATGGAAAATGGTTTTTTTCGTCCAACGAAAATGAGGACCACAAAATCATCATTGATTGAAATCCTAAAATACACATATGTGCAATATTGGGTCATTTAAACATACAACATGAAGCCAATATGTTGAGTGTTTACCCGAAATAAGAGGGTAAAAAATATAAAAGAAAAAAAACAATTACATAAGCTGGATTCTCATTGGTGGAACCATCTATGACACGGATCGATGACATGGCAGACATCCTACCATCCATTGCTAGCCCTAACCCACCGCACGTTCATCCATCCATCCATAACCCACCGCACCCACTCCTCGTCCTCGCAAACCCTACCCAGCCACTCGTCGCCTCCTCCCCTTCCAGATCTCCGCCGCCAACCTCCTTCCCACCCCCTCCCCGCACCCGCAGCGGCTCCCACCCTCCCCGCACCCGCGCACGCCGCCGTTGGCTCCTCCACCTCCAGGCGACGCCGAGCCCGCGGTCTCCTTCCCCAAGATCGCGCCGAAGCCCGCGGTCCTCCTCCACCTACAGCTCGTCTCCTCTCCGGTCGCGCCGCCGACCTGTTCGTGGTCGGGCTTCGGCGAGCTGAGCAGCAGAGCACCGATGGCTCCTCCTCTCCCCCTGCAGCCGCCTGCCGCGCCAACCTCCCTCCCTCCCTCCTCGCCAACGAAACCCTAGCCAGCAGCCATGGCTAGGGATTGTGCAGTTTCTCCCCCTCCGATCAGGCGAGTCTCCTCCTCCTCCCCGCTCCTCAGACCTTAGCCACTCCAAACCCCTGACCCCTTCTTGTCTCATCTCTGCGGGTAGACCCGGCTGGCAAGCGACAGACGACGCCTTGGGAGAGGAGAGGAGGGCCTTCTCCTCACCATGTAGCCGACCTTGTCACCTTTCGAGGAGGAGGAGCAGGAGGGGCGCACCCAGCCACCACAGTCGCCTCCGTCAAGGGCTTCTTCCACCTAGACCTCTAAATCCACCGCGCCGTCGTCCAGCCACCCAAGGTGAAGGTGCCCCCAACTCCCCACGGCACAGTGGCCTCTTTGCGCATTCTGCTTGGAAAGCCTTGGGGAGTACAATTTTGTTCGTTGCTTTGCTCAATCAGAATCGAGCCGGTCACCATTATAGTTGATATGTTATTGTGGATATTTGGTTTGGGTAGGAGTTGGTCCAGAGTGGAAAACTCTCTTGCTGTACAGCAAACTCCTTGCTCCTCTCCATTCAAGCAACATAGTCAGTTTTTAGAGTTAATTCCCATAGCATTGAAATTCAGATTTGTTTTGTGTTGTCAGTGTAGATTGGATCCTGACAGCACTAGTCTGAGCAGTAGACCATCTATATAGTCTCTAGCCATGTTGATAAGATTTTTTTAGAAGAAATCAAGTCAGATTATATACGTAAATTATTATGCGCATCTGAATGTTGTTTTCTCTGTTTTTATGTAATCCTAGCAAATACTCCTCAAATTACTATAAATGGTTGCATGATTAGGGGCAAGTGTAGATGCAAAATAAGGTTGCACTTTTAGAGGAGATAAGACACTGATGTTGGATGCTTGGTAGTTGTCTTGTGTTGTGTGCATGTCAGTACTAGCAGTATGTCCGTGAGCACCCGTCTTTGGTGTTAGTCGCAATGATTAGCTTCAATAGCATGACCAGTACCCGAACATGATGCATCTTTATTAACAAAAATGGTAATGCATTTTGCTCATACCAGGGTGCTCGATTTAGTCTGTTGCGAATGCTAATAGATCATGATAACTTGTATATTGGACCTGCCCCCTCTCTCTGTTTGACTCGCTCAATCTCTCTCTATCTTTCTGTAGGCGCCGCCGGATTAGATCTATACGGCTTAGCGGGTGGCCCTATTTTGCCGTCGGGAGAGGAGCTCTCGTCACTTACCCCTCTTCTCCACTACACGTGTTCAACAGAAACTGTTTTAGTTTGTCATACATAATTGACTATGCTTATGTTGGTTGTTATTGAGTGTATAATTCATTAGATTAATTATTTGTTTTGAAGTATAACTGAAACTTCATATATGTATTTACATTCATTTGTTGGTTTGTTTACATTCATTGAAAGCATATAATCAA
This sequence comes from Aegilops bicornis, assembly GCA_021605145.1. Lineage (NCBI taxonomy): Eukaryota > Viridiplantae > Streptophyta > Magnoliopsida > Poales > Poaceae > Aegilops > Aegilops bicornis. The sequence goes on from CM038675.1 coordinate 14,810,781, forward strand.
TATCTGGTCTGATGATTTATGTACTGTTATCTCAAATAAAAAAGCTAAATCCCATTAGAAACTACAGCAATAGTAATATTGGACTTGGAGTTTCTGCTATTTTTAGTTTGGGGTGCGCTGGGGTGGGGTAAACAGAGGACGATGCACTACCAAGTGCACAATTATGCTTGCTATTTATTACTCATTCTTCTTGTCTTCTGACATGCACAATTATATCTTCTACTACATTTGTGCTACTAGTAGTTCCTAGGCCATTAGCTCCTGCTTGCTTTTTTTGCTGCACAATGCTCAGCCTGACTGACAATAATTGACCAACCAGGACCTCCTTTTCTTCAAATTAAGTTTCAGCTTCACGACCAGCTCAACACTAGTCAGGGTTAATTTACTTCCATCCTTGGTTTTTAATTTTCGGTGTCCCTGAAGATGCTCTTATTGACAGTGAACTATGGCACTCTTAATTAGCAAAACAATGAGCATGCATTCTTGACAAACATTGAAGCTCTTAATTAGCGACAATATTGAGATGACATCCACCTATTTCTTTATTTTTGTGAATGGACAGAGTGATCTATATGCCCATCACGCGGCTGATGGGCATAGGCTGGTCCATGCACGCTGGTGATGGCGGCTCACCAAGGTTGTCGTCGTCGCTTTGCGCATGAGGCACCCGACGACCTCCTCCATCACCAGCCACGAGGACCGGGCACGAGCTGCAGTCTGAGTCTTTTCACATTGGATAGATGATGAAAGTAAAATTGCTTTGACAGTGTTGATTCATCACTCTGTACATCTATCTTGAGACACAATCTCATAATCTTGTAACTTCTTTGGTCATAAGCTGTAATGTATCTCATCTTGTATATTGTGTAGGGTGCACGAATGCCACTTCTTCCACCAGCGACCCTCCCCTCTACGCCCAGCCTGTGGAACTCTTTGATGCCATCTTTGGAGCCGCCAATGCCTTCCTGCAGGTAGCACCTCCTTGTCCCTCTCCATCCTCCATTCCCCTGCAGTTCCATTTTTTCTTGAAGTCATCCTACATACCTGCATAATTAGGCACATATGCTAAAGTGAAACTAGTGCTATATTGCATCAGATGGTTATTTCTGGATTTGGTACCAGTTTATTGTTGTCCTGGCTGTGCTCCATACCTTGCTTTGGTTTTCAGTAGCAAGTAGTGCCTTAGTACCTTTTCTATCATCTGGTGTCCATGGATCGAATTTTTGGCTGTTATGTATTCAGTGTAGTATCGAGAATGGCTCAAACCTGAAGTTCTTAGGCTGTACATATGGCTATGGTCCATTCTTTTGTGCATTTTAATTCAGTGTTGGCGTTGATTTGATGCCCATGTTTAGAAACAAATTACAGTAGGCTAAATAGGTTAATCTTCTTGGTTTGTTCGCGTGCAGATGACTGATGAGCTGATCTTCTTCCACCACTGGTAGCGGGAGGTGATGCTGGAGCAGTACATCGATCAGCAGATGGCAGGGAGAAGGTGGGACAGCCCTAATGCAGTAACATCACCATGTGACAAATCCAAGAGATTGACACAACATTGGTGCTTGGGTGATGGGACAAAGTATGTGTACTAGTGATGGTACATGATATTCGTGCTTCTCATTGATGTTATGTGTGATCAGCTAAAATTTGTGCTTCTCGTCCAATTTATGTGGATGTGCGCTTGTGCACATGTTGGGCCTTGAACCTTGCTGTGTAGAGGAGTCAATTGACGATGTATTGTATTTCATGTGATGTGTTGCTGAAATGAAATATATGAAATATTGTATTATGTTGTATTTGTTTTCTAATGGGCCTATCCTTAAATGTGCATGCTTTTGACAAAATAATGCATCAGCCCAAATAAATCAAACCAATTCAATTAATAAAATAGGTATTGGGTTAGGCCCATCTTGGCTAGATTGGTGGATTGGGCTGTGAAATTTACGATGATTATGCCAGGCCCATGTAGGCTAGATTGGTGGAATGGGCTATGAAATTTATGATGATTCCCTTTGGTCACTAACAATGCCACGTCAGCTCTACCACGTCAGATCCTACATGGCTCAGGCAAATGGGTAGTGACCTTTCTGAAATTTTGGTCGTTGGTCTAGCTATGACAAAAATTCCAAAAAGGTCAAGTTTGTTCGTTCTTGACGGCCAACTGTTGACCTTCTGAATTTGGTCAAAAAAAGGTCAATAATCGATAAATATGACGAATCAACGACCAAAATAGGGAGTCATAATTGACCGTATTTCTTGTAGTGGGAGGCGAGCTCGGGATCGAGCAAACAAGAAGCAGTTGTCAAAAAATGCGGGAAAACCATTCCCCAGCTGGGAGAACAGGCGGCGCAATCGATCCCCTCGCTTGTTGTGCCAACAACACGTGATAAAGACGCTGCCCAATATTATTGTGGGCAAACAGTTTACGTTCTGAGGTGGGCAATGTGGTAATAACGGAGGACCATATAATGCGGCTGAAGTTCTCAAAATCACCGTTGGACAACTCCTCGAGATCGAGCCCATGCCTGTGCTTAGAGAGGATGAAATAAAACGGAAATATGTCTGGGGCCAACCTTTGGTCCATCCAGACAAGGTCAAGAACCTCCCAACGAGAATGTATGAATTGCATGAACATTACCAAGATTTCCGATCGATTGTCCCTCATGGTGGATGTCAAGGAGGAGCATTACTTCCATGAGAAAGCTGTGTCCGTTGAGTATTCTGAACTGTTTCAGTTATACAATCAAGACGCACTCGACAAATCTATCGTCGATTGCTATTGTCTCGTAAGTGATTTCTTTACGTAATTTAAGTCTCAAGCTAGCTGTCTTGATCCTTTTGATCAATCATTACCTGTAATTATCCTCACTATATTCTTTTACGTGGTATTATATGCGGGATGAAGATATATGAAATGAGAAAAGGTGGGCGCTTTGGCATTGGGTTCATTGACCCAAACACCGTTAATGAATACACATGGAAACTAAATCCACGTTATCAAAAGGGCGTGAGGACAACATGCTATAGTTCTTGAAGCGCCTCAAATACAATGAAGATATACTACTTCCTTACAACTTCCAAGTGAGTCGCCTTTGTCTTGTACTACAAATTCTCTGTTTTTTGCCTACTAGCTAGCTACATGTTTTTGCTTTACATATGCCCGCTTAATTAAGACATGCAAGCGTGTGTGCATGCAGATTTCACTGGGCCTTGTGTATCATTAAAGTTGGCCTTGAACAGTTGAAATCTTGGACTCACTACTCAAAGAAAAAACTGACTATAACATCTTGTTTGGGATAGTCAACAGGTAATTTCAATCATTATTAACTATATATCTCGGCCTATTTAGTTCGTCATTTTTCATGATATGAACTATTTAATAACCCCTTTATTCATTTTCTTTGTCGGGCAGGGCTTGGGCAAGGTTTATCAGCGTGACCCAGGAGAATGGAAACAAAAGCTTAAATAGTTTCACCCAAGGTAAGTAATTAAGTAGTACTAGCTAGCTAGCTAGCTGCCATCTCTTTAATTATCATGCTTGATTAATTATTATCTGATCAAATTCCATTCTCGTAAAGGCCACAGAAAGCGGGCGCGGGGACTGATCTGTGTGCATTCTGCGTTTGCGAGAACATTCGCATGATGGCGTCCGAAGGAGCAGATCTCAAAGATAGGAATGGGTACGCTTGTCAAAACACTATTCACAATTTTTACACCATTATCGATATCTAGTCACACAACTAATACACATGCATATTGATCTCCTTCTTAACAGTTCACAGAGAGGTGCGGAGAAGCTCCTAGAAGCGGAGCGCGTAGAAGCACTTCAAGAGGAAATAAGCGGGATTTTGCTCGACCAGGTCATAAATCCGAAGGAGAATACTATTACCGCTACCGCCCCCATCATGCTCGAAGGCACCAATTAGGCTAATGCCACTTTGGCTCCAAATGCAACATGCATATTTTGGAGAAATTGTATATAGCTATACATGTGTGTATGTGTGAATTAATTAATATGATGGTTTGTGAGACATTGATGATATATATATATATATGCATGATTGGTTCTACTAGAAATTCTATAAATATATATATATATATATATAATATATATATATATATATATATATATATATGCATAATGTGTACACTGTGTAGTATCGTAAAATACCAGCACACGAAAATAATTAAATTGATAACACAAATTTAATTGAAAAATAAAAAATAAAACAAAAACCCACAAACATTTAGTACCGGTTGGTGTTACAAACCGGTACTAAAGGGCTCCCGGCCCCCGGAGCTGCCTCGTGCCACATGGTTGGCCTTTAGCACCGGTTACGTCTTTGAACCGGTACTAAAGGGGGGGGGGGCTTTAGTGACCACACTTTAGTGCCGGTTGTGGAACCGGCACTAAAGGTCCTTATGAACCGGTGTTATTGCCCGGTTCTGCACTAGTGTTTGCTGGGCACATCAATTATCTCTCCCATTGCTTCTCACAAAGAAATGTCTCTCCCGTTGCAACGCACGGGCATATGTGCTAGTAATCATAAATACATGGTTTGGTGGCGATACGTCGAGGTTTGGATGGTGGCCGAGGGCTCCAACTCTAGAGCGCGCAAACTAGCATGCCCGCCGCGTGGTCACACCGTGACCGTGGCGTTGCCATGTGTTCTGGGTGGCCTAGGCATGTCTAGTGGGTTGGGCACTCCCCAGGTAGGTGCTAGGAAGAAAATCACAACATAAGATTCTCACAAGGAGACCGATCGATGCTCAAACATGAATAAGCAACCAAGTGTTTGATTAGCGTTACGGGAAATGCACATGGCTAATGTGCGTGAGATTTGGCTGAGGATGATCAGTTACTAAGAAGACCATCTTCACAAATTTTCAGCTCAAAAGGAGGACCCTAGGTGGTACTTGCTTTGCAAAGTACCACACCGGACATAAATACGAATGTTGAAGCTGGGCTCAAAATATTGAATGGATTGAGCTGGCATTTGGTGGAGGATGGTTATTTGGGCATAGGAAAGCATCAGTAGAAAATGGATACCATTTGGACATGCCAAAGTGGTACTTCCTTCACAAAGTGTTTTTCTGAACAGAATAGGAAAATGAATATTTTTAATTATTTTTGAACTAGGCAAGGAAGGTTTTTTTACATATTTGATGAAGATATGACCCAAAGAATTTATGAGATTTTTTTGGGAATTTTTGGAATGACAGAAATATAGGTTGCTTCACAACCTAGGGCAAAAACTGCCACATGGACATGACACATAGGCAAAACTGATGAGGTGGCGCCTAGTCATGGCAACACACCACAATTTACAAGGTTATGACCATCTATATTGGTCATGATCAGCTAGAACTAAGGCAGCGGACTAGTGCTATCTGCTTTATGACCATTTCGTGTAAGGAAATTACGACCTTTCTGACCAAAATGGTCATTATAGTTTAGGGTTTGGAGCCCCCCGAACAGCTTTTGACCAATTGGTCTGAAATGGTCATAAATCTATGACCAATTCTTCCAGGGTCACTGACAGAAGGTCACTAGTTGACATATTTCTTGTAGTGAAGTCAGGGTCTCCAGGGGTGGCGCGCTGGGGAGGCAGATCATGGAGGGGGAGGCCCATAAAGATCCTCTGCCGCCCCTCCACTTCCCGCCACGAACCGGCTGGTGGTGGCACCCTCGCATGGATATGGGGCTGGCTGGCGAAATCGGGAAGCCATGTCTTGGATCTCGATGGAGGAAGGGAGGAGGAAGGGGGACAGGGGGCTGGCGGGAATTCATAGGTTGGGCGCATGAGATCAAGGGGACATCCGTCCCTGTGCGGCGGTGGTGCGGGAGAGGATGGCGGGGCGGGAGAGGCACATTTGGTGTTGTGGAAGGGGGCCTGCAGTGGGTGGGTGGGGTGCCGTGGTTGTCGGGGTGTTTCCCAAGGTCGCCGGTTGCTGGGCAGGTGGTTGTGGGCAGCGGGCTCGGGTAGGTGGTGGTGGTGTGGGGTGCCGCGGCGGTAGGGGTGTAGGTTTGTGGAGCTCGTGGGAGATTGGTGGGTCGTAGGGGAAGTGGGTGGTCGGGGCAGGAGGGTCGGGTTTTTATTCTGTTTTCATCTTTGCTAGTTCGGGGTGCAAGTAGAATAAGGTGGTTTCGTTAGTAGAATAAGGTCTCAAGGGTGTTAGTAGCACTACTAGGAAAAGGCCTGCTAGTGGCGCACATGTTTTGGCTACTAATGGCGCACTACAGGTGCGCCACTAGCATCACGCCATTAGAATTTTTTACGAATGGCGCACCACACAGTGCGCCATTAGTATATCCCACAGTGCACCATTAGTATGCCTCCCAGGGGGCCATATTTACCCATGTGCTCTGGCTTACTAATGGCGCACTAGTTGATGATGCGCCACTAGTGTGCTTTTTGCAGTGCGCCACTAAAGTGTTGAGTGGTGCGCCACTAGTATGAATATTAGGGATTTTTTTCTTTTTTGATATTTGCACAGGTTACAAAACATATTACTGCACACAATATAGAGAGCACAACATATAAACATCATATTTATCGAATACAATAGAAGATTAGTCTTCGAATACAATTCATCATATTAGTCTCCAAATTTAAAATACCGAACAAAGTTAGAACAATACAAGTCTCGAGACCGCGAGTAGCGAGTTTGTCTTCACATTACAAGTCGATATCGATCATCTAAACTACCATCACATAGAAGAGAGTTGCGGTCATCATGATGAGCATAATCGCGATGAAACTGGTCTTCATCCGGTTCCTCCAACGCTCCCTCCTCTCTCCCGCTAGATAGCGCACGTATCTAACTTCCGCCTCCGCCCTAGTGGTGTACCCTTTGTAATTGTTACCGCTGAAATGGTGAACCTGTCTCCGACACTCCTCCCAAATCGTCAGAGACTCAGGAACCTTACCCTTGTACACCGACATACGCACGGCATCTCTATGCACTAGCCAAACAAAACGTTAGTAGCAATTCACAGACAATACATAAGCAATATATAAGTATGCAACAAAAGGATCGGAAGAGAAAAGCAACACATTAATAGCACGATTCATGGTCCTACTAATAAATAGCATCAATTAGATATAAGTTGAACGACTGTCCAAACCAAAGAGGCATACAAGTTCATTAAAGTTTAATATTACAACATGAGCCAATCGACATTTCCGAACTACATAGCATCACTACTTTTGACTCGACTCAGGGACCGGAGCGTGGATGAAGCCGCCGTCTTTCGTGATGGTCATGAAATCGCGGGCGTTGTCAGCCTGCATTTGTAGCGTTGTTTCTATCTCACTGTTGGATGGTTGAGATCTGAGGTAGAACTACCCCGAGGTACGAAGGACATCTTGATGGATGATTTCCGCAAACTCCGACTGGATGCGAAAGAATTCTTGTCTGATGTCCGCGTCCTGGATTGCCGACAAGCGTGTGGCCCAATCTTTGAGATTCTTTTGTAGCAGAAGGTGATTATGGTCCCGTACGATCGCCCGCATGTGATGGAGGGCGTAGTAGGCATCCTTCTGACCGCCTGGCGGCTGCTTGACGCAGGGGAACATCGTATTGTGGGTGAACACGTGCTTGTCGTACCTACAAATTGGCCTCTTGAAGGTGCCTCCAGATCTGGCGTAGCCGGGGAGAGCATCATCAAGAACTTTCTTGATATTTGTGTAGTCTATCTTCGACTCACGGCCCGGGTCGAAATACGTGGCCATGGAATATTTCGGGCTTAAGAGGATGAGTGTGCAATGTGTGTCACTACACAAAACATGGAATGTTAGAAAAAAAAGAACGATCAAAATCTAAGAAATCATATGTTACGGGGTGGTGAGGGGATGACTTACTCGGGAAAGTAAGGCACGAGGAAGTTATACTTATCTGGGTTTGCCAGAATGACGCCTTCGAGGTGTGAACTGATACGTCTCCGTCGTATCTACTTTTCCAAACACTTTTGCCCTTGTTTTGGACTCTAACTTGTATGATTTGAATGGAACTAACTCGGACTGACGCTGTTTTCAGCAGAATTGCCATGATGTTGTTTTATGTCACGAGAAAACAAAGGTTCTCGGAATGACACGAAACTCCACGGGATGTCTTATAAAAATAATAAAAAATCCTCGCCAAAGATGAAGACCAGGTGTCCCACACCCTGTCCACGAGGGTGCCCCCCCTAGGGCGCGCCCCCCTACCTCGTGGGCCCCCTAGAGACCCTCCGACGCCAACTCCAACTCCATATATTGGCTTTCGGGGAGAAAAAAATCAGAGAGAAAGTTTCATCGCGTTTTACGATACGGAGCCGCTGCCAAGCCCTAATCTCTCTCGGGAGGGCTGATTTGGAGTCTGTTCGGCGCTCTGAAGAGGGGGATTCGTCGCCGTCGTCATCATCAACCATCCTCCATCACCAATTTCATGATGATCACCGCCGTGCGTGAGTAATTCCATCGTAGGCTTGCTGGACGGTGATGGGTTGGATGAGATTTATCATGTAATCGAGTTAGTTTTGTTAGTGTTTGATCCCTAGTATCCACTATGTTCTGAGATTGATGTTGCTATGACTTTTCTATGCTTAATGCTTGTCACTAGGGCCCGAGTGCCATGATTTCAGATATGAACCTATTATGTTTTCATGAATATATGTGTGTTCTTGATCCTATCTTGCAAGTCTATAGTCACCTACTATGTGTTATGATCCGGCAACCCCAAGTGACAATAATCGGGACCACTCCCGATGATGACCATAGTTTGAGGAGTTCATGTATTCACTATGTGCTAATGCTTTGTTCCGGTTCTCTATTAAAAGAAGGACTTAATATCCCTTAGTTTCCAATAGGACCCGCTGCCACGGGAGGGTAGGACAAAAGATGTCATGCAAGTTCTTTTCCATAAGCACGTATGACTATATTTGGAATACATGCCTACATTACATTGATGAATTGGAGCTAGTTCTGTGTCACCCTATGTTATGACTGTTACATGATGAACCACATCCGGCATAATTATCCATCACTGATCCGGTGCCTACGAGCTTTCCATATACTAGTTCTCGCTTATTTACTTTTTCGTTGTTACTGTTACAATCACTACAAAAATACCAAAAACATAACTTTTGTTGTCTTTACTTTTGTTACCGCTACCGCCACTATCATATTACTTTGCTACTAAACACTTTGCTGCAGATACTAAGTTTCCAAGTGTGGTTGAATTGACAACTCAGCTGCTAATACTTGAGAATATTCTTTGGCTCCCCTTGTGTCGAATCAACAAATTTGGGTTGAATACTCTACCCTCGAAAACTGTTGCGATCCCCTATACTTGTGGGTTATCAAGACCTTTTTAAGGCGCCGTTCTTGCCGAGCATAGCTCTATTCTTTGAGTCACTTAGGATTTATATCTGTTGGACACTATGAAGAACTTGAAAGATGCTAAGACAACAATTTATCCCTCAACTACGAGGGAGGTAAGGAACTGCCATCTAGCTCTGCACTTGATTCACCTTACATTATGAGTAATCTAGCGACACCTAAACATGCTTACGCTATTCGTTCCGATATGTCGCATGTTATTGATGATGCCATACATTATGCATGATACTTATGATGAAACTACTTCTATGCTTGATACTACTGTGCCCCTTGGTGAATTTCTAGATGAACAATTTCTAGGTCTAGAGAAAGAGAAAATATTGAAACTGAATACAATAATGAAAGTGATGATGAAAATATGCCTGCTGTTCCTGAGGGTTATCTTTTTGATGCCGAATCTTCTGCAGCCATTTTTGCTTGTAAGGATAGATATGAACTTAAGAGGATGCTAGTTAAATGGAGTAAAGAATCTCTTAGAGATAGGATGAGACCTGACCCTGCTTTTGCTACTTCACCTATCTGTGTTCCTGATAACGATTATGAATTATCTGTTGATCCTGATATAATTACCTTGGTTGAATCTGATCCTTTTTATGGCTATGAATCTGAAACTGTTGTGGCACATCTTACTAAGTTAAATGATATAGCTGCCCTGTTTACTAATGATGAGAGATCGCGCTACTTTTATATACTCAAAATATATCCGTTCTCATTAAAGGGTGATGCTAAGATATGGTTTAATTCTCTTGATCCTGGTTGTGTGCGTAGTCCCCAGGATATGATTTATTACTTTTCTGCTAAATATTTCCCTGCTCATAAGAAACAAGCTGCTTTGAGGGATATATATAATTTTGTGCAAATTGAAGAAGAGAGTCTCCCACAAGCTTGGGGGAGGCTTCTCAAGTTACTCAATGCTTTTCCTGATCATCCTCTTAAGAAACCTGAAATACTTGATAGTTGTGCTGGTTCTCTTTTTAGGGAAAGAACACCGGATGAAGCTGAAATTCTATTGAATAATATGTTGACAAATGAAAATAATTGGGCACCTCCTGAGCCAACTCCCGAGCCAGCTCCTGAGCCAATTACTGAGCCTATTCCTAAACCAACTCCGAAGAAGAGAGGTATTCTATTTCTCGGTCCGAAGATATGCAAGAGGCAAAGAAATCTATGAAAGAAAAAGGTATTAAAGCTGAAGATGTTAAGAATTTACCTCCTATTGAAGAAATACATGGTCTTAATTTACACTTTGTTGAAGAAGTGTATGATCTCAATTCTTTATTCATCAAGAACCTCCACGATCCCAATATCCCGACACGGTAGTAAAGGTAAATTCTTTCTATAGATATGATAAAGCTGAAGTCCCTCCTACTAAAATTGCTAGTCGATTGCTTGGATGAGTTTGATAACTTTTTGTTTAAGCAAGATGACTTTAATGCTTATTTTGGTAGACAATTAAAATAGAATACCTTTATGATTAATCGCTTGAGTGATTATATGGCTAATATTAGAGGTGAACTTAATCTTGTTAGCAAACATGCTTCTATGGTTACCACTCAAGTAGAGCAAGTACTTAAAGCTCGTAAAGAAGTGCTTGATGAAATGAATAGTAAGAAAAATGATTATGCTGTTAGAGTGGCTACTAGAACTGGTAGAATGACTCGGGAACCTTTGTATCCTGAAGGCCACCCTAAGAGAATCGAGCAAGATTCTCAGAGAAATAATATTAATATGCCTAGTTCTTCTAAAAGTAAGAAAAAGAAAAATGATAGAACTGTGCAAACTTCTAGTGAACCTATTGCTGAAACACCTGATAATCCAAACGATATCTCTATGTCTGATGCTGAAACAAAATCTGGTAATGAACATGAACCCAGTGAAAATGTTAATAATGATGCTCAACCTAGTAATGATAATGATGTAGAAGTTGAACCTGCTGTTGATCTTGATAACCCACAACCAAAGAATCAACGTTATGATAAAAGAGACTTCGTTGCTAGGAAACATGGTAAAGAAAGAGAACCATGGGTTCAGAAACCCATGCCTTTTCCTCCCAAACCATCCAAGAAAAAGGATGATGAGGATTTTGAGCGCTTTGCTGAAATGATTAAACCTATCTTTTTGCATATGCGATTGACTGATATGCTCAAAATGAATCCTTATGCTAAATATATGAAAGATATTGTTACAAATAAAAGAAAGATACCGGAAGCTGAAATTTCCACCATGCTTGCTAATTATACTTTTAAGGGTGAAATACCAAAGAAACTTGGAGATCCAGGAGTACCTACTATACCATGCTCCATTAAAAGAAATTATGTTAAAACTGCTTTATGTGATCTTGGAGCCGGTGTTAGTGTTATGCCTCTCTCTTTGTATCGTAGACTTGACTTGAATAAGTTGACACCTACTGAAATATCTTTGCAAATGGCTGATAAATCAACTGCTATACATGTCGGTATTTGTGAGGATGTTCCTGTTTTGGTTGCAAACATTACTATTTTAACGGACTTTGTTATTCTTGATATTCCCGAGGATGATAGTATGTCTATCATTCTTGGAAGACCTTTCCTTAATACTGCAGGGGCTGTTATTGATTGCAACAAAGGCAATGTCACTTTTCATGTTAATGGTAATGAGCATACGGTACACTTTCCGAGGAAACAACCTCAAGTGCATAGTATCAACTCTATTGGAAAAATTCCGTCGATTATATTTGGAGGTTTTGAATTTCCTCTCCCTACTGTCAAGAAGAAATATGATATACTTATTATTGGGAATGTCCATATCCCCGTTGAGATAACATAGTGTTATTCAAAATTTCTCCGGTTCCATGATTATCGGAATGAGTTTGTTAACAAGACTTGATCAACCTTGTTAGTGGATTCTTTTTTATGAGCATTAGATGGATGAAACTAGAAGCACAACCTTCTGTACCCTCTTTATATTTTCTGTTACTTAGTAGAAATAAAGTAAAAATAGTATTTTTCTGTCTGTTTCCTGATTTATCCGTGCAATATAAAAATATCCCGAAAATAAAAGTCCTCAGAATGCCATGCCAATTTAATATGATTTTTTCGGGAATATTTGAGGATTTTTAGTGCAAAAATTACCGCGGGGGAGCTGCCACCTGGCCACGAGGGTGGAGGGAGCGCCCTACCCCCCTAGGCGCGCCCCCTGCCTCGTGGGCCACGGTGGCCCTCCTCCACTTATCCCTGCACCCATCTTCTTCCTCTGCCACACACAAACCCGAAAAACCAACTCAAGCTCGTGTTCCAGCCACTTTCGCTGTGATTTTCGATCTCCTTGCTCAAAGCACCTCTCGCAAAACTGCTTGGGGAGATTGTTCCTTGGTATGTGACTCCTCCATTGGTCCAATTAGTTTTTGTTCTAGTGCTTTATTCATTGCAAATTTGTTCTCCATAGGTTACCATGTTCTTGAGCTTGCATGTCAAATTTATATGGTTCCAAGTAGCTCTAATGCTTGAAATATGCTCTAGGCACTTGTATGAGTAGTTGCTATCAATTTTATTGAAGTTGGTTCACTTTTGTTTGAAGTTACTAAAAATTTCAGATTATTTCAGAAATAATGAAGAGACTTTTGAGGGGCTCATCGAGCCGAAGCTCGAGGGAAAAACAAAAGGAAGAAGAGCATACGCCCAAATTTAATTTGCCTCGCACCACGGAGGTCCGGCCGTGTGAATGGCCTTCCGATGACTTCTTGAGGAGAGTCGGGATTTATGAGGATTTCTATCTATTAATTGAGAACTCCGGCCTCACCGACTTACTCCGCGACCAACGTCACCAGTATCTCTTACTCACAAATACTTTTGTGCAGAACTTCTACTTTTTCCCTAAGAAATCACCTCCAACAGTAGAGTTCCATTTATATGACGTTGTTAAGGAGATGACATTAGCTGAATTTTGCGAGGTTTGCAAAATACCTTTTGAGGGCACCTTAGATGAACCTCACCGTAATGAAGTGGAAGCTTTTATTAAGACTATCACTGTGGGAGAAACCAGGAAGGTTTCTGACGCAAGGATCACTAGCATACATTTTCCTGTTTTACGCTACTTTGCCTTATTTGCTAGTCAATGCTTGATTGGTCGCGGGAACTGTGGAAACCTTAGCATTCCTGATATTATCATTTTGTTCCATGGTTTATACCGCAATAACTCTGTTAGTATGGGTGGAATTGTTGCTAGATGGTTAAGTCTGAACCGTACTAAGGGCCCCGTCTTTGGAGGCATTTATGCTTCACGCCTAGTTGAATATTTTGAAATACCTATTAGGCATGAGGAGAAATAATAAACAGTGTTGCCCCGTGCTTATTTAGATTATAAGAGTATGCTAGCGCATGATTTTCTTGTTAAGAGTCGCGAGGGGGAGCTCAAATATAAATTGTACTTTGATAAACATCACCCTGAGACTATTACTTTGCCTGCTCCTTCTTTGTTTAACTTGTCTACAGGTCCTTACATTGTTCTGTGGGCGGCTGTTCAAGCCTATCGGAATCCTGCACCAGCCCCAGAACCGGAGCCACAAGATGAGCCTCCACGAATGTCTGTTTACTCTTGGGATCCTGAGGCAGTTGCCAGCCAGTGGCAGTCAGAGTCCTCTTCATCACATTATGATCCCAACTATTCTGCATCGCAGTACGACCCCAGCTACACCTATGGGTATCAGCCAGGCTATCCACAGCAATAGACCAACTTAGGCCAAAGCCTAAGCTTGGGGGAATCGTATTTCCCACCGACATTACATTCATGTTCACACACACTCATTGCTAGATGTCGGTGCTCATACTCTTTCCTTTGTAATATCCATGCTAGTTCATTTTCCTTTTTCCTGCTTTCTTCTTGTGTGTTTAATAAACCTTAGAAAAACCAAAAAAATTAGTAGTAGTTTATTTTTCCTGTTGTAGTAGTAATAATTAAAAAGAAAACCCAAAAATATTTCCCGTTCTTCTTTTGCTTGTTGGGAGCTTTCCCGTGTAAATAGTTTTATTTCCTTTCTTTTCTTTGGGGGTCAGTAGGAGAAGACCATGATTAAATTGTTGTAGTGGCTCTTATATGCATCATTGTTGATTTAACCAAGAGCCCATATTGCATTGTCTTCTCCTGTTTATTGAATGCTTGCAGATTCCAGCTTAGTCCAATGCACGTGCACTCTTATTATTATTCACACCGTTCGGTCGTGCAAGTGAAAGGCAATTATGATGACATATATGATGGACTGACTGAGATGGGAAAAACTGGTATGAACTCGACCTCTTTTGTTTTTGTAAATATGATGAGTCCATCGTTCTTGATTCAGCTTATTATGAATAAACATGTTTGCAATGACAATTAGAGATCATAGTTGCTTGTGCCATGCTTGATTAGCTATGAGTTATAATGATTTACCTTGCGTGCCAACATGCTATTAAAATGGTTGTGATGTGGTATGATGGGGTGGTATCCTCCTTTGAATGATTTAAGTGACTTAACTTGGCACATGTTCACCCATATAGTTGAAACAAATCAACATAGCCTTCACGATATTTATGTTCATGGTGGATTATATCCTACTCATGCTTGTATTCAATGTTTATTAATTTTAATGCATGTTCATGACTGTTGTCGCTCTCTAGTTGGTCGCTTCCCAGTCTTTTGCTAGCCTTCACTTGTACTAAGAGGGAATACTGCTTGTGCATCCAATCCCTTAAACCCCAAAGTTATTCCATATGAGTCCACTATACCTTCCTATATGCGGTATCTACCTGCCGTTCCAAGTAAATTTGTATGTGCCAAACTCTAAACCTTCAAATAATCATCCTGTTTTGCATGCTCAAATAGCTCATATATCAACTAGTGCTGCCCTTATCTTCTGTGTTAGGCGGGTTATTCTCGAGAGGAGTGGACTCCGCTCCTCACTCACGAGAAAATGTCTGATCACCGGGATGCCCAGTCCCATGCTTTATGCAAACTAAATCAAAATAATTGCAAACAAAACTCCCCACAGGACCCGTTGAATGTTGGAGGCACTTTCGTTGTTTCGAGCAAGCCATGGATTGATGCTTGTGGAGGAGGGGCAGTATAAACTTTACCATTCTGTTTGGTAACCGCCTATAATTTGTTTAGCATGGAAGATATCGTCATCTCTTAGTTGTTATGTTGACAATGAAAGTATGCCGCTCAAAATATAAATTATCTCTATTTCAAAACCGAGCTCTGGCACCTCTACAAATCCCTGCTTCCCTCTGCGAAGGGCCTATCTATTTACTTTTATGTTGAGTCATCACCCTCTTATTAAAAGCACTAGCTGGAGAGCACAGCTGTCATTTGCATTCATTATTGTTAATTTATATCGGGTATGACTATGATTGGATCTCTTTTACCATGAATTACAATGTCTAGTCAGTCCTTGATCTTTGAAGGTGCTCTGCATTTATGTTTTGCGGTCTCAGAAAGGGCTAGCGAGATATCATCTTGTTATATCATATTATGATTGCTTTGAGAAAGTGTTGTCATCCGATATTTATTATTATGACTTGCTAGCTGATTATGTTATTGATACGAGTAAAACATGAGACCTGAGAATTATTGCAAATGTGGTTAGTTATGATCTTTGCTGAAAACCTGAATGTTGGCTTGACATAAGTACAACAACAAGAGCAAACAGAGTTTGTAAAAGTTTTTCTTTCTCTTTCAGTTTGTCAACTAAATTGCTTGAGGACAAGCAAGGGTTTAAGCTTGGGGGAGTTGATACGTCTCCGTCGTATCTACTTTTCCAAACACTTTTGCCCTTGTTTTGGACTCTAACTTGTATGATTTGAATGGAACTAACCCGGACTGACGCTGTTTTCAGCAGAATTGCCATGATGTTGTTTTATGTGCAGAAAAAAAAAGTTCTCGGAATGACCTGAAACTCCACGGGATGTCTTATAAAAAATAATAAAAAATCCTCGCCAAAGATGAAGACCAGGGGGCCCACACCCTGTCCACGAGGGTGGGGGGCGCCCCCCTGGGCGCGCCCCCTACCTCGTGGGCCCCCTGGAGACCCTCCGACGCCAACTCCAACTCCATATATTGGCTTTCGGGGAGAAAAAAAATCAGAGAGAAAGTTTCATCGCGTTTTACGATACGGAGCCGCCGCCAAGCCCTAATCTCTCTCGGGAGGGCTGATCCGGAGTCCGTTCGGGGCTCCGGAGAGGGGGATTCGTCGTCGTCGTCATCATCAACCATCCTCCATCACCAATTTCATGATGCTCACCGCCGTGCGTGAGTAATTCCATCGTAGGCTTGCTGGACGGTGATGGGTTGGATGCGATTTATCATGTAATCGAGTTAGTTTTGTTAGGGTTTGATCCCTAGTATCCACTATGTTCTGAGATTGATGTTGCTATGACTTTGCTATGCTTAATGCTTGTCACTAGGGCCCGAGTGCCATGATTTCAGATCTGAACCTATTATATTTTCATGAATATATGTGTGTTCTTGATCCTATCTTGCAAGTCTATAGTCACCTACTATGTGTTATGATCCGGCAACCCCAGTGACAATAATCGGGACCACTCCGGTGATGACCATAGTTTGAGGAGTTCATGTATTCACTATGTGCTAATGCTTTGTTCCGGTTCTCTATTAAAAGGAGGCCTTAATATCCCTTAGTTTCCAATAGGAACCCGCTGCCACGGGAGGGTAGGACAAAAGATGTCATGCAAGTTCTTTTCCATAAGCACGTATGACTATACTCGGAATACATGCCTACATTACATTGATGAATTGGAGCTAGTTCTGTGTCACCCTATGTCATGACTGTTACATGATGAACCACATCCGGCATGATTATCCATCATGATCCGGTGCCTACGAGCTTTCCATATATTGGTTCTCGCTTATTTACTTTTCCGTTGCTACTGTTACAATCACTACAAAAATACCAAAAACATTACTTTTGTTGTCTTTACTTTTGTTACCGTTACCGCCACTATCATATTACTTTGCTACTAAACACTTTGCTGCAGATACTAAGTTTCCAGGTGTTGTTGAATTGACAACTCAGCTGCTAATACTTGAGAATATTCTTTGGCTCTCCTTGTGTCGAATCAACAAATTTGGGTTGAATACTCTACCCTTGAAAACTGTTGCGATCCCATATACTTGTGGGTTATCATGAACTCGCGACTTGTCGGTCCCCGGCGCTGCCCAAGATCTTGGCACGCATGTAGAAGGGTCGACTATCACGATGTCCGGGGTCTTGTCTCTAATGATCCGCATCTCCATACTCAACGAAAATAGCCGAACGAAGGTGTAGTGCAGCGGATGAAGGTTAAACATAGCGAAGATGTCATCAAACCGCAGGACGATCGTACCCCCGATGGCGCTATCCACAAAGACCTTGCCCTCTGGCACCTTGGCCACAAAAACCGGGTATGCCACATTATTCTCGGAGAGACACCGCTTCTCCAAAGAAAGAACACTGTCATGCAGACTCCGCATAGCACCGGTTGCAGCATTGAGAAGATTAGTCGGTAGCATCGCCCTACCCGCCACAAGCACGCTCCTCGAGATTGTTGGGGAATGTAGTAATTTCAAAAAATTTCCTACACACACGCAAGATCATGGTGATGCATAGCAACGAGAGGGGAGAGTGTTGTCCACGTACCCTCGTAGACCGAAAGCGGAAGCGTTATAACAACGCGGTTGATGTAGTCGTACGTCTTCACGGCCCAACCGATCAAGCACCGA
The DNA here is from genome assembly GCA_021605145.1 of Aegilops bicornis. Classification (NCBI taxonomy): domain Eukaryota; kingdom Viridiplantae; phylum Streptophyta; class Magnoliopsida; order Poales; family Poaceae; genus Aegilops; species Aegilops bicornis. The sequence goes on from CM038675.1 coordinate 14,828,894, forward strand.
AACTACGGCACCTCCGAGTTCTAGCCGAAACTTCTCCGGAACACTTCCGGTGTCCGAATATAGTCGTCCAATATATCAATCTTCATGTCTCGACCATTTCGAGACTCCTCGTCATGTCCGTAATCACATTCGGGACTCCGAACAAACTTCAGTACATCAAAACTCACAAATTCATAATATAAGCATCGCCGAAACCTTAAGCGTGCGGACCCTACGGGTTCGAGAACTATGTAGACATGACCGAGAACCATTCCGGGTCAATAACCAATAGCGGAACCTGGATGCTCATATTGGCTCCTACATGTTCTACGAAGATCTTTATCGGTCAAACCGCATAACAACATACGTTGTTCCCTTTATCATCGGTATGTTACTTGCCCGAGATTCGATCGTCGGTATCTCAATACCTAGTTCAATCTCATTACCGGCAAGTCTCTTTACTCGTTACGTAATGCATAATTCCGTAACTAACTCATTAGCTACATTGCTTGCAAGGCTTATAGTGATGTGCATTACCGAGAGGGCCCAGAGATACCTCTCCGTCAATCAGAGTGACAAAACCTAATCTCGAAATACGTCAACTCAACATGTACCTTTGGAGACACCTGTAGAGCTCCTTTATAATCACCCAGTTACGTTGTGACGTTTGGTAGCACACAAAGTGTTCCTCCGGTAAACGGGAGTTGCATAATCTCATAGTTAGAGGAACTTGTATAAGTCATGAAGAAAGCAATAGCAACATACTAAACGATCAAGTCCTAAGCTAACGGAATGGGTCAAGTCAATCACATCATTCTCCTAATGATGTGATCCCGTTAATCAAATGACAACACATGTCTATGGTTAGGAAACATAACCATCTTTGATTAATGAGCTAGTCAAGTAGAGGCATACTAGTGACATTAAGTTTGTTTATGTATTCACACATCTATCATGTTTCCGGTTAATACAATTCTAGTATGAATAATAAACATTTATCATGATATGAGGAAATAAATAATAACTTTATTATTGCCTCTAGGGCATATTTCCTTCAGTCTCCCACTTGCACTAGAGTCAATAATTTAGATTACACAGTAATGATTCTAACACCCATGGAGTCTTGGTGCTGATCATGTTTTGCTCGTGGAAGAGGCTTAGTCAACGGGTCTGCAACATTCAGATCCGTATGTATCTTGAAAATCTCTATGTCTCCCACCTGGACTTGGTCCCGGATGGAATTGAAGCGTCTCTTGATGTGCTTGGTCCTCTTGTGAAATCTGGATTCCTTTGCTAAGGCAATTGCACCAGTAGTCAGAGAAGATCTTCATTGGTCCCGATGCACTAGGTATGACACCTAGATCGGAAATGAACTCTTTCATCCAGACTCCTTCATTTTCTGCTTCCGAAGCAGCTATGTACTCCGCTTCGCATGTAGATCCCGCCACGACGCTTTGTTTAGAACTGCACCAACTGACAGCTCCACCGTTCAATATAAACACGTATCCGGTTTGCGATTTAGAATCGTCCGGATCAGTGTCAAAGCTTGCATGGACGTAACCATTTACGACTAGCTCTTTGTCACCTCCATAAACGAGAAACATATCCTTAGTCCTTTTCAGGTATTTCAGGATATTCTTGACCGCTGTCTAGTGATCCACTCCTGGATTACTTTGGTACCTCCCTGCCAAACTTATCGCTAAGCATACGTCAGGTCTGGTACACAGCATTGCATAATATAGGCAAGAACCCTTTCTTTGCCTGATCCATTTTGAACTTTTTCAAAGCTTTATCAAGGTATGTGCTTTGTGAAAGTCCAATTAAGCGTCTTGATCTATCTCTATATATTTTGATGCCCAATATGTAAGCAGCTTCACCGAGGTCTTTCATCGAAAAACTTTTATTCAAATATCCCTTTATGCTATCCAGAAATTCTATATCATTTCCAATTAATAATATGTCATCTACATATAATATCAGAAATGCTACGGAGCTCCCACTCACTTTCTTGTAAATACAGGCTTCTCCAAAAGTCTGTATAAAACCATATGCTTTGATCACACTATCAAAGTGTTTATTCCAACTCCGAGAGGCTTGCACCAGTCCATAAATGGATCGCTGGAGCTTGCACACTTTGTTAGCACCTTTGGATTGACAAAACCTTCTGGTTGCATCATATACAACTCTTCTTCCAGAAATCCATTCAGGAATGCAGTTTTGACATCCATTTGCCATATTTCATAATCATAAAATGTGGCAATTGCTAACATGATTCGAATAGACTTAAGCATCGCTACGGGTGAGAAAGTCTCATCGTAGTCAACCCCTTGAACTTGTCGAAAACCTTTTGCAACAAGTCGAGCTTTGTAGACAGTTATATTACCATCAGCGTCAGTCTTCTTCTTGAAGATCCATTTATTCTCGATGGCTTGCCGATCATCGGGCAAGTCAACCAAAGTCCATATTTTGTTCTCATACATGGATCCCATCTCAGATTTCATGGCCTCAAGCCATTTTGCGGAATCTGGGCTCATCATCGCTTCCTCATAGTTCGTAGGTTCGCCATGGTCAAGTAACATGACTTCCAGAATAGGATTACCGTACCACTCTAGTGCGGATCTCACTCTGGTTGTCCTACAAGGTTCGGTAGTAACTTGATCTGAAGTTTCATGATCATTATCATTAGCTTCCTCACTGATTGGTGTAGTCGTCACAGGAACTGGTTCTTGTGATGAACTACTTTCCAATAAGGGAGTAGGTATAGTTACCTCATCAAGTTCTACTTTCCTCCCACTCACTTCTTTCGAGAGAAACTCCTTCTCTAGAAAGGATCCGAATTTAGCAACAAAAATCTTGCCCTCAGATCTGTGATAGAAGGTGTACCCAATAGTCTCTTTTGGGTATCCTATGAAGACACATTTCTCCGATTTGGGTTCGAGCTTATCTGGTTGAAGTTTCTTTACATGAGCATCGCAGCCCCAAACTTTAAGAAACGACAACTTTGGTTTCTTGCCAAACCACAGTTCATAAGGCATCGTCTCAACGGATTTTGATGGTGCCCTATTTAACGTGAATGCGGTTGTCTCTAAAGCATAACCCCAAAATGATAGCGGTAAATCAGTAAGAGACATCATAGATCGCACCATATCTAGTAAAGTACGATTACGATGTTCGGACACACCATTTCGTTGTGGTGTTCCGGGTGGCGTGAGTTACGAAATTATTCCGCATTGCTTCAAATGTAAACCAAACTCGTAACTCAAATATTCTCCTCCACGATCAGATCATAGAAATTTTATTTTCTTGTTACGATGATTTTCCAATTCACTCTGAAATTCTTTGAACTTTTCAAATGTTTCAGACTTGTGTTTCATCAAGTAGATATACCCATATATGCTCAAATCATCTGTGAAGGTGAGAAAATAACTTGATACCGCCCATGAGCCTCAATATTCATTGGACCACATACATCGGTATGTATGATTTCCAACAAATCAGTTGCTCGCTCCATAGTTCCGGAGAAGCGGCGTTTTAGTCATCTTGCCCATGAGGCACGGTTACGCAAGTACCAAGTGATTCATAATCAAGTGATTCCAGAAGTCCATCAGTATGGAGTTTCTTCATGCGCTTTACACCAATATGACCCAAACGGCAGTGCCACAAATAAGTTGCACTATCATTATCAACTCTGCATCTTTTGGCTTCAACATTATGAATATGTGTATCACTACTATAGATATTGAATAAAAATAGACCACTCCTCAAGGGTGCATGACCATAAAAGATATTACTCATATAAATAGAACAATCATTATTCCCTGATTTAAATGAATAACCATCTCGCATCAAACAAGATCCAGATATAATGTTCATGCTCAACGCTGGCACCAAATAACAATTATTTAGGTCTAAAACTAGTCCCGATGGTAGATGTAGAGGTAGCGTGCCGACCGCGATCACATCGACTTTGGAACCATTTCCCACGCACATCGTCACCTCGTCCTTAGCCAATCTTCGCTTAATCCGTAGTCCCTGTTTCGAGTTGCAAATATTAGCAACAGAACCAGTATCAAATACCCAGGTGCTACTGTGAGCATTAGTAAGGTACACATCAATAACATGTATATCACATATACCTTTGTTCACCTTGCCATCCTTCTTATCCGCCAAATACTTGGGGCAGTTCCGCTTCCGATTGCCGGTCTGCTTGCGATAGAAGCACTCAGTCTCAGGCTTAGGTCCAGATTTGGGTTTCTTCTCTTGGGCAACAACTTTCTTGTTGTTCTTCTTGAAGTTCCCCTTCTTCTTCCCTTTACCCTTTTTCTTGAAACTGGTGGTCTTATTGACCATCAACACTTGATGCTCCTTCTTGATTTCTACCTCCGCAGCCTTTAGCATTGCGAAGAGCTCGGGAATAGTCTTGTCCATCCCTTGCATGTTATAGTTCATCACGAAGCTCTTGTAGCTTGGTGGCAGTGATTGAAGAATTCTGTCAATGACACTATCATCAGGAAGATTAACTCCCAGTTGAATCAAGTGATTATTATACCCAGACATTTTGAGTATATGTTCACTGACAGAACTATTCTCCTCCATCTTATAGCTATAGAACTTATTGGAGACTTCATATCTCTCAATCCGGTCATTTGCTTGAAATATTAACTTCAACTCCTGGAACATCTCATATGCTCCATGACGTTCAAAAGCGTCGTTGAAGACCGGTTCTAAGCCGTAAAGCATGACACACTGAACTATCGAGTAGTCATCAGCTTTGCTCGCCAGACGTTCTTAACGTCGTCGATTTGCATCTGCAGCAGGCCTGGCACCCAGCGGTGCTTCCGGGGCGTAATACTTACGTGCAACAATGTGGATAATCCTCAAATTACGGACCCGATCCGGCGTAATTGCTACCATCATCTTTCAACTTAGCTTTCTCAAGGAACGCATTAAAATTCAGCGGAACAACAACACGAGCCATCTATCTACAACAAACATAGACAAGCAAAAATACTATCGGTACTAAGTTCATGATAAATTTAAGTTCAATTAATCATATTACTTAAGAACTCCCACTTAGGCGAGACATCTCTCTAGTCATCTAAGTGATCACGTGATCCAAATCAACTAAACCATGTCCGATCATCACGTGAGATGGAGTAGTTTCAATGGTGAACATCACTATGTTGATCATATCTACTATATGATTCAAGTTCGACCTTTCGGTCTCCGTGTTCCAGGCCATATCTGTATATGCTAGGCTCGTCAAGTTTAACCTGAGTATTCAGCGTGTGCAACTATTTTGCACCCGTTGTATTTGAACGTAGAGCCTATCACACCCGATCATCACGTGGTGTCTCAACACAAAGAACTTTTGCAACGGTGCATACTCAGGGAGAACACTTCTTGATAATTAGTGAGAGATCATCTTAAAATGCTACCGTCAATCAAAGCAAGATAAGATGCATAAATGATAAACATCACATGCAATTAATATAAGTGATATGATATGGCCATCATCATCTTGTGCTTGTGATCTCCATCTCCGAAGTACCATCGTGATCACCATCGTCACTGGTGCGACACCTTGATCTCCATCGTAGCATCGTTTTCGTCTCGCCAATCTTATGCTTCTACGACGATCGCTACCGTTTGGAGATAAAGTAAAGCATTACAGAGCGATTGCATTGCATACAATAAAGCGACAACCATATGGCTCCTGCCAGTTGCCGATAACTCGGTTACAAAACATGATCATCTCATACAATAAAATATAGCATCACGTCTTGACCATATCACATCACAACATGCTCTGCAAAAACAAGTTAGACGTCCTCTACTTTGTTGTTGCAAGTTTTACGTGGCTGCTACGGGCTGAGCAAGAACCGTTCTTACCTACGCATCAAAACCACAACGATAGTTCATCAAGTTAGTGTTGTTTTAACCTTTGCAAGGACCGGGCGTAGCCACACTCGGTTCAACTAAAGTTGGAGAAATAGACACCCGCCAGCCACCTGTGTGCAAAGCACGTCGGTAGAACTAGTCTCGCGTAAGCGTACGCGTAATGTCGGTCTGGGCCGCTTCATCCAACAATACCGCCGAACCAAAGTATGACATGCTGGTAAGCAGTATGACTTGTATCGCCCACAACTCACTTGTGTTCTACTCGTGCATATAACATATACGCATAAAACCTGGCTCGGATGCCACTGTTGGGGAACGTAGTAATTTCAAAAAAATCCTACGCTGCGCAAGATCATGGTGATGCATAGCAGCGAGAGGGAGAGTGTTGTCCACGTACCCTCGTAGACCGAAAGCGGAAGCGTTATAACAACGCAGTTGATGTAGTCGTACGTCTTCACGGCCCAACCGATCAAGCACCAAAACTACGGCACCTCCGAGTTCTAGCCGAAACTTCTCCGGAACAATTCTGGTGTCCGAATATAGTCGTCCAATATATCAATCTTCATGTCTCGACCATTTCGAGACTCCTCGTCATGTCCGTAATCACATTCGGGACTCCGAACAAACTTCGGTACATCAAAACTCATAAACTCATAATATAACTGTCATCGAAACCTTAAGCGTGCGGACCCTACGGGTTCGAGAACTATGTAGACATGACCGAGAACCATTCCGGGTCAATAACCAATAGCAGAACCTAGATGCTCATATTGGCTCCTACATGTTCTACGAAGATCTTTATCGGTCAAACCGCATAACAACATACGTTGTTCCCTTTGTCATCGGTATGTTACTTGCCCGAGATTCGATCGTCAGTATCTCAATACCTAGTTCAATCTCGTTACCGGCAAGTCTCTTTACTCGTTACGTAATGCATCATTCCGTAACTAACTCGATAGCTACATTGCTTGCAAGGCTTCTAGTGATGTGCATTACCGAGAGGGCCCAAAGATACCTCTCCGTCAATCGGAGTGACAAAACCTAATCTCGAAATACGCCAACTCAACATGTACCTTTGGAGACACCTGTAGAGCTCCTTTATAATCACCCATTTACGTTGTGACGTTTGGTAGCACAACCAAGTGTTCCTCCGGTAAACGGGAGTTGCATAATCTCATAGTTAGAGGAACTTGTATAAGTCATGAAGAAAGCAATAGCAACATACTAAACGATCAAGTGCTAAGCTAACGGAATGGGTCAAGTCAATCACATCATTCTCCTAATGATGTGATCCCGTTAATCAAATGACAACACATGTCTATGGTTAGGAAACATAACCAGCTTTGATTATTGAGCTAGTCAAGTAGAGGCATCTTGGTGACATTAAGTTTGTCTATGTATTCACACATCTATCATGTTTCAGGTTAATACAATTCTAGCATGAATAATAAACATTTATCAAGATAAGAGGAAATAAATAATAACAATATTATTGCCACTAGGGCATATTTCCTTCAGAGATATCCTTAGGTGAAGGTGGCCCGTCCTGAGCAAGGATCGTACTCGGTGCCGGCTGGCTCGCACCGCCCTTGTTATTCTTTCGTTTCCGTCCCTTCTTCTTCATCTGCTGTAATGGGATCGAGTTCTGCTCAGAGACCGCCTTCTTGAGTGTGTTGGAGCTGATAATATTTCACACCTCGGCTATCTCGAGGCTCGGTGAAAGGCGGCAGCTGGGCGTCTCCACGAGAAGCGAACGCATGACGGCGCTTTGTTGCAATTGGGTTTTGCCGCGGTACCAGCAAGATCGTGGTCGTCTTTTTCAGGGTTGGGTTCTTGAGAAGGAGGCCCTAAGAATTCGTCACCGTACCCATGTTCGGCAAAGTACTTATCGACGTTGGTAAATGTACCATCGTCGTTGCCGTCGTCGTCCGGATCTTGTGCCATATGAATGTCCTGATCCTGTGCCATAGGGATGTCCAGCATGTCCGGTAGCGTTGTGGCGGTCTTGCCATGGCTTGGCGCCAACACGACTGGCGGTGTTGTCTATGGGGTGGTGTCCCCCGCCCCCAAACGAATCTGGCTCTTCGGCCAAAGCAGGGGCCAGCTTACGCAGGCGCTGAGGGTCATCACATCATCTTCGTCGGCCCCAGCGGGTCGAATCGGAGGTAACAACTCATCGCAGCCTGACAGCACCCGAACCAGTTCAACCCTATACACGGTGGGTGGCATCGGATTACCGTGGAACACGGGGTTGCCCGGTTGAACGATTCTGCCCTTGGCGACATCGATCAACTCGTCGCCCATGAAATGCAGGAGAGTGCATGGAACGTCGGCGGCGCCCTGCGAAAACATGTAGGGCGTCAGGGATGCCCAGTCAAAGGAAAGGAGATGAAGTCATCGACCGATAGGCTTAGTTACCGTGATGGCGTCGAGCTCGGCTAATGTCGAGGCACCGCCAATGGCGGGCGTGCAACTGAGGGAGGGGCCGCTTGCTGCCGAGGTGCTGGCCGGTGTGCACCTGGGTGCATTAAGTTCCAATGCCCGTGCCGGCGCCGGAGACACCGATACCGCCTCCGCCGGAGACACCAATGGTGCCACCTGCGCGTTGTGTGAGTTGCTGACCGTGAAGCTGGGAACCGGGGGCGGCCCCTGTTGGCCGCCCGCAATCCACGTCTGCAGCCCTGAATCAAGGTAGGCACAATGGCGATGAGCGTCGTTCCCAGTGGTTGTTGCACTTGCTCTTGGACAATCTCCGGAATCCGCGCCACTTGTGCCTTGAGTTCTTGAACCTCGCGCGACTGGCTTTCCGAGCTGGTCTTTCTCTCCTTTCGCCCACCAGCGTTATAGTATGACGACCATTTTGTGGACAAGCCTTTGCCGGCCACACGACCAGCTGACGACGGCTTACTGAGCTTATCCTTATTTTTTATTACGTTCAATGCCCTATTTAGAGTGTTGTCCCAAGGGGAGCTCTGGGACGACCCCGCGCTACTGCTTTCAGTCTCCTGTGGAAGGAATGTGAACCATTTAGAAATTTGGCTTCATTAATTACAATGCAACCATATGGAGCTAATTACGCGGGGGTGTATTCCTTACCAGAACACGCTCAAGCGCCTTGGTCTTTAGATCCGTGGTAAGCTTCTTTGTTACCGGGTCCTCCTTGTACTGGGCCCTGACATAGTTCTTGGTCTGCTTGTCACGGTATTTCTCGAAGTGGGGCGGTAGGCCTTGCTCGGCACGCTCCGCGTCCTCCTTGTCCCATATAGGCTCTGCCACTCTGTAACCGCCGGGACCGAGTTGGTGGACCCCTAAGTTCAAGTCCCGCATTTCTTTCCCCCACTGACTTGATTCCACGGTTGCGCTGCTCTCGCACTTGATCTTGAACTCCTTGTAGTCATCTTCGCTGATCGAAGGATTTTTCGCCTAGATCTTCTCATAACTATCACCTTTGTCAATCATTCTCTTCACCATGCTTCTCCAAGTAGACAGGGCCGTGCTCATCTTCGTGAGGGCGGCACTGTTCACTTTATTCCCTGAGAGGCATGTGTTTGCAAAGTCGGCGAGGAACTTGTATCGTTCGTGCAGCTTCATGAAGAGGAGGCTATGCAAATTCCCTCGGTCCTTATGCCTTAAGTTTTCGGTGTTGATCGAGATGGTGCTCCAGAGAATGCACCCGAGCTGAACCGAGTACCCCTTGACTAATTCTTTGGGCGCCGTTGGATGCCCGTCCGAGTTCACTTCAGTAAATTCCTCCTTGGCGGTGCCGGGCACGTTCGGGCGCCGGTCCTTCCGTTGCCTCTTCGGTTGGCTGCCATCTGTGTGTGCGCTGCCATCATCAGTGGTGGCATCCTCGGCGGCACCATCAGTGGTGTCATCGCAGACGCCACTAGGGGGTGTGTAGTCAGGATCGATGTCTTCCGCGACGTCCTCATAGCGGTGAGGTTCTTCCTCCATCTCCTGGGACAGCTCCCAAAATTGCTTGCCCGAACCGCCGGCCTCATCGGTGTGGGCCATGTTTCGCTCTAAATAGGAAAAAAGTTTGGTCAAAAAGTTGGTTATTCTCAAGGGTGTTAGTAGAATAGAACCACCATCAAAACCGGTTTATAGGGTTAGCACTCCTAGGAGTATGTACTCCTTGTGGTATGTGTCGTCCGATTCAATTAGTCATCGGATATTTTGTCATCAAAACCTAATTAAATTTTAATTAGAAATATAATTAACTATGTCTGGATAGATCTACTAGATGTTGGAAGTTTGTTGAACCAATCCATATATATTTATAGAACATGCTAAAACTAGAGTTAATGTTTAAAAGATGTGAATATTTTTAAAAGTATTTGAATCTGTCCCTAAGCAACATTAAAAATGGTTAACGAGTAAAAAACTTCATATTCAAATTCTACAAATTTTTCTAACCAATTTTCATATATAACATTTTAAAATTGGATATACAGTTTAAAAGATATGAATACTTAGAAAAAATGAATCTGTAAAAAAAGTTTATTTTCTAGACATACAACGGGTTTATTAACCAAAACCTCAGGGGATTTTCTGCAAAATCAAAATGTTTTATGTTCTTACTTAAAATAGGACCATGGGTTGATTAACCGAAACCTCATGGGGGTTTCTACAAAACGCAAAACATTTTTCTACTCACACTTAAACGAGACCGCGGATTCATTTTGGGGAAGTGCGAGGTTTTTGTTTTGGCAAAAAGCGCAACGGACGGCCAGAAACAATGCTCCCTTTAATAGTAGAGATAGGTATAGAGATGTAGATATAGATGTACAACCATAGAAAGTTCCGGTGTACAATCAAGATACGGAGAAATGTTAAAAAAAGTGTGAGCAAGCAAACAATGAAGTACGTAACCTATTTGAGCAATGTTCGGGCAAGATAATTGAGAAGTTGTTCGCCCATTAGAACGAAGTTCGGTAAAGTGACCAAAAAGTTTACAATTTCAACAATGGTTGTTTCTCCTTAGTGAGGACAGAAAAGTTCTTACAAGTTAAAAAATCGAATGACTGAAAACCAAGCACTCATGAACGAAAAAGGGGTGCAGCCAAATTATTTGGGAAGTGAAGAGAGAAATTCATTGGGAAGGAAAGGACGTGCCCTGTGATTTTGGCCTGAAACTGACAAAATTCACCTCATAAATTTCCATCGGACCAACAGTTGAACAGCTGATCTTCAGAGCAACGCACGGCAAATCAACAAGTTTTAATTCAGGAACATAACCACCACTGTTTATTTATTCAGAGAACACATGCTAGGGCTGGACGACATGGTGCTGGAGATCCAACGCGTCCTCCTCTTCCCACCCCACCCCTGGCCCTCCGGTTGCACTCCCACTGCCTCCCCTTAGCTTCAGTGAGTGACGGCTGGCTCCCACACTTCCGTCGATGCGTGCTCATGGAGGAGCTGCGCGATAATTATTTTCTAGACAGCTTTGTAACTGACTTTTTTGCATACACATATATCACAAGCGAAAGTGAAAGTAAAATTGATGACACAGTAACATTATTTTTATTCCAAGTGAAGTTAAATAGATGTTACAACAACACCATTTCATGTAGAACAAACAAATTATGAATCATTGGCCCTATATGGTGCTAGCAAGGCAAAAGTTAAGTTTGACCAACATGCCCACCGCAAAGTTTTCATCTAACAACTTTTTCGCCTCCATAGCAAGAAGGCCCAACCAACAGTCGATGAAAGGTTTGTCAACTTTCTCCACACAGGAAGGCAGCTCAGAAGACAACAACCCATCATCGGCTCTGCCCTTGCGACCATGGTACTCCTTTATCATTGTGTCACATATGTTGAGGATGCTCACCATGCGGTTGTAGTCCACCATGCAGAAACTGAGGGCACGCATTGTAGCCGTGCCATTCTTGGTGTCGTGCAGCATTTGTTTGACATTGTCATTGGCCGCGGCAACTTGGCCCTTGAGTATGTCGATGGCGACGTGTACCAGGCTATGGATATCTTTAGCCTCGGCGCTCCGATTGTCCAACTTGAGGGTCGACACACAAAACTCCTGCGTGATTGGGTTGGGGTCGTATATTTGGTTTTTCATTGAGGCATTCTTGCATGCTTCCAAAATGAAGTTGGTGACCTTGGGTTTGACACCCCCGGAGGCACTGGATTTGGCGGCGAGGGTATTGGAAAGGAGCATAATAGCGATGGCAGAGAAGAGGATGGAGGTCGCCGACATTGTTGTCATTGCTATAAGGCTAGTTGGAAGTCTTGAAATGTATTGAAGCTGGGGAAGGTGGAGATAAATGGATATAGAATGATGAGTAGGAAGAGATGGATTGATGAAGAGATGTGCGTGGGTTGAGATTTTTATATACAAATCAGTGGCGGTTCAGAAATGCAGTGGGCTGCTTAGCCATAGATATATTCAAATTAATGGTGCTAGCTATAAAAATATGTTGATCCTTGTTTTGGATCTTGTATTAGTGCCCTCTATATTCACAAATATATGGATGCTTATTTTAGATCTTCCCCGTATTAACACACATTAAAGTTCCCATATGTTCAATAATGCAATAAGTCTTGATTACGGATTTCCAAATAGTTAGAACCCATAGAATGCGTGCACACAGATATGTGGGTCTTCAATTTGGATCTCCTCACAATAATACTTCCTACTAATTTGACACACAGATATGTGGGTGTTCATTTTGGATCTCCTTTTGTATAAGTCTCCTTTGGTGCACATTAATACTTCTTATTTGCATTGGTGTGTTGTAGATATCCTTTTGTATTACCGATTTTCTATCTCTGTGCTACATTTAGAATCGATCAAATTGACCCTCAGCAATTCAATGGTTGCACACAGTTTTTTTTTTTTTTTTTTTTTTTTTTGCAACTTCCAAGTTGTACATCTCTAGAACCAAACTTACAAATAACGCCTCAAGGTGCAACCATTTAGTTTCAAACTTGGAATTCTAATAATAAAAATTACAGGAAATTAAAATTTCCTAAAATGCATGTGATCTGTTGCTCTTAGCTAAATTCTTTAGGAGTCATTGAATTGTTTGAAAGTGTGGCTCAAATAAAACTTTGGCAATTATAACAACTACAGTTGTCATTTGGGGATTATTTAAAAACACAAAAGTTGATCCACACAAATATGAGTAACCTTGTGTGAATTGTTTTTGGGATGGAAGTAAAATTATGTAAGCCCCAAATATTGGAAACCTTAAAGTCATCTAAAGTTTAAACAGAACCAAAAGGGAAATTGGGAACTAAAATAAATCCCTCAAAATGAGCTGACAAACCAAATATTTCAAATGGGCAGGATCATACAGATACCATAAAACTCGAATAACAAGAGAAGCCCAATTTGGAAAATGAGAATGAATCAAGTGAGAACTAATACATAGTGCTTATCATTTATTATGGCAGGAAAATTTATTTCAATAAATCCTAAATAAAGGTTTAAACTTCTGGTAATACCCTAAAATAAAATTGGAGCAAGTTTGATGTTGAAACTAATTCGATATTCGTACAGAAATGGAAAGAGAAACCAAAAAAAAATGTAAGGGGACTGCTACACGTCCGCCGGCGGATTTTCTTAAAAGATCGGCCGGGTCGCTAGCCCCGAAATCTGGCGTCTTCGTATGGCTCACGGGCATGCTAATTTTTGCAACAGAGTTCATGTTGCAGAATATTTTCTGCAACTGACATCGTGTTGCGGAGACATTTGTGGACTTTTTTTTGCCAGAAATGTCATATTTTTGCAACAAAGATCACGTTGCGGAAATGTCTGTAGGTTTTTTTTTGCAACAGATGTCATATTGTAGATTATTTTTACAACAGAAAGCATGTTGCAAAGACGAACAAAAAAGAAAAAAGAAAGGAGTGGCTCTTAGTCATTAGTGCTTTTTTTGCGGGACCTATTATTTTCTTAAGAGTTATTTGTGCAACAAAGGTCATGCTGCAGAAAAATATTTGTAACAGAGGTTGCCTTACAGATTTTTTTCTGTCTTTTACATTTCTGCAACATAGTGATGTTGTGGAAAGATTTTTGCAACAAGGATGATGTTGCAGAAAAATATAAAAAAAAGATCAAGTTATATACATGCTGGCCACTTATTGGTGCTTCATATGTTTGTAACATTTCCGGTGTTACAAACTTGTGTGTACAACTTGCCCAATGTTATAAAAATTGTTGAACTGTCTCACGTAGCGTTATGTGTCGTATGATTAAAATTAAATCGGACAACCACAGAGGTGGTGGATACGAGCGACTCATCCACCGGTTGGAAGGTAACGTTTCCCAAAAGGAAACAAAAAAGAGAACGACCAGGACCAGCCAGCCAGGCTAGCTAGCCCAGCAAGCCCAACCCAACAGTAGTGTGCAGCCCATCATCCCAGCCGTCGAAGCAGTACATGTCATTTTATCCAACCGGCGGATCAGCATCCGACGGCTAGCGCGTGGCCCGCAGACCTCTCTCTTCTCACTCTCTGTCACTGCTAGGTGGGACCACCCACGTCTTTGTCAACCTCTAGCCAAGATCCCCAAGCCCACGATCTTTTCACGACCCGAGCGCTTATTGCACGTTCCCAATGTCCCAATGCACGACCAGCCCCGTGGCCATGCCCTATAAGATCCCCTCCCGGCCTCATCTATTCTCCCCTCTCCGCGTCGGACATTGCCACCAGGCTGCTCTGGGCCCGATTCGATTAGTGTAGAATAAGTCCACCTTTACAGTTTATGCCTCCTTCGAACCCGCACTCCTTTTGAGGCATTAAACAGTGTAGTGTGCTCTAAATTCTCACCCTAGTTACCAATGTAGTGACATATTATCCCCATGTAACTTTGAGAACCATTTTTCAAGTACATATTTAGACAAGATAATTTTCCTTTACAAGGGTATTTATTTTGTGCCTCACATTCCCCTCTATTCAATTTCATGAATATTTAGAAGTATCTAAAATGACAACACTTTACCCTAACCCCCCCCCCCCCCCCCCCCCTATGTTTGGAAGGAAATAATCCATGAAAAGACATACTTGTAGTTTCTAGGGTGAACAATGTCCATCTAAAGATTTCCAAAATAAATTAAGACCATCTGCATCGATGAAATTTTATTACAGTATGAATTTTAATTGCCAAACTAAGAAATATTTTTTTAGATGGCAAACAACTAAAATTTGACAGCAAGTTTTCGTTGACATATTATAGAGGCAAGTTCATCTGTAGCACCGAAAAAATATTGTAACCTATTTAATTATTTGCGCCCATCTCGGATAATAATAATAA
Organism: Aegilops bicornis; assembly: GCA_021605145.1. Taxonomy (NCBI): domain Eukaryota; kingdom Viridiplantae; phylum Streptophyta; class Magnoliopsida; order Poales; family Poaceae; genus Aegilops; species Aegilops bicornis. The sequence goes on from CM038675.1 coordinate 14,844,051, forward strand.
TAATAATAATAATGCACATTTAGTAACTCAATTTTTTTTCAATAAATAAATCACATCTTACTTTATTCATACCTTTAATTGATGATCTTTATTTTATTGGAAATCGATCCATGCAGAAGACACACTAATTAAGTAGTAGTACAATTGTAAGTGAATCCAACCTGTACATATATGCATACAATGGGCATTAATCAATAGCATTTCCGTGACCAAGATAATTAGATTTATGCACCATACCGATGCACTATATATAAATCACAACCTACCTACACCACCAACCATCTCCTCCTTCCTCTCTATTTTGTCCAAATTGTATATTTTCCCTGCCGTATGGCGGCAACAACACCTATGTCTTCCATGGCCATCTCAACCATGGTTGTCATGCTCCTTTCTTCTGCCATGTCTTCCCATGCCAGCGGTGGCGGGGAGAAGGACAACACAAGCCTCGTGATGGAGGCGTGCAAGAACATCTCAGGCGAGCAATTCAAGGTGGGCTTCCTGCCAGAATTCTGCGCATCGACGCTCCTATCAGACCAGCGGAGTGCCGAGGCGAAGGACTGCCGCGACCTTGCACTCATCACTGTCGACATACTCAAGGTGCATGTAGCCGCCATGGTAGGCAAGGTGGACAACATGCTTCGCGAAGGCGGCCGAATCGCCACGAAGGATAAGGTAGCAGCTCGTGCCCTCAGGTTGTGTCGGGCGGACTATGGCGGCATGGTGAACACGCTCCAAATCTGCCACAACATCATCCAGGACTTCGGCCGCAAAGGTAAGCATGGGCCGACGCCCTCTGAGCTACCAGAGTGCATTGAGAAGACGAACCACAACATCAAGGACTGCACTGCCGAGGTCTGTAGCACGTCGGTGGCGGGGACGATGGCTACGGCAAATGAAATACTAGAGAAGCTGGCAATCATCAGCAAAGCTTTGATAAATCTCTTCTTGGCCGGCAAGAAGGATGGTAACTAGGAGCTATCTATAATTAGCATCGTGTGATGTGAGGATGGAATTTAATAAATACTACTCACACAAAAAATGTTAATAAATTACAAAACAGTAAGACGTAGGGAGCTATGCCTCTCCACCTCCTACCCGTCTGATTTGGGCATGCACGGCCTGGATCACCTCTACATCCATCCCTGCCCAATTTTTACCGAGAGACAGCTACCGAACGTAAACTAGGCCACTACTCTGTCAATGACTTCACCGATTTCCTGTGAAGTGGGCCAACCACACTCTGGGCCAGGGTAACTACGTTCGCAAACCCAGCCCAGCGCCATGGCCACCCAAACCCCCTCATGTTTTTTGGTCACCATACAAGAGAATTTAATAAATTTACCCATATGTTTCTTGGTCACCAAAGAATGGAATTTAATAAATTTGATCAGAAATAATGTGATGCTAGGGGACCATAGAAGTTAAGAGCCGAAATAGAAAGGAAGAGTGGGCACAAAAATTATTTGGAATAATTCCGTAAAATAATCAAATACAAAAGACGGATGAGTTCAAACTTTAAGAATCACTTACAAATTACCAAGTAGGGAAATGTTTCTTCATATAACACACAGAAAAAAATAGACAACCATCCTTAGAAATTACAAATTTCATACATTAGAAACATGATATGAGGTGTATGTGTTATATTGTTCCAACAATTAGTAGAGCGCACAAACAAAGATCCTTTCCAAGATGTAGAACACGTCGTTCCTAGTTAAAATGCAGAGGTGATCTGATGTTGTCAAATAGAGTACATGCAGACATAAGTAATAATTGGGGCGGTGATTTTTTAGGACAAAAGCGTCCCATACAGCTGCCATCAGGAGAGATGAGGGGCAACGATAATAGATGAGACCATGAGAAGAACTTATGGAAAAGAAAGAAAAACTAATGCTCTGCTTGATTTGTACATCAAATCATCTTGTTCTTGTATCATGGCTACGTCATGTAACATCAACCGCATCAAATGGCTAGGTCATGAAATCTTATCAAAATTTTCTAGATCAAAGCTGCTTCATTCCAACTATCTGACACCAAACTTAAGCAAGCAATGGAAGTTCTAGTAGGATATCAAGTAGCAAAAACAATGCAAGTACAGTTCACAAAAGCATAACTTGTAATTCTATTATAATAAATACTATTTGATCACGAAGCAATTTCATCCATAGATTAATCCAAAAGTGATATACAACTTGATTTATTACAATGAGCCCTTCCCTTGGTAGTATCCAAGAATGGTACAACTGAGAACACAATACTTAGGTTTTCACCAAGGGAATGAAACATTAATCTTCATTGGCCAATTGAACGGAAAAAAAAATATAGGGTGCACTAAAGTGTGATTGAGTTGCGATAAATGATCTATCTTATGTAATAACTAAACCTAATAAATTAGTACACAACAACCTCTCTTTTTATCTGTTTTTTAGATAGCTAATGACACATGCCAACTGGTTACCTCTATCTAACAAATCGAATTACAGAAACACTGAAGTTATGGTGTAAATTCTATGGTCAGTAACAAACGGTTAAACAGACTTCACTGGAATCAGAAAAATAGTCTCAAAGTGGTATGCAGAAGTTATGGAGACGCTCAAGATCGGATTGAAAATTAAAGTTAAATTAGAATTCCAAAATATTCATGCACCTTGTCAAGGTCTGTTTCCTCAAAGCTAAACCTTTATCTATGAAACCCATTTCTATTTTGAGTGTTATCTCTAAAACTCATTTCTATTTGCCTGCAAAATAAAAAGATCACTCCGCAAATATAGAATGTGACACTATCTTATTAGCATGCATGGAGAGAAACTTTTTGTGCAATGAAAGTTGATGATATAGCAAATTGCACAAAAACTACAATAAATTATAGTATAAGAAGGGGAGCAACACTACAAAAGTCAACCTAAAGTGTAATAGGGAAGGGGAAACAAAGCCCTGATGAAGAATGGGGCAGAGGGATCTCAGAAAAAAATATTGCATAAATGAAGTTGTGCATGTTTCTCGGTATATATATGCCACACACACTATAAGAAAGTCACCAACTGATGCGATAACCAACGTCTCAAACGTATGATCTGCTACACTTTTTAGAAGCACGTTTGAAATTTAGAAATACTTACAACTAACTAATTGGCCCTGGATGGAACCAAATGTAAACAAGAATTCCGTTGATTGACACCAAATGCAACTACCTAGCTGAAGCAAAGGTGCTATTGTCAATTTGAATCAAGTACAGTTTCCATCTCTCAAGAAACATGTAGTTTATCTGACTGAAGCACATAGCAGCAAAGATTTTGTTAGCATAACAATGTTCTGTTGATCACTGCTTCGACTGCAAAGTAACGTTAATACGTCAAATATGACCGAGCTGAAGATAAGGAATCAGTCAGTACACATGAAGAAACAAAATTCAAAGAGTCTCATTCAGGGGTGGTCCGCAGACCTCACGACAGCGGTTTTGATAGGATGGACATCGTCAAGTATACCCGTTCCAAATTTCATTCCAATCAAATGATCCGTAGCGGCCAATACATCTCGTGGTAACAAGAATGTATTGTTCTGAGGTATATCAAGATTAAGTCTCTGATTCATATTTCGTCGACCAATCCTTCCTAATTCACATTTTTGTTGAAAAAATTTCTTTTGTAATTCCTCGCATAAGGACTCCGAAAATACCAGGTCCCCACTCACCTTTTAGTCGAGAGGCACTGCAAAACCAGAAGCAGGGTGCTGAATGCGGCGGAGGCGCGGAGCCATCTCCAAAACATGTACCACAAAAGAGCATCAACTTGCTTAATTTCATTTGCATGTCTGCAATCCGAACAACAATTATGTGTATCATGAAAAGTTACTGGAATAGATGAAACACCTTCCTTGGAGTTTACAGTTATACGCAATTATAGAGTGTGGATTAGTAACCCAAGGGCAAACCATTGTGCATGTTACACATACTTGAATATAATACAAACACATGAATTTAAGGGGGGATTGTTAGGAACTCAATGTTTGGTCATATCGACATAAGATTTCAATTCTTAATCTGTAAAATAGGACCAATAGCGAAAATTGCAGTCTTGATCTGGAGGACCTAAAAGCGAGGATGTACCGATGTAGTACAAAAGAAAAGGTAAAATCCAAGGAACTCGCTGATGAGGAAAACAATGGACAAGAGCTACTGTAGAGGACGAGTTTGACGGAAGCAGCAGCTATCAAAATCTCAAAGTTTTGGGTGAAAATCATCCTGCTAAATTTTGAGATTCAGACAACACATGAGAGGCATGGAAGATTAGGCAAAACTGATAGGATGGTGGCCAATCTAAGATGATGACTACCTGCTTGCCGAGGATGACGAAGCCGGGGCTCTCCTGGAGCGCAAGGGCGCGGAGGATCTTGGCGACGGCGAGGGGAAGGAGAAGGCGGGCCAGCTCGGGGTCTTGGACAATGCGGTCGGCGCCCATGGCGAGCGCGGACCGCGAAGCCCAGCAGACACCCCATCCCTTTCACCGGACTCCCGCGACTGTTGGGACCCCATCGAGCGCCCGAGCCATTCCCCTTGTCGATCTCTCCCGCACGGACCGTCGAAGCCGGCCTCCTCTCGAATCAAATCGCCTTCGTCTCGCAGCGACCTAGGCCATTGCGCTTCTTTTATTTTTTGTGAGGGTTTAGGGTGGTTAGATGAACTAGTCGTCAACCCGTGCAACTGCACGGGCTAGCTATCTCTCTATTCACATAATATATCACAATAACTGAATCATTAGATACAACACAACTTATTATTCTATCATCATTGAGATCCTTTTCTCTGGATTTTTAGAAGTGGATTTTTATATCTGGAAGTTTGATAGAATGTATGTATGGTACACAACTATGTATAACAAAAGTATGGCTTATAAATTTGGTCACAAATCAATATGGTAACCACTTATGGTGTTGTTATATGTGGCAATATCGTTTAAATAATAATGCTTCCGGTTATATCTTGACGGATTTTTTTTCATCCTTTCAGTGCTCCCCTAAAAAATACATACGCATTGCTAAAGACCATGTGAAAGAAAGTGCATCAAAGTTCCTTTTCATCTACTGTGGAAGTCAGATTCTTTTCTTTTTTGTTCGCAAAAAAAGTCTTTTGTTGTGGAAAAAAATGATGGTCATTTAATTACTTGTCTATAAGGGTTGCAAGTTGCAAATGTTATGATGTTCTATGTCAAGGAATCACATAGGTAGAAAAGCTTGGAAGAAATGGTAGCCCACCACATTCGTAATGGCTAAAGATAAAAGTGTGAGGAGAAGGTAAGTATAAAAAAAATAAAGGCTTTGTCAAACATGGTCCGACTCCATAAAGCTCATCTTCACTATTGTCCATCTTGGCAACCTTTTTAGAGTAGAAAAATCTGCATAATAATGTGACAGAAACTACTATTACTCTACTTGCTGTTATGAACAGATACTACAACTACAAAACTATATGCATTAGTCGTTCCTTTTACTTTCCTTTTGTGCTAAGAATAAAATATAGTAATTCGAACACTAGTGTGAAACATTTTGGTACAGTATGTTAAATGATGGCGCTCATATATATGGCTCTTATTAAGAAACTTGAATAAATAAAAATACCTCATTCCGTTCAAATTTATATTGTTCTGATGCAGATTTGGTACCAATTCATGTAGCATAACAACAATTTCAGTGCAATGTCAATAGCAGCTTATAAAATTTAGAGGTACAAACAAATGACGATCCTGGTCAACTGTTTTTTAGGTTCTCGATCCCTATTGATTGACCCGTGAACAGAATACATACCAGGCATCCATGGTGATCCGCGCTCTGCGTCGCCCAAAGCAAGACTTCACGTTGATTCCGAGTTCTCACGGGAAGCATCATGCAAAGATGTGCCGCGGGAACCAGGAATTTGGCCTCGGCAACTCACTCGGCATGGACATGATGGCTGTGGCCCTGCTGTCTGCACTCCCGCTTCCGCATCTGACAGCTGAGTCGCCCAAAAAAAACCAGAGCCGCGAGACTGAAGCAGGTTCGTACTGCAGCCAATCTTCCGTGGTCCCTCTGCTAGATGCAAATCAGGAGGAAGAAGACCGCGATTTTGGCAGGAGCCCAATTAATTTGTGGCCGCATTAAAATCTTTTCAGGGGCATGTAATTTTGGTAGGAGCCCGAGTAATTTGTGGCCGCATTAAAAAAATCAGGGGCATGTATTTCAATGTTCCTCGATCCGTGACAACCTTCCAAGTATGAAGTTACTGATTCTATTACCCAAAATTTCTCACGGGATACTTACCTTCCATGTAATCTGAAAAAATTACAGAATTAAAGAACCAAATCTACAGAAAAACTTACCAGAAGGATATGGGAGATGCCATCACGTCTCCATTGTGGGATGGCACAACCTATTGTCTACTTTGACTTGTTGCCATCTGACTGCACAGACACAGAGATGAAAGAGGCGGAGGTAATTTATAGGAAAAACCTAGCGATAAAGAGAGCCGAGCAGTCCATGTAAAAAGGCTGCGTGGAGGTAGAGGAGGGCATAGGAGTACACGAGATACAAGAGTAGCCTAGGAAGAAAGGCTGCGTTGAGATGTAACTTGTTTTTTCTTTCACAATTAAGCAATATTAAAACATAGGAATTCTAAGGGTTAATCTAAACCGTAATAATTCGGCCCTACGTAGATGAACGGCTCTTAATTTCTAATTAACGTGATAATTTCTAGGGAGTCTATAATTAGTATAGGTATAGATAGATGGGCTATGGATGGGTTGGCCCAAGAGGCCCAATGCACTAGAGGTGTCCGTTTTGGCCCGTGGAGCAGCAACCCACAGGACAGCTGGGCCAGATTAGCCACACTGCGAAGCAGATCGCTTTTCACATTAAATCTGACGACCGGCCAGGAACTTCCAGATTGCAAAAACGGACGGCCGGAAATCCAAATCGCTGTGAGGACAGGGATTTATACTGTCCTTAATTGGTCGCCACACAGTTTCAGGTCTGCTGCCTTTTGCCCCCAAACCCAAAATTTATGTCTTACCAATCAGCTGCATCTTTTTTTGCTTCGCTATCGAAGACGCGCTTAATATTTACATGAACAATTGCCATTCCCATGCAAGATCCGTACGTAGCATTGACGGGCCCTAGTCGCGCCATTGCCGTGTCGAGGGAGCTTTCATACATCGAGCTCCCGCTCAAGGTGAAGGGTGCGACTAGAACTAGATCCTATGATAGAGATTTGAGCGATCTGGTCCTGAGATACAGGACCGGATTATGTCTCGCAGGCATTTACCCCAGCAGGCTCAGCACACTTGAACTCAAATCCAGTCATATTAATCGCTCCGTGGATGCCACGGTCCGCATCAAAATAACCCGCGAGTCGTGACCAGATGGTTTCCGAGGCGTGTTCACCGCCGGCACCGGCAGCACCGATGGCCGGCCAAATTTCGTGTTTTGACTTTTTTGCATACTATTTCAGAATCTGACCTCGGTTTGAATTTTTTTTAAGATTTGACCCTTTTTCCTACCGCCAGGGCCTCTGGCGGTTGGGTTATGCAGCCTACCGCCAGGGCCTCTGGCGGTAGGGTACTTATCCACGTCAGCACGCATAAACGGGCGCCGTCGCACCCTACCGCCAGGGCACGCACCTGTCGGTAGTCTGTCTAACTGTAACACCCCGGATGTAACTTTCCATATTTGTAACTCCAACTCTTGCCATTTTCGGCATTGTGATATGATATTCCCTTCGTGGTTGGTTTGTCTTTCGTTTTGCATTTTGTCCATGTCATGCATCTCATATCATGTCATCATGTGCATCTCATTTGCATACGTGTTCGTCTCATGATTTCGAGCATTTTCCCCGTTGTCCGTTTTGCAATCCGGCACTCTTATGTCCCCCGGCGTCCCCTTCTACGTTTTTTCGTGAGCGGGTACTAAACTTTCTCGGAATGGACCGAGGTTTGTCAAGTGGCCTTGGTACACCACCGGTAGACCACCTGTCAAGTTTCGGGTCATTTGGAGCTCGTTTGGTACTCCAACGGTTAACCGCACTCTCGCAAAGGCCTTTTTTGAGTTGCAGCCCAACATCCCTCCAAAACAGCCCAATAACCCATCTAAGTCACTTCCATGCTCTCCGTCGTCAGATCACGATCGTGTGGGCGAAAACTACACTCCATTTGGAGCTTCCTAGCTCCTTCTACCTATAAAACACCCCTCCCGAAATTTCGGATCAATCCTCCTCCAAACCCTAGCCTCGCTCCCTCTCCGCCACGGACACGTCCGGCGAGCAGACACGCCCGCCCGCCACCGGATGAATCAGGCGCGCCACATGGCGCCGCCCACACAGCCCGCCGCCCGGCCCATGAGGCCCGCCTTGGCCCTCCGCGCTCCCGGGCCGCGCCCGCCCGCCAGCCGATCTCGCCGCCACCGCCTCGGTCTCCGCCCCGTCGGCCACCTCCGCCGGCTCGGACCCCGCGCTGATCGCCGCCCCGGCCTCTCCTCCCTCCGCCGGCGCCCTCTCCCACTCCGGCATCGCCTCGGCTTCCGCGCCGAGCCGGATCTCCAGATCCACGAAGGGTTGACTTTCCCCTCCCCCGAGATCCTCTAAGTCATTTTCTGTCAGTATTTTATTGCATATTTATCGTGCCATAACTTTGCACCCGTGGCTCCGTTTGGGGCGTATAGCATACCGAATTGTTCGCCTCGAAGAGTAGATCATTTCATTCCATTGCATAATTTTCAGTTCAGCTCATTTTGATGCCCGAAATGCTGTTAGAAGAGGGCTATGTGATGTTAGTTTCAGATTCTTATCAGAACATGCACTTTTGTCATTTTGGCCATGATTGATGTGTGCACCCTATGATCTTGAGCCCTACATGTGTTTTGTAATATGCCATGCCATATTTACAGCGGAGTATGCCATGTATTTTTGTGATCTCTGTGGTGACTAGCACAAGCATGCAAACCAGGCTTCATGATGTTGCTGATTTCAGCCCCTGTTTTGCTGATATTTTTATGCCATGTTAACTTGATGCTACCGAGAGATCCATGCATATTTTGAGATACTTCAGTAAGGATGTTTTGAACATATGGTTATGCTCTATCCATCCATGCCCTTGTTTGCAATTATAGAGTGCCATAGCTTGAGTCAATCGAGCTCTACTTTTGCTATAAAATGTTTCCTGGCAGATTGTTTACATGTTATTCAATTTTGCCAAGGTTGTTGTAGTTGATCCGTATATACTATAATGTTGTTCTTGCCATGTGTAGCTTCTATGCCATGTCTTCTTGATGGATGTATGCTTAGTGTATCATGAAATGCTCTGTAGTGAGTGCATCGAGCTCTTAAACATGCCTACTTGTTATCTGTTTTTGTCATGCCCTGTTGCTGAATCTGTTAACGAAACTTGCGATATTGACATGGGGGCTATCATATTTTCTGGTCCCTTTTGGCTCATGGTTAGTAAGGGACTTTTGTTCTATGCTTTGAGTAGATTCATGCCATGCCTTGTTTTGCTATTATAAGTTCATGTAGCATGTAGTTTGCTTGCTCTGAACATTGCTTCCTGATGCTGATTCTGCCATGTTCAGTATTTTCACTAAGTCTGTGAAGCTGATATATTTTGCACTTTTGCCATGCTTGTTTGGACCTGTTATGATGTGATTTAGCCGTAGCTCAGTATTCATCTTTTGTCAAGCATCTCGAGTAGATCACTGCCATATGGCTTTCTGGTATGTTTGGGTGCAGTAGCGTATTTTCTTGTTGCTTGCTATGTGGTATCATGCTGTTAATGGCAGATTTGTGCCATTTTTGTTTTGCTTGTCATTTGCAAACCGTGCATCCTATTCCGGTGATCTTTATATCGATTTCAACCGAAATCATCTCACCTTTGCAGTGGCATACTTGGTTTGCCAAGTTCATGCCTGGTTCATCATTTTCCTTCCGGAGCACGCATACGCATTGCATATCACATCTCGCATATCATGCCATGTATTGCATCATGTTGCTTGTGCATTGCACCGTGATTTATTGTGGTTCCTTATTTTGTGTTCTTGCTTTGGGTAGAGCCGGGAGACGAGTACGTGAACGAGGAACCTGTTGAGAACGCTTACGAGGATCAAGCTTTCGACAACTCTGAGAACTTTGCAGGCAAGATGACCATACCCTCGAAATCACTTCTATCTTTGCTTGCTAGATGCTTGCTCTTTTGCTATGCCTATGCTACGATGCCTATCACTTGCTATATCATACCACCCATATTGCCATGTCGAACCTCTAACCATCCTTTCCTAGCAAACCGTTGTTTGGCTATGTTACCGCTTTGCTCAGCCCCTCTTATAGCATTGCTAGTTGCAGGTGAAGATGAAGTTTGTTCCTTGTTGGAACATGGAGATGTTGTTCCTTGTTGGAACATGTTTACTTGTTGGGGATATCACAATATATCTGCTATAATTAATGCATCTATATATTTGGTAAAGGGTGGAAGGCTCGACCTTATGCCTGGTGTTTTGTTCCACTCTTGCCACCCTAGTTTCCGTCATACCGGTGTTATGTTCCTTGATTTCGCGTTCCTTACACACGGTTGGGTGATTTATGCGACCCCTTGACAGTTCGCTTTGAATAAGACTCCTCCAAAGAAGGCCCAACCTTGGTTTTACCATTCGCCACCTAAGCCTTTTTCCCCCGGGTTTTCGCGAGCCCGAGGGTCATCTTTATTTACCCCCGGGCCAGTGCTCCTCCGAGTGTTGGTCCAAACTAGAGCACCGTGCGGGACCGTCCCTTGGCAACTTGGGTCACGTTGGTACCTGTACGCTTCGCTTATCCGGTGTGCCCTGAGAACGAGATATGTGCAGCTCCTATCGGGATTTGTCGGCACAGTCGGGTGGTCTTGCTGGTCTTGTTTTATTGCTGTCGAAATATCTTGTAGTCCGGGATTCCGAGACTGATCGGGTCTTCCCGGTAGAAGGAATATCCTTCGTTGACCGTGAGAGCTTATTATGGGCTAAGTTGGGACACCCCTGCAGGGTTTTATCTTTCGAAAGCCGTGCCCGCGGTTATGAGGCAGATGGGAATTTGTTAATGTCCGGTTGTAGAAAACCCGAAGTTGACCTTAATTAATACACATCAACCGCGTGTGTAATCGTGACGGTCTCTTCTCGGCGGAGTCCGAGAAGTGGACACGGTGTTGGAGTTATGTTTGACGTAAGTAGTTCAGGATCACTTCTTGATCGCTACTAGCTTCACGACCGCGCTTTGCTTCTCTTCTCGCTCTCTTTCGCGAATGTAGCCACCATATATGCTAGTCGCTTGCTGCAGCTCCACCTCACAACTCTGTCCTTCCTATAAGCTTAAATAGTCTTGATCTCGCGGGTGTGAGATTTCTGAGTCCCCGTGACTCACAGATTCTACCAAAACAGTTGCAGGTGCCGACGATGCCGGTCAGGTGATGGACGCAACCGAGCTCAAGTGGGAGTTCGACGAGGAACGTGGTCGTTACTATGTGTCTTTTCCTGATGATCGTGAGTGGAGCCAGTTGGGACGATCGGGGATCCGTGTAGCATTTGGGGTATCTTCTTTATTTTGGTTCCGTAGTCGGACCTTGAGTGTAATCTGAATGATGGATGTTTATTTATGTATTGTGTGAAGTGGCGTGTAAGCCAACTATGTATCTCTTTCCCTTATGTATTACATGGGTTGTGTGAAAATTACCTCACTTGCGACATTGCTTTCAATGCGGTTATGCCTCTAAGTCGTGCTTCGACACGTGGGAGATATAGCCGCATCGAGGGCGTTACACTAACCCTACCGCCAACACCCCTGGCGGTAGGGTCCGGGCAGTTATTTTGCCCGAAACCCCCGCGCCCCTGCCCATCTCCCCACCCCTCCCCCTCCCTCTCCGTCAGCAGTTCCTCATTTTCTTCCCCAAGTCGCCCCTCTCTCCCTCTCTCATCTCCTCTACTCCCCCCCTCGGATCTTCATCGTTTCTTCACCGTTTTTGTGGATCGAGATGTCCCCGAAGAGAGAAATGTAAGCTCATCCAATCCCTTCAATTAGTTTTTGCAAACTTGCTTCCGATTCAACGCATTTTTTGCTTCAAATCCCTCATATTTTTTAACTTAGATTGGATTTTTTTGTACCTAAGATTGTTTTAGCTTGATTGTAGTTGTAGTTCTTAGTTCTTTAGTAAGTAGTGGTATTGAATATGAACTCTAATCAATAGGTCATATGTTAGTGTGAAGATGAACCCTAGTTCATAAATTTTTTTGTTAAAAAAATTTATGATGTAATGCATGTGGGAGGACTTGATAGTAGTTTTATGATGCATGTTGATATGATGATATGAAGATATTGGAGGATTTTTATTATGATATGATGCATGTTGATATGATGCATATTGGAGTAAACAAAATATATATGATGCAAGTAGTGGATTTGGTTGGAGTAAATATAAGTAGTGGTATTTATTTGATCCATATGTTTAGGTCTGGAACAATGGCACAACCATCGCCCATTCATCTCCAACACGACCCGTCCGGCTTGCCACTTCCGTACGTGTACGAGTCCTTCCCCGAGCTTCTGGTGCCGGTGACCGATTTTTCAGACGAGTTCCTACAGGAGACGAGGGCAGTGCGGTGGCACGAGAGGGCAGAACGGATCGCCGACGATGTGAAGTGTTGGTCGCAGAGTGTGAAGGAGTGGAAGAGAGTGAAGGCAGAGATGGAGGGAGATCCAACTATCTGCCGTGAACGCCGGGAAGGGACCATTGAAGTTGCCAAGCAGCACTCCAACTGGGTGCTGCGCAATTTGGGCCGAAGGATCTACTTCGAGAGCACTGCAGAGGAGAGAGCCAGGATGCCGCCCCCAAGTGCATCGGCGTTCGATATCATCAGCTGGGGAAGGGCGGAGACGAAAACTCTAGCGGGCAAGGCAAGGTGGGAGTGCTTGAACGGTCGAATGCCAATCAGCGTTCCGCCTCCGCCTGAGTTTGTCTCGTCCAGGCCTAACATACGAGGGGGGGAGGTATATCCAACCTATAAACATGTCTGTTAGATATGCATCTATGTTTTAGTACTGGTTGTCAAACTATGGGACAAGTTTGCTATTTGCTATTTCGTACTTATGAATCTATGTGTAAACTCTTTAATATTTGCTATGTGGAACCTTTATTAATATGTGAGTTCAAAATTTGCTATTTGCGAAACTATGTGAAACTAGGCCAGTGTCGGATTAGTAGTAGGCCTATGTGAGGATGTGTGGGTGAAACAATTGCAAGAGATGTGAGATTATGTTGGTGAATGCATATATGTTGGTCCATTTTGTTTTGTTATGTATATATGAATTTTATAAGAAATCTTTCTGTATGTTGAATGCAAGATTGTGAGGATAAAGGCATATGTGATGATTTCTTGTGTGAATATTGTAGATATTTGTTTTGCTATATATCTCCATACGTGATATTTGCTTAATTAACTTTATCCACTTGAAGAGGATGATGACTATGAAGACCCATTTGAGGAAACCATCTGTGCTCAAAGAGTGAGGCTGAGCGAACAGGAGGTGTGTAACCTATGGGACAACTTTCTGCCACGTGCTGAGTTGATCGGGGTGCCATTCGTGACCCGTCTGACAACTACCATGATCGATCGACATGACATGGTATGTTATTAGTGTAGAATCCAAGGAATTGTTAATAGTTTAGATAATCCATACTTATTAATTGATATGTTTTTCTTATTCAGAAATTGCCAAAGAGTCTATCTGAGAGTTGTGGCATCGAGGCTGATGAAGAAGGCTATGCTGGTATACGCCTTACCGCAAGGGGCCCCGTCACTACTTGTGCGTACGGCGTGGACACGGACGATCGCACAAATTTAAGCACAGATGGATGGAAGAGCTTCCTCGTTGGCAAGAATCTTCATGTTAGACAGGCCATCCTTATTACTATCAGGAAGACCAACCGTCAAGGCTTGAAGATGATGATCGTCATCGATATCATCTAAACTATATATGCGTGTGGCTGCTGATGATCGTCATGTTTGATTGCTACCTATGTTGGCTTCATTGAAACTATTTGGATGTGATCAAACTACGTTATGTTTATGTCTATGAAATTGTGAACTATGTTATGTTTATGTCTATGAGTGTGATCAAACTATGTTATTTGGTACTTGTTTCTTAATCTGTAATGGCAAAACTAATTATGCTTATGTCTATGAAATTGTGCTTATTGGTTCTTATGTTCAGGGCCTTGCATATTTCTATGAAATCGTGATCAAACTATTTGGATGTCTATGAAATTGTGACCACACTATTTGAATGTGATCAAACTTCTTATGTCTACAAAACTTTACACGAAACACATGCCTGGCGGTAGGGTCAGACAGCCTACCGCCATGGGTCCTGGCGGTAGGGTGGACCTACCGCCAGGGCAGTAGCATATTTTCGTTCTGTAACGCCTGTTGGCAAAACCACCTGCCACCTTACCGCCAGAGTCTCTGGTGGTAGGGTTAGACAGCCTACCGCCAGGTTTCCTGGCGGTAAGGTACTTATCCACGTCAGCGCGCGGTGACGGCCCCCGTCTCCCTCCGTCACACCCTACCGTCAGGAAATCTGGCGGTAGTCTGTCTACCCCTACCGCCAGGGGCTCTGGCAGTAGCAAAATGGTCAAATAACGAAACTTTTTCGAACAGGATTAGATCTTGATTTTGTTTGCAAAAAGGGTCAAAACACGAAATTCGGCCCCGATGGCCTGGAAGTCGAGCTGCTCGACTCTAGACATACGGGGTGTTGCCCGTCCGACGGCGTGGTCAATCTCCAGCGCCGTGTCGTCTCTGTCTACATCGAGGGGATGCTCAAGGTTTCCGCGGTTGACGAGGAACGGGGTTTCATCGAGAGTGGTGACGCGGTTTTCAATCCAAAGAGACAAGGCGTACGTGAACCTCGAGGAGATTAAATTTGGGCCTTGGTAGTATGCAGTGTTGGAACCGAGGATTGCCGGACAATCACAAATACAGCCCAGCACACAGACACACACCCCAGCCGTTGCATGCATCTGGCCACTATCCAGGACGCACGCACTAACTGATCGACCTAGCATGCACTAACCACTAAGCCACATGCACGCAACGCCGCGCCTGCACTCTTGCTAGCCCGCCCGATCAGCACGCCATGGCCGGCTCGCACGACCCGCTCATAGGCGCCTGGACTTGCAACAGATCGTCAACAGCCGCAGCCCTACACGGTGGACTCAGGTGCACACACACCATCGCGACACACGCGCACACACGCCCTGAACGGACCGTACCCGGCGCACCCGACGCCGGCCGCCAACAAATGGACATGGCTCTTATTGCCAACATGCAGATCACCGTGGCTTGGTCCTGCTTCCGCCGTGAGTAGTCGTAGTCTACTCAAGTTAAGCTTGATTGGATTGTCGTTTTTCACGCTTTTAGACATGTAAAAGATACAGACCTCAATCGGTCGGGTTTTTTTTTTCTGGTTGAAGATCACATATGGCTGGTGATATACATCTGTAAAAGAAATACAGGTGTATAAATTTACCTTCATTCCAAGCGCGGCGTTAAATTGATTTTCCAAGTGGTATTTTGTATAGGACAGTGTTTATATATACAGTATGATCCCGAATATTGTCTTTGGAGGCCGAGCTCCATGGAGCTCGGTTTTGAAAATTTCAAATTTTGTCAAATTTTCTATTTTCTGTGTTTCAAAAAATCCTTAAAAAACACAGATATACATAAAGGCATAACACACATGTGTGTAAATTTTCAGGGAAAATAAGTTGAAATGAGGGCCGTGCAAAAATGAAAAATTTAGGGCTTTTTCACACATGATACTATTCATCCTCTCGGGTCATGATTTTTTTCTTTTTTGTACAGGTCACATTTCAACGTTTTTCATCCTCAAATTTTACATACACACACATAACATCCTTGTTTACTTGCACGATTTTTTTCAGATTTTTTTGAAACTGGAAGGTTTGAATTTTGATTTTTTTTTTCAAAAAAAGGCCTCCATGGAGGCCGAGAGCCAAACGTCTGTTCTCGGCTGATCCTGGATATGTTGTACTATAGTGTCTACCTAAACTTTTTGTTGGTGGTATGTCACAGGAAACACTCAGCATGAAGAATAGAAGATGTAAGAATTTCGTAGAGAACGGATCGGTTCCTGCACAGCAAAGGATCTGTAAACAACGATTTGGAAATTCGGACATTAAGTCCTCCTTTAGTTCATAGAGTAGAAAAATAATAGGAATAGGAAATTCATAAAAAACGAGATAACACGTATCTCCAAATCCTATGAATAGGAATAAGAAAGGAGATGTCGTTTGGTTCACATTATAGTATTTTTTCCATTAAGTCTGCGCTAATGTTTTTTTTGTAGGAAATATGGAGGATAGAAAGAATTCCTCTATAGGGATATATATGATACTATTCATACACACCAAAGGGAAGGATTATTTTTCCTATAGAATCCTATACTGTCAAATTTCTCTAAGATTCCTCCAAACAAAATGAGGCCTAAGATGGGCTTTTCGCTGAAACAGGTTTTCCGGGTGGCTCTAGTGGTTGATTTCCCAGCCCGGTCAACATATTTCCAAGGCGGTTCTGCGTCTCGCCCACAGCGAGACCTATCGCATCAGGCATCTCTCTAAATGGGCAGGCATAGCGTGGGAGGCCACAGGCCAGGCCTTTTATTTTTATTTATTTTTCATGTTTTTGCTTTTCTTTTCTTTTGTTTATACTTCAGAATATTTTAAATATATAGCTTGCATAAACTTTCAGAAAACACTAATAAATAATTTGAAAATTGTAAAATGTGTATAGACAAAATATTTCTTATATATACGAAAGATTTATACAACAAATATTCAATCTTAATGAAAAAAGTTAATCATGTATTTAAAAATGTTCATCAAGCAGTTGATAAATATTAATCAACTATTTGAAAAATGTTAACCAAGCATTTGAAAAAATGTTTGTCATGTATACAAAACAAAATAATATGTATGAAAAATGTTGCTCGCGTATTTTAAAAGAACTACATGTGTATAAAAATATATTCCTGATGTATAGAACATACACTAAATAAAAGTGGATATCAAAAGACATATATTGGAAAATAGTTAATTTGGTATTTAAAAATTGTTAAACATGTATCTAAAAAGGTTACTTTTGTATCAAAAAATGCTTATTACCATTTAGAATGATCACCATGTATTTGATAAATGTTGACCATGCATTCAAATGCTTATTAAAAAATCAGATACATATACAAAAAATGTACAATGTGAAGGAAAAAGGTAGAAACAAACGTTATAAGTTTCGAAAAATGTTTAAAAAAATAAACATGTGCGTAATTATATTTTAGATGTATAGGACAAATGTTGAATGTGTAAATCAAAAGGTTGACATGTGGTGAACAAAAGATAAATAGATTAAAACCAATCCAAAAACAGAGAAAGAAAACAAGAAATGGAAATAAAAACCAACAAAATCCAATGCAAAAAATTGAGAACAGCGAAAATTAAAAAAAATAAAACAGATGAACGCTAAAAGAAACTAAGAAAATGAAAAAATAAAAAGCAAACAAACAGTGAAAATTAAGAAAGAAGGGAAAAAATAAACTACCTAAAATCATGAAAGAAACAAAGAAAACTGATAAAAACCATTAAAAAACTAAAAAGTAGATAAAAGCGATGACTAAACAGAGAAACCCTAAAAAGAAAAAGAAAAGAAAAAAGGGAGAAAATGGAAGAAGCAAGGATGTAAGAGGGCTCCTATCTGCCGTTAACTGCGGCAAAACGTCGAGGGAACGCACAGGCGGGTCTCCCCGACTGGGCCGACCCATGTCGCTTTCCCGTTCCGCCTAGCGAAGAAACTACAGCGCACGCTCGCAAAAAATAATGCACCAAGCAAGATTCAAATACAAGACCACCTGCAACACAAGTAGTACTCCTACCACTTGAGCTAGCGAGCTGGGTATTTTAATGGGCAGCAAAAATATTAAAGAACCGAACCAAGCGCGGATAAGAACGTTTTTTCAATTTAGGCACGAAATATTATTTTGGAGAAAAAGGGAATTCTGTATGGAACCGTGAACATGTTCCGAAATTGTGTATATTTGAAAAAACTCAAACAACTCTATAGAAACGGAAACAATTTTTAAACTCCCCCAGAAAACTTGAAAAATATGAACATTTTTGTAGAAAACTAGAACATTTTTTGAATGGCAAAACAGTTTTTGGATACGCCAAATTTTTTGAAAAATGAGAATTGTTTTTGAATTTTCCAAACAAAATTTGAAAACACCAACATTTTTTGAAACTCCAGAACAAAATTCAAAGCACGAACAATTTTGAAAATTCTGAACAATTTTTGAAAATTGTGAACAATTTTAGAAATCCGAGAACTAAATTTGAAAACAAGAATATTATTTAAAAATTGTGAACATATTTTAAACTCCCGGTTAAAATTTGCAAACACCAACATTTTTTGAAATTCCAGAATAAATTTCAAAGCACAAATAATTTTTTAAAATTGCAAACAATTTTTGGAATCCCTGAACAAAATTTTAAATCAAGAACATTATTTGAAAAAATTCTGAACATATTTTAAAATTCCGAGCAAAATTCAAAGCACGAACATTTTTTGAAAATTGCGAACAATTTTTGAAATCCCGGAACAAAATTTGAAGACAACAACATTATTGAAAAAATCGTGAACATTTTTTAAACTCCCAAAATTAATTTGAAAACCTAAATATTATTAGAAATTGGAGAAACTTTTCGTAATACTGAACAAAATTTGAGAAGTTGTGAAATTTTGAACAATTTTTGTAAAGCACGAATACTTTTTAAATTTCTGCATACAATTTGGAAACATTTTAGGAAACTTTGAAAAATTTATGATATATCAACTTTTTATTGAAGCAGAATGCGTCGTATAGAATTTTCCAGGATGTAAACCAACCAGCGCTGACTCTCTTCCCATCCCCACCCCCCACCACCCTGCGCGCGCACATTTGGGTCCTATAATTTTCTTTTCCTTTTTCTGTTTTTTGTTTTACTATTACTTTCTTTTTTTTGTTTTCCTATCTCTAAACAATTCAAGTTTTCATAAAGTCTCAAGTATTTTCAAATTTTCAAATTTATAAAAATATCACATATTAAAAAATTCATGATTTTCGTCAATTCAAGAAATTGTCCATGATCTCGAAAACATTCAAATATTAAAAAAATCATGATTTTGAAACAAAATAAGCGAAATCAAAAAATACTCATAGTTTTGAAAAAAAACATTGGTGTATTAAAAAATCATGAATGTGAACAAATGGTTACAAATTCACAAAATGGTCATAAATATTTTGAAAAAATAAAATAATTTATATATGAATTAAAAAAGTGTTTCGAGAAATTTAATTAATAATGCATTCCAAAAATGTTCATTCATTTTAAAAAAATTGTTTCTTCAAAGAAAAAGAATGTTCTTGAATTGCAAAATTCTATCCCCTATTCGGATAAATAATCATCGATTCTTCACCGCACAAATTTTTAAGAGTTTCAAGAAATTCAAATTGTCATAAATATGTTCAGGAATTCAATAAATGTTCATTCTTTAAAAGGTTCAAGATTTCAAAAAGATATTCCAGAATTAGAAAAGATTTTGGTAAAATGATAAAGCAAAACAAAAATGAGGAAAATAATTAAGAATGTAAAAGAAACATGGAAAAAAGAACAGAAAAATAGAAATGGAAAAAGAAAGGCAAAGTAGAAAATAAAGAATAAAATTAAAAAAACCGAAAGAAAAATACCAAAATAGTTGGATCGCCTCAAATTATGCGTAGCCTGGAAGTTTCCTGCGGGGAGGGGGGGGGGGGGGGTATGCGCCAAGTCACTAACCAGTGACCTACATGCCAAACAGAACTGGCCAGCAAGCATGATTGAGCGTCTCAGTCGATGAAACAACCGGAAAAAAAGACGACAATGGCGCGGCCCAGTCGCTACAAGTGAAGGGAAACCTTCAGGCGGGAGGCGAAATATAGGCACGAACATATTTCCGTAGGCAGCTCATATTCAGCGCCGTCCACACCGCGGAATCCAACCGGCGCCCACTGCAACGCCTAGTTGGACGGCTCATGAAAGGAAGCCGCCACGAGGAATCAAACTCGAGCCCTACATTCGTGCAGGAAGATGCTACAATATTGTTCTAGTTGGCATGTTTCAGCATGGGACTGCTACAATATTGTTCTAGTTGTAAAGTTTGTTTTTGTCAAAAGACAAAACGACTGTGCGTTGCATAACTTCATTGCCCCTTGACATTTGATGGGGACATTAATGCACATTGCATATGCATCTTTGCTTACTACATTGGCCTTTGCTCATGGTTTGTCTAATATGGCATAACATCACGAAAAGTGCAAGCAGCACCCGAGCACCATAGGGCTCTTTATTTTTCTTTCAATGAAAATACTTTTTCAGATCTCAAAAAAATCTGAAAAAAAGTATACACATAGACATATGTTTGTAGTATACTTGTATAAAATTTTATAAACATATGTGATGTACACAAAAAAGACAATACATGAAGTAAAATAGGCCTTTTCTTTTTTGTTTTTGGGACTGATATTTATCTTTTTTGTGTAGAATGCAAATAGTCAAATTAGTTGATGAAACTTCATACATACTTGAAGAATATCCATATGTATTTGCATAATTTGTTTTGACATTTTTTGAAACTTTTAAGTATATTTTAATTATTATTTTGGAAAAACGGGCTCCATGGAGCCCGTCCTTTGCAACGCTGCTCTCATAACATCATCTATATTTCCCGAGGCATTAGGGCAAATCCAACGCGCTGACGCAGTTGGTCTGCACGTCTCCATTTAGGTTGAAACGGACAGAAAAACGCCGGCCCAACGCGCAGACGCTAACCCAAATCACGTCCGCTTGGTGTTTGTCTGGACGCATTTCTGACTCAAATTTGAACCTGATTTACGTCCACGCAGACACGAGATGGACGTGCCACACGTCTCTCGGTGTCTGCCTCGGGATCGAGGCCACTGTTGATAGTCAAATTTGGCAGATTAAAAATATGTATCATGAATCAAAGCCTTAGCTTCAATGAGGTTGATCTGCTAATGTGCTAGGCTGAAGATTGCTTTTTAACTGAAGATGTCCAAACGCTGAAGGAGTTGGGAGGTAAGTCGGTACAGGAAATTGAAGATTCAGACTCCAGTTTTGTTCACGTACAACTACCATCAGGTGTAAGCTGAAGACGGGGCTACGGTTGAGATATGCTTGATTATTTTGGAGCACAAAGAGGAGCGGACGTCTACTGTTTTTATTATCAAGGAAATCAGGTTCCTGTTCAAAATGTACAGATAAGGACCAAGTCTTGTAAAACAGAGTTGTAACCAGATCGGTCTCCTGATCGATCAAGGGATCAAAGTCCAGATCACCCTATATACACGTAGGGTCAGAGGCCGGTAGAGGGACACCCAACATCGACAAAAACATATCTACTTTATTTCCATGCACAGCTTTCCTTTCGTTCATTTTTTCCCATCGACTTCTCTGCTCTTGCCTGCAAGTTTAGAGATCGTCGTGGCAGTAGGCCAACCCTACGCCACTGCACCCGGAAAACGGGACCTAGACGTCGCTTAGGTTCCGTTTGCCGTTGATCCGTTGAAGATCCATCCAGAAGAATCAAGTTTTCTTTGAGATCAGCAAAAAGAAGGCCGTTCTGTTCCTCATACAGAAAAAGACAGCAAAAGAAAAGACCGGCTAGATTGTTGATCTGTTGGGTTGCCGTGCAAACGATTTTTGCCGTCAACAGCCACCGACATAGCTAGATTCCTTCTGTATCTGATGAGACACTTCCCTCACTGTTTTGCATATAGAAATCATATACCACTGGTTTAGCGTTTAGCTCGACACTTCGCTCGCTGTTGATTTGCCTTGATTTCATCTGAAGTATCTCCAGTAGAAGATTCACTGAGTAATTGTTGACCTAGCCAGCTTTCTTTTCTATTTCCCTTTTATATTCCGGTGAGATGTAGCTTGCTTTCAAAGTGGCACGTGCATGCACGAGCAATACACGTTTGCTTGTTCCACGTATGTTTAGAGCAACTCTAGCAGACCCCGTAAAAGGCCCCGACCCGCAGAATAACCGTCAAAATATGGGTCGGCGTGGAAAATGCCGCCCGAACAGACGCCGCAAACGCGGCCGGCCCGCAAAAAATTTTGAGGGGCGCGGCAAAACTTTACCCCAACCCGTGAATACGCGCCCCCCCCCCAAGATTCCGGCGAAAGTAGCTGGCGGAAACACGCCGAAAGGCCGCCACACGCACGAGGTTGCCCTCTGCCCCCTCCTCCTCCTCCTGTGTCGGCGGGCCGGGAACTTGCGGATCTGCGGCCCTTCATTGCGGGTGGCCGGATTTGGCATTCCCGGCTGCCGGCGGCTGCGCCAAGCGATGGAATGGTCGGGAAGCACCTCGCGCAGCCCCGGCAAAGGCGCATCGCTGCATGCAGGTGCAAGTTCGTCCTCTCGCCGCCGCCGACGGTTTGCTAGCATGGATTTGGTCGGCCGTCCGCCGGGCTCAGCCCTCGCGTAGAGACTATGTGGCTCGCCGATGCCGCTCATATAGTGCAACGACTGCGCGCGGACAGTGCTACAGCTGATTTCGGGCACGCCGAAGCACCTTGGATGGGTGTTCTTCAAATGCGAAAGCGACGGGGTACGTGCTATTTTCATTCGGCTCATTTTGATAGCTCATTATGTTAGCTCATTTCGAACATCATTATGCGTGTAGGAAGATGGATGCTCATTTTGATTTTGGGAAGGCGAATACATTGATTTATTGATAGAAAGAAAACTGATAGACATTGGTGCACTCCTTAGCACAATCGAAGGCATGCATGTGCAATTAGAGGGGAAGGAACGTCTACTTCTTTAGAACCAAAGAAGAAGAATGAAGAATGCAGGATCAAGAATCTGCAGATCAACAATAAATGCATGGAGAAGATATTGCTTCAACTAGTGGGAGCAGTTATGGAAGTTGGAAATCTTCTAAAATGCATAATTGTGGTTCTTGTTTTCTTTGATCTTGCAAATTGATGTTTTGCAGGTCGGGGAAGGGGGGAGGGCAGAGGCAGACCCCGAAAAGCCGACCAGTAAAACCGTTTTTCCGTGAACTGTAAACGCGATTTGCGGGTCGGAGGGATGCGGTGTCTGCTAGAGATGCTCTTATGCCATTACTCGCGTGTGGCATCGCGCCACTGACACATAGAGTATCCTTATAACTTTGGCCTTTGGACCACCGTTTTTTAAGATGCATATTCGGTGACAAGTATGGCAGTGATCACCACCATTGACAGAGGTCCAGGAGTCACATGTCACCGTTTTCGTATGTACATGTGTACACTAGAGAGCATCTGCTCCATCGTATATGCTCTCTCAGTCAATTGGGTATTAATCAGCCTTCACCAAACCAAGTTAGCACTATTGAGTTCACACATGTACTATACTAACTAGCTATGCATCGGCCAGCCTCGGAAATTTGTCCGGGTTAGGACAGGATCAGCTGGCGAATAACATCCTCGAATCACGCATGTCAATTGATTAATTAACTACTAGGACTGACGCAGGTGGTACTTTGAGAGAGTTACAAAGAGGAAGAAAACTAAAGTAGGTGATACTACGGACTGGAGGTACAAGTCATCAGCAACTGATTGATCATTGATTAATCAGGAGTAGTACTACTGTCTGTAACCATGGTCTTATGCATCTCTATTGTTAAAGGGAGTTGGTGTTTGTACGTCATCAAATGAGATCATCGAATGTGATCTCGTCCCCCACACCACCACCCTCCCCTTAGTTTTGAATAATGTAAACCAAATCAGTGATTTCATATTCTTGTCCTTCAGGAAACCATGTTACGTATTAACGTCATGAAATCTTATAAAATCATGTGTTGCATTAACTCAATCAAATTGAATAAAATCTTACCAAAGACCTCAACTAAGTCAAAAGTTTCCTCGTCTTCCCCTATTCATATCTAAATCAAATCAAATCTTAACAAAATCTAGAATATGTTATATGGTGGGTGTAACGTATATGTCAGACATAATTAATGTTGAACCACTAGAATCTGGATGTATGCCCCTATTGCAAGGTATAGTCAATTAGCTAGTTTTTTAGTGCTTGGGCTGCCTTGCCCACCAACTTGTGATGCTAACCAACTTCAGGCCTTTTTCAAGGTGTTATGCATATACTCAAGTCAATGCAAGCAAAATCACTTTTTAACAATGTCCGTTCCCTCTTGGTGAATATGCCTGTAACTTTTTATGACAATGGATCATTTCTTATTTCTCTTTCTGCCTCTGCATCCATCGATGCACAGTAGGTACCAACGCGTGGAACCTAGTTAGTTGTGGTCTCCATGTGTCGGCAAGAAAGTGAAGGTCGGCCCGGACATAGCCGGGTGATAAGCTACCATGGGGGTGGGGAGGGGGGGGAGCAGAGAAAAGCATAATAAAGTGGTTCATGTGTGATACATATGTGTTTGTCACCAGTTGAAAGAGGCTCACAGCACTGTACACCAAATCTGGGCAACGCGTCGATTCGAGTGTTCCTTTTTTAATGTCGGCAGGAGAACTGTCAAATTTATTGATCAGAAGAAGGTATTACAAGAGCCACTCAGCACAGCAAATAGGCTAGTGCAAAAAGAAAAGAAAGAAGAAAGAAAGAAAGAAAATATCCTGCCGGCACCACCACAACCCCAAGGTCCACCTGCAACCGTGCACACCATCAAAATCCATCGTCAAGGTCTCCAAGATGACGCCTCAAAGGAGGAAGTGATATCGATCTAACAAAGCCAGATCTTAGGTTTTTACACGAAGACCCAAGCCATGTGGTAGGAAGAACAACAAGCTCTACAACGATACTTCAAAGGAAGAAGACGACATCCATACATGTCGTTACCGTCGGCATCGACAAAGTCAATGTAGGATTTTCATCTAGAGCCGAGTCTTCTACCAACCATCCAGGATCTGGGACCAACCAAGCGCCATCGGGCAAAACAAGATCAACCCAAACACGAAGATCATCACCGTCGCACGCAGAAACCAGCGAGCTCACGCCACCTTGACCGGTCCTCACCACCGCACGCAGAACCTGGGCGAACCAAGTTGAATCTTGCCATCCTCTGCCTCCATGCACAGATCTGGATGAGAGATTGCACCGCAGCATAACAGGAAAACAAAGGTGGAACCAAACAGACCGGCGCCACCGCGCGCTGGAACTGGGTGAAAACCAGGCCAAAAACTAACGGGCCCGCACCGCCTGCTGGTTCCACTTACGTTTACGTCATTGCTCGTGTGGGCATCACACCAGTGATATAGCATATCCTTATACATTTTGACCACCTTTTTTAAGAAGCATATTCGGTGACAGGTATGGCAGTGATCGCCACCATTGACTAAGTTCAAGATTCACATGTCACTGTTTTCGTATGTACATTACATCAGAACATGTCTACACTAGAGAGCATGTTCTCCATCCTATATGCTCTCTCAATGATTTGGTAGTTATTTGGATTCAATATGTTTTACGACTCAAAAGGAGAAGGACTTAGCACTATTGAGTTCACACCCATCCTATATGTACTAGTACTAACTTGTTATGCATCGGCCGGCCTCTAAAATTTGTCCGGATTAGCAAGGGATCAGCTGGCGAACGACTCCTCGAATCATGTCGAAGTGGTTAATTAACTAGTACTACCTTTAGGCGACAGCACCGTGGAAATAAAAACAAAGTAGGTGACATAGGGTGCAGGTATAAGTCATCGGCAACTGAGCATTGATCAACCGAAAGTACTCCCTCCATCCGAAATTACTTGTGGGAGAAATAGGTATATCTAGACGTATTTTAGTTTTAAGTACATTTATTTTTATTCATTTCTGCGACAAATAATTCCGAACAGAGGAATAGTATATGATCAAGTCAATATAGTACTACAAGAAAAAGGCAGCTTTTGGCGATCCATTCTCTCTTGAGGAGGCTGTCTATAACTTTTGTGATAATGAAATTCTATCTCATTTCTCTGTATTGTGATGACAGATGATGAACAAATTGGAAGTTCTTTCCACAAAATAAAGAAAGAAATCCTTTCTCTTTTCTCTTTCGGCCTCCGCTTCTATCGACGCACAGTACATAGAACCGCGTGGATCCTAGCTAGCTACAAGTTCCAATGTGTCGGCAAGAACCTAAGGACAGTCATGGGCGACTGGTAAGCCAACATGGGGGGGGGGGGGGGGGGGGGAGCAAAGGAAACCAAAAAAAAAAGGTGCATGCGTGATGCATATCTGTTGGAGGCCAACGCGTGCATGTGTCCGCGTCCATCTATTATCAACCTTGCTAGAGAGAGATCCGGCTGCTCCATCGTGTCTAGCCTGACCATGACACGTCCATGATGCATCACCTCACTCATGGCCCCCATGCACGTCAACCTAACTACAGATATATAGCTAGCTTCTACCTCAATTAGGCCCCATATTGCATCTGTCTATATCATCTTTCTATCTAACGCTTGTTGTCTAGAAAGCAAGGTCTATGGATGTACAACCTCATCACCCGGGTTCAGATCGTATTCCGGCAATAAAAAGAGGGGGGGGGGGGGGGGGTATTCCGCTCGTTTTCGGCGATGCTTTTATACGCATATTCTCCTTAAAAATATAGATGGATACCTATACCCTTATAGTTCTTCAACAGTATCTTTCCTCTTCCTCTTGAGCTGGTAGCCGAATTCTCCCTCGGTATCAAAACGTCTTATATTTTGATACAGACACTACCAGAATCGTGACTAAGCCTGTGAGCCAACACATATTCCTGTAGTTCTCAAGCTTGGGGACCGATGTATGGACCTTTTCTGCCCATCTCCAATGTTTGGACCTGCCAGGATATACGTATATATGATATATATTTCCTTTTTGCTGCGTAGTGCATACATAGAGATCACAAGGCTATGACATGAACACATCACCTAGTTAGGCTGCGCATGCTATAGCCTTGCCTTTGTTGCTTTATTGCATCCCTGTAGCTAGATAGAGTAGGGTTGCAATGGTGCATGCACGCATGGGCGATGGCGCACGAGTGCACACGCGTCCTGTTTGCGGTCCATGCATGCTTTGTATGGTACATATAGCAGCAGCAAGAGCTCTGTTTTTCAAGGAAGACCTTTCTTTAAGCAAGACATGTATTGACCTCCAACAAAATTAACGGGCACTGCTATCCAGTATAGGCTGCGTAATAGATCATGGTTAGCAATCTTCAAATCATTCAAAACAAAAGTCAGATATCGTGTAGTGCTAACAAGTGTAGTATCTTGCTGCTATTTTTAATAATGTAATCACAACCAAACAGTAAAATAGTGTACTGTCCCGGTTTCACAGTGTAGTGCATATAATTTTTTTTCAAAGGTGTCAAACTTAGCGAACTTTGATCACTTTTATAGAGAAAATTATCTATATCTACAATACCAAGCATATGCAATGTGGACATATTATCTCCTGATATGTCTAATGATATGTATTTGGTATTCTAAATATTGACATTTTTCACTATACACATAATCAAACTTTATAGTGTTTGACTTTTGAAGAAAATAATGTAGCCACTACACTATGGAACAAAGGGAGTAACAACTTTTAAATAGGTTAAAATACGTCATAGTGCCACAATCGGAAGTTCGCAGGGGCACTCACCTGCAAGCCATGCCGCTCGCTCGATTTGCCTCGCGATTCACGAAGTAGTTGAATCCCACATGATGGCACAGTAAAAGAGAAAATCCCTCAAAAAACTTTGAGTTTTAACAATGAAACTTACAGTTTTTGCATAAGAAATACCCAGTTTCAACCAAGTATCAGAGATATAATTTTAAGCAATTTTTTTTGTCAGTCGTAGACAAAAATAATTGATTTTTATCGGTCGGTCGTACTAAGTTTCAACATTGAAACTTAACATATATATTTAAAAGTCATCAAAATATATTCAACATGGACCTTATTTCACAAGCTAGTCAAAAGAAACACGAATATGAAAACATAAATTATTTTGTAATTTAGGTTTAAAATATATAGAAATTTAAAAATCAGAAGCCAAAATAAAAGGCCGGCTGTTGGGAAACATTGCATGGAAAACAAAAAAAAATCTACGCACACGCAAGATCTATCCTTGGAGATGTATAGCAATGAGAGGTGAGAGTGTGTCTACGTACCCTCATAGACCATAAGCGGAAGCGTTTGTTAATGCAGTTGATGTAGTCGAACTTCTTCGTGATCCAACCGATAGAGTACCAAACATACAACACCTCCGCTTCAACACACGTTCAGCTCGGTGACGTCCTCGCCTTCTTGAGCCAGCAAGACGGCGAAGTAGTGGGTGAGTTCTGGCAGCACGACGGTGTGGTGACGGTGATGGTGATGCTATCTCCGCAGGGCTTCGCCTAAGCACTACGAAAATATGACCGAAGGACGAAACTGTGGAGGGGGGCTCCGCACACGGGCTTAGATATTGTCGTGGTTATGTGCGGCGCAGGCTCCCCCATATATATAGGTGGGGGGAGCGGGGAGGCTGCCAGGAGGCGCCCCAAGTAGGCCGAATCTTACTTGGGGTCCTCCCCAAGCTACCCCCCCTTCTTTCCTTTCTCCCATGAGAAGGGGAAGGCAGGAGGGGCTACCCTAGGGCCGGTGTCCGAATATCATCGTCCTATATATCAATCTTTACCTCCGGACCATTTCAGAGCTCCTCGTCATGTCTGTGATCTCATCTGGGACTCCAAACAACATTTCGTCACCAAATCATATAACTCATATAACACTATACCGTCAACGAACGTTAAGCGTGCGGACCCTACAGGTTCGAGAACTATGTAGACATGACCAAGACACTGATACGTCTCCAACGTACCTATAATTTTTGATTGTTCCATGCTATTATATTATCTGTTTTGGATGTTTAATATGCATTTATATCCTATTTTATATTATTTTTGGGACTAACCTATTAACCGAGGGCCCAGTGCCAGTTTCTGTTTTTTGCCTGTTTTAGAGTTTCGCAGAAAAGAAATACCAAACGGAGTCCAAACGGAATGAAACTTTCGCGATTATCTTTCTTGGACCAAAAGCAAACCAGGAGACCTGGACATGAAGTCGGAGATGCAACGAGGTGGCCACGAGGGTGGAGGGCGCCCCCCCCCCCCACCTCGTGGGTCTCCTGTCCTAGTTCCATCGCCTATATATTCTCTTATACCCCAAAAACATCAGGGGAGCCACGAAAACACTTTTCCACCGCCGCAACCTTCTGTACCCGTGAGATCCCATCTAGGGGACTTTTCTGGCATCCTGCCGGAGGGGGATTCGATCACGGAGGGCTTCTACATCAACACCATTACCCTGTCGATGAAGCGTGAGTAGTTTACCACAGACCTACGGGTCCATAGCTAGTAGAGATGGCTTCTTCTCTCTCTTTGATTCTCAATACCATGTTCTCCTCGATGTTCTTGGAGATCTATTCGATGTAATACTCTTTTGTGGTTTGTTTGCCGAGATCCGATGAATTGTGGATTTATGATCAGATTATCCATGAATATTATTTGAGTCTTTTCTGAATTCTTATATGCATGATTTGATATCTTTGCAAGTCTCTTCGAATTATTGGTTTAGTTTGGCCTACTAGATAGGTTTTTCTTGCAATGGGAGAAGTGCTTAGCTTTGGGTTCAATCTTGCAGTGTCCTTTCCTAGTGACAGTAGGGGCAGCAAGGCACGTATTGTATTGTTGCCATCGAGGATAAAAATATGGGGTTTTCATCATATTGCTTGAGTTAATTCCTCTACATCATGTCATCTTACTTAATGCGTTACTCCGTTCTTTATGAACTTAATACTCTAGATGCATGCTGGACAACGGTCGATGTGTGGAGTAATAGTAGTAGATGCAGAATCGTTTTGGTCTACTTGACACGGACGTGATGCCTATGTTCATGATCATTCCTTAGATATCGTTATAATTATGCGCTCTTCTATCAATTGCTCGGTAGTAATTTGTTCACCCACCGTAATATTTGCTATCTTGAGAGAAGCCACTAGTGAAACCTATGGCCCCCGGGTCTATTTTACATCATATTAGTTTCCCTTCAACTTGCCAATTCCTGTCGCCGTTCCTTTAATTTGCAATCTTTACTTTCCAATCTATAAACCAAAAATACCAAAAATATTTAGTTTACCGTTTATCTACCTCTATCAGATCTCACTTTTGCAAGTAACCATGAAGGGATTGACAACCCCTTTATCGCGTTGGGTGCAAGTTTGTTTATTGTTTGTGTAGGTATTTGGTGACTTGTGGATAGTCTCCTACTGGATTGATAACTTGGTTCTCAAACTGAGGGAAATACTTACTCTAGTTTGCTGCATCACCCTTTCCTCTTCAAGGGAAAAACCAACACAAGCTCAATAGGTAGCAGGAAGAATTTCTGGCGCCGTTGCCGGGGAGATCTACGTCAAGTCAAGACATACCAAGTACCCATCATAAACTCTCATCTCTTGCATTACATTATTTGCCATTCGCATCTCGTTTTCCTCTCCCCCACCTCTAAAACGATTTTCGAAAATATTTGTCTTTTCTTCGCCTCTCTTTCGTTCGTCTTCTTTGCTTGCTTCTTGTGTGCTTGTGTGTTGGATTGCTTGCTTTGTCACGATGGCTCAAGATAATACCAAATTGGGTGACTTTTAAATACCAACAACAATGATTTTACTTGCACTCTGATTGCTCCCACTACTAATGCTGAATCTTTTGAAATTAATGCCGCTTTGCTTAATCTTGTGATGAAAGATTAATTTTCTGGCCTTCCTAGTGAAGATGTCACAGCCCATCAAAACAATTTCGTTGATTTGTGTGATATGCAAAAGAAGAAAGATGCGGATAACAATATTGTTAAATTGAAGCTATTTCCATTTTCGCTTAGAGATCATGCTAAATTGAAGCTATTTTTGTTTTTGCTTAGAGATCCATTGTGAACTTCTTCAAAACTTTGTCAAGGTATGTGTTTTGTGGAAGTCCTATTAAGCGTATCGATCTATCCCTATAGATCTTGATGCCCAATATATAACCATCTTCACCGAGGTGTTTCATTGAAAAATTCTTACTCAAGTATCTTTTTATGCTATCCAGAAATTCTATATCATTTCCAATCAATAATATGTCATCCACATATAATATCAGAAATGCTAGAGAGCTCCCACTCACTTTCTTGTAAATACATGCTTACTGTAAGTCTGTATAAAACCATATGCTTTGATCACCTCATCAAAGCATATATTCCAACTCCAAGATGCTTGCACCAGTCCATAGATGGATCGCTGGAGCTTGCACACTTTGTTAGCACCTTTAAAATTGACAAAACCTTCTAGTTGCATCATATAAAACTCTTCTTGAAGAAAGCCATTAAGGAATGCAGTTTTGACATCCATTTGCCAGATTTCAAAATCATAAAATGCGGGAATTTCTAGCATGATTCAGACAGACTTAAGCATCGCTATGGGTGAGAAAGTCCCATCATAGTCATCCCCTTGAACTTGTCGAAAACCTTTTGCGACAAGTCGAGCTTTGTAGAAAGTAACATTACCATCAGCGTCGGTCTTCTTATTGAAGATCCATTTATTCTCTATGGCTTGCAGATCATCGGGCAAGTCCACCAAAGTCCACACTTTGTTCTCATACACGGATCCTATCTCAGATTTCATGGCCTCAAGCCGTCTGTCGGAATCTGGGCTCATCATAGCTTCTTCATAGTTCGTAGGTTCACCTTGGTCTAATAACATGACTTCTAGGACAGGATTACCGTACCACTCTGGTGCGGATCGTGCTTTGGTTGACCTACAAAGTTCAGTAGTAACTTGATCTGAAGTTTCATGATCACCATCATTAGCTTCCTCTCTAGTTGGTGTAGGCATCACGGGAACGGTTTTTTATGATGTTCTACTTTCCAATTGGAGAGAAGGTACGATTACCTCATCAAGTTCTAATTTCCTCCCACTCACTTCTTTCGAGAGAATATCCTTCTCTAGAAAGGATCCATTCTTAGCAGCAAAGATCTTGCCTTCGGATCTGTGGAAGAAGGTGTACCCAATGGTTTCTTTAGGCTATCCTATGAAGATGCACTTCTCTGATTTAGGTTCGAGCTTATCAGGCTGAAGTTTTTTAACATAAGCGACACATCCCCAAACTTTAAGAAACGACAACTTAGGTTTCTTGCCAAATCACAGTTCATACGGTGTCATCTCAATGGATTTAGACGGTGCCCTATTTAATTTGAATGCGGCTGTCTCTAATGCATAACCTCAAAATGATAGTGGTAAATCGGTAAGAGACATCATAGAATGCACCATATCTAATAAAGTGCGGTTACGACATTCGGACACACCATTACGCTGTGGTGTTCCAGGTGGCGTGAGTTGTGAAACAATTCCACATTGTTTTAAATGAAGTCCAAACTTGTAACTCAAATATTCGCCTCCGCGATAAGATCGTAGAATTTTTTTTCTTGTTATGATGATTCTCCACTTCACTCTGAAATTCTTTGAACTTTTCAAATGTTTTAGACTTGTGTTTCATCAAGTAGATATACTCATACCTACTCAAATCATATGTGAAGGTCAGAAAATAACGATACCCGCCGCGTGCTTCAACACTCATCGGACCTACTCAAATCATATGTATTATTTCCAATAAGTCATTAGCTCACTCCATTGTTCCGGAGAACGGAGTTTTAGTCATCTTGCCCATGAGGCATAGTTTGCAAGTATGAAATGCTTCATAATCAAGTGATTCCAAAAGTCCATCTGCATGGAGTTTCTTCATGCGCTTAACACCAATATGACCTAAACGGTTGTGCCACAAGTATGTTGCACTATCATTATCAACTTTGCATCTTTTGGCATCAATATTATGAATATGTGTATCATTACGATCGAGATTCAACAAGAATAGACCATTCATCAAGGGTGCATGACCATAAAAGATATTACTCATACAAATAGAACAACCATTATTCTCCGATTTAAATGAATAACCGTCTCGCAATAAACAAGATCCAGATATAATATTCATGCTCAATGCCGGCACCAAATAAAAATTATTGAGGTCTAAAACTAATCCCGAAGGTAGATGTAGAGGTAGCGTGCCGACGGCGATCACATCGACCTGGGAACCATTCCCGACGCGCATTGTCACCTCGTCCTTAGCCAATCTTCGTTTATTCTGCAGCTCCTGTTTCGAGTTACAAATATGAGTAACCGAACCATAATACCCAGGCGCTACTGCGAGCATTAGTAAGGTACACATAAATAACATGTATATCAAATATACCTTTGTTCATTTTGCCATCCTTCTTATCCGCCAAGTATTTGGAGCAGTTCCGCTTCAAGTGACCATTCCCTTTGCAGTAGAAGCACTCAGTTTCAGGCATGGGTCCATCTTTGGGTTTCTTCACGGGAGCGGCAACTTGCTTGCCGTTCTTCTTGAAGTTCCCTTTCTTTCCCTTGCCCTTTTTATTGAAACTAGTGGTCTTGTTAACCATCAACACTTGATGCTCCTTCTTGATTTCTACCTTCGCGGCCTTAAGCATTGCGAAGAGCTTAGGAATCATTTTATTCATCCCTTGAATATTATAGTTCAGCACGAAGCCTTTGTAGCTTGGTGGCAGTGATTTAAGAACTCTGTTAATAACACTATCAACTGGAAGATCAACTCCCAGCTTAGTCAAGTGGTTATGATACCCCAGACATTTTGAGTATGTGTTCATTGACGGAATTGTTCTCCTCCATATTACAGCTATAGAACTTGTTGGAGACTTCATATCTCTCAACCCGGGCATTTTCTTGAAATATTAACTTCAACTCTTGGAACATCTCATATGCTCCATGACATTCAAAACGTCTTTGAAGTCCCGGTTCTTGGTCGTAAAGCATAGCACACAGAACTATAGAGTAGTCATCAGACCGCGTTTGCCAGGCGTTCACAACGTCTAGATTAGCGGGAGCAGGCTTGTCACCTAGCGGTGCATCAAGGACATAATTCTTTTGTGCAACAATGAGGATAATCCTCAGGTTACGGACCCAGTCCGTGTAGTTGCTACCATCATCTTTCAAGTTAGCTTTCTCTAGGACCGCATTAAAATTCAGGGGAATGGTAGCACGGGCCATTGATCTACAACATAGATATGCAAAACTATTAAGACTAAGTTCATGATAAATTAAGTTCAATTAATCAAATTACTAATGAACTCCCACTTAAATAAACATCCCTCAAGTTATCTAAGTGATACATGATCCAAATCAACTAACTCATGTCCGATCATCACGTGAATGGGGTAGTCATCAATGGTGAACATCTCTATGTTGATCATATCTACTATATGACTCACGTTCGACATTTCGGTCTCTAGTGTTCTGAGACCATGTTTGTAGATGCTAGGCTCGTCAAGTTTAACCCAAATATTCTGCTTGTGTAAAACTGGCTTACACCCATTGTATGCGAACGTAGAGTCTATCACACACGATCATCACGAGGTGCTTCGAAACGAAGAACTTTGGCAACGGTGCATGCTCGGGGAGAACACTTCTATCTTAAAATTTAGTGAAGTGATCATCTTATAATGCTACCGCCGTTCTAAGCAAAATAAGATGCATAAAGGATAAACATCACATGCAATCAAAATATGTGACATGATATGGCCATCGTCATCTTGGGCTTTTGATCTCCATCTCCAAAGCATCGTCATGATCTCCATCGTCACCAGCTCGACACCTTGATCTCCATCATTGCGTCGGGGTCATCTCGCCAACTATTGCTTCTACAACTATTGCTAGCAATAAAGTAAAGCAATTACATAGCGTTTGCACTTCATACAATAAAGAGACAACTCACGTCTTGACCATATCACATCACAACATGCCCTGCAAAAACAAGACATCATTTACTTTGTTGTTGCAAGTTTTACGTCGCTGCTACGGGCTTCTAGCAAGAACCGTTCTTACCTATGCGAAAACCACAACGGTGATTCATTAAGTTTGTTGTTTTAACCTTCTTCAAGGACCGGCCGTAGTCAAATTCGATTCAACTAAAGTAGGAGAAACAGACACCCACCAGCCACCTTTACGCAAAACTAGTTGCATGTCAGTCAGTGGAACCGGTCTCATGTGCGTGGACATGTAAGGTTGGTCTGTGCCGCTTCATCCCACTATACCGCCGAATCAAAATAAGATGTTAGTGATAAGCAGTATGACTATCATAACCCATAATTCTTTATGTTCTACTCGTGCATATCATCTATGCATAGACCTGGCTCGGATGCCACTGTTGAGAAATGTTGCATGGAAAACAAAAAAATTTATACGCACACACAAGATCTATACATTACTAAACAGTAAGATGTAGCTACCGACGAGCCTCCATAGCGTTTTGACGTCGTCGGCCGTGGGATCAAACACAGTAGTGAACCAGATCGATTCGTCGTCCCACCAAGCGCTGCAGGTCATTTTCACTGTGTCGCACGACGCTTCAGCACACGCAGTCGGGGCGCTGCTCCAGGAACCGAGCCAGGGGTCACCTCGTTCAGCGGGCCGATCAGCAACCAAAAGCCCATGTAGCCTAGGCACGGCCGCAAGGGATTATTCCACCTGTTGCATGCTACTCCATGCCCTTGAAAGAGAAAAACATAAGCCGATCTTCCCAGTCCCCCACGATATGCAGATTCCGCAATTAGGCTCAGCGCCAGGCGAGCGCTGTCGCGTACCTTCCGCTTCAGTTCCTCTCGTTCGCATCCTTGCTCAGGTATGTTCTTATGCCCCAAAAGTTGATCTCTTCATGTTGCCGCAAAAAAACTGATCTCCTCATCTACCGGCTATTGTGCCTCTTAGACGGCATTATATCGTTTGGATTGTCCCTTTTACTCCTTCCAGTTCATCCGTTGAGTATTCCTTCCGTTTATGTCATGATAATAATGGGATCATCAGCACAGGCAGCCCATTTTTCTTCCAGATTTTCCCCACTGCTCTTGTTAGGAAGATGTGCACTATCAATTCATGACTGTATTTCAGGGCCTCAATTCATGACTGTATGTGCAAACCTATGTGTGTGATAGAGAGATAACTTGTAATTCCATGCATTTCTGGGCCTCAATTCATGACTGTATGTGCACTATCTTTCAAGATTTCAAGCTTCAAGATGCATGCACCACAATGTGTATTATTATTTTTGAATATTCCACATTGTGTATTTCGTACCCTAAATTCTTTCTCATTTACTCCCAAAGCAATTTCTCATGACTCAACAATATAACCTTTAAAATAGGCAGGCGCGGCAACACGCGCCTTTATGTTCTAGTGGAGATGCATAGCAATGAGAGGAGAGAGTGTATCTACGTACCCTCGTAGACCGTAAGTGGAAGCGTTTGTTAACACAGTTGATGTAGTCAAACTTCTTCGTGATCCAACCGATTGAGTATCGAACATACGACACCTCCGCGTTCAGCACACGTTCAGCTCGGTGACGTCCTTGTTGGAAATATGCTCTAGAGGAAATAATAAATTAGTTATTATTATTATATTTCCTTGTTCATGATAATCGTTTATTATCCATGCTATAATTGTATTGATAGGAAACTCAGATACATGTGTGGGTACATAGACAACACCATGTCCCTAGTAAGCCTCTAGTTGACTAGCTCGTTGATCAATAGATGGTTACGGTTTCCTGACCATGGACATTGGATGTCGTTGATAATGGGATCACATAATTAGGAGAATGATGTGATGGACAAGACCCAATCCTAAGCCTAGCACAAAGATCGTGTAGTTCGTATGCTAAAGCTTTTCTAATGTCAAGTATCATTTCCTTAGACCATGAGAATGTGCAACTCCCGGATACTGTAGGAATGCTTTGGGTTTACCAAACGTCACAACGTAACTGGGTGGCTATAAAGGTACACTACAGGAATCTCTGAAAGTGTCTGTTGGCTTGGCACGAATCGAGACTGGGATTTGTCACTATGTGTGATGGAGAGGTATCTCTGGGCCCACTCGGTAGGACATCATCATAATATGCACAATGTGACCAAGGGGTTGATCATGGGATGATGTGTTACGGAACGAGCAAAGAGACTTGCCGGTAACGAGATGGAACAAGGTATCGGGATACCGACGATCGAATCTCGGGCAAGTACTATACCGCTAGACAAAGGGAATTGTATACGGGATTCATTGAATCCTTGACATCGTGGTTCATCCGATGAGATCATCGTGGAACATGTGGGAGCCAACATGGGTATCCAGATCCCGCTGTTGGTTATTGGCCGGAGAGTTGTCTCGGTCATGTCTGCATGGTTCCCGAACCCGTAGGGTCTACACACTTAAGGTTCGATGACGCTAGGGTTATAGGGAATAGATATACGTGGTTACCGAATGTTGTTCGGAGTCCCGGATGAGACCCCAGACGTCACGAGGAGTTCCGGAATGATCCGGCGGTAAAGATTTATATATGGGAAGTCCTGTTTTGGTCACCGGAAAGGTTTCGGGTGCTATCGATAACATACCGGGACCACCGGGAGGGTCCCAGGGGTCCACCAGGTGGGGCCAACGGCCGCAGAGGGCTGCGTAGGCCAAGTGTGGGAGGGGACCAGCCCCAGGTGGGCTCGTGCGCCCCCCCCACCAAGGCCCAAGGCGCATGGGAGAGTGGGAGGGGGCAAACCCTAGGTCCATATGGGCCTTAAGGCCCACCCTAGGGCGCCTCCCCTCTCTCCCCCCGTTGGCCGCCACCCTAGATGGGTTTTGGGGCTGCCGCCACCCCTAGGGAGGGAACCCTAGATGGGGTCGCAGCCCCTCCCCTTCCCCTATATATACTTGAGGCATTGGGGGCTGCAACACACATGAGTTTTCCTTTCCTTGGCGTAGCCCTACCTATCTCCCTCCTCGTCTCTTGCGGTACTTGGCGAAGCCCTGCTGGAGTACCACGCTCCTCCATCACCACCATGCCGTTGTGCTGCTGCTGGACGGAGTCTTCCCAAACCTCTCCCTCTCTCCTTGCTGGATCAAGGCGTGGGAGACGTCACCGGGCTGCACGTGTGTTGAACGCGGAGGTGCCGTCCGTTCGGCACTAGGGTCTTCAGTGATTTGGATCACGACAAGTACGACTCCCTCAACCCCGTTCTCCTGAACGCTTCCGCTTAGCGATCTACAAGGGTATGTAGATGCACTCCCCTTCCCCTCGTTGCTAGATTACTCCATAGATTGATCTTGGTGATGCATAGAAATTTTTTGATTTCTGCTACGATCCCCAACAGTGGCATCATGAGCTAGGTCTATGCATAGTTTCTATGCACGAGTAGAACACAAAGCAGTTGCGGGCGTCGATATTGTCAATTTACTTGATGTTACTAGTCTTATCTTGATTCGGTGGCATCGTGGGATGAAGCGGCCCGGACCGACCTTACACGTACTCTTACGTGAGACAGGTTCCACCGACTGACATGCACTAGTTGCATAAGGTGGCTAGCGGGTGCCAGTCTCTCCCACTTTAGTCGGATCAGATTCGATGAAAAGGGTCCTTATGAAGGATAAATAGCAATTGACATATCACGTTGTGGTTTTTGCGTAGGTAAGAAACGTTCTTGCTAGAAACCCATAGCAGCCACGTAAAACATGCAGACAACAATTAGAGGACGTCTAACTTGTTTTTGCAGGGTATGCTATGTGATGTGATATGGCCAAAAGAATGTGATGAATGATATGTGATGTATGAGATTGATCATGTTCTTGTAATAGGAATCACGACTTGCATGTCGATGAGTATGACAACCGGCAGGAGCCATAGGAGTTGTCTTAATTTATTGTATGACCTGCGTGTCAATGAACAACGCCATGTAATTACTTTACTTTATTGCTAAACCGTTAGCCATAGTAGTAGAAGTAATAGTTGGCGAGACAAGTTCATGGAGACACGATGATGGAGATCATGATGATGGAGATCATGGCGTCATGCCGGTGACGATGATGATCATGGCGCCCCGAAGATGGAGATCAAAAGGAGCAAAATGATATTGGCCATATCATGTCACTATTTGATTGCATGTGATGTTTATCATGTTTTACATCTTATTTGCTTAGAACGACGGTAGTAAATAAGATGATCCCTCATAATAATTTCAAGAAAAGTGTTCCCCTAACTGTGCACCGTTGCGAAAGTTCGTTGTTTCGAAGCACCACGTGATGATCGGGTGTGATAGATTCTAACGTTCGCATACAATGGGTGTAAGCCAGATTTACACACGCGAAACACTTAGGTTGACTTGACGAGGCTAGCATGTACAGACATGGCCTCGGAACACAAGAGACCGAAAGGTCGAGCATGAGTCGTATGGTAGATACGATCAACATGAAGATGTTCACCGATGATGACTAGTCCGTCTCACGTGATGATCGGACATGGCCTAGTTGACTCGGATCATGTATCACTTACATGACTAGAGGGATGTCTATCTGAGTGAGAGTTCATTAAATAATTTGATTAGATGAACTTAATTGTCATGAACATAGTCAAAAGGTCTTTGCAAATTATGTCGTAGCTTACGCTTTAGTTCTACTGTTTTAGATATGTTCCTAGAGAAAATTTAGTTGAAAGTTGATAGTAGCAATTATGCGGACTAGGTCCGTAAAATGAGGATTGTCCTCGTTGCTATGCAGAAGGCTTATGTCCACGATGCACCGCTCGGTGTGCTGAACCTCGAACATCGTCTGTGGATGTTGTGAACATTTGACATACACGTTTTGATGACTACGTGATAGTTCAGTGCGTAATGTTAAGGCGTCAAAGGCATTTTGAAATGTCGCGGAACATATGAGATGTTCCAAGGACTGAAATTGGGATTTCAGGCTAGTGCCCATGTCAAGAGGTATGAGACCTCTGACAAGTTTCTTAAGCCTACAAACTAAGGGAGAAAAGCTCAATCGTTGAGCTTGTATTCAGATTGTCTGGGTACAACAATCACTTGAATCGAGTGGGAGTTAATCTTCCAGATGAGATAGTGATGTTTCTCCAAAGTCATTGCCACCAAGCTACTAGAGCTTTGTGATGAACTATAACATATCAGGGATAGATATGATGATCCTTGAAATATTCGCAATGTTTGACACCGCGAAAGTAGAAATCAAGAAGGAGCATCAACTGTTGATGGTTAGTGAAACCACTAGTTTCAAGAAGGGCAAGGGCAAGAAGGGATACTTAATGAAACGGCAAATCAACTGCTGCTCTAGTGAAGAAACCCAAGGTTGAACCCAAACCCGAGACTAAGTGCTTTCTGTAAGAAGGGGAACAATCACTGGAGCAGGATTACCCTAGATACTTGGTAGATAAGAAGGCAGGCAAGGTCAATTGAAGTATATTGGATATACATTATATTAATGTGTACTCTACTAGTACTCCTAGTAGCACCATGGTAATAGATACCGGTTCGGTTGCTAAGTGTTAGTAACTCAAAATAAAAGGCTACGGAATAAACGGAGACTAGCTAAAGGCGAGGTGACGATATGTGTTGGAAGTATTTCCAAGGTTGATGTGATCAAACATCGCACGCTCCCTCTACCATCGGGATAGGTGTTAAACCTAAATAATTGTTATTTGGTGTTTGCGTTGAGCATAGACATGATTGGATTATGTCTATACATGTCTGACTATTCATTTAAGGAGAATAATGGTTACTCTGTTTATCTGAATAATACCTTCAATGGTCTTGCACCTAAAATGAATGGTTTATTGAATCTCGATCGTAGTGATACACATGTTCATACCAAAAGATATAAGATAGTAATGATAGTACCACCTACTTGTGGTACTGCCATGTAAGTCATATTGGTATAAAACGCATGAAGAAGCTCCATGTTGATGGATCTTTGGACTCACTCATTTTAAAAAAATGAGACATGCGAACCATGTCTATTGGTATGTACGCATGAAGAAACTCCATGCAAATGGATCGTTTGGACTCACTTGTTTTTGAATCACTTGAGACATGCAAATCATACCACATGGGCAAGATGACTGAAAGCCTCGTTTTCAGTAAAATGGAACAAGAAAGAAACTTGTTGGTAGTAATACATTTTGATGTGTGCAGTCCAATGAGTGCTGAGGCACGCAGTGGATATCGTTATGTTCTTACTTCACAGATGATTTGAGTAGATACTGAGTATATTTACTTGATGAATCACAAGTCTGAATTATTGTATGGTTCAAGTAATTTCAGAGTGAAGTTGAAGATCGTCGTGACAAGAGGATAAAATGTCTATGATATGATCATAGAGATGAATATCTGAGTTGCGTGTTTGGTACACAACTGAGACATTGTGGAAATTGTTTCACAACTAACACCGCCTGGAACACCATAGTGTGATGGTGTGTCCGAACATCATAAATGCACCCCATTGGATATGGGGCATACCATGATGTCTCTTATCGAATTACCACTATCGTTCATGGGTTAGGCATTAGAGACAACCACATTCACTTTAAATAGGGCACCACGTAACTCCGTTGAGACGACACCGTATGAACTATGGTTTGGAGAAACCTAAGTTGTCGTTTCTTAAAAGTTTGGGGCTGCGACGCTTATGTGAAAAGTTTCAGGCTGATAAGCTCGAACCCAAAGCGGAAAAATGCATCTTCATAGGACACCCAAAACAGTTGGGTATAACTCCTGTCTCAGATCCGGAAGCAAAAGGGATTGTTTCTAGAATTGGGTCCTTTCTCGAGGAAAAGTTTCTCTCGAAAGAATTGAGTGGGAGGGTGGTGGAGACTTGATGAGGTTATTGAACCATCACTTCAACTAGTGTGTAGCGGGGCACAAGAAGTTGTTCCTGTGACGCCTACACCAATTGAAGTGGAAGCTAATGATAGCGATCATGAAACTTCAGATCAAGTCACTACCAAACCTTGTAGGTCGACAAGGATGCGCACTACTTCAGAGTGGTACTTAATCCTGTCTTGGAGGTCATGTTGCTAGTCAACAATGAACCTACGAGCTATGGAGAAGCGATGATGGGCCCGAATTCCGATGAATGGCTCGAGGCCATAAAACCCGAGAGAGAATCCATGTGTAAAAACAAAGTATAGACTTTGGAAGAACTACTTGATGGTCGTAAGGCTATTGGGTACAAATGGATTTTAAAAGGAAGACGGACAATGATGGTAAGTATCACCATTAAGAAAGCTCGACTTGTCGTTAAGATGTTTCTGACAAGTTCAAGGAGTTGACTACGATGAGTTTCTCACTCGTAGTGATGCTAAGAGTCTGTTGGAATCTTATTAGAAGTTACTGCATTATTTATGAAATCTTCCAGATAGGATGTCAAAACATTGTTTCCTCGAAAAATTTCTTGAGGTAAGGTTGCATGTGATACAACCAGAATGTTTTTGTCAATCCTAAAAGATGCTAACAAGTATGCAAAGCTCCAGCAATCCTTCTAAGGACTAGAGTAAGCATCTTAGAGTTGTAATATACACTTTGATGAGATGATCAAAGATTTTGGGTTTATACAAAGTTTATGAGAAACTTGTATTTCCAAAGAAGTGAGTGGGAGCACTATAGAATTTCTGATGAGTATATGTTGTTGACATATTGTTGATCAGAAATGATGTAGAATTTCTGGAAAGCATATATGGTTATTTGAAAAGTGTTTTTCAATGGAAAACCTGGATTAGGCTACTAGAACAATGAGCATCAAGATCTATAAGGATAGATCAAAATGCTTAATGGTACTTTCAAATGAGCACATACCTTGACATGATCTTGAAGGTGTTCAAGATGGATCAGTCCAAGAAGGAGTTCTTGCCTGAGTTGTAAGGTCGACCACGGCAGAAGAAAGAGAAAGGACGAATGTCGTCTCCAGTGCCTTAGCCATAGGATCTATACAACATGTCATGCTTTGTACCGCACCTGATATGTGCCTTGTCACGTGTCTGGCAAGGGGGTACAAGAGTGATCCAGGAATGGATCATTGGACAGCGGTCAAAATTATCCTTGGAGTAATAAGGACATGTTTCTCGATTATGGAGGTGATAAAGAGTTCGGCGTAAAGGGTTACGTCGATGGAAGCTTTAACACCTATCCGAAAGACTCTGAGTAGCAAACCGGATACGTATAGTGGAGCAACCATTTGGAATAGCTCCAAGTGGAGCGTGGAAGCAGCATTTACAATATGACCTAGAGATTTGCGAAGTACATACGAATCTGAATGTTGCAGACCCGTTTGACTAAAACCTCTCTCACAAACAAAACATGATCAAACCCCAGAACTCATTGAGTCTTAATCACATGATGATATGAACTAGTTTATTGACACTAGTAAACTCTTTGGATGTCGGTCACATGGCGATGTGACCTATGAGTGTTATTCACATGGCGATGTGAACTAGATTATTGACTCTAGTGCAAGTGGGAGACTGTTGGAAATATGCTCTAGAGGCTATAATAAATTAGTTATTATTATTATATTCCTTGTTCATGATAATCGTTTATTATCCATGCTATAATTGTATTGATAGGAAACTCAGATACATGTGTGGGTACATAGACAACACCATGTCCCTGGTAAGCCTCTAGTTGACTAGCTCGTTGATCAATAGATGGTTACGGTTTCCTGACCATGGACATTGGATGCCGTTGATAACGGGATCACATCATTAGGAGAATGATGTGATGGACAAGACCCAATCCTAAGCCTAGCACAAAGATCGTGTAGTTCGTCTGCTAAAGCTTTTCTAATGTCAAGTATCATTTCCTTAGACCATGAGATTGTGCAACTCCCGGATACCGTAGGAATGCTTTGGGTGTTCCAAACATCACAACATAACTGGGTGGCTATAAAGGTACACTACAGGTATCTCCGAAAGTGTCTGTTGGGTTGGCACGAATCGAGACTGGGATTTGTCACTCTGTGTGACGGAGAGGTATCTCTGGGCCCACCCGGTAGGACATCATCATAATGTGCACAATGAGACCAAGGGGTTGATCATGGGATGATGCATTACGGAACGAGTAAAGAGACTTGCCGGAAACGAGATTGAACAAGGTATCGGGATACCGACGATCGAATCTCGGGCAAGTACTATACCGATAGACAAAGGGAATTGTATACGGGATTCATTGAATCCTTGACATCGTGGTTCATCCGATGAG
This sequence comes from Aegilops bicornis, assembly GCA_021605145.1. Classification (NCBI taxonomy): domain Eukaryota; kingdom Viridiplantae; phylum Streptophyta; class Magnoliopsida; order Poales; family Poaceae; genus Aegilops; species Aegilops bicornis. The sequence continues at coordinate 14,888,348 of CM038675.1, forward strand.
ATCATCATGGAACATGTGGGAGCCAACATGGGTATCCAGATCCCGCTGTTGGTTATTGGCCGGAGAGTTGTCTCGGTCATGTCTGCATGGTACCCGAACCCGTAGGGTCTACACTCTTAAGGTTCGATGATGCTAGGGTTATAGGGAATAGATATACGTGGTTACCGAATATTGTTCGGAGTCTTGGATGAGATCCTGGACGTCACGAGGCGGAATGGTCCGGAGGTAAAGATTTATATAAGGGAAGTCATGTTTTGGTCACCGGAAAGGTTTCGGGTGCTACCGATAACGTACCGGGTCCACCGGGAGGGTCCCGGGGGTCCACCAGGTGGGGCCAACGGCCGCAGAGGGCTGCGTAGGCCAAGTGTGGGAGGGGACCAGCCCCAGGTGGGCTGGTGCGCTCCCCACCAAGGCCCAAGGCGCATGGGAGAGTGGGAGGGGGCAAACCCTAGGTCCAGATGGGCCTTAAGGCCCACCCTAGGGCGCCTCCCCTCTCTCCCCCCCTTGGCCGCCACCCTAGATGGGTTTTGGGGCTGCCGCCACCCCTAGGTAGGGAACCCTAGATGGGGGCGCAGCCCCTCCCCTTCCCCTATATATACTTGAGGCATTGGGGGCTGCAACACACATGAGTTTTCCTCTCCTTGGCGCAGCCCTACCTCTCTCCCTCCTCGTCTCTTGTGGTGCTTGGCGAAGCCCTGCTAGAGTACCACGCTCCTCCATCACCACCATGCCGTTGTGCTGCTGCTGGACGGAGTCTTCCCCAACCTCTCCCTCTCTCCTTGCTGGATCAAGGCGCGGGAGACGTCACCGGGCTGCACATGTGTTGAACGCGGAGGTGCCGTCCGTTCGGCACTAGGGTCTTCGGTGATTTGGAATACGACGAGTACGACTCCCTCAACCCCGTTCTCTTGAACGCTTCTGCTTAGCGATCTACAAGGGTATGTAGATGCACTCCCCTTCCCCTCGTTGCTAGATTACTCCATAGATTGATCTTGGTGATGCGTAGAATTTTTTTGATTTCTGCTACGATCCCCAACAGTCCTCGCCTTCTTGATCCAGCAAGGTGGTAAAGTAGTGGATGAGTTCCGGCAGCACGACAGCATTGTGATGGTGATGGTAATGATATATCTCCGTAGGGCTTCGCCTAAGCACTACGAAAATATGACCAAGGGACGAAACTATGGAGGGGGGCGCTGATACATCTCCAACGTATCTACTTTTCCAAACACTTTTCAGCAGATTTGAATGGAACTAACCCGGTCTGATGCTGTTTTCAGCAGTACTGTCATGGTGTTATTTTTGTGCAGAAATAAAAGTTCTCGGACTGACCAGAAAATCCACGGAGGCACGTTTTGGAATTAATAAAAAATATTGGCAAAAGAATCAGTGTCAGGGGGCCCACACTCTGTCCACGAGGGTGGAGGCCCCCTGCCTCGTGGGCCCCCAGGAACTCCACCAACCTCAACTCCAACTCCATATATTCACTTTCGTGGAGGAAAAAATTAGAGAGAAGGTTTCATTGCGTTTTACGATACGGAGCCGCCGCCATTCCCTAATCTTCCTCGGGAGGGCTGATCTGGAGTCCGTACGGGACTCTAGAGAGGGGAATCCGTCTCCATCGGCATCATCAACTATCCTCCATCACCAATTTCATGATGCTCACCAGCGTGTGTGAGTAATTCCATCATAGGCTTGCTGGACGGTGATGGGATGGATGAGATTTACCATGTAATCGAGTTAGTTTTGTTAGGGTTTGATCCCTAGTACCATTATGTTCTAAGATTGATGTTGCGATGACTTTGCCATGCTTAATGCTTGTCACTAGGGCCCGAGTGCCATGATTTCAGATCTGAACCTATTATGTTTTCATGAATCTATGTGAGTTCTTGATCCTATCTTGCAAGTCAATAGTCACCTACTATGTGTTATGATCCGCAACCCAAGTGACAATAATCGAGACCACTCCCGGTGATGACCGTAGTGAGGAGTTCATGTATTCACTAAGTGTTAATGCTTTGGTCCGGTACTCTATTAAAATGAGGCCTTAATATCCCTTAGTTTCCAATAGGACCCCCATGCCACGGGAGGGTAGGACAAAAGATGTCATGCAAGTTCTTTTCCATAAGCATGTATGACTATATTCGGGATACATGCCTACATTACATTGATGAATTGAAGCTAGTTCTGTGTCAACCTATTTTATAACTGTTGCATGATGAATTGCATCCGACATAATTATCCATCATTGATCCATTGCCTACGAGCTTTTCACATATTGATATTTGCTTAGTTACTTTTCCATTTCCACTGTTACGATTACCACAAAACCGCTACTAATACTTTAGCCACTATTACCGTTATCTCCATACTACTTTGCTGATAAATACTTGCTGCAGATATTAAGTCTTTCAGGTGTGGTTGAATTGACAACTCAGCTGCTAATACTTGAGAATATTCTTTGGCTTCCCTTGTGTCGAATCAATAAATTTGGGTTGAATACTCTACCCTCAAAAACTATTGCGATCCCCCATATTTGTGGGTTATCAAGACTATTTTCTGGCGCCGTTGCCACAGAGCATAGCTCTATTCTTTGAGTCACTTGGGATTTATATCTGTTGATCACTATGAAGAACTTGAAAGATGAAAGAACCAAGATTTTTCCCTCAACTACGAGGGGAGGTAAGGAACTGCCATCTAGCTCTGCACTTGATTCACCTTCTGTTATGAGTAAATTTGCGACACCTACACCTGCACCTGATATTGATTCTGATATGTCGCATGTTATTGATGATGCCACTTCTGCTATGCATGATGCTTATGATGAAACTACTTCTATGCTTGATAATAATGTGCCATTAGGTGAATTTCTTGATGAACAGCTTGCTAGGGTTAGAGAGAATGAAATTATTGAAACTGATAATATTGATGAAAGTGATGATGAAGATTCTCCCACTAGATATGAATTGCCTGATGTGCCTGAGGGTTATGTTATGGATGAAGAAACTGCTAGAGACCTCTTTGCTTGCAAAGATAGATATGATCTTAAGAAACTGTTAGCTAAGCTGAAAGAAATGTCTCTAAATGCTAGAATGAAATATGGCCCCGCTTTTGCTACTTCACCTATCTGTATTTCTGATAAGGATTATGATTTGTCTATCGATCCTGAGTTAATTACTTTGGTCGAATCTGATCCTTTTTATGGCTATGAATCTGAAACTGTTGTGGCACATCTTACTAAATTGAATGATATAGCCACCCTATTCACTCATGAGGAAAATATCCGCTATTACTATATCCTTAAGCTATTTCAGTTATCATTAAAGGGTGATGCTAAGATATGGTTTAATTCTCTTGCTCCTGGTTGTGTGCGTAGTCCCCGGGATATTACTTTTCTGCTAAATATTTCCCCGCTCATAAGAAACAAGCTGCCTTAAGGGAAATGTATAATTTTGTGCAAATTGAAGAAGAGAGTCTCCCACAAGCTTGGGGGAGGATTCTCCAGTTACTTAATGCTTTGCCTGATCATCCTCTCAAGAAAAATGAAATTCTTGATATCTTCTATAATGGACTAACCGATGCTTCCAAAGACCACCTGGATAGTTGTGATGGTCGTGTTTTCAGGGAAAGAACTGTTGAGCAAGCTGAATTGCTATTGAATAATATATTGAGCAATGATAATGATTGGACACTTCCTGAACCAACTCCGAAGAAAAGGGCTATTTCTCAGTCCTGAAGATATGTAAGAGGCAAAGAAATCTATGAAAATAAAAAGGTATTAAAGCTGAAGATGTTAAGAATTTACCGCCTATTGAAGAAATACATGTTACTGATAACCCGACACAGGTAGTAAAGGTAAATTCTCTCTATAGATTTGATGAGGGTGATATCCCTCGTTATAAGTCTGCTAGCCAATGCTTGGATGAGTTCGATAATTTTATTGTTAAACAAGAAAACTTCAATGCTTATGTTGGTACACAATTGAAACATAATGCTTATATGATTGAACACTTGAGTGATTATATGTCTAGAGTCAAAGGTGACCTTAAGCTTATTTGTAAACATGCATCCATGTACCACTCAAGTAGAACAAGTACTTAAAGCACAAGATGATTTGCTCAATGAATTAAATAATGAGAACAATGACAATGTTGTTAAAGTTATGACTAGAGGTGGTAGAATGACTCAGGAACCTTTGTATCCGAGGGACATCCTAAGAGAGTTGAGCAAGATTCTCAGAGAACTAATGTTGATGCACCTCTTCTAAGAAAAAGAAAAGGAAAAACGACAGGACTTTGCATGCTTCTAGTGAACCTGTTATAGACACACCTGCGAATCTCAATGATATTTCTATTTTTGATGCTGAGACACAATCTGGTAATGAACACGAAGCTAGTGACAATGTTAATGATGATGTTCATGCTGATGCTCAACCTAGTAATAACAATGATGTAGAGATTGAACCTGCTGTTGATCTTGATAACCCACAATCAAAGAATCAACATTATGACAAGAGAGACTTTGTTGCTAGAAAGCACGGTAAAGAATGAGAACCATGGGTTTAGAAACCCATGCCTTTTCCTCCTAAGCCATCCAAGAAAAAGGATGATGAGAATTTTGAGAGCTTTGTTGAAATGATTAGACCTATCTTTTTGCGTATGTGTTTGACTGATATGCTTAAAATGAATCCTTATGCTAAATATATGGAAGATATTGTTACAAATAAAAGAAAGATACCGAAAGCTGAAATTTTCACCATGCTTGCTAATTACACTTTTAAGGGTCGAGTACCAAAGAAACTGGGAGATCCAGGAGTACCAACTATACCATGCTCCATTCAAATAAAAGAAACTATGTTAAAACTGCTTTATGTGATGTTGGAGCCGGTGTTAGTGTTATGCCTCTCTCTTTATATCGTAGACTTCATTTGACTAAGTTGACACCTACTGCAATGTCTTTGCAAATGGCCGATAAATCAACCGCTATACTCGTCGGTATTTGTGGTTGCATACGTTACTGTTTTAATGGACTTTGTTATTCTTGATATTCCCGAGGACGACAGTATGTCGATCATCCTTGGTAGACCTTTTCTAAATACCACAGGGGCTGTTATTGATTGCAACAAAGGCAATGTCACTTTTCATGTTAATGGCAATGAGCATAAGGTACACTTTCCGAGCAAACAACATCAAGTTCATAGTATCAGTTCTATTGGAAAATTTTCAACGATTACTATCGGAGGTTTTGAATTTCCTCTTCCTACTGTCAAAAAGAAATATGATATTCTTATTGTTGGGGACATGCATATCCCCGTTGAGGTAACCTAGTGTTATTCGAAAATTCTCCGGTTTCATGTTATTCAGAAGAAGTATGTTAACAAGACTTGATCAACCTTGTTAGTGGATTCCTTTTGATGAGCATAAGATGGATGAAGTTAGAAAGTACAACTCGCTGTACCCACTTTTTACTTTCTGTTCTTTAGATGAAATAAAGCAAAAATAATATTTTATATCTGTTCTCTGAATTATCCTTGCAATAAAAAATACCCCGAAAATAAAAGTTCTCCAAATGTCATGAAAATGAAGTATGATTTTTTGTAGGATAATTAAGAATTTATGGCACTGAGAACATACTAGGGGGGCCCACCATTTGGCCACGAGGGCACAGGGCGCGCCCACCCCCCTAGGGCGCCCCCTGCCTCGTGGGCCCCACGGGGCCCCCTTCACTTATTCCAGCACCCACTCACTTCGTCTTCCTCCAGAAAAAATCCTCGCATAGCTCAAACCCATGTTTTAGGTCGTCTTGCTACCATTTTCGATCTCCTTGCTCAAAGCTCCATTCACAAAACTGTTTTGGGGGATTGTTCTTCGGTATGTGACTCCTCCAATGGTCCAATTAGTTTTTGTTCTAGTGCTTTATTTATTGCAAATTTTTGCTACTGAGGTGAACCTGTTGTTGAGCTTGCATGACAAATTTATATGGTCCAAAGTAGTTTTAATGCATGATATAGCCTCTAGGCACCTGCGGGAGTAGTTGCTATCAATCTTGTTGAGTTTGGTTCGTTTTTATTTTGAGTCACTAAAAATTTCAGAAATTTTTACAGGAAGAAAAATGTTTAGGAAAATGTACCAAGGTGGTTCGTCAAGAAAGCAAGGACCAAGGCTCGCGATACGTGAGCCGGAAGATGACCCGCCAAGGGAAGCTCAAGTGCAGCCTTGTGAATGGCCATTAGAAGAGTTTATGGTCCAAACAGGCTTCAAGGATGAATTTGACGCGTATGTGCGTAATGCTGATCTTGAGGACTTCCTGTCAGATAAGTGCCGACAGTACCACTACCTCACAAATTCCTTTGTTAGGAGGTTTAAATTTTCATCCTCGCGGAATACTCACATTGTTTTATTTGATCTCTATGATAAATCATATACCATGGACCTAGAAGATTTTAAACTGCTTGTACAATCCCGCAGTGGGGCAATGTTAGTGAACCTCACAAATCTAAATATAAAGACTTTCTTGCTAGTATCACTGTGGGAGAGACTAGAGATATCGCACAAGCTACCATAGGGAGCATTCATTTCCCTTCCATACATTATTTTGCTCTCTTTATAGGTAGATGCATTAACGGTAAAGATGAGGTTTGTCACATGTGTGTTCCAGATCTTAGTGTCCTCAAGAGTGCGGTATTAGGAGATAAACAATATAACTTGGGGGCCATTGTTGCACGGTTGCATCTTAATGGTACAAGTGGAGATTTGTTTGGTGGAATTTATGCAACTCGTGTAGCCAATTATCTTGGTGTACCCATACATGGAAATGATATGGAGTTGCCACATGCTTATCTAGATTATAGTGCTATGGTTCGCCATCAGTTTCTTGAGAGGAATGAACAGTTCCTCCAGTACTGACTAATCTTTTACAGACGGCGTACTGTCCATGTTGCTCTCCCTGCTCCTAATTTCTTTAACTTTCAGGCAAAAATGAGGTATTTTATAACCAGGGAGGAGGCTAACGAATATGAGAGGAGGACGGAGGCAGCTCGCCTCCAAGCTGCAGCTCTTCAGGCAGTAGCTGCTGCATCTCAGTACAACCCCAGCTACGACTTTGGATATCCGCCAGGCCAGCAGTGGCCATAGACCAACTTAGGCCAAAAGCCTAAGCTTGGGGGAGTACGTATTTCTCACCGACATTACATTCATGTTCACACACTCATTCTAGTTGTCCGTGCTGATACTTTTTCATTGTACTACCCATGCTAGTTTATTTTATTTTCTTGATTTTTTCTTGTGTGTTTGAAAAACCCTTAAGAAAAACCAAAAAAATAGTTGTAGCTTCTTATATACGTATATATTTACTAATTGGAGGCACCATAAAAGCCTTCGCATTAATCCACATCTTCGAAATTAATTACATTGTTGGATTAAATAATTAACGCTAGAGATATAAAGAAAATTTACATAACAAAAACAGTCCAAAAAAGGCTGCTGACATGTTCAACGTTGATTAAGAAAATAAATGGATATACACGTTGGTAATGGAAGATGAAAAAATAGTAAGTCAATAATGAGCGATTTAGCATCTGTACAATGAAACAAGGGAGATCATAAAAGTTTGTTATGTGTATGCCACAAAAAGGCAAAGTCCAAGAATATTACAATTGTGTAGTCCTTGACGTCTCATGTATAGCCTAATCTTGGTCTCCTTCCGATCTAACTTAGCCATCTACATGCAGCCATTATTGATCATGAAGTAGCCTAGGCCGCCCTCCTTTCAGGCATATTCTGATTTGCAATCTGTCTTCCTCTCTCGATCAATTGATACGAGGCCTACTTTGTACGTCCACAATCTAAAACAAGCACCCCAGTCGTCTCCTCTCCTCATAGATGCCAATCTCGCCACCTTGCCTCTTGAACGTCGACTAAAAAAAGAATCACGACGACCCTCTCCTCATGTGCTTTCAATTCTACTGAACCATCTCTCCCTACGAGCATGGTGCACCATTGCTTGCACCGTCCGTCGTTGCTGCTAAAAAAAGGAACGATAGATACAGTAGCTAGCCAGATCATATTAGGAGGCAGGAGTTATCCAGCGAAACAGGGAAGCAACCACTCCCATGCACAAGAAGAAGCAGCAGGAGTTCGTCTGGGTGAAGCACGGAGAAGCGCCCAATCCAACGCCCGGGGTGAAGCAGCTAGCGTCCGCGGCGCCGCCAAGGGGAGGCGACGTGAGGAAGAACCCTAGCAGGACTCGAAGAGCACGAAAAACTCCCTAGGAAAGCGGAGATCGGAGAGGGCCATGGCCAGAAAAGATGTCACGAGGCAAAAAGTGGGAACAAGCTAGGGCCTCGGCCAGGAAGAAACAGTGAGGCATAGGCATAGGCCATGGCCAGGAAAAAGCAAGATGTGTCCACCACATATAGAGAAATAGTGGCACGTAGGCGTAGCACTTTGGTGAATGCTCTGTATAATCCCTCAATGTAGCGTCCTCTGCTACCATCCCAACACAAGCTGGAAGCACCATTGTTCTGTATGCTCGGAAGACTTGAATCTCCTTTGTCCGAGCTTCCTAATAGCTGCATGTTTGACTCTGAGCACCCATATTTTAGCTGAAACTATACACGGGAGGTGCAGCTTTGACATGTTTTGATGGAATTACCAACCAAGATGACATCAAGCAGTAGTGTAGCTTTAAGTCTTTGTGACGCCCCCGATTCAATCGTACACTAATCATGCACGCAAATGTGTACGCTCAAGATCAGGGACTCACGGGAAGATATCACAACACAACTCTAAAACATAAATAAGTCATACAAGCATCATAATACAAGCCAGGGGCCTCGAGGGCTCGAATACAAGTGCTCGATCATAGACGTCAGCGGAAGCAACAATATCTGAGTACGGACATAAGTTAAACAAGTTTGCCTTAAGAAGGCTAGCACAAACTGGGATACAGATCGAAAGAGGCGCAGGCCTCCTGCCTGGGATCCTCCTAAACTACTCCTGGTCGTCGTCAGCGGGCTGCACGTAGTAGGCACCTCCGGTGTAGTAGTCGTCATCGACGGTGGCGTCTGGCTCCTGGGCTCCATCGTCTGGTCGCAGCAACCGGGTGAAAGAAAGGGGGAAAAGGGAGAACAAGGCAACCGTGAGTACTCATCCAAAGTACTCGCAAGCAAGGAGCTACACTACATATGCATGGATATATGTGTAAAGGGCCATATCAGTGGACTGAACTGCAGAATGCCAGAATAAGAGGGAGATAGCTAATCCTGTCGAAGACTACGCTTCTGGCAGCCTCCGTCTTGCAACATGTAGAAGAGAGTAGACTGAAGTCCTCCAAGTATCATCGCATAGCATAATCCTACCCGGCGATCCCCTCCTCGTCGCCCTGTTAGAGAGCGATCACCGGGTTGTATCTGGCACTTGGAAGGGTGTGTTTTATTAAGTATCCGGTTCTGGTTGTCATAAGGTCAAGGTACAACTCCAAGTCGTCATGTTACCGAAGATCACGGCTATTCGAATAGATTAACTTCCCTGCAGGGTGCACCACATTACCCGACACGCCGATCCCATTTGGCCGGACACACTTTTTCGGGTCATGCCCGCCGCAGAAGATCAACACGCCGCAGCCCCACCTAGGCATAACAGAGGTCAGCACGCCGGTCTAAACCTATGCGACAGGGTCCGGGCCCATCGCCTTAGCACACCTGCACGTTGCAAATGCGGCCGGAAGCAGACCTAGCCTAGCAGGCGTTCCAGTCCAATCCGGCGCGTGCCGCTCAGTCGCTGACGTTACGAAATGCTTCGGCTGATACCACGACGCCGGTTGCCCATATCTTGTCCCACGTGGCGGTTAGTGCGTATAAGGTCAACGACCCAACTCAGATCAAATACCAAGATCTCGTTAAGCGTGTTAAGTATCCACGAACGCCGAACAGGGCCAGGCCCACCTCTCTCCTAGGCGGTCTCAACCTGCCCTGTCGCTCCGCCACAAAGATCCATCCAGAGGGCCGTCGGGACAAAGGTCCTTTCAGCCCCCAATCCGTAAAATCACTCGCGGGTGCTCCACAAGCCAACCCGACTTTAGTCAGCACATGTATCATGTAAAAAGTATATAGTATATACCCGTGATCACCTCCCTAGTGATCACGGCCCGATAGTATAGCATGGCAGACGGACAAGAATGTAGGGCCACTGATGAAACACTAGCATCCTATACTAAGCATGTAGGATTACAGGTAAAGGTAACAACAGTAGTAGCAAGGACAGGCTATGCATCAGGATAGGTATAACGGAAAGCAGTAACATGCTACACTACTCTAATGCAAGCAGTATAGAGTAGAATAGGCAATATCTGGTGATAAAGGGGGGGGGGCTTGCCTGGTTGCTCTCGCAAGAGAGAGGAGTCGTCAACTCCGTAGTCGAACTGGGCAGCAGCAGCGTCGGTCTCGGTGTCTAGCGGAAGAAGAGGGGGAAGAAACAATGAATATTTAAGCAAACAGATGCATGACGATGCATGGCAAAGCAAAGCGTGATGCTAGGCGTGCCCTAACGCGGTATGAGGTGATGCCGGTGAAGGGGGGAAACTTCCGGGAAAGTATCCCCGGTGTTTCGTGGTTTTCGGCGGAGGAGCCGAGGGGAAAGTTGCGAGTTCGATAGGTTAGGGATGCATGGCGGACGAACGGCTGCGTTTCCGGGTTCGTCTCGTCGTTCTGAGCAACTTTCATGTAGAAAGTATTTTCATCTGGGCTACGGTTTATTTTATATTAATTTTAAAAGATTTAAATCATTTTTAAGATTTATTTAATTATTTTAAAACAACATTATCCAGAACAGTGCTTGCTGACGTCAGCATGATGTCGTCAGTCAACAGAGGTATTGACTGGTCAACTGACGTGTGGGTCCCGTATGTCATTGACTGTTAACTAACCTAACAGATTAATTAACTAAACTAGGTGATTAGGTTAATCCAATCAGGATTAATTAAGTTAATTAATTCTTTAATTAATTAACTAATTAATATTTTAATTATTTTATTTATTTATATTATTATTATTATTTTATTAATTCTTTTTTTTAATTTTCGTTCTCAGGGGCGCGGGCCCCGTTTGTCATTGGCCCAGAGGCCTTAGCGGGTTTGGTCCAGCGGGTGCGGGTGCGGGCGTGGGCGCCCGTGTGCGCCCGAGGACACCAGAGGGGCGCCGGCCACGGCGGCCGGCCGGAGTAGGGCGGCGCGGGCGACGGGAGTTTGCACGGGCGGCCGACGGGCGAACCGGCGGCGCTGCCGGGCGCGACGAGCGGCACCGGACGAGGACGAAAGCGAGGCACGGGGTCATCGGAGGGGACGCCGGCAGAAGGGCAGCGGCGGGCGCGAGGCTGCACAAGACGGCCAGCGAGGCATGGCCCTGGGCGCGAACGGGCGAGGCCGCCAGGCGCAGGCCGGCGCGCTGCGGTGAGAGCGCCAGTTGTTGAGTGACAGGCGCGTGAGCGCCGCCGGGAGGGAGGCGATGCGTCTGGCGCTGCTGGGGCATGGCTGGCGCACGAAGCGCAGCTGTGGCATCTGCGACGAGCGGCACGTCCAACACGTGGAGAAGGGAGAGGGAAGAGGCCGGAGCGGTCGGAGCACGGCCAGGCGCGAGGGCCACGGTGAGGGCGGGCGGACACGGATAGGGAAGGAGAGGAGGGGCGCGGCTCACAGGGGGAGTGTAGGGCACGCGGCAGTGTGCTCGGTGGAGGTCGGGGGGGACGACGGGGACGAGCGGCGGAGGGGAGCAGTCCGGCAAGGTGGGGGCTTCAGCGACGCCAGCGTAAGGGAAGGAGGTGCGGTCGAGGTGGCGGCGAGGGAGGCCAAGCGACAGCGGTGTTGACGAGGTGGCGGGGTCGGGGCGCCGTTTTCCCCGATCCAGATCGGGGGGAGCGAGGGGGCGCGCGGGGTGGGGCGAGTGGGGTCGGGGTGCGGTTAGGGTTTCGGGGGGAATGGATAAGGAGAGGGGCGTGGCCGGCCGGCTGGGCCTGGTGGGTGCATGGGCCGGCCCGTTCGGACGGCTGAGGCCAGCTGGGCCACTTGGCCCAGCAGGGGGGGCTTTCTCTCTTATTTTTTTTGTTAGTTTGTTTTCTCATTTGTATTTTCTTTCTTCTATTCATTTTCTATTCTGTTTTGTTTCATTTTAAATCATTTAGGCAATTTCTAAAAATGAGTTTGCTGCACTATAAATACCTATGCCATTTTTGGCACAGCCCGAACATTTTGTTTTGTATATTTGAAAACTTTTATTGTTGACATTAATTTGAATTTGAATTTTGAAACGGTTTCGAATTAACCCGAGAAAAGCAACAGTAATCGAGGTGACGTGGCATCATTAGCAGAGGTGTTACTGTAGCTTAATTATCCAGGCATCACAATTCTCCTCCACTACAAGAAATCTCGTCCCGAGATTTATGAGGGGAGCAAGGGGGAAGGGATTTGGTCGGGTCTTCTCGGTGTTGGTTGCTCTTCTCGAAGAGGTCAATCCAATACGTTGATGCTTTCATTTCTCTGCTTCGGGTCATCATGATGAAATCGGCATCCTTTCTTTAGGAACTCCATCGTACTTACGAAAGAATAACATGTAGGTATTCCGGAAGAACCTAGCTCTGCAAGGTTGCCTTCTGGTCGATAACATCGGGGAAGGTGGCGGAAAGTAACTCTCAAATTGAAATTTAATAAAATATCGAGAGCAAAGTAAGGAGGTATCAAGGGAAGTTTTGAGCGGGCAGGCAATCGTTCGGTGCCTGAAACAGGGCATGAAAGGGGTTCAAAGCAACGGGAATAAGTATTGTGTCTGGTACCAGAATTGATGATATATCGAAAGGTGGCTCGTGAATTACATACGAGGCCACACGCGAGGAAGAACCTTGGGAACAGGGGCTGCAGGAGAATCAAGTTTCGATCCTGTGGAACTTGGGTAATGGGCCCACCATGTGGTTAAAAGTAGGAAGGTCAGTGACATCTTGTACGATTATGTAAGCAAGGCATGTCAGAGGATAGTCTGTCGGTCATGTCGGCAACAACATAGGTACCAAGGGCGAGGGACGAAGAGAACCATTTTCCTGCTTGTTGAACGAGGCGGACCAGTAGGCAAAGTTCTCGTCCATCGGTGGTTACCGGAATGTCATCAACAAAAGTAACAGGGTCTTTCTGACAGAGTGGTACAACGAGGTGTTTACATAAGCAGGGATATATTACTGCTTATATTATATAGATCACAAGAAGGTTTAAACAAACCAATGGAAAGGAAAAGTGATTATCAGGTTTAAACAGAACAATGGAAAGGAAATGTGTTGAAACACATATTCCAAGGGTATATCCTTACCAAGGACAAGTAGAGAATGATATCCATGACAGGATAGAAGTAGAAAACCATTTAGGTAAGGGAGAGGAATTTCATGACATTACCCATACAACGGTGTTTGGATAATTTAAGTAGGAAACATTTAGCATTGGGCTTCAAATGTTCTTGTTGAAAATCGGAGTACCATAGACATGCTTCGAGATAGCATTGACATGGTCATCAGGTGAAGATCAGACTTTGGAAACACCAAGGATCCATCAGGAATAACTTGTAAAATAAGTCTTACAATTTCCTCATGGAGGAATGGATAACCTTGCTGAAAAGGAATCTATAACAATAGGGCCTCCGGCCAGGTGTGCTAGGCATGACATCACCTTATTGGGTTATAGAAAGACCATTGTTATTACTCTTGGAAATATGTTCCCACCATCATATCTGATTGAGGTTCAGATCTAATTGGTGTCGGGATACCTCAGACTGGATGCCCGAGAAGAAAAGGCGCAACACCAATTGACAGGATGACATTGTAATATTCTCGGAAATGAACTATGGAGCGAGTTCCGACACACGAGTTCATCATTAAATCAAGGGAGGTGAGTAGGTGGTTGATTGACTCAGCTACAATTCATTGAGATTTTCAAAACATGGAGTTCCACACTTATGTGAACAAGGAGATAACATTTTTCAGATCAATTGATATAATGATGTATGTTCGAGGAAAACATACACAATTAAACATTTGTTGAAAGGTGCGCCCGAAATATGGGTTGGGCTGCATGACCAATGTTAGAATGGTGGTTCCATAATCAATAGTCTAAGAATGAACGGCCGACCATTAACTTCAAAGCAATAGGGTTGCTAGAAGGGTAGAATTCAAACAGCACCGTTCACTTGTTGGTACACCTGTTGGAATCAACACGGGACCAAGAAAGAATGGTGATGGTGAGAAGCATCACAATACCAAGAATTCCTTAAGAGGTGGAGCAGTCCTCACAACATCCTTGATATTAAAAGATGGTAATACTCCAAGGTAAAGAGAACAAATGCTGGATAGCAGGGAGCTCAAGGTATAACACAAAACACAAACAAATTTGTGTGGAACGGAAGGCAATAAAGTGGTCAAAGATAACACATATCATCGGGGGCAAGGATGGTATTTCTCATCATGAACTCAATTGATATCCTAGAAGAGCTCATAAGGTTGATGATGATCACGACACATTTGTCGATAGATTTCATGAAGATGTAATCAATCAGCAACGACATCAAGTCAAAGGAATGATGAAGCGGAAGGTTATTGGAACCATGGGTAGGACACAAACTTGAAACCAAGCTTGTTGTTCAAGGCGAAATGATATGACGATGAGGATCGACGTAAGGTTAGTACATCATCGAGAATCGTGCTCCGGGAAGAAGGACCAGGTAGCACAGTTAAAATTTAGCACGGTAATGATATAGCCGATCAGGCTAGGGAAGATGTGATCGGGTACAAACTCGTAAGCAAAGAAGATTACTAAGAGTTGTTTAATCGCGATGCGGACTCGATTCAGTTATCGATGTCCTTGAGTGTTTAATAACTCGAAGCCCGTGAAAAATTGTAATCAGTGAGAATGTGGTACTTAATGAAGAACTCATAAGAAGTTATGCAGTTCCAAGATAATCTCAAGATACCAGGGGGGTAATACTCGATGACAGATCAAAGTAGAGGTTGGACTGGGGCTTTGCTCTGCAGAAGACAAGTGGTTAAACTCACACGAGAAATGGTATTTAAAGGAGAACATGGTCGGAACCACGATTGCAAAAGGCCAGATCCCAGATATAAGATGAAATTATACCAAAGGAATAATTAATTTAAGAGAAGCTTTAATGATAAGATCTACATCGCGTCCATGGGCATGAACACAAAGTTCAAGGTCGACTCCCACTTCTCCAATGCATAACCTTTCATTCACTTCTCACCTTCGAGGAAGTTGTAGTGTTGAAATTTTATCTGGCAAAATACCAGAAGTGTATGACTCATGAAAACTTTCGAGTTCACACATATTAAGGAAGGCATAGGTTCAACCCATCAGGGTATCATGGAAATATATACCACAAGCAGCTCGAAAGCTGAGCATGGTTGAGAAAGCAGAGGATACAATTTACCAAAGGCATTATGTATCTGAGGGAAGGCTCACAAGGTTATTGAATATGAAGGACGTTGTCAGATAAAATCCAACAAAGGATCTGGTGGTCCACAAGGGATCTGACGTGAGCATCGGTACTCAACTAGAGGAAGAAGAATGCAAGGAGATCAGATTATAGAAACAATCGACTAACTCAATTGTCAAATGCAAAGGAATTATGATTTCCAAATCTAGGGATCAGAAGCAATGCTCTGATTAGGGATGGATAAGTTGAATAGCCTTAGGGTACAATCAACGACAATTGGATTGGTCGAGAACCAATTCCAGTTAAAAGAATGGCAGCTCAGCCGGAATGTTAATTTATAAGGATCAATGATGATTGCATGTATTCGCAAACATATGAGTCAACAGACTCAAAATGATAATGACAAGGAATGTCAATAAGACTACAAGACTTATGGGATTAACCATAATGCAAGCAAGCAAGAATTTCAAGAGCAAAAGGCTCCAGAGGATTTTCGGAAGATCGAATAGTATTTTGAAGACTTTTGTGAAACACATGATCTTCTGGGGATGAGCGGATACTCGACTAGTGCGATGATTTATTTGAAGGGGTTTTCATGTGGCAAAGAACTGCTAGGCAGTAGGAACAAAGTATTCTCGGAACAATAGAGAAAACTTCGGGGTATCTTGTAATAACAAGATCAATGGGGGATGATCGTATGAATGGCAAGTGTAAGTAGTTATCCATAAGGATTTATCGGTGGTCGGGAATAGCAAAAGTGATGGGCACAAAGCCTCAAGAGAATATCAAAGAGTATCTTCGAAATCTTACAGTGCGATCGGTGATCATCTCTGGATCAAGGGCCTCTCCGGGAGAAAGTACTTTCGAGAACCTAAAGTTAGATTTTAGTAAAAATCGTTTAACCCGAATAGAAGAGAGGTCAGAATCCCAGAGTAAAGGTCGAGGAGTAAAAGATCCTAGTACCACCCAATGGCGACGTGGGCCCGTAAGGCACACAGCCATGTTAGTAAAAGTTTTGCAATGTCTAGACTCGACTTCGACCAAGGAGTGTCGAAGGGGGATTCCTACAGGCAGTCGGCTCTTATACCAACTTGTGACACCCCCGATTCAATCATACACTAATCATGCACGCAAATGTGTACGATCAAGATCAGGGACTCACGGGAAGATATCACAACACAACTCTAAAACATAAATAAGTCATACAAGCATCATAATACAAGCCAGGGGCCTCGAGGGCTCGAATACAAGTGCTCGATCATAGACGAGTCAGCGGAAGCAACAATATCTGAGAACAGACATAAGTTAAACAAGTTTGCCTTAAGAAGGCTAGCACAAACTGGGATACAGATCGAAAGAGGCGCAGGCCTCCTACCTGGGATCCTCCTAAACTACTCCTGGTCGTCATCAGCGGGCTGCACATAGTACTAGGCACCTCCGGTGTAGTAGTCGTCATCGACGGTGGCGTCTGGCTCCTGGGCTCCATCGTCTGGTCGCAGCAACCGGGTAAAGAAAGGGGGAAAAGGGAGAACAAGGCAACCGTGAGTACTCATCCAAAGTACTCGCAAGCAAGGAGCTACACTACATGTGCATGGATATATGTGTAAAGGGCCATATCAGTGGACTGAACTGCAGAATGCCAGAATAAGAGGGGGATAGCTAACCCTGTCGAAGACTACGCTTCGGGCAGCCTCCTTCTTGCAACATGTAGAATAGAGTAGACTGAAATCCTCCAAGTAGCATCGCATAGCATAATCCTATCCGGCGATCCCCTCCTCGTCGCCCTGTTAGAGAGTGATCACCGGGTTGTATCTGGCACTTGGGAGGGTGTGTTTTATTAAGTATCCGGTTCTAGTTGTGATAAGGTCAAGGTACAACTCCAAGTCGTCATGTTACCGAAGATCACGGCTATTCGAATAGATTAACTTCCCTGCAGGGGTGCACCACATTACCCGACATGCTCGATCCCATTTGGCCGGACACACTTTTCTGGGTCATGCCCGGCCGCAGAAGATCAACACGTCGCAGCCCCAACTAGGCATAACAGAGAGGTCAGCACGCCGGTCTAAACCTATGCGCGAAGTGCAGGCCCATCGCCTCTTAGCACACCTGCACGCTATGCATGCGGTCGGAAGCGCACTCCTAGCCTAGCGAGCGTTCTAGTCCAATCCGGCGCCGCCAACACGACGTCACGAAATGCTTCGGCTGATACCACGACGCCGGTTGCCCATATCTTGTCCCACGTGGCGGTTAGTGCGTATAAGGTCAACGACCCAACTCAGATCAAATACCAAGATCTCGTTAAACGTGTTAAGTATCCGCGAACGCCGAACAGGGCCAGGCCCACCTCTCTCCTAGGTGGTCTCAACCTGCCCTGTCAGCCGCCACAAAGATCCATCCAGAGGGCCGTCGGGACAAAGGTCCTTTCAGCCCCCAATCCGTGAATCACTCGCGGGTGCTCCACAAGCCGACCCGACTTTAGTCACCACATGTATCATGTAAAAAGTATATAGTATATACCCGTGATCACCTCCCTAGTGATCACGCCCAATAGTATAGCATGGCAGACGGACAAGAATGTAGGGCCACTGATGAAACACTAGCATCCTATACTAAGCATGTAGGATTACAGGTAAAGGTAACAACAGTAGTAGCAAGGACAGGCTATGCATCAGGATAGGTATAACGGAAAGCAGTAACATGCTACACTACTCTAATGCAAGCAGTATAGAGTAGAATAGGCGATATCCGTGATCAAGGGGGCTCGCCTGGTTGCTGTGGCAAGAGAGAGGAGTCGTCAACTCAGTAGTCGAACTGGTCAGCAGCTGCGTCGGTATCGGTGTCTAGCGGAAGAAGAGGGGGAAGAAACAATGAATATTTAAGCAAACAGATGCATGGCGATGCATGACAAAGCAAAGCGTGATGCTAGGCGTGCCCTAACGCGGTATGAGGTGATGCCGGTGAAGGGGGGAAACTTCAGGGAAAGTATCCCCGGTGTTTCGTGTTTTCGGGCAGAGGAGCCGGAGGGGGAAAGTTGCGAGTTCGATAGGTTAGGGATGCGTGGCGGACGAACGGGCTGCGTTTCCGGGTTTGTCTCGTTGTTCTGAGCAACTTTCATATAGAAAGTATTTTCATCTGAGCTACGGTTTATTTTATATTAATTTTAAAAGATTTAAATCATTTTTAAGATTTATTTAATTATTTTAAAACAACATTATCCAGAACAGTGTTTGCTGACGTCATCATGACGTCAGCAGTCAACAGAGGTGTTGACTGGTCAACTGACGTGTGGGTCCCGCATGTCATTGACTGTTAACTAACCTAACAGATTAATTAACTAAACTAGGTGATTAGATTAATCCAATCAGGATTAATTAAGTTAATTAATTAACTAATTAATATTTTAATTATTTTATTTATTTATATTATTATTATTTTTTATTAATTCTTTTTTTTTAATTTTTGTTCTCAGGGGCGTGGGCCCCGTTTGTCGTTGGCCCAGAGGCCTTAGCGGGTTTGGTCCAATGCGGAGTGCGCGTGCGGCGCGCTGCGCCCGAGGCCACCGTAGGGCGCCACCACGGCGGCCGAGTAGGGCGGCGCGGGCGACGGGTTTCGCACGGCGTCGACGGGCGAACCCGGCGCTTGCCGGGCGCGACGAGCTGCACCGGACGAGGACGAAGCGAGGCACGGGGTCGCTGGAGGGGGACGCCGCGAAGGGCAGCGGCGGGCGCGAGCGTCTGGCAGGCACAAGACGGCTGTGGCGAGTATGGCCCCTGGCACGAACGGGCGAGGCCGGCAGGCGCAGCCGGCGCGCGTGAGAGCGCCAGGGTGGAGTGACAGGGCGCGGTGAGCGCGCCGGGGAAGGAGGCGATGCGCGGGCGCGCACGTCAGGCGTGGCCGGCGCGGCACGAGCGCAGCCAGGGCACGGCGACGAGCGGCACGTCCAACACGGGGAGAAGGGAGAGGGAAGAGGCCGGAGCCGGTCGGAGCACGGCCAGGGGGCGCGAGGGCCACGGTGAGGGCGGGGCGGACACGGGATAGGGGAAGGAGAGGAGGGGCGCGGCTCACAGGGGGAGTGTAGGGCACGCGGCAGTGTGCTCGGTGGAGGTCGGTGTCGGTGTCAAAACCGGCGGATCTCGGGTAGGGGGTCCCGAACTGTGCGTCTAGGCGGATGGTAACAGGAGACAAGGGACACAATGTTTTTACCCAGGTTCGGGCCCTCTCGATGGAGGTAATACCCTACTCCTGCTTGATTAATATTTATGATATGGGTAGTACAAGAGTAGATCTACCACGAGATCGAGGAGGCTAAACCCTAGAAGCTAGCTATGGTATGATTGTTGTTCGTCCTACGGACTAAAACCCTCCGTTTTATATAGACACCGGATAGGGTTAGGGTTACACAGAGTCGGTTACAGTGGTAGGAGATCTACATATCCATATCGCCAAGCTTGCCCTCCATGCCAAGGAAAGTCCCATCCGGACACGGGACGAAGTCTTCAATCTTGTATCTTCATAGTCTTGGAGTCCGGCCAAAGATGATAGTTCGGCTATCCGGACACCCCTAGTCCAGGACTCCTCAAGAGCCTCGAACCAGGCTTCAATGACGACGAGTCTGGCGCATATTGTCTTCGGCATTGCAAGGCGGGTTCCTCCTCTGAATACTTCATGGAAGGTTTTGAACACAAGGATAGTGTCCGCTCTGCAAAACAAGTTCCACATACTACCGTCTGAGAGAATAATTTTTGCACAGATCTGCTGGCGTATTCCGTAGCGTGACATCACACCACGGCCAAGCCTTTATTCGAATTGTTTTTTACTGTTCCACCTTAGCGCGTTTAGCGAGGCGGTTTCCTTGGCACGTCTTATCAAAGCATAGATCGTGCCCCCTTATTCCGGGATTCCCATCCGCACCATTGATTACGGCGCTTGGGAGATAAGCGAGATTTACCAGGCTGGTGGGGGACGCATAGCTTCATCCGTCCATATAAGGGGATAAGGATCCACCTTCTCACCTACGCCTTCTTCCTCCTTTGCTTATCCATTTCACAGACTCGAGCTCCAGCCCAAGTCCGCACATCCCACCTCAACCTTCTCCAACTATGTCCGAGCGGGAGGCAGGTGGATGGCCTCCTCCGTCACGGAGGGGCACATCACAAAGCTGCGGGAGGCCGGATACCTATCCAGCAACATCGTGCACCGGCTATCCGACGAGGGGCAGCTCATTCCAACCCCCAGGCCCCATGAGAGGGTGGTGTTTCTCCCCCACTTCCTCCGCGGACTAGGTTATCCACTTCACCCATTTGTCCGGTGGCTCATGTTCTACTACGGCCTGGACTTCCACGATCTGGCCCCGAATTTCATCCTCAACATCTCGGCGTTCATCGTCGTGTGCGAGGCCTTCCTCTGCATCCAACCCCACTTCGGCTTATGGCTGAAGATCTTCAATGTCAAGCCGAAGGTAGTGGGCGGCCGCCAAGCAGAGTGCGGAGGCGCCATGGTTGGTAAGATGGCCAAAGTCCTATGGCTCGAGGGCTCCTTTGTGGAGACCATTAAGGGGTGGCAATCGGGGTGGTTCTACATCACCGAGCCGCGCGACTCCAAATGGGCGGCGGCCCCCGAATTCAGATCTGGCTTCCCCACACGGCTCTCATCATGGAAAGAGACATGCCTGACGTGGGGGAATTCGGACGAGCTGTCCGGACTCAAAACCTGCGTCCGAAACCTGGTGGACAAGAATCTCAGGCTTGTCAACGTAATCCAGGTGATGCTCATCCGCCGGATTCTCCCATGCCAACAACGGGCCTTCAAATTGTGGGAGTTCGATCCGGCGCAGCACTCAACGCTGAAAAGGCTCTTCGACACTACGTACGAAGATGCCTGGAAGGTGCTGTTCAAGGGCGCCGAGGCTCTACATCCGCCATCAAGATCGCGGATTCAGCTCGCAGCGTCAAGCCAGCGAGGTAAGTTATTTTATCCTTTATGGGACTCTTTTTCATAGTTTGACTCTATGCGGGATCTAAAACTCCTAACCTTTAACAGATCGGTCAAGGCGTCCGGACAGGTTAACTGTCCGCCCTTTGCCGAAGACCCAGCCAGACGCCCGATTGACAGGCTGCTGGCTCCGGTACCTCACGTGGTGCCGGAGAAGAAGCCCAAGAAGGAGGCCACGGAACTCGAAGAGCTCCGGCACCGGCGCCGTCGGACTCACCGCCCGACAACTCGAGGCGGAATCCTCCTCCGAGGAAGAGGAGGAAGAAAGAAGCCTCTCCCAGCCGGGAGAGAGAAGAAAGGAAGGCCGCCTAACCGGGAGGCCGGAGGGTCCAAGAAGGGAAGGACCCTTCATCCGGACTTCTCCACCAACGTCGACAACGACGAGGACGAGTGGCCAACAAGGGCTAAGCCCCTGGCGAGATCGTAAGTGTCCGGATACCCATCGTTTTTTCATTGCATAGTGTTCTCTAATGCCGAACAATCATGCAGCCCGCCCAAGGACGAGTTCACCGCTTCGTCGAGCGGGTCCCTGAGTTCGTCGGAAATGGAGAGTACTTCACTTCCGACCGCCTCCTCGCCTCACGCTGCGGACGATGCCGAGGTGGGGCCCCAAGGGGGGCCTGGTCAAGAGGAGGTCGCGCAGGAGGCACCGCAAGGCAACCTCCCGGACTCCAGGCACGTGGGGGGCGAGACCCCAGAGGCTCTCAGCCCGACCCTCGTCCGGACTCCATACCGGAACCTTCAGTGGTTCCGAAGTCCGGCAAGCAGTCCCTTCGTAGGAAGGGTAAGACGCCGGTGTCCTCCGTCCAACCGGAGGCACCGGATAGCGATCGAGGCGCTTAACAGCGCTTCCATCAAGGAGGAGCACCGCCTTGTTATGAGTGTGGTGATCGAGAAGTTCAGTCCGCCAAGAGCGGGCTGACTGAAGCCTGTACCAGCCTTCTAACAGGCTTTGAGGTAAGTTTAGAATATGTAAAAATAGTACCGCATAGACAGTAGCCCCTGATGCTTAGTTCGGTGTTCGGAAACAAAAGCCGGACTAAGGATCTAAAAAGATATACGCAGGAGTCTAATATAAGTATGTCAATATGCGAATGCAGGCTGCGCTGCGGACCTCTGCCGCACTGACTGCGGAGGTCAATGCATTGAAGCAGAGCCTCGAGCGGTCCGAGAACGAGCTCGGCCCTGCCAAGAAGCAGCTCGAGGACAAGGTAAGTAATACCTTATTAAAGAAATACCTTATAGAAAGGATTCGGTTGCAAAAAATGACAGGAATAACGTGGGTATTGTAGGGGCCACGAACGAGGTAGCGGCCCTGAAGGAAGCGGTGTCCGCGGCCGAAAACAAAGCGGCCGTGGAGCGCACCGAGCGAGAGAAGGGGGAGGCGCAGCTGGCGGAGGTGCGGCAAGAGCTCCAGGCTCTCGTGGAAAAACACGAGGGTTTGGAGCGTGACTCGAAGACCCAAGAGTCCGAGCTTGCTTCGGCTCTTGAGAGTGCCAAAGCTGCTGAGGACGAGGCCCAAAAAGCCCTCCAGGAGATTGAGGCAATAAAGAAGATCGCGGCGGGTAAGGCATTCTTTATGCAGAGCAAGAATGTGAAAGTGAATTACCTATTACTTACCCGGATTCGGAGCTCTCCAGGAGCATTCGCAGATCTGCCCCGTAGTGTGTCTGATGCTGCCGCATTCTACCGCGCCAAGGAGGGGAGCTCGACGGAGAAGGTGTTCTGGTCTCGGTATCGAGGCCGACCGTCTGGTGTTTCGAGCGACCAGCTGAAGCAGCTGGTCGAGCTCCTAAGGCCGCCCGAACAGGCCATGAAGGGCCTCATAGTTGGCTGTGGCCATTGGAGGCCATGCACAGGAGCTACTTTTGGGCTAGTGCAGCGGCTGGTGGGCCTTTGTCCATGGATTGAAGTCATCAAAGCGCTCCGTCTGCATTGAAGGTGCCCGTTGGCCCTTGCCCGTGCTAAAGTGCACTGGGGCAAGCTGGATGCGAAGAAGCTTTTGACGGACGGGCCACCGAAGGGCAAGGAGCATCGCACGCCCGAAATGTACTATGAGGGCCTCCTGAAGGGTGCCCGCCGTATAGCGGATGGGTGCTCCAAAGATGTAATTTTTGAATAGATTCGCATTTATTATCCCGTACGCTGAAAACTTGTTCATATGCGCTAAGCAACGCTTGTTAATTTAAAATATTACCTTCTGTGCGGCCGTTTATCAAATTTGAGAGATGGCAAGTCGTTGGCTTCAGCCCCCATGCCACGAAAGTCTTTGGGGTGTTCGGGATAAACTTGAGCGCTCTTGTTCCCATTCTTGGGTCCATCGAGGGAGGCGCTCAACGCAACGAACAAGGCAACCGGACATATAATGCTTGAACACTCTCACTTAGCCATAGAATTCTATAATTTTAAATTCCGGCGAAGCCCCTAGTATTCGGAAGACCGAGTTCGGGGCGCTATCCACACCTTGGCCGGATAATTTCCGGTTCCTCGCTCTAAGCGGCATAAGTCTTTAGGGACCCGAAAAAACCTCTCGAACAGCGACCGGCTCTCGCCCCATCATGACGGTCAGTTTTTGCTTTCTCCACTGAGGTGCTCAACCCAGCTCAACCGGGGCACAATCGCAGTGGTTCTCCTGGTGTCGCGTTAGCCGATAGAACGGAACGTAAGGCAGCAAAACACAGGAGCCGGGCAAACCCAACTATTGACCCAAGACATGATTCGGAACCGATGCATATAATGTTATAAGCTCGGGGTGCCGCACTTGTGAAAGTGTTCGGACTTATCACACCATAATTTTGGGGTACTTAAGCCCCTGGTGTATTGGCCGTACCAAAGTGTACGGGTGCGACATGTCATGAAATGAACATATATATAGATAAAGAAAGGATTGCAATAATAGGCAAAAGCTATGTATTGTTTATTCAAAAGAAACTACAAATAAAAGCAGAACGATACAAATAGTGCGATAAGCAAGGGATGGGACTATTTAACATATTCCCCTCCAGGGGTAAGCTGCGGGATGGTATGTAAAACAGGTATAATGCTCGTAGTAGAGACCACCTGAACGCTCGACGTAGCTTTCTGCTTCCCTGACTGTTGCATCGTGAGTTCGGCAATTCTAGTGCCGGACAGTACTTCTGGCAAACGGAGTCCTGAAAGTAATAAAAAGGAAAAAAGAAAAGGAATGACACAATCGGGAGCCCCTGGTGCGGTTGAGCCGCATTCTGGGCGTGCCGTGGTCGTGCCCCTCCCCTTATGCCCATGGTATCTCCAGAGCATAGTTATGTACGCGTAGTACTGGCTTCGCCGTTTCGCAAGGGCTGGGGTTGGGGCCGGATTGCTACGCGTGCTTGAATCGTGCTAGGCGGTCTTGTTGTAGGTTACGCCGGGCGCGCTCTACAGTGTCTGGACGTTTAATGGCCGGACTCGAGAATTGCTGTGAGAGGCTGCTTTGCACCTCCGCCGCGAGGGCCGTCGTGTGCTCCTCCGTTCGGAGAGAGCGTTCGGTGTTTCCATTGACCGTGATTACTCCTCGAGGGCCTGGCATCTTGAGCTTGAGGTATGCGTAGTGCGGCACCGCATTGAACTTTGCAAATGCGGTTCGTCCAAGCAGTGCGTGATAGCCGCTGCGGAACGGGACTATGTTGAAGATTAACTCTTCGCTTCGGAAGTTATCCGGGGATCCGAGTACCACTTCGAGTGTAACTGAGCCTGTACAATAGGTCTCTACACCCGGTATGATGCCTTGAAAGGTCGTCTTTGTAGGTTTAATCCTTGAGGGGTCTATGCCCATTTTGCGCACTGTATCCTGATAAAGCAGGTTCAGGCTGCTACCGCCGTCCATCAGGACTCTAGTGAGGTGAAATCCGTCGATAATTGGGTCAAGAACCAATGCGGCGAATCCGCCGTGACGGATGCTAGTGGGGTGGTCCCTTCGATCAAATGTGATCGGGCAGGAGGACCATGGGTTGAACTTCGGGGCGACTGGCTCCATCGCATATATGTCCCTTAGTGCACGCTTCCGCTCCCTTTTGGGTATGTGGGTTGTGTATATCATGTTCACCGTCCGCACTTGTGTGGGAAAGCCCTTCTGTCCTCTATTGTTCGGCGGCCGGGCTCTTCCTCGTCATCGCTATGCAGCCCTTGTCATTGAGTTCGCACTTAACTTGCTCGCTTGCTTGAAAACCCAACAATCCCTGTTGGTGTGGTTGGCTGGTTTTGGGGTGCCATGTATCTGGCACAAGCGATCGAGTATTCGGTGCAAGTTGGACGGGCCCTGGGTATTTCTTTTGAATGGCTTCTTCCGCTGACCGGTTTAGAGCCTCTGAATCCGGCATTGACTGACGTATCTTCATCATTATCGCCGTTAATGCGGCACTTGTTCTTGTTGCGACGCGACCTGCCATTGCTGTCCTTCGTATCCGAACTACCAGGGTTTTTGGTCAAGTTGTTGCTTCGAGCTAGCCAGCTGTCCTCTCCCGCGCAAAAGTGGGTCATGAGTGTGGTGAGGGCTGCCATGGATTTCGGCTTTTCCTGTCCTAGGTGCCGGGCTAGCCACTCGTCGCGGATGTTATGTTTGAAGGCTGCTAGAGCCTCTGCATCCGGACAGTCGACGATTTGGTTTTTCTTGGTTAGGAACCGTGTCCAGAATTGTCTGGCCGATTCTTCTGGCTGCTGAATTATATGACTAAGGTCATCGGCGTCTGGTGGTCGCACATATGTGCCCTAGAAGTTATCAAGGAATGCGGCTTCAAGGTCCTCCTAACAACCAATTGATTCTGCTGGCAAGCTATTGAGCCAATGCCGAGCTGGTCCTTTAAGCTTGAGTGGGAGGTATTTGATGGCATGTAGATCATCACCATGGGCCATGTGGATATGGAGGAGATAGTCCTCGATCCAGACCGCAGGATCTGTGGTACCATCGTATGATTCGATGTTTACGGGTTTGAAGCCCTCGAGGATTTGATGATCCATTACTTCATCTGTGAAGCATAGTGGGTGTGCGGCGCCTCTGTATTGGGCTATATCACGACGTAGCTCATATGAGCTTTGTCAACTGTGTTCGGCCCGGCCGGAGTGACTGTATCCGGCGTGACGATTATCATCATGTATCGTGGGGCGCCCACGCGATCCGTAGATCGATCTTGTATGTCTTGCCTTGTCCTCCAATACGTCTCGTGGGTCTGGCGCGTCTCCCCGTGCCTTGGTACTTTTCAAGCGACGCCGGAGTGCGGCTTGAATGGAGGGTCTAGAGGCCTCTCTGTCGCGGCCACGGGGTGGCCGGTCGGCTGCTTCATGCGCTGGTGATGTAGGTTTGGGTGCTGCTTCCTCTAATTGGGGTAGCAGCCTGCGTTTGGGGTATTTTTTTGGAGGGCCGTTCGAGTTCATACTCTTCGGTTGCAAGGACTTCAGTCCATCTGTCAGCTAGCAGGTCTTGGTCAGCTCTAAGCTGTTGCTGCTTTTTCTTGAGGCTGCTTGCTGTGGCCATAAGCCTGCGTTTGAAACGCTCTTGTTCGGCGGGATCCTCAGGCACGACAAATTCATCGTCGTCGAGGCTTGCCTCATCTTCGGAGGGAGGCGCATAATTATCGTCCTCTACCTCTCTTTCTGCCGCACTGTCATGCGGACTTACATCTCCCTCCTCCTGCCGAGTCCTGCTGGAGGGGTTGTCTTCGCACTTTCTGGGTGTTATTATCTCCCGTGCCAGAATCACCGTTTTTGCTGTGGCGGGATTTAGAGCGGCGCCGCTGGCGCCGGCGCTTCGGCTGTTTCTTGGAGGGGTCATCCTCCGCTGTTCCATCGTCGTTCCCATCTTTTGGGATGTCCACCATGTATATGTCGTATGACGAGGTGGCCTTCTAGTGCCCTGTAGGCGCTTGGTCTTGGTCTTCTCCGGCATCGTCATCCATACCGTCGATGTCTTCGGAGTCGAAGTCGAGCATGTCGGTTAAATCATCAACAGTGGCTACAAAGTGGGTGGTGGGTGGGCGTTGAATTTCTTCGTCGTCCGCATCCCAATCTTCCTGACCGTAGTCCGGCCAGGGCTCTCCTGATAAAGAGAGAGACTTTAGTGAATTCAAGATGTCGCCAAAGGGCGAGTGCTGAAAGATGTCAGCGGCGGTGAACTCCATGACCAGCGCCCAATCGGATTCGATTGGCAGGAGCGCGGACGGTTCAGAGTCCGGAGAGGAGTCCGGCACCTTGGAGTGATGGAGTTCGGCTCAATCGCCGTTGAGATCGTAGCCCCCGAGGTGGTGTCCAACCACTCGTCCTCCATCGGGGGAGTCGGCTCCGAGCTAAGGGTCAGGGCGGACGCAGGTGCGGCCTCCAGGACACTGTTCGGCGGCAGAGCTAGATCGTGCCCATCGAGACAGTGCGACGCACTTGGCTGTGGCTTGAATCCGTCAAAGATCAAGTCTCCACGGATGTCGGCCGTGTAGTTCAAACTTCCAAACCTGACCTGATGGCCAGGGGCGTAGCTTTCGATCTGCTCCAGATGGCCAAGTGAATTGGCCCGCAGTGCAAAGCCGCCGAATACGAAGATTTGTCCGAGAAGAAATGTCTCACCCTGGACCGCGTCATTGTTGATGATCGAAGGAGCCATCGGGCCTATAGTGACGACACAAAGGAACTCTCAATGAAAGCACCAATGTCGGTGTCAAAACCGGCGGATCTCGGGTAGGGGGTCCCGAACTGTGCGTCTAGGCGGATGGTAACAGGAGACAAGGGACACGATGTTTTTACCCAGGTTCGGGCCCTCTCGATGGAGGTAATACCCTACTCCTTCTTGATTAATATTGATGATATGGGTAGTACAAGAGTAGATCTACCACGAGATCGAGGAGGCTAAACCCTAGAAGCTAGCCTATGGTATGATTGTTGTTCGTCCTATGGACTAAAACCCTCCGGTTTATATAGACATCGGATAGGGTTAGGGTTACACAGAGTCGGTTACAATGGTATGAGTTCTACATATCCGTATCGCCAAGCTTGCCCTCCACGCCAAGGAAAGTCCCATCCGGACACGGGGCGAAGTCTTCAATTTTGTATCTTCATAGTCTTGGAGTCCGGCCAAAGATGATAGTTCGGCTATCCGGACACCCCCTAGTCCAGGACTCCCTCAGTCGGGGAGGACGACGGGGACGAGCGGCAAAGAGGAGCAGTCCGGCAAGGGGGGGCTTCGGCGACGTCAGGCGTGCGGCGAGGGAGGTGCGGTCGAGGTGGCCGGCGACGGCGGGTGTTGACGAGGCGGCGGGGTCGGGGCGCCGTTTTCCCCGATCCAGATCGGGGGGGAGCGAGGGGGGCGCGCGGGGTGGGGCGAGTGGGGTCGGGGTGCGGTTAGGGTTTCGGGGGGAATGGATAAGGAGAGGGGCGTGGCCGGCCGGCTGGGCCTGGTGGGTGCATGGGCCGGCCCGTTCGGACGGCTGAGGCCAGCTAGGCCACTTGGCCCAGCACGGGGGGGGGGGGGCGGCTTTCTCTCTTCTTTTTTTGTTAGTTTGTTTTCTCTTTTGTATTTTCTTTCTTTTATTTATTTTCTTTTCTGTTTTATTTCATTTTAAATCATTTAGGCCATTTCTAAAAATGAGTTTGCTGCACTATAAATACCTATGCCATTTTTGGCACAGCCGAACATTTTGTTTTGTATATTTGAAAACTTTTATTGTTGACATTAATTTGAATTTGAATTTTGAAACGGTTTCGAATTAACCCGAGATTAGCAACAGTAATCGAGGTGACGTGGCATCATTAGCAGAGGGGTTACTGTAGCTTAATTATTCGGGCGTCACAGTCTTTAACCAGGTTAGCTCAGCCCACCTTGCAAGCTACCACAGCGGCGAGATCAACCTAGGTTGGCGCACTCTGTCCATCCAATAATACCATTTTTCTCTCCTCACGTCCAATAGTTTCATCTGCCAAACTGAATCTAACTTATTTCTTGCTATTTGGCAATGCAGTCTGAAGTGTCAGATGAATTATTGACTAGCAAATACCTAATTCCTAACAGAACACTCAGGAATTTGTTGAAGCACATAATGGAAAACAATAACTCTAAGCACTCTCATCTACTTCCATGGAACCTGACATGTAATCTGTGTAAGTATATACACAGTCTGTATATTTGTTGCTAATGCGGAACCATGTCTTCCATGTACTATGTATAAAACTTCCTTTTTAGCCACTATTGCATTGATCTTCTTCAGTTAGGATCACTAAATATTATAGAAGTTACAGTTTGCAGCAAAAAGGAACTACTGATTACAACTGGAGAGTCAAAGAAATAGCACAAAACATTTGAAGTTATGCAATTCTTCGTTTCGTCTACATTTAACTCACAGTTTCTAACGCTAATTGGTTTACAATGAGTTTTACTGGTGTAATCATTCCACCAACTATATATACTTAATCATGTCTTAATCATTTATCACAATGTGCTTATCATTTTTTCCCAATCGTCTAATTTTGACATCGGATTATCCTTTTTTATTTCTATGTACTGAAAGGCTCCTAATTTTTTAGTTCAAATTGTATTATTTGGGTAGTTTCCTTATAAATGCGTAGTACTAGGGAAGTTGTTTGCATATGGACTATCGCATATTTGTATTTTGGTATTTGTTGGTGATTAAAAGAAGACACTAATTCAAAGCTCCTGAGATTTACTATTATTGTCGAAGGGATTAAACATGCCCTGTGTTACAGTCCATATAATACAACTTCATAAAACACATTGTACATCTTTAACAACTATGCGCTCTTGCCATTAATTTCTGGAATAGAGGTGTACTCTGTTAGAAATAATATATTCTCTATGTGTTATAAGTGGAGCAAACAAAACGCCACTACCATTTGTTTAGATGTAGTTTCATAGGTTCACAACTATAATTGTAACCAACTACGGCTAGAGAGCCCCGCAACAAAAATATATATGACATGAACTATACATGCATTATTTTTGTTTTGAAATACTAGAAATAGTAATACATGCTTACGTGTACCATCGATTTCTGTTAAGCCTATTTGTGTATGTGCCCAGCGTAAAAGATAAAGAACATAGAAATCATGCTATTATGTAATCAATTAAATGCATTAAATTCAACTATGAACGATTCAATAAATCATAGAAAACATTGTTAGTTAAGGTATACACGCTTTTTGTTCGAGTTATTTGACTTATAGAAGCTGGTGTAGCTTTAAAATATTAACACCAATAGAAGATGCCAAAAAAATTGACATCTCACATATCAAATCTCTCGAATTGTGATGGATGGAGTCATATTTACGTGTATAGTGTCTAATGAGGAGTTCTTGATTCGAAGCGACTATTCATGGAAAATTATTACAACTAAATTGTTACTCTTGAATGAACTAGCCCGTGCAGATGCACGGGTTGATGACTAGTTTAGCTAGTTTACTTTCCACGCTTGTAGTAGTAATATTAAAAGAAAACCCAAAAAGATTTCATGTTCTTCTTTTGCTTATTGGGAGCTTCCCCGTGTAAATAGTTTTATTTCTTTTCTTTTCTTTGGGGGCCGAGAGGAGTAGACCACGATGAAAATGTTGAGTGGCTCTCATATGCATTATTGTTGATCTAACCAAGAGCCCATATTACCTTGTCTTCTCCTTTGTATTAAATGCTTGCAGATTCCAGCTTAGTCCAATGCATGTGCACTATTATTATTATCCACGCCGTTCGATCGTGCAAGTGAAAGGCAATAATGATGATATATGATGAAATGATTGAGATGAGAGAACCTGGTATGAACTCGACCTATCTTGTTTTTGTAAATATGATTAGTTCATCATTCCTGATTCAGCCTATTATGAATGAAACATGTTTGCAATGACAATTAGAGATTATAGTTGCTCATGCCATGGTTAATTAGCTAGGAGTTTATAATGGTTTACTTTGCGTGCCAACATGCTATTAAAATGGTTGTGGTGTGGTATGATAGGGTGGTATCCTCCTTTGAATGATTTGAGTGGCTTGACTTGGCACATGTTCACGCATGTAGTTGAAACAAAATCGACATAGCCTCCACGATATTTATGTTCATGGTGATTTATATCCTACTCATGCTTGCACTCATTGTTGGTTAATCTTAATGCATGTTCATGACTGTTGTCGCTCTCTAGTTGGTCTCTTCCCAGTCTCTTTCTAGCCTTCACTTGTACTAAGCGGGAATACACTTCCATAAACCCCAAAGTTATTCCATATGAGTCCACCATACCTTCCTATATGCGGTATTTACCTACCGTTCCAAGTAAATTTGTATGTGCCAAACTCTAAACCTTCAAATGAAATTCTGTTCTGTATGCTCGAATAGCTCATGTATCAACTAGGGTTGTCTATATCTTCCAAGCTAGGTGGGTTATTCTCACGATGAGTGGACTCCGCTCATCATTCACGAGAAAATGGCCAGTAACTGGGGTGACCAGTCCCATGCTCAAATCAAATCAAAATAAATGCAAACAAAACTCCCCCAGGATTGTTGTTAGTTGGACGGCACCCGTTGTTTCGGGCCAGCCATGGATTGATGTTCGTTGGTGGTGGGGGAGTATAAACTTTACCATTCTGTTTGGGAACCGCCTATAATGTATGTGGCATGGAAGATATCGAGATCTCTTGGTTGTTATGTTGACAATGAAAGTATGCCGCCCAAAATATTATTTATCTCTGTTTCAAAACTCGAGTTGTGGCACCTCTTTAAATCCCCGCTTCCCTCTGTGAGGGCCTATCTATTTACTTTTATGTTGAGTCATCATCCTCTTATTAAAAAGCACCAGTTGGAGAGCACACTACGGGAAACTGCTAATTTGCTGTCAGGGAGCGTCTTTGCCGTCAGCTTTTCATCGGGGCAGACGGCAAAGAAATGGTTTGCCGTCATCAGCAGACGGCAAAGAAAATCTAATGGTAAAATAGACTTTGTCGTCTTCCAAAAAAATTACAGACGGCAAAGAGCTCACTTTGCCGTCTGCGAAAGAAAGACAGACGGCAAAGAATCTTTGATGTCTGCTTTTTTTCTACAGACGGCGAAGTGAGCTATTTGCCGTCTGTGTTTTTTTTTTTGGGACGGCAAAGAGAAAACACACGCCACGGAACGATCCCACGGATCGATGACATGGCGTGATCCGGGCCGCCCGCCTCTCTCACCACGCGCGCGATCCACTGTGTCTGCCTCTCTCTCACCACGCGCGCCTGACACACCCACCCGCTGGCCCACCACCCACTCCACCCGTCCATTATCCTCTCCCCTCCTGGCCCACCACCCATCCTGCATCCATTATCCACTCGCTCGATCTGGCACTGGAGGGAACCGTGTGCTCCTCCGGCCGCTCACCCGATCTTCTCGGCTATCGGACTCAGCCTCTAGCTGCGGCGCCAGGACGACCCTCCGCCGGCCGGCCCCGACCCCGGCCCCAGCTTCATCACCTGTCGCGGCCACGGTGCCACAGCGTCCCTCCGGATCCCTCGTCAGACTCTGCCTCGCCACCCCTCGTCGGACTCCTCCTCGCCGCCCCTCGCCGCACTCCGCCGCGGCCGCCCCTCGCCGTTCCTCCCCACGGCCTCCTGTCGCCTGACCACGTCGCAGCCGAGCCTCTCCAACCTCCTCCTCTACATCCCTCGACGTACTATGTTGCGGTCGTCACTCAACGGGTCCCGCCGTAGCCATCCATCACCAGACCCCGCCGTGGCCGCTCCTCGCCGAATTCCGCCGCGCCTGAGCCGCCCCTCGCCGGACCCCATCGCGTCTGAGCCTCGCCAACCTCCTCCTCTCTGCCCCGAGCACTAGATCTCCCACGGCAGTGTCAGCGGTTGCCGGAGTTGGCTACTCCGGCAACCACCGAAGTAGCAACCTCCCTCCTCTCTGATTCCCTTCTTCCCGAGCTCACCGCGGCAGCAGAGGCAGCCCTCGGAACGCCTAAACTGACATTTTTTTAAAAAAATTAAAAAACAATCTTTGCCGTCTGTAGTTTAGTCTTGTTCACGACAAAGAAAACGTTTTGACTGACGGCAAAGACTGCATTCTTTGTCGTCTGTTATTTATAAGGCTGACGGCGAAGTAGATTTGGCTGATGGCAAAGTCTTTGCCGTCTTCTCGATGAAAAGCTGACGGCAAAGTATTCTTTGCCGGCTATTCTTTGCCGTGTGAGTTTGCCGTCTGCTTCCAGACGGCAAAGTCTTTGCCGTCTGGAATTTGGTCTTTGCCGTCTGGAATCCACAGACGGCAAATCTCCTGTTTCCCATAGTGGCACCGCTGTCATTTGCATGCATTGCTATTAATTTACATTGAGTATGACTATGACTGGATCTCTTTTGCCATGAATTACAATGTCTAGTCAGTCCTTGATCTTCAGGGGTGCTCTGCATTTATATTTTGCGGTCTCAGAAAGGGCTAGCGAGATACCATCTTGTTATATCATATTATGATTGTTTTGAGAAAGTGTTGTCATCCAAGATTTATTATTATTGCTTGCTAGTTGATTATGCCGTTGATATGAGTAAACATGAGACCTAAATGTTATTGTGAATATGGTTAGTTCATAATCTTTGCTGAAAACTTGAATGTTGTTTTCAGTAGAACTGCCATGGTGTTATTTTTGTGCAGAAATAGAACTTCTCGGAATGACCTGAAAATCCACGGAGACACGTTTTGGAATTAATAAAAATATTGGCGAAATAATCAGCGTCAGGGGGCCCACACCCTGTCCATGAGGGTGCAGCCCCCCCCCCCCCCCAGGGGCGCGCCCCCTGACTCGTGGGCCCCCTTGAACTCCACCAACCTCAACTCCAACTCCATATATTCACTTTCGTGGAGGAAAAAATCAGAGAGAAGGATTCATCGCGTTTTACGATACGGAGCCGCTGCCAAGCCCTAGTCTTCCTCGGGAGGGCTGATCTCGAGTCCGTTCGGGGCTCCGGAGAGAGGAATCCGTCGCCATCATCATCATCAACCATCCTCCATCACCAGTTTCATGATGCTCACAACCGTGCGTGAGTAATTCCATCGTAGGCTTGCTGGACGGTGATGGGTTGGATGAGATTTACCATGTAATCGAGTTAGCTTTGTTAGGGTTTGATCCCTAGTATCCATTATGTTCTAAGATTGATGTTGCTATGACTTTGCCAGCATTAATGCTTGTCACTAGGGCCCGAGTGCCATGATTTCAGATCTGAACCTATTATGTTTTCATGAATCTATGTGAGTTCTTGATCCTATCTTGCAAGTCAATAGTCACCTACTATGTGTTATGATCCGGCAACACCGAAGTGACAATAATCGGGACCACTCCCGCTGATGACCGTAGTTTGAGGAGTTCATGTATTCACTAAGTGTTAATGCTTGATATGTCTCCAACGTATCTATAATTTTTTATTGTTCCATGCTATTATATTACCCGTTTTGGATGTATATGGGATTTACTTTATACTTTTATATCATTATTGGGACTAACCTACTAACCGGAGGCCCAACCCGAATTGTTGTTTTTTTGCCTATTTCAGTGTTTCAAAGAAAAGGAATATCAAATGGAGTCCAAACGGAATGAAACCTTCGGGA
Organism: Aegilops bicornis; assembly: GCA_021605145.1. Taxonomy (NCBI): domain Eukaryota; kingdom Viridiplantae; phylum Streptophyta; class Magnoliopsida; order Poales; family Poaceae; genus Aegilops; species Aegilops bicornis. The sequence goes on from CM038675.1 coordinate 14,923,370, forward strand.
GCGATCTTTTTGGAACAAACGCAATCTAGGAGACTTGGAGTGGACGTCAAGAAACAAACGAGGCGGCCACAAGGGTGCCCGGCGCGCCCTAGGGGGGTGGGTGCGCCCCCATCCTATATATATCCAAGTACCCCGAAAACATCCAGGGGCACCACGGAAAACTATTTCCACCGACGCAACCTTCTATATCCGCGAGATTCCATCTTGGAGCCTTCGTTGGCACTCCACCGGAGGGGGAATCGACCACGGAGGGCCTCTACATCATCTCCAAGGCCTCTCCGATGAGTTGTGAGTAGTTTACCACAGACCTTCGGGTCCATAGTTATTAGCTAGATGGCTTCTTCTCTCTCTTTGAATCTCAATACAAAGTTCTCCTCGATCTTCTTGGAGATCAATTCGATGTAACTCTTTTTGCGGTGTGTTTGTCGAGATCCGATGAATTGTGGGTTTATGATCAAGTTTATCTATGAGAAATAACTGAATCTTCGCTGAATTCTTTTATGTGTGATTGGTTATCTTTGCAAGTCTCTTCGAATTATCAGTTTGGTTTGGCCTACTAGATTGATATTTCTTGCAATGGGAGAAGTGCTTAGCTTTGGGTTCAATCTTGCGGTGTCCTACCCCAGTGATAGCAGGGGCAGCAAGGCACGTATTGTATTGTTGCCATCGAGGATAAAAATCTGGGGTTTATATCATATTGCATGAGTTTATCCCTCTACATCATGTCATCTTTCTTAATGCGTTACTCTGTTCTTATGAACTTAATACTCTAGATGGATGCAGGAGTCGGTCGATGTGTGGAGTAATAGTAGTAGATGCAGAATCGTTTCGATCTACTTGTTGCGGACGTGATGCCTATATACATGATCATGCCTAGATAATCTCATAAATATGCACTTTTCTATCAATTGCTCGATAGTAATTTGTTCACCCACCGTAATACTTATGCTATCTTGAGAGAAGCCACTAGTGAAACCTATGGCCCCGGGTCTATCTTCTATCATATAAGTTTCCGATCTACTTTTATTTGCATCTTTTACTTTCCAATCTATATCATAAAAATACCAAAAAAATTTATCTTATCTTATTATCTCTATCAGATCTCACTTCCGCAAGTTACCATGAAGGGATTGACAACCCCTTTATCACGTTGGTTGCTAGGTTCTTGTTTGTTTGTGTAGGTACGAGGGACTTTTGAGGAGCCTCCTACTGGATTGATACCTTGGTTCTCAAAAACCGAGGGAAATACTTATGCTACTTTGCCGCATCACCCTTTCCTCTTCAAGGGAAAACCAACGCAGTGCTCAAGAGGTAGCAAGAAGGATTTCTGGTGCCGTTGCCAGGGAGGTCTTCGCTCAAGTCAAGACATACCAAGTACCCATCACAAACTCATCTCCCTCGCATTACATTATTTGCCATTTGCCTCTCGTTTTCCTCTCCCCCACTTCACCTTTGCCTTTTCTTCGCCCTTCTTCCGTTTGATCTTATGTTTGCTTGTGTCTCCTTGTGCCTTCTACGTTCTTGCATCTTTCCTTGCTAAAAATCTATTGATATAGATCCTCTTAAAGTGTTCTACTTGGATCATCTTCAATCCTTATGCGCTCGTGCCGAAACCCCAACTAGCCTAGTTGATGGGAAATCTTTAGATGAGCATGCTCATTTTGTGCATCACCGTTGTCTGAAAAAGGGAGACTCTCATGGGATCAAATAAACAGATTGTTGTGTTATGCTTGGAATCTTTGTGAAATTTATGATTTTACTTGTTGCTCTAAAAACCCTAAAAAACACCTTCCCTACCTATGTGAGTTTACTGATAATGAAATCTTATCTTCTTATGCAAAGGGTGTTTATAGTTACTATGATATCGAACAAATTGAAGAATTTGTTGCTTTTAAGGGTGCTTATGAAATTTCTTCTTTGATTGAAAAGTATGATATTACTCTCTACGAATCTGAAAATTTTGACATACTTAAACATTGCTATGAAAATTATGCTCATAATGTCTATGTCAAATAATTTATTGAGAGAATGACCGTTGCTTTGGAAGAAAATAATGATATGCATAAATTTATAGATAATGATGATTCCGATGATTTGTTTAAAATATCCCTTGATGAACATGATGCTTGCTATTCTTGTGGCCATGATGCCAATATTTATGAAGATGAATTTGCTATAGTTCCTTATGTTAAACATGAGATCATTGCTATTGCACCCATACTTGGTAGTTCCTTCGATAAAAAGCATGATTGCAATGATTTTACTATAAATTATCTTGATGTCAATTGTGCTAATAATATGCAAAACCCTAAGCTTGGGGATGCTATTTTTGCTATGTCTACTACTTGTTGCAATGATCATGATTGGGGTGATTCTTCTTATAATCTTGAAAATTTATTTAAGCCCCATGATGAATATGAGATTGATAATAGTGTTTGCAATATTATTTAAAGTGGGTTTGGAATGTCAACTTTAGATCCCACATATTTGTATTTTGATCAATCTTATGAATTTTTTGATAAAAGTGGGCTTGAAGAGGTCATGACTTTAGTTAATGTTAATCCCACTATTTTGGAAGAGTGTCAACTTCGCATGCATGAGGATCGTGTTGAAAATATTTTATGTGATAGCTATTTTGTTGAATTTGCTTATGATCCTACATGTAATTATTATGAGAGAGGAAAATATGGTTGTAGATATTTTCATGTTACTAAATTACCACTCTTCATGTTGAGATTGCTATCATCTCTTTGTTCTTCCTTGCATATGCTAGTGTTTGCTTGCCTTGACAATTTGTTTGCTTAAAAGATGCCTATGCATAGGAATTATGTTAGACTTAAGTGTGTTTTTCACTTGTTTCATGATGCTCTATTTGTGTTTCAATTGCTATTTTTCATTTGAGCATCATCGATGCCTAGCTAGGGGCGTTAAACGATAGCGCTTGTTGGGAGGCAACCCAATTTTATTTTTGTTCCTTGCTTTTTGCTTCTGTTTAGTAATACATATTTCATATAGCTTCTGTTTATATGTGGTTTTATGTTTTAATTAGTGTTTGTGCCAAGTAGAACCTATAGGAAAACCTACGGTGATACTTAATTTGATTCTGCTGAAAAACAGAAACTTTTGCGCGCACGAGAATAATTGTCATAAATCACAGGAAAGTTATTTTGCGTTGATTCTTTTTGCAGTAGATCAATAGATAAATTTCCCAGGACTTCCTATTTTGGTAGGATTTTTAGAGTTCAATAAGTATTCGAAAGTTTCATATTGCTACAGGCTCTTCTGTTTTTGACAGATTCTGTTTTTCGTGTGTTGTTTTCTTATTTTGATGCATCTATGGCTAGTAACGGGGGGTATGAACCATAGAGAAGTTGGAATACAGTAGGTTTAACACAAATATAAATAAAGAATGAGTTCATTACAGTACCTTATGTGGTGGGTTTTCTTTCTTGCACTAACGGAGCTTATGAGATTCCTGTTATGTTTTGTGTTGTGAAGTTTTCAAGTTTTGGGTAAAGATTTGATGGACTATGGAATAAGGAGTGGCAAGAGCCTAAACTTGGGGATGCCCATGGCACCCCAAGATATTCAAGGACAACCAAAAGCCTAAGCTTGGGGATGCCCCGGAAGGCATCCCCTCTTTCGTCTTCGTCTATCGGTAAATTTACTTGGAGCTATATTTTTATTCGCCACATGATATGTGTTTTGCTTGGAGTGTCTTGTGTGATATGAGTCGTTGCTTTTTAGTTTACCACAATCATCCTTGCTGTACACACCTTTTGGGAGAGACACACATGATTTGGAATTTATTAGAATACTCTATGTGCTTCACTTATATCTTTTGAGCTAGATAGTTTTGCTCTAGTACTTCACTTATATCTTTTAGAGCACGGCGGTGGTTTGATTTTGTAGAAATTGTTGATCTCTCATGCTTCACCTATATCATTTTGAGAGTCTTCTAGAACAGCATGGTATTTGCTAGGGTTATAAATTTGGTCCTAGAATGATGAGCATCCAAGTTGGGTATAATAAAAACTATCATAGAAAGTGCATTAAACACTATGATCAATTTGATGCTTGATAATTGTTTTGAGATATAAAGGTGGTAATGTTAGAGTCATGCTAGTTGGGTAATTATTAAATTGAGAAATACTTGTGTTGGAGTTGTAGCATGCACGTATGGTAAAAGTTGTGTGACAAATTTGTTGCATGGGTTGCTCTTTTAATTGTCTTCCTTATGTGTGGAGGTCGGGATCGCGCGATGGTTAACTCCTACCAACCCTTCCCCTAGCAGCATGCGTAGTAGTACTTTGCTTCGAGGCAAGTAGACTTTTGCAATAAGTATGTGAGTTCTTTGTGACTAATGTGAGTCCATGGATTATACACACTCTCACACTTCCACATTGCTAGCCTTTATTATGTGCAACTTTCGCCGGTATCATGCACCCACCATTTACCTTCCTCAAAACAACCACCATACCTACCTATTATGGCATTTCGATATCCATTCCGAGATATATTGCCATGCAACTTTCCACCGTTCCGTTTATTATGACACGCCGCATCATTGTCATATTGCTCTTTGCATGAGCATGTAGTTGAAATCGTATTTGTGGCAAGGCCACCTTCATAATTTTTCATACATGTCACTCTTGATTCATTGCATATCCCGGTACACTGCTGGAGGCATTCACATAGAGTCATATTTTGTTCTAAGTATTGAGTTGTAATTCTTGAGTTGTAAATCAATAGAAGTGTGATGATCTTCATTATTAGAGCATTGTCCCAAGTGAGGAAAGGATGATGAAGACTATGATTCCCCCACAAGTCGGGATGAGACTTCAGACTTTATAAAAATAAAAGAGGCCAAAGAAGCCCATACAAAAAAAGAGGCCAAAGAAGCCCACCAAATAAAAAAAGGAAAAGAAAAAAATAAATGAGAGAAAAGAGATAAGGGACAATGCTACTATCTCTTTTCCACACTTGTGCTTCAAAGTAGCACCATGATCTTCATGATAGAGAGTCTCCTATGTTGTCACTTTCATATACTAGTGGGAATTTTTCATTATAGAACTTGGCTTGCATATTCCAATGATGGGCTTCCTCAAAATGAACTAGGTCTTTGTGAGCAAGCAAGTTGGATGCACACCCACTTAGTTTCTTTTGTTGAGCTTTCATATATTTATAGCTCTAGTGCATCTGTTGCATGGCAATCCCTGCTCACTCACATTGATATTTATTAATGGGCATCTCCATAGCCCGTTGATACGCCTAGTTGATGTGAGACTATCTTCTCCATTTTTGTCTTCACAACCACCACCCTATGCCGCATATAGTGCTATGTCCATGGCTTGCGCTCATGTATTGCGTAAGAGTTGAAAAAGCTGAAGCGCGTTAAACAGTATGAACCAATTGCTTGGCTGAAACCGGGGTTGTGCATGATGGGAGTATTTTGTGTAATGAAAACGAAGCATGGCCTAACTATATGATTTTGTAGGGATAAGCTTTCTTTGGCTATGCTATTTTGATAAGACATGATTACTTGTTAGTATTCTCGAAGTATTACTATTTTTATGTTTTATGGACTTTTATCTTGAATCATTTGGATCTGAACAATCATGCCACAATAAATAAAACTACATTGAGAATTATGCTAGGTAGCATTCCACATCAAAAATTCTGTTTTTATCATTTACCTACTCGAGGACAAGCAGGAATTAAGCTTGGGGATGCTTGATACATCTCCAACATATCTATAATTTTTGATGGTTCCATGCTATTATATTACCCGTTTTGGATGTTTATGGGCTTTACTTTACACTTTTATATCATTTTTGGGACTAACCTACTAACCGGAGGCCCAGCCCGAATTGCTGTTTTTTTTGCCTATTTCAGTGTTTCGAAGAAAAGGAATATCAAACGGAGTCCAAACGGAATGAAACCTTCGGGAGCGATCTTTTTGGAACAAACGCAATCCAGGAGACTTGGAGTGGACGTCAAGCAGCAAACGAGGCGTCCACGATGGAACCCGGCGCGCCCTAGAGGGGTGGGGTGCCCCCCACCCTCGTGGGGCCCTCGTGGCTCAACCGACCTACTTCTTCCTCCTATATATATCCACATACGTTGAAAACATCCAGGGGCCCCACGAAAAGCTATTTCCACCGCCGCAACCTTCTGTATCTACGAGATCCCATCTTGGAGCCTCCGTCGGTGCTCCGTCGGAGGGGGAATCGACCACGGAGGGCCTCAACGTCATCTCCAAGGCCTCTCCGATGAGTTGTGAGTAGTTTACCACAGACCTTCGGGTCCATAGTTATTAGCTAGATGGCTTCTTCTCTCTCTTTGAATTTCAATAAACAGTTCTCCTCAATCTTATTGGAGATCTATTCGATGTAACTCTTTTTGCGGTGTGTTTGTCGAGATGCGATGAACTGTGGGTTTATGATCAAGTGTATCTATGAGAAATAACTGAATCTTCTCTGAATTCTTTTATGTGTGATTGGTTATCTTTGCAAGTCTCTTCGAATTATCAGTTTGGTTTGGCCTACTAGATTGATCTTTCTTGCAATGGGAGAAGTGCTTAGCTTTGGGTTCAATCTTGCGGTGTCCTTTCCCAAAGGATGAGGGGCAGAAAGGCACGTATTGTATTGTTGCCATCGAGGATAAAAAGATGGGGTTTATATCATATTGCATGAGTTTATCCCTCTACATCATGTCATCTTTCTTAATGTGTTACTCTATTCTTATGAACTTAATACTCTAGATGCAGGAAGGAGTCGGTCGATGTGTGGAGTAATAGTAGTAGATGCAGAATCGTTTCGATCTACTTGTTGCGGACGTGATGCCTATATACATGATAATGCCTAGATAATCTCATAACTATGCACTTTTCTATAAATTGCTCGACAGTAATTTGTTCACCCATCGTAATACTTATGCTATCTTGAGAGAAGCCACTAGTGAAACCTATGGCCCCGGGTCTATCTTTTATAGTATAAGTTTTCGATCTACTTTTATTTGCATCTTTTACTTTCCAATCTATATCATAAAAATACCAAAAATATTTATCTTATATTATTATCTCTATCACATCTCACTTTTGCAAGTTACCGTGAAGGGATTGACAACCCCTTTATCGCGTTGGTTGCGAGGTTCTTGTTTGTTTGTGTAGGTACGAGGGACTTTTGAGGAGCCTCCTACTGGATTGATACCTTGGTTCTCAAAAACTGAGGGAAATACTTACGTTACTTTGTTGCATCACCCTTTCCTCTTCAAGGGAAAACCAACGTAGTGCTCAATAGGTCGCAATGCTTTGGTCCGGTACTCTATTAAAACGAGGCCTTTATATCCCTTAGTTTCCAATAGGACCCCGCTGCCACTGGAGGGTAGGACAAAAGATGCCATGCAAGTTCTTTTCCATAAGCACGTATGACTATATTCAGGATACATATGCCTACATTACATTGATGAGCTGGAGCTAGTTTTGTGTCACCCTATGTTATAACTGTTGCATGATGAATTGCTTCCGACATAATTATCCATTATTGATCCATTGCCTACGAGATTTTCACATATTGATCTTTGCTTAGTTACTTTTCCGTTGCCACTGTTATGATTACCTCAAAACCGCTACTATTACTTTTGCCACTGTTACAGTTATCTCCATACTACTTTGCTACTAAATACTTGCTGCAGATATTAAGTCTTTCAGGTGTGGTTTAATTGACAACTCAGCTGCTAATACTTGAGAATATTCTTTGGCTCCCCTTGTGTCGAATCAATAAATTTGGGTTGAATACTCTACCCTTGAAAACTGTTGCGACCCCCTATACTTGTGGGTTATCAGGCGCCGCACACGGCTAAGAGATTGTCGTGGTTATATGTGGTGCCCCCCTCCCACATATATATAGGTGGGGGAGAGGGGAGGCTGCCAGGAGGCGCCCAAGTAGGCCGAATCCTACTTGGGGTCCTCCCCAAGCCACTACCCCCTTCCGTTAATAGGTGAGCGGGGAAAGGCAGGGGAGGGTGGCGCCCCCTCCTTTCCTTTCTCTCATGAGAACGGGAAGGCAGGAGGGGCTAGCCCTCCCCCCTTTCCTTCCCTAGGGCCGGCGGCTAGGGAGAGGGGCGTGCCAGCCCCCTTATGGGTTGGTCTGTCCCCCTTGGCCCATTAGGCCCATACACCTACCGGGGGTGTCCAAAACCCCTTTCGGCGACCCGATGACTACTCGGTGGACTCCGAAACTCTTCTGGTGTCCTAATATCATTGTCCTATATATCATTCTTTACCTCCGGACCATTCCGGAGCTCCTCGTCATGTATGTGATCTCATCCGGGACTCCGAACAACATTCAGTCACCAAATCATATAACTCATATAACACTATATCGTCAACGAATGTTAAGCGTGCGTACCCTACAGGTTCGAGAACTATGTAGACATGACTGAGACACCTCTCCGGTCAATAACCAATAGTGGAACCTGGATGCCCATATTGGCTCCTACATATTCTACGAAGATCTTTATTGTTCAAACCTGATGACAACATACATAATTCCTTTTGTCTATCGGTATGTTACTTGCCCGAGATTCGATCTATGCTAACTCAACAAATGTCTCCGATGCACGGTATTTTCATACCTAGTTCAATCTCGTTACCAGCAAGTCTCTTTACTCGTTCCATAATACATCATCTTGCAACTAACTCCTTAGTCACTTTTCTTGCAAGGCTTCTGATGATGTGTATTACCGAGAGGGCCCAGAGATATCTCTCCGATAATCGGAGTGACAAATACTAATCTCGATCTATGCTAACTCAACAAACACCTTCGGAGATACCTGTAGAGCATCTTTATGATCACCCAGTTACGTTGTGACGTTTGATAGCACACAAGGTATTCCTCCGGTATCCGGGAGTTGCATAATCTCATAGTCGAAGGAACTTGTATTTGACATTCAAGAAAGCAGTAGCAATAAACTGAACGATCATATGCTAAGCTGACGGATGGGTCTTGTCCATCACATCATTCTCCTAATAATGTGCTCCCGTTATCAAATGACAACACATGTCTATGGTTAGGAAACCTTAACCATCTTTGATCAACGAGCTAGTCTAGTAGAGGCTTACTAGGGACACGGTATTTGTTTATGTATTCACACATGTATTTAAGTTTCCGATCAATACAATTTTAGCATGAATAACAAACATTTATCATGAATAAGGAAATATAAAATAACAACTTTATTATTGCCTCTAGGGCATATTTCTATACCGGCACCACGGACCTGAGTGCCCCCACACTTACGTGTCGTAAATCCTTGTCCATGCCACAATTAGGGGTTAAGAGGTAAAATATCTCTTCTTTTTCAGATGGGGTTTTCATATAAAAATGTTGATGGTGCAAAAGCCGACACTTGGGATAGAAAGTATGTGGCATCTATCATAGAATTGATATTTCGAAGTCTTTCTTGTGACAATGACATATTTGTTGTCGTAAGGAGAATATTGAGAGAAATATTAGATTTATCGATAAGCTAATGAGCCTGGACTTTCCAATCTCTCTATCTTAATTTCCTATTTTGGTCATGTTAACCAAGTCAAAAGGATCATATAGGAGAGGAATTGATTCTTTATGAGTAGGAAACATCATATTTATGCTATTGATAACTCGACACATATAGGCCCGTGAAACCTAATAGTGATACAATTACTCCATCCCTTGATTGCACTACTATAGGAACCCTTATCAGTGACAGGCCCAAAGGCCTATCAGTGACAAGTGGGCCGCCCATCACTAGCTTCCACTCATCATCGCGAATGGGGCTACTAGTGATGGGCGGCCATAAGAGCACCTCACTGGTAGTTTGTTTAGGCCTGACCCAGCTACATTTCCCGAGATGGGCAACCATATCGTCGATCATCACTGGTGCCTTTTGGGGATTTTGAAAAATATTACAGTTATCATTACACAACTTAACTAAGAACAGTATGAACACCTTTTTAATTATACATCACCTAAACTCCAGATTAATCAACATTGTACGCCCTCCGTCCACTATTATAAGATGTGCTGGATATATCATTATGGAGTACATATGGACTAAAATGAGTGAACAAACACACTAAAATGTGTCTATATACATCTGATTCAGAAATTTTTTAGAACATACAGAGTGAACAAAGTGAATACTCAATAGAAACATTTCTCTTGTACATTGCACATACACATTTCATGCGAGAAACTGGACACCAAAATTTCCAAGTCCCTCTTGATCAATTAGCGAAATTTGAAACATGAACCATCTACGATGTGGTTATGCTGAACAGTGTCTTTCCAAGACCCTGATTTATTTGTGACATTCTGAACATTAATCTTGGCTCATCTTCATCTACATGAGCTTCGCTCGGACATCGTAGACACCACTCCTGACCATTCATCCTCTTTTTTGAGAGAGGAGATTTTTACCAGCTCTGTCATCATCCCTAGAACATCCGACACCTTAGACTAGGGATGCAGAGCGGACGATTTTGTGGGCTACAACATAGTATAAATCAATCTCTAGTTTAGTGTTAATTTTCCGGCCAGTTGTGAAATAATTTGTTCGTTTCGCGGGTTATGCGGGACGCCGCTTGCATCCCTACCTTAGACCCTCGCCAACTACGTCATCTGGATTTTCCATATCATACTCAATATGATGTGTTCTTCGAGTGAAGTTGTTTATACTTACTTGAGGGTTGAACCTTTTGTATAGCTTCATCAAAGGATAATATCGTCACGCTGTAAAATTCCAATTACACTTTACAAAACACTCGTCGAAAAAAGTGTCTAGTGTAGTGCACCAAAACGTCACAATACGACGAGATGAAATTGCAATTTCTCTGATCTCCTTGTTGAGATATAAAATTAACAACATATTAAACCTTTTTGTTAGAATTATGTAATATTCATGTACGATCATCATTAGTGTTACAACTATAATCACCTAAGTTCACCCCTAGGAGAACAAATCTCAGACAGACCCATGTACGATTGATTTTGTGCAATATAACTTAAATAGGACCCATGTTAGTAAAATACAACCTGATTTATTTGTCTAAGAAAAAGTATGCAGAAAGTTGAGAAATACAAGTCTCAGTGCTACCAATTTGTTTGTGTACGGTATTGTGCTCTTGATGAAATAATAATCTAACAAATGTTATAAGTACATCATATATTACCCAAATAACCACAAAGCTTATATTTTAGACTTAGAATCAAATCCTGGGGCCTAAACTCTAAATCATGATGTATTTTATGCAGTTTTTTTTTTTTTGCATTCCACATTGTTAGGCGAGAGGGAACAGAGAAAGATAAGAATGAAACATACATGGATGAATCCTAAAATGCTGCCATATATAAGATGCCACAACCATAACACATCTATATATGTATAGTAATTCGAGCCTTCATCGCACTATTTAGGAAAAATGAACATATATACAGCCATTCTATAATATTTTATACAACAAATTCAGTTCATATATGAGTATATACAGAGCAACATCTTGGACAAATTAACATATGTGCCGTTTATATAGCAATTCAAACAACTCAGCATGCTTGAGAAAGAGGAAAAGGAGCTGACCAATGTGGCCGCAATCATGACAGAATCATTTCAGTACCATTGTAGGGCATATGACCCTGCACGACCGGGAGACCTGATGGCATGGTAGGTGACACCCACGGGAGATATACGGGAGCTATAACGCGAGCTATCACTAGTAGAAAAGGGGGCAATGGCCCAGGCCGGTTCAGCCCATTAGTCCCGGTTCTGCCATGAACCGGGACCAATGGAGCTATTTGTCCCAGTTCGTGAGCCCAGGGGGAAGGCCGGGCCACGTGGGCCATTGGTCCCGGTTTGTCCGGACCTTTTGGCCCCGGTTGGTGGGACGAACCGGGACCAATGGGCCTGGCTCCTAGCCCACCACTATTGGTCCCGGTTGGTGGCTTGAACCGGGACCAAAGGCTTCCCTTTAGTCCCGGTTCACGCCACCAACCGGGGCTAATGGTGGTGCCTATATATACCCCCTCGCGCAAGAGCAGAGCACACTGCTCTGTTTTTTCTGGCCGAGGGGGAGAGGGCTTGGTGGTGCTCTAGCTCACCTCCTATGCACACAAGGTGTTCGATGGAATGCCCGAGCCACACTACTTAAGGTTTCTCCTCTCCAAGCTCGACCGCCAAGCTCCATTTTCCTCAATATTTATCTAGGTTTAGCGGTCCGTCACGCCCCATCCCCGTCTTCATCGCCGTCGATCACCCGCGCCGATCTCATCGTCGGCACCACGTGGTGAGCCTCTTGTTCTTATCTTCTTTCTGAACGGAAAAATATTCTTACTTGTATGTTTAGATAGATACTTGTATTATTTTCTTACTTTTATTATTGCATCTTATATAGTGCGATGGTTTTGGTATCCGCCCCGTCGGCCCTCGTCCTGTCTATGATTCGGATGTGGTATATATTATCTTTTCATAACTATTGGTTCATTTATTGTTTATGAAAATTATGCCGACCAACGTGACATAGATTTTATTTATCTAGGAGGTTGTTGAACCGGAAATTCCAACCGACCCTATTGTCGAGAGGTTAAATTTAGTTGAAGAAGAAAACAATTTCTTGAAGGAAAAAATAAAAAACTTGAGGAGGAGAAGATGATATTGGAGTTGCATGTTGCGGATGTAAATCGATGATCACAAGATCAAGATGGATGCAATGCGCTTGAAGATTAGAAAGATTAGAAAATATGTCATTCATACCGAGGCTTGGTATCATTATGCCGTTGGATCAGTTGTTACCTTGGTTGCGATTATGATCGCATTTGTTTTTGCATTGAAATGTTTTACATAGTTTCAATGTATGGTTTAATTAATTTAGATGCTCTGCAGAGCTTTATGTTGTTAGATGAGAACTATGTATGTACTTTGGTTTTTATGTGATGATGAACTTTTATTAATTTGGTCACTTAATTATCTATTCATGATGTTCTGTAATGATTTTTGACACACTTAATTATATATAATGCACGCAGATGAACCGGCAATGGATGTACGGTGACAGACACACCTCCGAGTACACTAAGGGCGTGCATGATTTTCTCAAAGTGGCTGAGGCAAACAAGCAGAATGGTTTTATGTATTGTCCATGCCCTATATGTGGGAATACGAAGTCTTACTCTGACCGGAAAATCCTTCACACCCCTACTTTACAAGGGTTTCATGCCACACTATAATGTTTGGACGAGGCACGGAGAAAATATGGGTTATGATGGAAGACGGCGAAGAAGAAGAGTACGATGACAACTATGTGCCCCCTGAATACGGTGATGCTACTGAACATCAAGAGGAAACAGACGATGTGCACGATGGTGCTGCAATGGGCGAAGCTGCTGAAGATCAAGAGGAACCAGACGATGTGCCCGATGGTGATGATCTCCGCTGGTCATTGTCGATGCAAGGACGCAATGCGAAAGTCAAAAGGAGAAGCTGAAGTTCGATCACATGTTAGAGGATCACAAAAAAGGGTTGTACCCCAATTGCGAACATGGCAACACAAAGCTCGGTACCATACTGGAATTTGCTGCAGTGGAAGGCAGAGAATGTCAGGCTCGATAAAGGATTTGAGAAGCTACTGAAAATAATGAAGAAGAAGCTTCCAAAGGATAACGAATTGCCCGACAGTACATACGCAGCAAAGAAGGTCGTATGTCCTCAAGGATTGGAGGTGGAGAAGATACATGCATGCCCTAATGACTGCATCCTCTACCGCGGTGCATACAAGGATCTGAACGCATGCCCAGTATGCGGTGCATTGCGGTATAAGATCAGACGAGATGACCCTGGTGATGTTGACGGCGAGCCTCCCAGGAAGAGGGTTCCTGCGAAGGTGATGTGGTATGCTCCTATAATACCACGGTTGAAACGTCTGTTCAGAAACGGAGAGCATGCCAAGTTGATGCGATGGCACAGTGAGGACCATAAGAAAGATGGGAAGTTGAGAGCACCCACTGACGGGTCGCAGTGGAGAAAATCGAGAGAAAGTACTGGGATGAGTTTGCAAATGACCCAAGGAACGTATGGTTTGCTTTAAGCGCGGATGGCATGACTCCGGTCGCGGAGCAGAGCAGCAATCACAGCACCTGGCCCGTGACTCTATGTATGTATAACCTTCCTCCTTGGATGTGCATGAAGCGGAAGTTCATTATGATGTCAGTTCTCATCCAAGGCCCTAAGCAACCCGGCAACGACATTGATGTGTACCTAAGGCCATTAGTTGAAGAACTTTTACAGCTGTGGAATGGAAACGGTGTACGTACGTGGGATGAGCACAAAAAGGAGGAATTTCACCTAAAGGTGTTGCTGTTCGTGACCATCAACGATTGGCCCGCTCTCAGTAACCTTTCAGGACAGACAAACAAGGGATATAACGCATGCACGCACTGTTTACTTCACACCGATAGTATATACCTGGGAAGCTGCAGGAAGAATGTGTACCTGGGCCATCATCGATTTCTTCCGACCAACCATCAATGTCGAAAGAAAGGCAAGGCAGATCACCGGAAGAAGCCTGCCATGCGTACCGGTGATCACGTAGTTGTGTCAATGATTTACACGTAATCTTTGGAAAGGGTCCTGGTGGACTAGCTGTTCCGAATGACGCTGGCAATCATGCACCCATGTGGAAGAAGAAATCTATATTTTGGGACCTACCCTACTGGAAAGACCTAGAGGTCCGCTCTTCGATCGACGTGATGCACGTGACGAAGAACCTTTGCGTGAACCTGCTAGGCTTCTTGGGCGTGTATGAGAAGACAAAAGATACACCTGAGGCACGGGAGGACCTGCAACGCTTGCACGAAAAAGAGGGCATGCCTCCGAAGCAATATGAAGGTCCTGCCAGCTACGCTCTTACGAAAGAGGAGAAAGAAATCTTCTTTGAATGCCTGCTCAGTATGAAGGTCCCGACTGGCTTCTCGTCTAATATAAAGGGAATAATAAATATGCCAGAGAAAAAGTTCCAGAACCTAAAGTCTCATGACTGCCACGTGATTATGACGCAACTGCTTCCAGTTGCATTGAGGGGGCTTCTACCGAAAACGTCCGATTAGCCATTGTGAAGCTATGTGCATTCCTCAATGCAATATCTCAGAAGGTGATCGATCCAGAAATCGTACCAACACTAAGGAGTGATGTGGCGCATTGTCTTGTCAGTTTCGAGCTGGTGTTCCCACCATCCTTCTTCAATATCATGACGCACGTCCTAGTTCATCTTGTCGATGAGATTGTCATTCTGGGGCCCGTATTTCTACACAATATGTACCCCTTTGAGAGGTTCATGGGAGTCCTAAATAAATATGTTCAGAATCGCTAGGCGGAAGGAAGCATCTCCATGGGCCATCAAACAGAGGATGTCATCGGGTTTTGTGTTGACTTCATTCCTGGCCTTAAGAAGATAGGTCTCTCTAAATCGCGGTATGAGGGGAGAGACTGACCGAAAAGGCACGCTTGGAAGGGACTCAATAATATGCAGGGACAGATATTCTTGGTCTCAAGCACACTACACAGTTCTCTGAGAACTCTACCTTGGTGACACCGTATGTCGATGAACACAAGAACAGTCTGCGCTCCAAACACCCGGAGCAGTGCGACGACTGGATTACATGTGAACACATCAGGACTTTCAGCAGTTGGTTGGAAACACATCTCAGAGGTGACAGCACTGTTTGTGATGAGCTGTACTTGTTGTCCAGGGGACCATCTTCGACTGTAATAATTTGGAAAGGATACGAGATAAATGGGAATACATTTTACACGATTGACCAAGATCAAAAGAGCACCAACCAAAACAGTGATGTCCGCTTTGATGCAGCAACCGACAGGGGAAAGGACACATATTATGGTTACATAGTAGACATATGGGAAGTTGACTACGGAGTAGATTTTAAGGTCCCTTTGTTTAAGTGCAAGTGGGTCAATCTGTCAGGAGGCGGTGCAGGTAGACCCACGATGCGGAATGACAACAGTGGATCTGAAAAATCTTGGGTACACTGACGAACCGTTCGTCCTAGCCAATGATGTGGCACAGGTTATCTCTGTGAAGGACATGTCTACCAGACCGAGGAAAAGAAAAGATAAGGAAGCGAATACATCATACGATGAGCCAAAGCGCCACATATTTCTTTCAGGAAAAAGGGACATCCTGGGAGTGGAGGGCAAGACAGACATGTCTAAAGAGTATGAAAAGTTTCATGAAATTCCTCCCTTCAAAGTCAAGGTTGACCCAAGCATCCTGATAAACGATGAAGATTATCCATGGTTACGGCGCAATAAGCAAATGACACAACCGAAGAAAAAATGAAGACTTTCTCCCGCAACTATTATGATGATACCATGCCAACTTTGTAACAGACGAGTATGATACCATTGTCCGTTTTGTACATGCACATGCTATGCCAACTTTTTCAGAGCAACAATAAGTATTTTGTTGTAAGTAGAAACAAAATAAAATAAATAAAGAAACAATGAAAACAAAAAAAGTGTTTTCAAATTTGAAAACTAATGGCACTAACAGAAAGTTTATATTTTTTCTAAAACTAAAAGCAAAAAGAATTAAAAAATAAAGCAAAAAAGCAAAAGAAAATAAATAATGCAGAAAACAAAACAAAAAACTGGAAAAAAATAAAAATAGCAACAATAAGTATTTTGTTGTAAGTAGAAACAAAATAAAATAAATAAAGCAACAAAGAAAACAAAAAAGTATTTTCAAATTTGAAAACTAATGGCACTAACAGAAAGTTTATAATTTTTCTAAAACTAAAAGCAAAAAGAATTAAAAAATAAAGCAAAAAACCAAAAGAAAAATAAACCAAAACAAAAATCAACTAAATAAAGCAACAAATAAAACAAAAAACAAAAAGTGCCACCCTCGGGCCCCCACGGCTGAATACGACTAGAAACCCTACCATGGGCCAGATTCAGCGCGCTGGAGGCCCAAGAGGCCCACAGCACATATTGCACGCTTAGGCCCGAAAGCCTGCTTTAGAGAGGAGCTCGAGAGGGAAGGCGCACCGCACCTTATAAACTGGTGCGGCTCCCTCTCAACTAGCGAGGTGGGACTAAACATTTGGCGCGGGGCAGCACAAGGCCTTTGGTCCCGGTTGGTGGCAACAACCGGGAATAAGGGTGGCATTAGTCCCGGTTGGTGCCACGAACCGGGACTAATGCTCTTGCTATATATACAGCACTTCGGAAAATTTGACGAACACATCGCCAGCTGATTGCCCCCGCCCGACGACGCCTGAAGCTCATCGACGCCGCCAGTTGCCTAGAACGACGCCGTCCGCTGCCCCGACGCCGCATGCCGTCCATGCGCCGCCAGCCGTCGCGCGCCCGTGTCGCCTGGCCCGTCGCCGCCCTGACGCCACCCGCCCGCCCGCCGACGCTGCCGTTGCCGCTCGTCGCTGTCGCCGTCGCCGTCGCCCGCTTCCGCGCCCGCGCCCACGACCCGCCCCACGTCGCCGCTGCGCCACGCCCCTGCCTCGTCCCGCCGTGGTCGTCGCCGACGCCCTCGCCGCCCCCGCCGGCCGCCCCCGTTGTGAGCCGCCGCCGTCGAGGCTCATATTTTTTGTTCATTGCATTTTTTCAGATATATAATGTATATTTGTATGTGGTAGCTATATGATGAATGGATGTGGCTATGTATGTATGAATATAATGTTCATAGCATTTTTTTTTATATATATTTTTTCATATATGTATTAATTTTTTATTTAGGTTGTTAGTAGATATCGATTTTAGGTTAGTGCATTTTAATTAGGTTAGTGTAGAGGAAAAAGTAAAATAAGGAAAAAGAAGAAAAGAGGAAGAAGGAAGAAGGAAGAAGAAAAAGAAGGAGAGGAAAAAGGAAAATAAGTAGAGAAAGAAGGAGAAGAAGAAGGAGAAGACGAGGAGAGGAAGAAGAGGAAGAAGAAGAAAAAAAGAGGAGAAGAAGAAGGAATAGAGGAGCTTCTTCTCCTTTTTTTTCTCCTCTTTTTTTCGAGGGTGTCGAGGGTGTCGAGGATCGCCGAGGGGTCGAGCGTCGGGAACTAGGGTAGAGGGTCGAGGGTCGTTAAGGGGTCAAGGGTCGAGGGTTTCAGGGTCGAGGGTTCGAGGGTTCTATAGGGTCGAGGGATCGAGGGTCGAGGGTTCCAGGGTCATCGAGGGTTCGAGGGGTCGAGGATCGCCGAGGGGTCGAGAGAGGTTTCCTAGTGTCAAAGTATTGAAGAAATCCATGGCTTCATCATTAGCCGGAAGTAACCAGAGCATGATGGTAAGTCCTCCAAAGTTATTCTCGAATGGAGTCTGGATAGGATAATTTGCCTTTTATGCAATTTCAGCAAAGGCCTTCCAAATAACGATATTCGGAAGGTTTTTGCTGAACTTTGTACCAAAAAGCGAATTATCCTATCTGGGACTCCGTTCCAAAATAACTTTGGAGAGCTTCGTACCATCATGCACCTATTACTTTCGCCTAATGATGAAGACATGGTTTTGTTGAATCCTTTGACACTAGGCACCCCTCCGCGATCCTTGACCCCTTGACCCTGAGAGGAAGAAGAGGATAAAAAAAGAAGAGGACGAAGAAAAAAAAGAGGAGAAGAAAGAATAGAGGAGTTCTTCTCGTCTATTCTTTATTCTCCTTTTTTTTCTTCCTCTTTTTTTTATCGAGAACGAGGGTCGTCGAGGGTCGCCGAGCGGTAGAGGAAACCCTAATTAAATAACAAGTATCGTCGGTGTGAGCATGTGGCCATCGGTGTCGGACACTACATCCACATCCCACAAGTGACGCGGGCGTCGATGCCCACGTCACTTGTGGGACATAGATGTAGTGTCGTCGTTGTTGTTGTCGATATACCCCCTCCCGATAGCTTCAACACGTGGGGGGGGGTCGATATTACCCCCTCCTTGAGGCGTTCTCGAGGCCACCCCCTAACCCTTGAAGCGTTGTCGAGGCCACCCGAAACCCTAGAGAAGCAGCGTCAAGGCCACTAATTAATATGATTCCTTATTGTGATTAGCTAGCTAGTTCTATGTTTGCCACTAATATGTCCATATCTGTCATGTTTGAATAATAATTGCCATGTTGTAAATATTTGTAGAAACTATGGACACCCCGCCCCGAGACGAAGCACAAGAAGCGTTGTTGAGGGACATAATCGCAGAAGGAAGTGATGCCCTCAGCTCGTTGATGTTTCTCAACGACACCGATGGTCTGGAAGGAGAGGGTGAAGAAGCAGCTGGCTATGATTATGATGGCTCTGATGACCCAATGCCGGTGGAAGAAGCAGAGGGTAAAGAAGTAGACCGTGAGGACTGCTCCGGTGATCACTGAACTGAGTCCGGCCAGTTATATATATTAGTTAAGCCTGTGTCTTTGACTAGCTAATTGATGCATTCATTGTTTTGGTATGTACACATATTAATTAACTCTCGTCTTTCTTCCTTTTCTAGCCCTCCGGATCGAGCACAACTTCGGTAAGGAGACGGGCCCAAAGAAAAGTTGAGCTCGGATGAAAGGTTTGAGATCATAGAAATCGCCGACGGCCAACCGATTGAACCCATCCGGACAAAGAAGGCATTTGTTGCTCGGTCAAGGGGTTCTCGTTAGGGACAAGATCCCGATCAGCATCCAAAGAATGGTATAAGCCTGAAGAACGAAGACCCGAGGTGTCTTATGTCAATGATCTGCAGAAAAATGATCTTTGACCGAGCTGAAGTCAAATTTCACCCTACCGCCAGAGGATGATCCGGAGTAGCCAGTTATAGAGCCATTAATCAAGTCTTTTGCTCTTAAGAAGATGGCAGACCTATTCAGGAATTGGAAGAAAGACCTGAATAAGTTTGTCGATAAAAAAGAGACACCAGAATTCAAGGGCAAATATGAGAAGATCAAAGATGACTGGCCCGCATTTGTGGCCCACGGGACATCGGAAAAGAGTAAAAAGATGTCAGCGACAAACAAGCAAAATGCTGCGAAGAAGAAGCTTCACCATCGCATGGGGTCAGGTGGCTACCTCATAGCCCGGCCTAAGTGGGCCAAGGTTGAGAATGATCTGCTTGATAAAGGGATCGAACCAGAGACAATGAACTGGCTGCACCGTTGCCGGACTTGGTTCTTCGGGCTGGCGGAACCTTGGACCTCAGATCGTGGAAGTGCATTTGAACGGACGATCAATTAGACATACCAGTCAAGAGGCTAAAGCAATATATCGAAGCAGCGCAACAAGGGAAGTTCGTTCGCATAGGAGAAGGACGAGCTCACAATGGCCCTCGAATCTCGAGCACCACCGGACGGACACGAGGCACGCCAGCTTCGTTTCGAAGGCTGGATTTCGGACGCAGGGGGTTACAAAACCCATGAGAGGAGGAAGAAAGCGAGCAGAGCCAAATGCAAAGCGCTGCATGAAAGGGTAATGGGGCTAGAGGAACGAGAAGAAGAACGGATCAAACGACCTGCCAAGCTTCCCCGGTTACCCGCCATCTCGGCCGAGAAGCAGCGTGGCTTCCACCGAGCTGCTTCACCGGAGCATGCCTTGACGGCTCCTCGCCAGCTATCCCGTGGATGCTATCACGGAGTCTCAAAATTGCCACCTTATGGCGCAATGGAGCAATTTGAAGGTCAAGGCGGCTGTTGGCTCTGCTTATCCTACTAAACCCGACTCAAATTTTCACCGCCGGCCGATTCAAGGATATGCTAAGGTGATGGTGGATGAAATAACGGAGGGATTTGAGGACCTCCGGCTTGACCACCCCGCCGGTGAAGGGGAGTATCGGCTGGGTTCTGCTCTGAATACTCCATGCCTATGGCGGAAGGATCTCATCAACCATCCGAACTGGACACCTCCGCCTCCTCCTCCTCCTCCGGCGAGTCAGGGCACTCCGCCTCCTCCACCGCCTCCTCCTCCGGCGAGTGACGATCAGGGCACTCGGCCGGCTCCTTCTCCGGCGCGTGGTGGCACTCCGCCTCCTTCTCCTCCTTCACCGGCGCGCCCGAGCAGCCAGCCTCCTCCTTCTCCGCCTCGTCAGCAAGGGCGGAAGAGACCCGCCGCCGCTCCGGCTGCTCCGGCACGTCGTAGTCCTTCTCCTCCGCCTCGTAAACAAGGAAAGAAGACATCCGCTCCGTCTGCTCTGCCGGCGTCTAGCAAGACAGCCAAAGGCGGGAGGAGATACAGATTCGGTCCTTCTCAAGAATCCATAGAAGTTACCGTCTGAGAGGACCGAGGAGGAAAACGCCAAGATCGCATGCATCAAGTGCATGACTGGTTTGAAGGGTTGAAAGCAAAGATGCATCCACCTCCGGAGGAGAAGGTAGATCCGGTGAAAGCGAAGCGCACTCTGGCTGCCCTGACAAAACCACCCAAGTCTCCGCCGAAAGGCAACTATGAGCGCATTATTGGAAAGGCATTTGCCGAAGCGGAGAGGTTGGGAAGTACTAAAAGTGATCAAAGAATGAAAGAACGACGAGCTGGGAAACAAATTGCCCAACTCGGTGAACAAGCGAAGCAATCGTGCCCCCCGCTCAAGGTGCCTGCTAGCGACATCGTCGATCCGAGGATGGTGCCCGGTTATGGCAATCCTGAAGATTACCTGCCCGACAATGTACATTATGATTTCTTGGAGGTGCAGATACAAAGATACGAAACGGGAAGCCTCTCGTCAAAGATGAAAGTTCTCTATCAACGATGATGCGAAGATTGCATGATTGGTACATGAAAACCTGCAGAGAGTCCGAGGGAGGAGTACTTTGTATGTGAGAGTTAAAAGGAGCATGACCTCGTTGGAATTGAACTGTTGCCTATTCCATTTGAGGATTTCTATCAGTTTTTCAATCAATTGGCCCTCGATAAAGCAACGGTCACCTGCTACCGTCTGTAAGTAGTACTACTTCATCATTAAGTCTCTCTATATAACTCAGCTCTTTCATTGCATGTATTTATAATTATCCTCACTATATTATGCAGATTGAAGATCGCGAATTGAAGAAAAGACAAGTGGGTTCCATTGGGTTCATTAACACATATCTCATAGATGCAACTGAGGTTGAATTTCATGCCGAAAATACCGAGGCCAACTTGCTACAATCGTTGGTAATAAATGAACACAAGGATATAATACTCTTTCCTTACAACTTCAAGTGAGTGTTACTGTCTTGTGGCATATTCGGTTTTCCTTATTAGTCCAGGTTATAGTAATGTAATATTGATGAGTTATGCATGCGTGTGCAGGTACCACTATATTCTTCTAGAGATTAAGCTTGAGCAGGGAGTAGTAACTGTCTTAGACTGCAAACGAAAAGATCCCAAGGAGTATGCGGACATGACTGAAATGCTCGAGAAGTAAGTTAAATCGATCATTATCCACCATATCAGCAACTTTGTTCATTTCTGATATCAAGTAATTGTTTTCTTTGTATGGCAGGGTTTGGAGAAAATTCACCAAAAAGCTCCGGGACTGCCGAAGAAGCTGCAATTTAGACACCCGAAAGTAAGTACTATAGTAGCATATTCCACGCATCTCCTAGTGATTCAAGCGCTAGTTTCATCAATACCATTTAACATGCTTGCTAATTATCAGTTTGATTGACCTCTATTTCTTGTAAAGTGGTTGTGGCAGGAACAAGGGAATGATTTCTATGGATATTACATTTGCGAGTCCATCCGCCACACGACCTGTGAGCGGGGCTACTCTGACAAACAATATGAAATGCGTAAATAACAATATTCATAATTTTATTTTATTACCATCATTTGTGTTGAGTTTCATTCATTCATATATATATATATATATATATATATATATATATATATATATATATATATATATATATGTACTGACCCCTTCTTAAAATTAGATGTTTCGGATGCGGGATGAACTACTAGCACCAGATTGCCTGCGAGCAATTCAAGAGGAATTGGCGGCATTCTTTCTTGACCACGTGATCGCTGAAGACGGAGAATACTATGTGGACCACGCGTCCGTATGTTAGGAGATTATTTTTGTAAAAGATAATTATTGTATATATGTAGCCGGTAGTGTCGGATAGATATACGACACCTTGTTGTTCGACCAATCTCTCGGAGAAGGAGAGGTGGTCGATATCACTTTCCTCTGTATGCATATATGTTCATAACAATCTTCTGTTTCCTTCATTTGCTTACTAGCTAACTAGCGTGTCTAGCTAGTCCTCTCTATACGTATGTATAGTACGTAGCGTCGACCAAGCACGGACAAAAGAGAGGACACTTCTCTCTATTAATTAGCTAGCTAACACAATATATGAAACACCTAAATTAACCCCCCAAAACCCCCAACCCCCCCTTTCAAAAAAACAAAAACCCCAGCCACGTAAATGTCGACGCTGGATGTTTATTGGTCCCTTGGTGCCACTCAACCCACCAAAGGCCCTCCCGTCTGGCTCACAAGACAAAGCCACGTGAGGTCCATCACCCCTTCGATTGAACCGGGACTAAAGGGCCAGGTTATTAGTACCGACCCTTTAGTCCCGGTTCATGAACCGGGACTAATGGCCCTCACCAACCGGGTCAATAGGCCCCTTTTCTACTAGTGTATTGATCTAAAACATAGATATGCAAAACTATCAAGACTAAGTTCATGATAAATTAAGTTCAATTAATCAAATTACTAATAAACTCCCATTTAAATAAACAGCCTTCAAATTATCTAAGTGATACGTGATCCAAATCAACTAACTCATGTCCGATCATCATGTGAGATGACTACGGGACAGATCTGCGTCCGCTGAATTTGTCTTTTGTAGTAGCAGCATAATAGAAGACATTGATCGCTCTGATGTTATTATTACAGGACGGCAGGCCAAAGATGCTACCTGCCTCTCCCTTTTGATATATGCTAGCTAGCTTGTTTTCATCAAGACTTTACATAGCTTATTATCATGCTCCAAGAACGAAAGAACAAAAAGCAGTAGGCGCCATGCAGCATGATCACACTGCACGCATCGTCGACCAAGAACGTACGCTCCGCTCCGAGGACGGTTATACATGTCCAACCGTGGCTAATTGACGTTACTGCTGTCCTCTCTCCTACACACGCAAGTAGTATAACTTAATTTAAAAGTAATCGGTTGGAGTTAAAAAGAAATTTAGAAAATAAGTTAACAAAAGCCGCTGTCAGGGCATGTCTCCGGACAAAGCCCGTGCGGCGCCGACAGTGACGGGGAGGCCCTGATTTGCAGGCAGCTTGCTTGTGGAGGCGTTGGAGGGTTGCAATGGGTTGATGAAGGAGATGTGTGCTTAGGTGGTTGTAATCGTCACACGGTGCTCGATGGAGGCATTGGTGATCCAGTGTGTCAGTCTTCAACGGCGGCCTGGCCTGGTTAGGTCACCGAAGAAGATGGAGTTGTGATCCAGGACAGCGGCGAGCCTGTCGTGAAGCGGTACGGATGATTCTCTTTGGGTTTTAAGGAGTCTTCGAGTTTGGTTCGGGGCGGCAAGGCGGCAACGTTGTTACAGTCTAAAATAATATTCTCCCTGCTCCTTCCCTGTTTCATTGGTGTGCTTATCACTGGCGGAGGGTGTATCAGGCGGGTCTTCCGAGAACCGGTCAGTTTAGGTTTTCGGTGGATTCGTTTCGATTCAGCCAGCTATTGTAGTCTTTGGAGTTTCTAGAACCCTTATCGGCGTTTTCTTCTCTGGGGAGGCGAGTTGCTTCGCAAATCGCAGTCGTCGACTTTCCCCGGTCTGCATTGATGATTTTTCAAAAGCTGCTTCTACAAGCTCCTGGGTTTAAAAAGTTTGCTCCGCCAAGAGGCCCAAAGGCGGCATTGAGCTATGCTCATGACGCACCGCCGGTGTATCGATGTAAGAGTAAGAAGAATTTAGCACCCCAAGGATTTGAATGTAATCTTATTTTCTGGATTGTATGGTTGTAAGGACTAAGAGGCTGTTTGGTTTGGAGCCTTGAGCTGCCCAGCCAAAACATCGGTCGTTGACCAGGCTTCGGCTGGCTGTTTGGATCACCTCTAAAATTTTGGTGAAAAAGAAAGTAATTACTCCGGAATAGATAAGAGCGTATTGATTACCACTGCATGCTAAAAAAAAAGAACTCCGGAATAGATAAGAGCGTATTGATTACCACTGCATGCTAAAAAAAATATTAGCGCTGACAGCAAAGACAAGCGCACGAGAAAAGGGAAAGTGTTGGATTATTTTAACCACGTGCCCACGCGAGCGCCTATATATACCAGGCGTCCATCCTCGCAGCGTCAGTACAAAGACCACACGCGAGGCGCTAGGCCGCTAGCAAAGCTCTCGGCCAAACAGGAGAAGCTCACGGTTGGTTCGTTCGCCGGCGACGACGGCACCGCGGTGATCAGCGATGGGGGAGTTGGCGTGGGCGGCGCTGGCGGGGCTTCTGGTGCCGCTGGCCGCGGTGGCGCTGGACGCCGCGGTGCGGGCGGTGCACGCGTGGTACTGGACGGCGTCGCTGGGCGCCGGGCGGCGCGGCAGGCTGCCGCCGGGCGACATGGGGTGGCCGCTCGTCGGCGGCATGTGGGCCTTCCTCCGCGCCTTCAAGTCCGGCAGGCCGGACTCCTTCATCGACTCCTTCGCCCGACGGTGAGCCGCTTTTCCTTTCCTTTCCCGTCCGCACCAGCAATGTCCGTCCACGCTCCCTCACTCTCCCCCATGTCCAATGCATGCGCTTCGGTGCGGGCCGGGCCCGGTCTTTGAGCCTGGGCTTCGGCCGGCCCTCGGCCCAGGATTCCAAGCTGGACCCGGACCACCGTAGACCGCGCTGACCGCTGAGGACATCAAACACTAGTTTTTTTTTTTCATTTTGTTTCTGGTTTTAACTTTTTGACTGGTGTCTTCTTGCAATGCATCAGACCAGTCTTAGCATACAAGATACCCTCTCCTAGATTCTCTTTAATAATAATAATAATAATAGTAATAATAATAATAGTGACCAATTTTTTTTTGTTATTTATGGGAATTCAAAAGGTTTGATTGGTCCTGGAAAGATAAGCCCAACCTTTCTTGCTTTGGAGATGTGTTTGTTTGTCTTCGGCAAAAATGCGCTTTGGAGGATTTGTTGTTGGTGAAAGGATGGATCACATGAACTACTTTGGGGGCATGCATGACCGCCGCACACATCACAAGATGCTCCTCCTTTTGTGCGTGTTCATACATACAAACTCTCACACTCCCTCTGTCCCATAATATAAGATGTTATTACGACCAATATGTGAGGTTTTTTTCTTCTTTTTTTGAGGGAGTGCACATCAGTTCAGGCCGTGTTGGAAGGCCGTGGCAAAGATCCGTCGTCATCATCAACAACATCTATCACCTAGTAGCTAGCATCCTATCTTCTTCAGTCAGTGGGATGCTCTTTTCTTTTGCACCCATACCATCTGTTTGGTCTCATCTTCCCTCATGGAAAAGTATATAGGATTCTGAGTTGTCGGGTTCCGAATTCTGATGTATCTGTTTCTGTAATCTAGCACAACTTCACATCCATCTAGATTAGATTTAGCCTGGCCCATCATCCATCAGATGCTCTTCAGGCATGCATCCAAAACCCCCTTTCAGCTAGCTTGAATGTAGCAATGTACGTACTATGGTTCAGAAATGCAAATGAAGGATTTTGGCTGCAACTGCCGTCGATTATGCAGCCTCATTTTCATAGGGCTGATGTACACATTGCATTGCTCATCAGTCTGATATGAAATGCATGCTGGCTTGGCACCCACCCACACAAACTGTCCAGCAAAATATCCACCACTGTCTACTCTTTGCAGCAGCACAAATCTCTGTTTCTACTTTCTTAACTGTGCCAGATGCTTGCTGATTTCCTTTTTTCTTGTCATCTAGTAGCAGTGATCGAACAAATCCGGTCGGCATTCGTGGCCAGGCCGGCTTCTAAATATAGTCCGGTCTATATGAAAAAATGTGGATGCATGTTCTCTGATAGAAACAGTAATTCGGTTCTTGAGTGACTGCTTCTTTCTGCCTGAAAAAGCCGCTGTCTTTCTGCCTGCATATCGGTGACTGCTTCTTTCTGCCTGCATATCTGTCTTTCTGCTACTTAGAAATATTAATATTCTTCTGCATTGATGCTCTCTGTTTATACTTTCTTTTTTTGCGATAAAGAGTATGAATAAAAGGATGATTTGACACTGGAAAAGTAGTTTTTGCACCCATGGCTCCCAGCAAAATATCGGCAGCAGATTCCTTCCATGGCACTGATGTCTGTCGCTACTTTTTATTAAACTGTACCTGATGTAGATATGCCTTGCTTTCTCATATTTTGTTTTGTCATCTACTGTTAGTAGAAACAAATTTGGTCGGCATCAGACATTGTAGTGAACGAACAATTGTAGTAAGTATATTCTTCTGCAGGCAGTAATTCTATTCCATAGAGCAGGCCGGGATAAAATAAGTGATCTAGTGATTAGGTACTACTAGCTTCTTTCAGCCTCTACATTTTCTTCTTCAGACAGGCACTTTGATGATTGCATTCTTGAGAGATTGATTCTCTCTGTTTATTTTATCTTTTGCAACAAAGCGAATCAAAATATGATTTATTACCAAAGCAGAAAAATATTTGTGTTCGCGAAATTAATGGAGATGGTGACAAGAACCCATGGCAGGACTGATTTTTTTTCTGTACTTGTGTGAACAATGGCACTGAGGTGAATCTGCATTTCCATGTCAGGTTCGGGCGGGCGGGGCTGTACAGGGCGTTCATGTTCAGCAGCCCGACGATCATGGTGACCACGCCGGACGCGTGCAAGCAGGTGCTCATGGACGACGACACGTTCGTCACCGGCTGGCCCAAGGCCACTGTCGCGCTCATCGGGCCCAAGTCCTTCATCAACATGGGCTACGACGAGCACCGCCGGCTGCGCAAGCTCACCGCGGCGCCCATCAACGGCTTCGACGCGCTCACCTCCTACCTGGACTTCATCGACGAGACCGTGATCACCACGCTCCGGGGCTGGGCGGACCGGGGCGACGACTTCGAGTTCCTCACGGAGCTGCGGCGCATGACGTTCCGGATCATCGTGCAGATCTTCATGGGCGGCGCCGACGAGCGCACGGCCGCCGAGCTGGAGCGCACCTACACGGAGCTCAACTACGGCATGCGCGCCATGGCCATCGACCTGCCCGGGTTCGCGTACCACAAGGCCATCCGCGCGCGCCGCAGGCTCGTCGCGGCGCTGCAGCGCGTGCTCGACGAGCGCCGGGCCAGGGGCTGCAGTAAGACGGCCGCGCCGGTGGACATGATGGACCGGCTGATCGCGGCGGAGGACGAGGCCGGGCGGCGGCTGCAGGACGACGAGATCATCGACGTGCTCGTCATGTACCTCAACGCCGGCCACGAGTCCTCCGGCCACATCACCATGTGGGCCACCGTCTTCCTGCAGGAGAACCCAGAAATCCTCGCCAGGGCCAAGGTACCATGGATGCAAGCTCTTCACAGCTCCATTGACTGGTCTCCTCATGACGAGGTTGATGAACCTTCTTCTTCTTGTTGCTGTTGTCCAGGCGGAGCAGGAGGCGATCATGAGGAGCATCCCGCCGGGGCAGAAGGGGCTCACCCTCAGGGACTTCAGGAAGATGGAGTACCTCTCACAGGTAACAACATTCCTCTGCATACACTCTGCCACTCTGAATTTTCCTTCACTCACTCACTCACTCACTTGTGTCTGAACAATGCTCCTCTGCTACCTGAAATCAAAAGCAAAAAATGTGATCATCTTCTGAAAGAAACATGATGCTTTTTTTGCAGGTGGTCGACGAGACGCTGCGCTTCGTCAACATCTCCTTCGTGTCGTTCCGCCAGGCGACCCGCGACGTCTTCGTCAACGGTGCGCTCTACTCTATAGATCAATCCACCAGCATACACACATTGTTAAATTCATCCTCAATGCATCATAGTATTTGAGTTTCATGGTCGACTGAACCTCTCTGTAACCTGACATGAACAACATCTTCAGGCTATTTGATACCCAAGGGGTGGAAGGTGCAGCTGTGGTACAGGAGCGTGCACATGGACCCTCAGGTGTACCCTCACCCCAACAAGTTCGACCCTTCAAGATGGGAGGTTGGTGACATTCTTCAGCTCTGAAATTCTGAACGAAATTTGCATTTCCTCACAGCTTGAAGTGATTGTTTTTTTTTTTCCTTATTCTCAGGGCCCGCCGCCGAGGGCCGGGACGTTCCTGCCATTTGGGCTCGGCACGAGGCTGTGCCCGGGCAACGATCTTGCCAAGCTCGAGATCTCTGTCTTCCTCCACCATTTCCTCCTTGGCTACAAGTAAGCCGCCAGTCCACCACTGCACTGTCAACTGTTCCTGCAACATTGCAATGCAGCAACTGCAACCAACGGTGACTCTGTGTTAACATTCATTTTGATCTCACTCGCAAAAATAGATAAATTTGATTTTGTATCTGAACGCAGGCTGACAAGGAAAAATCCAAACTGCCGTGTGAGGTACCTGCCGCACCCCCGGCCGGTGGACAACTGTCTGGCCAAGATCACCAGATTCTCATCCTCCCATTGATGATGATGAAAACAGAGAATCCAAAACCCTAGATGGCGTCGCCGAGAAGCGCCAAATTCAAGAGAAATCATATGTCCAAATAAAATAAATAAATCGCCAGGCATTGTTGTCGCGATGAGTCAAAGTTGCCATCGTTCCTTGTTTTTAGCTCTGTCCTAGGACTCAGACATGTTATGCCGAAAAAGACATTTATGTCGAAACAAAAATATCAATAGTGTTGGCGCCAAATTAATTTGCACCGAAACCTTGGGTGATTCTGCATGCCGAGTGGTTGTTACTACTATTATTTGATTAACTAAAACATAGTACTATATAAATAGTCGAAAAGGCGAGAACCCGAGGAAGGAAGGATGGAAGAAATGGGTATCCTTGGGAGCACTGATGCCTCTCCATCTCCTAGATGGCGCTCCTAATAAGTTAACTTTTCAATCACAACTTGAAAAGAGAACAAAATCTAAAAAGGCACAGAGCTTGCAATAGAAAAAAGTATTAAAAGTGGTTTGTCATGAGCATTGATGCTTCAACAATCAGCTGCAACATTATTAAGGCAAAGTCATATGTGCTGCATCTATTCTGTGCAAACGAAAATAAAATAGTTATCTGCAAATGGGGAAAAGATAGTGAGATGTGCAAAGCAGACGCGAGTGACGAGGCTTTAGTCTTTAGGACATGTACATTCATCGACAACATAAACGGCGTCACTAACTTTGGGAGAATTCTTCTTGCGTGAGAACAGAATAAAAATGATAATAAATTGCGAGTTCTCATTGTCATCGATTAATCACCGTCAGTTTTTTTCTTTATTTAAAAAAAATTCTTGTTTTTTGTTCCGTCCTAGGGCTTAGAACATGTTGAATTTTGGGTTATCTAAAAAGGATGTTTGCTTTGAGACTAAAATATCGATAGTAATTTGATTTGTCGACTCGCCAAACTAACTTTATGCCAACTCGCCACATGGATTGGCGGGTTATCAGATGCAATTATACAACTAATTTAAAACATAATATTATGTAATATAATACCTGAAAAGGCAAGAATCCAAGCATCACTGATGCCTCACCATGAGCAAGATGGTGCTCCTGATAAGCTATTTTTTAATTACAACTTACATGCCCCCCGCAAAAAAAAACTTACACAAGAAAGAAAATTTTCTCTAAAACAAGGAAAGCTAGCTATAGAAAAAGAAATAGAAAGTTGTTTATGATGAGCATCTATGCCTCACTTTAAGCTGCAATATTACTATGGCGAAGTCATCATATGGACTGCGTGTATCTTTTGGAATGAAAAAAATAAGAAAAATGATGAAATTGAAAACCCTAAACTCTATATCTCGTCGTCGAATTCACGAGAGAATTTTCCTTGTTTGCTAACAAAATAAAAAATATGTGAGGCGTCATTGCCGTTTATGACCCAAAGTTGTCCTTGTCTCTTGTTTATTGTTCTGTCCTACGACTCTGAATTGCCCGAATTCTAGGTTATGCAGAAAGAGACATCTGTATTGAACCAAATATATCGATAGTGATTTGATACGATGGTTGGTTGTCACATAGGTTGGCAGTTCTCTAGTTAGGTTATTCTACTGTTAATTAAATTATACTACTATATAAAATACCAAAAAAGTGACAATCCAAACAATTGAAAGAAATAGATATCGCTGCCGACACTGATTGATGCCTTGCCGTCAGCTTGTTTTCTCATTATTACAACTTGCAAGAGTAAAGAAAACCCGAAACAAAGAGGAGAATTTGCAAGAGAAAAAGTTTTTTTTTTGCAATGAGCATTGATGCCTCACTCACTATCAGGTAGTATTTTATATCTGAATGTATGCTGACAAGGAAAAATCCAAACTGCCGGGTGAGGTACCTGTCGCACCCCCGGCCGATGGACAACTGTCTGGCCAAGATCACCAGAGTCTCATCCTCCCATTGATGATGATGAAAACAGCGAATCCAAAACCCTAGATGGCGTCACCGAGAAGCGCCAAGCTGGAGATCACCCCGTTGTGATGTTGCTGTTTTGGGATGAAATGATAAAGAAGACTTGGAGGTGGTCAAGGATTCGCGTGAGATCTAGATCCTGCAACGGTCTAGTTGTTGCGGTGGGGAAAATTGCAACAACTGCTGACAGCCATAGAGGCGATGGATGCGTTGTTTTCAGCCAGCTGATGGCAAATGTTTCCCATACTTAATTTACGTGTGGCTTATATCTCCTTTTTCCATTTGGTTGTCGACTTGGCCCCTCTGACCAAGGCAATTGTTGCGGTCAATTAATCAATTTCATCGGCATAACTGCTATTGCCTTCCTATGACTGTCCACCCTCTTCTGGACCAAAAAGCGGAGGCCTTTGTATATTTTGTATATCTTATACTTCAACCTCTTTGCGTTCTATATCCATCTTTAACGGCAGAGGGGTAAATTTAAGCACCCTTCAAAATTAGAAGCAAATCTGAGTAGTGGGATCCAGTTAGGGGCAGAAATGTAAATGACCCATGTATTTTTGTTCCTCACCAAAACAAAACAAGGGAATATTCTACACAACATCAATATGTCGACACGCCTAAATTAATTTTGCGCTTACAGTTTGGTTACTTAGTCGGCGCATATATAATACTCCCTCCGTTCTAAAATAGATGACTCAACTTTATACTAACTTTAGTACAAAGTTAGATCATGTATTTTGAAGAGTTTCAAGCACGGATTACGCTTCTAAAGAGCACTATTTGGCTTGGCCCCTTCCTGCCAAAGATTTGAGATAACTAAAGCGACTCGCAGTCAAAATTGATGGAGCCAACGCCAAAGAGGAAATGTGTAGATAGTAGGTGAGCGCCTAGCCCCTTACTCAAAAAGCAGGAATCAACGGAACAACCAATGTTTGGATGGTTAGGAGGACAGTGGTATCTTCAGTCCATCAGGGTTCAAGTCCTAAACTTCACAGTGGTGCTATTTCAGGCTTCCCCCAGCGATGCACGTTCAATGAGAGGAGATGTTCCTGTCGACTACGAGACGCCCGTGGTGACTTCGTCAATCTCAATATGCTATGTCGGCTCGGTCTCTCGAAGATACTCATAGCAGTAAAGTGTGCATGCGTGCATTTATAGGGATGAGTTTGTGCTTGTGCATTTGAGCGACTTCGATTATACCGTGTTCTTAAAAAAACGAGAATCAACTACAACTTGCAAGAGAAAGTTGTCTTAAAAGGGTTTTGTGATGTGCATATTGACACTTGCACGGCGTAGTCACATGTGCCACTAGTGACCGAATAAAGTGATTAAGCAAATGGCTTTCTAGTTTAGTGTGATCATGTCGACTGACGTGGCCAGGATACGTACACGCAGGCTTCGATTCGAGCACCTGATCGAGCAGGGCAAGTGACACGTCACGTCAGCATCCTGACAACGCCAGGCCTTGCAAAAAGTTATGCGCCCATCTGGCCTGCCACGTGCCCTGTTTGTCTTTAGCTTTATCGTCCTGTGTACAAAACCTACATGTCACTCAAAGTATTTGTTGACAAAACCGTTCGATTTGTTGCATCAGGCGAGTGACTCACCAATTTTATTTTTGTTGCCAAATTTAGAGAGCTCACCATGCATGCCACGTGGCGAGTGACTCACTCAGTTGATTTTATTTATCTTAGGAGAAAAATGGTACTAGTGGCATTCGGAACGTCTAAAGAAAGAGAATGCCTTGAAGAAACAGATTTCGGTAATTAAGTTTTGTTACATGAGTTTTCTCTCGAAAACGAAGCATAAAAATGTCTAGAGTTATCCTCTTTTCCCACTTGGTTTTCGACCTGGCCCCTCTGACCAAGGCGTCGGTCGCTGCCACCTGATCATTTTCATTGGCATAACTGCTAGTATCTTCCTACGATCCTCCAATCTCTTCAGGGCCAGCATCGAGATTGGCTTGTGAGAACATGGGAATTGTCATGCTTCTAAAATTACCACAATATCGGCCACGCAACATTAGAGAATATCAGGGACCGAGGTCCTGCTCCTTTTCTAAAAAAAAAAAAGAGAATATCAGGTTGTCTCAATGTTCATTTTGATGAAGAATAGAAAGTGAAAAGCATGCACGCAAACATGACGATTTCTTTCTTTTTTGCCGGGTCACGAGGATAACAAGTTGCCAAACGAAAAGCCTTGAGGAGGTTGGGCTCAATCCTCTCGATCTCTACCGTACCGTTGATTATGATTAACGGATGGGATGTAGCCACGTCCCTTCTTCTTCCCCATATCTCCGTCCCTGTCTCATAGAGAGCAGGGCAGAGCAACAACATATACTACTCCTACTCATCAGAGCTCCGGCTCCCGCCGCCGCCGGCTCCGCATCTCCGGCGCCACCACCTCCGCCGCCGTCCTCCTCCGTGGCAGGATCCTCCGAGCTCGTGCGCCCCGCTAGGCCTGCCTGGTCCTCGCCGAATCTCCCGCCAGGTACTGCCACATGCCGAGCACGGAGATTTCTTGGCTGTCCTCCTCCCCCCCTCTCTAGTTCGCCGGCTTGGATTTGTGATCCGCCCGGGTTCCGGATTGATTTTATCTCGCCGCGCTGGTGGAGAACCCTAGACTGCTGGCCTGGATTGGGTTATCGCGGGAGATCAGTCTCGCTCTGCTGATTTCGTTGCTCGCTCTCGGCGATCTACTCCGAATTAGATCTTGATGGAATGGATGGGTACTCCAATCCAGTCCAGTCCATCCCAATCAAATCCATCCAATTCGTTGCGGCTTGGCCTGTGGAAGCACCAATTGCCAGCTGATTCCAGTCTCCAGACGATACTTGGGTTCAGTTCAACTGAATGCGTTCTGCCATAGGTCTAGGACTCTAGGACAAGAGGGATCCTTCTTGATCTGATGAAGGCGGCACCGCTGGGAGAAGGGGACGATGATTCCAGACACAGAACAGGGGTTGTACAAGGGGAATGAACATTTATTCTTGAAACAATTCGGCTCTGTAGTGGAAGGGAACATATGTAGTTAGTGTAGTATATGATAGCATCGAGCTTCAGGATTGGACGCGGTCTTCCGGCTTGCCGTCTAGCGGTAGCGTGCATGGCAACATTAGAATGGTATTTTGTAACTAGCGGCCCCCTTCGATAGCGTGCCGACCTTACAGCGTTACTTGATTTTAGCTCGCCTGTGGAACTGTGGATTCTAGCGTGATG
Organism: Aegilops bicornis; assembly: GCA_021605145.1. Taxonomy (NCBI): domain Eukaryota; kingdom Viridiplantae; phylum Streptophyta; class Magnoliopsida; order Poales; family Poaceae; genus Aegilops; species Aegilops bicornis. Next base: position 14,958,142 of record CM038675.1, read on the forward strand.
TGATCTGTGTTTGTCGACAGGTGCCGAATGGAGGAGGTTGTCCCTGCTTCGGCTAATAGCCAAGCTTCGACTGGTGATGCCGCGGCAGATCAGCCTATCAACGTGTACGTTTGGGACTTGGATGAAACGCTTATTCTGCTCAAGTCCCTGCTAGATGGGTCGTTTGCCGGGCATTTTGAAGGCCTCAAGGACCATGAAAAAGGTACTGAAATAGGCAAGCGCTGGGAGAACATCATTCTTGAACTCTGCGATGAGCACTTCTTCTATGAGGAGGTCAGTCGACACCTCAAATCTTGTCTGCTCACAGCTTACTAGAGCAATGTGTTTCTGTATGCATGTCATTGTGCCTAAAATACCAAAACTGTACTGTGTTTCTTCTTTTGATGTTATGGACCGGCCATCTGGCTGCACATTATACAATGTGTGTCCATGTTATATGTCATTGCTATCTACTGATAGTCTTGTTCTCTCACGTACGCAGATTGAGAACTACAATCAACCCTATCTCAGTTCTTTACAGGAGTATGATGATGGGAAAGACTTGACAAAATATGATTTTGAGGCCGACTGCTTTAGTTCTCCTTTTGATGATGTGAATAAAAGGAAGCTTGCCTACAGGCATCGTGCTATTGGAGACAAGTATGCAAAGGTGTCACAATAATTAATTTATCTCACTCTATTTCCTTCAACTTTTGTTAAATGATTAAGCAGTGTTGTTGCATTTAGAAGTGACCTTCTACATATGCTGACATCCAGTGTCCGTATTACTCTTGTAAAAACTATAATATTTCATTCCGTTTCATGAAAATGACTGCACAACTCATATAACATGATGAGTGAATTCATATAGTAGCAGTATCTGTTTTCTGTAGCAACGACTTCTTTTGTGGTATTTGGTTGATGGTCCTCAGGCCTAATCCTTGTGATGTTTGTGATTGGCCTTAATGTTCGACGGTGTCTAGAAAGTGGTAGTGCTATGTTAGCCAATTCAGTGTGCAAACTTTTTGTTCATACAACTCTTTCGACGTGCATATCCTGATCTTGTAACACAAGACATCCAGTCTTGTTTAGAGATGTCAGGATTTTTTCCTTATGAGCTTCCAGACTGCGTGGTAGTCTAATAAACATTTGGTTATTTCTGCAAGAGCTTTATATTAAGCACTGACCATATTTAAATAGTTACCATAGTTTTTTTTTTCCTTTTTTGGCTTTGTGTGAGGGTAGGGGTGGTCTTGTATCATGATGATGGGGAAATATCAGGAAAGTGTCTGTGTTCTGTAAATTAGATTCAGGCAGCTGAACTGTAGTAGGTATATGAGTTTAACTGGACAACAGAACAATGGTAAGATGCCCCTTCTGCAGTGATTCACCAGCAGTTTGTGTTTCATTGCAAGCACTTTTGTACAGAGGTTTAGATCTTAGCAGTTAGCAAAAAACTTGGTTAAGAAATGGTAAGTAAATATGAGGTCTTGTAAGTTCTGTACTGGATATTTTCAGAGCATCGTAACTGAATAAATACTTCCTGCCATCATTTGGTATTGGAAAGCTCCTCAGCTTCTGTTTAGTTGCTACTGTTGGACTTATGATTGCTGCAGTCATTAGTATCTGCATTCTAATATTTCTGTTAGTGTCATGTTTGAACCACTAAGCTCAGCTGCTTTTTTGCTTCTTCAGGGTTTGCAAAAAATTCTGGACCACCGCATGTTCAAAGTCTGGAGTGATTTGTATAGTTCAACAGACAAATATACTGATGGTTGGCTTTCTTCAGGTATTCTGATTCATACTAATTTGGGGGAATTCTTTTACTAATGATAATGTATCAATATTCAATCAAGAGATAATTCTGATATTTTGTTTTTGATTGGTCACAAAAGGTTGTGGCCATCCATTGGGGCTATAAGTATTTATTTCCAAAAGTCGGCTAGTGCCTAATAACGCTGCTTAATGCAAATTATGTAATCCAAGATAATAACTGTAATATCAAATCAAGAGACTGCTGAATTTTCTACTTTCAGTAAGTGGAAAAGAAGAGGGTGCTTTCAGTTTCTTGACGCACTAGAGTATGCTATGATCATGCTATACATGTTTACCACCAAGAGAATACATTACGTAATGAATAATATGTTACAATCTAGAATTTTCCTTTTTGGGTTTCCGTATGTACCCTTGGTTTAAGAAGTGGGGGAAATATGTTCAAGTGATGTTATCCTTTGATAGCATTCTTGTTAACTTTAATAACCTTTTTGTGCACTGAAATTGTTTGTCTACTCTAAAAAAACTGAATTACATGTACAATCTAAGCTTACTATTGATTCAATTTTGTATGCTTGAATACTCAATACCGTTTTGTATGCTTGAATACTCAACACCGTTCCCCTGCTATGCAGCTCATAAGTTGCTGGAAGAAGCGCTGGGTAAATCAACAGCTGAGCCTGCTGTCAAATCTTCAAGTATCAATTGCATAGTTACTTCAGGGTCCCTGGTTCCGAGCATTGCCAAATGTTTGCTGTATCGCCTGGACGATGTGGTCTCATCAGATAATGGTTCGTCTCTAATGTTGTCACAACTGTTGTTCGACTGCTTCATCTGTGTTGCATATTGCAAGCTGTGAATCTGTTATCTGAAATATACTAATGACAACAAATTGTCTCCTTGCTTGAGCAGTTTACAGCTCGTGGGAATCGGGCAAGCTGCAGTGCTTCAAGTGGATCAAGGAACGCCATGGCGGCCCGAACGTCCGCTTCTGTGCGGTTGGAGACGGCCCAGAGGAGCGCAGCGCAGCTTCCATAATGAAATGGCCGTTCGTCAAGATCGAGATCCGCCCAGATGCTCCTCACAGGTTCCCCGGCCTGAGCCTGTCGACGATCCATGGCATCATGGACGCCGTGTACCAGTCATCGGGCAAAGACGGTTGACTTCCGATGCCTGCGGTGTAGATGTCTTGAGGCATCGATCGCTGAGGAGGCGAGTCAGGTGATAGTTGAAGGGAACCGCATAGTGGAGATACCATATATATAGGAGGCATATTGCCCTCCCTGCTTGGAGGATCCGGAGACGCCTGTGAGATAAATAAAGAGCGCCGACCATATAGTTTGATCCGTTCCGGCATGCTTGAATCGAATTCTGCCAGTGTTGGCCCATCTTACTGTCATCTGGGGAATCATGTGCTGTTGTAAGTCTGTATCTTTGTGCTTTGGCATCTCAGATTTGATGGTGTACATGGGAAATCTGGTTCAGCGAAAAGTCCATTTAGTCCTCTGAATTGCCGAATCCTTTACTACCTCTTCGATTTGCAGGCATTTTTTTTTTTTACAATTTGTTGCTGAGTGTTTCGTGTGAATTCCACGCAGTCCATTTCTGAAGTCAGACTTTTTTTATTTTTGTGGGGATTCTGGAGTTGGGCTTTTCTATTTTCTGGAGTCGGACTTGGGCAGATCCATGTTACAATGTTCATCGGTTACTGTTTTCCCTGTGAAACGAGAACTAGAGCTAATCAACAAATATTGAAGAGATAACAACAATGTGTCTAAATCAACCTTATACTCGGTGCTACATAGTACATCCATTGGAGCGACAACAAATTCCAGACGGAGGAAGTAGAAATAAAACGGCAAACAAACACAGAAGAATCAACAACATTGTTTCTAAATCGTTCTTGAAACAGAAGGACAACCTCTCGCCGTTGAGATCTGGGCAAACAAACACAGAAGAATCAACAACATTGTTTCTAAATCGTTCTTAAAACAAAACGACAACCTCTCGCAGTTGAGATCTGGAAGAAAATTGTTTTTATCAAGATGAAAAGGTGATGGTTTTCCCCTGACGCATTGATTAGTATCTTAGGTATCCATCATGAAGAGGCGTTGCTTCAATAAATCTATGGAAGTTCGGTCTGTATTAATACATGGAGATATGAAAAATGAGCACCTATCATATCTGTGAATAGAAAAGGCATTAACACGAGGATATCCAAAATGAGGACCGACATATTTGTGCATACCTAAACAATAGTCATTCTGATATCTATGTTCAAACTGTATACTGCATTTATGAATCACCAACACATCCGCGCAAGCAAAAGCATAAGACGAACATTGATCATTTCGAAATCCTTACCAAGTTGTGTTGCATTAGCACACAACTATGCATTAATATCAGGAGATCCAAAGTGAGCATCAAAATATCTACATATCTCTGCACCAAATATACACTAATCATTTGGATATCCACTGCCAAACTGGATACTTGCATACTCTAATCATTACAATGCTCATCGGTTACTGTTTTCCCATGAAACGAGAACTAGAGCTAATCAACAAATACTGAAGAGGTAACAACAATGTGTCCAAATCAACCTTATACTCGGTGAAATACATCCATTGGAATCGGTCAAAACTCTCTCCTCTTTCTAGCCGCCGCCTCCTCCTCCAAGAAAAGCTAGGGTTCGTGCCTCTCGTCGGCTCCGGCGCAGGTCCGCCTCGTCTCCGGTGGCCCTAAGGCCATGGGGGCACGATGGCAAATTCCTAATTCATTTCCAAGTCTGCATGCATGCATATAAAACAGAAATGATGACATCAGCAAAGATTCTAAATAAATTCAAAATGCAAAATGTTTTGTAGCCCAAACCGTCGGTCCGATTGAAAAAATGTTTTCACATAAAAGAACCGTCTCGACGAGACATTCGAAACAAGATCCCATGTTGATATGTTCCGACGAATTTTTTTCGAGTAAAAAGTTGTCACGTCTTGGATATGGAAGTTATCATGTTTGTGGTACATAAGTTACCACGATGTTTACATATAAAAATTCCGCACATAAAAATGATTTCTTTCAAATTTCTCCCCACATGCAAATGCACTTAAAGTGCAGAAAAACTAATGTCATCATAGATTCACTTTATTTTGAAATTTCAAAATGTTTTGTAACTCGAATGGTATGTTCGGTTCAAAATCCATTTCACAAAATAAATCCGCCATGGCGAGACCTTCGAAACAAGATCCCATGTTGGCATGTTCCGACGACTTTTTTTTCTGGGTCAAAAGTTGTCATGCCTGAGCTAAGTAAGGTATCAGCTTTGTTGTGCGTATATTACCATGTATTTTACACACATTCTTACCGAAGTATATTTTCAAAAACTTTTTTCATGGGTAAAGTTATCATGGTGTTTTGTACATAAGTTATCAGACCGAGAGCCTATATTACCATGTTATTTACAGAGTATGTTTTCAATAACACTTTTTCATGTGTCAAAAGTTATCGTGGTGTTTGTACCTAAGTTATCCGGTCTAAGAGCGTATCTTATCATGCTTTTACACAAAAAGTTATCGGTGGTATGTTTTCAACAACTTTTTTCCATGTGTCAAAGTTATTGTGGTGTTTATATCTAAGTTATCAGGTCCGGGATCCTATATTATCATGCTATTCACGCAAAAAGTTATGGACAATTCTACCTTCCGACCCTCCGGTATCATGCCATTGACACATAAGTTACAAGGTATGTTTTAAAAAAAATCCCTCGGGTAAAAAACATAATCACGGGTGTTTGTGCGTGAGTTATCAGGTATGTGGTGTGAAATATTACCATGCTATTGACATAGAAGTTATCGGGGATAAGTTTTCAACAACTTTTATCCTCGTGGGTCAAAGTTACCACGTATTTATAGCTAAGTTATCAGGTCCATAGTATGTATCTTACCATGCTATTTACACAGAATTTACTGGGGTGTATTTGAATGCCTTTTTCACATGATAATTTTAACAAAGAGAAAACATGATAACTATACATGAACGACATGATAACTACAGAGGGTATCTCAAACTGACATGATAACTACAGAGGGTGTCTCAAACTGACATGATAACTACAGAGGGTGTCTCAAACTATAACATACAAGAAAGATTCAAAGCAAACTATACATATTATATCATAAAAAAGAAATGCAACATAGACAACTAATTGCTTGGCTAGTTGGTTAGTGTGGTTAGTTTAGAGGTCTTAGCTTGCGAAGGTTGACAGTTCGAATTCCACCTTGTACACTATTTTTTGCCTGGAAAATTAGGATGAGGAAAGAAATGACAAAATCATGCAAATTAGGAGGTGACCGACTAATTACGTTTCAAATTAGGGCAACCCATTTATTATGGGATAATCATGCCAACGGTAACTCATTAATTACGGGATAATAAAGTTGCTACAATTATGATCACAGTTAAAACATAATCCAATCACCATTTATTGCGGGATCTTGGAGAAAACGGAAGGGAATTAACAACTGTCGTACAATTAATAAGCGTCGTTCGATCCGAAATGGACGCGATCCGAGTCGTGCGGATCTGTCGCAGAATTCCTGCCGACTGGATTTTAGCTTTCTCGTTGTATAAATACCTATGTATATCACCTCAATCCATCCAACCATTCATCCATTTCTGCCTTGGGCATCCGTCTCCATCCACTTATCCCACCACTCTCAAGCAGGCCTTGCGGCAATGGCAACATCCCATATGACCACCGCCGCCTTCTCTGCCATCGTCGTCATGCTTCTTTCCTCGGCCGTCGCCGCTCAGAGCAGCGGCGACGTCGGTGGCAAGAAGCCCAAGCCGACTGACTTCATGGTGCAATCGTGCAAGAGCGCCTCGAACTACTCCCGCGGATACAACGAGGGAATCTACTACTACGTGACCCCGGAATTCTGCATCACGACCCTCCAGTCCGACCACCGGAGCGCCGACGCCAAGGACCCCCGCGACCTGGCGCTCATACCCGTCGGCATCCTCAAGCAGCGCGTCGCCACCGCCGGCGGCAACGTCAAGGGGATGCTGCACAGCACCAAGAACAGCACGTCGCCGACGGCTCGCCAGCTCCGGATCTGTGAGATGCAATACGCGGCCGCCGCGAGCCTGCTGACCTTCTGCGACTCCTTGATGAGGGACTACCAGGGCGACGACAGGAGAGGCGACGAGGGCGACCACATGGATAGGCCATTGGACTTCGAGCTGTTCGACTGCGTGGACACGCTGTTCCAGGCCTCGGGCTACTGCTGGTTTGCTCTCCCTCGTATTCCCGGGGCGGAGGCGCTGGCCAAGGAAAACGAGGGACTGCAGATGCTCACCAGTCTCAGCGTGTCCTTGCTATCGCCATACCAATAGCGCACGAATGTTGATTCGTGGTATCTTTTTTCTGCCAGAAAATACATATTAATGTTGCAACATCAATTCTACTTTCATATGAAATAATATAAGAATAATGCTTCGTCATCATATATAGAGTGTTTATGTCCATAGATTAATTTCCAATCTCTTTTTTTTTTCTGAAACAAGATTTGACAACAAAACCGTGGCTTCCATGCAAATCCAAAAAGCTAACAAAAGGTGACAGGACTTTTCAATTCCAGACAACTGGAATATAGACATTCACAAGAAGTTCATCATACAAAACTTTTGTCGACCTGTTATATACTCCCTTTGTAAAAAAATATAAACACACTTTTATATTTCTTTATGGAAGGAGTATTTATTGATTAAAGTAACCAACACATAGGGCGGCGCTTTTGGCACGTTGTGATTCGCAAAAGCACATCGTCGGTGGCTTGCCTGACGACGTTATTTGGCGCGTGAACTGGGAGGATTTGGAGCAATACACCTTGGGTGCTGCTTGTATTGATCGGGGGTATATATAGGTACATGTACAACAGGAGCACGCAGGAGCTAGGGCGTGCAACGTGCATGGGATCGTGTGATGAGGATGCGGAAGATGAGGATGCCGATCGATGGAGACAGGCTGGAAATGTGCTCCCGGCTGCACCAGATCGAGAAGGAAGTAAAACAATAAGGGATCCTCATCTCTACGTTGCATCCATATATATAGCACGAACTAATCGGAGGCAGGCCTGGCAGGCGGTGTCGTGGTTCTAAGTCTGACAGTAAAATGGGGATAGGTATGGAGAGGCAAGATCCTAGCTATGGAGTAGTTGTATACGCAAAGGATTTACGAGTTCAGGCCCTCTCGGAGGAAGTAACAGCCCTACGTCTCGGAGCCCGGAGGCGGTCGACTAGATTATCTGCGTATGTATTACAGGGGTGCGAACCCTTCTACCTGTGGAGGGGGGTGGCTTATATAGAGTGCGCCAGGACCCCAGCCAGCCCACGTAGTAGAGGGTTTAAGGTGCGTTAAAGCTAGGCGTTCTTGGTAGCATGCTTACATAAAGTGTCATTAAGGTCATAAAGACTATTTAACTACAGACCGTTTGGACACCGAGTGGCTCCTGGACTCTTGGTGGTCGAGTGGGTCTTCATAGTCGGTGTTTGAATCTGTCGAGTGGAAGCCTACCGTGTCGATTGGAAGGCTGCTTCTCTTGTGAATGTCCTTGTGGAGGGTACCTTTGGGCAGGTCTATGACCCTACCCTGTACATGACTTCATCATTAACCCCCGAATGGATCAAGGTTTGAGTGCGGAAGGAGTTGATAATCTTTCCGACCTGTTCTTCGTGTTGTGAGTGCGTCTTACTCTGGTTCAACGACCTTTTAGTGATGGCATCAACTTCTCTTTCAGTCGCCTTGATCCATTCTTCACGCTTGTCGAGTGAACTTTGTGAACCTGAGGATTTCCGAGCGATGGATCTGAGGAAATCTGTTATCTGACGAGTTGCTCTGCGGCTGGCGGATTTCGCGGGATCCGAATTTTGGGAAGCGCGAAGCGGAGAAAACTGCGGCACTCGGATGGGATAAGACGATGACGCCTCGATCCTCGCGCCGCCTTTTTCGCCACGTATCGTGCGCGCGCCTGTTGCGGGATTGTGACGGGATTGCCTGGGCCTACCGGTCAGCCACTCGGAAGCGACCCCATATAAAGCGTTGGACCGGGCATTTTGAACAAGTCGTCCTCGGACTTCTCCTCTCTCCGCCTCCAAAACTTTCTCGCCACGCTCTCCGTCATCCGGCGCCGAATCTCGGTACCTTTCTACTTGGCGACCATGGTGAAGGACAAGACTGCCACCACAGAACGGGTGAAGAAGAGGCGGCGAAGGCCAAGGGGAGAGCGCCCAGTCGGGGCGGTTCCTCTTCGCGGTCCAAGCTGCCGCAGGGCTGGGTCCAAGGAGACTGGATCCGGTCGACCATCACCGAGAAAGATCTCACCGATCTGGCCAACGAAGGACTGATCCCCCATGGGTCGGCGAGGCTTCCGGGCACGGAGTGGCAACCGCAGCCTGAAGAGGGTGAGTGCGTCCTCCTAGCCACCCACGTAGATAGGGGGTTTTCTCTGCCGCCAAATCCTTTTTTCCGGGGGTTTCTGAACTTTTTTGGAGCGCAACTCCACCATTTCACTCCAAACTCCATTGTGTATCTTGCTGCTTTCGTTTCGCTCTGCGCAATTTCTTGGGTTGTCGACCGCATTGGGGTCTTTTCAAGCACATATTCACCGGTCGCTCTCAGACGGTGAAGAAAACGAGCCCGAATGATGAGAGGACCCAAGTAATCCAGATGTGTGGGGGACTCGGGGTCCGGATGAGGGGGAAGAGCGCCTTTCCAGCTATGACTCTCCCCGACACGGTTAGAGGGTGGCGATCGACCTGGTTTTATTGCCAAGACCAGCCGGCCTTGGGCAGTCGATTGGGCTCCCTCCTTTCTCCATGAGTCGAGTGAACAAGCCATCTTCCCTGAAGGTGTTACCAGAGGAGAAGGCCCAAGTAAAGCTGCTGATGGAGCGTGTAGTCCAGCTTATTCGCGATGGGGTGACCGGCATGGATCTTCTGGAGGTTTTTCTCCGACGGCGTATTCAGCCACTCCAATACCGAGGTCATCCTATGTGGATGTACTGCACGGATGATACCACTCGGGTCCATCCGGAGGAGGTTGATGACGCCATCTTTGGAGAAGTGGATGACTGCCATCACAGAAATAAAGACAACCCTCGCGGAGCTAGGAGGATTCCACCACTCGACCAGAGTTACCAACCGGACAAGGTATCACCGCGTATCTCCGACGTGGTTCTGCTGCATTCATTCTGTTTTGATGTCAATTTCACGACTGACTTTCACCTTGTTTTGTTGTCTTCTAGGTCACCACCGAGATGTACTCGATGCCCAACGGGGCGCAGGAAACAGCCAAGAAGAAGAAGGAAGTGGAGGTGAGAGTCCGGAGGAATCGGAGGCCACCGGCGAGGAGGATGAGGAGGATGATGGCTCTGATGATGAGGAGGAGGAGGAAGAAGAGGAGGAAGACGTCGACCCCCCTCGCTCGGAGGGAAGGTCCAAGTTGACACACGACCCGGCGGCCGGGCGCGGTAAAGCTGTTGTGCCCACCGGTCAGTCGACGAAGCGACCTAGGACAACTTCTCCCGTGCCGACCGTGAAGCCGCCAAGCAACCTCGGCGACGTCGTCAAAGCCGGGCGAAGGCCCTGCCCAAGATGCGAATGGTCATCCCCACCATCTCCGGGTAACCAATGTAACCTTGTATTTCCTTTTTCAACATGAGTGAACTTTTGGTCGACTTGATGACTGATCAGCCGACTCTTGAAATCTCTGGCGCCGCTACCTCCGAGACTTCGTGCAAGCACGATGATCAGGAAATGGAGGATGCGCCACTTCCAATCTTGGTAAGATCTCCGAGGTTTCACTTTTAGCCGATTGGAGCTTTTTAGTCGATTGGGCTTCCATGTTTATTTCTGGATCTCTCTTGTAGTTCCGCCTCCGTCATTGATCTCCCGATGATGACGAGGAAGCGCCATTGAGGAAGAGGAGGAACAAGAAAGTGCTGCTGGCAAGGCTGCTCAAGTCGCGGAGACTCTGAGACGCTGATTTCCGAGGGAGGCAACCCCACTCGGACTTCTATATCTTTTTTTGTACCACTGACAAGTGCCCGACCCACTTCGTCGACTGCTGATCCACCATCTCTCTTTGCTACACACCACGTCCCGGAAGACCAAGTAAGTGCTGCTAAGGAGGCCATACGCCAGGCAGGGATCATGATGGAGCGGGTGAAAGCGGCTCGAGAGGCAAGTCAGGCGGCCTATGATGCCAGTTCAGCACTCCAGAGCAATGTCCAAGTCAGTCGTCGCTTGCTTTGTTAGGATATACTATCTGAAACTGCTTTCTTCTGGAGATTTCCATATCTGTACACCCACTGGGTGTGTGTGTCGTTTGAACTTTTGTGGGGGCACGCTGAGTGCATCCACTGGGTGTAGTCCCCGAGACTATGGTCGACTGCGTGCAGTCGGCTATGGTCTTTATGCTGTGATCTTCTTCACTCGACCTGGACGGACCAAGTCGAATGGAACTGTAAAACCGGTGGGGGCACGCTAAGTGCACCCACTGGGTGTAGTCCCCGAGACTATGGTCGACTGCGTGCAGTTGACTATAGTCTAAAGAACTGTTTTTTTACTGCGGCTGACCGCTGACAATTAGCCATGTTTTTAGAATCATAACCTTTTTGCCTCTTTTGGTCGACTGATGGAACCAAATTGGTAAACCAGTGGGGGCATCGCTGAGTGCACCGCTGGTGTAGTCCCCGAGACTCATCAGAGAATGTTTTTATTCGACCGTAGTCTTAGAAATGCTACTATTTTTCCTTAGTCACTCGGAAGTGATCTGTCTTTCGTTGGTTGACTCTTTGTAGAAATCTTGCGAGCTTGTGGCTCGCTATACTGAGTTAGAGAAAAAGCAGATTCAGCTCAACCTCGATTTGAAGCTTGCTCAGGAGAATTTGCAGAAGGCAAAGGATGAAGCAAAAGGTATGGCTGGTGAGAAATTTTGACGACTGCCTCTGTTTTCTGCTCATTCTCAACTCTGTTCTCATTGTTGCTTTGCGATAAACCGGAAGAGACTTTGAAGAAGAAGGACCTTGACCTTGCAGAGGCACGTATAGGCGGCTTTGGAGAAAAGCGAAGCTCATTAAGAGAAGCTTGCCTCAGTCGACAAACTTGAAGATGAAAATACCAAGCTGAAAGCCTCTCTTGACGCGGCTAACAAGGAAGTCAGTCGACTGAAGAATGACAAGAATGTTCTGTCTGACAAGGTTGGCTAGCTGGCGGGGAAGCAAAACGACCTAGAGATTTATCTTGGAGGGTTCGCCAAGAAGCTGTTTCTCATGCTTGAAGGTAATCTCTTTTATCCAACTGTCTTGCTCTCACCGGCTCATCACATGATCTTCATTTTGAGTCTGAGTTGTGTTTTTAGAATTCTGCGAAAACTTTGAAGAAGAAACCAGTCGAGTGGAAACCAGCTTGGACCCCATCAACTCTCCTGTGAAGGACGAAGCTGCTATGAATGTGCTCCGACTGGAGTCTCGTGTTGCTAGCGTAGTGGATTATCTTGCTCGACTGAAAGTTGCAGTGTCGCGGATCGACTCGACTCTCTGGCCAGAACAGACTCTCCAGAATGATCTTGAATCCCTGATGACTCGACTGAATGAGATTCCAAGTCGAGTGCAAGAATGGAAAAAGTCATCTGCCATGTGTGGTGCTGATGTTGCTCTATCTCTGGTTCGTGTCCACTGCAAAAAAGCGCAAGAGGACAAGCTGGTGTCTCTCAAGGTTGCCAATACAAGGAAGCACGACTTCAGATCTTTCATGGAGACTTTCATCGCTGCTGCTACCCGTATTCTTGTGGAATCGACCTCGACCAGTTTGTTGCACCTTCCAGTCCTCCGCCGGAGGAGTAAAAACTTCTAAGTCCCACTTTAAATTTGCCTCGGAATGCCGAGTGGTTTCTGTAACCGATAAACTTTAGCAGGCTTAACGTCTGAGTGCCTTTGGATCCGTAGGACATTTATCTGAACTTGGTTTTTCCTTTAACATGCTTTGCTTGCATTCGAGAGAACTTTATTCCTCATTCGGAAGATATTCCGTTGAAATTCCAATCGACTTGTGCTTCATTTATCCTGCAGGTAGAGGTGAAACACAGACTGCGACTGACCTTGTCGTCCTTACGGATCGGGACAAACTGCACGTTGTGCTTGTGGCGAAGCTCCGAAGGAGGAGGTTGCAGTCGACCTGCACCTCGTCGTCCTTGTGGATTGGGATGAACCGCACGTTGTACTTGTGGCGAAGCTCCGAAGGAGGAGGTAGCAGTCGACCTGCACCTCGTCGTCCTTGCGGATTGGGATGGACCGCACGTTGTACTTGTGGTGAAGCTCCGAAGGAGGAGGTAGCAGTCGACATGCACGTCGTCGTCCTTGCGGATTGGGATGAATTCCTTACTTAGGCGAGCACTGGGCTGCAGCTAAGCCTCCGAGTGGGAGGTTTGCTCTCCACTCGGTAGGATTTTTATTACTTAGGCGAGCACTGGGCTGCAGCTAAGCCCCCAAGTGGGAGGTTTGCTCTCCACTCGGTAGGATTTTATTACTTAGGCGAGCACTGGCTGCAGATAAGCCCCAGTGGGAGGTTTGCTCTCCACTCGGTGGGATTTTTATTACTTAGGCGAGCACTGGCTGCAGCTAAGCCCCGAGTGGGAGGTTTGCTCTCCACTCGGTAGGATTTCTATTACTTAGGCCAGCACCTGGCTGCAGCTAAGCCCCCGAGTGGGATGTTTTCTCTCCACTCGGTAGGTATTTTATCACTGAGGCGTGCACAGGGCTGCAGCTAAGCCCCGGAGTGGGAGGTTTGCTCTCCACTCGGTAGGATTTTTATCACTTTGGATGTTTAAGGCTAATCCTTGGGCTGTTATAAGCCCCAGTGGGAGGCTGGCTCACCACTCGGCGGGGTTTGAATACTTAGGCGAGTACTTGGACTGCAGCTAAGCCTCCGAGTGGGAGGCTGGCTGCCACTCGGTAGGATTTTGGATACTTAGGCGAGTACTTGGACTGCAGCTAAGCCTCCGAGTGGGAGGCTGGCTCGCCACTCGGTAGGATTTTGAATACTTAGGCGAAGCGGATTCGCAGCTAAGCCCCCGAGTGAGAGACTGGCTTGCACTCGGAAAGGTTTTTTTTTTACAAACTTAGGCGAATCGGATTCGCGACTAAGCCACCCACTGGGGGTAATTTCAACAAAAAGCAATAACAATCACTGGGAAAATTATAAAATTCTTGTCTTGGATAAACAAACTACAAAAGTACTTTTATTACATCTCAACCGAGTGAGTTTTTAAGTGTAAAAGGGGCGAAGCAGCTCCGCGTTCCAAGCTCGAGGCTCGTCGATCTGGCGATCGACGTTGTAGAGATGATATGCCCCGTTGTGGAGGACTCTCGTGACGATGAAGGGACCTTCCCAAGTGGGAGCAAGCTTGTGTGGTTTCTGTTGATCCACTCGGAGGACCAAATCTCCCTCTTGGAAGGCTCGACTCTTCACATTTCTGCATGGAATCGACGCAAGTCTTGCTGATAGATAGTCGAGCGGATCAAGGCCATCTCTCTCCTCTTCCTAGAGGTCGATTGCATCTTGCCGGGCTTGTTCCGCTTCTTCTTCAGAGTATAGCTCGACTCGAGGCGCATTGTGAAGCAGGTCACTCGGCAGCACTGCTTCAGCTCCATAGACCAGGAAGAATGGAGTTCTCCCAGTCGACCGATTAGGAGTGGTCCTCAATCCCCAGAGAACTGATGGAAGTTCGTCGACCCAAGCTCCTACTGCGTGTTTGAGATCACGCATCAGCCGAGGTTTTAGCCCTTTGAGAATGAGGTCGCTTGCACGTTACGCTTGTCCATTCGACCGAGGATGAGCCATCAAGCATAGTCGACCAGCGTGCCTTGAGAGGCGCAGAAGGCTTTGAACTTGTCATTATCGAAGTTTGACCCATTGTCGGTGATGATGCTATGCGGAACTCCATATCTGAATATCAACTCTCTCGATGAAACCGATAGCTGTGCATGCATCGAGGTTCTTGATGGGCTTGGCTTCGATCCACTTGGTGAACTTGTCGACTGCTACTAGCAAATGGGTGAAACCGCTTCTGCCAGTTCTCAACGGTCCAATCATGTCCAATCCCCAAATAGCGAAGGGCCAAACGAGTGGAATGGTCTTCAAGGCTGAGGCTGGCTTGTGCGACATGTTGGAATAGAACTGACATCCTTCACACTTGTCGACTATTTCTTTTGCCATTTCATTTTCTTTGACCAAGAAATCCCGCTCGGTATGCTTTAGCCACAATGGTCCGAGAGGACGCATGATGGCCACAGGTCCCCAGTGGATATCCTCAAGAATTATCGACCTTCTTACGGCGTGATACACTTCGCCGACTCGATCGCGCTTTCTCTGTAAAATTGTCCCTTGATCACTGTAAAGGCCTTGGATCGACGGACGATCTGTCGAGCCTCTTCTTCATTCTCTGGAAGCTCTTTCCTTAGGATATATGCGATGTACGGCACTGTCCAGTCGGGAGTGAGGACCACAACTTCCATAATCAGGTCGACCACGGCTGGAACCTCAACTTCAGTCGGATCATTGGCACTCTTTTGCTGCGGGGCTTCTTCTGTGAAAGGATCCTCCTGCCGATGGAGCATGAATGTGTTCCAAAAATACATTACTGGTAATGGCTTCCCTCTTGGACCCTATCTTCGCCAAATCATCCGCAGCTTGATTTTGCGGTGGGGTATATGATGAAGCTCTAACCCCTCAATTTCTTCTCCGACTTTCTCATCAGCATTACAATAACCTGTCATAGCTGGGCTTCGACATCCCACTCCTTCATCGGTTGATTAACAACCAGATCCGAGTCGCCATAGACCATAAGGCGACGGACGCCGAAAGTGAAATGGCCATGCAACCCATACAGGAGTGCTTCATATTCTGCTTCGTTGTTGGAAGAATCAAAGTGAATCTGGAGAACATACTTGAGCCTATCTCCTCGGGGAAACCAATACAACCCCTCGCACTGTAACTGTTCAGCATCTTGGAACCATCGAAAACATAGTCCAGAGTTCCGAGTGAACTTGGGTCGGAAGTTGCTGTTCAGTCCACTCGGCGAGGAAATCTGCTATTGCTTGGGACTTGATGGCTTTCTTTGCCTCGAATTTGATATCAAGGGGAAGGAGTTCAATCGCCCATTTTGCCACTCGACCAGTTGCATCTCTGTTATGAAGAATTTCCGACAAAGGCGTCATTGACGATCGTAATGGAATGATCGGAGAAATAATGAGCAACCTTCTTCGTGGTCATATAGATCCCGTAAACAAGCTTCCGATAGTGAGGGTATCTTTGCTTTGATGGGGTCAAGATTTTAAAGATAATAAACCGGGCGCTGAACTTTGAAGGCTTTTCCTTCTTCTTCCCGCTCGGACCGTAAGTATGCAGTGCGACGACTTGTCCAGTGGCTGCAATGTAAAGCATCAAAGGCTCTTTGCTGATTGGAGCAGCAAGCACCAGCTGGGTGGAGAGTAGAGCTTTGAGCTCTGCAAACGTTGCATCAGCTTCTAGAGTCCACTCGAACTTGTCTGAGTTCTTCATCAGTCGGTAAAGAGGCAATGCCTTCCGAGGCGAGAGAGGAATCGACTTAAAGCGGCCAAGCATCCAGTAAGTTTCTGGACATCGTGCACACGCATTGTATGCGCTTCATTCGAGTATGGTGCTAACCTTTTCGGGTTAGCATCGATTCCTCGCCGTAAAGCGAAAACCGAGTAACTTTCCACCGTGAACTCCAAATGTACACTTTGATGGATTAAGCTTGATATCATACCTCCCGAGATTGGCAAATGTTTCAGCAAGGTCACCAACAGGTCGGAATCCTTTCGTGACTTGACCACTATATCATCCATGTATGCTTCCACATTCGACTGATTTGAGTGAGCAAACACTTCAATCATCCTCATGAATGTGGCTCCGGCATTCTTGAGACCGAATGGCATGGTGACATATGAAGCACCCGAATGGAGTGATGAACGCTGTTTTAATCTCATCGGGTCCATACAGACGGATCTGATGGTACCCGGAATAGGCGTCTAAAAGACAACCTCTCACATCCCGCAGCTTGAGTCGACTATTTGGTCGATGCGAGGACGAGGTAAATTATCTTTTGGGCAGGCCCGATTGATATGCTTGAAATCGATGCACATGCGCAACGACTTGTCCTTCTTGGGGACCATGACAACGTTGGCGAGCCACTCGGAGTGGTAGATCTCTCGGATGAACTCTGCTGCTAAGAGCCGAGCCACCTCCTCGCCAATGGCCTTTCTCTTCTGGACGGCGGACCGCCGAAGATACTCTTTAACTGGTTTGAATTTTGGGTCGACTCGTAGGCGATGCTCAGCCAGCCCCCTGGGAACACCCGGCATGTCAGCAGGCTTCCATGCAAAGATGTCCCAGTTCTCACGGAGGAACCGGATGAGCGCTTCTTCCTATTTTGAGTCGAGTGTTGTTGAGATGTTGGTCAGAGCAATGTCGGGATCGGTCGGGTGAATGTGAACCTGTTTCGTCTCGCCAGTCGACTGGAATGCTGACTCCGTAGCGGGCTTCTTAGCTCGCAACAAATCACTCGGATCCGCAGTTTTCTGATACTCTTGTAGCTCTACCACTGCCAACTGAGCATCGGCGATCTTAGAGCCTTTCTGGAAGCACTCTTCTGCCTTCTTCCGATTACTGTGGCGGTGATCGTGCCCTTGGGACCGAGCATCTTCGCTTAAGATACACGTAACATGGTCGGGCCATGAAGCGTGCATAAGCTGGTCTCCCGAATAGCGTGATAAGCGCCTGAAATCCACGACCTTAAAGGTCAACTTTTCTTTCCGGAAATGCTTTGAATCACCAAAACTACATCAAGAGCAATTTGGCCGAGTGACTCAGCCTTCTTTCCGTGAATGACTCCGTGGAAGCTCATGTTCTTTGATCGAGTCCGACATCGGAATGCCCATCCCTTTCAACGTCTCCGCGTATAATATATTCAAACCACTACCACCATCCATCGGGACTTTGGTCACCGAGTGCCTTCGACAACCGGGTCGACCACCAATGCTTGCCTCCCCGGGTGGCAATGTGCGTCGGGTGATCGACCGGTCGAATGTGATGGCGGTCCGGGACCATTTCAGATAATTGGGAGTCGCCGAGCAACCAAGTTTACTTCCCGATTGATAGCCTTCAATCAACTTTTGCTTTCGGCGTCAAGAAAATCATCGTGGTGGAATTGACACCGGGATATCCACCATCACTGTCATCTCTATCCTCAACTTTGTCTGTCTCCTTATCCTTATCCTTGGGTTGTTTCCTTGGAACTGCTGAATCAAGAGCCGACCTTTGTCGAGTGGTATGTTTCGGTAAATGAGTTTATCCTCTTCATCTTTCTTTGTACGAATATGACATGGTAAATCCAACACGCCGTTCCCATCCTGGTCTTTCACCTTCTTAGGGTTCCAAGGACCCTTGGGTTTCTTGAACTTTCCCCGGAGTCACCGCCAAGGCCTCTCCGGAGCCGCTGGCTCGGCTTTTGCGCTTTTGCTTCCGATCGAATTTCCTCCGCCGGTCTCATTGGCGGCCGATTTATATTTACCACTCCGAGCCGATCCTCTTCTTCACCATTTGCATATTTGGTGGCAATCTCCATCAGCCGACTCAGGGTCATATCTCCGGTTCGACGAAATTTCAAACTCAATTCTCTGTTCTTGACACCTTCCTTGAAGGCACAGACTGCTTGGTGGTCAGATACATTCTCGACTGTGTGGTGCAAAGTGATCCACCTCTGGATATAATCTCTCAAGGTTTCACTCGACTTTTGCACGCACGACTGCAACTCTGTCAAACCTGCTGGTCGTTTGCAAGTTCCTTCAAATGTCTGACAAACACTCGGGCAAGATCTTCCCAAGTGTAAATACTGCCGGGTGCTAATCGATTCAACCATACAGCTGAACCCTCCAACATAAGAGGTAAATGCTTCATGGCTACCTCATCGTTGCCACCGCCGATCTGAACCGCCACTCGGTAATCTTCAAGCCAAGTGTCGCTTGGATTCTCCGATGAACTTGACTCCAGTCGCCAACCTGAAGTTGGGAGGAATCACTGCGTACTGATGGCTCTGCCGAAACACTCGTCCCGAGACATGAACTCTACTACTGGAAGGAACATCTCTATCATGGCCGTCTCGGTGAGCTCTCATTCTGTCGACCAAACCTTGCATGATAATGGATCTCGCATCAAAGCCTGGTTCCACAGGGTCGACCGGAACTCTTCGCCCAAAGACCGTTCTGGCGTCTGTCGTCCTGCTGCCGAGGGGCGTATGATCCACCCCTTGGGGGAGGAGTGGGCACTCGACGTCGATCGTTGCGATCGAATCGGTGCTCATACTGCTCGTGGCCCTTGTATTGATTATCACGCCGGCCTCCACGTTCCTCACGCCTCGGGAGTGATCTTGGACTATGGGCCGATCGAATGAATTCGCAGCGACGGATCGGCTGTGAACCCTGTTCCGCGATCGATACAACTGAGTTTTGATCTCCTGCCCGGAGCAAATCCTGATTTGCTGCAAACCTCTACCGCCTCCGGCGAAGGCTGAATTGATTACGCTATACGGGCGGCAATGCTAAATTCTGAACCGGAGTTCGATATACCTAGGTTGGCGGTTGAAAGAGCTGGCGTCGATCGATTCTGGAACCCTCGGTCGCGTACGCTCGTCCAGTACTCGCTGAAGATTCTCTAGTCGAGTGCGCTCAGCCAGGTTGGCCAAGCGCGCATCCTCCAAGGCGCGAGCCTCGGGGGTTTCTCCAACGATAGGAGTGTGAAGTGCATCCATGTTCCGACGACGAAGCTCCTCCCTCTGGAGCGAAGTGAGGGGCTCGAGCAAGTACTCTTCATGGGCTTGCACCGGATCGCCTCCACCGCCACCTTCGTTGGTGCGGGTGAATCCAGGGGACTGCGTGGTCCATCGACCATCGTAACCTCTGCCGCCCGGGTCATCGCTATCGCATTCGGACGCGGTCTCTCTGACGGTCGAACAGGCCGTAGAGGGATTAAATCGACTCGATCGCCGCGACTTGGGGATGGCCGATCGGCGGGCCACCGCATGCCTCACCCACCGCCGAAGCCTCGACCGACCGGAACGCTTGCGCCGGTGGGAGACCGGGAGTGAAGATAGCAGAGCCGACCCATACGGGTCGACGGTTGCCGCAGGAGGACGCCGCGGACACACGCCGAAAGTGCGTCGCCCATGGATGGGGAGCGCGTCCACGCCGAGTGGAGCCTCCTGAAGCCAAGCGGAGTCGTCGGCGTGACGTGAGCGCACCAAGACGGATCTCGTGGCCGTCGACCGTAACTCCACCAAACCATGATGCCGGAGATCGAGAGAATCCCAACTTCTCCAACAATTCGCTAGAACACCTGCCCCACGGTGGGCGCCAACCGTCGTGGTTCTAAGTCCGACAAGAGAATGGGGGTAGGTATGGAGAGGCAAGATCCTAGCTATGGAGTAGTTGTATACGCAAGGGATTTACGAAGTTCAGGCCCTTCTGAGGAAGTAACAGCCCTCGTCTGAGAGCCGGAGGCGGTCGATTGGATTATCTGCGTATGTGTTATAGGGGTGCGAACCCTTCTACCTGTGGAGGGGGTGGCTTATATAGAGTGCGCCAGGACCCCAGCCAGCCCACGTAGTAGAGGGTTTAAGGTGCGTTAAAGCTAGGCGTTATTGGTAACGCCTTACATAAAGTGTCATTAAGGTCATAAAGACTATTTAACTACAGACCATTTGGACACCGAGTGGCTCTTGGACTCTTGGTGGTCGAGTGGGTCTTCATAGTCGAGTGTCTTTGAATCTGTCGAGTGGAAGCCTACCAGGTCGACTGGAAGGCTGCTTCTCTTGTGAATGTCCTTGTGGAGGGTACCTTTGGGCAGGTCTATGACCCTATCCCAGGTACATGACTTCATCAGGCGGTATAGGAGATCGTTTTGTTTTTCTATATACTAGCAAAAAGGCCCGTGCGTTGCAACGGGAGAAAAAAAATCTACTCGTATCTCTAGCTGGGTCAGTTAGACAAACTGTGCATGGCCGGTTGACAGGTTATGAGATCGAACCCTCCCATTGACAATGACAATTTTATTTTTCTCCGGACCTGGGCCACAATGCGCCGACAGATGGGCTTCCTCTGTTGGGCCAAAATGGGTGAGAAGTAACGAAACCAAATAGCGCGTGAAATTAATTGAAACGGGACCAAACGAAGTGGGACGAAACCAAAAATATCACCTCCCTTTAATAGTAGGTATAGATATAGATATAGAAACGGGACCAAATAAAGTGGGACGAAACCAAGAATATCACCTCCTTTTAATAATAGGTATAGATATAGATATAGATATAGATTAAGAAAAGAAAATAGAGATGGCGATAAGAGTCCTGTGGCAAGGAGAGATGGACCATAGGAGTCGTGCTGCACGTGGATACTAAGATTTATGCGTTCATCCTACAATTTCTTTTACCACGTTCATCCAACAATTTAAGATAGATCGTGGGTTAACCCGATGGAATTTTTGTGCGTCTCATATTTTCTGTCACTGAAGGAAGATTAGGGTGAAAGATGTCTTATGGGTTAATCTCCGCTGTAATAATTTGGTCCCACCAAATAAACGGCTTCTAATTACTGATTAACGTGGGAATTCTTGGAAGTCTAGAATTAGTATAGGTATAGAAAATTGAGTGATTTAAGGTAAGATTAATTAATTGAGTCTGACTATAACTCATCTAGATGTGAGATATGATATCAACAACTGTTTGTGGCCCCTTTTGTTTGTTTGTTTGTTGAAAAAAATAAAAGTAGTGCACGTCGCACAGCGACCATCCCGTGTGGTGGGCGTGTGCACGCTGTTACTTGGGTGCGTGGCAATCGAACTACACTGAATGCAGTGCCGACGATACAGAACGCCACAGTACCATGCATGCTGATGCTGCGCTGTGCTACAATACATATCAGGCCCGGCCCTGAGGGGGGGCAGGGGGGGCGGCCGCCCCGGGCCCCCGGAATCAGAGGGCCTCCATTTATGTATGTGTGTCATGTATATTACTACCTGATTTGGCCCAGCGTACAGCCCAAACGGGAGGTGGGCAGGCGGCAAGACGCACAGCCCTGATGACGCCACACGCGGAGGCAAGAACTTGGTGACGAATAGATTAGATCGTGCCCAAGGTTTGATCTCGAAATCGTGGCGGCAGTCAGCCCATCGTCGACCACGCCGGCACGCCGACAAGCCGAGCCGCGAGGGCTGGTTCTAGTATTTTTGCCGGCGTCAACAGACAATAGGCCCCACGATTGTTCCGGGAGTACGTCGTCCACGCAGCCGCCGAGACATCTCTCTCGTCCCCGCACCTTGCTTTCATCCTCCTTCAGTACATTTTGTAATGCATCTCTCTTATTTCCCCTTTTTGAAAAAAGGAACCCATCTCCGTGGTACTTCTGGAGACTGTTGTCTCTTGTATTAGCGTCAACAGAATTTTTACGTCAACAGAATTTTTACTGGCCCAAGTGTATTCCTAATTGATTTTGACTATTCGTCACCTTGGTGAGGAATAGTTATTCTTCACCCCCCTCTATTTTACCATCAATACACTGTAATTTTACGTTCTGTAAGTTTTTTCTTATTTCCGACGTAAAAAGAGACCGTAAGAAAATATATAATTGCCGTAAAAAATATTTTATGTTATGTAAAATTACAAACGTAAAAACATAATGTAAAATACACATAAACTGCAATTTTTCTAATCTTATGACCTATATTTTTATTTTCTTATGCCAAATTTTATGTAGTGAATTAATAGGAATGTAATTATTTTAATTCCAAACGTAATTTAATTATGAAATGATCGTAAGATTACCTCGGGTGAAGAATAACTTATTCTGCACCCTGGTGATGAATAGCATCACTATATATATATATATATATATATATATATATATATATATATATATATACTATTTTAGTAGCCAAGAACTAGCTTACATAAATCTTCATTATTGAAATCAAGTTCATGGCTGTGACACCACGCCATTGGAGGTTCAGAGGACCATGTGTATTCCTAATTGAATTGAACTTCCATGTATATACACACTATTTTATTAGTAACTAAGAACTAGCTTATATAAATCTTCATTGTTGAAATCAAGTTCATGGCTGTGACACCATGCATTTTCAGGCATTTCGACGGGAAGCTTTTAGGTATGCACTCTCAAGCTTCATATTTCTCTCTGTATGGATCTTTTGATACTTTTGATTTTATACAGGATAGGTTATTGGTGGATAGATCAACTCTTGCCCACCTAATATATGGAGTTCTACTTGTGTCTGGCTTCACAAGAGGTGTGTGAAATTTTATCTTCCATCTCATATGAAACATCGTTGCTACATATTCCTTGCAGTGAGTAAATTATGTTTCTCGACAAATTAATTATCCTATACGTAGTTTTTTTTATCGTGTAGTTGTTAAATGCAATTTAAGCATGCTTATTATTATTTTGATGTTGTGCCAAGGGGCCCCAGGTTCTAGTTTCGCCCCGGGTCCCCAAAATCTCAGGACCGACCCTTTGTTTTTGCTATAAAGTAGAGCTAAACTTCTACATTATTTTTCTTTCGAACAAGCACACTGGCCATGTGTTCGCTACAAGACAATGACAAGATTACTTTTCCCAGCTATAGTGACCGGTGCAAATGGTCAGTACACATTTTTTTATCAAGCTTCATGCTAACTTATACTCCCTCCGTAAACTAATATAAAAGCATTTAGATCACTACTTTAGTAATCTAAACGCTCTTATATTAGTTTTCAGAGGGAGTAACAAATTAACCAGGCAGACAAGCATAACAAATAATCCTGTGTAATTTTTTTGGCAAGCTATATCAAAATTAAAACAGGTAATTCGACACAATTGAATTAAACTGACAACTAGAGTGTAATGTTTCTGGCAAGCTATATGAAATAAAAATGACAACTCGACACAATAAAAAATGACAAACTAGAGTGTAATTTTTGACAACTAAACATGTTCAATGTTGATTACTAAGTGACTGTAATATGACAACTAAACACATTTAAAATCGGGCAATTAAGTACGCAACTAAGCATTTTTAACATGATACCAAGTGTGTATAATCTGACAACTAAGTATTTTCAAATCTGGCAACCAAGTACTACTTGATGGTCGCATCGAGCATCCATCAACATGGTGACCGCTTTGGTCTGCCACCAAATATTTCTTTTCGTCCTTGTCAGCAAGCATCGTGACACACGCTCGGGCTATGGTGGGCGACAAGACTTGCAATTGGGTAGAAAAATGTTGGGTCCAATTGCGAGTCATGGGTGGACTTGCAACTCGGGCAAAAAAAAAAGATCAAGTATCTAGTTGCGTGTCAATGATGGAGTTGCAACTTAGACATAGAAAAGGATCAGGCCTAGTTGCGAGTCAATGGTTGACTTGCAACTGCAACAAAAGAAGATCAAGGGACCCAGTTGTGAATCGATGGTTGTCTTGCAACTGGGACAAAACAAGGGCGTACCCAGTTGCGAGTCGATGGTTGACTTGAAACTGAAACAAAAAGTCAATCGCTAGTTGAGAGTCGGGGATGACTTGCAACCGAGGTGCGTATTCAAATTTTGTTTATCAATAAAAAATGATCAAGTGCCCACTTGCATGTCAATGATGGACTTGTTATTGAAAAAGAAAATTGCCGGCCCAATTGCGAGTCGATAGTGGATTTGCAACTAGAGAAAAAAAAGGTCGAACCGAGTTGCATGTGGATGGTGGACTTGCAATTGGGTGAAAAATATTGGGTCCAATTTCTAGTCATGAGTGGACTTGTAATTGGGCAAACAAGATTAAGGACCCACATGCCTGTCAATGGTGGACTTGCATCTAGGACGAAAAAAAGGTTGGGCCTAGTTGCGAGTTAATGATTGACTTGCAACTGCAACCAATAAAAGATCAAGGGGCCTAGTTACAAGTCGATGGTTGACTTGCAACTGGAAGCAAAAACGTCAAGCCCTAGTTGCGAGATGGTGTTGGACATGCAACAAAGGCGCGTATTCACAAATGGTTCAACAATAGAAATGTTTATCAAATAAAATGCCCGCTTGCATCTCAATGGTGGACTTGCAACTCGAAAAGAAAATTATGGTCCTAGTTGTGGGTCGATAGTGTATTTGCGACTGGATAAAAAAAGGATCGAACCTAGTTGCAAGTCAATGATGGACTTGCAATTGGGTCAGAAAAATCTCGCGGCCAGTTGCGAGTCATGGGTGAACTTATAACTCGGGCAAAACAAAAAATTAATGACCTAGTTGCATGTCAATGATGGACCTGCACCTGGGGCGAAAAAAGGGCCAGGCCTAGTTGCAAGTCGATTGTTGACTTGCAACTACAACAAAAAACGATCAAAGGTTGTCCTGCAAAACTGGAATAAAACAAGGGTATGTCCAGTTGCGAGTTGATTATTAACTTGCAACTGGAACCAACAAAAATCATGAACATTAAAAAATATAAATAGAACAAAAATTAGAAAGAGAAAAATGAACAAAAAAACAACGGTTGGAAGCTTCTCCCAAAACCGGTACTTCATTGGTCAGCTCATTCACACACATACGCTCCAGCGAGACAAACCAAACAACTGACAGGAAGCTCTTACAAAGGACACACAAAAATAATTTACGACTTTGTCCTGGCTGAAAGCCCACAAAGCACAAAAACGGGGGACCCATACGGGTGTACGCACTTCTTTTTTTGACTGTTCTAAAGAAAACTTCTTTTTTTGACGGTTAACGAAACCCACACAGCGACAACAACAAGAGGTGTTTCAAAAAAAAAACAACAAGAGGCGATCCTCAAAAAAAAAAAGACAACAACAAGAGGCCACGAGCGACACAATGCCACAACTGCCCTGTGCGGACGAGCGGCACAGTACACGGGCCGCCCCGCCTCGTATGGACCTAGACACGGGCCGCCGCGCGTGACAAACGCGACACGAGCGAGGGCGCAAACGTGCCAAACAAGCCGTACGAATCTTAAAGACAAACAAGATCTAACGATTATGAACTTAGATGTGAGATAGCTATTTCACATGTAGATTGAAATAGCAAACCTGTAATTAATTTAGATTTGATCTTTAGAGATTGTTCGTGATTGATTTTACATTACTAAATAACTTGCGCCAGTATGGAAAATCCTGATCTGTTCAAATTTCTTTTGTTGTGTGAGAGGGTGATGCGAAAATAAACCGATGAAGTAGGAAAGGGGATGAAAAAATCTAGAAAAAACCAGCGAAGGTGGGAGGAGGTACCAAAAAACCCATAAAAGGTGGAACGAAAAAAAAACTGAAAGCAAGATTACCAACTGCTTCATTAGGAGTAGAGATGCCACGACTACGCCACAGGAGAGAAAACGATGGAAAGCATCAATCACTGCCGAGTCCAGAAGAGACAAGGTTTTCACCTTCGACAGCTCCCGTGTGCCACCACGAGGTCTTCATGACAAACACAACGAGTTCAGCTCCCCAGGTCTGGATCGGGGTCTTCAGAACAAGCGAGTTCAGCTGCCCAGGTCTGGATCAGGAGAGCGCCCGAGTCACCCACCGCTACCCTTGTGTCTCCCACATGACCACGAGAGCCACCAAGCCCGCCAGAGAACCCAACCATGCGGACCGCCATCCGAGGAAGAAGGAAGAAGAAGGAAGGAAAAAAGACCTAGTGATCTGTACGTGAGCTGAACCCAGTGGTTTCGTTTTTGGCTGAAAAGAAGACAGAACGGCGCTAAGAGAAGTTTTTCAGCGATGGTCAGTCAGTTGTGTTGTTGGGCTGATCGGCTGAGCCTAAAATTAGGGTCAGTTTCGTTCAGTCTTTTTATCTTTTCTTCTGTTTCAGTAATCGACTGACCACATTCGAGCCGCTCCCGTCTGTTTATATCATGTAACTTGACAAGAATCAAACGGCAGGACAAGCGAAGATACGGCTCTTAGATTCAGACACCGCGCAAAGGGGAAGAGCAACCAACAAGGTCGCACGCATCCATATATGCACACATACAGTTCTCGTCTCCAAAGTCAAAACCAAGTGCAAAATTAAAAAGCACGCGTTGGCATGTCAATACACAAACAGTACAAAGTAGAGGCTTATTAGCTATCGAGATCACATCACACAGAAGCGACGCATGTGCCCATCTAGCTGGCGATCGAGCTGCGTAGCTGATTAGTAGTAGTGGCCACCGGCGGCAGGAGGGGGGTGGTACGCCCCGGCCCCGGCCCCGGTCGCCGGCGGGGGCGCGGCCACGATGCCGACGCCGTGCTTGTGGTGGTGGCCGCCGTGCTTGTGGATGCGGTGCTCGATGGCCTCCTCCCGGTGGAGCGCCTTGTCCTGGTGCAGCTCCATCTTGGCGGCGGCCACCTTGGCCTTGCCGCGCTCGTGCGCCAGCTCCCGCTCCGCGTGCGACCTCGCCGTGGCCGCCTCCGCCTTCTCCGACGCCTTGGCCTGCGTGATCTTGGCCTTGGCCTTCACCGCGCTCACGCCGTCCTTCACCTTCTCCTTCGCCGCCTGCATCTTCCTCCCCGATCAAGAAGCTGGCTCTTACTGATTGATAGCCGATGGGACTCTGGATTTGGTTTGCTGTGTTTGTTTCGAGCTTGTGACTGGAACTGGATGTGGAGTTGTGGACTGCCTGTGTCTGTGTTTTATATGGGGTGCGGCAGCTGTGCGTGGACGAATGGGTGCGGGACGCGTGGGAGGCGACGTGTGCGGCGTGCATGCGCGAGGGCCGGCGCTGGCTGCATGCATGACTCACCCCCTTGCAAGAGATGAGGTGCCGGCCGGACGAGATGCTTCCAGACTATGGAATATCACACGAACGTCAAGGAATCAATGCACATGCATGCGTGGTGGGTCTAGGTAATCAATTGCGACCGCAACACTCCTACACGCGGAAAATAATATTTTAGAAGTCAAAAAAGCCTAATTTTTTTATTTATTCATAGTCACATCCAAATGCTACCTAAAAAATTTAGGTCAAAAAGTAAAGCATTTTGACTGGCACAAAAAGGAAAAATTAAACACCAAATGTCACCCTCAAATGTTAGACCCAACTTTATTTATTTCACTGAGGAAACACTGCTACTCTGTTTCACATAAAAATTGTCAAGCATGCTTGCGACACAAGAAGATCTAAAAATATCAGAATTTTAATTTTTTTTTCTTGCTACTTGTTTGGTTTTCTAATCTTGACCATAAAACCAATTCAGTCATATGACCTTGAGTGGTACAACGATGAGCTCTCAAAAAGTTTAGCATGAAATTAATATCATATCAAATATTAACACTAGCTCTAATCATATAAATAATACACAAACAATATCTTACATAATTTTGTTATTGATGGAGTTCACGACGGTGAATGGTATGGGTCAAGGTGCGCGCGTGCAGTGATTAAATATTACAAGGGACGAGGGATAATGTTTATGAGACTGGCATCATCAGATGATCAGAATATGACGAGGGATAATGTTTATGAGATTGACGTCATTTTGATGAGTAGTGTGTGCGATTGAAAAGGTTTCACCAAGCACGTTATAAACTTCCATGGTCGGTGTAGATTGAAGGACGAAATTTATCCTCCACAATGCATGGTTCAAATGGTTCTTCTGACTGGATTCTTCATGATGCAGTTCTGGTGGCGTGAGGACTTGACTTGGAGAAACTCTGGGGAGGATTTGACTATGAAAAGCTCCATTGTATAGAGGAGGTGCACATGCATGACTGCATGATTTTATTGTAACACCGCGGCTACAGCCACCGTTTCCCGGCTGTTACTTCTGGTGGGATCTAGACTGGCCCCACAAACAAACACTAGTCTTTTCTATGCATTTTGTCCTCACACATGCGCACCCGAGACCAACTTCCCGGTCAATCACCCCCTCAAATCGCTCCAAGCCAAGCACGCTTAATTTTGAAGTTCTTTCTCGAAAGGGCTCCCAGACAAAAAGGATTTCTTATTGATACGAGTAGTCTATCATTCTTATTTATTCAGGCTCTCACATATAGAGGATGTTCGCATGTCCACAGGAACGAGGAATAGCGCTTCAAAAATCTCTTCGGCTCATTTGCAGACAAGAAGTGCCTCTTCGATTGTCGTGGACAAATAGTCTCTCCTCAACTTAAATTAAAATGGCAGGGTTATAATTTTCTGTTTTTTTAATCTGATAGTATAGATCTATAATTTAGAAAAGTAATTCAAAAAATCCCGCCAGTGAGTGATTGGACAGAACGCCATGAAGATGGTGACCAGAGGAGATGAGGTTTGTGTTAATTGGATGGTACGGTGACTGAAGAAGAGGAGGTTTGTGTTGGGAGGTTGGATGGTCTACATTGCAGGGAGATTGGCTAGAGGAAGAAAACATATGGAATAGTGTCATAAGTTATGAAACACTCTTTGAGAGCAGCGTTTTGGCTTCAAAAGGTTTCAATTTTTTCTTGGCGAAAAATGTTTGAGTGCGTGATGCCTGTGACAAAATTAGAACTTGAATATTCAAGGAGCTCGTTATTCAAATGTCTAAACATTACGAAATTTTGCACCAACATCACCCACATGACATCTTACTTGCAAAAGAAAATTTAGATTTTTTTTCTATTTTAAATCACGTTACTGTTTGCCGGGCCTCAGCTGAGCCTGACACCGAGTTGCATTTCGGCGTGGGTATGTCAAAACACAAACAGTACGAAGTACTTCCTCCGTCCGAAAATACTTATCGAAGAAATGTATAAAAGTAGATGTATCTAGAATTAAAATGCATATAGATGCATCCATTCCTTCAACAAGTATTTCCGGACGGAGGGAGTACAGACTTCGCTAGCGGGATCGTATTGCACAGTCAGCGAATGTGCCCGTCTAGCTAGCGGGCTGCTTAGCTAATTAGTAGTGGTGACGTGCAGCAGTAGAGTAGTACGCCCCCGCCCCGGGCGCCGGCGCGGGCGCGGCCACGATGCCGACGCCGTGCTTGTGGTGATGGTGGCCGTGGCCGCCGTGCTTGTGGAGGCGGTGCTCGATGGCCTCCTCCCGGTGTAGAACCTTGTCTTGGTGCAGCTCCATCTTGGCGGCGGCGACCTTGGCCTTGCCACGCTCGTGCGCCAGCTCCCGCTCCACGTGCGACCTCGCCGTGGCCGCCTCCGCCTTCTCCGCCGCCTTGGCCTGCATGATTTTGGTCTTGGCCCTCACAGTGCTCACGCCGTCCTTCACCTTCTCCTTCGCCGCCTCCATCTTCCCCGAGCCTCTGGATTCTTGGCCTGTGTGTTGTGTTTCTACGATTGTTTAGAACTTTAGATCTTGTGACTGCAATTGGAAGTCTACTGCCTGCGTCTCTGCATTTATTAGCGGTGTGGTGTGATGACCCCTATGCGTGGACGAATAGAGGGGCGGCGCTGGCTGCATGCATGACTCATCCCTTGGCTAGAGCTGAGGTGCCGGACGAACGGATGTTTCCAGACGAAGGAATATCACACGTAAGTAAAGTAATTTCTTTTTTAAAAGCACTCATATATACGTACATACACTCATCCGTATGAACACATATCTTACCCTATGAACATCTTCAAGAGACTGAGCTGGCACATCTTGAGATTTTACGAAGTCATTGTAGATGCTTCGTAGTCGACCAGAACGTCTCTTCCCACCAAACGCGCATAACCGAGAATCCTGAAATAAATTAAGAATAAATGCGAGCACCAAGACTCGAATCCCGGTGGGTTGAGGATACCACTATCCGAATCAGTGCTGGAGGTGAACTTTTGGTCTATAGGTATCCGAACCATGCTTTCTGTGATGACTTTTGGCGGTTTCAAAGTCGTCCAGTAGACAACACTAGCTAGGGGAGACAATGAAGCTTCTCTTGCTCCAGCAAGTGCATTTAGCACATGCATGTAATGTCTTGTTAGCACTTGAAAATCATCACAGAAGCTTGTATTTCACCCTCTAAAGAAATACTAAGGACATCTCAAAAAGCATGCATCTCACACTTACGGACACGGCTAGCAAAGGAACCAAGGACTGTAAATAAATATTTTATGTGGTCATATTGGTAATTTTGGTCTCTACTCATTTTGAGAGTACAACTCACAAACACATGCAAAACTCTTAGTAAACAGCACAGCCATACCATGTAAACATGTCACTATTGGTGAATACGAATAGTATGAAAAAATAACTAATTTTTTGTAATAAAGCTCAAAACTAATTTGATCATTAGCAGAAGAAAGTACAACCACATCAATCCTTTTCTCTCCATTCATTTCATCAAATCACATGCCATTAGTCATGAATATCTCCTGATGGTTAACGAGATGAATGTTCCCAACTACCACAGTCTCTAGCACAACCAATTTATCTATTAGCACAAACTGAGGTCAGTCTCTTCATGCTTCATGAGCCATCCAACACCTTTGTCTCCTACATCATCTATGGGCACAGACAATGCAAATGAATAAGTTTGACAACCTTTCGAGTGTGTTATGTCCATGCTTCAGAGCCGCTGATGTTTAGCATCTTTTTCCCATACACCTAATGTGAAAAACAAACAAAAGAATTAAAAAGACATTTTTTTATAGTTGAGATGTGCATAGGAAGCATCTAGAAAACAATGTTCAGAATGATGGACAGAGGCCGCATTCGGGCACATTGATGGGGGGTGTGCCCTGTTGGAAACGATTGTTTTGGCAATGCTTCACGATGTATTGATCGGTGCAAAGCGCACGTATATATGGAGTACAAAGTGGGCCACAACCTCAACTATACAAAGACTAGGAGGTGGGCCAGGCTATACAATATACATGCACATCCGCCGCTCCTCCAGCTTCAGATACGCGACGATCTTGGGGAAGGTCGGGTTGGTGATGAGGGGGATGTTGGAGGCGGCGTTCCCGAAGTCATCGTTCAGGCCGGCGATGAGGGTGCTGAGGAGAAGCTCATCAGAGACCTTCTCGCCGAGGTCACGGAGCTCGTCAACAAGCTTCTTGAGGCGCATGCAATAATCGTCAACAGACGACTCAAGCTGCTGGCACCCAAAAAACTCGCCGTGCAAGAAGACCTTGCGTTGGAGCGCGTTGTCGGTGAAGAGGCCGTTGAGCTTGGTCCAAGCGGCGTGAGCGTCATCGTCGGCGGAGACCACCGTGTGGAAGAGGTCCTTCGAGATGGTGGTGTAGAACCAACGGATGAGAGTGGCGTCGATGGCCATCCACTCCTCATCGTCCTCCATGAAGCGGGAGTCCACGGAGCCATCGATGTGATCCCGGAGATTGAACTCACGGAACACGGGGAGAAATGCGTCTTCCAGGCATAGTACGTGGAGGTGAGGTGGTCGAGGACGACGGTAACCCGGGCGAGGATGTTGAGGTCGCGGATGACGACGGGATCGGGGCCTTCGAACGGGTTGGTGCGGCGGCTGCGGGTGGTACCGGTGGAGCCGGGGGAGGCCATGGCCTAGAGGGTGGTGCGGCGCGCTGGGCGGCGGCGCGCGCAGGAAGAGAGCGGCGCGGGCGGGGCGGGCGGAAGCGGCGGCGGCGGCAGACCAGGGCGGCGGAGGTTTCGCGGCGCGGCGGCGGCACGAGGTGGCGGCGGCGGCGGCGGCCGCGATGAGATCGCGGCGGCGGCGGCGGCACGGGTTAGGGTTAGGATCGTAGGTATGATACCATGTTGGAAATGATTGTTTTGGCAATGCTTCACGATGTATTGATCGGTGCAAAGCGCACGTATATATGGAGTACAAAGTGGGCCACAACCTCAACTATACAAAGACTAGAAGGTGGGCCAGGCTATACAGTATACATGCACAAACCATATATTCAACATGCCCTAAGGGGCATCTGAACAGGGCCCCAAAGAGGTGCCCCCATATCACACATGGCCGCGCTTAATCAGACAGGAAAAGGCCAGGCTGCTGCCAGTTCGCACGCTGATCTACAAGTCGCGTTCCCATGCGCCCGTGTTCCCGTGTTAACTCCTCTCTCCGTGTGTCCGCTCATATGCGTGCGTTGTGTCTGCACCATTCAGCCCTTTGCCTAAGCACCCGAACTACATGAGTCCCTGAGACCTCAAACCTCACGCACGCCATCGGAGGACCAGAAGGCAGAAGTACCAGTATACCAGTGATCTCGATGCTCGAAAGATCCTGCAAATGACCATGTAACTGTTGGTCTATTTTTAACATGAAGAAGCACAATTAGTTGCTAAAATAACAGAGAACATCTCCAACAATTAAACGTGTATAAGTATATGCTCCGATGGTATGTGACGAGAGTATCTCTATGAACAAACAAAAAGTAGATTTTTAAACGGTTTATCATTTCAACCATGCATCCAAGTCTCAAACCATTTTCACCGTTGGATCTCTTGCGTCAAGATTTTTAAAACTTCATCCCATGTTAATAGGTTTCGACGAATTTTCTTTTCGCGAAAAATGGGAAAAGGGCCGCAACTAAAAAAGAAACTACATAAAAAACATAAAAGGAAAAAATTAAAACAAAAATTAAAATCATTTGAGGAAGCATCGACACTGCTCTTTCCTTTCTTCATTGAAGCACAACCGTGCTTCTCCTTTTTTGGGAAGCATAGGTTGTGCTTCTCGCTGTTTTCTGGCGGGGAAGTACAAGTTGTGATTCTCATTTTTTTTTTGTGAATCACGGGTTGTGCTTCTTGATGAAGGAAGGTTAGGATTCTTGCAGAAACACACATTGCGCCTTTTCCTTTTTTGGCAACTCGCAGGAGCAAATGTTGTGTTTCTCCTGGTAAAGCCCCCCCCCCCCCCCCTCCTGTGGCCAAAACCTAGGGAAAACTAACGAAACGTCGAAGAGCCGAAAAATCAAATAAAATCCGAGTACGCGTGCAGAAACAGAAAAAAACATGCTCGCGTGGGGTGAGCCCATTGTGCGACATGTGGCGGCGCTGGGAATGCTGCCACGCCAGGAGAGTGACCGCTTCGAACGGTAACCGTTCGTAGATCAGGGTTTGCTATTGTGGCGCCCACAAAGGGCCACAAAAGGTGAGCCACTTAAATCACACATGTCTGCACTTAATCACAGAGAAAATGCCCAGCATATTGCCCGTTTCATATGTTAGTTCCTCCATCTCCAGCGGTGATCTACGAGTCGCATATTCATGCTCCTATGCGAGTGCCGGCTATGCACCTGCCTCATGCCCCTGTTCGCCTCTTCCCTTTCCTCTATTCACACAAGTGGGCGAGCATCGTGAGTTCCCGAGTCCTTGCACCTTATGGATGCGATTGGAAGAGTAGAAATTGGGCAGTACCAGTGAGTCCATACTTGATCGGTCTTGGAAACAGTCTTGCAACTGTTGTTCTATTCTTAGTGTGAGATACATTATTCAAAATCGAGCCTACATCTAAGTAGTCATTCTCGAACTGCAAATGGTAACAGTTGGACCCCACAGATAAAACTTAAGACATTTTTTAGTCAGTTGTAGGCACAAAAATCTGGATTTTATTGGTAGCTCGTACTATGTTTCAACTGTTGAAAATTTACATTTACTTTTTTTTTCAGTTGTAGGCACAAAACTTAATTTGAACTTTACGTTCAAGAGATATAAAAGTTTGAAAATCGGAAGCCAAAAATAAAAGCACTCGCGAGGGACCCGCTGTCCCAAGACCTGCGTGCCATAAATCCTCTCCCTCTCACTTGTATGCCTTTGAAGTTTGGATATTGTAACATACTATAAAATCTATATACCAACCCCCCTCCCCACCCCACTTTTCATCCAATTACATGTGCTTGAGACATCCATTATCTCGTGACAAAGGAGGCAGACATCCATCGAGATATTTCCAAGTGAACAAAAAAAAAAAGAAAATCATACTGTAGTTTTAGTTTGTGAATAGGAGACCTTGGGAAGGGATCACTATTTACGAAATTCTGAAGACCCAGTATTGCATGGTGTGATGCCTCGAGGCAACACCATGATGCTTTGCATCCATCATGTTAGGGTCGTGGAAGCCGCAGCATACTCTGGCCTACTAGGTCGACTTGGTCCTCCAGCAACCATGACCTCCGCTCGCGCCCATGTGGCGATGCGCTCCTGACAGCTTGCCCTCATGTCGTTCTGAGTCTTTGAGCGGCATCCATGTCACTACCTGCTGTGTCATCCACATCTAGCTCGCTGGCTAAACAGACGAGTTCGCCATGAAAAGGAAAAAGTTCAAAATAAACCTTGAACTCGTACACGAAAGCTAAATCGAACCCTAAACTTTCAATCCCTGAAATCAGCACACCAAACTCCTTGATCCCGGTCTATTTTAAACCTTAAGAGTGTTTCACTGGTATTCGCTTACGTGACAAATCAAATGGGGCCGGCCCATTAAAGCAGCCACTCGCGCCCTCGCTGTACTCTCGTCTTTATTGATTATTTCCGTTTCTTTGTACACATCTGTAATTTTTCACAGTACACAAAGTACATTTTTAAGACGCACATACATTTTTTTGGTAAACTTCCAACATTTTTCAAACACATTATGAAAAAAGTTCTAAATACATGTTTTCAATTTTTTTTGGAAGTGTTGGCTGTTTTCAACATTTTTTAAAAAGTGTTTGCTTTTCAAATTGATTCTGTTCTCAAAACGTTATTCATTTTTTTAATTATTCAGCATTTTTCTCACACATTTGTTCCGGTTTCAAAAGTTGCTCCATTTTTAAAAAAATTCAAAAAGTTTTTAGACTTTAAAAGTTTGTCCAGATTTCAATACGTGTTCATTTTTTGTTCAAAAATGAACAATTTTGAAATAACGATTGTACTTTTTAAACGCAAATAATTCAAGAAATTCAATTTTGTTAATTTGAGACCGTAACATTTTGCCAAATACATGCATTACATTTTCTTAATGACAATAAATATTTTATAAAATTATAAAAACATATTCATACATTGTTTATTAAAAAAACAGGCTTGAAAATCTGTTCTGATGTTTTAAAAAAATATGTTTCAAACACTCTTCACTTTTCTCAAAATTGTTTTTGTCTTTTTAAAAGATGTTCATTTTTTAAAACATTATTCGGAATTTTCAAACAGTAGTCGCGCTTTAATTATTTCAGAGATTTCACAAATTGATTAGTTTTCCATATTTGTTTGCCCTTAATTTCTTTTAATCTCGACTTTGCGGTGTGCGCTAAAAGATTTCGGGCGTCTCATTAAAGCACTAACAACTATTTGTTCTATTGTCTTGCTCGAGGAGATCAGCAACATTAGGTCTCAGGTTCGATTCAGTATTCTCTGTTTTCTTTGTATTTTTATTATGTCACACCTTATGAAAAAGAAAAAAATAAACTCACTTCCCATGTGGTTGACTGGCCCAGTCGCTTCCGGAATCAGCAGTTGTCTATTTTTCTGTATTTTTACGTCACATATTATGAAAAATAAAAAAAAACAGGCTAAAAAAGAACGAAAATGAAAAAAAACACGTTTGGCGCTTGTTGGGCCGGCCCAGTCACGTCCATGATCAATAGTACTGGATTCAGCCAATCCCTGTTTGGGAAGGCTCTCAAGGTTTAAATTAGACCGGGATCAGAGAGTTTGGTGTGCTGATTTTAGGGATTGGGAGTTCAGAGTTCAGTTTAGCTTTCATCTATAAGTTCAAGGTTTATTTTAGACTTTTTCCCCATGAAAAACACAGGTGCCTCCATAGCGATGGGTCCAGAAACAGTAGGATAAATGATGAAACTGCCCACCTTAAAAGATGTCCTCTTTAGAAGGCACAAGTAGTATATAGCTAGCGGATGTTTCAAATAATTGATTTAAATTTCATTCTTAAAAACCGTACTAATACGCATAGTAGTGCCTACTAGTTCACAATAATGCGGTACGCCCCCCACCCACTCACTCATCAGTCTCGTGGGTCTTCCTCTATCTCTCCGCATTCCTGTTTCACGACAAAGTATCAAGCACCGCGGTGAACGGTGTTGAAGTGTATTGTTAACCTCCCTGCACGATAGTACAAGGAAAAAATACACGTATTTAGTTGCTACTCGGCAACCTATATGTTCTGCTCTCTTGACCTCGAACCTATACAAGTTCAGTTTCTATTCTTTTCTCAATTTAACAAATGGGGTGACGGCGGCCTACGCCTTCTCCCAGCCGCAAGGCAGTGGACAAGGACATGGGGGTGGGGGTCGGCAGCAACAAGCATCGCAACCAGGATGGCGTCGATGAAGACATCACCGCTCGCGTCCCCGACTGTTGGCCTGCCCAGGGAAGAGGAAGACTCACTCACACTCACACAAGCTCAAGGAAGAAGAGGATACACACACTTTGTGGCACGCACGCACTTATGCCTCTTTCTGAATTATCTTCTAATATGCAAACACAATGCAAATACATGTGCTTTAATAGCCAGACTCACACGGATGTCACGCACCCACTAACTAGCTGCATGCACACACGAATCCACTTCTGCATGCACGCGCCCACAACGGTCCGGCCGCACACATAGGCTTGATCTGATTATTACTCCGGCAGCTCACGCACGCCACAAGCTTGAGTTATTCCAAGTATGTAGCACACTAGCCTGCGCACAACGGCACACTTATGCACGCCTCAACTAAATGTGTCCGCTTCTAGCTCCACACTCATCTACCTCATGACTCGGCCGCTGCCACTCTATGGAGCTTTGTGAATGCTGCTAACTAACATATTTATGAAGACTACCAACCAATGTACTGGCACATACACACACGATGCCACACTACACTCATAACTTGGCGTGACTAACTGGTCGTGCATGCGCGGCTCCAGTTTCAACGACATGCATGAATGAACTGACGCGACAAAATAAATATGACGTCTATACACAAGAGTAGAGACGCTGTAAAAAAATGTTTAGAAGCATTCCTAGACTGAAGAACAGTTGAACAGATTGATTTGTGTGATCAGTAATGTCACGACCGGATTTTCAATAAAAATATTTATTGAACAACCGACCCATGAAATCCAATATGAGGGTAAATCCTCCATATCGGTAGACAAAACTTGGATACAAGAAGCCAGTAGCATTACAATATTACAAGGGTCGGACTAAATATGCCCAACCAATTATTACAACACGCCAATAATTATACATGATGGCGGATATGGCACAAGGTACTGACTTGGAGTATGCATGGTTGGTGGAATAACACAGTGGGGTGGTTAATAAGTCTACTGCACTGGCGGCTCATCGAGCGTCGAGGTGAGGCTCGATGAATTTATTTGGGTAGCGGAAGCGGATATTTTACAAGGACTAATCCAGGGGTCGCACGAGACTGACTGGGATTCCTCTAGGCGTCGGACTCGCTATTGAACTCTTCCTCAGAGGGATCGCCTTCGTCAGCATCTGACCAAATCAACAAGCCAGGTGAGTACTATGAAAGTACTCGCAAGACAGTTCGGACAAACGATACAACAAATGGAAGCATGAATGCGACATAGTTAATCTTAACAATGCTCAATTAAAGCAGTATAGAAAAATAATTAAAATGGGAGTCGGCGGTAGTCCGAAAACCCAAGGAGGCAAACTTAAAAAAAACGATCGGGTGTCTGAAACGACGCCTCGAAAGGTGAATAAATAAGCAAAATATTGCCACAGTCGGGCGTCTGAGCGACACCTCATAAAGGGCTTATGCTGAAATAAAAATGCATGCGCGCCGTAGTCGGACGTCTGAGCGACATCACAGAAAGGGCTTATAATAAAAATAAGTAACGGCAATGCCGCAGTCGGACGTCTGAGCGACATCACAGAAAGGGCTTATAATAAAAATAAGTAACATCAATGCCGCAGTCGGACGTCTGAGCGACATCACAGAAAGGGCTTATAATAAAAATAAGAAATGGCAATGCCGCAGTCGGACGTCTGAGCGACATCACAGAAAGGGCTTATAATAAAAATAAGTAACATCAATGCCGCAGTCGGACGTCTGAGCGACATCACATAAAGGGCTTATAATAAAAATAAGAAATGGCAATGCCGCAGTCGGACGTCTGAGCGACATCACAGAAAGGGCTTATAAGAAAAATAAGTAATGGCAATGCCGCAGTCGACATCACAGAAAGGGCTTTCATCACAAAGATATAGCAGTCATAATAAATATTCAACACATGAATTTAAACGGGTTAGTCCATCCACAGGAATAAACATTTAACCGGACTTAGTACTCTTGTGATTCACCGGAGTATCTGTCACCAAAACTGACACTTGTCAGGATAAGATAATACAGAACTTGGACATGGATAAGATGATTCGAGGATTTATGACTCTGCAGAGTTTGTACTAAAATTACCCACAGCCAACGGATTTCCGTAGTCCTGAAGGACTAGTTCCGTTTATGGTATTTCGGAAGAAACACAGCTAACCAGTACACACCCATCCTACTTTACGATGCCAGGAATCACCCCAGACGTCGTCCAAGAAAAACTTTTGAGACGGGGAGATCACAATCTCGAATAGCATGGGATCAAATTTATATTCACGCGCTCTAAGGGGTGCCCCCCTCTCGGCCCCAACCGGAAACACCCATGCCCCCCCTGACCGGATGACTGGCTTTAATCCAGGGCCATGGAACCATCATCACTGCCTCTCCATTTGGTGTGTACCAGGAAAGCGGTTTGCAACTTACTAAGCCATATCCCTTGCGGAAAACATGTGGTAGTACGGGAGGGAAATGGATGGGAACCGAACTGATACGGGTTGACACTGAAGTCAAATAGTATGGCATAAGACTGGCATGCTACAACACTGCCATCTTACCCATCCTCATGCCAACACATGGCCGTGCACACTCACATCCAATACGTATGGATTATCGTACTCACTTGCCTCAACTTTGCATGAAAAATAACATTCATCGGTATGCTCACAAACATGCCATGAAACTACTTAATGCAAACCTGCCAGAACACTCATCATATCAAAAGTTCAAACATGCTTGCCTGGTTCAGAGTAGTCGGAGCCTAGCTCGGTGAAGTTTGCGGTCCCGTCACCTCCTTCGGTATCTACGGTATAAAGAAAACATACGCGCTAACGTAAATACCGTGAGGTGCACAAAAATTACTCCAAATATTTTTCAAATAAATCTGATAAAAAACTAGACAAAATTTTAAAGAGGACAGAAAAAGAATCAATCAAAAATACCTTTTTGATTAAACGTTATAAGAGTTTTGGTCCAAGGACCCATCTGTAATGAAACAGAAAGTTTCTAGGGTGTTCTGCGGAAAAGTCCAGATAACGTTTCGTTTAAAAGAAACGGCTGAGAGACTGACAGGCGGGCTCCACCCGTCAGGTTTGAATTTTCAAACGAGGGAAAATAGAGCGCGACGGCGCCGAGAGGTGCGGTGGTCGCCGGCGGCGATCCACGGCGAGGTAAGGTGATCGGGGTGTACCTTCGTGATCAGTGCGCCCTTCCGCGTCTGTGGGTGGTGGCAGAGGTCGTCGGCGAGCACCACGCCGACGGCGGCCCTTGCTCCGGCGGACGGCGGTTCGGACGGTCGTGGATCTCACCAGAGAGAGCTGCGGGGCCAAAATTGAGGTGGGGGTTATCCTACTAGAGGTGGTACGAGGCTACGTGCGAAAGTAGGGCGGCGGAGGAGTTCTCACCGGAGAGAACAATGCCGGAGCCTGAGGCAGACGGAGGTGGCCGGAGTCGAGGAAGAAAGGCCCCTCGAGGCCCCTCCAGTGGCTAGGCGGGGTCTGGTGAGGTGGTGGAGTCGTGCGGAGGCGAGAGCAAGCTCGGGGTGCTATATATAGCCGGCCCGAGTCGGTTGCTGTGAATGGTTATGTCCGGCGAGTTGATTACGGCGGCGCTGTGGCTGGACGGTCGGCTTAGGAGTTTGAGCATCGCCTAGGAGGAGTATTGGAGCCGTTCCCGTGTCCAACTGAGCACGGGAGGGCTGGTTACGGTCTGCCCTCGACGGAACGGCCGCCGCACGCGTCGGCGGCAGAGAGCGCGCTGCGCGTGCCAAGCCTGGCGACGGTGCCGCATCTTGTGGCAGCAAGGAGGTGGCCACAGCGGAGCCACCAGGGCTTAAGCGGCGCCCGAGCGGCGTTGCGCCGCAGTTTTGCCCCCTGTCGCCCGTTACGGTGGTGCAGCCGCCGCAAAGCACGCCGGCGCAGGCGGGCCAGGGCGCCACCGACGCCAGGAACGCGCCAAACGCTCGTGTGAAGCTCCGGACAAGAGGGATAGGCTGCGAGCAACGTGCCAAGGGCACCGTGGACTCGTGATTGAAGTTACTGGCGGAGATCGACACTGAACTTCGGAATTTTCTGAAAGTGAACAATACTAGTGCATGCAAGGTGTTCGAAAAAATGATCTAGGCATGTAGGGATTTTTCCTTGGGCTGGTTTTTGGTGGAGGGGCCTCTCATTGCATCTAGAGGCTGCCTAAATATTTGTGGAATTTTTGGAGTAATGTAGATATGAATTTCACCAAATTTGGAAAATCTGGTCCAAACTTGCAGGGACTATAATTTGAAATTTTTGAACAGAAGAGGAGTGGATCTTGATAGTTCTTGGTTGTGGGTACCAAGGACTATCCAAGGGAGTTGGTTTGAGGTCAAAATTCAAATGCATTAAGGTACTTGCTTTGCAAATTACCTAGGCTCAAAATAATAGACAGAAAAGATTTGGGAGAGAATTAATTGAAATAAAAATTCATAAGAGAGTTGAACTAGTAGAGATAGAGTGTTTGGATTTCCCAAAGTGGAAGGAGATATATTTGGGAAGATTTTACCATGTGGTGTATGGCCAAACCATAAATGATCTCAGATATGGGAGAGGATGAAAAACTCCTAGAGTTTCTTTTTGAAAGAAAAATAAACTTCAAATTTTTTTCTTGAATCCTTGAGGAGAGAGCAATCAGAGGAAAAATTTAAAAACCAAACACCAGAGTTGAAGGAGATGCAAAAACTAAAATATTTGCCAGAGGG
The DNA here is from genome assembly GCA_021605145.1 of Aegilops bicornis. Classification (NCBI taxonomy): domain Eukaryota; kingdom Viridiplantae; phylum Streptophyta; class Magnoliopsida; order Poales; family Poaceae; genus Aegilops; species Aegilops bicornis. The sequence goes on from CM038675.1 coordinate 14,999,946, forward strand.
AAAAAGCTTTTGATAGAGATTTTTGGAAGGGTTTTGGTGACCTCCTTCAAATCCAACAAAATTTTGAAGAAAACCAAAGGAAAAATTTTGGAGTTTCACAACACCTACCCCCTTAGGAAAAATCTCGTCCCCGAGATTCAAGTTGATCCTCAAATAATTGAGGGTGCTCCGCTCGAAGGAAATCCTCTCTTTCCCAAGTGGCTTCACTTTCGGTGTGGTTGCTCCACTGAACTTTGAAGAACTTGATGGTTTTCTGTCGGGTTCTCCTTTCTGACTCCTCCAAGATTTTTATCGGATGCTCCCGATACGTAAGGTCTGGTTGCACGTCAATGTTTTTATGGGGTACTTGTTTCTCTGGGTTGCTTACGCACTTCCTCAATTGGGAGATGTGGACCACGTCGTGGATGTTGGATAATTCTTCGGGTAAGTCCAGCTGGTAGGCCACCGTGCCTCTTCGTGCTACTATGCAGAAAGGTCCGATGAATCTTGGTGCTAGCTTCCCTTTAATCTTGAATCGGTGCAGGCCTCTCATGGGGGATACTCGTAGGTACACAAATTCACCGGGTTCAAAATGGACTCCACGATGCTTCTGATCGTAATAACTCTTTTGTCTACTTTGGGCTGTCTTGAGTCGATCCTTAATCACCTTGAATTTATCTTCAGCCTCTTTGAGCAGGTCTGGGCCGAAGATATGACTGTCTCCGGTTTCCGACCAATTTAGCGGGGTACGACATCTTCGTCCGCACAGAGCGTCAAATGGTGCCATTTGCACGCTGGGTGATAGATGTTGTTATATCACGAATTCTGCGTCACGGTAAGCTCTCCTCCCAACTGGTCCCATAGGTGAGGACACATGCTCTCAGCATATCTTCTAGAATCTGGTTTACTCGCTCAGTCTGCCCATCTGTCTGGGGATGGTATGCGGTACTGAATGCCAGCTGAGTTCCCAGAGCTTGTTGTAAGTGATCCCAAAACCGGGAGACGAATTGAGTGCCTCTGTCCGAGATTATTTTCTTTGGGACTCCATGTAGGCAAATGATACGGGAGAGGTAGAGCCTAGCAAGCTTCTGAGTGGTGTGTGTTGTCTTCACGGGGATGAAGTGAGCTACTTTAGTCAGTCTATCTGTGATTACCCATATGGCATCATGTCTGTGTAGCGACCGAGGTAGTCCAACAATAAAATCCATTCCAATCTCGTCCCATTTCCACTCGGGTATCTTATCCGGTTGCAATAGCCCGGCCGGTTTCTGGTGCTCGGCCTTGATGCGTTGACAAGAGTCACAACATGCAATAAACGTGGCTATGTCTCTTTTTATACCATGCCACCAAAATGTTTCCTGAAGATCTTTGTACATTTTTGTTCCTCCGGGATGGATTGAATATGGAGCGGTGTGGCCTTCAGCCAGGATTTGCTGTTTAAGGTCATGGATATTTGGTACGCAAAGCCTATTCCCGTACCACAATATTCCTTGCTCATCAATAATGAATTCCGGGGCCTTGCCCAACTTCATCTTCCGTTTTCTGCCTTCAATGCTGGGGTGTCCACGTTGAGCCTCTTTAACCTTCTCTATCAGGGTAGGCTGTACTTCTAAGTTTGACACACTGCCTTCGGTGACCACCATCAGGTTGAGCTTTGCAAATTCCTGCTGGAATTCAGGTCTTAAGTCTGGCATGCCGTCGTTGTCCGGACTGGGGTTCCGACTCAGAGCATCTGCTACAACATTTGCCTTGCCGGGTGGTAGTGGATCCCAACATCATAATCCTTTACTAATTCCAACCAGCGTTGCTGCCGTAAATTTAGTTCTGGTTGTGTGAAAATATACTTGAGGCTTTTGTGGTCCGTGTATATTTCACAACGATTACCAAGTAAAAAGTGTCTCCATTCCTTGAGTGCATGAATAACTGCTGCTAATTCCAGGTCATGGGTAGGGTAATTTTCCTCATGCTTGCGAAGTTGTCTGGAAACATATGCGACAACCTTGCCCTCTTGCATCAATACGCACCCGAGGCCCTTTCGATATGCGTCACAAAATACCTCAAAATTTTTGTGTATATCTGGCACAATTAGTACTGGTGCTGTCGTCAGTTTCCTCTTCAGTTCTTGGAAACTTTTCTCGCAAGCTTCCGTCCATTCAAACTTCCTGTCTTTCTTGAGTAGTTGTGTCATTGGCTTTGCTATGGTGGAGAATCCTTCAATAAATCTTCGGTAGTATCCTGCCATACCCAAGAAACTTCATACATCCGTCACGCTGGCTGGCGGCTTCCAGCCAAGTACAGCCTTGACTTTTTCCGGGTCTATGGCGATACCTTCTTGGGTCAGTACGTGGCCCAGAAAACCTACTTGCTTTAGCCAAAATTCACACTTGCTGAATTTAGCGTACAACTGATGTTTCCTGAGTTCTCCTAGTACAATCCGGAGATGTTCAGCGTGTTCTTCTGGTGTTTTGGAGTATACCAGAATATCATCGATAAATACCACAACAAACTTATCCATAAACTTCATGAATAATTTGTTCATGAGGTGAACAAAATATGCCGGGGCGTTTGTTAGTCCGAATGGCATCACGGTGAACTCGTACAATCCGTATCTGGAGGTGAAAGTGGTCTTGGGAATATCCTCGGTTCGTACTTTCAGTTGATGATATCCCGATCTCAAGTCAATCTTTGAGAACACCTTGGCCTTAGCGAGTTGATCGAATAAATCATTTATTCGCGGCATCGGATATTTGTTCTTGATTGTGACCATGTTTAGCGCTCGATAGTCTATGCACAATCTCAGTGTTCCATCCTTCTTTTTGGCGAATAAAATTGATGAACCCCAAGGTGAGGAACTGGCTCGTATGTACCCTTTTTCCAACAGTTCCTTTAGTTGCTTCTTTAGTTCCGCCAATTCAGATGGTGCCATTCTGTATGGTTTCTTGTATATGGGGGCGGTTCCGGGTGCTAGCTCAATGCTGAATTCAATCTCTCTATCTAGTGGCATGCCTGGTAGTTCTTCGGGGAATACATCTGGAAATTCACACACTACTGGCACTTTGCTCAATTCAGAAATATCTACCTTGTTCAATCTCGGTTGCGGCATATTTTTCTTTCCTTGGCTGAAACCTTTATGGTCTTCCGTGGTGATGGGTGAGAATTACGGTCCTGTTGAAGCAGTCAATAAAACCTTTGTTGGTGGTTAACCAATCCATCCCTAAGATGACATCCAGTCCTTTATTTTCCAATACGATAAGATTTATGGAACTTCAACCCTTCAAACTCGATAACCACATCCCGGCAATAATTCTGGGTAACTTGCTTGATTCGGGGACTTGACGATCATAGATTTTCCCAAGGGAAGCATCGAAAAATTATTTTGCAAAGCAAAACTTTTCGAAACGAACGAGTGAGAAGCTCCAGAATCAAACAAAACCATGGCAGGTATTGTGTTGACAGGAAACGTACCGAGTACGATATCTGGGGCATTTTGTGCTTCCTCTTTGGTCACGTGGTTCAGATGACCCTTCCTGTGGTTGTTATTTGGGTTGAAATTGTTGCGCTTTGGTGCCGAATTATTGCCTCCGTTGTTCGGCTTTGGGGCCGAGTTCGTTGGCTTGGGGCACTGCTTGGCATAGTGCCCTTCTTGTCCACAAGCGTAACAGGTAACGCCTGGGCGGTATGTGAACTCCTTGTCCCTTGCGTGGAAATTCTTGCTTGGGCGTGAGACGCTTGTCGTGGGTTTGGGTGTCCAGTTTTTCTGAACGTCTGTCTTGCTGCGGTGGTTGCGTGTGTGTTTAGAATGGTCCCTCTTCCGTTTGCGGAAATCTTCTAAGTTGCGTCTCTCATTTTCCAAGGTAATGGCCTTATCTACCAGCGTCTTAAAATCTGGAAATGTGTGTACGACCAACTGACATTTAAGCGCGGGTGTCAGTCCGTCTAGGAACTTCTCCATCTTTTTGTTTTCTGACATTCGTTCCTCGTTGGCGTAGCGAGACAGCAGGGTAAACTGACTGTTATATTCGGACACTGTCATTGTTCTTTGCTTGAGGTCATCAAATTCTCTCTTTTTGATCTTCATCAGACTCTTAGGAATATGTGCCCCACGAAAACCTTCTTTAAATTCCTCCCATGATATATTATTTTTGTTGGGGTGCATGTGTAGGAAATTTTCCCACCACGATGCGGCTGCTCCAGTGAGATAGTGCGGAGCATAAAGCACTTTCTTAAGGTCTGAACACTGGGCGATAATTAATTTTCTCTCCATGTCTCGAAGCCAGTCCTCGGCTTCCAGAGGTTTGTCAGTGTGGAAAAATGTTTGGGGACGCGTCTTCTGTAGCTCGGACAACTTGGATTGCTGCTGATACTGTCCGCGGTGATTCCCCATATTGATGACTTGGTTCAGTATTTCCTGATGTTGCTGCTGACTTTGTTCATAAAGACGGCACATCTGGGAAAGTGCCGTTTCACTGTCCTGTTGACTTGTCTGTCCCTGTGTGAAATTGTTGCCTGGGGGTGTGCCATAATTTTCCTCTGTCGGAGTTGGCATGGAGCGCGTCCAAGGACGAGACATAATTTACTCTGGGGATATATTTTGAAACACTCATAAGAAAGTGGAAAAAGTCGCAAAAATTAAGTCCATAAACGCATAAGGATGACAAATAAATTAAAAGCCAAGATTTTTTTTCAAGAAAACAAGTTGATTGCGCACGGAGAAGGACTGCTCATTACATATCTTACACGCAAGCAGTAATTATACAATACATCACTCAGGATGTGCGTACATAAATCCTGACATGTTATTTAGTCTAGTGCACTCCTCCAGATCCTACATGATGCGCAAACAAACTACTTCTCACAGCCTATTTGCATATAAACATATCGTACAAGTCGGTACATCGCATGGCGGCTAAGCGTACTTAGTCGGAGATGGTAAGGATTTCCCTTGGCCTGCCAAGGGTGAGGCGTAGAGAGGCTGGGGACTCAACCTCCTCTTCGGAGATAGGCTCCAGACGAGAGGTGCTGCACGGAGTTGGTGGAGCAGGTGCCCTGTGTGGGACAACTCGAATCTGAGCGGGCACGAGGGGTGGTGCAGAACGAACTGGAGTAGGTGCAATGACATGGTTGAATTCCTCCATGGTAGGCAGGCGACGAGTAGCGGTGCGAGCAGTAGGAGCGAATGATGCTGATGACGAGACGAAAGTCAGTGGCGGTGCAGCACGCAGGAGCTCCCTCCTGTTGGCGGCACAGCCATGGACTGAGTCCATGCGGGCAGCTACAAAGTCGTCCACCAGGTTGTCGAAGGCTGCCTCCAAAGCCCGGAGATCCTCGATGAGCATCTCAAAAGCTTCGTCCCGTTCTCCTCTGGGGCAAGAGAACGCGTAGTGGCAGGTGTATGGCACGTGACATGTCAGGTAGCGGTAGCGACGAGTCTTCATTGAAGGCAGGATATCCCTGAGACGGGCTATGGCCTCACGGGCTGTCATCTGTAGCGCGTGCTTCTCTGTGGGCATGGCTCTCCCCACAGACCGTAAGCTCAACTCGTCCTCTCTTGAATTCCACCGCGGCTTGGTGCATGGTTAGACGGTCATTGACCTTGTGATGAGAGAGAGAGAGAGAGAAGACTGGGCGCACATCTAGCCCCATCGCGACTTGGACGATGAAGGAGAGAAGCTTGACAAACCCATCGAGCATGTTGGCGAACATATGCGACTCGCAGTCGTTGCTGGCCATCTACAAAAGTAGGCCAAAATCCTGAATAGTCAAATCATAAATTTATGCTGACCGTCAGAAATTGACTATATTTGTAAAAATAATAACTAGCTCTATTATGCTAATAACCGATTAGCGATCGCACCTAGTGGCTTCCTACAGTCAGCCTGGCTCTGGTACCAAGCTTGTCACGACCGGATTTTCAATAAAAATATTTATTGAACAACCGACCCATGAATCCAATATGAGGGTAAATCCTCCATATCGGTAGACAAAACTTGGATACAAGAAGCCAGTAGCATTACAATATTACAAGGGTCGGACTAAAGATGCCCAACCAATTATTACAACACGCCAATAATTATACATGATGGCGGATATGGCACAAGGTGTAGGGTGGAAATACTACTGACTTTGAGTATGCGTGGTTGGTGGAATAACACAGTGGGGTGGTTAATAAGTCTACTGCACTGGCGGCTCATCGAGCGTCGAAGTGAGGCTCGATGAATTTATTTGGGTAGCGGAAGCGGATATTTTACAAGGACTAATCCAGGGGTCGCACGAGACTGACTGGGATTCCTCTAGGCGTCAGACTCGCTATTGAACTCTTCATCCAAGGGATCGCCTTCGTCAGCATCTGGCAAAATCAACAAGCCAGGTGAGTACTATGAAAGTACAAGCAAAACAGTTCAGACAAACGATACAACAAATGGAAGCATGAATGCAACATAGTTAATCTTAACAATGCTCAATTAAAGCAGTATAGAAAAATAATTAAAATGTGAATCGGCGGGAGTCCGCTCGAAAACCCAAGGAGGCAAACTTAAAAAAAACGATCGGGTGTCTGAAGCGACGCCTCGAAAGGTGAATAAATAAGCAAAATATTGCCATAGTCGGGCGTCTGAGCGACACCTCATAAAGGGCTTATGCTGAAATAAAATGCATGCGCGCCGCAGTCGGACGTCTGAGCGACATCACAGAAAGGGCTTATAATAAAAATAAGAAATGGCAATGCCGCAGTCGGACGTCTGAGCGACATCACAGAAAGGGCTTATAATAAAAATAAGTAACATCAATGCATGATCGGACGTCTGAGCGACATCACAGAAAGGGCTTATAATAAAAATAAGAAATGGCAAAGCCGTAGTCGGACGTCTGAGCGACATCACAGAAAGGGCTTATAATAAAAATAAGTAACATCAATGCCACAGTCGGACGTCTGAGCGACATCACAGAAAGGGCTTATAATAAAAATAAGAAATGGCAATGCCGCAGTCGGACGTCTGAGCGACATCACAGAAAGGGCTTATAAGAAAAATAAGTAACGGAAATGCCGCAGTCGACATCACAGAAAGGGCTTTCATCACAAAGATATAGCACTCATAATAAATATTCAACACATGAATTTAAACGGGTTAGTCCATCCACAGGAATAAACATTTAACCGGACTCAGTACTCTTGTGATTCACCGGAGTATCTGTCACCAAAACTGACACTTGTCAGGATAAGATAATACAGAACTTGGACATGGATAAGATGATTCGAGGATTTATGACTCTGCAGAGTTTGTACTAAAATTACCCACAGCCAACGGATTTCCGTAGTCCTGAAGGACTAGTTCCGTTTATGGTATTTCAGAAGAAACACAGCTAACCAGTACACACCCATCCTACCTTACGATGCCAGGAATCACCCCAGACGTCGTCCAAGAAAAACTTTTGAGATGGGGAAATCACAATCTCGAATAGCATGGGATCAAATTTATATTCGCGCGCTCTAAGGGGTGCCCCCCTCTCGGTCCCAACCAGAAACACCCATGCCCCCTGACCGGATGAATGGCTTTAATCCAGGTCCATGGAACCATCATCACGGCCTCTCCATTTGGTGTGTACCAGGAAAGCGGTTTGCTACTTACTAAGCCATATCCCTTGCGGAAAACATGTGGTAGTACGGGAAGGGAAATGGATGGGAACCGAACTGATACGGGTTGACACTGAAGTCAAATAGTATGGCATAAGACTGACATGCTACAACACTGCCATCTTACCCATCCTCATGGCAACACATGGCCGTGCACACTCACATCCAATACGTATGGATTATCGAACTCACTTGCCTCAACTTTGCATGAAAAATAACATTCATCGGTATGCTCACAAACATGCCATGAAACTACTTAATGCAAACCTGCCAGAACACTCATCATATCAAAAGTTCAAACATGCTTGCCTGGTTCAGAGTAGTCGGAGCCTAGCTCGGTGAAGTTTGCGGTCCCGTCATCTCCTTCGGTATCTATAGTATAAAGAAAACATAGGCGCTAACATAAATACCGTGAGGTGCACAAAAATTACACCAAATATTTTTGAAATAAACCTGATAAAAAACTAGACAAAATTTTCAAGAGGACAGAAAAAGAATCAACCAAAATACTTTTCTGATTAAAAGTTATAAGAGTTTTGGTCCAAGGACCCATCTGTAATGAAACAGAAAGTTTCCAGGGGGTTCTGCGGAAAAGTCCAGATAACGTTTCGTTTAATGTAAACGGCTGAGGGATCGACAGCGGCTCCACCCGTCAGGTTTGAATTTTCAAACGAGGGAAAACAGAGCGCGACGGCGCCGAGAGGTGCGGTGGTCGCCGGCGGCAATCCACGGCGAGGTAAGGTGATCGGGGTGTACCTTCGTGATCAGTGCGCCCTTCCGCGTTTGTGGGTGGTGGCAGAGGTCGTCGGCGAGCACCACGTCGACGGTGGCCCTTGCTACGGCGGACAGCGGTTCGGACGGTCGTGGATCTCACCGGAGAGAGCTGCGGGGCCAAAATTGAGGTGGGGGTTATCCTACTAGAGGTGGTACGAGGCTACGGGCGAAAGTAGGGCGGCGGAGGAGTTCTCACCGGAGAGAACAATGCCGGAGCCCGAGGCAGACGGAGGTGGCCGGAGTCGAGGAAGAAAGGCCCCTCGAGGCCCCTCCAGTGGCTAGGCGGGGTCTGGTGAGGTGGTGGAGTCGTGCGGAGGCGAGAGCAAGCTCGGGTGCTATATATAGCCGGCCCGAGTCGGTTGCCGTGAATGGATAAGTCCGGCGAGTTGATTACGGCGGCGCTGTGGCTGGACGGTCGGCTTAGGAGCTTGAGCATCGCCTAGGAGGAGTATTGGAGCCGTTCCCATGTCCAACTCAGCACGGGAGGGCTGGTTACGGTCTGCCCTCGACGGAACGGCCGCACGGCCCGTCGGCGGCAGAGAGCGCGCTCTGCGCGTGCCAAGCCACGGCGACGGTGCCGCATGCGTGCGTTGGCAAGGAGGTGGCCACGCGGAGCCACCAGGGGCTTAAGCGGCGCCCGACGGCGTTGCGCGCAGTTTTGCCCCTGTCGCTGTTACGGTGGTGCAGCCGCGCAAAACGCCGGCCTTGAGCGGGCGAAGCGCCACCGACGCCTTGAACGCGCCAAGTGCTCGTGTGAAGCTCCGGACAAGAGGGATAGGCTGCGAGCAACGTGCCAAGGGCACTGTGGACTCGTGACTGAAGTTACTGACGGAGATCGACACTGAACTTCTGAATTTTCTGAAAGTGAACAGTACTAGTGCATGCAAGGTGTTCGACAGAATGATCTAGGCATGTAGGGATTTTTCCTTGGGCTGGTTTTTGGTGGAGGGGCCTCTCATTGCATCTAGAGGCTGCCTGAATATTTGTGGAATTTTTGGAGTAATGTAGATATGAATTTCACGAAATTTGGCAAATCTGGTCCAAACTTGCAGGGACTATTATTTGAAATTTTTGAACAGAAGAGGAGTGGATCTTGATAGTTCTAGGTTGTGGGTACCAAGGACTATCCAAGGGAGTTGGTTTGAGGTCAAAATTCAAATGCATTAAGGTACTTGCTTTGCAAATTACCTAGGCTCAAAATAATAGACAGAAAAGATTTGAGAGAGAATTAATTGGAATAAAAATTCAGAAGAGAGTTGAACTAGTAGAGATAGAGTGTTTCGATTTCCCAAAGTGGAAGGAGATATATTTGGGAAGATTTTACCATGTGGTGTATGGCCAAACCATAAATGATCTCAGATATGAGAGAGGATGAAAAACTCCTAGAGTTTCTTTTTGAAAGAAAAATAAACTTCAAAAAAATTTCTTGAATCCTTGAGGAGAGAGCAATCAGAGGAAAAATTTAAAAACCAAACACCAGAGTTGAAGGAGATGCAAAACTTAAATATTTGCCAGAGGGAAAAAGCTTTTGGTAGAGATTTTTGGAAGGGTTTTGGTGACCTCCTTCAATCCAACAAAATTTTGAAGAAAACCAAAGGAAAATTTTTGGAGTGTCACAAGTAACCCCAATCGTGGAATTCGATCCGTGTGCAGCCTGGTTAGAAGCTCTCTTGCTCCAGTCTTGTGTACGATAGAGCGCTCGCAAGCCTTGTTAATTCAGTAGCTAGATAAGGGTTTCCAAACTTTCATCTTTGAGCGTAACTAAAAACGCAATGGTTACTAAAAATAATACTCCCAAGTCAAAATTGCAAAACAATTAATCAGCAATTTACTCTTTCTACTCCAGTACAAACACAATGACCCTTCTATTCCTGCTTGCGGATCAACGAACAACATCTCTCTCTCTCTCTCTCTCTCTCTCTCAGCTATCTATCTCTCCACGTGCATAAGGAGGCAACCATTATAAATGAAGTTCTCGCAAAAAAAAACCCATTATAGATGAAGGACTTTCCTTGCAAAAATGTTTCAACAAATTGACTATAAATATTTTCTGGAACCAATATGACATTAGCAGGACTAAAAAGTTTATATTCCACCATTGATCAAACTCTTTCTCACCATTCTTGATTTTCATATCAACAACTATTTCTCATACATGAATTCTCAGGAACATGCAAAGAGTAACAATATATATAGGACCACTAGTTGAGCATGCCCTTTGCATGTTTCAGGATCACCAAGGTTCAACACCTTCTGCTTTCACCAATCTTATATTTACTAATTGGAGGCATCATACAAAGCTCCACGTTAATCCACATCATTAAAAGTATGTTAGTCATTCTTAATCATCCGATCCATGTAGTTGATCTATCTTGACCATTCAATTTGCGTTACACATGTGAGAAAAAATAACCAATCTAGACGTAAACCTGACCCAACCTACACATATTTAACATCAGAAGAAAAAAATCAATATTTTCCTTAACAAAAATGTTATAAGAGTCGTGATCTAACAGGAAAAACAAACACTGTTATAAGAGACCATGTCTCACAAGAATCAGGACCATCAGCACAGTTGTCAAAAAAAAAAAAAACAGTACCATGAGCACGTTTCCTAAAAAAATGGTCATCACGACGTTCCTCTCCTTTCACGTATAGATGCAATCTTTGGTGAAAAAGAAACAAAGGAAGCTACACCCATAAAAACTCCATCGACAGATTAACAAAAACAGGACAATGAGCACGTTTCCTAAAAAAAGACCATCACCACGTTCCTACCCTTTCAGGTATAGATTCAATCGTTGGTGAAAAAAAAAACAAAGGAAGTCTCCACCCATAAAAACTCCATCGATAGATAAAAAAGGAGAAAAATATCCCACCATCTGCGGATGGGAAAAAAAATCTTCCATGATTCGGTTATAGCACTTCGCAATGCCTCTACCCAACCTTGACTGCGGATATAATAAAAAGGAGAAAAAACATCGGCATCGACTCCTGTACATGGCTGCGGTCGTCTCCTCCCCTTCAATATTCCTGCACCTACCAGTCGAGATTGACGGTGCCACGCCTTCTCTAATTGTTGAGTTGTAGTCTGTGATGGATGACCTTCCGCTTTCTGTTCTCCTGCGTGCTACCACCATGGGAAAATCAAGGTTGAATCCAGCATCTATTGATTGATGGAAACAAACCTTCAGGTTTGGCCTCATTGCTTAATCGTGTCAATTACATGCATGGATGGAATAAGTGGATGCAATCGTTTATGGTCAGGTTCTGTAGAATTTGGTTACAACTGTACGCATGAGCATGTTAACTGATTGTTTTCTTCACGTAAGTGCATTAAGAACGAGAAATCGTACCATTGCAGACGAACAAAACAACTCTGTCGTGATTGCCTCCTCCCACTTTGCCTTTTGCCACAGTTCGCATTGTGTATTAAATTGAGTTAATTAATATGGCTATTACTAAGTCCTTTGTCTGTTGCTAGATATGTTACGTTTGAACAAAGTGAATAGCAGTATATATACGTTGTTTTTCATACCGTCACTTAATTTAATTATTTGTTGGAAGTGAACAGATGTGAAGTTTATTATGTCCCAACCTAATGATGTGGTAAGAGATTCTTGGAACCTTGAATTTAATTTTATGGCCATATATAATTTCTGAATATATATTTCGGTAATATTAGTATTATGAGACCCCTTATCAGTTATTACTAACATCACTTACTATTTTTTTGGCCATTAAAAATGTGTTTCGGAATTGCTTTGAGCTTTATAGAATATTGTAATCTGTTACTAATGGGAGGCATCATACAAACCCCCAGGTTGGCCTATAAAAAGACATAAAAATGACCCGAAGATCTAAATTCTACGATTATTAGGACCAAGCAAGCACCATGAAGTTCAGTTGGGGTCGAGTCCTAAAGCTTACAATTATGTATACCATTGTATACGTGTCTGCCCAAGAATTATTGGTTTAGGACCAAGACTCACCTAAAAAAACAAGGCCCAAGTCTAAAACAATCTCAGACATGAATTTTAGATGGTGTTCGTCCCATTGTCCCAGCAATTTTACATGCTGGATGTCACGACGTGTCCGGCACCTCCGATCAAGGTACATCAGTGATCATTGTTGTTATTATGATATAATCAGGTGCATGATGCCTCCGATTAAAAATATTGATATATTCTAGGGTTTGAAAATGGCTGGGATAATCATTTACAAGACACATATATATATATCTGGATTATACAAGACACACATATATTTGGATTATGCAATGGTCGAATCAGATGCCTATATATATGACATTACCATGTCTTAGATTTCACATGCACATAAATGCTAGAAATAAAATAATACACATATATACGAAATAATGAAGGGCTTCAACTGTGAGGTATGTATGATTTAAACAATAGCAACGACTACTTTCTACACTTTAATGTCCATATATTTACATGCCAGGGCTTATGTTAGCCTTAGCCACATTTGGAGACAAGGAACACTTGGCCTAAATATAGCTATATATCAAAGTTAGATACGACTGAAACATGCTCCAAGCATGCATGAATGTGTGTGTATGTCCATTAAAAATAGCAAATAAATACTACCTCCAATCAAATTAATTCATGCAGCCTCAATGTAAATAGGGTAACTAATCAAGAAAAACAATGGTAAAAAATAAATAAGTATTATTAGAATGTATCACCATGAAACAATTTAGTGACTGCTTATGATTCTCAAACACTAAATTTTGTAGTCTTTAAATTGCTAGCCCGTGCAGGTGCACGGGTTGATGACTAGTTATCCTAGTAGGAACAAGACAAGAGATAAGATATGTAACTTGAGAATAGGAGACATCAGGTACTGTCGCTGATGACAAGTCATATGGTTGATACCAAAAGTTGAGATGTCCCCCTAAACATCTCGCTATTGATGGATATAACACCTATCAGCTACCACTAAATAAACGATTCGTCCTAGCATGGATTTTTTTTGAATTGGAACACTGAAGTTCCACTACTTAAACAGGCTCAGCAGACTCGCTTGCCACCATCACGCGTACATTGTCCGGTACAGCATACAACCACAGCCAGTGGTGCTCCGAGCCACTACAACCTAATGCAGGGAGAGCTTGGGCAACTTTATTACCGTCGCGAGGGACAAATTAAAAAGCCAAAGTCCAAATCACCTATGCAATCATCCAGTATGTCACATTATATATAATATGTGTATACCGCCTCAGCCCTTACCCTGGTTCTTCATCCAATTACATGTGTTTGAGATAGTCATTATCACGTGAGAGCATGAGAAAAAATTCATGACGATTTTTGCGTTAAAAGAAAAAAAAACGCTTGTTATTTTGAGAATAGGAGATGTCAGGAAGGAAATAGTTAGGGTGACCGAAAGACGAGGTACCTCACGGTGCGATGCTCCGGGGAAAATTTGTGATGCTTGTGAAAGGGACGTGGCAGTGCTTTGACATGCCTAGTGCGCTTGCTGCCTTTGCAAGTATGTCTTCCTTTCAGTCGACCTATGCCGGGCTGCATTTGATCCAGCTCGTCTTCACCTCCTTCTTGAACTTCGAACGAGGTCCACATATAGTTCACTGGCACATGTGCTCACTGCAAAGCCTCGGGCCGTCATGGCACTCCCTGCTCAGGTGCATCGATGGAGACAGATCTACAGTAACAGACCAAGTGACACGAAACAAAAATGCCTCATTTCCTACACACAACTTGATTGTATAAGTGTCTATATTTGAACGTTTAAATCTTATTCTAGATAATTCGTAATACACACAGCAATTCCCCTCAGTCATCAGATTGGTCATCTTCCCTCCACTTTCATCTCCGTCTCTCTCTCTCTCTCTCTCTCTCTCTCTCTCTCTCATCTAGCTATCTCTATCTCATCTATCTATCTCTCCACGTGCATTCAGAGGCAACCATTATAGATGAAGTTTGCGCAAAAAAAAAACATCATAGAAGATGAAGGAATTTCCATGCAAACATGTTTCGTCAAATTGACTATAAATATTTTCTGCAACCAATATGACATTTGCAGCAGTAAAAGGTTTATGTTCCACCATCGATCTAACTCGTTCTCTCTATGCTTCATTTTCACATAAGATTATCCAAACGATTTATCAGCTACCACTAAATAAATGATTCGCCCTAGCATGGACTTTGATGTGTGGTACAAAGGAGATAAAACAACATTCAAACCACCTAAGCCATAATTCAGTATGTCACCTACTTCCTCCGTCCCAAAATAAGTTTCTCAACTTTGGACAGAGGGAACTATAACATGTGCATACCGCCTCAACCCTTACCCTAGCTCTTCACCCAATTACGTGTGTTTGTGATAGTCATTATCACGTGAGAGCATGAGAGAAACAGTCATGACGATTTTTTGCGTTAAAAGAAAAAAACGCTAGTTAGTTTGAGAATAGGAGATGTCAGGAAGGAAATAGTTAGGATGACCCAAAGGCGAAGTACCTCACGGTGTGATGCTCTGGGGAAAATTTGTGATGCTTGTGAAAGGCAGGTGGCAGTGCTTTGACATGACTAATCCGCTTTTCGCGTTCGCAAGTATGTCTTCCTTTCCATCTACCCATGTGGGCGTTCATTTCGTCCACGTAGTCTTCACCTCCTTGAACATCGAATGAGGTCCACATCTAGTTCGATGGCACATATGCTCACTACAAAGGCTCTGAACGTCATGGCACTCCCCGCTCAGGTGCATTGAGGGAGACAGAACTACAGTAGCGGACCAAGTGAGGTGCATACAAAAATGCTTCATTTCGTACACACAACTTAATTATATAAGTGTCTATATTTGAACGGTTATTTTTCTTCTAAAAGAATTCGTAGTACACACAGAAATTCCCCTCAGTCATCAGTTCAGTCATCTTCCATTCACCATCTCACTCTGTCCCTCCATTTTCATCTCCGTCCCTCTCTCTCTCCCTCAAGGAAATACAACGATGCAGTGGCCTGCTTATGCTTATGCTCCACTTTATCCTGGAGCAGGTGCTAGAGTGGAGGCTGCAGCGCATGCAGTACCGTATCGACAGAGGCATCGCCGACTGCCTCCCTGACTGTATTCCTTGCCATGCGCCACGAGCTGAAGCATCGCCAGGGTGCTGCACTGTCAGCCCCGGCCACGCCATCGCCATTGGCCTCTTCCCAGCCCCTGTGGCTAACGATGTTGTTATTAGGGCATGTACAATGATGCTATCTTACGAGTGCCACGTAGGATAAATGATGAGGTGAAGGAGAGAGAAGTTATAAGAAATGGCTTGTCTTTTCTTATTTAAGAGAAGACAAGAGATGATCTCTTAACACAATATGTCTTACCATGTTTTTAAAAATAGCTAGTTATTGAAGATAAGGCTAAGAGATATCTCATTATAGGCATATTTTTTTGTCATCTCTAAATTACATGAAAGAATTAAGATAATACTATCTTATCAACCATTGTACATGCCCTTAGTGGTGTGGCATGGGAGCGCCACTACTGACCAGATATCAGTGGCGTCATACTAGTGATGTGCGCCTAGCGTGCTATTAATGGTGATTTTCAAATCCTACTAGTAGGCTTTTCTGCAGTATTGTGTAGTTGAAGACCACATCGTTGTACACCTTATAGACATGTGAGAGGAGAACGAACAGACTGTCTTTCTAACAGGAAGTGGAAACCATGCCAGATGAGTAGCAGAGAGAACCTCGTTCATGAAGAGGAAAGGACAAATGTTGAGTTGGTTCCAAACCGAGGGTGCTCTTGCGTAGGAGACGAATGAATGATCAGAAGTTTTGTCCTCAGGGCCGGACGCGCAGGTGCGAGAAGGGGCAAAGTTCTAAACAAAGCGGATCACCTGGTGCCCAGAAGATCAGAAACCAAGAGACAGAATGATCTTGATCTTATAGGGAGGCACGTAGAACTCAAGACAAAATGATTTGACATATATAAGGATGTATGTATTAACAAATAAAATACTATGAAAAAATAACTAGTGCGTCTTGATAAAGCACATAGTTAATTTGATCGATAGTACTCCCCCTAGACCGCTGCATTGGGCATCTTAGGTGGTGCAACACCACCAATACGGGGGTAAAAACAAGAGAACTTGATGTTTATTTTTCTAATTATGCATGCAATGGTAGGTAGTCTCAAATCATTCAAGGCATGCACGCCCCCATGTCTCCTATATGGTTCATTCCTTTTTCGTGGCAGGAAATAGGGAAGGAGGTGTTTTAATGCATCACATCTAAGTATTTTGGGATTATCTGGTTTTCGTAATGTCCCTAATACACTAGTATGGAGGGACTAGAACAGTACACACTCTTTCTATCTCCGTTCTTCAATCCAAGCACATAGCATTAATCATTAATATCTACTGAAAATATCTTGTGACGTTGATATGATATGAATGTCCTCAGCAACCGCACCCAGGACTACCAATTTATATATCACCACCAATTGTGTTCATTCTTATCATTCTTCATGAACCACTCAACACCTTTTGTCTCCTACATCAATATTCAGCACAAACAACGTGAACAAATAAGTTGACTGCCAATCCAGTGTGTTATGTCCATGTTTCAGAGCCAGCGAGGTTTATACCTATCGCTAAGAAAACACACACGTATAAATAAAGGGAAAATAGTGGCTATACCAAGGTTGGGTGCACCCATGCAACATCCCCTTATCTTCACCAGGCTCTCATAAATAAAATAAAAGATGTTAGCTTGAGAATTGGAAATATCTGGAAGAGAACTCTCCGAAGTATCCGAAGAACATGTACACCCAGGAAGAGAATGGCTCCAGGCCCATACGGGTGTCCAGTGGAGCCCCCAACACCAGGCCCTAAAGAAAAAGGAGCCCCGAAATTACACAGACGCGCACATTAATTTGGGAGAAAAAGTCCAGTCTGTTGCCCCATTCCTAAACCCGTCACTTTTCATCCAAAGAGAGAAATGAAACAAGATTGCGTTCTTCCCAAAGTCCTAGGACAAAGAGGGTTTGATGCTTCTATGAAGCCTTTCTTCTCCACAAGTGGAGGTCTTGAAATTCCTCTAGGAACTCCACCCTTGGGTTGGCTTATTACTCACATGAGTCTTCTCCTCAAGAGATATTGATTCCACTAGGGAAGATATATCCCACAAAGGGAAGATACATGGGCAAAGGTATATGTTTTTAGTTCTAATCCTTGCTAACCATAGAAAAGATGTGGGAGAGAGGTATATATAACCTAGTCCATGAACATGTAAGTGAGGAGGGGATGCATTATCCATGGGCCAGATATTCGCAAGTCGGACGTCTGAGACTTTTCCTGATAGTCTGGATATTTTACCAGACATCCGGGGGCACTTCAGGACTCAAGCTGGTGTACGTGGCTTCCACAGAGTGGGCTCCACTTGCCGGATGTCCGTGTAACAAGTTGGACGTTTAGCTTCATTGGTGCAGCTTCTATTTTCTAGCTGGACTTCCAGGTTGGTGGCCGGTCGTCTGGAACTCAGGGTGGACAATCCGGGTTGGTCGCCAGTCATCCGCCTGCTGAAGCATCCACAAACTTTCTTCCTCTTCTTTCTTCTGTTTCCGCTTCCAAGCTTTCCTCGCGGTAGGTGTCAGTGTGCTATTGTGCGTGCAAACTCCTCGACTTGCCTCAAACTCGACTCACACCTATGCCTTTACAAGGAAGGATAGTCAAGTCGTATACCATCCATGAGAGAACCAAGTAGACACGCATAAAGGATACAATTCATCTTAGTGTATGTGATGCATGTGTTTTTCAAAAAAGAAAACAATTTATCTATTTTTAGCATTAGACACAATTCAAAATTGAGATCAAGCTAGTTCTCTTTTCAAAGAGGTAAATACACTGGGAGTGCCTAAATTTGTCTTCAGCAGTCATTTTGGTGCCTAAAGTTGCGAAAAATATAAAGCTGGTGCTCAAGCTTGTTCAACCATGCAAATAGGGTGAATCCTCTTGTATACAGGCGTACACCTGCCCGTGTGGCACGCCAACGTGGCAGCAGCCCACATCTTAGCTGAAGATAGCGTTGGGGCAGCCCACACGCCCAAAATGACCGCAGATGACAAATTAAGGCATTCCAAGTATATTTCCATAATTTCCAAACTATAAACTTTAACAATTGGACGCTATAAAATTTTGTTTGGGATAATATCTCCCCTCGTACTATGTCAGTTAATATTTTCCCCTCTCTTTCAGATTAGGTCTTATCAATAATATCCATTTCAAAATTATTTCTTTGGCTAGCTATATTCATCTCAGAAGTCCCTTTTTTTGCGAGGATGATTTTTGATCTATTCACCAATTGTTAAGATAGTACAAAGAACATTAGAAGTAATAAAATACATATAGGTCCATAGACCACCTAGCGACGACTACTAACACTGGAGCAAGGTGAAGGCACACCGCCATCTTCACCCCCCTGTCATCGGAGCCAAGCAAATCTTGTTGTAGTATACAGTCGGGAAGTCATTGTGTTAAGGCCTCATAGAACCAACGCACCGGAACATCAACCGGCACCAATAAAGTGAAGCGTAAATCGGAAGGATCCAACCAGTAGACACACAAACATAGACGAACGAAGACATGATCCATGTGGATCCGCCGAAGACAAACACGAATCAAATCCCGCGATATCCGTGGTAGATAAACCTCCACAAGCACTCCGATGATGCTAGAAACACCATCGGGACGGGGAATAGGCGGGAGAACCTTATCCATCTTCAGAGAGCTGTCACTGCCTCGCCTCTCTGAGCAGGACTCAAACCCTAAAAAAACGGGGCCCTCACGCCGGCAAGGGTTGTAATTCACCACGCCTACATGGCCCTAAGACAACAGGAGACGAGGTAGATCGCACTAGTAGAAAAGGGGGCAATGGTCCAGGCCCTGCCAGCCCATTAGTCCCGGTTCAATCCAGAACCGAGACCAATGGGGGCATTGGACCCGGTTCGTGAGCCCCGGGGGCCGGCCGGGCCACGTGGGCCATTGGTCCCGGTTCGTCTGGACCTTTTGGTCCCGGTTGGTGGGACGAACCGGGACCAATGGGCCTCGCTCTGGCCCACCACCATTGGTCGGTTGGTGGGCGAACCGGGACCAAAGGCTGCCCTTTAGTCCCGGTTCAAGTCACCAACCGGGACCAATTAGTTGCCTATATATACCCCTCGCCCATGAAAGCAGAGCACTCCGGTGCTCTGTTTTTCGTGGCTGGCGAGGGAGAGCTAATGGTGCTCTAGCTCACCTCCTATGCACATGAGGTGTTCGATGGAATGCCCGAGCCACACTACTTAAGCTTTCTCCTCTCCAAGCTCGACCTCCAAGCTCCATTTTCCTTAATATTTGTCTAGGTTTAGCGGTCCGTTACGTCCCGTCCCGTCTTCACCGCCGTCGATCGCTGCGCCGATCTGCCGCCCGGCACCACCGTGGTGAGCCTCTTGTTCTTATCTTCTTTCTGAAAGGAAAAAATTCTTACTTGTATGTTTATATAGATACTTGTATAATTTTCTTACTTTTATTATAGCATCTTATATAGTGCGATGGTTTTGGTATCCGCCCCGTCATTTCGTCCTGTCTATGATTCGGATGTGGTATATATTATCTTTTCATAACTATTGGTTCATTTATTATTTATGACAATTATGCCGACCAACGTGACATAGATTTTATTTATCTAGGAGGTTGTTGAACCGGAAATTCCAACCTACCCTATTGTCGAGAGGTTAAATTTAGTTGAAGAAGAAAACAATTTGTTGAAGGAAAAAATTAGAAAAATTGAGGAGGAGAAGATGATATTGGAGTTGCATGTTGCGGATGTCGTCGATGATCACAAGATCAAGATGGATGCAATGCGCTTGAAGATTAGAAAAATTAGAAAATATGCCATTCATACTGAGGCTTGGTATCATTATGCCGTTGGATCAGTTGTTACATTGGTTGCGATTATGATCGCATTTGTTTTCGCATTGAAATGTTTTACATAGTTTCAGTGTATGGTTTAATTAATTTAGATGCTCTGCAGAGCTTTATGTTGTTAGATGAGAACTATGTATGTACTTTGGTTTTATTGTGATGATGAACTTCTATTAATTTGGTCACTTAATTATCTATTCATGATGTTCTGTAATGATTTTTGACATACTTAATTATATATAATGCACGCAGATGAACCGGCAATGGATGTACGGTTCAAGAGACACCTCCGAGTACATTAAGGGCGTGCATGATTTTCTCGAAGTGGCTGAGGCAAACAAGCAGAATGGTTTTATGTGTTGTCCATGCCCTATATGTGGGAATACGAAGTCTTACTCTGACCGGAAAATCCTCCACACCCACCTGCTTTACAAGGGTTTCATGCCACACTATAATGTTTGGACGAGGCACGGAGAAATAGGGGTTATGATGGAAGACGGCGAAGAAGAAGAGTACGACGACAACTATGTGCCCCCTGAATACGGTGATGCTACTGAACATCAAGAGGAACCAGACGATGTGCACGATGATGCTGCGACGGGCGAAGCTGCTGAAGATCAAGAGGAACCAGACGATGTGCCCGATGATGATGATCTCCGCCGGGTCATTGTCGATGCAAGGACGCAATGCGAAAGTCAAAAGGAGAAGCTGAAGTTCGATCGCATGTTAGAGGACCACAAAAGGGTTGTACCCCAATTGCGAAGATGGCAACACAAAGCTCGGTACCGTCTTTGGAATTGCTGCAGTGGAAGGCGAGAGAATGTTGTGCTCGACAAAGGATTTGAGAAGCTACTGAAAATATTGAAGAAGAAGCTTCCAAAGGATAACGACTGCCCGACAGTACATACGGAGCAAAGAAGGTCGTATGCCCTCTAGGATTGGAGGTGCAGAAGATACATGCATGCCCTAATGACTGCATCCTCTACCGCGATGCGTACAAGGATCTGAACGCATGCCCGGTATGCGGTGCATTATGGTATAAGATCAGATGAGAGGACCCTGGTGATGTGACGGCGAGCCCCCCAGGAAGAGGGTTCCTACGAAGGTGATGTGGTATGCTCCTATAATACCACAGTTGAAACGTCTGTTCAGAAACGGAGAGCATGCCAAGTTGATGCGATGGCACAGTGAGGACCGTAAGAAAGACGGGAAGTTGAGAGCACCCGCTGACGGGTCGCAGTGGAGAAAAATCGAGAGAATGTACTGGGATGAGTTTGCAAGTGAGCCAAGGAACGTATGGTTTGCTTTAAGCGCGGATGGCATTAATCCTTTCGGGGAGCAGAGCAGCAATCACAGCACCTGGCCCGTGACTCTATGTATGTATAACCTTCGTCCTTGGATGTGCATGAAGCGGAAGTTCATTATGATGCCGTTCTCATCCAAGGCCCTAAGCAACACGGCAACGACATTGATGTGTACCTAAGGCCATTAGTTGAAGAACTTTTACAGCTGTGGAATGGAAACGGTGTACGTACGTGGGATGAGCACAAACAGGAGGAATTTAACCTAAAGGTGTTGCTGTTCGTGACCATCAACGATTGGCCCACTCTCAGTAACCTTTCAGGACAGACAAACAGGGGATACCACGCATGCACGCACTGTTTACTTGACACCGATAGTATATACCTGGCAAGCTGCAGGAAGAATGTGTACCTGGGCCATCGTCGATTTCTTCCGACCAACCATCACCGGCGAAAGGAAGGCCGGCATTTCAAAGCGAGGCAGATCACCGGAAGAAGCCCGCCATGCGTGCGGTGATCACGCGTACTTGCTATGGTCAATGATTTACACGTAATCTTTGGAAAGGGTCCCGCGGACTAGCTGTTCCGAATGACGCCGAGAACCACGCACCCATGTGGAAGAAGAAATCTATATTTTGGGACCTACCCTCTGGAAAGACCTAGAGGTCCGCTCTTCGATCGACGTGATGCACGTGGACGAAGAACCTTTGCGTGGACCTGCTAGGCTCCTTGGGCGTGTATGGGAAGACAAAAGATACACACGAGGCACGGAGGACCTACAACGCTTGCACGAAAAAGAGGGCATGCCTCCGAAGCGATATGAAGGTCCTGCCAGCTATGCTCTTCTGAAAGAAGAGAAAGAAATCTTCTTTGAATGCCTGGTCAAGATGAAGGTCCCGGCCGCTTCTCGTCGAATATAAAAGGAATAATAAATATGCCAGAGAAAAAGTTCCAGAACCTAAAGTCTCATGACTGCCACGTGATTATGACGCACTGCTTCCGGTTGCATTGAGGGGGTTTCTACCGGGAATCGTCCGATTAGCCATTGTGAAGCTATGTGCATTCCTCAATGCAATCTCTCAGAAGGTGATCGATCCAGAAATCATACCAAGGATAAGGAGTGATGTGGTGCAATGTCTTGCCAGTTTCGAGCTGGTGTTCCCACCATCCTTCTTCAATATCATGACGCACGTCCTAGTTCATCTAGTTGACGAGATTGTCATTCTGGGCCCCGTATTTCTACACAATATGTACCCCTTTGAGAGGTTCATGGGAGTCCGAAAGAAATATGTCCGTAACCGCGCTAGGCCAGAAGGAAGCATCTCCATGGGCCATCAAACAGAGGATGTCATCGGGTTTTGTGTTGACTTCATTCCTGGCCTTAAGAAGATAGGTCTCCCTAAATCGCGGTATGAGGGGAAACTGACTGGAAAAGGCACGCTTGGAGGGGACTCAATAATATGCAGGGACGGATATTCTTGGTCTCAAGCACACTATACAGTTCTACAGAACTCTACGTTGGTGACCCCGTATGCCGATGAACACAAGAAACGATCTGCGCTCCAAACACCCGGAGCAAAGGTGACGATCGGATTACATGTGAACACATCAGACTTTCAGAAGTTGGTTGGAAGCACGTATCAGAGGTGACAACACTGTTTGTGATGAGCTATACTTGTTGTCCACGGGACCATCTTTGACTGTATTGATTTGGAAAGGATACGAGATAAATGGGAATACATTTTACACGATTGACCAAGATCAAAAGATCACCAACCAAAACAGCAGTGTCCGCTTTGATGCAACAACCGAGAGGGGAAAGGCCACATATTATGGTTACATAGTGGACATATGGGAACTTGACTACGGACATGATTTTAAGGTCCCTTTGTTTAAGTGCAAATGGGTCAATCTGTCAGGAGGCGGGGTACAGGTAGACCCACAGTACGGAATGACAGGATCTGAAAAATCTTGGGTACACTGACGAACCATTCGTCCTAGCCAATGATGTGGCACAGGTTATCTATGTGAAGGACATGTCTACCAGACCGAGAAAGAGAAAAGATAAGGAAGCGAATACATCATACGATGAGCCAAAGCGCCACATAGTTCTTTCAGGAAAAAGGGACATCGTGAGAGTGGAGGACAAGACAGACATGTCTGAAGATTATGAAAAGTTTCATGAAATTACTCCCTTCAAAGTCAAGGCTGACTCCAGCATCCTGATAAACGATGAAGAGTATCCATGGTTACGGCGCAATAAGCAAATGACACAAGCGAAGAAAAAGTGAAGACTTTCTCCCGCAACTATTATGATGATACCATGCCAACTTTGTAACTGACGAGTATGATACCATGCCAACTTTTAACTTTTTCAGAGTTTATTTGAAATGCTTTAATGTCTTATGGTTCGGCCCTCATAATAATTAAAAATAGCAACAATAAGTTTTTTTTTGTAAGTAGAAACAAAATAAAATAAATAAAGCAAGAACGAAAACAAAAAAACAAAAAAAGTGTTTTCAAATTTGAAAACTAATGGCACTAACAGAAAGTTTATAATTTTCCTAAAACTAAAAGCCAAAAGAATTGAAAAATAAAGCAAAAAACAAAAGAAAATAAATAATGCAGAAATCAAAACAAAAAAACAACAATAAGTATTTTGTTGTAAGTACAAACAAAATAAAATAAATAAAGCAAGAAAGAAAACAAAAAAACAAAAAACAAAAAAAGTGTTTTCAAATTTATGCCTCCTACTGGGCCCCCACGGCCTGAATACGACATGAAACCCTACTATGGGCCAGGATTCAGGCCCGCAGTAGGCCCAGAAGGCCCATCAGGCACAGCAATAGCAAGTAGGCCCGAAAGCCTGCAGTGGAGAGGAGCTCGAGAGGGTGCGGCAGTGGGGCTTATAAACCACTGCGCGCCCCTCTCAACTAGCGAGGTGGGACTAAACTTTGGCCCCGACGCGTGCAGCACAGGGGCCTTTGGTCCCGGTTGGTGGCACCAACCGGGACTAAAGGGGGGGGGGCATTGGTACCGGTTCGTGGCACCAACCGGTACCAAAGGCCGACGCTTCCCGCCCTTTGGGCTGCAGAAAAGAGGCCTTTGGTCCCGTTGGTGGCACCAACCGGGACTAAAAGTGCATTAGTCCCGTTGGTTTCACGAACCGGGACCAATGGCTTTGCTATATAAACAAACACTTTGCAAAAAATCAGAATCTCATCGCCATTGCCCCGACGACGCCGACCCTGCTCGATGCCGCCAGTTGCTCCACCTCGCCGTCGCCGCCGCCGCCCGCCAAGGCCGTCGCTAACCCAGCGCCGTCCTCGTCGCCCGGCCTCCCGAGCTCAGCGCCGTCCATGTCGCTGCCTCTCCGAGCCAGCGCCCGTCCCGCCCAGCGTGCCGTCGAGCCCCTGCCCGTCGTCCCGCCCCAGCCGGGCGCCTCGCCGCCCCACCGTCGCCATCGTCATCTAGCCGCCCGCTGTGAGCCGCCAGCACTGCTCTGTTTTTTTTCATTTTTATTAGTGTATTTTTTGTTCATATATATATATATAATGTATATGTGTATGTATGTGGCTATGTGTATGTAGATGTTCAAAATGTATAAAAAATTGTTCAGAGCATGTTTTTCTTCATATATGTATTTTTTGTTCATATGTGTATTACTGTTTTCATATATGCAAAAGATAGATTTTTAGAAAAGTTTTTTTTCTGTTCATAGATTTTTTTGGTGATATTAATTATTGTAGAATATGCAAATGTTTGTATATTCATATGAACAATGCATTCGGCAAAACCTTTGTTTTTTTCGAAATTTTCTATTTGAACATTTTTTTAAACAAGCAATACTAAAAGAATGAGAGGAAAAAAAATAAGAAGAGGAAGAAAGGAGAAGAAAAGGAGAGGAAGAAGAGGAGAAATAAATAAGAAGAGAAAATAAGAAGAAAAAGAAGAGGAGAAGAAGAAAGGAATAGAGAAGAAGAAAAATAGAAATTTCTATTTTTCTTTCTTCTCCTCTATTCCTTTCTTCTTCTCCTCTTTTTTTTTCTTCTTTTTTTCATTCTTCCTTCTTCCTCTTTTCTTCCTTTTCCTTATTTTCCTTTCTCGAGGGAGAAGAAGAAAAAGATGAGTAGTAGAAGAAGAAAGGAATAGAGGAGAAATAAGAAACTTCAACACGAGGGGGTACGATACCCCTCCCCGATAACATTATTTTCCCATGTATATGTATGTCGGCGTCGTTGTCGATATAACCCCTAGAGATAACTTCGACATGAGGGGCGGTCGATATATATACCCCCTCTCGACCGCGATAACTTATACCACGGGAGCACCCCTCGGCCCTCTCGCTCGAACAAAACTCTCGAGGACACCCAAACCCTAGAGAGAAAACGATGTTGGTCTCCTACCCCTTCCCGCCGCGCCGCTACCCGACAAATTAACTCTCTCGAGGCCACCCAAATTAACCCTTCAAGCATTGTGTCGAGGCGACCCAAACCCTAGAGAAGCAGCGTCGAGGCCAGTAACATGATTCCTTATTGTGATTAGCTAGCTAGTTCTACGTTTGCCACTAACCCTAACCCTATATATATATATATATATATATATATATCCATCTGTACCATGTTTGAATAATAATTGACATGTTGTAAATATTTGCAGAAACTATGGAGCACTCCCGAGACGAAGAAACAGAAGCGATGTTGGGGCACATAATCGCACAAGGAAGTGATGAAGTTGCGTCATTTCTCAACGACACCGATGGCCCCGAAGGACTGGGTGAAGAAGAGGGCTATGTTCATGATGGCTTCGACCCATTAATGCCGGTACAAGAAGAGGACTATGTTCATGATGGCTCTGGTGACACAATGGAGGTACAAGAAGGAGACCGTGCTGACTGCTCCGGTGACCGAACCGAGTCCTACCAGGTATATATATATTAGTTAAGCCCGTGCTGACTAGTTAATTGATGCATCCATTATTTTGCTATATGTACACATATTAATTACTCTCGTCTTTCTTCCTTATAATTTCTAGCCCTCCGGATCGAGCACAACTTCGGTAAGGAGACGAGGCCCGAAGAAAACGTTGAGCTCGGATGAAAAGTTTGAGATCATAGAAATCGCGCCCGACGGCGAACCGATTGAACCCATCCGGACAAGGAAGGCATTTTCCGCTAAGTGCGGGGTTCTTGTTAGGGACAAGATCCCGATCAGCATCCATCAATGGTATAAGCGTAAGCAGGAAGACCCTGAGGTGTCTTATGTCAATGATATGCAGAAAGAAGATCTTTGGTCTCAGCTGAAGGCAAATTTCACCCTACCGCCAGAGGAGGATCCGGAGAAGCCAGTTAAAGAGCAATTAATCAAGTCTTGTGCTCTTAAGAAGATGGCAACCATAATGAGGAGGTGGAGGAAAGAGCTGAACCAGTTTGTCGAGAAAGAAAAGACACCAGAATTCATCGGCAAATATGAGAAGATCAAAGATCATCGCCCGCATTTGTGGCCCACAAGACATCGGAAAAGAGTAAGAAGATGTCGGCGACAAACAAGCAAAATGCTGCAAAGAAGAAGCTTCACCATCGCACGGGGTCAGGTGGCTACCTCAAAGCCCGGCCTAAGTGGTCCAAGGCTGAGCATGATGTGCTTGAAAAAGGGATCGAACCAGAGACAATGTATCGCTGCACCGTTGCGGACTTGGTTCTTGAGGCTGGCGGAACCTTGGACCCTGTATGTGAGGAAGTGCCGGTGGATGACGAGCAAATCGCAAATACCAGTCAGGAAGCTTCGACACTATATCGATGCAGCGCAGTGAGGGACGTTGCTTCCAAACAGGGAGAAGGACGAGCTCACAATGGCCCTTGGGAATCCTAAGCACCGTGGACGGACACGAGGCACGCCAGGCTCCCTTTCATGGAAGGTTGGTTTTCCGGACGCAGGGGGTTACAAAACCCACGAGAGGAGGAAGAAACTGGAGCAGGACCAACTGCAGGCGCTGCACAAAAGGGTAATGGGGCTAGAGGAACGAGAAGCAGCAGATCGCAGAAAACGACCTGCCGAAGCTTCCCCCGAAGCTACCCCGCCATCTTACCGGAGAAGCAGCGGGGCTTCCACCAAGCTGCTTCAGCCGGAGCATGTCTTGACGGCTCCTGCCAGCTATCCCGTGGATGGTATCACGGAGTCTCAAAATTGCCACATTATGGCGCGATGTAAGAATTTGATGGTCAAGGCGGCTTTTGGCCAAGTTTATCCTAGTGGACCCGGCACAACTTATCACTGCCAGCCGATTCCAGAAGGATATGCTAAGGTGATGGTGGATGAAATAACAGAGGGATTTGAGGACCTCCTGCTTGACCACCCCTACCGGTGAAGGGGAGACCAGGCTGGGTTACGCTCAAGACTCCATGCCTATGGCGGAAGGAGCTCATCAACCTTCCGAACTGGACGCCTCCGCCGCCTCCTCCTCCTCCGGCGAGTCAGGGCACTCCGCCTCCTCCACCGCCTCCTCCTTCGGCGAGTGACGATCTGGGCACGCGTGGCGGCACTCCGCCTCCTTCTCCGGCGCGTGGCGGCACTCCGCTTCCTTCTCCGCCTGCGCCGGCGTGCCCGAGCAGCCAGCCTCCTCCTTCTCCGCCTCGTCAGCAAGGGCGGAAGAAACCCGCCGCCGCTCCGGCTGCTCCGGCGCGTCGTAGTCCTTCTCCTCCGCCTTGTAAGCAAGCAAAGAAGACATCCGCTCCGTCTGCTCTGCCGGCATCTAGCAGTACAGCCAAAGGCTGGAGGAAATACAGATTTGGTCCTTGTCTGAAGACTCTAGAGAGGACCGAGGAGGAAAACGCGAAGATCGCGCAGACCGAAGTGGATGACTGGTTTGCAGGGTTGAAAGCAAAGAGACATCCACCTCCGGAGGAGAAGGTAGATCCGGTGAAAGTGAAGCGCACTCTGGCTGCCCTGAGGAAACCGGCAAAGTCTCCGCCGAGAACCAACTATGAGCGCATTACTGAACAGACATATCTCCAAGCGGAGCGGTCGAGAAGTACTGTCAGACATCAAAGAGCAAAAGAACGAGCAGCTGCGAAAAAAATTGACCAGCTCGGCGAACAAGCAAACCAATCGTGCCCCCCGCTCAATGTGTCTAGCGGCAACATCGTCGCTAATGTTCCGGGGATGGTGGCCGGTTATGGCAATCTACAAGATTACCTGCTCGACGATGCACTTCCTGAATACATGAAGGTGGAAGAACACAGAATCTGAATACGGGAAGCCTCTCGTCAAAGATGAAAAATCTCTATCAACGATGATGCGAAGATTCCATACTTGGTACATGAAAACCTGCAGAGAGTCCGGGGACGAATACTTTGTATCTGAGAATTAAAGAGGAGCACGACCTCGTTGGAACTGATCTGTTGCCTGTTCCATTTGAGGAGTTCTTCGAGTTCTTCAATCAAAGGCCCTCGATAAATTAACGGTCTTTTGCTACTGCCTGTAAGTACCATTTCTGTCATTAAGTCTCTATATATAGCTCGGCTCTTTCATTGCATGTATTTATAATTAATTATCCTCAATATATTATGCAGATTGAAGATCGTTGAGTGCAAAAAAAATGAAATCTATGATATTGGGTTCATTAACACAAATATCATAGATGTATTTCTGGTTGAAAAGCACATCAAAGAGGCCGAGGACAACTTGCTACAATCGTTGATCAAAAATCAAAACGAAGATACCATACTCTTTCCTTACAACCGTAAGTGAGTGTTACTGATCGTTTGCATACTCGGTTTCCCTTATTACTCGAGCGAGGTTATAGTAATGTAATTGATGAGTTATGCATGCGTGCGCAGGTTCCACTATATTCTTCTGGAGATTAAGTTTGAGCGTGGACTAGTAACCGTCTTAAACTCGAGACGGAAAGATCCCAGCACCTATGCGGACATGACTGAAATGCTCAGCAAGTAAGTTCAATCGATCATTATCGCACCATAGCGGCAACTTTTTGTTCATTTCCTGATATCTCAGGTAATAATAATTATTTTCTTTGTCTTGCAGGGTTTGGAAACAGTTCATCGCAAAAGCTTCGGGACCGCCGAAGGAGCTGCGATATACATACCTGAAAGTAAGTACTACTGGCTAGCTAGTTGTGCGCATCTCCCGTTGATTCTATAGCTATACTTTCATCAATGCCATTTATAATGCTTCATTATCAGTTTAATTGACCTCTATTTCTCGTAAAGTGCTTGTGGCAGGAACAAGGGAATGATTTCTATGGATACTACGTGTGCGAGTTCATCTACAACGCGACTTTGAAAAATAAGCGGGGCTACTCTCAAAGACAATATGAAGTGCGTAAGCAATTAATAATATTCACAATTTCATTTTATTACACCATCATTTCTGTTGAGTTTCATTCATATATATGTATTAAGTAACCCCCTTCTTCAAACTAGACGTGGCAGATGCGGAATGAACTCCTAGAACCAGATCGCATTAAAGCAATTCAAGAGGAATTGGCAGGATTCTTTCTTGACCACGTCATCAATAAAGCCGGAGAATATCATGTGGAAGTTGATTTCAAATGCTAGGGGACTGTAATTGAGAGATCTTATATATTGTACATGTATGTAGCCAGTAGCGTCGGACGTACATGATATGAAAACTTGTTGTTCGACCAATCTCTCGGAGAAGGAGAGGTCGATCGATCATTTCTCTCGGTATGCATGACGAACTTCTGTACTCGATGGTTCCCTTCATTTTCTTACTAGCTAGCGTGTCGAGGGCTATATGTATATAGTACGTAGCGTCGACCAAGCACGGACATAAGAGAGGACACTTCTCTCTATTAATTAGCTAGCTAACACAATATATGAAACACCTAAATTAACCCCCAAAACCACCAACCCCCCCCCCCCCCCCCCCGATGCGGTGCGGTGCCTCGTCAACATCGCCTTTGTCCGTCTATGCATTCCTAGTGCTAGCAACACCGATGCATGCATTCGTCTACGACATGTCACCCTGCTTGTCAAACCTGACGCGACGCTTCATCAACACTTCCTTCTTCACAGCACATCACTGTGCCCATGACTAACTCGGTGCCTCCTTGAGTCCATGGCTCTGCGGCGGCTACCTTGACACTGGCCACCCGGACTCGACATCGACAATGGCGTCCCTCGCACGGCTTCCTCAACGATGGTTACACCACCCTACTCTCTCGGCTACATCGACATTGGCACTAACGGCTACCGCCTTGCTTGAGCAACCTCATCGGTCACCACTCTAGCCACAACTTCCGCGATGCATCGACTGTCAGCTTACACCCGTCGGATTCTTCTCCGGTCTCACCGTCTCTGTCGCTACCGTTGTGACTACGGGGGGATGTTGAGTATCGTGATTAGTTAGGAAACATATGATAGCATAGGGTTCATTTCTACATTGTCTTTTACTCCGAGTTGATCATATACTCATATATTTATGCTCATGATGCTCAAGCAATACAACAATACTTCCATCAATCTCCCTCTCTATTTCTTCTACAGCCATTACTCCCAACCGACATAACTTTATGCATTGTCTAGCTATTAGAAGATCGTCAAATGGTCGGTAGTGAGGATGTTACTTTCCTGATATTGTAATTCGACTTCAAAATCCTAACCCCATACACCTTGTGTCCTTCACAAGCCGGTCTTGTAACGATGAAATCCATGAAGCTATATATGACAGTGATATTCATCAGGATAAAAATCAAGTTGGAGATGGATTTCCCTTGAACTTTATCAAGACCTTTTTCTAATCATGAAGAATGACCTTGTTGCTTCTTGAATCAATTTTAGGAAGGTTCCTTGCATCTTGAAGGGATTAGTAGATCACATATGATATGTTTTCGCCAGATAAAGAATAATGTCAACTCCCCAAGGCTTTGAGGCCCATTACACTTCTCAATGGTGTAGTAAAATGGATCACTAAGATCCTGGTTGCCAGGTTTCAAAAATAGCTTTGAAGAGAACCATTCAAATCTCGCCATATTGCTGGCAATTTGTTGTATGACTCTCATTCGGTACAAGCATTGAGGTTGAGTAAGAAACAAGCTATGCGTTTTCTGGGATAAAGCACAAACAAATTATGGTTTGAAACATGATTTCAGTGAAATATTTGATAAGAGATGCTTTGTTTCGCAGTCCCAAGGATCTGAGATGGGTGATGTGGATTACGTTGCTGCCAAAATCTGTAAAAAAAAACGTGTGTCAGTCTGGGCTGCTGGATGAATATTAAAAGAGGCGTGCACCAAGGGGATGCCCTCTTCCACCTGTTGTGTATCACATGCACCAGAAATGGCCATTAACTATGAAAGATCATTTCCGTGCAGAAAACATAATGTCAAATTTGTTTGAGATGAATGTTTTCAACAACTACATACTGCATCATGACCAACATTATACGAAGCACCACCATCCGATCGAGCACATCCTCCCCATGCCTCATGAGACATTCAGCACAATCGCTCATGCATGAATGTCAGCAAATGAATACGCAAATGCATGGTCTTCTTGTCTATGTTCGTTGTACAAGTGTATTCTCTCCATACCTTAGAGTTTAGAGTCACTGAATGTTCAACACCTCACACACCAGCCGTTAGCTAAATCAATCAGCAGGAAGGAAAAAGAAAGGTCAAGCCTGAGAATAGTAGATGTCGGGAAGGGAACACCTGATCTGAAGTGATCACCTTGTACCAGCATTTTGGTTTTCGGCTTGTGTGTTTTTCGCCTCTGAACGAGATGGCCGAAATTCGTCTATTTCAAAAATTTCGGTAAAATTGCAGACGAAATAATAAAATAAAATTCTGAATTTTGGAAAAAAATTGACAGAAATTTAACCAAAAGCAGGGGCGGGCCCAACTCAATTCCAGGGTATTCAGTTGAATACCCATCATTTCTGGCAAAGAACTAGGTACATATAGTATAGATGATGTGTATGTATAATAAAAGGAAGACGAAACTCATACACCAAACCATGCTAATCCGGTATTTAAGCCCCGGAACAGAGGCCTGCCATGACTTGGCCTAGTAGACCACTACGACTTCACCCAAAAGTCCATCGATCGATTCGATCAGAGCGGAGACAAACGGGCACCTTCTTTTCCCTCATACCTGTTTCGTTGTTCGGTTGTGCCCTAGTTCTCTTCACAAATCGCACGAGCCGCCATGCAGCCGGGGCTCTGTTGCGGTCGGCTGATCGACAGTC
Source organism: Aegilops bicornis (assembly GCA_021605145.1). Lineage (NCBI taxonomy): Eukaryota > Viridiplantae > Streptophyta > Magnoliopsida > Poales > Poaceae > Aegilops > Aegilops bicornis. The sequence goes on from CM038675.1 coordinate 15,032,802, forward strand.
ATGCGTGCGCACAGCGACATGAACGTCGCCAAATATCCATCCCTCGCTGGCTCTCTCCTACCTCCCTTTGGTTAAGAACCATATACTCCATAGTAGTAAGCTATTTTGAATCAGAGATGGCAAGTTCTGAAAGGAATCCGATTCATAGGATGTAGAAAATTCGAACCACAAATTTGAATTGTGAACTGAACAAAATGTGTGGAAATGAGATGTGAATCATTTAGAAAAAAATACTTGATTACTCGTGGCAAAACAATTCTTAGGTTCGGTCGGTGCAATTGCAGGGAACTGGTATCTAATATATTAATTTACCAAGATATTTTCTGCAGAGTAAGATTGCACACATGATTATATGAGAGATAGAGGGAGAGAGAGAGAGAGAGAGAGAGAGAGAGAGAGAGAGAGGTGATATATGTCATGCTATCCACCATGGAATAAAAAACAATATTCTTATGATGATTTTATTAATTTTCATGCTCAAGCCACAAAGCTCCGGTTAAGGTCTTGATCAAATTAGCTATAGCCGTGCCATAAGACTATATGTTTGACTCGACTTAAAATATTTACTTTTAATTTTCGTGATTAGGTTTCCGTACTTCTATATCTATGAAATGGTTTCCGTACTTCTATATCTATGAAATGCAATAGTTTCACCCACAAGACATCCATAGTAGCATTTGTAAGTACAGCTGATAAGCACATCTATCCTAGTCTGATTGCTGATAAACAGCCTTCTATTAATATCTCGTATTGGTAAATGGCTAAATGGTTATGTAATTTCCTAAAGAACATTTTTTTATCCATGGAAGAAGATCCAGCCAAGCAATCAGTCGCTCTGTCCCTCAGTCTTATCATTTTTCCCGAAAAAGAAAAGCAAAGCAATCACTCTCTTTTTGTCACTGTTCACTCATTTCGTCCATTCACATGCACCAGATACAACAATTAATCATGAAGATATTTCGATGCAAAACTATACTATCATGAAGTCAAGATCAAAGTTTTCCACAACCACACTCACACTTGCTCATATTTGTATACCACCAGCAGTCAAGTTCATTATCTCCATGCTTCACGATGCATTCAACACCTTTTCTTCTGCACCAACAAGAATCATTGAGGTTCAACTGTTCAACACCCTCCTCTCATACACTCAGACCAGGATACACATGTCATTCACGAAAGCAACGCAAGAAACGAGAAACAGAAAAGACATTCTAGTCTGGGAATAAGAGATGTCGGGAAGAGAACACTCAGTGTTAACGGAAGGAGTGGTACATAGTGGTATGATTTCTCAACATGCCAATATGCCAGACAGCTCCGACCACCATATGCACCGCGCATGAGGGCCGCCACTATGCTATCCGACCTGCTGGAGGCTCTCACTATCTTTGCTGCCACATCCACTACACTACCACATAGTCCAACTCTTCTAAATGTAAGGTCGCCACACGGGCGCTAGTGGTGAAGACCCTCATCAAATTATCAATGAGTTGTACAGGAGGGTCTAGCGTTGCGCAGCATCCTAACCCTGGGCAAGTGAGGCATGACCATCGTGAAGCTATTGACACTGCTAAGCTCATGCATGTAGGGTAGTTTGTTTTGTGTTGAATAAGCATGCATGGCAGTCGGATGTGACGCGCCCATGAAACTAGCTAGTGGGAGGTTGCTACATGCACGAACCCGATCTGTTTTTCCTTCTTTGTAATCTCCCGGACGTGGTCTACGCGCGGTAGCTGCGGATCATGGCGAAGCGTCCGGGAGAAGTAGTTAACCTTTGAGCTTTGCACTGAGATAAGGAAAGTAATGAGAAAACAGAAAACGCAGCGACAGTTTCGGCAGCACAAAATCTTTCTCTCGTTCGTCTAGCTCCGTCTCTCTCGCTCCACTTCATCTGATCGCTCTCGCTAAGTCCGGCAACAACAGAAGCATGCATGTGATCCATGGAACGACCCATCAAGGGCAAGGCCTACGCCCTAGTTGTCAACGCATCAATCTGTACTAGCTGGGGAGAATATCCAGTGTCTCGTGCCTATGAGCGTTGTATGGTACGTTAAGACATGTGCTGCTCTTGCTGGTGTGTGGATGCTTACGGAGAAAACTATTGTGACTAGTCTTCAGGACATTCGCAATTTTGGCTATAGAATATTATTTTCGTCATTTTACACTGTTCTTAGCCAAGAAGACATCGAGATGGATATATTAACTGTTCAATGTAGTAATATATAGATACCGAGGTTCAGTCTCTAGGTCGATGAGAAAAGACGAAGCCATGGCCCTCACATATAATGGAGAGGCTTGGGTTTAACCTCCTTTTAGAAAAAAAACTTGTCATTCATCTGCTTGCAAGCGTCAACCATAACCACCCGAAATATGCAGGGGCACGTAAGTGCTTGGGCACTACCTACCAAGTCCTGCCAGCCGCTTGATTTACCTTGCGATTCACGAAGTAGTTGAATCCCGCACGAGGGTACAGTAAAAAAGAAAATCCCTCGAAAAGGTTTAATTTTCGAGATGAAAGTTATGATTTTGGCATCTAAAAATGCAAAGTTTATGAGATATAATTTAAAGAAAAAAAATTCGGTCGGTCTGAGACACAAAACAATAGATTTTTTATCGGTCGCTCGTAGTAAGTTTCAACGTTTGAGACTTAACAATTCTTTAAAATTTGTAAAAATGTATTCAAAATAGATCTTTTCCAAAGCGCTCGTCACGAGAAACATGAATATGAAAACATATCTTTATTTAGACTTTTCGTTTAAAAGATATAAACTTTGAAAATCGAAAGCCAAAATAAAAAGCTGTCACAAGAGACTCACTGTTCCAACACTTGTGTGCCGCAAATTCTCATCCACATAACCAGCATACTATTTTTCTCAGGAAAGTAAAATCCAGTTATCTAAATGGCAATGTTTTCAACCGACGTAAAGAAAGGGTCCTGTGAAGGTCATCGCCTTCGATGAAACGAGCATATTTATTATGTATTCACCCGTCCCACAATAAGTGTGGTGATTTTAGTTCAACCAGGGCACGTATTTGGTGGAGGGACTACGTGCTAGTAGCAGGCATTGTTTGTTAGAATAAATCTGAGGTACGTAGTCGATTCACCGAGAAACAAGCAATTACAGACAATGACGACACCGAGATTTGTTAACGAGGTTCGGCGAACTCGCCTACTCCCCGAAGCAATGACTACGGGCGCTCCTCCCCGAGATACCGCAACACCGGCCACCCGGGCGCCGGCACAAGCCGCCGGCACCCCCTTGCGAGCCTGTCGCTATCTAGTCGTCATAGGTTACAACGTGGGGTGCCTCCTCATATATAAGAGGCCAAGGGTACAACGTGTCCGACTCCGACACTACAAGTATCCTACCCACACTACAACATCAAGTCCAAGCGTAACCCAACTAGTACAAAATATTCGACACAAACACAACAAACTCCACCTTGGCGAATATTCTCCACCACCTTGAATTTGTCCATGCGTCAAACTTCCATGTACTCCGGACTTGTGTTGTCTTCTTCGTAGCTTACTGAGAGCTACTCGACGAGTCTGCCCCAGACCCGCCGCCGCCGTGAGACCCCGCTGCTACTCCCGCAACTCCAGTCTCCATGACTCCACCTGCAATAGTGCTCCCTTGCAACTTGTAAAGATGCGAAGCCGTCCTCTCTCCAATCATCACGGTCACCTCATCTTCCATGATTCTCATGGTCTTCCTATCCCGATCACAACGGAATACCATACCACCATCATGAAGAACACCAAGCGAAATTAGATTCCTCCTTAGCCCTGGCACATGCCTGACTCCCCGAAGCATCCGCTCAACTCCGTCAAACATCTTAATTTTGATGTCACCTACTCCAGCAACACGATAACCTGTGTCATCGCCCACATAGGCTAAACCAAACTCACCAGACTTGTACGAAGAGAACCACTCCCTGTTGGGTGTCGCATGAAAAGAGCAAGCTGAATCCAACATCCACGCTTCACCTTTGGTTGACCGCCTGTCTGATACTATGAGAACATCACTACTGCTGTCTGAGTCATCACCATGAGTTGCCTTATTAGCACTTGCCCCACCATTGAGTTCTGGACAGTCCTTTCTCATATGTCCCCACTGCTTACACTTGTGACACTGTATATTCTTTTTCTTTTTCTTGTTTCTCCCAGCCTCATATCCCTTCCGCCACTGCTCACCCTTGACTAGCAAACCTTCACCATGAGAGACTTCCACCGCGTTCTTCTTTCTCATATCATAAGATAGCAATGCCGCAGTAATATCCTCATTCTTGACGGTCTCCTTGCCGCAAGCGTCAAAGTAGTGATCAAGTGCTCATAGGATGATGGCAATGAACAAAGAAGCAGAATTGCCCTATCCTCTTCGTCAACCATTGCACCCAAGCGTGCTAGATCCGTCACGACTTGATTAAAGGCGTTCATATACTCCACAAGATCCGACCCCTCCTGCATCCTCATCCCATATAACTTTTGCTTCAGATACACCTTGGTCGTCGCAGTCTTGGACATAAACTGACTTTCCAGCTTCTCCCAGATCTTCTTCGGCGAATTCTCATCCATCACATGATAAATAACCTGGTCCGACAGACACAACCGTATAGTCCCGGCTGCTTTCAACTGTAACTCCTCCCAGTCATCCGCCTCCATCTTAGCTGGCTTGGCTTCCTTCAACAACGCCTTCAAGCATCCCTGTTGTGCCAACAAATCTTTCACCCTTGTCTGCCAAACCCAAAGCTTTCAGTTTCGTTGAACTTCTCCACCTCAAACCTGGTACCCGATGACGTCATGGTTCTTTGTATGGCTGACCCTGCGAAAAAATAACCGAGCAGTCTTCCCGTGATCCCCAAGTACAAGAACAGAACCTCTGTCTACTACTAGCAATCTAGCTAGTTGGTCTTCACGTGAAGTGCTCCTGTCTTGGCCCAACTTCCCGGATGCTAGCGAACTTGCTTTGCCTAAGCCCTTGCTTTCCAATGGATGCAACCAGCGATGGCTTTTTCTTCCGCTGAATCTCGATCTGCAATTCTCGCCGTACCAGCTGCCCTCCACAAGCTTTTATAGCCTACAGCCCTACACGACTCCAAGCTGGAGATGGCTTCTCCCGGGACTCGGTCCTGTTTTTTTTCTCATAACAAATCTCACGTAGCTGCTGTATGCGTCCCGTTCCTGCCTTCCACCAGAGTCCGACGTGACCACGTGTGCGGGAAAAAAATTCTGTGCGAACGGGTTGCAGACCCCTCGCTGTGCATACCCTGTGTGAGATGATGCCACGTGGTCCACCTCGCCATCTGACGATTCGCTGCTCATCCGCTCGCTTCCTTGGTTCTCTCGGCTCAAGCGCCCCTACGTTCGGCTCCAAAACTGCCCCGCAGCCTCTAAAGCTTCGGCTCGGCTGGACTTAATTGATCAACTCACATGTTTATCCTCTAAAGGATAGGATGCCATATACTCCTCTAAATTATAAGAGATTGGTTAGAAATGCTCTTAGTGATCCCATCGCCTGCTAGACAAGGAGATAGTAATTGTCCCTTTCCAGCTAGCTCTTGTGCTTCCTCCTTACGTGGGCTTTCTTCACTCAGTATCAAGCGATGGCTTCCCACTCTCGGGCAACAAATTCCTTCCAATCCGCCACCCTTTGAAATCTAGTAGTTGGAGGTGACGTGGTGTTGCTCTGGAGCAACATAGTGTTAAACAACTCATCTTCTCTTCATAACAAAGTTTTTCTTCCCGACATCTCCTATTCCCAAACGGACCTACTTCTCATTTTTTTTTGTTTTCTTTCCATGCATTATTTTTGCTAACAGTGTGCGTATGAGAAGTGTTGAACTTCAGTGACTTCAGAAGCATGGAGGGAATGCAGTCGACCGATTATGGCGTATAAATAGTTAGGTGTGGTAACCCAGAACATTTATTTCCTATATTAATCTCATGAGATATTTTATTCGTGACTGGATGAAGTTTAGTGTAGTGTGTTGTTGCTTGGTTGGTTGGGTCTTTTTTGCGGACCATGCCGAATGACTGCATGTCACTAAACAGACATGGGAAAAAATTGATTTGGCAAAAAACCCTAGGAAAGAGTGTTAAAGAAGTAGGGAAAGCAGCGTAACAAAAGAAAAATCACTAGAGAACATAGAAAAACAGAAACAAACAACAAACATTAAATGCTAACGAGTAAGGGGGTGTTTGTACACCGGGACTTATTGGTGTAGGGACTTAAAAAAGTCCCTTTTAGTCCCATCTAAACCAAACAGGAGCGACTTATAGGTACTTAAAGTGGGCATTTGGGACTTATGAAAGAAGATCCTGAGGGAGAGTCTTTTTGGGACTTCTAGTTGTAACATGGTCTTTTAGTCCATGTTTAGTCCCAGAAACCAAACAGGTAGGGACTTTTTAGAGACTAGCGACTTTTTAGTTGGGACTAAAAAAAGTCCTAGGACTTGTGAACCAAACAGGGCCTAATAGCCCCAACTACACTACGACCAACGCCCTTAAAACCACCGTATCAGATAACCTTTTGTTTCTTTCTCTCCAAATCGACCATATTTCACCAGAATGATAAAGCGAATCAAGGGCCCTTCTCCTGACCCCTTGCAGCTTCACCCTCACCGACGACCACCATTTGCAAAGCTAGGAATCCACGGAAGGAGTAACCTGATGAAGTTTGGCCCATAGCCGGATATGACTCCAGATTATGTTGGCAACCATGCAGGCAAGGTAGTGCTGTTACGGTTTTCTTATCCCGAGGATCAATGGCTACATCTTAGGTTGCTCAGCAATCCCTATTTGGCGAGTCTATAATCCGTCCAAATTCTTTCGGTGGCGACTAACCAAACAATTGTTCAAGATGACCTTGGCCACATACCAGTTCAGGGTAGTGAGGAATTGCACTTTATAGGCAGATTTACAAGAAAAACTTCCATTAGCCCCCCTAAGCTAGACCGAAATTTCCTTTCTAATATTACCGAAAAAGGGTTTCCCCCCGCTTTGTATACAAAGCAACCAACCGAACCATACAATGTTATGTGCTGGGGCGGAAGCAGCACAGACACGCCCAAAAGAAACAACAGAGAAAGAGCAAAAGAAACAAATGCCAACAACGGCGGATCAACAAAAAACGAAGAAGCCTCGCGATCGCTGCGCCCACCGGAATCTACCCCTAGGCTCCAAGACTCCGAAGCGTCGGCACCTATCAACACCTCCAAGAAGGATCGCGACGATGACGACGCTGCTGCCAAGGGTTTCCCCCGGTACACGACGAGGCGAGAGGCAGGGTAGCCCCCGACGCCCTCCCGGAAGGTCAGGTGGCACCCTCAAGCGCCACGCGCCGGTGTCGGCCACGCCGACAAGGGTTTCCCCCGATCCCAACCCGCACCTCGGGCGCTCCGGATCCATCCACCAAACCAACCACCACCCTGCGCCAACACGGTCATGAGGCCCCCACGCCGTCTCACCACGGCACCACGAAATGAGGGCAGTGCGGCGAAGGATCAGAGCCGGGACTAGGGCATCAGCACCGTCGGCACGCGGGAGGGCCCCACCTCCACCGTCAGCGACGGTAGCCGTCCGGACGCAATAGCAGGAGCACACCAGGCCCGTGGGCCCACAGGCCCGGCCGAGCCCTCGTGGGCCCGTAAAGCTCCCGCCTTCGCGCTGCTGCCGGCACGCCATCGGCGCCAACGCCCCAAATCCGAGCCGCTCCTCGTTCTCACCGCGCCGCAGCACCAAGGTAGAAGAAAAAGCGGCGCTGCGAGAGGCGGCGCCAACAGTGCAGACAGCCGAGTTTATTCGTTGGGCTGCATGTCCAATTTTTTTTCTTAGCTCCGCAACTGCGTTAGATCATAATGCGGCGCCCCTCCCATGATGAATGCAAAGCAGAATGGTGTTGCCCCGAGGCATGACACAGTGCAATTCTTGGTCTTTCAGTTTCCGTAAATGATCCCTTCCCAATCCCAGTGTCTCCTATCCTGAAGGTAACAAACAATCTATTTCCCTTTTTTACACGGTAAGATCCTCATAGGTTTTTATCTCCTATTCTCATGAGATAATGACTGGCTCGAGCACATGTAATTGGATAACGAGAGGGAAGAGGGCAGAGGTTGAGATGGCCATTATGCTGATATTATAGTATGCCACGATAACGTAATATAACTTTAATGCCATACAGGCGGTAGGTGCTCTATCCATCAGCAGCGCATGTTACATGAGGGCTTTCCATCAGTGTGACCCAACCATGTGATTCTGATCTTGCACACTATTGCCAAAAACCATGTCCAATGATAGGCTACACATGTGACGTATCTCAAGTGGTTCATTTGTACGATAGACATCTCGAAACTGTTTTTTTTTTCTAAATGCCAAAATTCAGGGAATTTTTACAGTACCCTGAAATCAGTATGGACCATCCATTCATCCTACCTCAAATTTTGAAGGACTTTTTCTAGATGTATATTGCCAAAGAAATAATCCAAGGCCGGTGCTGTTGCCAAGACATAATTGGAGAGAGTGTGGGGAAGTGATTAATAGATAGTGAGTGGGGCCTTATTCTCTCCGGTGACATTTGTAGCGCCCAACAGTTAAAAATACAGTTTGGAAAAGATTTGGTAGATCTAGTCTCAACACTGAATTGCTTGCCGTACATAAAAAACAGATCAATAATTGTATGATCGATTGAGTATGGACTCGCTCGCACTTCCACCTTCTAGTCTGTCGATGACATGCATGAAATGTGAGAGCTTGAGAACTCAAAACACTCGGTTGCTTGGACAAACGACAGTAAAGAGCAGGCACGCTGCATGATAAATAAGACGCACATCCGGTCACACCGGCACAATAACCAACATATGCCTATGGGGGGGGGGGGGGGGCCCCCCCAACTCGTAGATCATTTTTTTTGCTATTGATAGTTGACCCTCCTTGTTATTCATCAAAAGTTCAAAATAGAGGGGTTGTTAACACCTTCAGGCGGTGTTATAAGAGAAACATAGCGGCCTAAAGAAGTAAAGATACATGAAGAGAGCTCCGGGCTATGATATGAGCTTCCTTGTTCGAATCACGCTTCTCATGGTGGAACCTGATATCTTCCAAGTCCTGACTCAAGGTATCAATCTCTTCGACCAACGGAACATAAGCCAATCGAGATTTGTCATGCAAGGCATAGATCATCCTTGGACAGTCACTATCTGCATCTACTTTACTGATGAGCAATTCCAACACTCCCAGATCAGAACGTGAATAGGAACAGAGATATGAACAAGGCATCAGGCTGTGTGCTTTTTCTCCCCGATTAAGTGTGGGCTCGCGTGGTTAGGGGGGCGTGTGCGGGCTCCCATAAGACAAACACAACAGCTCACTGATGGGCCTGGATGAAGACATCAAAATGTACAGTCTCTTCCAATTATACTAAGCATTCTCTTCCCGATGTTTCCTATTCTTAAACTACCATCTTTCTTTGTATTTATTCTTGTTTCTAGCAATATAGGTGTATGACAGAAAGATGCTAACCCTCGGTGTCTCCAAAACATGGACATAACACACTCCATTGGTAGTCACTTTATTTGTGTTGCATTGTTTGTGCTCACAACTGATGTAGGAGACAAAGGTGTTGAATAGTTCGTAAAGCACAAAGAGAATGAACTCGGTTGCCGGTGATATATGAAATGGTAGTCCCGCAGGGTGTGGTTGCTGAGAACATTCATATTATATCGACGTTATGGGATATTTTCACAGTTTAGGATACTCATGATTAATGCTGTGTGATTGGATGATATGAATGGGAAAAGACACACACACACACACACACACACAGAGAAAGAGAGAGAGAGAGAGAGAGAGAGAGAGAGAGAGAGAGGGAGAGAGAGGGAGAGATTGTTGTACATCTCCTAGTAAGGATCAAATTGACTAAGTGATTTATTTAAACACTTTAGTTATTTTTTCATAGGTTCATATTCACCATTGGAGACATTTTATCTGTGTGTCTATCCTCAAGGTTGAGCCATGTGACTCCAATCTTCAGAAATTTCACTATGGTCTCTATATTGTTTTTGAGAGATTGATTATGGTTGTAGTCTCCTAGATGTTTTTGTGACTCCAAAATTTATCATACGGTGTATTTTCCTAGCCAACTGATTAATCTAAATGACCAACATGTGCTTGTTTGCATCTATCAGGAGTGCTTTGGTATGTACATAATTTAGTTCTGGATGTCCGGTGATGACCTTCACAAGATCATTTTTTAGTCAGATGAAAACATGGCCATTTAGAGAATCAGAATTTCTTTTCCGGGCAAAAATCATGTGGTGGTGGTTATGGCTGTGCTTCGCCGGCAGATGCATGACAAGTTTCTTTTTCTTGAACGAGGTTAAAACCCTGGCCTCTGCGCCATATAATGCACACAACCATCATGTGCATAATAACTGGCTTTAAGTCAGCGCCACATCTTCGTCTTTTCTCATTGATCTAGGGATTGAACTGTGATATCTATTTACTACTATATTGAATAATTAATGAATCCATCTCAAACTCTTTCTGACCTCTGAAAGAACTAAAATTATAAAATATATTCTATAACCAAACTTTCATAAGTTGGGAAGACTAAGCAAGGCTCATGGAGTAGATTTTTTTTTGAAAAGGAGGATAACCCCCGGCCTCTGCATCACAACGATGCATGCAAGGCTCATGGAGTAGCTAGATCAATCCAAATGATCAGGCCTCATAGAAACTACCAAAAAAGACATGTTGTTGGCCCGAAATAAATTAAGCACCGTCCATGGAAGACGGTAAGGAAAAAAAGTCTTCCGGCCTCCACATTCTCAGATGGGTTTAACTATAGTTTCATGAAAAAGATGCCCTATATGAATGCTGAACATATCAAAAGATAAAAAAAGAAGACCAAGATCAATATTTGTAACTGGCCTAGTGACAGTCAGTTTTCTCCACACACCAGCAAGTCAAAACATGCCTTAACACACAACTACAGTGCTCCTACACAACACCTTGAAGGGGCAAACACTACAGAGACCACAATCGTTCGTTATACTTGAGAGGACATGTACGCTCTTCTCAACCAATCGAACGGCATATGTTTTCACCATTCCAAGTCTCTCTTTCCTGATACCAAGTCCTATTGCCCTTCTCTTTCTTTATTTGTGCTAACTAGTGGGTAGCTTGCCATATATGTATAAATGCACTTGCATTTACTCTATGTTGTGGTCCTTTGAGAACATTTATTTTCATTCAAATAACTCCAGGATATATTTTCGGTGCAAAGATATAGACCAATGCATTTAACTGTTGCAAACCTATATATTGTACCCAAAGTTTGAAGGAACTTACTTTTTACACGCTCGGCATCTCCACAAAGAAGCATAATCAACTCTTTCTTTTCTCTAGAAAATATATTCAACTCTATCGCCTAAATCTCGTTTGGAAGTGGAGCAGCATTTTCAGCGAGTCTACTGCTATGCCTTGGCTGATTAGTGTCCCTTTCTACCATCCTTTTGATTTTACTTCCTTAGAGCAAGATGCATGAATGGTATGAACTGAGATGTAAAGCAAAATGGATGACATACACCGCGCCATTATCTAAAACACAATGGTTCATGTATATAAAATAAGATAACTGATCATAAATGTCACTTTCTCAAAATAACATTTTAAGAAGATATTTTCATGAAAAAATAAGATATTTTTGCGTGAAGATATATAACCTAAAACCGAATTGTTCCCAAAATTGAGATATTAAGAGCTAAAAAAGGGGATTCAATTGTTGATTACACAATGCGAAAAATTGCAACAATATAGAGTATGCACCCACAACGTCTCAAAAAAGAAAAATGGCATCCATCCTCATGGTCTTCTGTATTAACAAACAACAAACTATATAAGCTGTAATCCTTCCCATTCTCTCCCTTGCTATTTGTTTTGTCTCTTTTTAGTTGTGTGGTTTCTATGTGTGCCATTGTGGCGCTTTTGTGATGTGTCTTTTTCATGAGTGTGTTCCTTTACATGTTCTTTCTCCCTCCTATGTTGCATGGTTTCATTTTATGCTATTTTAATTCGCGGGTGCCGTCATGACTGGTACGGCACTCACTTCCATTCCTGTCTTTGCGTGCGATTACATGGATATTGTCATCTTGTACCTGGATGTTCAGAGCAGCCTTCCCTCGCACGAGAGTCTCGCTGCATCGTTGGTTGCTCTATTTCGCGTATTTGTCTTTGGTAGTTGCACGACATGTTGTCTACTCAAAGGGCTGAGTTTCTGATGGGATGTCTTCTGTATGGTATGGGACATGTTCGAGTTTGTTACTCTACTGGGCCGCAAGAGATTTGTGTGCGCTTACTGAGCTACACACTACACTGACTACCTGGGTTTGTCTTAGGCTACAAGCTCCCATTTTCAAGTAAAACATAAGTGCATAGGCTCTGTGTGGTTGCATGAACATGTCCAGGGTTGGCTCTGCATGTACGCTCCCCTCAACCAGCTGAGAAAGCTTTTTCACCCAAGCAATGAAATGCACAGAACAACATATTTTCCCACCATCCCAAGTCTCTTCTTCCTGTTGTCGCCTATTTCGAAGTTCTCTATGTAGCCGTACCTTAATTTTACATATGCATGTGTGTTGCTACTTGCTGGCCAGCCTGTTGCTCTTCTCTTGCCTTGTTTGTGCTGACTGTCAACTAGTGGGTAACTTGGTATTACTAAACAGTAAAATGAAGCTACCCACGCCCCTCCACAGCAGTTTGACGTTCCTGGCCGTCAGATCGCAGTACCAACGCTCCGGATCTAACTGTCATAGCGATCAACTTAGCCGGGCCACTACTCCGTAGGTCGACCTTGGGATCCTCTCGTTCTTTGGGCCAACTGACCCGCAATGGCCCAAAAGGAGAACCGCATGTACCGTGCATTCCCTGCCTCTCCATCAAAAAGTGCTTTCTTCTCCTCCGCCACCGCCGCCGCCGCCGCGGAACGTGATGTCATCGTCCAACCTGCTGCTTTCCACTCGTTGTCCAACCTGCCTAGGCGTGAGCGTCGTGCGTTCCTCTCCATGCCCCCACCAGCCTCGCGTGCTCCTCTCTCCGGCGGGCTAGCGGAGCTCGTCCCCATGAAGTCATCCAGTCGACGGCGCCTACCTACAACATCTAGAGATGGGGACAGCGAGCGTGGAGCTCCACACACCGCCACCACTGTTGCGACCAGTCCGAGCTCTCCCGTAGGTTCACTAATTTGCCGGCCTGAGGTTACAACGATAGCTCCCGAGCGTGGACCTCTTCCTTGACCCCTCCCTCCTGGTACTGCCTCACCACCACGAACTCACTATCTGCTGCGCTTGACACTGTTCCTCCCATGACAAGTCCTTTCCCGTGCGTCGTTGATAACATGAGCATCTTCCTTGAATTGGTTGATACACAGCATCTTTGGACTAACTGGCCGGTCCATTTGTTTGTTTAAGAGTTGCTAATAATATGGATTTGATGTTACTTCACATCTTCTGATAAAAAATAATACTCTAATATTTTCCAGCTTTTGTGCATCATCAAGTGGCTCCATTGGTGTAGATTTGAGCTGGGCTCTAAGTTATTCTGCATATCCCAAAAGTTATAGCTGCAGCTGAAATTATACACAATACTACGTGGCATCACATTCACATCAACTTATCAACAGGCATCATTTTCCTTTTAGCTAGGAAAAAATAATACTCTAATATTTTCCAGCTTTTGTGCATTATCAAGTGGCTCCATTGGTGTAGATTTGAGCTGGGCTCTAAGTTATTCTGCATATCCCAAAATTTATAGCTGCAGCTGAAATTATACACAATACTACGTGGCATCACATTCACATCAAGTTATCAACAAGCATCATTTTCCTTTTAGCTAGGAAGCACCATAGAATTGTGGACACCAGTAGCATCGTTCTCCATAGATATTACAGTGGTAATCATGTCCATGTGCTCTACAGTTGATCATGCATTTAGTTATTCTTTAATGTAGCATATAAATTGTGATGGTAAGTTTGCGGTGCGATTTCGTATTTCCATGTCGCACCTATAAATGATAACGTAGATTCTGCAAAGACTGAAACAAGCTTGCCAGATATAACTTTCCTGTCACATTTCTTTCATCTCACCAAAAATCACGTTCTTACTTCCAAGTTGCACTTCCATGATTGGAAAATCATTATGCACTTCAGTCGTAAATCATTTGATATTGAAAGCTATAATAGCTTATTGACAGGATCTACCTTTTATGGACTTCTCTACTTCTAAATGTGATTATGTTTCTGCACTTTGTAAATCACTTACGATTCCTTCTTGTTCTTTTGTTTCTATAGGTATACACCCGAGAGGCAGAAGAACAGCAGGTGTGTCTTCGGAGTAATTTGCTTCAGTCATGTTTCTGGCTATGGTGTTACCTACCTCTTAACTTTTCTGTAAAATTCATCTGATGTAGGTATGCATGCCATTACTACAACCAGGCACAAGTCTTTGGCATTTTGCTTTCCTATACCTTGCATACTACGAGGCTGTTGGTACCTTTTTCTTTTGCAATAAGATGGTATCAGCGTGTTATTAATAGAATCCTATTGTCCAAGGTAAGGTCCGTAAGGGCCACTTAATGTAAGTAAACTACCAAGTAATCAAGTGTCGTGCGTCTTCCATTTTTCAATGCTAATAGCACATTTCTTGCTGCCCTAGGAACTCCATATGTGACATCAATAGCATGATATTAGAATGGATATTTTTGGTATCTGATTATGAATAATGATTTGCACAAAATACTTCAAATTTGAAGCTTGTAGTCTCAATGGAGCAAGTGCACACGGCATCTGAGGCTCTCCTTCATGCCTGGTTGCTTCAGGATGAGAGGATTAATAGAGTCGAGTACGCAGCAGCAGCAGCAAGACCACTTTCCAATCTTAAAATTCAGAAGCTTTGCTTGGGACAAACGTGTAGAATGGGCCAAAAAAAATGTTAGTAGCAAGTTTCTTTGTTCAATAATGTACTTTAATCAACTTGTATGCCAATTTCACCGAGGGAAAAAAAGCTTGTGAACTTATCTTCAAAAAAAGATTTTTCATTGAACTGGTGCAGTTAGATTTTCTATGGGATAATTAATCAGTATATGTGTACTCTCTCCATTTCGAATATAAGTCTTTCTAGAGAATTCAATATGAACTACATATGGATGTGTATAGACATATTTTAGAGTGTAGATTCACTCATTTTGCTCTGTATGTAGTCTATATTGGAATCTCTAAAAAGACTTATATCTAGGACGGAGGGGTACTATTGTTTTCATTGTTATTAAACATGCTTGTGTATATTTATTTATGGAACTATCAAAGTTACATACTTCTCATTTGGAGAAGACGATCTGATCACCACAATCAGGTTTAAACTTTCCCCTTCAGTGCCGATTTTGTGCCAATCACTCAGAAATTTATTGATAGAGTTATGTTCTACACTTGTGTCTCTTTGGTATTAAAAAAATATGGGAATCCCATTTTGCTTACTGACAAATGTATATATCGGTATTTATATGAGTCTGATTTTCATGTTTTATGTTTCATTTATTTATGAAAATTTCTGTCATGTTTTATATAAATGGACGAGCGCGCCAACGCGCGCCATCATGGTCTAGTAGGAGAGAAAAGCGGGTGAAAGCCACGAGGCACCGAGAAAACCTACTTACCAATCCTATATATTTATAAATTGACAGGCCTTTAATCTACATTGTGGTTGTCTGAGAAAAGCAGTGAAAGCCTTGGAGCACAGAGAATGCAACCTTTGTAATCACACGGGCTGTAAAAGCTGACTGGAACTCTAAAATCACTCATGTACCTACAGCTAATTGAAATATAAGAAAAGTACCTACCTGCTCCGATGCACGCAGTAGCTAGTTTCCTTTTTTGTTTCATGGTAATACTTGTCTAATTTATATCATCGAGGTCATTGTACAAGTCATGTACAGACCAACCTGGCAAAATTGAAACTGCAACAAAACGTTAGGCTTTCCCCAATGAAACACCGATCAAGAAAGAAAATTATAATCAAGACCGAAAGAAACTTCCACGCTTAACACCAACGTTCGTCATCTACCACAAGCACGACCATAGTAGACACCAAAGGTGAAAATTACAGATCACCTCCTCACTCAAATTTGATGCGGCTCCATGGTTGCTATGCAGCTTTGCGGACCTCCAAGATGGTTGACAAAAGGCTTAGCCATTGCCAAGGAACAAATTAGACTCGGGCAACACCCCGGACACACCATTAAACTCTAGATCTGGCACCCCCCACGACTAAGATGTCAGAAGAGGAAACCATACCTTCTTGCCACGAACCATGAACCCAACACATGATCCACCATCTTTGACATGCTGCTGATGCAGACTACAATCTGCATCCACTCCTGGACTATCTCCTAAGTTCCCCGCTGGTGCTGGAGCAAACACCGTCGCGACGGTAGAGCCCGAGGACACAAGACCACCAAGAGGATGTTGTCTCTGCCATGCCATCCTTACTTGAACAGACCGGTTTCCAAATCCAACCCCAGCCATAGGATGAATCGCCCTCATTGGGGAAGGTTCTGAAGATTTTTTTATTCAGAGCCGCCATAGCCACCGCCAAAGCGAAGACGATGAACAACCCAAAAACCTAAGCTACTAATACGTAAAACGATCCATGCGCGGTGATCCGGTGACCCCCTTACCATTGTTGGAGGATGGCGGCGGCAAGCGAGATCGCTTGTTAAGCGGCGTTGGTCTTAGTAGCTAGCTTCCCTTACAAGTCGCAAGCCAGTTAAGCATGCTAGTACACCTAAAGGTATTGGGCTAGTGCACCCCGTATGTACGTCCAATCACATCAAGTACAGGCTGAGCTGCAGATCAGCTGGACGAGCTAGGCGACGACGATCGGTGACAACTAGGCCATATACATTCGTCACGATGATGCTTAAGCATGCTAGTACACTTGCTCGGGGTTAGGATGCAGCGCAACATTAGCCCCTAGTGCACAGCTCATTGGTAATCTAGTGTTGAGGGCCTCCACCACTAGAGCCCGTGTGGCGAGCTTACTTGATGAAGAATTGGACCGTGTGTCTTAAGGAGGAAACTGCATTGGGACTCAACACACTGATTCATTCATCGGTAGGGCAATATGTACAGTTTACAGAGAGCCATCATTGAGCCATCGTTCACCACTATCGGGGGAATCGTGGCGTACAACTTGACCATCTACAACTGCTGTAGTGGGCTACAATACGTACAACCTATCAGCAAGGTAGACGACGTGGCGGCCAAGACGGTGAGAGCATCCGGCAGGTCGGAGAGCATAGTGGCGGCCCTCATGCACAGTGCATATTGGCATGTCGAGGCATCGTATCACATTGTACCTCTCCTGCTCATGACACTGAGTGTTCTTTTCCCGACATCTCTTATTCTCAAACTAACATCTATTTTCTCTTTCTTATTTGTTGCATTGCTTTCACCAACAACATGTGTATCCACGTCTCGGTGTATGCAAGAAAGGTGTTGAATAGTTGAATCTCAATGCAAATGTGTAGAGTGCGTCGTGAAACATGTAGATAATGAATTTGATTGCTGGTGGTATATAAATATGAGTCATATTGAGTGTGGTTGTTGAAAACTTTGATCTTAGATTGAATTCATGATAGTATAGTTTTGCATAGAAAGAGCTTCATAAGAAATTGTTGTGGTGCATGTGATTAGATGAAATGAGCGCAGAGGGACAGAGAGTGAGTGAGTGATTGCTTTGCTTTTCTTTTTCCAGGAAAAGTGGTAGACCGAGGAACAGAGCGAATGCTTGTTTTGCTGGTCCTAGACGTATACGTATGTTCTTCTTCCATGGTTAAAAAAATGTTAATGAAATTACATATAATCATTTGGCCATTTATCAATACGGGATGTTAACAGAAGACTGTTTATCAGTAAAACTCAAGCCGTGTGACTACATTCTTCAGCAACCAGACTGGGATAAATGTGCTTGTCAGCTGTGCTTAAAGTTGTACTAAAGATGTGCCAAATAATTTGGATCAGAGGGAGTACTATGGATGTCTTTTAGGTGAAAAAACTTACATTTCATTTCATACATATATAAGTACGAAAACCTAATCACAAAAACTAAACATAAATATGTTAAGTCGAGTCATCCATGTAGTCTCATCTCACGGCCATAGGTAGCTTGATCAAGACCTTAAGCGGAGTGTTTGTGGCTTGAGCATGAAAATTCATAAAATCATCATAAGCATTTTGTTATTGAAGAATATCGTATCTATCACTAAGTAAATGTTCCATATTAATAAAATAGAGTTTGATCCATGGTGGATAGCGTGAAAAACACCACATCAGGCTACAACATTTCCAGATGCATTGCCATCTAAAACTGGGAGCCTAGAGTTCACACGGTCCGCTCCTCGGTCGCTCCCTCGAGCGGCCAGGAGCGCAACCTAGCCGCCGCCAGCGCCACATCCAGCCGACCCTTCTCCCCTTGCCTCGCCGGCAGGCGTCGCCGGGCAAAGCCCGTGCGGCTTGGCGGCGGCGTGGCCCTCTCGTCCTCCTGGTTGGAGTGGCACGGCACGGGCCGACCGCTTCGAAGGAGCTCGGGCACCTTGGCGTCCGGGGCGGCATAGCGAGGCAGCGCAGGTGGTGGGGCGAGCACGGTGGGGCTTCGCAGGTGGCGGGGCGGCGCGGCGAGGTGGAGGGGCGGTACAGTGCTCAGACGAACGTCGTGCGCGTGCGGGAGGGGTGGACAAGCGCGGATCCGACGCGCGCGGGCTTGCACGATGGCGTGAGGTGACGCTTGAGCTCGGGCGGCGCTGCGGTGATTCGGCAAGGGAGCGGCGTGGATGCGCAAGGGACCTAGTTGCCCAGATTTGTCTGCAGCTCGGGTGGGAAGGATGCGCTCGTGTGGCGAGGGCGGACAGGGGCTTCCGACGGTTGCCGGGAGAGGTGAGGCGTGTCGCGTGCGGTGGTTTCGGCTGCGAGTGGAGCGGTTGGTGTGGCACTTGTCGCGGGTGCGTGAAGGGCCTGGGAGGCGTGGTCGGCGTGGCTCAGAGGTGTCGCGGATCTGCTGCTAGGAGGTCACGAAGGGTGAAGGTTGTCAGATCTGGCCGGATTTGACTTCGGTGGCTCGATGGAGGGCTTGCTGATGCATGATGTGCGGGGCTCAAGAAGCTGACCCAGGCGAAAGTTTATCTCCAGCGTGTCCGAGGCCAGCAATGGCAACGCTTTCAAGCGTCGTTTCCTTCTTGTTGGCATCGTCGAGGCACTCTCAGCTCCAGTCTTCACAGCTTCGGGAGAAACCCTAGATCCATGGAATCGGACGATGACGGTGCTCTAGTATCGTATCTCCTCATGGGGGCTTCGTCTTTGGAGCTAGGCATCATCAAGCAGGACCGCTGGAAGTTGGTGGTGTTGGCGTCAAGACTTTTGTGGCAATGGGCGTGTGCGATGTCAGAGACGCGGCATTGGTTGCGGTAGTCAGCTCTTCTTCGGCCTGTTCGTCGGACTACCTCGGGTTGTTTTGTTGCGGTGAAGTCGGAGCTTCGGTGGCGGGGCGCTGTGGCGATGATGACAGGCATCAGGTGGTCTGTTCGATGGTCTTCTGCGGCGCCAGCCTTGCATAGTTCTCCTTCGGAGCCATCTTTTAGAGTTGGAATTGTGTTGTCCTTGCCGCGGGTGGCTGAGTTTGGCGTGTGGTTTCTTGTGTTTCACACAGCTCTACGGTGTGGGTGGGGTCGACATTTGTCTTCGGAGAAGTCGGAGTCGCTTACTCGGAGATTAGGGAGGGCGATGAGGCCTGTTGGGGAGAAGTGATGACGATGACACCGGTTTGTGATGTTGACGAGACCCTCTATGTGAGGTGTGTGGTATTATGAGTGCCGCGGTTTGTGATGGTTTTCGCCTGGTTTTCGGTTTATTAACCGGGCAACTCTCTTCTACTTTATTAATGAGATGAGGCAAAACTTTTGTCTCCATTTCAAAAAAAAAAAAACACCACATCTCTCTCTCTCTCTCTCCATACAATCACGTGCAATCGTACTATACAGAAAATATTTTGGTAAATTATTACCCCCTTCATCTCAAAATAAGTGTCGTTGATGTAGTACAAAGTTAGTACAACTTTCTACTAAATTAGTAACACTTATTTTGGGATGGAGGGAGTATTAGATACCGGTTTTTTGCAGCTGCACCCAACGAACCTAACAATTTATTTGCCACCGCTAATCAAGTACTTTCTCTACAAGATTCACATGTCATTTCTACACATTTTGGGTTCTCTCATTTGACCGACTATTGGTCTAAACAATACAAGGAAAAAATAATTTACATATAACCACCTCGAGTTTGTTGTTCCATATGCTCTAGAGTCACTTAGCATGACCAGCTTCCACATCAACTATTACAAACAAAATTGCACGAAAAATGTAAAAGAAAGTTAATTAGTTGGAGAATAGGAGATCCTGGGAAGGGAACATTTATTAAGTAAGGGTTTCTATTTGCTTTCCCGAGTCGTCTCTCCCGAGTCGCCCCCGTGCGGCGGCTGGGAGGCCCCCAGATCCCGTCACCCCCAACTCCCCCTCTCGTCCTCCTCCTCCCCCGCCGTCGCCCGAGGGCGCGGCCAGGACAAGCCTTGCCGTCGTCGGCGGCGGCGGGGACTAGGTGCCCTCCCGCTCGTGAGGAGCTGGCGCGGGTCGGAGCGTGGCGTGCGGCCGAACGTCACGACGGGGGCTGGCGGCGCTCCGGTGATCCCATTCCCCATGGCAGGCGGCTTCAAGATCTGGGGCGCCACGGTTGCCAGGCACGGCGGCGGCGCGGCCGGATCCGGGCTCAGGCGTGAGCTTGGTCTCCGGATCACGGTTGGCGCGATGGCGAGTGCGACACGTCGGCAGCTGGACGGATCTGCAGGATTCCATCTTTGTCTGGTCCTTGACAACCCGGACAACTCCGGGGGAAACCCTAGATCCCATGGGATCGAGCTCTTGCGTCGTAGTCCCTCTTCAGGGCATCGTTTTGGAGTTTGCTACGGTCGAAGGAACGAGCGAGGCCGGTGCCGTACGCCCGGTGGCGCAACTATCGATGAAAATCGCGCTGACTACGGTCATGGCGGACAATGGTGGCGTCTTTGATGTCGTTTCCTTGTCGAGGCATCATTGTTGCAGTTGGCGTCATCAGGCTCAGGATGCTCTGGGGGAAACCCTAGTTCTGTGTATCCCGGATTAGACGATGATGGCGTTCTTAGTAGCGCTTTCCCTCATGGGGGCATCGTTTTGGTGTCGTTGATGGTGTCGGATCTCGATGGCATGGTGCTCTGGAGATTAGATGTCTGATGTGCGATGATGGACTCGCGCAGGAGGTCGACATTGTCTGGCGTCATGGTGGCGTCGGTGGTAGCTAGACCGGGCAACGTTCGTGCAGCAGTACAGCTCTGAAGATGGATTGGTGGCAGGTGGCTGTGGCGGCCTCATACCCGGCAGGCGTCCAGGTTGAGGAGCACGCCGGACTGGTGGGTGCCCATACCCGGCAGGCGTCCTGGTTGGGACCTCAGGTCTTAGATGTTAGGTTTGGCAGCGAAGTCTGTTTGGTACTAGGCCCAGACTATCAGCATCCCTTCATCAATTGGATAGGAGTAGCAACAATTTTGTTGCCAAGACGGTGGCTTTAGTGTTACTGTTGTATGACTTTGTAAGGTCTTGTGTGAATAATTAATAAAATGATTGCATGCATCGTACAGGCCGGGGGTCCTCCTCCATTTTTAAAAAAAGAAGTGTTGTACGACGGAACAAATTCCTAAGTTTATTAAAATGTAATAATGTTAATTCTGTAAATAGTGCGGCGACTATCTTTTGTCAATGATGACAATTAATGATTTCCATAATGTGGTCTCCATAATTCGTGTAGGCTTTGCCATATGTACTTGGGCAACTTGTTGTTAGTTTGTTTATTGACTATGATAAAATGCGTTACTAAACTATGATACATCGTAATGCATATGATCGAATATGTACATTCTTGTTGTTGGTTATACCTTTACTCATGGTGGATGTAGCTGCGGCAAGAGGCGGAATTTGACCGTCATAAATACAACATCTAGTTATGGCTGGCGAGTGGACATGCGCGCCACTGGAGGTGCTCTACCAGTGGCGGGTGCGTGCCCGCCACTGATGGGGTAGTAGCAGTTTCATTGATTTTGTGACTAGGGCAGTTTCATTAATGCTTTCAACCGACTTTGTGCCCTCGACAATCTTGAGTATCACCTTGGTGATCTCGCCCCCACAGATGTCCCAATGGCGTTGGAAAAAGTGTGCATGGGACCCATCCGGACTAGGCGTTTTTATAGGGAACATTTGAAAGAGTGTCTGTTTGACTTCCTACTGACTGTAAGGCCTGTTGAGAATATCATTCATAGCTGGTGTCACCTTGCATGGAATTGTATCTATGGCTTCTTCCATATTATGAATCGAACAGATGGCGGCGATAAAGGAAAATCCTATATGACACACTTTGTGTCAAGCTGTAGAGGGTTCGCACAGGATTCACGAGCGAGCGACGCGATCTAGGCCGGCCCGTTAGCGGTTAGCCTAGCTATGGTTTTCTCCGGTTTTCCTTTTCCCTGTTTTTCGTGTCTGTTTTTTTATTTTTGTTTTAATATTTATCTTTTCTGATACTTTCTTTTTTTATTTTCTTTCCTTTTTCTGTTTCTTTCTGCAAAAATACGCAAATTTAAAAATGTTTAAAATTCAAAATTG
Organism: Aegilops bicornis; assembly: GCA_021605145.1. Taxonomy (NCBI): domain Eukaryota; kingdom Viridiplantae; phylum Streptophyta; class Magnoliopsida; order Poales; family Poaceae; genus Aegilops; species Aegilops bicornis. Next base: position 15,055,582 of record CM038675.1, read on the forward strand.
TTCGGGTTGTAAAACAATTGTGTTTTCAAAAAAAATGTTCACAAATTTGAAAAAAATGATAGTGTTTTCAAAATATGTTCTCAAATTTAATTTTTTTTTGGGTTTTCAAAATGTTCATAAAGTTGAAAATTATCAGGTTTCCAAAAAAAATTCGCGTTTAAAAATTATTTGTAATTTCAGAAAATGTTCATGTTTTCTAAGATAATGTTAACAATGTGAAAAAAATGATCGTGCCTACAAAAAGTGCTCACCATTTCAATATATTGTTCAAAATTTCAAAAAAATGTTCTTGTTTTATATAACGTTTCGTTTTTTATATTTGCTCAGAATTTCAAGTAAAATTTGTTTTGGATAAAACATTCAAGAATTTCAAAAAATGTTCTCGTTTTCATATTTGTTCACCATTTTAGAATAATATTCATGTTTAAAAAAGTTCGGGGTATCAACATTTTGCTAGCAATTTCAACAAATATTCTGATGTTTTAAATTTTGTTCGCCATTCAGAAATATCATATAATAAAATTTTGTTCACATTTGTATTCAAAAGTTGAGTTTTATCTTTTTTTTCTGAATTTAAAAAATGTTCCTGTTTTCCATTTTCGTTAAAAAAATGAACTGCTCACTACCTCAGAAAGTATTCGGAAATTTTGGAAAAACAATTCATGTGTGTCGTTATTTGTTCATTTTTTTGTGAAAAATTTAGCTTCTGGAAAATCGCACTTTTGAAAACTGTTCAAGATTTGCAAAATATGTTCGTGTTTCATTTTTCAATAGGAATTACAAAACATCCTCAGTTTCCCCAAAAAAATTGGAATATAAAAAAATTGCTCGCAATTTTCAAAAAATGGTTTCTAAATCTCAACGACGCTACATATTCTTATAGCTTTTTGCACCTTAATGTCAGTTCGCCTCGTTTGGTGTGGTGGCTGATTGGTCGCTGGCGGTGTGTGAGGTTGAGGGATCGAATCCTGGCATGTTGTGCTTAGTTTTGTGTAGCGCGATAAGAAACGAAACAACAAGCGGGTTGGTGGGCCTGCCCAGTCATGCGTCAACCCTGTGCATCCAACTCCTGTTGACGCAACCAAATGAAGAAAAAGACCCAACTAGGAACGTTCTTCAGAGGCTAGGGCCACCAGGGGCGGAGACAGGGGGGGGGGGGGGGCAGGGGCTAGACCCCCAGTAATAGTGCTTTGGAGCCCAGACATATTAGCCCATAGTTCTTCGGTTAAGTTCTGCACGTACACATATTATTGATTGACGTTGGCAAAACCTTTTTTTAAGGCTTGGCAAAACCTATTTGGCACCGGTTTCCTCGGTTTTCGGCTAACCGGCGCCTGCAGGGGCGGCTGGTTGGGCTCGGCCCAGTGGCTCTACTCCTTTTTATGTTAAAAAGGAAACAATGGCAGCGCCGAATAGGATTTGAACCTGCGACCTCCGCACCAACAAGCTGGTTGGTGTAACCACCGCACCAACAAGCGAAGTCGTGGTAACTATTAATCCTATTCTTCATTTATTCGATACATTTTCCCTTTTTCTTTTTTTTTGTTTCTTTTTGGTTTCTGCTCTTTTTTTTCTTGCTTTTTTCCTTGACCGAATGTGTTATCCACAAAATACGTGATATTTTTTCAAATCAATGAACTTTTTTTAACTTCTTGAACTTTTTTTAAAATCCATGAACTTTTTTTAAATTTCGATGAACTTTTTTGAATTTCATGAACTTTTTTCAAATTGGATGAACATTTTTTTTCAATTTTTTCCGAACTTCTGTGAAAAATCAATGAACTTTTGTCAAATCGATGAACTTTTTTCAGAATCCATGAACTTTTTTCAAATTTGACGAACTTTTCTTCAAAATCAATGAACGTTTTTCAAAAATCCATGAACTGTTTTCAATTTTTGTGAACTTTTTTAAACTTTGTTAAAAAATCCATGAACTTATTCTTCAAATTCAATGCAATTTTTCCCAATTTGATGAATGTTTTTTTAATTTTGATGAACTGTTTTTAAAATTGATGAACTTTTTGTTTGAAAATTGATGAATTTTTTTCCAGTTTGTGAACTTTTCTTGAAAATTGATGAACTCTTTTTGAAATCTATTAACCTTTTCAAATCGATGAATATTTATTGAAAATAGATGAACTTTTTTCAAAACTTATAATTTTTTTAAATTGAATATATCTTTTTCAAAAACTATGACCTTTTTTCAAAGTTTGATGAACTATTTTTAAAAATTGGTGAACTTTTTCCAAATTTGTGAACTTCTTTGAAATCGTTGATTTCTTTTTCTAATTCTTTGAATTTGTGTTTTTTTAAATCTGCGAACTTTCAAATTCTCTTCACATTTTCTTTTTCGAAACTCACGTTTTCTATTTTCTATATGCACTATATAGCATGGCTATGTGTACTTCTTAAACTGTTTACACCCTCATGATTTAGTGAAGCCTGTTTGGCTTGGTGGTTTGGCAACACGCACCGGAGGTGAGGTCGTTGGATCAAATCCTCGCGAAGAGATGGTTTTTTTGCGCTATTAATGAATTTTTGCCGTCCTACCTGTAGTGGAATGGGCCAGCTCGAAGCCGGCCCAACGAAGGAACGTGCAGGCGCCAAGTTACCTAATCGGCGCTGAAGGCGCCGACTAGGGGTTCCCTTGACGTTCGCCTATGCTAGGTTTTCTTCGAGTAACAGACATGGCGAGCCTCCCCGCCGGTCACTGTCTTACCAGTGAACTGCGGTTGCTGCACGCCGGTACAGGTCTACCAGCCGATCCAATTGCCCAAGGTCCCCGCCTGTCTGAATTGAATCTCCGATACCAACGGTTCAAGCGTGACGGCATGACTCTAATCTAGCCTGACTCCCAAGGTATACTACAATACGATAATTTTACAGGTAGTTATACAAGCCATTAGATGGAATTACCTTTTTCATCAATTGCGAACTATATAAGTATGTGTCCGATAATTGAATCACTAGGATTGCATAAAGCACGGAGGAAGATACCACCAAATTATTCAAGTCGTTCGTTTCATCCTCCAACTATACCATTAAAAAATGTAAATCAATGGTATATATAGCAAGCAAATAACTACAAAACGTGGTTTAGATTATTGATGACTTGTTCGATGGCCCTTGTTGACATAGATCTCTAGCCAAAATAGTAAAAAAAAAAAACTATTTTCACTTGCAAAACCTATCCACCGCAGTTTAACATTAATGCTATATTAAGAACAAGTATCTCTTGTAGAGTCATGGTACGTTCTTCACCCCCCTATGTTCAATTCCTGGCTCCGCCCCTAGGGGCCACCCCTTGAATTATAGCTACTTTCTCTCCAAAAGTCTCAGCAGTTTAGTGACTCCCATTGTAGCCCACATGTTCCAAGTATTTTACATATTCCTGGTTATTCTCTTGTTCGGACCCATCTCGAATATTTCTCTTCATTGATTAACCTAGCAAATTCCTGGTCTATAACATGCATTTTTAAATCATTGCTTCCAAATCAGCCTTCAGTTTAGTCTTTCACCAATCAGATAATTCATTATTTTAGCCAGGGAGCCCTTAACGCTCCCTGGCTCCACCATTTTTGCGGCATCGCATGGTTCCACCATTTTCACATCTCAAGGCGTCCACCATACACTCACCATATGCCGCGCCGACACGGGCCAAGAGACATGGGAGTTGTACCTCATCTACCTCTCTGATCTGCTCCCCATTACGACAGGCACGAATGTCGACCATGTGACCCCGCTCGTCCGAAAGCACTAGTTTCTGCGCTGCATCTCAACGCGAGGAGAGATTCAAGATAATATACAAGGACGCTCAACGCCCTGAGATTGTATATGAAAAGGGAGACCAATGTGTGTCACACGCCATCGAAACAGGGACTTATACGTGTTTTTAGGTTAGAGATCGTTTTTGTTATTTCAGCAATAATTTGTGCATATTCATGGTAAAAATAGACCAGCAGTTGCATGTCATTTGCATGATCGATAGAGCCTACAGGTACAGTGGTACTTGTTCCTTCTGGTCCTCCAATGGCGTGCGTGTGATTTGAGGACTCAGGGAGTCAGGCAGCTCGGACGCTTTGGCAAATGGTAGAATTGTTCAGGTACGCCCACATATGAACAGACGCATGGACGGCGGCACTCACACGGGAACACATGCCCATGGGTATGCGACTGGCAGATCAGCATGCGAACTTGGAGCAGCCTGGGAATTTTCTCTTTGATCATGAGTGGGCCTGTGTGAATATGGGGGCACTACTTTCTCGGGGGGGCCTATCTCGATGCCTGATACAGCACACCCCACATTGGTGGGCCTGGACACTGCAGTTAGTGAAGTACAAGACATTTCAATCCTTCTCTGCATTCTCTTCCAGATGCTTCCTATTCTCAAACTAAAAAAACGCTTTCTTTTTGTTTATTCTTGTATTTTTTTCCACAATAGGTGTATGGGGTAAAGATACTAAACATCAGCGGCTCTGAAGCATGGACATGACACACTCAATTGGTGGTCAAAGCTATTTATTTGCATTGTTTATGCTCACAGTTGATGTAGGAGAGAAAGGTGTTTGATGGTCCATGAAGAAGGAAGAGACTGACCTCAGTTCGTGTGGATATATAAATTGGCAGTGGTGGAGGGTATTGGTTGCTGTGAACATTCATATCGTATCAACATCGGGAGATATTGATGACCAATGGTATGTGACTGGATGAAATGAATGGAGAGAGGAGTGATATGGTTATATTGTTTTCTGCTAATGATCAAATTAGTTGTGGGCTCTATTACAAAAAGTTAGTTATTTGTTCATGGGATTTGTATTCACCAACAGCTAGCGAGCTGTTTATATATGGTTTTCCTTTTTTCAGTCATCAAGGTTGAGCCATGTGACTCCAGTCTTACTTATGGTTGTACTGTTTACTTAGGGTTATGCATGTGTTTGTGAGTTGTACTTGAAAATGAGTAGGGATCAAACTTGCCTGCATGTCCACATAAAATATTTTTTGTCGTCATCAGTTTCTTTTCTAGTTGTGTCCATCAGCGTGAAATGCATGCTTTTCAGATGGCCTTAGAAGAAAAATTTTAGAGGGTGAAATACAAGCTTCTGTGATGATTGTCAAGCGCTTACGAGACATGCATGTGCCGAATGCACTTGCTGGAGCAAGAGAAGCCTCATCATCTCTCCTAGCTACCGGTGTCTACTCTATGACTTTGAAATCGCACACAATGCCCTCGTTCAGGATGATTGAGGCCAGGCCGCGGTCATTAGAGCCGTCGGTACCTTACCAACACTATCAATCCTTGGAAAAAGTAGTTCTGAAATAGTTTGATGACCTAGGATTTACTTCACTCCTTACTTGTAGTGAAATAATTACATGACATATTTCTGGGTGCAAGAAATAAACCATCGCATTTGTTTCTTCTAGTATGGCTCCTATTTCTACTTGTTAAATTACTGGAGATTTACGTGGGTCACAAAACTATGGAAAAGCATTTTTTCAATCCATGTATCTCCAGAAGCTCGTTAGGAGGTGGAGCAATATTTTCAATGGACTTTGCCTCTTCTCGGTTTAGATTGAACTGTGCTGAGTGCCTGATAGAAAGCTCACGGCAATGAGCCATACAATGAGTAACATGCTTGATTTTGGTAGTGGGCGCTAGTCGGCCACAAGAATTGGATCACAAAATGCTTTCTTACAGTGCATTTGGGGAAGTTCGATAAGATATTATTCTCTCTTAGGTAGAGAGAAGAATATCATGTCTACTTTTATTCAAATGTAGAGTGAAAGAAATGTTGAAAGGAGATGGCGAGGGAGTCTCGTGGATCGAGGAACCTGGCTGGCTACCATGTCCTAATTGGTCGGTTGAGAATGCGTATCTCTATGGTGTTATGTATGATCGCTTGGATCATTCGCTATTATATGATGTGTTGTTTGTTATACATGGATCAATGTTTATCATGAATATTTGATACCACGGGGGTGCAATTCATTAGCAACCTCGGGAGTATGTACGCAAGAGATGGACTCTGTTTTTGTTTTGTTTAGCAAGGAGAGGCTCCGAAATGTATGCATTTTTTACATTGGAGTCATGACACCAGCCTCCCTCAGGTTTAAGATACTATTTGAAGATGGAAATGGCCTGCTTGCTCAATTAGTCTGCCACGAGCTCCAAGTAATTGATGTTACATGCCTCGCTAATGCATACGGTAAAATAAGAATGCATGCTCACAGAATGGTGTCGCGGTGGGCCAACATGCCATTATTATACCGATACATGTTGTTCACTTGACTCCGCCAACTGATTCTTTCCAGACGCCTTTTATTCTCAAGCTAACTGCCCTTCTAATGGTTTTCTCGCAAGTAATGTATAAGAGGGTAGGGGTCGTGCAAACTATCAGCGACTCTCAAACATGGTGACAACACACTTAATCTGTGATCTTATATAAAATGTTTTGTTCTCGTACTGTTTCTGCTGATAGTTCGTGTATGTGAGAAAATGCATGGGCAAAACACACTCTTGTTGTGGTGGTTCATAAATTGTTTGTGTGGCTGGATTTGGTTGTTGAAAACATTTATTTCTAATCAAGATTTCGTGCCATAGTTCTGCACACCTAAAATGTCTTATATATGTTTACAGAGGAAGTACTACATATCAATAATGGCAGTCACTTGTGCATGTCCCTGAATCAGAGACGGAGACAGAGCAAGTGAGGGAAAGAGAGATGTGGTTACCCTACATACCAAGTATGAAACTACCCTATATGTTTTCAGACGTAAAACTGCCGAAGCCCCCAACACGCACTTTCAAGACATTGAGGATGCCAACAGTCAAATCAATTAAAACAATAAAAACAGTGATCCACGCCAAGCAGCCAACCTCGCCCTTGACAGCACCAGGACCCACAAGAATGGTGCTGCAAAAGCAAGGCCTTCGGGAAGGGAACAACACGCCGGCGCGGACATTGCCAAACCCAAGCAGGAAAAACTAGATCATGGATTTTCACTGTGGAGACCAAGTCCTAGCAAAATGCCAACCAACATCTTCAACAAAGAAACAATGTGAAAACATCGTCATTGTTAGGTACAGGCAATTAAGGTCGTACTTTAGATTTTCATGCCAGAGCTCGAGAGCGGGTGCTAGAGAAAGTACCTTGGTGCACCTCTGACAAGAGGAGTATGTGAGTGTAAGCCTTCCCCTGGTGTTCCTTGTTGGTCGTGTGATGTTCTGTTGCGTGTCAGAGGCGGCAACATGCAGTAATTTGAGAAATGACAAAGTAGTACCTCTTGTGGATGGACCTCTGCGCCATCGTGGTTTGTCACTCCTCGTGCAAGTTGTCATTGTTTGCTTAGAGGTAGTTGAGCTTGGTGGCATTTTTGTCAAACATGTTGTGGATGACCTTGATGGTCTCAGTGCACTGATCCAGTACCTTAAAGTCGATGTTCTCCTCGATTCACCCTTGAGTAGGTTGTAGATGTGCCACCTATTGATGTAGAGCTCCTCCATGGCTTCTACTCAACGCCGTAACCTGTGACGCGTGTAGTGGCAATGCCAGGCAACCCCAAAACGCAGGCTCTCAATACCATATTGTTAGCATCTCTCTCTCTCTCTCTCTCTCTCTCTCTCTCTCTCTCTCTCTCTCTCTCTCTCTCTCACACACACACACACACACACACACATATTTCGAGGCAATGAACTATATCGGAATCAAGATAAAGCTAGGGTTTACATGTGCATTTGTCCCATCCTCCCGACATGCGTCTTATTCATTCCTTTATATTGAACATACATTATCTATGCACATGTATAGTACTAGGGTCTGTGTATTTTGTACTGCCACGCCTCCTCTCTCCCCTCGTATATTTGTATTTCTTGGGAGGCAAGTAGATGCCGCCCCCTGTACCTATATATGTGTTCATGCACACAATAAATCATTGTCGATGCATGCAATCCCTACCTTCCCATCTAACATGGTTTCCGTTTAGCACGTGATCCTCCCTCGATGCATGCAATTCGTACTGTCCCCAACCCGCAGCCGCCCTCCCTCTCCTACCGCCCCTCCCTCTCATACCGCCCCTCAGATATACTCAGTTGGTCGAGGTTTTCACATTGGATTGATATGAAACGTGTGTGCCCTACAGAGGATTTTTGAGAGCCATCATATATACACTTCACTAAATCATTCTTCCTCTTCTTTTTCTTGAGCGCAACTAATCGTATGACATCATGCACCTGACAACATTTCAACTACCCAATTTGATTCATATTCACTAGTTGTAGCAGGCTTCTGTTCGCAAGCTCGGTCAAGTATCCCTCTGCCACTTCTTCTGGGTGAGGATGGCTTTGTTCAAACTATTGATAAAAGTCCAAGCTCAGTCAAGTATCCCTCTACCACTTCTACTAGGTGAGGATGGCTTGTTCAAAGTCCAACTTGTTCTGGGCGAGGATAGAAGGTAATGTGCCTTCGCGTGTGCCACCAAATGGCATTGCTGCTCATTGTGCAATTTCATAAAGCCTAATTTAGACTCAAATTTATTGAACTGGTTGGAATTACTGTATTTGGACTTCCTAGACCAGTTTAGTGCATCGGGGCTCAGACGGGAAGTGGTGGAGCTACGATGAAATAGTTGGCAAGATGGCCTAATAGAGAACACAAGGATTTACCCTTGCTACCTAGCTATGCTTTGGGTTGGGCGGCCCATGACCTAGTTTTGCTAGAGTATAGCTCTGCCATAGTGACCAGGGTCATTCTCTCCACTCTAATTGACTAGGTTGGCCCACAAATCATATAAATCTTTTATATCCAATCTTCCTTTCCCTTCTAAATGATCCCATTTCTTCACTCTTGCTCCCTATTCTCACTTCACCCTCTCTCCTTTGAGCTAGAACGACCACTGAATCCTCTCCGCCACCCCTCTAATCGACCCACACTCTTCGGTGGGTGACCTCACATCGATCTAGAGTTGGAGTTGTGGTTGTGCATGCACACACGTTGGTCTTTTCGGCCTAGGTGTTGCCACTCGCAAGCGTCCTCCTCGATGATGTAGGCGATGGCAGTGGCCTCAGCTCACTAACACAGTGGTCTTCCCTAGAGGCCCTCCTCGATGTGGTGCTCGGAACATGGTCATGATAAGAAACCGGGATGGTGGTGGTAAAACATGGAGGGGAAATTTGGGGGGTACAACGTCGCTAGTCAACAATGTGGTAACGTGTGACGTGAGGGGAGAGAGGTTCGAGCTTAACTTAGGAGGAGAGAAGTTCAACCAAGCTTTCTCATGACCGTGGATAGTGGTGTTTCCTTTTGTTTCTAGCACTAGGGCGACGAAATTGATCAATGGATTTTTTTGTTCATTATTTCGAATTTTTTATGCTCAGAAATGGACACTGTGGATTACATGAATCTTGTCAGCAAATATTTGGTTCAATATTAATATAATGAATCTTCAATATGTTCCAAAATATATCAACATCACTAACCTTAATCTAGGAAACCCCAAATCAGATTGGTGAGGATGGCTTACCATACACACGAGCTTCATCCCAAGGTAATTGGCGTCAAGTTAGTTTGATAACGCTCTTCGTCATTGTCTCCACCTAGGACTCATCCGGCTTCCTGTTCTCAACCCCCTCAACTCCATCCACTTGATCGACACGAGATGTATCATGTAATTAGGCTCTCTGTCACCGCCAATGTGCCCTCCTCCTCCTCCGTTATTGTTGACCACCTCGACATGACCAATCCCTGCATGCCACTCACCTTTGGAAAACGGAAGGACGTGGTCAGAATTGCTGCTCCTAATCTTACTAGGTCTTCATTGAAAAAAAACTACAAATGGATATTGCACACATGCAATGGTTGTCGGTCCAAAGCTAAGTCAACATGCCACGTCGGTGTCCAAATGGGGTGTTGTGACCAATTTCTGATATTATGGGAGAAGAATAACAAATGTGCTCATCTTTTGGGAGTTCTACGATTGTAGGTGCATTTACCACTTGTTTCCATAAATCCTGCAAAAAATATATGCCACACTAAATTTTATATAATCAAATCTAACAATGAGTAAGTAAAAACAATTCATTTGCTTTTTTTGCACATATAGAAAATAAATTATGCATACACAATGTATATGTATTCTAAAAAAGTGTTCACACAGTTATTTTATGATGTTCCGTTATTTAAAACAGCACTCCCTCCCCCCCCTCAAATCTAACAATGTATATGCCACACTAAATTTTATATAATCAAATCTAACAATGAGTAAGTAAAAACAATTCATTTGCTTTTTTGCACATATAGAAAATAAATTATGCATACACAATGTATATGTATTCTAAAGAAGTGTTCACACAGTTATTTTATGATGTTCCTTTATTTAAAAAGCACTCCCTCCCCCTCAAATCTAACAATGTATATGCCACACTAAATTTTATATAATCAAATCTAACAATGAGTAAGTAAAAACACTTCATTTGCTTTTTTTGCACATATAGAAAATAAATTATGCATACACAATGAATATGTATTCTAAAAAGTGTTCACACAGTTATTTTATGATGTTCCTTTATTTAAAAAGCACTCCTCCCCCCTCCCCCCTCAAAGCTCGACAAAAAACAAGTTGGGTAGGGTAGAGCTGAAACCCATAGGATCTCGCAAGCTACTCATTGTTCTCGCACACGGATAGCTAGCTTGCACGCACCCCTGTCCATGACTAGTTCTTTGGTGACACTCCCCCCCCCCAAATGCTCATGTAATAAAAAATGTGCTCACACATTTTATAAATATATGTTGTGTAATTTTAATAAGTTTTCATGTTTTAAAAAAACTTTGTTCAATTTTAAAAAGTGTTCACACATTTAAAAAAATACGTATACTTTTTTTGCAAGTAAAATACATATACTCTTGTGTATATTTGCAGGGATAAATAAAAATTACACTTGGGTGCAGCCACTACTTTCCAGCTCACTGCACCTCTACTAAGTTCGTATACCAGAACTACCAAAGAAAGTCATGCAATTTGCAACATATCATGGAGTATGATGCACACGGAAATTAAGTAATCCAGATTGTGCGTCTACCAAAAGTAGGTCCAATGGCTTCATCGAGACAATTACCCATACATTATACATACTGCCTCCATTCCTAAATATTTGTCTTTTTAGAGATTTCAAATGGACTACCACATACGGATGTATATGGATATATTTTAAAGTGTAGATTTACTCTTTTTATTTCATATGTAGTCACTTGTTGAAATATCTAGAAAGACAAATATTTAAGAACGGAGGGAATAGTAGTATTAACAAAAAGCGAGATGATCAAATGTCACATTGTCACACACCCAACGGTACCACTTAGCATACACCACCTAAGCAACTACTACCTCTGTACCAAAATATAAGACATTTTTGTAGGCTAGACTAAACTAGCCTCCAAAAACGTCTTGCATTTTGATACAGAGGGAGTACATCATAACATAAGTACAACAGATCTCAGGTACCACTACATTATAACATAAGTACAGCAGATCAAATGAGTTCAGAGCTCTTGGCATCAGCCTTCTGAGGTCAGGATTAACGAAGGAATAGGGACCAGGCAACACTCACTTCAATACTACATGAGCCAACCTTCAGTACAACAGGACTTATACCGGCCATCTCAGGTTTTAAGGCTACCTCGCTACTGTCAGCAACTTTGTCGTTGTTAACAGGATATGCCATGGCAGAAACTTTTAGCATCTCCCGAAGGCCAACGGAAACCACACTGCGTGAGAGCTTGATCATGCCATCTGCACCAATAGGCAATCCACCATCTCCCAAATCAAGCAACATGACTTTCAGGTCATCAGCTCTAGTGTTGGAAGCAGTAAACACACCTCGAAAAGCATCTGGCCAAGACCCACCAGTGACTTTTATGCGGATCGTGGCCTCCACAGCGTGCAAAATGTGATCATACTTGAATTCCAATGTGCTAAGGCTGCTAGGGTAAACGCCTCTAGGCACCCATCCAGATCTAAAATTCAGAACTAGCTCGCTTAGGTCTTTATCATCAGATTTAGTGGCCCCCTTCACTTTCAGCGAAACCTCAATGTGTGAAGGTTCCATCGACCGCACGGCTTGGACCTGTCAATGCTCGGTACGGATCCTGCGTCCAACAATTATTAGAGTAAATAACAGACTACAGTAAGACCGCACCGAGTAGAATGCAAAACAATCTACTTTTATCTCATATATGGGCAGCACAGATATATCCAAGATGTAGAGAAGGCCGAATTAAAGAAAGAAACAAAGTGAATGAATATTTAATATACGAACATTCTCATTGATGATCTGGCAGTTATTCCTCGTCAGCTGGAAGATAATGTTGCGCTTGTGATCCAAGATATCACGCAGGTCAACCATACCAAACACTTCCAGTGACAAGTGTAAGCAGTCGTTGATCGAAGCAATTCTGAAAGAGACGATCTGCAGAGTTTCCTCTGTCTAGGTGTAGCGCTCCTCCTCAGTAGTAGTGTAAGTGTAACACATGGGCGGGAAAGATGCTGCATCAATCATTAATAACCTAGTCAGTTGCATGTAAGTGATGACACTATGGATTGGCATATGCTGCAATGTAAATTACATTGGTGGTTTCATTTGATAAATTGCAGAAAAATGCAAGTAAGAAGAGGTGCTTTACTGGTTTCATGGAAGGTGGCGCCGTGCCGGGCATACTGTTGGTTCCAGCGGCGGCGGAACATGGAGGCGACCAATTCTTCCTCGCACTGCGTCCACTCTACCTCCTTTTCAGTGAGCCACCTTGCCTCGTCAGCGGCATCTCTCGCCTCGGCGGCCTCCTTGGCCTCCGCCTCGGCTGTCCGGGCGGATTCTTCGGCCTCCTCGGCCTTGCACTTGGCAATCCTGGCAGCTTCTTCGGCCTCCTCGGCCCTCGCCCTGGCTACCCTGGCAGCCTCCGTCGCCTTCATCTTGGCTTTCCACGCAACAGCTTCAGCCTTGGCCAAGTCTATCTCCGCACCATTCTTTGACATGGCATCTGATGGATGGATCCATCTACGCCGCGCACGAGGTCGAACGTCTGTTTGTCTTGCGTCTGCGCGGACGGGAAAAGGAAACCCTAGATCGGAGATTTTTTTTTAGGCAAGATCGGAGATTTCTGTTCTTGTTTTTTTTGAGACAAGCTGTTGTAGTTTTTTTTTTATGGTTTAGCCAAACTTTATTCATCAAAAGCCACATGGAGTGGGATACGGTTCGGATCGTGGGGTTGGGCAAACCAAACATGGCGCCCCTGACCGAGATTAAGTACATATTTGGCTAAACTATGTGCTTCAAAATTGACAGCACGACTTTTGTAAATGAAAGAACAAGTAAAAGTTGAAGCTTGAAGCTTTATCTCCTTGATAATGGCCCCGTAGTCTCCCATAGCTCCTTGTTGATGTCGCCGATGGCTTGTTTAGAATCAGAAGAAATGACAAGTTGATGGACGTTCAGGTCCGAAGCAATAGCGAGAGCCTCTCTACATGCGAAGACCTCCAGAATAACAGGGTCGTGGAGACCGTGGATTGACAGGGCTGAGCTTCCCAAGTAGTTCCCGTCACTATCCCGGCAGACTGCTACTGCCACTCCTCTTGGACCCGGTCGAACCCCGGCATCGACGTGTATCTTGCAGTGGCCATGTGGTGGGGCTTTTGGCCTTCTTGCTATAGTAGTGCGGGCTGCTGGGTTGGCCCGAACCTCTCTCCCTCCTTCTTCCCGAATAATCTCCAGCTCCTGTATAAATCGGACCACAAAAGAGTGTATAGCATGGGGGCTTTGGAAAATACCCTCATGGATGGCCTTTCTCCTAGCCGCCCAGATTGCCCATAGCGTGACCACAAGTTTTACGAACAACGGTTGGGGTAATGACCGCATGTGTGTGAATAACCATTGTTTCGCATTGGGTTCAGAGGCGGCTGCTATTTGCTGTCCGAGTTCTTCGTCAACTAGTGCCCACGTGCACCTTGACATGGTGCAATCTACTAGAGAATGCTTCCATGAATCTGGCGCCCCGCATATTCCGCATGCACTGGAGTCCGACATGTGCCTGTGTGCTCTTACATCAATTGTGGGTATTGAGTGCTGTGATAAACGCCATAGGAACATTCTGACTTTTCTGGGGACCGCCGTCTTCCACAACAATTTCCACTCCTTCTCCTCTTTGGCCGAGTTAGACGGGCCGGCAGACCCCTCGAGCCAGGCTTCCCTTCTCTGCCGGATTGCCACGAGCATGTTATATGCTGAACGAACTGTAAAGTTTCCTTTCTTGTCGAAAAACCAGCTCCAGAAATCAGGGATGTTTCTTGTGCATATAGGGATTTGTAGTATGACCTTCGCATCCATAGGCATAAAGAACTCATTCACTTTTTGTGTGTTCCACTTGGCTGACGTTGAGTCAATCAACTCCGAAACAAGGGTGGGCGGATTCTGTGATACACATCCATAGGGGCGCATCATCTCGCCCTGTGGCAGCCATTGATCTTCCCAGATCCTCGTGTCACCTCCATTGCCAATCCTCTTAATCAAACCCAGATTGAGAGTATCTCTTCCTTCTATCATTGCCCTCCAAATTTGACTCGGGTGGTTTCCCAAGACCGCCTCAAGTATTGTTGTGTCTGGGTAGTAGATGCTCTTCAGAATTCTGGCACTAAGCGAGTCCGGATTTTGTAGTAGTCGCCAGGCTTGCCTAGCAAGCATAGCCATGTTAAAAAGCTCAAAGTCTTTAAAGCTGAGACCCCCCATGCTCTTTGGTTGCGTCATTGTTTTCCAAGACACCCAATGTGGTTTTTGCTGTCCCTGTTTGGAACCCCACCAAAACTTCCTGATAAGCATGTTGAGGTGTTCACAAAGGCCCCTCGGAAGCTTGAAGCATGACATAGAATATACAGGAACGGCCTGGGCAACTACTTTCACCAACACCTCCTTACCGGCCGCTGACATGGTATTTTCAATCCAACCCTGAATTTTACTCCACAATCGATCCTTCAAATATTTGAACGACCCGTTCTTTGAAGAACCAATATCAGATGGCATACCCAAGTATTTTTCATTGAGAGTCTCATTTGGAACGTGTAGCAACGTTTTGATCTCCTGTCTTGTCCCCTCAGGAACTCCCTTACGGAAAAAAATAGATGATTTGGAGTAATTTATCCTCTGACCTGTAGCTTGACAATAGATGTCCAAGACGAGGTTCACCTCGGTTGCTCCCATACCATTTGCCTTGAAAAACAGCAGGCTGTCATCAGCAAATAAAAGGTGGTTCACCGGAGGCGCCGAGGATGCCACTTGTAAACCTTGCAAATTGATGACTCACTTCTAGATTTTAGGAGGCACGAAAGGCCCTCTGCTGCCAACAAGAACAAGTATGGAGAGATCAGGTCCCCTTGTCTTATACCTCTGGTAGGGTTGAATTCCTCCAGTCTCTTGCCATTGAACATTACTGAAAATTTCACCGGAGAGACAAGACTGATGACTATTTGTACCCATCTGTCCGTAAAGCCTAGCTTGAGCATTATAGCTTGCAGGTAGGACCATTCAACCCTGTCATAGGCCTTCATCATATCTAGCTTTAGAGCACATGATTGATGTTTCTTCGCCTTATTCCTCTTCATGAAATGCAAACACTCGTAAGCCGTGATGATATTATCCGTTATTAATCTCCCTGGCACAAAAGTAGACTGGTCTTCTGATATTATGTCAGGTAACACTACCTTCAGACGGTTAGATATTACCTTCGAAGCAATTTTATATAAAACATTGCATAGACTAATAGGGCGGAATTGGGTCAGCATAGTTGGATTCTTTACCTTCAGAATCAGAACCAGTATAGTCTCATTGATGCATTCAGCCGACTCCTTCCCCTCCACTATTTTAAGGACCACTTGTGTCACTTCATCGCCACATACCTCCCAGTGCCGCTGGAAGAAATGCGCTGGAAAACCATCCGGGCCAGGTGCTTTTGTCGGGAACATTTGGAACAGTGCCGTTTTGACCTCTGCCTGTGTGTATGGTGCATTTAACATGTCGTTCATCTCCGGAGTGACCTTGCATGGAACTGTATCGAGCACCTGCTGCCTGTTTTGGACCCCTTCGGACGTATAGAGATCTTTATAAAAAGTGTTTGTCAGGGCTTCAATCTGGATGGTATCTTTTGTCATCTCTCCGTCTGGGCGTAACAGAGCTTTAATCTGGTTTTTCCATCTCCTCCGGCTGGTTCGTAAATGAAAAAACTAAGTGTTCTTGTCTCCGTGTACTAGCCAGTCCAGTCTAGCTCTCTGACGCCATAATATCTCCTCGCGGTGGTATAACTCTACCAGTCTATCCGTTACTTTAACCTCTGCATGCAATGGCCCAGATCGCCCTTGGATCTCGCGCAAAACTTGCAGCTGCTTTTCTAAACAGTTGATCTCCTGGCGGATGTTCCCAAATTGGCTGCGTTCCCAAGCTCCCAGATCGCCAGAGAGGTTCTTCAGTTTTGTATTCAGTGCTTCCACTGTGTCTCCTTGGCTTCTAGCCCAACTAGCACTCACTGCATCATTGATCGTGGGGTCTCGCTCCCAGCATTGCTCATATCTAAATACCCGCGGGGCCCCCTGCATGCATGCACGTCTTGCAACCGGAGCAAAATCGGTACGTGATCTGATGTAGCCGCTTGCTTGTGTTTTTACTTTGGCTGTGGGGAAGGCCAAGAGCCATTCTGAAGTAGCGACCCCTCTATCTAATCTCACTCTGGTATATGTACCTCCGGCTACTTTCTTTTCGAACGTCCAGTTGGAGCCCGAGTAGCCAATATCTGACAGTCCACATATGTCAAGTGTGTCCCGGAATGCATCCATCTGAGCTTGACTTCTCTGACCGACTCCATCGTGCTCATGCGCGTGGAGGACTTCGTTAAAGTCGCCAATGGCCACCCATGGTAGGTTGCTGAACCCCCACTATGCCACGAAGCATGTTCCAAGTCTTGTAACGCTCATTCACCTGGGCCTCTCCATAGACAAAGGTCACTACAACAAAAACGGCTTGTATGGTCGCTTTTTCTGAGACGCTATTTGTCTTCGTCTCTACGCCCATGAACACTAGCAAGCTAAAGACGCTTCTTAAGACGTTTATAGGGCGTCACAAACTTTTGCTTATAATTAGCCATTTAAAAAATAGGTATATAATTTTAATTAACTTATAGACGATTTGTGAGACGTTTTATATGCGACTATAATCCCTCAGCGTGCGGGTGAGCTCGTTGCCGGCCATTTCTCTTTTTAGGAGTGGACTATCAAAGAGTTTTGTGCAAAAAAAATACTACATATATTATAAGGCAAAGAGTGACTAGGTCGTTGGCCCATGAGCCCAAACACATGAGCGACGTGGTGTCCGGTCAGGCGTTCCCTTCCTCGATTCCAATCTTTTCCCCAACCTTGCGCTAGCTGAAGGCCCCGGCGGCGGCGGCCGGCCCTCTCCTGCCTCTCCCTCGATCCCTCCCCTCCCCTCCATCCGGCCATCTCACTCCCCTGCCTCGGCCTCCGGCGCCCAGCCCTCTCCTCCGTGGCTCCGCCAGGCGCCAGGCCTCCAGTCCGCCTCCGGCCTCCCGAGCGCGGCGGCAGCCGGCAGCCGGCAGCGCCCTCCAGGCTCCAGCCACCGTCCTCGGGCCTCCCCGGCGCGGCGGCAGCACCATCCAGCAGTCCGGCCTCCGTTCCTCAACAGCCACAATGTACTGCATCTATTCTTTCCCTCCGTTTCTATTTTCTAAACAAATTTGAAGATTATTGATTCATTTGCTGTGTATGATCATAAATGATTGCTGCTTACTAATTACTATGTGATTCATTTGCTGCCTACTATGTTGAGTGTTGTTGGTTTTATCAGATGTGCCTTGTGGTAAACAGTACTGGTGGTACAAAGGCAATGTTGAGTGTTGTTGGTTTTTTCAGATGTGCCTTGTGGTAAACAGTACTGGTGGTACAAAGGCAATGCTGAGTGTTGTTGGTTTTATCAGTTGACTAAACAGGGGTAATGTTGAGTGCTGTTGCTTTTATAACTAGTACATGCCTCACGTCCTGAATTTGTTACAGACAACACCGTAGAAAGTTCAGATCAACATAGATAGAGACAAGAGCTATGCCTTTTTGTTGGATGGCTGTGTCCATTGCAAGCATCAGTTCTTGAGATTGGTAGTAGTATTTCTCTTTCCATAGAAAATTTCTTCAGATTATTATTATTTCTCTTTTTATAGACAAATCCTCGTATTTTTGGAACCAGTTCACATTTATTCTGTAAATCTGCATTTCGGTATGTACAACAATAGCGAAAGAGCAAAGATTTCCTGTATAACCACATCCATTCAAGTATTTTCTGTACATCCACTTTCGTTCAGCTGCAGCAAAACAACAGGTACTTATCTGTACATCCAATTCATCATTCAGTTACAGCAAAACACCTACGACTTTACTTTGTACAGCGGAACTGCTGCTTCGATGGACAAGCAAGTCGCCAGGTCGCCGTCGCAGGCAGGCAGCACCGTAGCCGCTGGTCTCCCTCGCGTGGACCAGCACCAGGTCGCTGGGCCGCGGAGGTCGCCGTGGCGCAGGGGCATCATGGTGCCCGTCGGGTCGCCGTTGTGCGGGGCTACCCCTGCCGCCACCAACGCGTGTAGGCAGTGCCGGTGCGGTTGCGTCGAGCTCCAGTGCGGCCTCCGAGTCGCCATCGCTAGAGAAGCGGCGCCGCAGTCACTCGTCGTCGAATCGCGGCCGCCTCCAAGTCGCCCTCGCGACTCGATTCATTTTCTCTTTTTTTGGCTAGTTCTTTACTAAGCTTGGACGTAAAGGGGAGGGGGTTATCTACAAAACTATGGTTAAGTGGCTAGTTATATTCCCACCTTCGATCTGTACCGTGCGTTCTCCATCCGGTGGGCCACAACGATAGTTTTCAGTTTCTACTGAATAGGCGTTTTCACTTGATACTTCGCCATTCTTCTAGTAAAGACACATCTCGATTTATTTTTTCTAATGTAAGGTGAATGATGTCGGTAAATCATATTATACAATTTGAACCTAAGTATCGAATGCATAGTTTAAAATATTCATATAAACCTATGCTTAATGTAAAAGAGCATATGGAAAATTATAAACTGATCTATTTTGTTTTCATTACTACAGCTAGCAAAGGCTAATGGATCGAGGTTGGATGAGTAAACCAAGATCAACTACTGATTATAAAGAAGGCGTCGAGCAATTTCTATCTTTTGCCTTCCATGATGTTCCACTCGGTGATAAAATTCTCTGTCCCTGTGTAAATTGTGGAAATAAGGCAACACAGAATTACGACGAAGTGAAAACCCACCTAAGATGTGATGGTATTCTTCAGGGTTATACAAAATGGGTTTGCCATGGAGAAGAGTATGATTCACCGTCATTTGCATTTGCTCCCATGTCAAATAACAACAACAATTTTCATATTCCGGGTTTTCCAGTGAATTCTGATGTAGAAGGCAGTAATAGAAGATTGCATGACATTTCTGGGCTCTTAAGTGCCATTTTCCCCATGGCTGACAGCTTCCAATCACTATCAAGCGCATCTGATGGGGAACTAGATGGTGTTCAGTCTGAATTTGAGAACTTGGAACCTGGTATGGCTGAGAATGTCAATACAACATTTGCAGATGATGATGCAATGAGAGAACAAGACATATACGCTAGTTTCCTCGAGGAAGCAAACACAGATTTATACCCTGGATGTGCAACATATTCGAGGTTGTCATTTCTTGTTACTTTATATCACATGAAAGTCTTGCATGGATGGTCACAGGAATCGTTCACACAGCTACTTGGGGTATTATCGGTTGCATTTCCTCAGATAAACCTACCCAAGAAATATTATGAGGTGAAAAAATCATATGCGGATTAGGCCTGGACTATGAGAAAATTCATGCATGCCCAAGAGACTGCATGCTTTTTAGAGGCGAAAGAGCTAACCAGGAGTCTTGCCATGTGTGTGGTGCCTCTCGTTGGGTTACCAATGAAAATGAGAAGAAAGATTCGGCAACTGAATCTAAAAAGAAGAAGAAGAAGAAACCAGCCAAGGTGTTGCGATATTTCCCATTGATTCCAAGGCTCCAAAGGTTATTTGCAACCAAGAAGACATTAACTGACATGCGTTGGCATGATGAGGGTCGTACAAAAGATGGATTGCTGCGATGTCCAGCTGATGGAGAGGCTTGGAAAGATCTTGATGCCAGATATCCTAAATTCGCTGAGGATTCCCGTAATGCGCGGCTAGGCGTTGGGTCTGATGGGTTTAATCCTTTCCGACTCATGAGTGCAAAACATAGTACTTGGCCAGTGATGCTTATTCCATACAACCTACCACCTTGGATCTGCATGAAGCAAACATCTCTAATTTTATCAATGATTATTCCTGGACCAAGTTCCCCTGGAAATGACATTGATGTATATTTGCAGCCGTTGGTGGATGAGCTGCAACAACTTTGGAAGGGTGTGGACACTTTTGACTCATGTACTCAGGAGAAATTTTCTCTTCGAGCTGCACTATTATGGACTTTGAACGATTTTCCAGCATTAGCTTACCTCTATGGGTGGAGCACGAGCGGTAAATATGCTTGCCCGTCTTGTGGTCCTTTCACAAGATCATATTGGCTAAAGAAGAGTAAGAAATTTTGTTATATGGGTCATCGCCGATGGCTACCACAGAATCATGTATTTCGGAGACGAAAGAAGGAGTTTGATAACACCGAAGAGATGGAACTTGCACCTATAACAATGAGTGGTAGCTCAGCTTTGAGAATGTTGCAGGGCAGAGTGTTTGTCTTAGGAAAAAAGATTGTTGTGGCAAAGAAAGGGAAAGGGAAAAAGAAGGGCAAAGGCAGTGAAAAAGGAATTGAAGGTCCTAAAAAACAGAAGCGTAAAAGAGCGCCTAACAAGAAATCAGGTAACGTTGCACGTAAACCTGAAAAGAAGCCTGAGGATTGTTTCAAAAAGAAGTCGATATTCTTTGATTTGGAATACTGGGAGCACAACAAGTTAAGGCACAATCTAGATGTAATGCATATTGAGAAAAATGTCTTCGAAAATTTAATTGGAACCTTACTGGATATTGATTCTAAAACAAAGGATGGCCTTAATGCACGACTTGACTTAGGAGAAATTGGAATTCGATCTAGCCTTCAACCTCATGAAGGTGGTAAGGGTAAAACTGAATTGCCGCATGCACCTTTTAATATGTATAAAGAAAAGAAGGAGATTCTTTGTACAGTGGTTAAGAATTGTAGGACACCTGATGGTTGTGCATCAAACTTTTCGAGGTGTGTGAACATGAAAGAATTAACATTGACTGGCCTCAAAAGCCATGACTGCCATGTTATTCTACAAGACATCCTTCCTGTGGCACTTTTACACTGTTATCCCAGTAAAGATGTCATGATAATAGTTGTTGAGCTGGCTAATTTCTTCAAGAAGCTATGCTCCAAAGTATTAGATGTCTCTGAGCTTGACAAACTGCAAGAGAGTATTGTAAAGACACTTTGTAATATGGAAAAGGTTTTTCTTCCATCGTTTTTTACTGTCATGGTACATTTAATGGTGCATTTAGTTGAAGAAGCTAAACTTGGTGGCCCGGTGCATTACAGGTGGATGTACCCTCTAGAGAGGTATGCTACTTTGTTTGATTTGTTATTTTCCACAGTGCATCTAAGTATATGATTTGATTTATTGTTTCCCATTATGCATATAACATTGTTGTTTTATGATGTTCAGATCATTTGTTTGGCTAAAGTCACTTGTGCGCAATAGAGCTTATCCTGAAGGTTCTATTGCTGACGGATATACTGTTGAAGAATGCTTGACCTTTTGTTCAAGATTTCTAGAAGGAACCACACGTTTCACAAGAACATCTAGGAACCCTGATCCTTCAGATAATACAAAGGGCATGTACATGTTTGATAGTGTTGGTGAGCCAATTGGAAAGGCTGTCATAATAGGCCAGTTGGACGATCGGCTTCTAGTTCAAGCACATCGATATGTCTTGCGACACTCTGATGAGCTTGATGATCTCCGTAGGTGTGCTTCAATGTTGTCTCCTATTTCTTTTATTTTTCACAAGTTGGAAAATATCATGATGTTATTTGTCTTATTATTAGAGAATTTCTGGACCAAGAGAAGAGGAAACTGGGTAACTTAAATTCGACGGATGATGACAATGAGGATTTGATTAGTAGACACTTTGCTGACTGGTTGGAACAAAAGGTATAATTCACCTTTAGCATGTTCCTTCACTGCAGTTCCATGTGAACTCAATGTAACCACTCTTACATACAGGTTATACTAGATGATGGACCGGATATCACAGAAAAGATAAGAGCATTAGCCGCATAAAACCAAGCAAATGCGGGTGCGCTATAGTGGCTATATAATTAATGGTTTCAGGTTTCATACTATCGATCATGAGACAGGACACGTGACACAAAATAGTGGTGTCATGAACCTTGCTGAAAATGGCGTGTCCTATTATGGTCGGTTATCTGACATCTTCGAATTGTCATACAAAGATTACAAGGTGGTCTTCTTTAAATGTGATTGGTATGATGTTCATCACAAAGCTGGTATTATAAGAGATGAGTTTGGTTTCACTCATGTGAACTTCTCCCAAAAAATACATACAGGGGAGAAGTTAGAGGATGAACCTTTTGTATTTTCTTCCCAAGTGGACCAGGTCTTCTATATCCAAAATCCGAGAAGTGAGAATTGGAATACCATGGTGAAATTCAAACCTCGTGATATTTTTGACATGGGTGGAGAACCATCTTCAGATGAAACAGAGTAGTCTTTGTGTTTTTAGCTTGTTATCTGCAGCTAAGATATAGGTTGAGCAATTGTCATCCATGCTCCTAGGTATAATTAACATAATTATTCTAGCTGGGTGGATCTTCTTCGGAATGTATGTTACTCTGTGATGAACGAGCCTGTGGTCTTTTTTTTAATGCGTATGTTCCCTTTTGTTATGAATGAGTTGTATGGCTGTCCGTTTAGTTCTTTGAACAGTTTTTTAACTTTCACTGACAGTACTACTGCTAAATTTTGGAACCTTCTAATGAAGTGTGCTTCAGGTTAATTTGTCCTGATTGGATGCTTCTTTGTGCTAGTTTATAGAAAATGAAAGTAGTCTAGTCAATATTTCAATAATATTTTGCAAGTGCATGACATCGACTTTGCACGATTGACATCCCAGTTAACCAGAAAAAATTATAGTCAGCAAAGATGGAGAAACTGGAAAATCATAAAAATCAAACGCAGTAAGGGATATTTGGTGAAATCAGTGAAGTGTTACAGTAACTAGTACATTTCTTTTGTCATTCTTAAAATCCTGGGAATGGCCAAATATGGCCGTTGACTTTTATAAAAAGTTAAATTTTTTGGGGGAGAAAATCAAATTTGTAAATGTTTGCGATCTTGAAAAAAACATGAATTTGAAAAAGATATATGCCTTCTCAAAATGCTCATGAATTTGAAAAAAGTTCACCAATTCAAAGAAATATAATCACGAACCAAAAATTTAATTTAAAAAATATTCATGACCTTTAAAAACTCGGAGTATTTGAAGAAGTTTCGTGAATTTGAAAATGGTTTGTGGTTTCAAAGCTTTTTTGCAAAAAAAAATGATTTTTTCACAAATTAGGGAACAGTTCACAAATTCAAGAAATGTTTGTGAACTTGAAATTATTGTGAATTTAAAAAATGTTCACGGTTTGAATAAAATATTCATGAATTAAAAAAGTTTGGAATTCTAAACAAAAGTTCACAAATTTGGAAGAACCTCAAGAATTTGAAAAATAAGAAAGAAAGGGAAATAGAAAAATAGAAAGGAAAAATAAATAAAAATTAAAACAAAAGGTAAAAAATAAAAAATACAGGGAAAAAAGGAAAACTAGGAAAACATAGTAAAACCTGGTCGAAATAAACCTAAACAAGATAAAGATAACCAACTTAAAAAAGCTAATAAAGCTTCTAGATGCTTCCTAGAACCCAACCAAGGAAGCTTTTGGGGGCCTCGAAACCCGGGAGCAAGAGGGAGGTTCGCGCTTGTGCTTTAGTTGGGCCGGTTATTTGTAACAAAAACATCATGTCGCGAGATGCTGCAACCGGCCACGCCGAGAGCTGGAAATGGTGACGGTGGCCCTGCTGGACGCTCGAGCTAGCCACACGGTTTGCTGGAATCGGTGTGGCAGGTTTATTTCGGACCAACTGCATTTTTTGCTCCAACCGGAGTTGGGTATGGACTATGACCGGCGGCATGAGATGTTGGAAATGAGTGGCGGCGCGGTGCTTCAAATGAGGTACTACGTTGATCACTGCTACAAGGTTAAATGAACACGGGGACTGAGAAGCCTACTCCGGTCGATGCGCCACACTGTAGCAGTGTCGGTCTGTCTGCCCTGGCTATTTAAGCACGATGCCAACACCAGCCAACAGACATGTTGAGGAGGAGCCCCTCTCCTATGATGAAACTGCCGAGACCAAACTGGACGTTGCATCAAAAAGGAGCCACCCCGTCGCGCAACATGTTTGACCATTTCGACCAACTGACATCACCACTGTGTCGCAACTGGCATGACAAGGTCGTGAAGGAGGAGGAGCCCTCCCGGATGCCTCCTCCATTACCTCTACATGGCGATGACACATCGTCACCCAGCAGCCTGACGTCGGCTAAGAGGATGGCACAGGAGAAGGAGTGGCACAATGATGTGCCACGTTTGCCACATCGGACGCCAGCACCGCAGAGATGCCGACGCCGCAACAATGACCAGCTGGTCTAAATCGGCTTGGAGGAGTTGCTGCGCGCCGCCGCCCCTGTCGCCGACAAGGGCTAGGTGAAGGGATGACACGTCGGGGCGACGTCCGCAGTCGACACGGCATCGCGCAGAGGAGGGGCAAGCCCAACTTCGATCTACCACTGCCTTTATTATTTTTATTAAGCTATATCAAAATAACTTGGATACGTATATTACCCAATGAAGTTTCATATTTTTTCAAAAAAGAACAAAGCATACGAATTTATCCAATAAAGGATACACTTAAAAAAATTGGCGCTAAAATGTTTTCTTTACCGTGGGAAAGACTTCCCACGTCTCTCCCCTCCATCTTCTCCACCTCCCCATTATCCAACCTCCCCCAATGTGCCCCCATTCCCGCACACCGCGCGGTGGCAGCCTCCATCGCTAGCTCCGCCCGCCGCCGCTAGCTTCGCCCGCCGACGACTCCCTTCTTCCTCCATCAACAAGGTCGCTAGCTGCAGCCTCGTCGGCGTCCGTCGTCCTCACCATCACGGTTGCGCTCCTCCCGACTTCGTCCTCACAGCCACGGGCCGCATGCGTGCCGATCTCTCAGCCTTCACACGGAAGCGCCTGTCCATCCTGTACACCGCCCACCAAGCAGCTCTTGCCTCCATCTAGCATCTTCAGCATCCACCACGTCAAGCAGGTGATCCCTCCATACATTAAGAGAAGTATGCTTCAGTAGTACAGTAGGTAACCCACTAGTATGCACTCTAAGTGTTTATTGAATTGCTTGCCTGCCTATAAATCAATTCCTTTTTAGGTAAATGAGTTGCAGTTGTTCTTTTTACAGTATCAGGCAAGATGACTACAGATTTTTATGTTAATCACCTAGACCGACTTGCTGTTAATAGCAAGTTTATACAAACATGTACTGTACAGGAAGGATGGACTTAGTTAAATGCCATTGACACTCAAGTTCAGATATAGGACTTAGAACCCAGCAACCTGAATCCTTAACTTTATGCATGCATACCTCGAGATATCCCTGTACTACTGAAGCATACTTCTCTGAATTTGGTGCTTGACCTTGACATATGCTTTGATGCTTGACCTTAACATATGATTTTAACATTGTTTGGTAAAGATATCATGTCGAGGATACCTCGACGGCTTCGAAGCCTAAACATCCCAGAGCAAGCTTCTGAAAGTGTACAACCAGATGAAGAAAATTTACAAGGCCCTCCAGAGATTGATGATCTAGTACCAAAAAAGCCTCCTGAATCTACTAGGCAAATTAAAATAATTTGTAAGCTCAATTTTCTTT
The DNA here is from genome assembly GCA_021605145.1 of Aegilops bicornis. Taxonomy (NCBI): domain Eukaryota; kingdom Viridiplantae; phylum Streptophyta; class Magnoliopsida; order Poales; family Poaceae; genus Aegilops; species Aegilops bicornis. Next base: position 15,081,709 of record CM038675.1, read on the forward strand.
TTCAAACACACATCTAGTGTGATGTATATGCTCCAGTTATATGCCACTGTGATACTCTTGCATGCAGGGCCAAATGGAGATGTGCGACAGATTATAGGGGAATTCCGAGGTAAAAATTTGTCGGAATTACGTGGGGGGAAGATAATTGTGGAGACTGATGGAAGTGGAATTCCAAATGGAAGGTTGGCTGCCATTCTCGGTCAGCATCTTACCTGGCTTGCAGAAAACTCAACATTTGCACCATTGCATATTCCAAGATGGGACAATGAATTGTTTCTACAAAAACATGGGCAGATGATCACAGATGTGGAGGTAAAAAGTTTATAGCACTGTTCAAGGCTGTTCATTTCACATTGCTGATTGTCAATTTTAATATCTGAAGGAGAAATTTATCTACCCCAATGAGACTAGACAACTTACGAGAGACTGGATCCTATTGAATATTAACAAAAAATGGAGAGTGTATAAGTCTCGTTTGAAGAGTAAATATTTCAAGCGTGACAAGAAGTCTTTGGCTGAAATTGTAGCAGCTGTTCCCAAAGGTGTTAATGAACATCAATGGGGTACTCTTGTTGGGTTTTGGTGCCAGGATTCACACATGGTAATGTGTTATATTCTCATACTTAATCTGATGTACATAACTAGTTTGGTGACATTAATATTGACTATATGTGTAGTTTTCCCAGAAATTATGTGAAAAGAACACTGAGTGTGCAAAGAAGCAGAAGACTCCACATACAACCGGGAGAAAAGCCATGCTAGGCTAAAAAAAGAGATGGTAAAACTTTTTCTTTCTAAAGATGGCTCAGAAAATGTGAAGAAAACTGAACATGTTCTAACAGAAACAGTAACAAACATTCTAATTTACTTTGTTGAACAGGAAATTAAGAGCAATCGAAAGGTTAGCAAGATTGAACTATGGGATGAAGCTCATAAGCAGAAGAAGGACGGTGAATACAAAAATGCGAATACAAAGATAGTGATGGTATACTTCTACTTGTGATTAAAGTAAAGGTTTTTATTTAAAACTACTTAGTATACTGAGATGTTTGTATTTATTTCAATAGGAGAAACTGGAAGAACGAAATAAAGGTAACAACGTGAGCCTTTCATTTAGTGATTACAAAGAAGTGTTTAAAAGTGTGCATGGGGAAGAGGCAAAAAAACTTCGAGGGTATTATGGTGATAAGTATTGGAGCGAAATAAAAGTTTCTCGTGGACTGACTTTTGTTCAGCATCCTGAGAAAGAAGGAAATGTTCAATTTAGACTGCGGGCACTAGGAGATAATGTAGAAAATGTGACAGATGAGTTGGCTATGATCCGTTCATTCCTGAAGAGAAAATTCCCCACAGAGGATTTGAGAAATGAATTTGCAACCGCGGGAAGTGATGAAGTTAGTATCTAAACCACACCTCTTTCTGCAAAGATAAAAATATGAGTATTAATATACTGTTATCCCGTTCTTGTTTCAGGTTGATCTCAATGAAAGAGTTGTTGGCAGTGTTCTCCCAAATGAATCACATAACGAAGCTGAAGAATATGCTCCATTGAGTGCTATGCAGGTGATGTAATAGTTTCTTCACTAATAAATATTCTACTTCATTCTCATACTTAAACAATTGTTCATCATAAGTTGCAGGAACTACATCCTAGCGATTGTGCGCGAACCAAAAAGTGTTACACCGGTTCATCGTTACCACAAGAAAAAATGGTTGCTAAGGTGTGTGTGCATAAATTTCTGCTTTGTTATACTTGGACCCTGTTTGATTGAAACAGGCCACGTTGACTGTTTCTGAGACGTCAATTAAGTGTTTGTGCAAGAGTATGTGTGTGTGCTTCTGTACAAGTGAGTCTAGTGAGAACAAGAGAAAACGAAAGTGTTTGCACTTCTACTTGTGTGTGAACAAGAGAAAGGCAGCTGTACTGAATATAGCTTAAGAAAATCTGAATATAACTGAACATAGTTTGAACATTTCAGAGCATCGTACTGAATTTAGTTGAACATAGTTTGAACCCAATTTAGTTGAAAATAGTCTGAACATATTCTCAGCCCAATTTAGTTGAACATAGTCTGACAAAGTACTAAATGGGAAAGGGAAATAGTACTGAATGTCGTACTGAACTGAACCTCAAATGTAGAAGGCACGCATTGAAATGTTTGAAAAGGACAATCAAGGCCGCGCAGAATCAACCAAAGAGGGTTACACCAATGAAGGAAGTGCAGAATTAACTTTGCCGGATAAGCAGATTACTGCCCAGGAATTGCATCCTAGCTTTTCTTCGAGAACCAAAGAGGATTACACTGGTTCATCTTTACCAAACATGGTTTCTAAGGTGTGTCTGTATGCATAAACTTCTGATTCTTTGTCAAACAATGTCTATGTTTTGTGTATGTTTACTTACAACTGAACTAACCTCAACTGTAGAAAGCGCACATTGAAAAAATTGATAGGATAAATCAAGGTTGTGTAGAATCAACTTTACTGGACAAGACTAACCAGGAATTGCATCCCAGCAATTGTGCAAGAACCAAAGAGTGTTGCACTACTTTATTTTCACCACATGAACACACAGTTACTAAGGTGCGTGTGCATGCGCGCATAAATTTCTGCTGTGTTATCAAACAATGTCTATGTTTTCTATAAGTGTACTTACAACGAAACTGAACATCAACCGTAGAAAGCACACGATGGTCCTGAAGCAAAGACTGGTCATGCTGAAAATAACAACGCGACCAAGCAAGGTGGTCCTGAACCAAGTGTACAACTTCATCGCATCACTAAGCAGGTATATTATATATATATCTGAATGACAATGGTTAGAATAGTTAGTTGGTCTAATTCCATGTGCAATCGTCCCTTTCTGTGTAAAGTGAAATCTTCCATGGTTTGTGATAATGAATGTTTCATTTCTTGAAAAAATAGGATAAACTGAAAGTCTTCTTGGTTTCATTGAACCCGAGATGCAAAGATAAATTTGTGGCCGAAGGAACTTTAGTGAGTAGAGATATGACATACGTGGTTGGAGGAAACATGCTTGGAGAGCAATATGTAGCGGTCTCTGTTTGTGCTGTTTCAAAACTTGGAAATCAGACACTGGTTAGACCATATGGAAAATTGCAAACAGTAAGGGATGCTATTGGTCATGTTATTGCGTGGCCTCTATCACATGTAAGTGCACTTCCATGCAATCATCGTATGCTCCAATGTGCGTGCTTAAGGCTTTTTACTTATGAAGGATCTTTGTGATTTTTAGGTTAAAAAACCGAAATTAACCATTCCTACACAACCTCAAAACAAGCCACCAAACACTGGTATGGTACATCATTAAAATACATTTCTTCTCACAATAGTCCTAAAGCTATGTTCTAAAATTTTCTTTATTATCTTTCTTTTTCAGGGCAGCTCAAGATTTAGAGAAGGAGTGCATTTCAGGAGCCAGGAGCAACTATAGAAGAATTAGTCTTTAGATGGACAAATATTATGTTTCATATACAGATTTTAGCTTTATATGGAAACTTAGTTCAAGTTTGTACGATCTCTTCTTAATTTTTGCATATTTTATATGAAGATCTTATTTGATTCAGTTGTGAACCTAAGGTGTTTGTTCCTACTAATGAAATTGTATGAATGGGATGGTTGTGTATACAATCGGTTATATGGGTGGATCCCTTCATATAATGATATTTGTTGCTTATGAATGCGATTGGTGATATGGGTGGATGTTGTTATATACATTATTTCTTGATCATTCTGCACAAGCATATGGCATGATAAAGTTACTGGATTTGAAATGGTGAAGTAAAAATTTGGAATAAATCATATATTATTTAAAGTCAAATTTTACGTGGTTAAAGCTTTTGTATATTTAGAGACGAATATAACGTCTGTACATAGAGTGTGTAGGAATGGGCCTAGGGCAAATCAAATGACCCTGTTAGTAGAGACGTACGAGCGCGCCAAACAGAACGACTCTACATATCAGAGACGCTATTGAACGTCCAAATATAGCGTGTCATATCTAGAGACGCCTTTGGGCGTCCCAATATAGCGTCTCATGCCATGTACAGACGCTTTTGACAGCGTGTCTATATGTTTTGAGACGGTCCGTGGGGAGACGCTCCAAAGACGCTTTACTAAGTCGACTCTACGATTGCCTAGAGATGAAATAACAAGTCTCTAGCTTTGGAATATGACGTCTCTACATGCAGTTTTTGTTGTAGTGCCTGAACTGTGTTTCGGCGATATCTTTGATCGTAACATCAATGTGATATTCCGAGTAACCGATAACTTCAACTATTTCATCTTTCCAAAAAATTCCAATTCCACCACTCCTACCGGAACTACTATTAGCATAACTTTTATTAAACCCTAGAGTACCTACTAGGCTCTCCACTCTCTTGCCCTCTATTTGAGTTTCAAGGATACATAAGATAGAGGGGGCATGTTGCCTCATGAGGTCACGAAGCTCGTGAACTGTCGCGGGTTTGCCAGTCCCGCGACAGTTCCAAGTTAAGATACTCAATGCGCCTGGCGCGACCCCCCTAGGAGGCCCGCCTTACGCGCATCAAGGTTTGTTGCTGAAGTTGAACTCTTCGTGTCTTGCTTGTCGTTCGGTGCAGTCTTTGGCCTCTTGAGGTCTTGCTTAGATGGGCTTGGCGGCAAGGTAGCTGGTGGAAGAGGCAAGGCATTGTTTGCTGGAGGTGGGATAGGAGTCCCGCCACTTATCCTGAGGACAGCTTGGGCAGCGTCTCTCTTTCTGTTGGCTTCGGCATCCTCCATTGTTGTATCATCTAGCGGGCCCTCAAAACCACCAATGCTATAGTTCTAGGCTGCTCCACGCCCTGCTCCACGGCCTGATCTACCTCGCCCTCTGTTTCCTCCGGATCCTCTTCCTTCGCCCGGCCCTCGGCCTGGTCCCCTGAACCACAGGGCTTTAAGATCCTTGAACACAAGTGCCGCCGGGGGGTGAACCCCGTCCCCGCACTCCTTGAACAGATGCCCAAGATAACCACACACTGCGCACCAATCTGGGAGTCTTTCAAATTTGATCCTGAAAAGAACTCTCTGTAGGGCATCTTTCTTCTTGATCACAAGCGAAACCGCGTTCTTCAAAGGTTTTGTTACATCTATGCGCACCCGAACACGGGCAAAGTTTCCTTCAAAGTCATGTGACTTAGGTTCGGCAAAGATATACTCTCCCACCGTGGCAGCACGCTAGTGAATGGGCCGTGTTGTGTTCTCGGGCCTGGCCGTGAGTGAAAAATGGAAAGCTCGCTTATTTCCATTGCCATCACCATTGTCCAAAATATGCTTCCATAGATCCTACTACTACGAAAATATTCATTGTTTTCTAATAATTTCTCTGCAGGTAAAAATAATAATATTAATAATGTTAAAATTCATTCATACTACCAGCAAAAAAAATTATTTCATTCATACTAATGTCTGACTGCCAAAAAAATGTTATGCAAACAAAAGTAATAACTTTGAAGAACGTTAAATTAATGTATAGCGTGTATAGACTCTTTGTAACAATTAAGTTTTATAAAGTTTGTCCAAGTTTATAGAGAGGAATGCATACAGGTATACGAAATGACGGTGGTTTCCCCTACCGTAAGAAAATTGGCGTTGTGGGGCGATGATTTCAGTGTTTTGTTTTGTGGCTGAAGCCTGAGATGATTAGACGATGTTGAATATCTCTGTCAAGCGTGTGCGTGAGTGTGTCTGCGTGTGATGTGTGTGTGTGTGCGCGCGTGCGCGCTCGTGCGTGTGTGCGCTATGGGTCTTCCCCTAAAGCGAAGGGGTGGTAGTCAAAACTTATAGGTGGTTGGACCAAGCGATTCTATCACAGATTAGGACATGCACCAGATTAGATTATCTTTGCCACGTTCAGCCCATCTGTTGTGTTTATAATTAATATTCGTTCCGCTCTAATAGTTATAAATCTTGTACGGTCAGTTTACTGATTGTACAGGATTAAGATAAGAAAAAACTTGTACGTCAAAGGCTTCCGGTTTTCAGCTCTTGAAAATACTTTAGGGGCCTGAAGAATAACAAACACGAACAGTCTATTTTAATTATGTTGTGCATTACATTCACCGTGGGTTAGATTGTAGATTTCCATTTACTTATGTGTAGCACAAAATCACATGATATGTGATATATATATATATGTCTCAATTTGCCTTAGTTGCTACTCTCTCCATCTTGAAATACTTGTCGAATAAATGGATGTATCTTGACGTATTTTTGTAGTAGATACATCCATTTTTATCCATTTTCATGGCAAGTAATTCCGGACGGAAGGAGTATTTTGAGCCCACCATTCGTTTTCATTCTGGATTCGCCACTGCCCCCCCCCCCCCTACCACCACACACACACATGCACGCGCACACACACACAAATCTCCATTGTACCAAATGAACTGAAAGTTGTTAGGAGTGAATGATATAAAATATCTTGTGAAATTAATCAGTGAAATGCTTTAGCAACCACACCCTTCAAGACTAACTATTTATGTACCACCACGACCAATCAATGAAAGTTGTTAGGGGTGGTTTGTATACGCAAGGTAGGGAAAATATCTAGTGCTACGGTCCTATCCTCCTCCTAATCCACATGGTGTGCTGGATCTTGGTTGAAGGGACTTAATTGATCACCCAACATGTTTATTCACAAATATACCCTTGGTACATTTGCATCTGGCACTGAAATCAGTCCATGCTTGCGGAATTATAACATATCTTTACATCTCTCCTCCAGATTGCCATTGTTCTTAGTTTCTCAGGTAATGTCCCGAACACCCCAACATGGTTGTACTGGCGAACATCCGGTGATCTAATTTGTATCAAAGGACGTCGATTCTCAAATTTACAAAACACCATTAGCAGGACACTGCAACTATTGGAATGGTACAACTCATGAGACTGCAAAACATTGCTTTCAGAGTAACATTTCATCTAATTGGGTAGATGGTCCTCACTATTTATTTTTGGTACTCGTGAATGATGCAAGTGTTTTGTGTTAATCAACAAAGTAAGACATAATAGAGTTACCTAAAAAGCTGAAAATTATTGTTTCATGGAGGTGGAAAGGTTTCAAAAATCAATATCAATCCATGTAAAACACACATATTTTTCCGGGATATCTATGTAAACTAGTATGCTTCTCGCAAAGCAAGCACGGTTATACTGAAAATATAATCACCCTAGTATGGTGAAAAATCAATTCACCATGCACGACGCCCAAGTAGCATCGTCACAGTTCATGTTCTAGTTGATCACAGTGAAACAAGAGACCTTAAATTTTCTTGAATACATTGCTATATCTACCAAATACGTGCTGGGAATACAAGAATGAATTAGAGAGCATGGAGCAGGAGTAGATCACATTTGAAGCAGCCAGTCCTGGGCACTCGAATTGTTTTTTTGGTCCAAGGTAAAACTTGTAGATGAGGGTGTGTTCTTAGCATCCCGGTTCTGTATTTCCTGATGTCCCTCTTATTATCCATGTTTCCCTTCTTTATTGCTACAGGTATTTTCTCGTGTCAGTTTCCTCCATTAGTTTTCCCGATAGATAGTATATGAGAGGAAGGCTTGAAGAATGAATACATATATACTCCACTTGGCATAAATAATTGCTAGGGGTGAAATATCATTTGGGATTGCTGGACCATTCTTATTTTTATCAGCTATCTTTGTGGAAGATTTTCATTGCTAAATGGCCAAAAGTTAACGACCTGGAAGTAGATTGTCATCAATAGCAGAGCAGCAAACGACCCGAAAGGAAATCTCCAAACAAGAGAGCTAAACCCTATCCTCTCACGGAACGACCACAAAAGGGGGTGAGACATGTATACACGCACAACCAAAATCCATCGGTTGTACTTGCATGAAGACGAGGTGGTGGCGGCTCCGTGATGATGGAATAAGGTTCTTCCCGCCTAGCGCCTGTTTCGATGATGGATCTAGCATTGTCGAAAGTTATTTGGAGGTGTGTCTTCGGCTGATCTTGTAGGATTTGGTCGGTGTTGCTCTTCGATGGATCTTCTTGGATCCAATATTTGTTCATCTTCATTCGTCTGTCTACATGTTGGATCCATTCAATTTATACTTCTCTTCAGCTGCGACGGTTGTTCTTATGGTGCGCTGGTCCTAGGGGGCCTTAGCATGACGACTTACCGACTGTATACTACAACAAGTTTGGCCCGACTCCGGTGAAGGAGGAGCGATGAACGGGAAGCCCACGAGCGCCTATAGGAGGAATGCGTCGATGAGGAGTACATGGGAGAGGTTCGTTGCCTGTACCCAGAGCAGACCGAGAAGGAGTGCCGTTAGCACAAGCTCTATAGGTCAGGGCGGCGATGGTCATCAACCTTTGCTCCGGCGGTGACAACGACTCCGGGTCCGATGGCGATGGAGCAATCCAGGGCGGTTGCGGCAGAGTGGGTGAGGGCTCCCTCGGAATGACCGACAATGAATCGGGCATGACGATGGCCAAGATCAACGATGTTGTCTAGCTTCTTTTATATTTATGCAATCTTTAATTTAGAATTCGTTTAATGTTATTTAAAATAGTTTATGCTAGAAGTTGAAATGAGTTTGAATCAAGTTTGACGGACTAGTTTGTATCATATTTGCCCAAATTTATGTTCATTTTTTTAAGGAGTTAACTTTAAGGGATCAGATAGAAATCACTCTAAATTTAAGATAGGATGCCATGTACTCCTCTAAATTTAAGAGATTAGTTAAAAGTGCTCTTAGTGATCCCATCCCCTGCCAGACAAGCAGATAGTAATTGTTCTTTTCCAGCTGTCTCTTGTGCCTCCTCCGTTACGTGGGCTTTCTTGACTCGGTATCAACTGACGGCTCCCTACTCTCGGGCAACAAACTCCCCCCAAGACGCCACCCTATAAAATCTTGTGGTTGGAGGTGACATGGTGTCGCGCTGGAGCAACATAGTGTTCAACAACTCATCTTCTTTTCATAACAAAAGTTTTCTTCCCGACTATTCTCAAACTGACCTACTTCTCTTTTTTGTTTTGTTTCCATGTATTATTTTTGCTAACAGTGTGTGTATGAGGAGTGTTGAACTTCTGTGACTCATAAGCATGAAGAGAATGCAGTCGACCGATTATGGCGTATAAATAATTAGTCGTGCAAGGTGAGGTTACCAAGAACATTTATTTCCTATTAATCTCGTGAGATATTTTATTCGAACGGTCTTTACCATCTCCCATGCACGTAATTGGATGAAGTTTAGTGTAGTGTGTGTGCCAGGGTGAGAGATAGATACAGGGAGAGATGTGGTTGCTTGGTTGGTTGGGCATTTTTCCAAACCATGCCGCAGGACTGCGTGTCACTAAATAGACATGGGAATAAGCTCATTTGGCCAAAAAGCCAGGGAAAGAGTGTTAAAAAAAATAAAGGGAAAGCAGCGTAACAACACAATATTGCTGGAGAATATAGAAAAACAGAAACAAACAACTAGCACAAAATTCTAAGGAGTAATAGCTCCAACTGTACTACGACCAACGCCCTTGAACCACAAAGAGTGGGCTTACAGATTTATGGCTGCTCCCTACCACCCATGAACGCACATTACGTTTGAACTGATCCAAGATCCGATGAGTTGATGCTTGCTCCTTCTCGAATAATCTTTTATTTCCTTTTCTTCAAATCGACCATATTTCACCAGAGTTGAATAGTTGATGCTTGCCTCGCTCCAGTATAGGTTCACCTAGTTGCTTCACTCGAGTCCTCTCACTCGTATCTAGACTGGTTCTCTCGATTCCACTTTCATCATAGTTCCAGACCAACACACCGGTGATGCTACACGCCAGGGCATAGTTGTACAACGACATGGAGGGCCAGCAGCGCAGTCAGCCGGGGAGCAGTGCACTGTAAGGAGGTAGCCTGAAGCCAAAGAAGTCGAGCTCCCAGGCTTCTATTCGGTCCGTGCAGCGAGCCGATTATATTCTTTGGGCTGGCCTGTCGAATTCTTTTTCTTGGCTCCCCAACTGTGTTAGATCATGAAGCGGCACTACTCCCATGATGAATGCAAACCAGCATGTTGTGGCGCCGAGGCATCACATGGTGCAATTCTTGGTTTTCCAATTTGAGTAAATGATCCCTTCCCAGTGTCTCCTATTCTCAACGTAACATATAATTTCTCCTTTTTTTACACGGTAAGATCCTCATAGGTTTTTATCTCCTATTCTGATGAGATAATAACTGGCTCGAGCACATTTAATTGGATAAAGAGAAGGAAGGGTGCAGAGGTTGAGTTGGCCAAGATGCTGATATTGTAGTATGTTGCGATAACATAACTTCAATGCCATGCAGACGGTAGGTGCCCTATCCATCATATTCATGAGTACTTTCCATGTGGCACTATCTTTAGACACACCATTAAACAATATACTCTGACCTCTCTATCCATAATTGGCCATACGTTAGTCATATCTCAATCGGTTCATTTGTCGGATAGACATCTAGGAACATGTCCTTTGTGCTAATCTACGTTGATGTGTATTCCGAAAGAAATATTTCTGAGACCGGTGTTGCTGCCAAGACATAATCAGACTGTGTGTGTGTGGAGATGGGGGGGGGGGGGGGGGAGTATTAACACAAAGATTGGGTGGGCCTTATTATCTAAAACAAAATTTGTAGCGCACACTTGTTAAAAGTTGCAGCTTGGAAAAAGACTCGGTAGATCTAGGCTCGATATTGAATTGCGTTTCGTACATAAAAAACAGATCAATAATTGTATGATAACATACTGGATAGGCGGAGTAAGGACTCACGGGCACTTCTGTTGGTACTAATCTTGATTCCATGTATCTGCATATTTAGTTTTGTTATGCATGTAACTTAGAGGGTCTACAGCCTAGCTAGTTGTCGAAGCTTCAACGAAGATGTGCGGAGAAGATGAGAGGAAGAAGAAGGGGCTGCAAGAGGCAGCTCCGACAATTGACATCAGAGCCCTGTTGATATGAGGAGGTGATGGCGCTGCGACGGACTCCATGTCAGGTGGAGGACAAACGACGCAATGTGGAGGCCATCGGCGGGGCGATGCCACTGGTGGATGGTTGCGGTGCGATGCTGCTAGATGGAGACGACGCGGTGGTCTGCGTCTTGAAGGTGCCATCCACGTCAAGAGATCGCCGCTGCATGCGACGTGACGGCGTGGTGGCCAGTGCTGCGATTGCGTCGTCCATGACAAACATGCAAGGTGGTCATAGATGCCGCGAAGTCGTCGACCACGACATGTGACACCGGGTGATATGCATTGAATAGTAGGACATCAAGATTAGGGGGTGAGTGTTGGCAGTAATCTTGATTCCATGTATCTGCATATTTCATTCTGTTATGCATGTAACTTAGAGGGTCTACAGACTAGCTAGTCATCGTCGCTTCAACGAATATGTGCGGCGAAGGTGAGATGCTAGACCGCCGTGAGATTAGGAAAGGGGTGGGCATGCAACTCATAGAACGTTTTTGTTGCTGGTAATAATTCACCCTACTTGTTATTCATTACAAGTTCAAAATGGAGGGGTTGTCGATGCCTTCACGCGGTGTTATAACCAAACACAGCAGCCTAAAGAGACATGACGAGAGCCCCAAGCTGATATGAGCTTCCTTGTTTGAAAAACGCTTCTCGAGGTAGAACTGGGAATCTCCCAAGTCCTCACTCAACACTCCGATCTCTTCGACCACCGGAACATAAGTCAGTCAAGATTTTTCATCCAAGGCGTGGATCATCCTTGGGCAGTCACTATCCACATCAACTTTATTGATAAGCAATTCTGACTCTTGCATATCAGAACATGAATAGGAACGGGAATATGAACAAGGCATCAGGTTGTGTGCTTTTCTCTCCGATTATAAGTGCAACCTCACATGATTTGGAGGGCCTGTGCAGGTGCACATAAGACATACACACACCGACGCACTGATGGGCCTGAAAACATCAATAATGTACGATGTCTTCAAATGATACTAAGCATTCTCTTCCCGACGCTTCCTATTCTCAAACTATCATCTTTATTTTTTATTCATTCTTCTGTTTTTCAAGCTATATAGGTGTATGATAGAAAGATACTAAACCTCGGTGGCTCCGAAACGTGGACACAACACAGTCCATTGGTAGTCACTTTGTTTGTGTTGCATTGTTTGTTGTCACAACTAATGTAGGAGACAAAGGTGTTGAATGTTTCGTAAAGCATGAAGGGAATGAACTCGGTTGGCGGTGATATATAAAATGGTAGTCATGGAGGGTATGGTTGGTGAGAACATTCATATGATATAGAAGTTATGAGATACCTTGACAATTTAGGATATTCATGATTAATGGTGTGTGATCTGATGAAATGAAGAGAGAGAGAGTGAGAGAGAGAGAGAGAGAGACTATGGTCGTACGGTCTTCTACTAAGGATCAAATTGACTACTATGTGACTTATTTAAACAAATTAGTTATTTCGTCGTAGGTTTGTATTCACCAATAGAGACATGTTTAGTAATAATTTATTTTATATATCCTCATGGTTCAGCCATGTGACTCTTGTCTTATGCAATTTGACTATGGTCTTTGATTTTTTTTAGACCGATGATGGTTGTAGTTTGTGTTTGTGACTCTAAAAGCGATCGTAAGTTGTATGTTCGTAACCTACTCAGCAATCTACCGACCAACCTATGCTTGTTTGCACCTATCTGGGATGCTTTGGCACAACAATAATAAATATGTTGGTTCCGTCGATGGGGGTGACCTTCACAAGACCATTTTTATTTCAGATGAAATTTTGTTTTCCTGGCAAAAAAATGTGCTGGTGGTTATGGTTATGCATGCTTCGCCGGCAGATGCCTGACAAGTTGTTTTTCCTTGGGAAAAGGAAGATAAAACCCTCGCCCTGGGCATCATATGATGCACACAACCATTAGGTGCATAATAAGTCGCTTTGTGCGAGAGCCATGGCTTCGTCTTTTCACATCGATCTAGAGATTGCACTGAGATATCTATTTACTAACAATGAACAATAAAAGGATCCGTTTCAAACTCTTTGTGACCTCTGAATGAACAAAAAATAGGAAAAATATATACTATAACCAAACTTTCATAAGTTGGGAAGACTAAACAAGGATCATGAGTAGCGAGCTCAATCCAATAGATCAGGCCTGACAGTAAGTACCAAAAAGACGTGTTGTTGACGTGAAATAAATTAAGCACCGGCCATGGCAGATGTTAAGGGAAAAGTCTTCAGAGCAATGCATTCTCGGATGGGTTCAACTATAATTTCGTTAAAAAGTTGTCCTATATATTTGCTGAACATATCAAAAAGTTAGAACAAGACCAAGTTCAATATATGGACAACGTTTACAAAAAAAGCTATCTCCGGGGTCCTTGACAAAGAGCACAGGGTTGAAGAAGCTGCTGGGACTGGAGTAGATTGTGGCAAGGTGATAGCCAATGTACTCGGACCAGGGTGTGACATCAGTCGGCGCCCGAGTGCTGGGATCCGAATGACTTTCCAGAATTTTCGAAAAAAAGTCATGAGTGACATTTGATACTATCAGGTCAAGCTTGTGACTGGACATGTCGGCGTGCGTATGCATGTTATCTTCGATTTTGCCGTCTTCCACATGAATCACTTCTTTCGGTCATGTCAGAAGGAATGACGATAACTCATTATCTACAGTCCATGGTCTACTCGGGTAGATTGTGAAGGAAAGAGATCCATGAGACCGGTTCCACCGACAGATAAGCAACTAGTTTTGCATAAAGGTGGCTGGGGGGTGTCTGTTTCTCCAACTTCAGTTGAATCGAATTTGACTGCGGCCGGTCCTTGTTGAAGGTTAAAACGGCAAACTTGATAAATCACCGTTGTGGTTTTGTGTCGTAGGTAAGAACGGTTCTTACTAGAAGCCCGTAACAGCCACGTAAAACTTGCAACAACAAAGTAGAGGACGTCTAACTTGTTTTTATAGGGCATGTTGTGATGTGATATGGTCAAGACATGATGTGATATACGTAGTTCTATGAGATGATCATGTTTTGTAGAAGTTATCGACAACTGGAAGGAGCCTTATGGTTGCCGCTTTATTGTATGAAATGCAAACGCCATGTAATTGCTTTACTTTGTCACTAAGAGGTAGCGATAGTTGTAGAAGCAATAGTTGGCGAGACGACCACGACGCAACAATGGAGATCAAGGTGTCGAGCCGGTGACGATGGAAATCATGATGTTGCTTTGGAGATGGAGATCAAAAGCACAAGATGTTGATGGCCATATCATGTCACATATTTTGATTGCTTGTGGTGTTTATCTTTATGCATATTATTTTGCTTAGTACGGCGGTAGCATTATAAGATGATCCCTTAACTAAATTTCAAGGTATAAGTGTTCTCCCTGAGTATGCACCGTTGCGAAAGTTCTTCGTGCTGAGACACCACGTGATGATCGGGTGTGATAGGCTCTACGTTCACATACAACGGGTGCAAGACAGTTTTGCACATGCGGAATACTCGGGTTAAACTTGACGAGCCTAGCATGTACAGACATGGCCTCGAAACACTGGAGACCGAAAGGTCGAACGTGAATCATACAGTAGATATGATCAACATAGAGATGTTCACCATTGATGACTACTCCATCTCACGTGATGATCGGACATGGTTTAGTTGATTTGGATCACGTATCATTTAGATGATTTGAGGGATGTCAATCTAAGTGGGAGTTCTTAAGTAATATGATTAATTGAACTTTAATTTATCACGAACTTAGTCCTGATGGTATTTGCAAATCATGTTGTAGATCAATAGCTTGCATTGTAGATCCCCTATGTTTTTGATATGTTCCTAGAGAAAACTAAGTTGAAAGATGATAGTAGCAATGATGCGGATTGGGTCTGTGATCTGAGGATTATCCTCATTGCTTCACAGAAGAATTATGTGCTTGATGCACCACTAGGTGACAAACCTATTGTAGGAGCGAACGCAGACGTTATGAACGTTTGGCAAGCTCGACATGATGACTACTTGATAGTTTAGTGCACCATGCTTTACGACTTAGAACCGGGACTTAAAAAATGTTTTGAACGCCACAGACCATATGAGATGTTCCAAGAGCATAAATTGGTATTTTAGACTCATCCTGTGTCGAGAGGTACGAGACCTCTGACAAATACTTTGCCTACGAGATGGAGGAGAAATAGCTCAGCCAGTGAGCATATGCTCAGAATATCTGGGTACTATAATCGCTTGAATCAAGTGGGAGTTAATCTTCCAGATAAGATAGTGTTTGACAGAGTTCTCTAGTCACTACCACCAAGTTACTGGAACTTCGTGATGACCTATAATATGCAAGGGATGACGAAAGCAATTTCCGTGCTATTCGTGATGCTGAAAACAACGAAGGTAGGAATCAAGAAAAAGCATCAAGTGTTGATGATTAAACGAGACAACTAGTTTCAAGAAAAGGGCAAAGGGAAAGAAAGGGACCTTCAAGAAGAATGGCAAGCAAGTTGTCACTCCCGTGAAGAAGCCCAAAGCTAGACCTAAGCCTAAAACTGAGTGCTTCTACTAATGGTCACTAGAAGCAGAACTACCCCAAATATTTGGCGGATAAGAAGGATGGCAAAGTGAACAAAGGTATATTTGATATACATGTTATTGATGTGTACCTTACTAGTGCTCATAGTAGCCCCTGGGTATTTGATACCTGTTCGGTTGCTAACATTAGTAACTCGAAATAGGAGTTGTAGAATAAGTGGAGACTACTTGAGGGTGAAGTGACGATGTGTGTTGGAAGTGGTTCCAATATTGATATGATCATCATCGCACACTCCCTATACTTTCGGGATTAGTATTGAATCTAAATAAATGTTAGTTGGTGTTTGCATTGAGCATGAACAAGATAGGATCGTGTTTATTGCAATACGGTTATTCATTTAAGACAGAGAATAATTGTTATTCTGTTCACATGAATAAAACCTTCTATGGTCATACACCCAATGTTAATGGTTTATTGAATCTCGATCGTAGTGATACACATATTCATAATATTGATGCCAAAAGATGCAAAGTTGATAATGATAGTGCAACATACTTGTGGCACTGCCATTTAGGTCATATTGGTGTAAGGCGCATGAAGAAACTCCATGTAGATGGACTTTTGGAATCACTTGATTATGAATCATTTGATACTTGTGAACCATGTCTCATGGGCAAGATGACTAAAACTCTGTTCTCCGGAACAATAGAGCGAGCTAATGACTTACTGGAAATAATACATACTGATGTATGCGGTCCGATGAGTGTTGAGGCTCGTGGTGGGTATCGTTATTTACTGACCTTCACAGATGATTTGAGCAGATATGGGCATATCTACTTAATGAAACACAAGTCTGAAACATTTGAAAAGTTCAAAGAATTTCAGAGTGAAGTGGAGAATCATCGTAACAAGAAAAATAAAGTTTCTACGATCTGATCATGGAGGTGAATATTTGAGTTACGAGTTTGGCCTTCATGTAAAACAATGTGGAATAGTTTCACAAATCACGCCACCTGGAACACCACAGCGTAATGGTGTGTCCGAACATCGTAACCGTACTTTATTAGATATGGTGCGATCTATGATGTATCTTACCGATTTACCACTATCATTTTGGGGTTATGCATTAGAGGCAGCTGCATTCACGTTAAATAGGGCACCATCAAAATCCGTTGAGACGACACCATATGAACTGTGGTTTGGCAATAAACCTAAGACATTGTTTCTTAAAGTTTGGGGATGCGATGCTTATGTCAAAAGGCTTCAGCCTGATAAACTCGAACCCAAATCGGAGAAGTGTGTCTTCATAGGATACTCTAAGGAAACAATTGGGTACACCTTCTACCACAGATCCGAAGGCAAGGTCTTTGTTGCCAAGAATGAAGCCTTTCTAGACAAGGAGTTTCTCCCGAAAGAAGTGAGTGGGAGGAAAGTAGAACTTGATGTGGTAATTGTACCTTCTCTCAATTTCGAAAGTAGCTCATCCGAGAAATCCGTTCCCGTGATGCCTACATCAATTAGAGAGGAAGCTAATGATGATGATCATGAAACTTCAGATCAAGTTACTACAGAACCTCGTAGATTAAACAGAGCACGATCCGCAACAGAGCACGATCCGCACCAGCCAAACATCATCTGGGTCCCGACGACAATGGTAAAGAATTTGATCAAAAGGTATACCGCTCCATGATTGGTTCCTTACTTTACCTATGTGCATCTAGGACAGATATTATGCTTAGTGTTTGCATGTGTGCTCGATTCCAAGCGGCACCAAAGGAATCGCATCACTTAGCTGTGAAGCGAATTCTTCGATATTTGGCTCACACCCCAACACTCAGATTATGGTATCCAAAGGGCTCATAATTTGATCTGGTTGGATTCTCGGATGCTGATTATGCTGGTGACAAGGTGGATCGCAAGTCTACATCAGGCACATGTCACTTTCTGGCACGATCACTTGTCTGTTGGTCTTCAAAGAAGCAGAACTGTGTATCACTCTCAACTGTTGAATCTGAATACATTGCTGCTGGATCTTGCTGTGCTCAGCTTCTATGGATGAAGCAAACTCTCAAGGACTATGGCATCAATCTGAAACAAGTACCTCTCTTCTGCGACAACGAAAGCGCCATCAAGATTGCCAACAATCCAGTCCAGCACTCGAAGACAAAGCACATTGAAATTCGTCATCACTTTCTCAGAGATCATGTCATGAAAAAGGATATTGACATCATTCACGTCAACACTGAAGAGCAACTGGCAGATATCTTCACGAAGCCCTTGGATGAGAAAAGGTTTTGCAAGTTACGGTGTGAGCTAAATATCTTGGAATCCTCAAATGTCCTGTGATCAGGCACACATCCTAACACTTATGCATGTTGATGACTTAGATGTGCAACACACGAAGTAAAGTATATCTTCAATCAATGAAGACTTACATTCTGAGTGTGAATACATTAATGTGGAATTTTACTTCGGAGCGCCACGATAATTGTGTGCCGTGTCTGGGTCTAATACTTCCTATACGGTGGGAAACGCCACCACCAAATTTTTCTATTTGAAGTGTTTCACTCATGGCGTTATTATTGCTATGTCTTCACATTTGGTTTGTCTTCAAATTTCAACTTATCTTCATGATTTTCTTCACTATGTATATATATATATACTAGTGTTCTGTCCTCTACAACATTCACTTATAGCTATGTCTTCCTAGTTGAATCTTTTGAACTAAGTGAATGTGATCGGACCCTAATCTCTCTATGCTTTCTATCTCAAACTCTATCTGTCCAAATCATATGCATTCTATTGAAACTGTCGAATGTCTTCTCTGCGTTCTTGTCAGAAGAAGACACAGAGACAAACATTAAGTCTGTTTTAAATGATTCATCCTTATTGTTTGAAATCCGGAGAAGCCGGCACGACCATCCGACAAACCTGGAGGGCGTGGGAACGTGGGACAGCTCTGAGTATGTTGCATGCTTGCCACGTACCCCTCAGATGTGAACCGCCAGGGGCACCTGAGTAATTGCGCTGTGCCACACACCTCCTTATAAATACATGTCCCCTGCAGTAAAGAAAACCTTCTTCCACCTCTCCACCTTGTCAAAACCCTAGGCCACCGCTATCTCTCGACGACGCCGACGACGAAGCGCTTAGCTGCCGCGACTTCCCCGACGCCGTCCTCACGCCGGCCGCGAACATCGTCCTCTCCGCCGCTGCCGTAGGTGTCCTCCGTCGCCAAGTTAGGGCATGGTGGACAGAACTGCTCGGTCTCCTACTCATCCCATCTAGCAGTTCTTCGTGTGGTAAATATAACTCTATTTTTACCATCTTTTTGATCCTCAAAGATTCATCCTGTTTACCAAAATTGGTTTCTGCCTATACAATGTTAGATCTATTCATGCGCATCTCATATTGCCTAGTATATTCACTTAAGCTTCATATCTAGTTAGATTCCTCACTTGTACTTATTCATGGATTCGCATAAATCTGGAACCAACTCTCAACGTATAAGTGAATGTCTTCGCATCATGAGGTCAATGTCTTCAAACTGATTTATCTCCAAAATCTTCTGAGAATGCATATGACCTCTTCCCCTTCCCTCGCATCTCTAATGTTGTCACAGGTACATGTCCGTGGGAGAATCCCTTGGTTCTCATAGTCTGCATTCGTTTGCAGAATTCTTACAGCATCACATTAACTCTCCCGATGCCAGTTCCTGTTTGTCCAGCAAGCGAAAGCTTTTGAAGCCTTTGAACGTGTTGAAGCCATTCAGTTTGAAGTTCATGGCTGCAGAGAAATCAGTAAGGAAGGGTGGCAGACAGTGTCGTGGGGGAACATCAAAAGATTTGCCTGATGACCTCGCAGAGCTTTACAAAACAGATCCTGAAGAGAATTATAATCAGCGCAACACGAATCCAATGGATTCGACGATATTGGGCTGAACAATGGTTCAAATACAAGTTCGTGACCCAGGAATACGCTGAGAAGAATGCTATCAAAAGTCCTTGGGTGATATTCTCTTTCAAGGCCTTCCACCCAAGAACAGAGCTGAAGCTATTGCACAGGGTTTCTATCCTTGTATGGTCCGTGGACCTCAGCCTGAAAATGCCGACCCATCGTCATTGCTCTGGTGTCGTGACGATAATCTCTTCAAGCGAAACTTCCAGCACGCAAAGGCATCGGCCAAGGAAAACAAGAAGTCATTGGGATTAGACTTCAACCCTGGTCCCTCTGCTCCCCGTGCTGACGGATCACGTGATGCAGAACCCAATGTCATCGGTCCGTTCTACAACCTTGATGGCCTCATCACTCACATCTCAGTCCAAGGTGCCAAAGTGGATCATTCTGATGATGATGATACTGACACTGATGAAGCCCCAGCTCCTACTCCAAAGCCACAGAAGCCAAAGAAGGCTAAGGCTTCAAGATCAGCTGCTCCTCCAAAAGCTTCACGTGCGAAGCCACTGGCCACTGCACCTCCTGAAGACAGTGTGCAGTCTGAAGATCAATCACGCATCTCCAAGAAGACGGAGAAGAGAAAGAAAATCGTCAAAAATACTGATCAGAGATTGACTCCTACTGCCATTCTGCGAGAAGAGCACATTGATCTATCCAGCGGTGAAGATCTTGCAGATGATGCTCTTGAGCAACTGATCAAGAGCAAGGAAGAAGCAGAGATCTTCAATGATTTGCCTCTCTTTGATGTGGCAATCATCCATAACTTCATTGATGAGTGGTTTGACACCCCAAATTTCAGCTTTGAAGATCTGCAACTTCCCATTGGCCTCAGCGTCTCCTTCAATGGCGCCATTGCTTCTGAGCTAGCTCTTGCTCAGCGCATCGTTGAGCTGAAGCACAAGATCGACTAAGAGAAAGCTCAGTTCAAGAAGCATGTGGCAAAGCTCAGCGTGCAAGATGTCAAAAACTTCAAGGACATGCTGCACGAGCTCAAAGAAGCCTTTCTCAAGAAGCGCGAAGAAGCTAAAGGCTCACGTGAGCGCATGAAGAGTATGGCTGACAAGTGTGTGCTAGCCTACAATGAGACTGAGAAGCGCAAGGCTCTTGGTCGTCCTGACATTGACCCCAGAATGGCTGCAAAGAAGTTGAAGTCATCAACTGATCAAGCTACACCTTCAAGGCAGGAAGAACCGCGCATAGTCTTCCCAAGCAGCATGACTGGCTCGAAGCCAAAGGTCAGGTCAACCGCTTCAGAACAGAAGAAGACGAGGGCTGCCGAGACTGAAGCCAGAAAAAGGAAAAATCCTGAAGCCTCTGATGTTGCTCCTTCCAAGAAGAAGTGCAAAACCAAGAAGAATCGGGCTGCTTCCACAGAGCCCTTAGTTGTTGAACCTATCTCAATGGTTCGACCTGCATCTGAACTCCAAGAACGACGGATGATAGTTCATGAGCCTGCTTCCACAGAGGCTCATGAAGCTGAAGACATTCCAGCAGCTGATCCCACCGCTGCTGAAGACATTGGTCACATTGACAATGTTGAAGATGATGAAGTTCTTCCTCAGATCGAACACATCGCCTATTCCCACGAACAGTGAACTCATCAGCATTGGTCGTCCTCTGACGCCAATTGCTCAGGATGCATCATGGGCTGATCACCCACAACAACAATACTCCCCGAGTACTCCCCAACAACAACAAGTCACACCACCTGTGCAAGAAGAAGAGGAAGACTTTGAGGCCCAGCCAACTCCATCTCCAAAGGCGTCACCAGCATTCCGCAGGCTTCGCATAGGACCAAGGCCTCAAGTCCCTCTGTCGAGCGTTCCAGAAGGAGATGTGCACCACCAATCTGTTGCACGTCAAGTGTTCCCAGAAGCCACTCCAACTGTGAATGTCTCCGTGTCTGAAGCCGAAGCTGCTGAAGACAATCCGGCTGCATCAGACGATGACAACCAAGAAGAACGTGTCCCTACTCCCCCCATTACTGAAGAAGCTGTTCCTGAAGTGAATGTGACAGTGCCCGACCCTCCAGCTCATCAAGTGGAGGTTGAGAATCTTGAGGCTGCCACCACCAACACAAATGAAGCCAATGACGTAGTCATGGCTGAAGCAAATGTGGAGCCTGCACCAACCAATGTGCCAGAAGCCAATGATGCAACTGCTCTGAAGCCTCTGTTGTGCAGCCTGAAGCCACTGTTGTTGCCATTGCTCTGTTCCGCCACCAAGGCCCTATACAATTGAGCAAGCTTACAACTATGGTCAGCTAATCACCGCCGATGGCCCGTTCGGTCCCTCCGCCTCATGCCTCCGGGTCCTCGGTTTGATTATCATATTGAGCATAGGCCTCTGGTCCAGAAACCAAAGCCAAGACTGCCAAGGTTCCCAGGTACTGCCACCTCTCCAGGGTCCTTCAATGCAAATGGCTTCAAAGCCCACAACACTTTCTTTGACAGAGCAAAGAACCCCTACTCAAGGCCAAGAATATCATCAGATCATTTCGAGCTATCAGCAATGAAGCTATTACTCCTGCGTTCTGTATGATCAAGGGCGCATTTTCCCTCATATGCGCCTCGACACTGAAGCCATTGCTGGACTGCCATGCTTGGAAGAAGCACTTGACTGCTTTCGTGATGCAGGTCTGCTCAGCTTTCAAACAGACAAAGAACATTGGAATGAGGAACTTTTGCTTCAATTCTATGCTACCCTCCACATTCGCGGCTACTATAGAGATACAAAGACATGGGTTCTCGAGTGGATGACATGAAATGTTCATCATGAAGCCAAAGCTCTTGACGTCATTGAGCTCACAGGCCTACCCACTCCCGGAGAGCTGTTCGAACCTGATTGTCAACTCCACCGCAATGCACTGGAGAGCATCTTCCATAAGCCAGAGCCCAACATGAGCGAGATGTTGAGCATGATGAAGCCTTTGCCACCGACGCTGAATACCCAAAGGAGTTCTTTGTTGATGACCTTGAGTATCTGCCTCGCACAATATATCACATCATCAAGCAACTCTATGGCCTATCAAAGGGCATTCATCAGCTGCAAAACTTGAAGGAGCCATGAAGACATTGGTCTTTTACATCCTCAATGGCATCAGCTTCAATACACAAGAATTCTTCATCCGGCAACTGGCTGCGTCTGGTTCTGACCTTTTTGGCCTGAAATTCTATGCTCCATGGGTCATGCGCCTCATCAAGCTGCACTCTGCTATCAACTATCAGCCCTCTGCTCGCAATCATCTGATCTTTCTACCAGAGGTTGATATGTCAGTTGAAGCCATATACCCTGAGCCTGCCAAAACGCCTCTTTGTCTTCAAAATGCTGATCACCATAGCTTCACTCAACCCATGGAAGGAGTCCAAGCAGTAACTCGTGTCTATCCAATGGCTGGGAACACTCGTATGCCTCACCGTGCGCAAACTGAAGCTACTGAGAGCACAATTGCCCAAAGGCCTAAGAAGCGCTCTCGTGTCCTAAATGACCGAGAACTTCTTGTGGCACTGCATCAGAAACAAGACAAGCATCACTTTTGGCTCAAGCGACAGATGCAAAGCCTCTTGGTGGACGTCAATCGCATTCGAAATCTTGCCACCAAAAATGCTTTTGTCACTCACGAGACCTGTCGGCGATCATGGAAGAGTTTGACGCTGCTCAGTGCTGAAGCAGATCTTCAAGACGATGGCTTCACTGAAAGATTCAAGTTTGACTCCACTCCTCCACGGAATGCGGTCCTACGTCGAACTCCATCCCTTGAAGACTCTGACTATTCTTCCTCCGCGGCAACTGTGAATGCCAGAGTGATCGATGATGAAGACGATGCTACTTCACCGCCCCCTACTTCTGCACGCATCGACACTGCACCAAGTTCATCTGCGCCGCCAAACAACAACGACAACCCTGCTGCTTCACCTTCTCCTCATGAGAGCGAGTAGATGCTCTATGTCTTCAAACCTTTTTGGTCCTTACTGACAAAAGGGGGAGAAGCATATGAGTTTGATAGTCTTCAAGCGGGTTCATATGGGCGGTTGCTTTATATTTTGCCAAGTATTTACAACTCTCGATTTGGATACATTTGGTTCTTTGAGTTGTAACACTTAAACTCGATGGTCGTCTGCTACTTATTTGCTTTTCTGTGATGCGATGATAAATTCCGCATGTGCGATGATAACTTCCGCACTTAGATCATTATGCAGACGTCCATTTTTCATTATGCATGTCATTCTCTTAGTTATATCATTTCATGCATGATGAATTATCTTCATAAGTTGAAGAGGATCTCCACAAGTACAACCTGCCATGTGCATTTGCATTCCAAAAGCAAATTACTTATATGCACATCTTCAGGGGGAGCCTTTGCCACTTATGAAGACAATACCCTATCCTTTACAATTTCACATACTTTATCCCGTTGAAAACTTCAACCAGTTTGTCATCAATCACCAAAAGGGGGGAGATTGTAAGTGCATCTAGTGCCACCCCTAGTTGGTTTTGGAGTATTGACAACAAATTTGGTTGAGGGACTAATGTGTTTGTGAGAATTGCAGGATAACACAGGTAGTGTCCCTCATTGATTCGGTTTACCTACCGGAGATGACCCCTAAAAATGTACGAAGACATTGACGACAATGGTGGTATGTGAAGATATTCATATTGAAGACTATGACATGAGAAGACATTGAGTGAAGACTATGGAGCGCGAAGACTGTGTCGTTTCGTTGTTTCCTTTCTCTTCTTTGTTGAGTCATACGAACCACCGTACTGTTAAGTGGGGTCCAAGTGAACAAAGTCAGAATGACTGAAGTGATGCTCAACCCAAATCCTATGTCTTCGAGCGAAGACAATGAGAGCAAATCTTATCCAGAGCTGGATGAGTCAGCTTTGCTTGTAGCCCAAGTAAAGTTGTCGTGTGTGTTTGAAATCTGACCGTTGGAACACGTGTCAGTTCCTTAGTGACCCAGGGTCATTTCGGACATATCAGGTCGGGTTGCCTAGTGGCTATAAATAGCCCACCCCCTACACCATAAATTGGTGGCTGCTCAGAGTTAGTGCACGGCTTTTGTCGTTTGAGAGCAACCCACCTCGAAGCCTTTGAGAGAGAGAAATCCTTGCGAGGACAAAGCCCAAACACCCAGAGTCAAAGAGTGTTAGGCATCACTGAAGTCTTTCTGTCTGCGTGACCTGAAGACTTATTACACTTGAGGATTGTGAATCCTCCAGCCGGTTAGGCGTCGCGTTCTGAGCATCCAAGAGTCATTGTGGATCGCCGGTGAACAAAGTCTGTGAAGGTTCGGAAGTCTACCTTGAAGACTTACCAAAGTGATTGGGCGAGGACTGTGTGTCCTTAGCTCAAGGGGAATAAGGTGAAGACGCGGTCTTCTGAGTTGAATCTCAGCCTCCCTAACCAGATGTACAGTTGTCACAGCAACTGGAACTGGTCCAACAAATCCTGTGTCTTAAACAAGTGACTGGTTCTATCCTCTCCCTTCCTTACTTAGAGTTTGTCTTCGTGAAGTCATTGCCTATTTGTCGTACCTGTTTGACTTCATTGCTTGACTACTATTGTTTGTTGGCTTCATACTATCTTCCATCCCGATCCTTACTACTAAGCTGCCATTAGTCCTTGTACTTTCACATTACAACATACTTGACTATGGTTTGCTTGTTGTAGTTTATCTTCCGCTGCATATCAATTAGGTTAGTTCTATTGTTTGTCTTCGAAACTTCCACGTTTTGAAGACTTTCATAAAAATCGCCTATTCACCCCCCCCCCCTCTTTAGTCGATAACTAGCACTTTCAGTAGACATGACCGAGACACCCCTCTGGTCAATAACCAATAGCGGAACCTGGATGCCCATACTGGCTCCTACATATTCTACGAAGATCTTTATCGGTCGAACCGTTATGACAACATACGTAATTCCCTTTGTCCATCGGTATGTTACTTGCCCGAGATTCGATCGTCGGTATCTTCATACCTAGTTCAATCTCGTTACAGGCAAGTCTCTTTACTCGTTCCGTAATACATCATCCTTTAACTAATTCATTAGTCACTTTGCTTGCAAGGCTTCATATGATGTGTATTACCGAGAGGGCCCAGAGATACCTCTCCGATACTCCGAGTGACAAATCCTAATCTCAATCTATGCCAAATCAACAAACACCTTTGGAGATACACGTAGAGCATCTTTATGATCTCCCAGTTATGTTATGACGTTTCATAGCACACAAGGTATTCCTCGGGTATCCGGGAGTTGCATAATCTCATAGTCGAAGGAATATGTATTTGACCTGAAGAAAGCAATAGCAATAAACTGAACGATCATTATGCTAAGCTAACAAATGGGTCTTGTCCATCACATCATTCTCCTAATGATGTGATCCTGTTATCAAATGACAACACATGTCCATGGTTAGGAAACCTTAACCATCTTTGACTAACGAGCTAGTCTAGTAGAGGCTTACTAGGGACATGGTATTTTGTTTATGTATTCACACATGTATTTAAGTTTCCGATCAATACAATTCTAGCATGAATAATAAACCTTTATCATGAATAAGGAAATATAAAATAACAACTTTATTATTGCCTCTAGGGCATATTTCCTTCACTTGAGAGAGCCGACTCCTCAAGATACAACCCGCTTGTTGGCAATGAATGCCAGCAGGGGCTTCCCAGGGATACTTGGCAGTATAGACTGCATGCACTGGGAGTGGAAGAACTGACCTTCTGCTTGGTAAGGGCAGTATAAGGGCCATGTTAGGACTTGCACTGTCATACTTGAGTCCGTGGCCTCACAAGATCTCTGGATCTGCCACTCTTTCTTCGGCGTGGCCGGATCACATAATGATATCAACGTGCTTCAACGCTCACCGGTGTTTGCAAGGCTTGCCGAAGGCAACAGCCTGTTGATGAATGTTACCATCAACGGCCATAACTTCGACAAAGGATACTACCTAGGTGATGGTATCTATCCTTAGTGGACCACTATTGTGAAGACAATCCCCAACCCCGTCGGAGAGAAGAGGAAAAGATTTGCCCAAGAGCAAGAGAGTGCTAGGAAGGACGTGGAGCGTGCCTTTGGTATTTTGCAATCTCGATGGGGTATCGTTCGGTATCCTGCTAGGATTTGGAGCACCAAGAAGCCGTGGGAGGTGATGATTGCTTGCGTGATCAAGCACAATATGATTGTAGAAGATGAGCGCCTGAAACCTATCTACAATCAAGTTTTTTAGTTTCAGGGTAAGAATGTTGTGCGTGAGTATGGAGGAGCGGCAATATTTGAATAGTTCATCCAATTTCATCATGAAATGCGTGATGGGAAACTCACATGTAGCTGCAAAATATTTCGTTGAGCATACCTGGGCTCATGTTGACAAAATGGTCGTCTGTCCGCTTGGGTTGGCGCTTGATCCCCATCCACTGTGGGTTAGTTTGGTTCACGTCCTCATGGTGTCGTGCCTGGCTTGGAGCCTGCCTGGATTTTCAGAGAAGTTGTTTGCTTGTTGTCCTGGGACTGAGGAAGCCAGCCTGGCCTGGATACTTGAGCACTTTTGTTAGCCTGGTCCAGGCAGACCGAGGCGACCACATGCGTCCAGTTTCGAGCGCCTGGGCAGCCGACCTAGATGCTAATTGCTGCTTGGGAATTACTAATCACAAAACGACAGCACTCCTGCAGCTATGGTATGTCAAAGCAAGTATAATAGAGCTGAGTCAGCGGGCTATAAAAAATAAACTACTATATTCTGCTTAGTTGGAGGAAAGAGAAGAGGAGAGAGAAGGTAAGCGGGCTCTTGGTGAAGAGACAGCTCTAGCACGTGCTCCTAGACACTTTGTGAGAATAAAAGGTGGGTCACATAATAAAAAAGTAGTACACTCTTTTAATCTACTATTATACATGTTGTCTGTAAGATAGGCTGTAGATAACATGGCCGTGACTTATAGCCAGCAGCTGGCTATACTATTAACTATGCTCTCAGGAGTACAGTCTAAGATTTCTTTTTAAAACCATTGAACTATTCATCAGGCCAGGCTTCATCCAAACACATTTTTTTCGGACTAGCTCCACGCAACATTTTTTGCAGGCTTCATCAGGCAGCAATTGCTAGCTCCACGCAACATTTTTTTCCAGGCATCAACTTGTGGACACAAACCAAACTAGCTCTATAATCTATCTATATCCACCCATTCACGGCCTGGGCCGAGAACCCGACCCGACCGGCCGACCCATCCTTCCACCCCCCGATCTAGGGTTTCTTTTCCCCACCGCGCGGACACAAAACAAAGAGCGGCGGCGGCGGGGAGGAACCGGCGTGGAAGACGATCGATCTCGGGGGCGGCGCGCTGGAGACGCAGATGGGTGGCGGGGTTAAAGCCAAGGAGGAGTACCGCTTTGGCTCGTCCAAGGTTTCTCCCTTGCCTACGGTGAATGCCGAAGCTGCCGCTGCCAAGGGGAAGAAATCCAGGGCGAAGAAGGCTGCGTCGCGGATAGACTTGGACAAGGCTGAAGCCGTTGTGTATAAAGCCGATATGAAGGCGAGGGAGTCTGCCAGGGTAGCCAAGGCCAAGGCCGAGGAGGCCGAAGAAGCTGCCAGGATAGCCAAGGCCAAGGCCGAGGAGGCTGAAGAAGCCGCCCGGGCCGCCAAGGCGGATGCTGAGGCGGTCGCCAAGGCGAGAGAAGCCGCAGAAGAGGCGATGCTTCTCTATGAGAAGGAGATGGAGTGGGCGCAGTGCGAGGAAGAATTGGACGCCTCCATGTTCCGCGGCCGCTGGAACCAACAGCACGCCCGCCACGGCGCCACCTTCCTGGAAATCAGTAAATCACCTCTTCTTACTTGCAATTACTTGCATTTTTTTTTCTGCCATCTATCAAATGAAACCACCAATTTTACATTGCAGCATATGCCAATCCATACTGTCATTACTTACATGCAACTAACTAGGCCATTATTGATTGATGCAGCATCTATCCCACCTATGCGTTACACTTACCCTACTCCCGAGGAGAAGGTCTACATCGAGACCGCGGAAACTCTGCAGATCGTTTGTCTCAAAATCGTGTCGATCAATGACGACTCTTTACGCTGGCCACTGCAAGTGTTTGGTATGGTTGCCGTGCGTGATATCTTGGATCACAAGCGCAACATTATCTTCCAGCGACAGAGGAATAACTGCCAAATCATCAATAAGAATGTTCGTATATAAATCTTCTTTCATTCCTTCCTTTTATTTCCTTAATTAACCTGGCCTTCTCTAGCATCTTTGATATATCTGTGCTGCCCATTGTGCATTTGCCAATGTCAGATTTAGTGATTCATTAAGCTTCTTCTACCATATACTCTGTTATAAGATAGAGTAGATTGTTTGCATTCTACTCGATGCGGTCTTACTGTTGATGAACATTACTCTGTTATTTACTTGAATAGTTGTTTGGTGCAGGATCCGTATCTAGCATTGACAGGCCCAAGCCGTGCTGTTGCTGTGTCGATGGAACCTTCGCACATTGAGGTTTCGCTGAAAGTGAAGGGGACCACTAAATCTGATGATAAAGACCTAAGCGAGCTAGTTTTGAATTTTAGATCTGGATGCGTGCTTAGTGACGTTTACCCTAGCAGGATTAGCACAATTGAATTTAAATACGATCACATTATGTGCGCTGTGGAGGCCACGATCCGCATAAAAGTCACTGGTGGGTCTTGGCCAGATGCTTTTCGAGGTATGTTTACTGCTTCCAACACTGGAGCTGATGACCTGAAAGTCATGTTGCTTGATTTTGGAGATGGTGGATTGCCTGTCGGTGCTGATGGCATGGTCAAGCTCTCACGCAGTGTGGTTTCCGTTGACCTTGAGGAGATGCTCAAAGTTTCTGCCATGGCATATCCTATTAACGACGACGAAGTTGCTGACAGTACTGAGGTAGCCTTAAAACCTGAGATGGCCGGTATAAGTCCTGTTGTGCTGAAGGTTGGCTCATGTAGTATGGAAGTGAGTGTTGCCTGGTCCCTTTTCCGTCGTCGATTCTGACCTTGAAAGGCTGATGCTGACAGGAGATCTGAACTCATTTGATCTTCTGTACTTATGTTATGATGTAGTGGTACCTGAGATCTGTTGTACTTATGTTATGATGCACTCTCTCCGTATCAAAATATATGACGTTTTTGTAGGCTTGTTTAGCCTACAAAAATGTCTTATATTTTGGTACAGAGGTAGTAGTTGTAGCTACTAGTTGTAACTGACAATGTAACATTTGATCACCTTGCTTTTGTTAATACTACTATGTATGGGTAATTGTGTTGATGGAAGCCATTGGGCCTACTTTTCGTAGACGCACAATCTTGATTACTTAATTTTTTATGTGCATCATACTCAATGATATGTTGCAAATTGCATGACTTTTTTATTAGTAATTCTGGTATAGGAACTTAGAAGTGCAGTGAGCTGGCTAACAGCTTTTGTGTAATTTTTATTGGCACTAATTATTATTTTTATCCCTGCAGGTATACACAAGAGGTGTTTACATTGAGGCTCAGACTACTAAAATGTGTAAAAACTTTATAAAAAAATGTGGGAAGTACAAACTTTATAAAATTGACATAAAACATCTTAAAAAATGTGTGAACACCCAAAATTACATCAACATTTTTGTAAATACTTAAATACTTTGCAAGTGTTGGATATTTTACATTATGCAACATATTTATAAAATGTGTGCACATGTTTTAAATAACATGAGCTTTTTTTTTTTTGGGGGGCTTATCACCAATGAACTAGTCATCGACAGGGGTGCGTGGAAGTTAGCTATCCATATGCCAGAACAATGAGCTTCTTGCGAGATCTTATGTGTTTCAGCTTTAGCCTACCCCAACTTGTTTGGGACTAAAGGCTTTGTTGTTGTTGTTGTTGTTGAGCATTTCGGGGGAAAGTGTGAGTGCTTTTTAAAATATAGGAACATCATAAATAATTATGTGAACACTTTTCTATATGTGTAAAAAAATAATAAAGGAATTGTTTTTACTTATTGTTAGATTTGACTATATAAAATTTAGTGAGGCATATATATTGACACCGGCGTGGCGTGTTGACTTAGCATTGGACCCACAACCATTGCATGCGCGCAATATCTTTTTTTGTGGGTACATATGCGCCGTACTTTTTTTCAATGAAGACCTAGTAAGATTAGGAGCACGAGTTTCGACCAGGCCCTTTTGTTTTCCAATGGAGAGTGGCATGCAGGGATCGATCATGTCAAGGTGGCCGACAACGGTGGAGGAGGAGGGCACATTGGCGGTGACGAAGAGCCTAATGACACGACACATCTCGTGTCGATCAAGTGGATGGCATTGACTCGTTGAGGGGGTTGACAACGGCGGAGGTGGATGAGGCCTAGGTGGCGACAATGATGAAGAGCATTATGAAACTAACTTGACGCTGATTACCTTGGGATGAAGCGTGGTAAGCCATCCTCACCTATCTGACCTGGGGTTTCCTTGATTAAGGTTTGTGATGTTGATATATTTTGGAACATATTGAAGATTTAATATATTAATATTGAACCAATTTTTTCTGGAGAGATTCGTGTAATCCACGACATCCATTTTTTAGCATAAAAAATCAAAATTATGAAAAAATCCCCTGATCAGTTATGCCGCCCTAGTGCTGGAAACATAAGGAAACACCACTATCCACGGTTAGAGAGATTGGTCAAACTTCTCTCCTCCAAGGTGGCGGAGAGGATTCAGTGGTCATTCTGTGTCAACGAGAGACGGTGAGGTGAGAATAGAGAACAAGAGTGAAGAGAGGGGATCATTTAGAAGGGAAAAGGGAGATTGGAGATAGAAGATGCACATGACTTGTCGGCTAACCTAGTCAATTAGAGTGGTGAGAGTGACAGTGGTCATTATGGCAGAGCTACACTCTAGCAAAACTGGGTCATGACCCGCCCAACCCAAAGCATAGCTAGGTAGAAAGGGCAAAATCCTTGCGCTCCCTTTTAGGTCTTCTTGCCAACTATTTCATCATAGCTCTACCACTGCTCGTCTGAGCCCCGACGCGCCACACTGGTCTAGGAATACGATTCCAACCAGTTCAATATATTTGAGTTTAAATTGGGCTTTACGCAATTCAACAATGAGCGGCAACACCATCTGGTGGCACGGGCAAGGTCACATTACCTTCTATCCTCACCTAGAACTAGTTGGACTTTGATCAATAGTTTATTACCAATTTATAGTAGTAAGAGAGATTCATAACTCCAAACAGATGGATATGGAGGTTATTTTGTGAACAAAATGGAAATTCATTGAATTCAGAAAAATTATGGTCGCACCCCACATTGTCATGCTTTATCTCCCTCTCCCTCTCCCCCCCCCTCTCTCCCTCTCCCTTCTCTCTCTCTCTCTCTCTCTCATTCAATACAATGAATAAGAGAAATCTAAGACCTTGCGAGTAGAACTTCTCATTATATTCATTAATATGAGATACATGTTTTTAGCAACCACACCTTGTGCGGTGAACTAATTATAAGCCACAATCGATCAGTTTTACTCTCTACATGCTTCTAAGTTGCAAAAATTCAGCACCTCTCTTTCTCTCTCTCTCTCTCTCTCTCTCTCTCTCTCTCTCTCTCCCACGCACACACACTCACTATTAGCAAGAATAACACACACACACACGCACACATGCATGCACACACCCCCGCGCGCGCGCGCGCGCACACACACACACAGTTAGCAAAAATGTGCTCTTCCACTCACCTCCAATACCAAGTGATTCTCGTACCTACTAAGAAGCTTGTGGTTTATCTGATGCTTTGCTGCCAAGCAGTTGGAGAATGAATAAGCTCTACCTTTGTGAAACTGGGTTCTGTGAAGTGTCGTTGGCATGGTCTTTACTATCTTTGTTGTTCCGATCTCTATGTGTTTATCATCATCTATGGTGTGATGTGGTTAACTTGTGTCCCTGTGTGTATTGTAAATTTTGATGTTGCTGGTCTTTATTAAGAATTTTTTGTTGGAATATGGGATGGATGAATGAGAAATACTACTGAGCTTACAGAGACACTATGAATGCTCATAGCTTTGACGTAGTCATCTTCTCATAAATCAACCTCAAAAACATTTTGCAAAATTTCTATCCCGCTTTGTTTGATTACTTTGCACACTTACATTCCTCTGGAACAGTCATTTATCCCAAAAACTAACATGGTCACAGCTTCACATATGAAGATACATGGAAGTTTCGAAATGGTTTTATGAGTCTAGTAAGTTGGGCTTGGGGCATAAGTATAAGAACATCGAACAATGCTTCTAGGTTTACTAAAGGTTTTGAGGAGAAATTAGGACCTTGAAGAGAACTCTATAGCCTGACACATGTCCATTTGGAATGTGGTAAATTCTCTTAGGTGTTCCTTGATTAGATTCAGGATGGTAAATCATTGTTAGGATAAAAAAATTATGCTTAAAAACCTGGTGAATTATAAAACACAGCCTTTGATCCACTCAATCTCTGTGGGAGTTCGGTAGAGGGATAACGTGAACTGGTGTGATCATGGTGACTACGAAACTGGACCGTTAGCACTAAAGATCTTTGTGCAGGTTTTGCGCCAATCAAATTAAGGCTATTCACCAGACTAGCGTGCATCATTACTCCCAACTGATGAAACTTACTGTTTTCCCTGCTTTTATATGAAAATTATGTGCAATGAGGGATGTTAGTTCTCCTGGTATTGACAATGCTTTTGTTTCCTAATTCTTTTTAATGTACTCCTAATCCTGTGATTTCCTATATAGTCGACACCAATGAGACCTATGGTAACATTACATAGAACTTGTACTCTAATCTAATCAAGTATTATAACTCTACTATGTGCTCCCCAATGCCTTGTTGATTTTGTTTGGGAGATCAACATTTATATCCATGTCATGTATTTTTGTGTGCAATATTGTGCTGTTAAAATTGACCGCACATTGTCTTTTCCACTCACTCTATATTAAATATTTAATTTGGACCGTTCATGCATTTCACCCGATGGATCTTTAAGCGAAAACATTGGTAGTGAAAACCATAAGTAAATATTTGATGTCCTATCTACCAAAAAGAATCACTTAATGTTGTCAGCAACCACAGCATGCACGACTACAAATTTATATATCACTACTGATCGAGTGTGGGTCTCAGCATGCCTCACTAGTCATTTTAGCACCTTTCTCCCCAACATCAATTGTAAGTTTAAACAATGCATCGAAAGATTAGTTCATATACACGACCATCGGTCAAATGTGTAACATGTGTTTTGTTCATGCTTGAGAGTCAACGTGGTTCATCGCCTTAATCTCATAACCGGCTTTTATTAAAAAAATAGTGTCAGGAGAAAGAAAGGAAAAAAGTAGGTGAAAATGGGAGACACCGAGAAGGAAATCAACATTGGGTAGCAAGTCGAGAGCTAGTACTGCTTGTTGACATGCTTCAACGACGTATCATACCAACTCGGACCACCATGTGGGCCCTGGTGTTAGGAACTACCTCTAAGGACACTTGAAGAAGTGTTGAGTACTTTCAGGCACTACAATGCTTGAGATACTTATTCATCTGCATCATTGTAGACTAGAGGTTAGGTCATGACCTGTTTCGGTTTACTTTTGCATCCTTTTTATTTCCCTTGGTACCCATTCTGAGATTTATAATGTTTTCTAGGTAAAAATTGTGAAGGTCACCAATGCTACCTTGAGCGCAATTGCGGAAGACATTAAGGAGCTCGCTTGAGTGCTCTACAGTGGCTAGGTGGTGGATAAGTTTGTGAAGCTAGGGGTATGAAATGTATTATTCAACCCTTATGGGCTGATAAATAGCCCGCCTGAGATGTTATACATAGAAAACACTTCTAGTGATGCCTCACTTGACATTCGCTGGTGATTGCTCATTAGCGATAGACTGTGGCAGTTATCACTTGTGGTTTCCATCAAACCTGCTAGTAGTGGTATTTAGTTAATAAGCCCTTTCTGTTGCAGTGTACCATGGTGCAGAAAAATCATATCTCGACGATGTACGTATGTCTTGCCTCCGTGGAGTAGGCGGGATCCGGCGTATATTGTTCATGCTTGGGAGTCATCGAGGCACATCACCTTCCTCTCATACTCTGGTTGTTAGCAAAAATAGTGTTAGAAAAATGTACAAGGCTGAGAATGGGAGACCTTAGGAAGGGAATCAACACCAGGCGGCAACCAGCAAGTCACTAGGGGGGGTACTTCATGTTGAGATGATTCCGCGTGGCACCATGACTCCTCCGATCATCATTTGTGTATGAGTTTTGCAGAAACACACTCCGACGGACCAAGCAAGCAGACCACATAGGGCACGATGTCCTCCCACACCAGATCGTGTTTTTTCTCCATCTTCCGAGGGCATGTAGCAACATCCCCACCTGCCACTCCGTCCACACCCACGGGTTCTTGTTGAGGCACTACTCCACGGTGTTGATGAACACTGTGGACACTTTTACCGAAGCCGCTGCCTTGTACTAGTAAGACAGCGGATGAGGACATGGAGGTGAGGACTGGTTAATGACGGCCCATGTGAGCTTGGGACCAGACTACTCATAGTGAGAGTAACAACATAGGTACTAACATGCATGCCACATTGGCAAAAAAGATGATACGACAAGTAATTAAAGAGGAGAATGTTAAACGGTGTAACATAGGAGCATGGCTAATAGTAGAGCCAGTTTTTGGCTCCTTCTAGTAGCAATGTCATTTATAGCCAACATAAGAGCCAAACATGTTACTATCACATAGCGCTTCTAAATGAAAAATCACTCTACAAAGTAATAAATGAAGATCTCTATGTTTTCACACATATGACATTACCCACCATGTAAGTAGTAACACATACTAGTATTGCATCCCATGTGCATGTTACTAGTCTAAGTTACTCACCACTATGATCAGCCTAAGGATTCATAGTGCAACATGTGCGAGTGGGCATCAACCGAGGCAGTCTTCTCTGATGCTATTGCAGTATCTCTATCCATTTCTAGAGCCAGACCGTATCATGGAAGCTAGGGTAGGACAGAAGGTCAGGCGTAAAATCTTGGTGCAACATTAGTACTGCGACCACCTTCTGATGAACCGAAGCTCCATTGGCTCCTTTGAAAATTTAACATATTTAAAGTGCACTTCGACTGAGTGTCGCAGTTCAAAACTCCAGAGATTGTCGACATCCTCGTCTCATAGGTAGCGAATCTAA
Source organism: Aegilops bicornis (assembly GCA_021605145.1). Lineage (NCBI taxonomy): Eukaryota > Viridiplantae > Streptophyta > Magnoliopsida > Poales > Poaceae > Aegilops > Aegilops bicornis. The sequence continues at coordinate 15,117,461 of CM038675.1, forward strand.
CTCACTTTCTTCCCAAAGGAAGGAGCACTATGAGATCTATTTGTGAACATAAACCCGTTCTTGGTTTGATATTTATTTTGTGATAGTTTTCTTTTTCAAACGCCACCCTACAATGCTAATTTAACGGCGTTAGGGTGCTTTTGTTTGTTTTGTAAGGAAGAAAATATTTTAACCTTCGTGAGCATCCATAATTACTTTACTTCAGGCAAAACATTAAAAAATGATAGAGAGGTATCAAACTATTGCTATACAGATCTTCCTCCCTAGCGAGAATTATCCTTTACCCATCACCAAATCTCCCTCTGCTGGATGTGCGATGGCGACGGTAGCGATGGTTGTGGTGCAGGTGAGTGTCACCCCTATTTTCTCCTTGGTCTCATATCATCTAATCACATGCATCAGGCCCCTCTCCTACTATCAATTCTCACGAAACTAATATGTGTTAAATATTCTCAACAACCATACCCTTCACCATTTGCAATTTATATGCCACTGTTTGTGTTGTGTTCTCCCCATGCTTCGGAGCTACAAAATTTAGATGCCCCTGGTGCACCCCCAATTAGCAAAAAATAATACAAGATAAAAAGGCATTAGCTTGAGAATAGGAGACGTCAGGAAAAAAACATAGCATGATTCCAACAATTCACTTAGTATGAAGTGATGATGTGGTGTTGAAGTGTATGATGGTTCGATGGGACATCAGTTGAATAACCAGAAATCAGGCCTGACAACAGAACACATTCGCTCCGTGTCTTTGGTCTCTAGAATGTGTTGTATCTACGCACTATACCTTCTGTTTTTATAATAAAAAAACTTACTACACATGTGAAATGAAGGGAAAACAAAAGAAGTTCTTTTGGAGGTGCTTTGATTCTTCCCTTTTTTAGGGAAAAAAAAGGCCAATACAATATACAGTCTCCTGATTATAGTCGGCACTAAAGATATTACGTAGCACCTAAGGGGTTTCTGCATCATGAATTGACCACCCTGAGGTCTGGCTAACGTTGCCAGGCCATGAGCCAGCTTCCTCTGGTGTCTCCTGACCATGTCGAACTGATGTGATGATAAAACTATCTATGAATCCTTCTTTATAATGTGTTTCTCATTTTTCTTTTCCATATAGGGCCCAGACATATATGTGTGGCCTTTTACCTATATGGAATTGTACAGGTTGATGACTTCTTTCTACTGTTATCTCCTTATTTTACGTGGTAATGTGTGTCTCGTTCATATAATAAAATTCATGTTACAAGTCTCCTATACACTGACATGACAAAACTAAATAAAACAACAACAAAACTCTAGTCTTTGCATAAAGGACCACCGCCAAAAATACAATCAAGACGGACGATCCATCACATGCCTCTAGCACCACTGTAGCGGCCACCAAAGGAAAATATGATGAATCACAGCTCCATCGTTGATATGCAGCTTCTCGGACCTCCAAAGTGGCGTACCAAAGGTGAAGTCACTGATGTTGAAAGAATCTAGATGGGGCGGCACCCCAGTCACACCATGAAACTCCAAAACCGGAACCTTCGCTCGACTAAAACGTCGAAGGAAGAAATCATACCTGCCAACTGCAAACAACGAACCCAACACACCATCCACCACCTTCCAGATGTCATCAATGCATACCACAATTTGTGTCAGCTCCTAGACTACCTCTTAAGCTCCGCACCTGCACTGCAACAAACATCGTCGCAATGGCGGAGCCTGAGGACGCAAGTCCACCACAAGGATGTCATTGTCGCCACGACATCTCTGTTTGAACATACTAGTTCCTAAATCCATCATCGACGGCAAGATGCCTCGTCGAAGAAAGATATGGAACTTCTTTATTTTAATAAATAAATGCCGCCGTTGCCAAAGCCAAGATGTCGAACGAACAAAACCCTAAAACTAATAGGGCCCTAAACCTATAGCTACACACATATGCACGCGTGAGATCTGGCAAACCCTCAGCACCGGTGACCAAGAGGTCGTCATTGGATGGAGCCGCCAGAAAGCGAGTCGCCCTGGCAGTGGTGGCTATCTCCTTTCTTTCTTTGAAACAAAGAACTTGTGTTTGTACAAAGACGACTGGTGAGCGTAAAGGCACTCATGATTGGAGTAGTCGGGTATGTGTACGTACGTGTGGGTGAAATTTATATAAGGCGAATGTTTGGAGCAACCACACCAACCAACCATTATACATCACTAGCAAATGAATGCATCACAAGTTGTATGAACACCATATAACACCATGGATCGAGTGTGATGTCTCAAGTTTTTGAGAGTCATTGAGTTGCAACACCTTCATCACCAACTATTAGCAAAAATAATGCAATCCAATAGGTAATGCCTTGAGATTAGGAGATGACAGGAATGAAATTCTTGGTATGAAATATAAACAAGGCACTTATTTCACATGGGGTCTCGCTCACCAACTTCAAAGGATGCTCAAGCCAGCTGCCTAGGAGAGCTGCCGCACATCTAGTTATTAGGAAATATGATTTCTTTATAGAAAAGTTTTGCCCCATAGAATATTTTCGCAAATACTCCAGTTGTACTAAATCAGCGACACTTATTTTGGGATGAAGGGAGTATTTCAGAATCTAAGAAGGTGGTTCTCATATCTTATGTTATTCTTCAGATCTTCTTTTATCCTTCTTAATTTTGATGCCTGACTAAACTTTGCCCTCTTGGCAGCCACGATTGAGTGAGGCGGCTAACCTCGTACACTGCATGCTAGCCACGTCCACAACATCTGATCCAACCCTTCCCCCACATTGACACCATCCAACCTGTGACATTCATAGTTTGAATCCCCAGAAGATACCATGTCGCCTTTGACCACCATATGTGCCCGAGGACCATAGCAACACGCTCCGACCTACTGGGAGTGCACATCGCCTTCGTTAGCATGTCCTCAACCACACTCTCTGGCACGCACCATCCTATACTGATAATCGATTAAGCACCTTATGTGTAGATAAGGGACAAAAGAAACAATATCATTTTCAAGGGGGGCGACATGGGCGCTAACCCTAATTTCACCACCCCACCACCTCCTCAATAATCCTAGACCTGACATGAGCAACATGGGAACATGTGTGTCAATTGTCGCCATTTTTGGCGGATGGACCTAGATGGGAGGTCGCATTTACATGTTTTGCTTCCAAGGTCCAAATTTTAAATCAAAACATATCTTGAACCGAGAGTCCAAATTATAAATCGCTTTCATCATTACATTTCTCTTGTTCATATTTTCGAAACTAGATCTCATATTGATAAGTTTCGCCAAAAAAAATTAACACAACCCGTAAAAAAACTGTATGTCCCACAATAACATACATGCACTTCCACTTCTCGACCCAACACACCTTCACACAAAAAGTGTCACGAAGCACGCCTTGCAAGCCGCGGCACGCACACGCGTAACACACCTTCCACACATGCCGCGCGATACACTTTTCATGCACCATGTGGCTTTGTTAATATTAGAGCATCTACACCCGGACCAAGCTAATCTGCCCCCTAAACATCCATGGAAATTTCTTTAGTAGACTAGTGACCAACAACACCTATGGTAATATTACAGAGAAACTCTCCCCTCCTCCCTCCCTCCCTCCCTCCCCCTGTCTCTGCCAAATCTGAGTACTACAACTCTTCAATGTCTTTTTGAGTGTCATATTAATGTTGTTTCGAAGATCAAATTTACATCCATGCAGTGTTTATTTTGTGAAATTCCTTGTGAGAAATCAAGCTCACAATGAATGGAACAACACATATATAATTATCTATGATGAAATGATTTGAGGATGCAAGAATGTCATCATCCATGTGTGCAATTCTACGACGAAATTGTTTGTTGATGGAATATGAATACCCATCATAGAAATGCGGCCCACTATGTCATAGAAGCAAAGTGGCCTAGGCCTGCCCGTCACTTCTATGACATTTTCTGCACAATCCACCATGGATATCCGTGATTGATGTGGTTAAGCTGGTGAATGGTGACTGGCACCAAAGAGGAGCTAGTGTTCCAAATATAAATACTCCACGGCGGGCATGTCAGCGGAGCTCACCTCCAAGGGTGCCACCGCCGACCAGCCCCTGTTCATTGTGGACAAGAGGTTAGGTCATGAGCTGTTTGGATTTACTTTTTGCATCCTTTTTATTTCCCTTGGTACTTGTTCTGAAATTTATAATTGTTTCTAGGTGAAAACTGTGAAGGTCACCAATGCTACCTTGAGTGCAACCGCCAAGACATTAAAGCGCTTTGAGTGCTCCAATGTTGCTAGGTGGTGGATAAGGACGTGCAGCCAAGGGTCCGCCCAAATGTTTTACTCAATGCTTGTGGGCTGATAAATAGCCCGCCTGAGATGATGTGCATAGTATGTTAGCACTTGTGGTTTCCATGGGCATTTAGTTAATAAGCCATTTTGTACTAGTGCACCACGGTGCACAAAAATCCTCTCTCGATGATGTATATACGCCTTGCCTGCATGGGCCGGGGTAGGCGGGCAAAGATCTAGTGTATTTTCTTCATGCTTGGGAGTCATCGATGTGCATCACCTTCCTCTCATACTCTAGCTATTAGCAAAATAGTGCTAGAGAAAAAATATAGGGGGGGGGGGGGGGGGGTGAGAATGGGAGACCTCGGGAAGGGAATCAACACTAGGCAGCAACCGGCAAGTCACGAGGGGGGTACTGCATGTTGAGATGCTTGGGCGTGGCACCATGATTCCTCCGACCACCATCTGTGCATGAGTTCTGCAGAGACACGCTCTGACCAACCAAGCAAGAAGGCTAACTTGGGCACCATGTCCTCCCATGCCAGATCGCCTCTTTTCTCAATCTTCTGGGAGGACATCCCCACACACCACTCCATGGTGCTGATGAACTCTATGGAAACTGCAACGAAGCAGCTACCTTGTGGTAACATAGCGGATAAGGACATGGAGGTGGGGACTGGTTAATGATGGCCCATGCAAACTCGTGGACTACTCATAGTGGGAGTAACATAAGTAGCTGGGGCTGTCCCTAGAAATTTGAGGTCCCGGTGCGAAATTTAAGATGGGGCCCTAAAATTGGAAAATGATCTGTGCATCGTAGCGTCTAAAAGACGGTGGATGACCACTCACAAAATATAGTAGGGACAACATTTTTCGTGTGGAGAGATTCATAGCATAATTCTACTTTTTTGAGACGGAGCGCTCTTAGATCTAATTCGAGAATTCCGTATTTTAAGTTATGGGTCCACCAAATCAACGACCAGATGTTTCTAATTATTGTGGTAATTTCTAGCTTATTTATCTTTTTCTGATTAACCCATCAAGCACTTTTTATACAGTATATAATAGATAGATTTCTTTGCAGGTACAAATAATGATAATGTTAAAATTCATTCATACTAATATCTGACTGCAAAAAAGATGTTATGCAAAGAAAAAAAAATAACTTTAAAGAATTTTAAATGAATATGGAGTGTATAAATTCTTTTTAACAGTCAAGTTCTATAATGTTTGTCCAAGTTTATAGAGAAGGCATACAGTTATACCAAAGAACGGTGGTTTCCCCTACTGCAATAAAATTGACGTTATGGGACGATGATTTCGGTGTTTTGTTTTGTGGCCGAAGCCTGAGATGTTCATGATACGACAATGTTCAATATCTCTGTTGAGCAATACCTGGTACGGGTTAGAGGATTGGGGACGATGTTGCAAAAAAACTACTTAAAATCATCGGATCCTCTTTGATGGTGAGCAGAATAGCATGGCTGACAGAAATCTCCAACTACTCTCTCTCTCCCTCCCTCTCGCTCACTATTTCTCTCTCTCACTTGCCAAAAACTGTGAGCTAATCTACCCCTCTCTTGCCCAAAACTGCCAGCTACTCACTCTCTCTCTCTCTCTCTCTCTCTCTCTCTCGCACACACACAGTCTCCATTGTTCCAAATGAACTCAAAGCGGTCAAGAGTGAATGATACAAAAATATCTTGTGAAATTGATCAGAGAAATGCTTCAGCAACCACGCCCTTCACGACTAACTATTTATGTACCACCACCACCAATCAATGAATAGTTATTCAGGTGAGCTTTTCGCCACACCTAGACCTTTAAAGAAAAACTTGTGCTGATGTGGTGTTTGTCTTACGATTGTTTGGGGTGGAGATGAACTTAGGTATGTATCTAGTAATATAGAGGATATGTCCTTGGTACACAGGGCAAGTCACCGTGGGACGGAAGACTACTTGTTCCATTGATGTGATTTATGTGTCTTATGCATGATCTAATCTATGCGGCAACAGGATAGCATGGTAAGCGATGTCCTCATCTAAATAGCAAGATGTGTGGTTCTACTGATGCGAGTGCAACATATGACCTTCTAAGCATGGTCTACGGATGCGACAAATAAAGAGAAGTTGGTTGTTAGCTATTCAAGTCTTTGCTTCAGTTTTCCTGTGGAAAAAATTTCCCTTCAGTTATCAAACATATATTTTTTGATAAAGGGAATATATTAATATCGCGAGATACCAATTACACCCAGCCTCCGCAAGAACGAAATGTCCAAAGGACATTACGGATGCACCCAGCCAAAAAAACAAAAAGAAGAAGAAGAAAGAACAAAAGATCCTGCCACAATGTTCAATTCCTTATAAACGCAGCACGAACCACCTCCAAGATAACACTCAGTCCAAAATCTCCAAAAGCAACGCATTCAAGAAGAAATCAGTGCACACTCGCCGTCGTCGCCCGATCATACTTCTTAGGTTTTCACCCGAAGAATATCCGTGCTCTCAAAACAATGCCTTCAACAAGACCACTGCCAAGCACAAACAATGCCTTCCCCCTGAAAACTTAGACTCGGTACTCCTCCTGTGTTGCCGCCCCCACTTGCCAGTGCCGCTGCTATGAGTCACGAAACACCTAGCAAAGTCCTCATCGCCTGTGTTGAGATATGTATTTAGCACATGTATTCTTGTACTCCAAGTCTCCTCCTTGTGTATAGTTGAGGATATGACTTGCCCTATGTACTATATATACTTGTGCATATGCACCTATCAATACATTGAGAGTTGCATCCTATTCCTCTACATGGTATCAGCCTAACCCTCGGTCCCCAGCCCTAGCTGCGCCACCGTCGCCTCCCCAGGCCGCCGCCGCACCCGCTGTCCTGCGCCGCCGCCTCCCCGGCTGCCACGCCGCCTCCCTCCACTAGTGCAGAACCGGGCAATAGCACCGGTTCGTAAGGCCCTTTAGTGCCGGTCCCATAACCGGCACTAAAGTGTGGGCACTAAAGCCCCCCCCCCCCTAGTACCGGTTCAGCACGAACCGGTGCTAAAGGGAAACCACGTGGCACGAGCCAGCTCCAGGGACCTGGAGCCCTTTAGTACCGGTTGGTAAGACCAACCGGTACTATAAGGTTTGGGGGGTTTTTATTTTTATGATTTATTTTTCATTTAATTTTGTGTTTTCATTTTAATTCTTTTTCGTTTGCTGGTATTTTACGATACTACACATTGTACACGTTATCAGTGTCTCACAAACCATCATATTAATTAATTCACACATACACACATGTATAGCTATATACAATTTCTCCTACATATGCATGTTGCCTTTGGAGCCAGTGGCATTAGCCTAATTGGTGCCTTGAACCACGATGACAATTGGAAGTGGTTTTCATGGGGCGGTAGCGGGTAATAGTATTCTCCCTTCGGATTTATGACCTGGTCGAGCAAAAATCCTGCTATTTCCTCTTGAAGTGCTTCTACGCGCTCCGTTTCTAGGAGCTTCTCCCGCACCTCTGTGAACTGTTAAGAAGGAGATCAATATGCATGTGTATTAGTTGTGTGACTAGATATCGATAATGGTGTAAAAATTGTGAATAGTGTTTTGACAAGCGTACCCATTCCTGTCTTTGAGATCTGCTCCTTTCGGACGCCATCATGCGAATGTTCTCCATAACGCAGAATGCACACAGATCAGTCCCCTACACTGCTTCAGGGCCTTTACGAGAATGGAATTTGACCAGATAATAATTAATCAAGCATGATAATAAAAGAGATGGCAGCTAGCTAGCTAGCTAGTACTATAATTACTTACTTTGGGTCGAAACCATTTAAGCTTTTTTCCATTCTCCTGGGGTCACGCTGATGAACCTTGCCCAAGCCCTGCCCGCCGACAAAGAAAATGAATAAAGGGGTTATTAAATAGTTCATATCATGAAAAATGACGAACTAAATAGGCCGAGATATATAGTTAATAATGATTGAAATTACCTGTTGACTATCCCAAACAAGATGTTATAGTCAGTTTTTTCTTTGAGTAGTGAGTCCAGTATTTCAACTGTTCCGGCGTCAACTTTAATGATACACAAGACCCAGTGATATCTGCATGCACACACGTTTGCATGTCTTAATTAAGCGGGCATATGTAAGCAAAAACATGTAGCTAGCTAGTAGGCAAAACAGAGAATTTGTAGTACAAGACAGTGTGACTCACTGGAAGTTGTAAGGAAGTAGTATATCTTCATTGTATTTGAGGCGCTTCAAGCACTCTAGCATGTTGTCCTCTACGGCCTTTTGATGACGTGGATTTATTTTCCATGTGTATTCATTAACGGTGTTTGGCTCAATGAACCCAATGCCAAAGCGTCGACCGTTTCTCATTTCATACATCTTCATCCTGCATATAATACCACAGAAAAGAATATAGTGAGGATAATTACAGGTAATGATTGATCAAAAGGATCACTACAGCTAGCTTGAGACTTAAATTACAGAAAGAAATCACTTACAGACAATAGCAACTGGCGATAGATTTGTCGAGTGCGTCTTGATTGTATAACTGAAACATTTTAGAATACTCAACGGACACAGCTTTCTCATGGAAGTAATGCTCCTCCTTGACATTCACCATGAGGGACAATCGATCGGAAATCTTGGTAATGTTCATGTACCATTGATGCAATTCATACATTCTCGTTGGGAGGTTCTTGACCTTGTCTGGCTCGACCAAAGGTTGGCCCGGACATATTTCCGTTTTATTTCATCCTCTCTAAGCACAGGCATGGGCTCGATCTCGAGGAGTTGTCCAACAGTGATTTTGAGAACTTCAGCCTGCATTATATGGTCCTCCGTTATTACCACATTGCCCACCTCAGGAACGTAAACTGTTTGCCCACAATAATATTGGGCGCGCGTACTGTCACGTGTTGTTGGCACAACAAGCGAGGGGATCGATTACGCCGCCTGTTCTCCCAGCTGGGGAATGGTTTTCCCGCATTTTTTGACAGCTGCTTCTTGTTTGCTCGATCGAGCTCGCCTCCTTACGTAGACGTGCTCGATTTAACTTCCTGATGTGGTGCTCATAGTCTGTGTCAACAGGCTTGGGAGCTGGTGGTTGAGCCATACGAATGAAGTGGTCAATCGTTTCCTCAGGCACTTTCTCCCTTGGCGGCGGTGGCGGTTTTGTGCAAAATGGGCTTCCACCTCGGACTTCGATATGGCTGCGATTTCCTCCTCGGACCTGTCATAAGACCTCTGCGGAAGAGGCGTGAGGCTTGGACCATATTTATATCGCTTGCCTCCTTTGTACTTCCTGTACTACCTCGACTCGTACCGCTCGCACCATAGCTGCGGGGTGTCTCTTCTGCGCGATTGCTGAGGCGGAGACGCCCGGTGGCCGGGCTGAATTGGACGAGGAGGAGTGGCCTGAGGTTGTGCGGACTTGGAGGAGGTGGGCGTCTGGCTGTGGCGGACTTGGAGGAGGAGGAGTGGCACGACACTTTGCCGAACTTGGAGGAGGTGGCCTGACACTTTGCGGACTTGGTGGACTTGCGGGAGGCGGAGACTGCTGACTCGGTGGCGGACTTCGACGAGGAGTCGGATGACGCGGTGTCGGTGGCCTTCGAAAGATGATGCAATCCTTTTTCCATAGGATGATATGATGGTTGGCGTCTCCGAGAAAGCGCTCGTCGTCACCTCCAGGAATGTCAAGCTCTAGCCCCGAATATGGGTGCACCACCTCGTCAACCATGACACGAGCATAGCCCTCTGGAATCAGGATGCAATGGTAGGTTGCTTTGGGGGTAACTGGAAAAGCAACGCCGTCCGCCACCTTCATGGATATGTTCTTCATTTTGACGTGTAGCTCGCAGTTATTGTTCTCCGTGATGTCATCCACGGGGTATCTACCCAGCATTGCGTCGTCCGGGGCGGAACCCACGCTGCTTCTCGGCATGGATGGGGTGGTGCTATCCAATGCTGGATCATTCGCTAGCTGCTGCAGCTGCTGAGACCCCCTTTGCTGGGTAAGTGAGTCGATCTGCTCCTGCTGCCGCTAGAATTTGACTACCAATTCCGCTTGACTTGCTTCTAGGCCTTGAAGGCGTTCATAGTCCCGCTTCCTCTGCTCCTCCTCCATCTTCCTCTTCTTCTCCTCCGCAATCTTCTTTCTCGCACGGGTTACGTAGTCGGTGTTCCGGTCTGAAAACCCCTCATACCACGGAATAAGCGCCCTTGCCTCGTGTTCTTCCCGGTGTTCAGGATTTCCCGAGCACGCAGCGTAAGCTCGTCGTTCTCTCTGTTGGGCTGGAACACCCCGATCGTGCCTCTTCTATTGCAACAAGTATCGCATCGTCGGCTCCCTTCAGACTTGCCCTCGTCGAAACATTGCACTGTCTTGGTCCAACTCCCCCATGCGCATAGAACCAAGTCCACGACCACAGGGGCCAGCTCTTAGTAACCGGAGTGGCACCTGCATCCTCCATCTCTTTCTCAGACTTATCCCACTTAGGCATTGCCACCGCATAGCCACCTGGCCCCAGCTTATGGAACTTATCCTTTTTTTTGGCTAATTCCAAATCCTTGAATTTCACGAAATCGTCCCAATGAGCACGTTGGTTCTCTAGTGTTCCCTCGAATACTGGAGTCTTCCTTCCTCCCTTGACGTACTTGTCCCATTCACGATTCTTGTGGTTCTTGAATGCAACCACCATCTTTCTAAGAGCAGCGTCCTTGACTTTCTGCACATCTGCTTCTGTGAAATGATCTGGTAGGGTGAAATGTTCCATGAGAGTATCGCAAAGCAGATCTTTTTGATTCTTGTTGACAAAAGTAACATCTGGACATGGAGCAGCGTCCTCTTTGCCTTTTTGTCCTTTGTCTTTTGCTGGCTCTCTCCATTCTTGAAGGGAGATCGGGAGTTGGTCCTTCACAAGAACTCCGCACTGACGAACGAACTTGTCCGCAATCTTCTTAGGCGCTAATGGTTCGCCATTAGGTCTGACTGCCTCGATATTGTACTTTACGCCCTCCTTCAACTTTATGTTCGGGCATCGTTTCGTCATTTTGCACGAAGATTTGCTCGATCCGGATGGCTGAAAGAACAAAAGATCGATTCGTTAATATATCTTCAAGTCATTTAAAACATGTGATGATCACCAGATACCTGCTTATATAAATATATATACCTCGCCCGGTCTTCGCTGTTTCAGGATCAACATGTTCTTCGTCATCGTCATAATCGTAGTTCATGACTTCATCAATTCGGTCGTCAGCGATCGAATATCATATCACCCTCTCTGGTGTTGTTTAGAAATTCGGAACCGTCATAATCTTCTTCATTCTGATTATCATCTGGCCGCGTATCATATCGAACATGGTCTGTTCTCCCTCTCTGTCGGTATTGTCTGCCATAGCTTTTATTTAACTAATTCAAAAGAAATATAAAACAATTTAGTATTCAAATTACATCGTCTCGAATAATAGATATAATCTTGAATACTTCGTCTAGAATAATAGATATAATCTCGAATACATCGTCTCGAATAATATATAATATTGAATAGTACATCACTGGCTAGCTAATTAAAGATCGAATACTACAGAAAAATCTAGGACACTCGCGGTTCCTGCGTCGCGGGCGGTGGACACCCAAAGAGAAGGAACCCTCACAGGATCATAGCTGAAGTGAGATCCCGAAGATCTTGCCGGTATTGGAGAACCTGCCGCCCTCTAACGCAACCATGTAGCGATGGGCGTGCTCGTCCTCCTCCACGACACACGGCGTACCTCCTCCGCGGGGCGGGTCCCTCCGCACCGAAAACTGGCCCACGCGAACGCCACCAAAGCGAGATCAGGGTCGACAGCGGGACCCGGTGCGGGTTCCTCATCAAGCGGCGCGCCACTCCGAGTAGCACCTCCGGTGCCAGCCAGTGAGCCCAGTCCCGGACATGGGTCGGCTGGACGTCGTCGCGGACGGGTCGACGGTGAGGATGCGGGCCGGGCATCTTCAAGAACAAATACTAGCTATATGCCCTCAAAAAGTAATATTTTTTTAATGATTGAATTTTGATAACTAAAATTTCTAACATTTCTACTATTTCAAAAATCTATATACTATTTCATACTAATTAAGCATCTAACACTAAAAACAGAAAACACAACTTCTATACATCCATTAAAAACTGAAAAACAACATTATATAAAAATTTCCATACTAATTAAACACTAATTATATCCATCTAACATGCATTCATACATATATAATAGTGAAAAAATAATAATCTAAATAATCTAAACTAATTAAACATACAAAATACTTATATACTTATATATAAATGCATTAATTCATACTTATGTGTGTGTGTTTGTTCATCATGCTTTTGTGTGTGTGTATGGGCTTGGGGAGGGGCGGCGCCCATGGTGGCCGCCTGGGGCGAGGGAGAGGGGTTAGAGGGGGAGAGCTCACAGCAGGCGACGGGCAGGCGACGGCCGGGGCGGTGACGGTCAGCAAGGGCGACGCTGGGACGGCGCGACGGGACGGGCCAGGCGGCGACGGAGACGAGGGCAACGGGACAGGGGCGGCGACGGAGACGGGGGCGGCGACAGGGACGGGGGCGACGACGTAGACGAGGGCGGCGACGGGGACGGGGGCGGCGACGGCGACGGAGACGACGGAAACAGAGGAAGAAACAGAGGGGAAATGAAATTTTCGAAGTGTTGTATATATAGAAGGCACCTTATTACCGGTTGGAGCCACCAACCGGTACTAAAGGTCTGTTTTGGCCAGGCCAAGCGGCGGGAAGCGCCAACCCTTTAGTATCGGGTGGTGGCACAAACCGGTACTAAAGGCCCCCCCTTTAGTATCGGTTGGTGGCTCCAACCGGTACTAAAGGCCTCGCGCTGCCACCCCAAAGTTTAGTCCCACCTCGCCAGGCAAAGGGCAGCCGCACTGGTTTATAAACCCAGCCGCGGCTACCACTTCGAACTCCTCTGTATAGCAGGCTTGTGGGCCTAAACTCTCTGGCAGCTGCCACAATGAGTCTGCCGGGCCTTTAAGACCTGTAATTACACACACATGGCCTATCATGCCCACAGGCAGCGCTAATTTTTTTATAGTTTTTTTCTTTTCTGCATTATTTTCTTCTATTTATTTTTGCGTAGTTTTTTGTATAGTTTTTTCTTTTCTGTTATATTTATTTTCTTCTATTTATCTGTGAGTAGTTTTTCATCTAGTTTGCCAAAATTCAACATTTTCAGAGTTCATTTTGTAGTGATTTTCAATTTCACGGTCAAGTTGTAAACGATTGAAAAATAGCAAATAATTTTTTTTGGTTTCCGCTTTATTTTTTCTTCTATTTATTTGTGAGTAGTTTTTTCTTTTCTGCTATATTTATTTTCTTCTATTTATTTTTGAGTAGTTTTTTTATATAGTTTTTTTCTTTTCAGCTATAGTTTTTCTTTCTTTTCTGCTATTTTTTCTTTTCTGCAAAACTTGATGGTCAAAGTCTGGAGTTATAACTTAAAAAAAGAAATGTCGACGTGCAATTAGTTTTTGCCATAACAGAAGAAGTCCGGAGTTGTAATAAGTTACTAAAAATAAAAAAGAGGTGCAATGCTCGTTAATTTGCTTCAAGCCTTTCGGAATAGTGTAAACTGCACTGCACATAGCTCCGTGCAGTCTACCGTATTCCTGAAGGCTTGAAGCTAAGCAACGTGAGCATTGATCCTCTTCTTCATCGTCTCTGCACTCAGGGCTTATAAATCGCTCCTAGTCCCTCTCACTTCGCGAGGTGAGACTAAAAAACAGCTTACGTCTGGTTCATCCATGAACCGGTACTAAAGGTCCGAGCCTTACCTGACACAACCTCATTAGTACCGGTTCGTGGTACGAACCGGCACTAAATGGTGATGGTGGGGCCATAGCCTGACCGGAGGCTGACACAGCCTCTTTAGGTACAAAAAATTACAAACTTTCTGTTAGTGCCCGTAGTTTTCAAATTTGAATAGTTTAAATTTTGAATTATTTGAAATTAGTGTGAATTTGTTTGCACATAAAATTTCTTCGTTTCAAATGCCAAAACACATAACTACCCTAACTATTACAGAGATTCCCCTCTCGGTGCGAAACACAGAAGAAAGTGATGATAGCTAGTGAAGCCGATCACATCCCAGATCATTGGGTGTGAAACTTTTTCTTCGCGTGTGTCACTTTGCTACCGTAACCATGGAAAATCTTCATCATTTAATGGGATGCTCGGGTCAATATTCACTGTGAATGGAGCTATTTCATCATACTTTTCATAATCTTCTGTCTTCTCTGTCTTGTCATCCACTCCCACGATGTTTCTCTTCCCTGAAAGAACTATGTGCCGCTTTGGCTCATCGTTCGATGCATTCGCTTCCTTATTTTTCTTTTTCTTGGCTTGGTAGACATGTCCTTCACATAGAAAAACCTGTGCCACATCATTGGCTAGGGCGAATGGTTCAAATGCATATGCAAGATTGTTGAGATCCACTGTTGTCATTCCGTCTGCGGGTCTTCCGTTACCCGCCTCGTGTCATATTGACCCATTTGCACGAAACAAAGGGACCTTTAAACCACGTCGATAGTCAAGTTCCCATATGCCATGTATATAACCATAATATGTTTCCTTTACCGTCTTGGTTTCTGCATCAAAGCGGACACCACTGTTTTGGTTGGTGCTCTTCTTATCTTGGGCGATCGTGTAAAATGTATTACCATTTATCTCGTACCCTTTGAAAGTCATTATATTCGAAGATGGTAACTGGGACAGCAAGTACAGGTCATCTTCAATAGAGGTGTCATGCATGGTACGTGTCTGCAACCAGCTGGCGAAACTCCTGGTTTGTTCACGTGTAATCCAGTCATCAGACCGCTCCGGGTGTTTGGAGCGTAGCAAATTCTTGTGTTCGTCCATATACGGAGCCACCAAGGCAAATTCTGTAGAACTGTGTAGTGTGCTTTAGTGAGAGAATGTCCGTCCATACATATTATTTGTTCCCCTCCTAGCGTGCCTTTTCCATCCAGTCTGCCCTTATGCATGATTCAGGAACACCAATCGGCTTAAGGTCAGGAATAAAGTCAATACAAAACTCAATGACCTCCTCATTTTGATGGCCCTTGGAGATGCTTCCTTCTGGCCTAGCACGGTTATGAACATATTTCTTTAAGACTCCCATGAACCTCTCAAAGGGAACATATTGTGTAGAAATACAGGACCCAAAACGTTAATCTCTTCGCGCATAGGTGAACTAGGGCGTGCGTCATGATGTTGAAGAAGGATGGTGGGAACACCAACTCGAAACTGACAAGACATTGCACCAAATCATTACGTAACCTTGGTATGATTTCTGGATCGATTACCTTCTGAGAGATTGCATTGAGAAATGCACATAGCTTCACAATGGCTAATCAAACGTTTTCCGGTAGAAGCCCCCTCAATGCAACCGGAAGCAGTTGCGTCATAATCACGTGGCAGTCATGAGACTTTAGGTTCTGAAACTTTTTCTCTGCCATGTTTATTATTCCCTTTATATTCGACGAGAAGCCAGACGGTACCTTAATACTGAGCAGGCATTCAAAGAAGATTTCCTTCTCTTCTTTTGTAAGAGCGTAGCTTGCATGACCCTCATGTATGCCGTCTTCTCCGTGCATACGTTGCTGGTCCTCCCGTGCCTCAGGTGTATCTTTTGTCTTCCCATACACGCCCAAGAAGCCAAGCAGGGTCACACAAAGATTCTTCGTCACGTGCATCACGTCGATTGCGGAGCGGACCTCTAGGTCTTTCCAATATGGCAGGTCCCAAAATATAGATTTCTTCTTCCACATGGGTGCATGTCCGTCAGCGTCCTTTGGAACAGGTTGTCCGCCAGGACCCTTTCCAAATATCACCTTCAAATCCTTGACCATATCATGTACATCAACACCAGTACGGTGGCGAGGCTTCGTCCGGTGATCCGCCTCACCTTTGAAATGCTTGCCTTTCTTTCTTCCGGGATGCCTGCTCGGAAGAAATCGACGATGTCCCAGGTACACATTCTTCTTACAACTATTCAAATATATACTGTCGGTATCATCCAAACAGTCCGTGCATCCGCGGTATCCCTTGTTTGTCTGTCCTGAAAGGTTACTGAGAGCAGGCCAATCATTGATGGTCACGAACAACAACGCCTTTAGGTCAAATTCTTCCCCATGTGCTCATCCCACGCACGTACACCTGTTCCATTCCACAGTTGTAAGAGTTCTTCAACTAATGGCCTTAGGTACACATCAATGTCGTTGCCGGGTTGCTTAGGGCCTTGTATGAGCACTGGCATCATAATTAACTTCCGCTTCATGCACAACCAAGGAGGAAGGTTATACAAACATAGAGTCACATGCCAGGTGCTATGGTTGCTGCTCTGCTCCCCAAAAGGATTAATGCCATCTGCGCTTAGACCAAACCATACGCTCCTTGCGTCATCTGCAAACTCCTTCCCGTACTTTCTTTCGATTTTTCTCCACTGCGATCCGTCAGCTGGTACTCTCAACTTTCCGTCTTTCTTATGGTCTTCTCTGTGCCATCGCATCGCCTTGGCATGCTCTTTGTTTTGGAACAAACGTTTCAACCGTAGTATTATAGGAGAATACCACATCACCTTGGCAAGAAATTTCTTCCTGGGGCGCTCGCCCTCGACATCACCATGCTCATCGCGGCTGATCTTATAGCGCAATGCACCACATACCGGGCAAGCGTTCAAATCCTCGTACTCACCGCGGTAGAGGATGCAATCATTAGGGCATGCATGTATCTTCTGCACCTCTAACCCTAGAGGGCAGACAACCTTCTTTGCTTCGTACGTACTCTCGGGCACTTCGTTGTCCTTTGGAAGCATATCCTTTATCATTACCAGCAACTTTCCAAATCCCTTGTCAGATACACCATTCTCTGCCTTCCATTGCAGCAATTCCCATGTGGTGCCCAGCTTTTTCTTGTCACCTACGCAATTCGGGTACAACAATTTTTTGTGATCCTCTAACATGCGCTGCAACTTCTTATTCTCCAAATCACTTGCGCAGTTTCTCTTTGCATCGGCAATGGCCCGACCTAGATCATCAACGGGCTCATCTGATGCCTCTTCTTCAGCTTCTTCCCGCATTGCCGGCCCAGCTTCTTCCCGCATTACCGGCTCAGCTTCTTCCCCATTGTTGTATCATCGTATTCAGGGAACCCATGGCCAGGATAGCTGTCGTCCTCTTCTTCTTCATTGTCTTCCATCATAACCCCTCTTTCTCCGTGCTTGGTCCAAACATTATAGTGGGGCATGAAACTGGACTCAAACAGGTGGACGTGAATGGTTCTTGTCGTAGAGTAATTGCGACCATTCTTACAGCCAGCACATGGACAAGGCATAAAACCATCCGCCCGCTTGTTTGCCTTAGCCGCAAGAAGAAAAGTATGCACGCCCTCAACGAACTGGGGAGAGCATCGGTCATCGTACATCCATTGCTGGCTCTTCTTCATTACACAACACCGAATAGACCAAATTAATACAAGTTCATACATAAAGTTCATACAACACTTAAATGCAACAAACAAATAACTCTCTAGCTAAAGCATTTAAATGCAACAACAAATGCGATCAAGATCGCAACTAAGGTAACAATTGATCCAACAGCATAATGATACCAAGCCTCACTATCGATGGCATATTTTCTAATCTTTCTAATCTTCAAGCGCATTTTCTCCATCTTGATCTTGTGATCATCGACGACATCGGCAACATGCAACTCCAATTCCATCTTCCCCCCTCAATTCTTTTCAATTTTTCTTTCAAGTACTCATTTTCTCTTTCAACTAAATTTAACCTCTCGACAATAGGGTCGGTTGGAATTTCCGGTTCACATGCCTCCTAGATAAAAATATCTATGTCAACTTGATGGGCATAATTTGTCATAAACACGAAATGCAACAAATAGTTTTAAAAGAGAATATACCACATCCGAATCATAACAAGGACGAGGGCCGACGGGGACGGATATCAAAACCATGGCACTATGTATAACAAACAACGTCCGGGTAAGATAATTATTATACGAGTAACTATATATCCAAATCACACAAACATCAATTTTTTATATAAATTTTCATGAACAAGAGGCTCACCACAAGGTGGTGCCAGCGACGGGACGGTGCAGGCGATCGACGGTGGTTACGACAGAGATTTAGAAGGCACTAAGTAAACCACACCTACATATGCAAACTAAGTGTTATTTTGACCTCAAATTGCATATAAATCAAATACTACCACATATAATTCCTCCCAAATTACTAAAACCCACAATTATCACTATATAAACCAATGCAAGAGCTAATCTAGCAATGAGATATGAAAGGACAAAGTTGCTAACCTTGGTGATCATTTGAATGGACGAGAGCCTGCAAATCTTGACAAATTTGGGGCAAATTTTGTGATGAACTCGAGAGGAAGAAGGGAAGAACAGAGGAGAGGGAGAGGGGAAAGGGGGAAGAACAGAGTGCGGGTGGACGAAGGATTTATATAGGACGACATTTAGTACCGGTTCGTGCCACGAACCGGTACTAAAGGTGCTGGAAGGGCCCCATTCTGACAACATCCTGCCACCACTCTCATTAGTACCGGTTCGTGGCACGAACCGGTGCTAAAGGTTTGCCACGAACCGGTACTAAAGAGCTCCTCCTGGCTAGCCGTTGGAACCGGCATTAATGGCCACATTAGTGCCGGTTCTGTTACAAACCGGGACTAATGTGTCTCACATTTGATCCTTTTTCTACTAGTGCTCCCTCCCCCACAACCCTACCCCGCCGCGCCTCCACCCTCCCCGCTGCACCCCTCCACCCTCCCTGCCGCACCACGCCGCTCCCCCCGAGCCGGCTCTTTCCCGCAAACCCTAACCAACCCCCGATCCCATCCCGCGCCGCCACCTCCTCCCTCTGCCATGTCGGCCCTCGGCACCTCCTCCTCCTCCAGCGCCCCTCCTAGCAACCTGTTCGACTCTTCCTACGGGTCCGAGCCCGATGAGCCCCAAGCCGCCGACATCCGCAACATCCACCTCTCCGATCACGTCCCCATCATCCTCTCCCACGCCTCCGCAAACTACTATGCTTGGAAAACCTACTTCAATCTCCTCTTCCGTGAGTACAACCTTCGTGATCATGTGGACGGTCTCGCCAATTTCTTTGCCGGCGCCCACGACGCCATCTGGCACGCCACCGACGCCACCCTCATCCGGTGGTTCTTCCTCACCATCTCTCCGGACATCTTCCACACCGTCGTTCACGACGGGGACGATGCCTATACGGTGTGGACCAAGATCAATGGCCTCTTCACTGACAACAAGCTTCAACGGATCGTTTTCTTGCAGCAGGAATTTTTTGGGTGCCACCAGAACGACTCCACCATCGACGCCTTCTGTCTCCAGCTCAAGACCCTCTCCGACAAGCTCAACGACGTCGGGTTCAAGGTGGGCGACGAGCTTCTCCTCTCGACGCTGACCGCCGGCCTCAACGAGGACTTCGGCAACGCTGCCTCCAACCTCACCCTCATGGCCAACCCTACTTACGAGCGGGCGGTGGCCTATCTTCGCCTTGAGGAGCGGCGGATGAAGCACCTCCGCACCCGCGCCGTCCACAACGCGCTCACTGCCGGCCTCTCCACCGGCGTCTCTACACCACCCTCGGTGCCCCGTCCTCCGGCCGTTCCGCACCCTACGCCGGTGCCGCAGCCGCCCCAATCTCCGCGCAACGGTGGGAATGGCGGCAACCGTCGCCGCGGTTGCGGCGGTCAACGCCAAGGCCGCGGCAAAGGGGGCGACAGCGGCGGTCAGGCTCCCCAACAGCAGCCCCCGCCACCCTGGGCCGGCGGCTATAACCCCTGGACGGGGGCCGTACATGCATATAGCATGCCAGTGCCGCCCCCCCCCCCCCGCCCCGGGCATCCTCGGCCCACGCCCGAGCGCTCACCAGGCGCTCCTGGCTGTGCCTGTCGGCGCACATGGCGCGTCCGGCGCCCTCCCTTCAGCGTCTGGCGCCCCAGACGTCTGGCGCCAGCAGCGTCTGGTGCCCCGGCAGCGTATGGCGCCCCCTACTACGACCCGGCTCTCCTAGCGGCACTGCAGCAGCTGCCGCCATACTCAGGTGGTGGCGGCGATTGTATTATGGACTCCGGCGCCACCTCCCATATGTCCGCTCACCCGGGTAACCTCTCCTCCGTCCATCCCACTTCCACTCCATCTTGCATCATTATCGGTAACGGTGTTGGTTTTCCCATCTCCCATGTCGGTTCTGCACCCTTTCCCTCTAACTCTCGACCTCTCTCTCTTAATAATGTCATTGTTTCTCCTCATCTTATTCAGAACTTAGTTTCCATTCGTTATCTTTCTCGTGACAATTTTGTAACTTGGAATTTGACGAAGTTGGCTTTTCTGTTAAGGACGCTCGCACCAGGATGGTTCTTCACCGCTGTGACAGTCCTGACGACCTCTACCCAGTTCAGTCGCCGTCATCTCCGGGTGGCCCTCAAGCTTTTTCCGCCGGCGTCGATCTTTGGCATGCTCGTCTCGGGCATCCTAGCACTTCTTCACTTTGTCAAATAATGAGAGGCTTTTCTTTTTCATGTAATAAACTGGCCGCTCACTCCTGTGAAGCCTGCCGGTTAGGCAAACATGTTCGCCTTCCTTTTAGTTCCTCTTCCACAGTTGCATCTTTTCCGTTTGAGTTGATTCACAGCGACGTATGGACCTCTCCAGTACCTAGTAATTCTGGTTATCTTTATTATCTCGTTATACAGGATGACTACTCTCACTTTGTGTGGACATTTCCTCTTCGTAGGAAATCCGATGTTGCCGCCACCCTCATTGCATTCTATGCTTATGTCTCCACACAGTTTGGGCGACCCATACTCGCACTTCAGACCGACAACGGGAAAGAATTCGACAATTTCACCATCCGCCACCTTCTTTCCTCCCACGGCACCGTGTTTCGTCTCACGTGTCCTTACACCTCACAGCAGAATGGTCGTGCCGAGCGCATCCTACGCACCCTCAATGAGTGTGTGCGTACCCTTCTCTTCCATGCCTACATACCCTCTCGATTTTGGCCAGATGCTCTCGCCACCGCCACCCTCCTCCTTAACCTCCGGCCATGCCGTCCGCGCTGGAACTATGCGCCGCACCATCTCCTATATGGCACTCCTCCCTCCTACGATGGTCTCCGAATTTTCGGTTGCCGTTGCTACCCCAACACCACCACCACCACACCTCATAAACTAGCTCCTCGTTCCGTTCCATGTGTCTTCCTTGGTTACCCGGCCAACACTAAGGGTTATCGCTGCTATGACCCCGTGTCTCACCGTGTCATCACTTCCCGGCACGTGTACTCTGATGAGCTTGTGTTTCCCTTTGCACAGGAACAGGTGGCGCTGCCTTCCTCTCCCGCGGCGGGTCCTCCTCCGCGTCGCCGCCCGCTGCTGGCCTTGGGTGCTCCAGCCACCCTGCCAGCGGTGCCCTCCTCCAGATCGGGGCCATCCGTGGCGCCCTCCTCCGGTTCGGCGCCTTCGTCGCCTGGCGCAGCGTCGACGTCACCCCGCTCCTCTGCCATGCATGCTGGGCCGCATGCTAGGCCAACGGCTGGGCCGGCCCCCTCTGGCGTGGCCTCTCTTGGCGCTGCGTCGACCCCGCCTCGGTCGCCCGCTGGTGCGATCGCGGCCCCGGTGTCGCCTGGCTCTCCCGACGCCGCGGCCTCGTCCTCCGCCCGGCCCGCATCTCTCGACGACACCGTGGAGGCCACGACCTCTCCCGTGGACACCGTGGTTGCCACGGCCTCGCCGCCACCCGCGGCTGCCCCGACGGCTGGCCCCGTCACACGCTCGCGCACCGGTGTATTTCGCCCGAGCTCCCGCTATGCGGATGACTACGTCTGCACCGCCTCAACGTCCACTCCTTCCCCGTTGCCGTCCTCGGTCCGGGCCGCTCTCCGCGACCCTCTGTCGATGGCCGCCATGCAGGAGGAGTTTGACGCTTTGCAGCGGAACCGGACCTGGCAGCTTGTTCCCCGTCCCCGACACGCTAATGTGATCACCGGGAAGTGGGTCTTCAAACACAAGCTTCGTCCCGACGGCACTCTTGATCGCTACAAGGCGCGTTGGGTTGTTCGTGGCTTCCGGCAACGCGCCGGCGTGGACTTCACCGACACCTTCGCTCCGGTTGTTAAGCCCGGGACGATCCGCACTGTCTTACAGTTGGCGGTCTCTCGTGCCTGGCCAGTTCATCAGATGGATGTCTCCAACGCGTTCCTCCACGGTCATCTTGAGGAGCAGGTTTTCTGTCAACAGCCCACGGGGTTTGTTGATCCGGCGTGTCCTGATCATGTGTGTCTGCTTTCACGCTCATTATATGGGCTCAAGCAAGCTCCTCGCGCCTGGTACCAGTGCATCGCAGCGTTTCTTCATCAACTCGGCTTCCGCTCCACACGCTCCGATGCTTCGTTGTTCGTTTATCACCAGGGCACCGACACGGCATATTTGCTGCTCTATGTTGACGACATCATCCTGACAGCATGCACTTCTGAGCTCCTTCGCTGGCTTACTGATCGTCTCCGTGCTGAGTTTGCCATCAAGGACTTGGGTCCGTTGCACTACTTCCTCGGTGTTGAGGTTGTGCGCCGTCCTGATGGTTTCTTCCTTCATCAACGGAAGTACGCTCATGAGCTCCTCGACCGTGCTGGTATGCTTAACTGCAAACCGGCCGCCACTCCTGTCGACACGAAGGCCAAGCTCTCTGCTACTGATGGTACTCCTGCTCCGGATGCTGGCTTCTACCGGTCCATTGTTGGTGCTCTCCAGTACCTCACTCTCACTCGACCGGAGCTTCAGTACGTGGTTCAGCAGGTCTGCCTGCATATGCATGCTCCTCGAGATGTTCACTGGACTGCCGTTAAGCGGATTCTCCGCTACATCCGTAGTGCTATGGATCTTGGTCTCACTCTGCGCGCCTCCACTGCCACTGATCTGGTCGCCTACTCCGACGCCGACTGGGCTGGTTGCCCGGACACCCGTCGTTCTACTTCGGGTTACTGCATCTTCCTTAGACCATCCCTGGTGTCGTGGTCGTCCAAGCGGCAACCCACCGTCTCGCGGTCTAGCGCCGAGGCTGAGTACCGCGCTGTGGCTAACGTTGTTGCTGAGTGCTCCTGGCTTCGTCAGCTTCTTCACGAGCTCTCGTGTCCTGTTGAGAAGGCCACGGTCGTCTACTGCGACAACGTCTCCGCCGTCTACCTCTCCGCCAACCCGGTTCATCATCGTCGCACCAAGCACATTGAGATTGATATACATTTTGTTCGGGATCAGGTGGCTATTGTCCATGTTCGTGTTCTGCACGTTCCACCTCCCAACAATTTGCCGACATCATGACCAAAGGCTTGCCCACGACGTCTTCGAGGAATTCGGTCCAGTCTTGCGTCAGCAACGGTGTTGCTTCGATCATGGGGTGAGATATGTAGTTAGCACATGTATTCTTGTACTCCAAATCTCCTCCTTGTGCATAGTTGAGGATATGACTTGCCCTATGTACTATATATACTTGTGCATATGCACCTATCAATACATTGAGAGTTGCATCATATTCCTCTACAGCCTGGACAACTATATTCGCCATTACTAGGCCTCTAACCCAGCCACCATGACGTTCTCTGCCACTATATTCACCATGGAAATCGAAACACCGACATGTTCCATAATGTGAACAGACAACGAAGCTTGTCATGCCCTCCTGGAGCCACACGGGCTGAAATAGGGACACGCACGACCGAATCCCGTCCGATCCAGCAATCTACAGGCATGAAGCACCAATGGAGATCTCCGGCGGAGCCTTCCGGAACTCGTCAATGGGTAGATCAATGAGGGCCGGTATTAAGCAAAACACCGTCTTGATGCTAGAAGAACTCTAGGACCGCCTCCATTAACCAAGCAAACCAGCAGGTCCCGTCGCTGCCGGTCAGAACAACAGAGGAGAAGGCAACCACTGCGCTGCCTACGCGGACATGCACTCGCCCCTGCCTTGCCGCTCTGGCTCGCGCCTATTCGTGCCTCCACACCACTTGCAAGAGCCAGCAGCTACCGCCCGCCGAAACCACCGGACAACTCCACCTTGTTCCCCATCCAACACCGATTGGATCTAGGATGCACCCGAGCGAGCGGGCGCTGCACAAGGGAAGGCGGAACTAGCCGGCAAGGACACCGGGACGACCCCGACGGTCGCCGCCGCATGCCGGGCAGGGACCAGCGCAGAGAGATCCAAGGGGCTGGACGAGACGAACATGATCTGATGCCCCAGACCGCCGAGACGCCGCACAGCAGAGTCCCCGCCGCCCCCGTCAGCCGTGCGTGCTTTGCCCGTCGGCGTCCTCCGGCGGCGGCGCAGGGAAGGGAGCGCGGAGGATGTGGCGGCGGCGCGAGCAAGGTCGCCCCTGAGTCGCTTGGGCATGGCGACGCTGGGGGTATCATCACATATATACCTTTAGTTTGATTATCTTTGCAAGCTTAACTGTTGCTAGGATCCGATTTATTTTGGCGACGCGGGGCATATATACCTTCAGTTGGATTATCTTTGCAAGCTTAACTGTTGCTAGGCATCCGATTTATTTTTGTCTTTCCTTAGCGCGGGGGCTTGCAGGGGCGGGGGTATGCATGTAGGAAAAAAATTCTGTGCGGACGGGTTGCAGACCCCTTGCTGTGCATACCCTGTGTGAGATGATGCCACGTGGTCCACCTCGCCATCCGACGATTCGCTGCTCATCCGCTCGCTTCCTTGGTTCTCTCGGCTCAAGCGCCCAAGTTTTGGAGCCGAACGTAGGGGCGCTTGAGCCGAGAGAACCAAGGAAGCGAGCGGATGAGCAGCGAATCGTCGGATGGCGAGGTGGACCACGTTGGCATCATCTCACACAGGGTATGCACAGCGAGGGGTCTGCAACCCGTCCGCACTGAATTTTTTTCCGTGTGCGCGTATACCCGAGCAACCGAACAGATTCCAGCGCTTGGACCCAAGTGCCTCCTGCCGGCCTACCGCTCGATAGGGCCCTTGGCCAGCCGCGTGGTTCCCCTGGCTGCTTCCGTGCGTCGCCTAGTCGGATCCTCCTGCTGCAGCGAACGTATTACGCCGATTCCAATTGCTTCGATCTTCCACGTATCGATCCGTAGCCTCATCGAACCTTACTCATGATACTACTCGTTAGAATAAATCCGAGATACGTAGTTGATTCATCGAGAAACAAGCAATCATAAACAATGACGACACCGAGATTTGTTAACGAGGTTCGGCGAACTCGCCTACTCCCCGGGGCAATGACTACGGGCGCTCCTCCCCGAGATACCGCAACACCGGCCACCCGGGCGCCGGCACCCCCTTGCGAGCCTGTCGCTATCTAGTCGTCATAGGTTACAACATGGGGTGCCTCCTCATATATAAGAGGCCAAGGGTACAACGTGTCCGACTCCGACACTACAAGTATCCTACCCACACTACAACACCAAGTCCAAGCGTAACCCAACTAGTACAAAATATTCGACACAAACACAACATTGTTGTTACCAATGTGACAACTATCTACGATAAAATTCATGCAAAGAAATCCAGAGCAACAAACCTATCTAAAAAGTCGCTATTGGCACATATAAAGCTACGTCGAATTTGATCATTAGCAGAAGACGGTACAACCTTATCACTCCTCTCTCCATCTATTTTATCAGATCACGTGCCATTAATATTGAATATCTTAGTGTGAAAATATCTCGTGACGTCAATATAATATGAACGTCCTCAGCAAATGCACCATCAAGGACTACTGGTTTATATATCACCACCAGCTGTGTTCATCCTCATCAGTGACCACGAGCTAGCCAACACCTTGCCTTCTACATCAATCGCCACCACAAACAATGCAAGCATATAAGTTGACTGCTACTCGAGTGTGTTCTGTCCATGTTTCCGAGCCATCAAGGTTTAGCATCTTTTCTTTATACATGTATTGCTACAATACACGCGCAGGAATAAAAACAAAATGTAAGGTGTTAGCTTGAGAATGGGAAACGTTGGGAAGACAATGATCACTTGGACCTGACGAACATGTACCGTGAGTATAATAATGCCTCCGGGTCAGTTGATGGCGGTGTGCCCATACGGGTGTCCGCACCGGGCCCTGAACAAAGTAGAGCCCCCAACCGAAAACACAACCCACACTGCTGCCCCTGTTCATGTGGTAATCCGCGAGTCGCCTCCCCACGAATTTGAGTTCGTGTGTGAGTGCGCCTATTCATATGTCTGCCATCTGCTTTGTGACTCTGTTCGGCTGGTCATCTGCGAGTTGTCTGCATACCGTGCTCCGCCCCTCGCCGAGCGTCGTGATTCCTGAACATAAATACATCCTCTGTAATTTATTTTTATTGATTTTTGTAATTATGGGCTCAATCTCATCCACTTTGCTAGAAGTTCAGACACTTTTTAGCAATATCGAATTGGTAATGTTATAAATAATACTTTAGGATTAACATGAATACGATCTTGATCTCCCTTTAGCCCCCTTTTTAGGATCGGTTGTTGAGGTTTTTTTTTTAACATCAGTACATATGCAAGCGCTCATACATATGCGCATGCAGTCACCCCTATGAATGCGCACACACACATCCTACCCCTGTGAACACCTTCGAGAGACAGAGCCGGCATGTCATCTTGAAATTTATGAAGTCACCTTAGGTGCCTCGTCATCGACGGAAACGTCTCCTCCCACTGAAAGCGCATCGTCAGAAATCCTGAAATAAATCCAGAAATAATGCCAGCACCAGGACTTGAACCTTGGTGGGCTAGGGATACAACTGTCCCTCTAACCATCCAACCACAAGTTTGGGAACCGGGTCCGAAACATATCCGTTGGTGCACCTTCCATCATGATGCGTACGTGGGACTGACTCCCCCTTATCTTTGAGTTAGTTATAAAACGAGATCAAATATTCCAACAGGTATTACTCAAGAGATTAAATTACTATCAATGCGACATAGCTGCTCAAAATCCCCTGAACCTGCTGGTTGCCTGGGTGCAGCCAAACAGCTGTGCTCATTTCAGGACGACCAAACTAGCCATGCTAACACCAAAGTTTAGGCACTTACAT
This sequence comes from Aegilops bicornis, assembly GCA_021605145.1. Taxonomy (NCBI): domain Eukaryota; kingdom Viridiplantae; phylum Streptophyta; class Magnoliopsida; order Poales; family Poaceae; genus Aegilops; species Aegilops bicornis. Next base: position 15,144,936 of record CM038675.1, read on the forward strand.
GGATCATCCAAGAAAACATATGTGTTTTAGATGGACTTTTATTGATTTTTAAGCCTTTTGACCTCCATCACAATCTTTTACTGGTTAAATACCTGGCTCTAGTTTACCACCCACAGTCTAATCTTTACCAATCCACCCTGGGCATTCTTTTGTTAAGGCCTAATTGACATGGATGACCCAAGATCACAGCCCGATCCATGTGGTCTTTCCGGTCCAAAACTATTTTTCATGCATCCCAATTTACAGGTTTGGTGTGGGCCAGAGTGGCAAAACTCCCATCACAAACCCCATAGATTCACCACAATCCACGAGGGGCCACGTGGCAAAGCACGACCGAAGAATTGTGCGGCCGGTGCCAAGTCCTACCCAGGACATGACTAGGAAGGACTTCTCTGATAACAATCCTCGTGCTCGCCCTCCTCCCCGCCCTTCCGTTTGTCTTCCACTTCCACCCGAGATTAATCTGAGTTTTTTCATGTGTTTTTTTGTTGATTTTTAGGCTTAATTATGTATTAAATTTCGATCGTGTACGCGACATTCCCGACAAAAGAAATTTCCTCCACTTAAACCTCCTAGGAAGAATCCTTAGTTTTCTCAATGATGTCATCAAACAAATTTTGATATGACCCCAATCTTCAAGGATTCAAGTGGGCATTACATTGCAACCCTGCGATTTCATATTCATGCATATTTTGAATATTATGAATAAACGGAACCAGTTTGCTCAAGATTGAAACGTCCATATAACATGCCTCTAGTTCAAAACTGACAGAAAAATCCTAAAAATATCGTTAGAAATGAATATCGATATTCTACTAAAAGTTAGAGTTTATCCTTTGTGGACATGGGGTACATGTACATCAGTACCACTCAAATATACATACATCTCTCTCTCTCTCTCTCTCTCTCTCTCTCCACACGTTTCATGTTTGTAAGGGAGAGATAAGCATTTCACTATTCATTAATTTGACGCCTATCACTAAATGAATAAATTCATGTTGATGTAGCATCAAATTTGATTTATGATGGAGATCAGATGTACAACAATATTCATACCACCCAAGAAAAACCACATCCCCCACCACATCTCTCCATCCACCCAGTGACCTGCATGAAAGATAGACATGAACTTTTCCAGAAAAACAATCTTACAAAAATTCTCTGAGATAAATGCTCTCAACAACCAAGCATTGGGCGACTATGTACTTACACTTCAACTGTGGTCACTCCATGCTCCTGACTCGCTGACCTTCAACACCTCTTATACACCAGCTGTTATCTTGAGAATAGGATCAACTGAAAAGGTGGTGCTGATGAGATGTGTGATGCTCCGAGAAAACTCCATGTCCCCACTGACCATTACAAATGCGCTTGAGACAAGTGAAATGAACTTCGACCGATCTCCACCACTAGCAGAGTGTCCTATGTTCCCAACATAAATATATTCACTGCAATTAATTTTTATTTGTGTTGATTACTGTAACTTTGGGTTCAACCGCATCCGCTTTGCTAGAAGGCTAGTAACTTTTATTTCAATAAGGAATTTGGTTTCCTCAATAGACAGGATTACATTTAGCGCAACGTAGCTGCTTCTTGTTGCATGTAGCAGAAGAAAGAAGGAGCTTTTGCATGCTGTCAAAATATGGATTCCTCGCATGGTCAGTGTGTTTTGGGTCAGCCTACTAACAGAATGGTTTTGGAGGCGGTGCATGTTGGATTCTGTCCTTTTAAGTCCCCAATAAAATTTTGCACTGAAAAAAAATATCCTCATTGTCTGTACAATAGTTCAGCTATATTTTCTTGATTTGTTGGCTTCTGTCTGCCATGAAAGAACCACCTTACTTGAACCATGCATTTTCTGATATTGACTCTTGTTTGGCAGGTCTCTATTGCCATGTAGATGAGGCTAACTTTGGATTCTTTTCTAGCAAATGTTTGGGTTGTCCATCTTATAAAGTACAACATTTAACATTCCTGAGGTTAATTTTTCCATGTTATGTAGTGAACTGGTTGACTCTTTCTGGGGTTGACTCTTTCTGGGGTCATCTTAGGAGAAACGAATTTGAAGCAGAAGGAATAAAGCTAACTTCAACCGAATGTGGTCTAGATTAAATAACATTATATGTTGGTTGCCACCTTAAGAGTTAGGAAGCACGTTACATTCATTTTCAAGTGGTGTTATTCCAATTTAAGATTTACCATTCTTTTTATTTAGAGTTTTACTTTAAACTAAGACATTCAAAAATTCATGAGGCAACGAAGATGCCTGCGAATAAGATATGCATTGGCCAAGTTCCTGAACATAAATCAGGAAGGACTTTGCTGTGGACAACTGGCTGCAGGTTAATGATGCTTGTTTGTTCGAGCTTGTGACAGGCACCAGAGCGGAGGTCATGTTCCAAGTACCGATATTCCGTGGCGGTCTGCCAAAGAGATCACCTCTAAGGATGCCACCGTCGACAAGCCTCTGGTTATCTTGGATTAGAGGTCAGGGTTTGGGTCATGAAACAGGGAAGCGAGAACTGGTGTGCGCTATTCAAATTTGGATTTCACGCATAGTGAGTGTATTTTTGGCGAGTTTACTAACAAAATGGTTTTGGAAGGTGACGCATGTTGATTTTTGACTGTGTAACTCCCTTGAACAATTTAGTAATGAGAAAAATCTGTATTATCGGGACAATAGGTCAACTATGTTTTCTTTATTTTTTTGGCTTTGTCTAGCACCAAAGGAACCGCACCATTGTACGTGTTAATCCCTCCCTCCTCCCCCGCCCCCTGGGTCCCTCACATAATCTTTCTAATTATTTATTGGAAACAATACCGGTCTCGAATTAATCCTTCAAAATTTTGGCGTTTAGATAAAATGAGCTGTTTCGAGATGTACCACTTGAGATATGTTTCGTGTGTGGCCTATAATGGATAGAGGGCAGTGTATTTGGTAATAGTGTGGCTAAAGACAGAGCCACGTGGTTGGAACTCACCCATGGAAAGTCCTCACGAACATGTCGATGTTGATGGATAGAGCACCTACCGTGTATATTGGCATTAAAGTAAAGTTATCACAACATATAGTACTATAATATCAGCATACTAGCCATCTCAATCTCTGCCCCCTCCCCGCTCTTCGTCCAATTACATATGCTCGACCCAGTCATTATCTAATAAGAATAGGAGACAAATACCTATGGGGATCTTCCAGTGTAAAAGGAAAAAGAATAGAAAATGTATGTTACCTTGAGAATAGGAGATATTGGGAAGGGGTCATTTACTCAAACGGAAAGAACAAGCATTGCACGGTGTGACACCTCAGGGCAACACCATGTTGCTTTGTAATCATCATGTGAGGGTCGTCGCAACATGCTCTGACATGTTAGAAGTGCTTGACGAAGTTGCAACCTGACCTCCACGATCGGCTACGTGGGGGTATGCTCTAGTGAGACCACATTCATATCCTTCTCCAGCTCCCCACGATGACCTCGCTACCAACTGCCGCGTTCACACCAATCTTGCCGGCTCAGGTGCCCATCACCATCGCCCTCACCGATGTTTACATCATGACAAGCAGAAAAGTATCCTGCACCAATGGCGACAGAACCGACAAGACAGGCGATGTGATGGAATGTTCACCTTCATAAGTGCCTCATTGGTCAAACACGGTTATACTTGTACAGGTCTTCTACAAAATGTGTACATTAGTACGAGTGTGGCATTTTATAGCACTCGAGCGACAGGGAGCTCGCTCACCGGATCGTTTGTAGGCTCTTGGGATATGAACGAAAATCCTTTTTCCTTCAGATTGACAAACGAATACAACAATTTCGAACAGTGTTGTTGTATGGTCTATTGGCCCATCTACGCTAGAGATTAATCTGGGCCGACTCGTACAGATGTGCCTTAATAAAATCAAGCCTGGCTCTTAAAAAAGATCGTGCTTTCTGTTGTAGTCCAGCGTTGACCTGCAACGGCAAGGTGTAGATCTGTCCATAGGTGGCAACCTGGAGAAGATGGGTCGTGCTCCCGGGCAGATTCAACGGCGCCCGTGACATCTGTTGCATATCCGGCATGTGGAGATGGAGAGGTGAACACATCGCTGCCGTTTGCAGCGATCTACCACTACCTGCAGCTGGAATCTTTCCGCGAGGCAGTCTTAGTCCATATCCGGGTTATATAGTTGGTAACTAGGCAGGGTACTTTTCTAATCTTCAATTCCCATATCAGTTAGATGTTGTTGAATTTTATCCATGGATCCTTTGCATTTTGTACTGGCAAATAGAACCAATTGATTGATGGTTTTCATGGATCAAATGTTTCTTGTAATTTCCTTGTAAGTTTTTTTCTGGTAAAAAACATGCTGGACTCAAATTTTGGTCATCAATTTTTTTGCTCAACTCGAATCGTTCTCTTTGCTGAATAATGTATACAGAGTTACATAATCCATATTTGCATGTTTCGTACTTGTATCCAAAAAACTGAATGGCATTTGTGTGGCTGTGAATTAAATCCAACACTGTCGGAGGAGAAGGGGGCATGCGAAGCCGAGAGGAGGCTGACTGGAGAGAAGGGTTAGAGGAGGAGGTGGCTGGAAGATCGCGCCGCTGCCAGAGGCTGGCAGGAGAGTACCGACGATGGTTCGGAGGGGCAAGCCATGATAGCAGGTGGCAGAGGTACGACTCTATGGTGAGCACTATGACTGCCGACGGTATGGCACCCTTTGAGACAAGGCGGGAGGGCATGTACAGGGCCGACTCTATGTTTTTCGGGGCCCTTGGCCAAGTTAAAAAAAAAGCCCTTATAGGTAATATATATGTACGCATATCCGATCATATTTTGTTATTCTGAGACGTATAACATATAAAAAATTGATAATCACGCAGACTTCATATCATGAAAGAAAGACTAATAAAGTAGCAAAATATTAAATATGAGAAACAATATTCCCTGCTTGTTTGATTACCTTAAATAGATCCAAATTCTAATTCATAGACAATAATGCTTCAATTCTTCACGAAAAAACTTCTTCGGGCATTTCTAGAAGCAAAATCATTGATGACAATATCAAGATCAATACGACTAGAAAGATGATGAAACTGAAAAGATAAATACGTTTACGCCAAGAAAGCAAGAAAATCAACGGTACCAATAAAATCAAGACGGGAATCACGGAATCAAGGATTAAAGGGCCACCTGATTGCAGCAGCCGGCGGCCGGCCGGGCGTCCGTCTGAGTCTTCGAGAGACAGAGAGACCAGCAGGGGAGGCGGGCCGAGCCCCGAGGCGACCAGGAACAGACGCAGATGCCGAGATGCGATTCAATCGATCGAATCGATCGATGTAGTATGCCAGGCGTCGTGCCTTTTCTTTTCCCGTAGTTGGGCTGGGCCTGTACTGATTCATTTTTTTCAGCCAAATAGATGTATAGTCTTATATGTATCTGATGATGGGCCCTCCTAGACCGGGGCCCTTGGCCCAGGCCAAGGTGGCCTACCCCCAGAGCCGGCCCTTGGCATGTATCTCTTTATGGAGTGGGAAAGGAGCTGCCCTTGTGGTGATGGGTACTCCTTCGAAGATCTTCACCTTCCTACTGGTGGCGACTGCCGTTCAAGTCTCTTACCATTTTTCTTTACCCGCAAAACAAAATCAAGACGGGCTTTCTATTTTTCCTTTATTTTGCCTGTAATGTCGTTCGATCGTAAGATGTTTCTGCACTTTTTATTTTGTTTTGAAGATCTTTCAGCACTTTTTATCTCTTTGCTGTTCTAATTTTTGTCGATGTATGTGGGTGTCTTGTTAATTTGAAGCCATGCTCATTTTCAGTGTCCTTTCTGAAAAATTGAAATGCGGCTACACGAGGGAGGGAAGCGATTGTTGGTGATGCCCCTCAGTTTCGCTGCCATGGTTTGTCCAAGGCCTCTCTTCTGGATATAGACGAATCGTTTGTACCAGACGGAGCACGAGGGGCCACCAGCAAGATGAGGGCCAGGCCTCGCTTGTCATGCTCACCACTAAGCTCGGGCGTTCGGTCTGTACGGTTTGTTTGGCTCAGACAGGGACACAAACATGAGAGGCTGCGTCGCTGTGGGCTCTGATTTTCTAGGACGAATCCCAAAGTGCCACCAGTACACCGCAAATGGAACGAAGAGTAAAACTCAATGCTACATACACGTACGGGTGGGGCTCACCCTGCTGCCCATAGCCCGGATCAACCAGAAGCGCTTCCTTCAAGGGAGCATAGAGTTAAAGGGATTTATAAATATTTTTCATTACAATACCTCATTAAATTAGTTAGTCGTAAATGTTTTCAACTACTTCTCCTTGCACGCACGACTAATATATACACACCACCATACCAACCAACCTCCCTGCAAAAAAAAAAAAAAACGCACACCGGACGAACTATGTTCTCTCCATCTTGTCGGGACACGGAGCCGACTATTAATTAGCCAAAACAAATCAAGAAGAAAGAAAAATGGAAAGATGCTTAGCTAGGATGAGAATAGGAGACATCAAGAAGGACACGCTTGGAAGGAGGACATGCCAGTGGCGAGGTGCTCTGGCCTCGTCCACACAATTACCTTCACGTTCAAGCTGATTTGAAGACCACAGAAATTAACTATGAGAGCAGAGAGCGGGCAGTTCGCTGCCCAGGCCCGCATTGCAACTTTGCTGCTAAAGATCATATACTGCGCGGACCGGACCGGCGATGAATGGTTCTACACGGACTCTCCACCGTATGCAGAGGGCATCACCAGAGCCGTATGGCAACCAATAAATCAATATTTGAAGTCATGCCATCCACGTACTTGGTTGCTATAGACATCTTTTTATTACAACATAGAAATGCTAATACCCATGGTTAGTTTGCTGGAGATAGTTGCCACATAGACTTTTCAAAAACTGACAAAAAAAGCATCAATTTTCATTATTGATGAATATTGCAGTTTTTACAGAATGAACATTATTACATCCCAAAGTGCCACTAGTACACCGCAAATGGACCGAAGAGTAAAACTCAATGCTACATACACGTACAGGTGGGGCTCACCCTGCTGCCCATAGCCCGGATCAACCAGGAGCGCTTCCTTCAAGGGAGCATAGAGTTTTAAGGAATTTATAAATATTTTTCATCACAGTACCCCATTAAATTAATTAGACGTAAACGCTTTCAGCTACTTCACCTTCCACGACTAATATATATACACCACCATACCAACCAACTTCCCCACACACAAAAAAAAAGCATACCAAAGCTACTCCATCTTGTTTGGACACGGAGCCGACTGTACTAATTAGCCAAAACAAATCAAGAAAAAAAAAGGAAAGATGCTTAGCTAGGATGAGAATTGGAGACATCAAGAAGGAAACACTCGGAATGAGGACATGCCAGTGGCGAGGTGCTCTGACCTCGTCCACACAATTACCTTCACGTTCAAGCTGTTTCGAAGACCACAGTGATTAAGTATGAGAGCGGGCAGTTCGCTGCCCAGGCCCGCATAGGAACTTGAGCCTTCGGACTGCAACATCAATGGACCAGTCAGGCAAGCTCAGCATCACGGAGGCACGTCCCATCCTTGCTGCTTTCAACTTCTTCCAAGATCTCTGTCCTGAATCGACCTCACCAAAATTCCTCTTTGCCAATCCTACCAGCAGTGAGCTGGTGTGGCTGGCGCCAGAGTGCATATTTTGCACTTGCTCACGCCCACATTCCTTCGAGCCATCACACCACCAAAAATCTATACTAAATGTTCCCTTCCCAGGATCTCCTCTTCTATTACATTTTTTGTGCAATTTTTTGTAAGAGGTGGTGAGGAAGGTGTTTATTCTGAGTGCCTCCACAGCATATGGAAGAACACAACAGGAGGTTATATATAAATCGTTTCTTCCTTGCATAGTTTACACCAATAGTCTGTTAAATGAGATACCAGGAAATGTGTGGAAATAACATGTGAATCATGTAGTGAAAGCACTCGATTAGTGATGGCAAATAAAATTGTCAGGTTCGGTGGTTGCAGCTGTAGAACTGATATCTAATATTAATTTACAAAGATATTTTCTGCAGACTAAGATTGCACGTGATTATATGAAATGAGGAGAGAGAGAGAGAGAGAGAGAGAGAAGAGAGAGAGAGAGAGAGAGAGAGAGAAGAGAGAGAGAGATGTGGTGTTTTTTTTAGAAAAGGAGGATGACCCCCGGCCTGTGCATCTGGGCGATGCATACGGCCACTTTATTAATTATTCTCACAAGACCTTACAAAGTCTTACAACAGTAAGACTAAAGCCGCCGTTTAACCAACAAACAGTCGCTACACCTATCCAGTTGATGAAGGGGCGCAGATAGCCTGAGCCTAATACCAAACAGACATCGCAACCAAGCCTAACATCTAAGACCTGAGACCCCAACCTAGCCACTTGCCGGGTCTGGAGCACACACTGGTCCGGCATTCTCTCAGAGGCCACCGCCGCCAACTGCCACCGCTCCATCTTCATAACTGTATTTGATGCATCAACCTTGCTTGGTCTAGCTATCGTCGATGCCGCCACGGCGCCCAACGACACCTCCTCCCTGCACGCAAATAGCGAAGCACGTCGCGGTCGCCACTGATACACCTCAGCGTCATGCTGCCAAGTACCACCAGCCGACACAGCTTGAAGTACTTGGAAGATCTGTCGTGCGTAGCACCTGCCGACCAGGCATGACAAAGCGTAGCACCTGTCGGTCAGGCATGACTTGACATCTCTACCGAAGCTCCGTGCAAAGGCAAGCCGCTCCACCTCCTGCCTCGACTTCCGGTAGCTGCTCGACAAGCGATGCTCCCAAGAGAGAAACGACACCGCAGTGCCGCCATCGCCTGATCTGGAACACCAGATCCTAGGATTTCCCCCGGAGCAGCACAAGTGGGTCGACAGTAGTTACACGACGATGCCTCCATCAAGGTAACAACGAGAACGCTGCCATCGCCTTCCGTCGGCTCGGTTTTCACCGGCAACCATGTCTCCCCTACTCGCAGCCGGGACAAGATGATCGATCTCGAGATCCGATCACCAAGCGTCTGGCCGGCCATCTCTGCAAGAAAATGACCACCACGTCCAGCAGCGTCACCACGCCGGCCACGCGTCGCCGCCGGCACCCCCATGGTGCCTAGAGGCCGACAAGCCCCGACGAACACCACGCCTCCCCAGCCGCCATGGCCTAGACCCAAGCACCACCAGATCCAGATCGGGTCGGATGAAGGAAATATGCCCTAGAGGCAATAATAAAGTTATTATTTATTTCCTTATTTCATGATAAATGTTTATTATTCATGCTAGAATTGTATTACCCGGAAATATGATACATGTGTGAATACATAGACAAACATATAGTCACTAGTATGCCTCTACTTGACTAGCTCATTAATCAAAGATGGTTATGTTTCCTAACCATAGACATGTGTTGTTATTTGATTAATGGGATCACGTCATTAGGAGAATGATGTGATTGACATGACCCATTCCGTTAGCCTAGCACGTGATCGTTTAGTATATTGCTATTGCTTTCTTCATGACTTATACATGTTCCTGTAACTATGAGATTATGCAACTCCCGTTTACCGGAGGAACACTTTGGGTGCTACCAAACGTCGCAACGTAACTGGGTGATTATAAAGGAGTACTACAGGTGTCTCCAAAGGTACATGTTGGGTTGGCGTATTTCGAGATTAGGTTTTGTCACTCCGATTGTCGGAGAGGTATCTCTGGGCCCTCTTGGTAATACACATCACTTAAGCCTTGCAAGCATTGCAACTAATGAGTTAATTGCGGGATGATGTATTACGGAACGAGTAAAGAGCCTTGCCAGTAACGAGATTGAACTAGGTGTTGGATACCGACGATCAAATCTCGGGCAAGTAACATACCGATGACAATGGGAACAACGTATGTTGTTATGCGGTTTGACCGATAAAGATCTTCGTAGAATATGTAGGAGCCAATATGAGCATCCAGGTTCCGCTATTTGTTATTGACCAAGAATAGTTCTAGGTCATGTCTACATAGTTCTCGAACTCGTAGGGTCCGCACGCTTAAGGTTTCGATGACTGTTATATTATGAGTTTATGAGTTTTGATGTACCGAAGAAGTTCGGAGTCCCGGATGAGATCGGGGACATGACGAGGAGTCTCGAAATGGTCGAGACGTAAAGATCGATATATTGGACGACTATATTCGGAGTTCTGAAAGGTTCTGAGTGATTCGGGTATTTTTTGGACTACCGGAGAGTTACGGGAATTCGTCGGGGAGTATATGGGCCTTATTGGGCCATACGGGAATAGAGGAGAGAGGACAAAAGGAAGGAGGCCTGCGCCCCCCCTCTGGTCCGAATTGGATAAAGGGCGCAGCCCCCTTTTCCTTATTCCCCTCCCCCTGTTTCCCCTTCTCCTACTCCAACAAGGGAGGTGGAATCCTACTAGGACTACGGAGTCCTAGTAGGACTCCACACTTGGCGCGCCCCCTCCTAGGGCCGGCCTCCTCCCCCCTTGCTCCTTTATATACAGGGCAGGGGCACCCCATGACACACAAGTTGATCTACGGATCGTTCCTTAGCCGTGTCGGTGTCCCCTCCACCATATTCCACCTCGGTCATATCGTTGCGGAGTTTAGGCGAAGCCCTGCGCTGGTAGAGCACCATCATCGTCACCACGCCGTCGTCTTGTGGAACTCATCCCCGACACCCTGCTGGATCGGAGTCCGGGGATCGTCATCGAGCTGAACGTGTGCTGAACTCGGAGGTGCCGTACGTTCGGTACTTGGATCGGTCGGATCGTGAAGATGTACGACTACATCAACCGCGTTGTCATAACGCTTCAGCTTACGGTCTATGAGGGTACGTGGACAATACTCTCCCCTCTCGTTGCTATGCCATCACCATGATCTTGCGTGTGCGTAGGAATTTTTTTGAAATTACTACGTTTCCCAATAGTGGTATCAGAGCCTGGTTCTATGCGTAGATGTTATATGCACGAGTAGAACACAAGTGAGTTGTGGGCGATACAAGTCATACTGCTTACCAGCATGTCATACTTTGGTTCGGCGGTATTGTGAGATGAAGCGGCCCGGACTGACATTACGCGTACGCTTACGCGAGACTGGTTTCGCTGTTGCGAGCACTCGTGCTTAAAGGTGACTGGCGGGTGTCTTTCTCTCTCACTTTAGTTGAACCGAGTGTGGCTACGCCCGGTCCTTGTGAAGGTTAAAACAGCACCAACTTGACAAACTATCGTTGTGGTTTTGATGCGTAGGTAAGAACGGTTCTTGCTCAGCCCGTAGCAGCCACGTAAAATTTGCAACAACAAAGTAGAGGACGTCTAACTTGTCTTTGCAGGGCATGTTGTGATGTGATATGGTCAAGACGTGATGCTATATTTTCTTGTATGAGATGATCATGTTTTGTAACCGAAGTTATCGGCAACTGGCAGGAGCCATATGGTTGTCGTTTTATTGTATGAAATGCAAATGCCCTGTAATTGCTTTACTTTATCACTAAGCGGTAGTGATAGTCGTAGAAGCAATAGATGGCGTAACGACAACGATGCTATGATGAAGATCAAGGTGTCGCGCCGGTGACGATGGTGATCACGACGGTGCTTCGGAGATGGAGATCACAAGCACAAGATGATGATGGCCATATCATATCACTTATATTGATTGCATGTGATGTTTATCCTTTATGCATCTTATCTTGCTTTGATTTACGGTAGCATTTTAAGATGATCTCTCACTAAAATTATCAAGAAGTGTTCTCCCTGAGTATGCACCGTTGTGAAAGTTCTTCGTGCTGAGACACCACATGATGATCGGGTGTGATAGGCTCTACGTTCAAATACAACGGGTGCAAAACAGTTGCACACACGGAATACTCAGGTTAAACTTGACGAGCCTAGCATATACAGATATGGCCTCGGAACACGGAGACCGAAAGGTCGAGCGTTAATCATATAGTAGATATGATCAACATATTGATGTTCACCGTTGAAACTACTCCATCTCACGTGACGATCGGACATGGTGTAGTTGATATGGATCACGTAATCACTTAGAAGATTAGAGGGATGTCTATCTAAGTGGGAGTTCTTAAATAATATGATTAATTGAACTTAAATTTATCATGAACTTAGTCCTGGTAGTATTTTGCTAATTATGTTGTAGATCAATAGCTCGCGTTATTGCTTCCATATGTTTATTTTGATATGTTCCTAGAGAAAATTGTGTTGAAAAATGTTAGTAGCAATGATGCGGATTGGATCCGTGATCTGAGGTTTATCCTCATTGCTGCACAGAAGAATTATGTCCTTAATGCACCTCTAGGTGACAGACCTATTGCAGGAGCAGATGCAGACGTTATGAACGTTTGGCTAGCTCAATATGATGACTACTTGATAGTTTAGTGCATCATGCTTAACAGCTTAGAATCGGGACTTCAAAGACGTTTTGAACATCATGGACCATATGAGATGTTCCAGGAATTGAAGTTAATATTTCAAGAAAATACCCGAGTTGAGAGATATGAAGTCTCCAACAAGTTCTATAGCTAAAAGATGGAGGAGAATCGCTCAACTAGTGAGCATCTGCTCAGATTGTGTGGGTACTTCAATCGCTTGAATCAAGTGGGAGTTAATCTTCCAAATAAGATAGTGATTGACAGAATTCTCTAGTCACCATCACCAAGTTAGTAGAACTTCGTGATGAACTATAGTATGCAAGGGATGACGAAAACGATTCCCGAGCTCTTCGTGATGCTGAAATGGACGAAGGTAGAAATCAAGAAAAAGAACATCAAGTGTTGATGATTGACAAGACCACTAGTTTCAAGAAAAGGGCAAAGGGAAAGAAAGGGAACTTCAAGTAGAATGACAAGCAAGTTGTCGCTCCCGTGAAGAAGACCAAAGCTGGACCAAAGCCTGAAACTGAGTGCTTACACTGCAAAGGAAATGGTCACTTGAAGCGGAAATGCCCTGAATATTTGGTGGATAAGAAGGATGGCAAAGTGAACAAGAGTATATTTGATATACAGGTTATTGATATGTGCCTTACTAGTGTTTATAGTAGCCCTGAGTATTTGATACTTGTTCGGTTGCTAATATTAGTAACTCGAAATAGGAGTTACAGAATAAACAGAGACTAGTTGAGGGTGAAGTGACGATGAGTGTTGGAAGTAGTTCCAAGATTGAGATCATCATCACACACTCCCTATATTTTCGAGATTAGTATTAAAAGCCAAATAAATGTTATTTAGCGTTTGCGTTGAGCATGAATATGATTTGATCTTGTTTATTGCAATACGGTTATTCATTTAAGTTAGAGAACAATTGTTGTTCTGTTTACATGAATAAAACCTTCTATGGTCATACACCCAATGAAAATGATTTGTTGGATCTCGATCGTGTGATACACATATTCATAATATTGAAGCCAAAAGATGCAAAGTTAATAATGATAGTGCAACTTATTTGTGGCACTTTGTCGTTTAGGTCATATTAATTGTAAAGCGCATGAAGAAACTCCATGCTGATGAGATTTTGGAATCACTTGATTATGAATCACTTGATGCCTGCGAACCATGCCTCATGGGCAAGATGACTAAGACTCCATTCTCCGGAACAATGGAGCGAGCAACATATTTGTTGGAAATCATACATACTGATGTATGTGGTCCGATGAATATTAAGGCTCGCAACAAGTATCATTATTTTCTGACCTTCACAGATGATTTGAGCAGATATGGGTATATCTACTTGATGAAACATAAGTCTGAAACATTTGAAAAGTTCAAAGAATTTCAGAGTGAAGTGGAAAATCATCGTAACAAGAAAAATAAAGTTTCTACGATCTGATCATGGAGACGAATATTTGAGTTACGAGTTTGGTCTTCATTTGAAACGATGTGAAATAGTTTCGCAACTCACGCCACCTGGAACGCCACAATGTAATGGTGTGTCCGAACATCATAATCGTACTTTACTAGATATGGTGCGATCTATGATGTCTCTTATCGGTTTACCACTATCGTTTTGGGGTTATGCATTAGAGACAGCTGCATTCACGTTTAATAGGGCACCATCTAAATCCGTTGAGATGACACCGTATGAACTATGGTTTAGCAGTAAACCTAAGCTGTCATTTCTTAAAGCTTGGAGTTGCGATGCTTATATGAAAAGGTTTCAACCTGATAAGCTCGAACCCAAATCGAAAAAGTGCGTCTTCATAGAATACCCAAAGGTAACTATTGCGTACATCTTCTATCACAGATCCGAAGGCAAGTTATTCGTTGCTAAGATGGATCCTTTCTAGAGAAGAAGTTTCTCTCGAAAGAAGTGAGTGGGAGGAAAGTAGAGCTTGATAAGGTAATTGTACCTTCTCCCGAATTGGAAAGTAGTTCATCACAGAAATCAGTTCCTGTGATTCCTACACCAATCAGTGAGGAAGCTAATGATGATGATCATGAAGCTTCAGATCAAGTTACTACCAAACCTCGTAGGTCTTCCAAAATAAGATCCGCACCAATGTGGTACGGTAATCCTATTCTAGAAGTCATGTTAGTAGACCATGATGAACCTACGAACTATGAGGAAGCGATGATGAGCCCAGATTCATGAAATGTCTTGAGGCCATAAAATCTGAGATAGGATCCATATATAAGAACAAAGTGGGGACTTTGGTTGACCTGCTCGATGATCAGCAAGTCAAGTTAAATAAATGGATCTTCAAGAGGAAGACGGACACTGATAGTAGTGTTACTATCTACAAAGCTCGACTTGTTGCATAAGGTTTTCGACAAGTTCAAGGTGTTGACTACAATGAGATTTTCTCAACTCTAGCGTTGCTTAAGTCTGTCTGAATCATGTTAGCAATTGCCACATTTTATGAAATCTGGCAAATGGATGTCAAAACAACATTCTTTAATGGATTTATTAAAGAAGAGTTGTATATGATGCAACCAGAAGGTTTTGTCAATCTTAAAGGAGCTAACAAAATGTCCAAGCTCTAGCGATCCATCTATGGACTGGTGCAACCATCTCAGAGTTGGAATACACGCTTTGATAAGTTGATCAAAGCATATAGTTTTATACAGACTTGCGGTGAAGCCTGTATTTACAATAAAGTGAGTGGGAGCACTACCGCCTTTTTGATAAATATATGTGAGTAACATATTGTTGATCAGAAATGATGTATAATTTTTCTGGAAAGCATAAAGGAGTATTTGAAAGGAGTTGTTTAAAAGAAAGACCTCAGTAAAGCTACTTACATATTGAGCATCAAGATCTATTGAGATAGATCAAGACGCTTGATAAGTTTTTCAACAAGTACATACCTTGTCAAGATTTTGAAGTAGTTCAAAATGGAACAGTCAAAGAAAAGTTCTTGCTGTGTTGCAAACGTGTGAAATTGAGTAAGACTCAAATCCCGACCACGACGTAAAATAGAAAAGAGAATGAAAGTCATTCCCTATGCCTCGATCATAGGTTTTATAAAGTATGCTATGCTATGTACCGGACCTATTGTATACCTTGCTCTGAATTTGGCAAGGGAGTACAATAGTGATCTAGGAGTAGATCACTGGACATTGGTCAAAAACATCCTTAGTGAGGACTAAGGAAATATTTCTCGATTATGGAGGTGATAAAAGAGCCCGTCGTAAAGAGTTACATCGATGCAAGCTTTTTACACTGATCCAGATGACTCTAAGTCTCAATCTGGATACATATTGAAAGTGGGAGCAATTAGCTAGATTAGCTCCGTGCAGAGCATTGTAGACATAGAATATTTGCAAAATACATACGGCTCTGAATGTGACAGACCCGTTGACTAAGCTTCTCTCACGAGCAAAACATGATCATACCTTAGTACTCTTTGGGTGTTAATCACATAGCGATGTGAACTAGATTATTGACTCTAGTAAACCCTTTGGGTGTTGGTCGCATGACGATGTGAACTATGGGTGTTAATCACATACAGATGTGAATATTAGTGTTGAATCACATGATGATGTGAACTAGATTATTGACTCTAGTGCAAGTGGGAGACTGAAGGAAATATGCCCTAGAGGCAATAATAAAGTTATTATTTATTTCCCTATTTCATGATAAATGTTTATTATTCATGCTAGAATTGTATTAACCGGAAACATGATACATGTGTGAATACATAGACAAACATATAGTCACTAGTATGCCTCTACTTGACTAGCTCATTAATCAAAGATGGTTATGTTTCCTAACCATAGACATGTGTTGTTATTTGATTAATGGGATCACGTCATTAGGAGAATGATGTGATTGACATGACCCATTCCGTTAGCCTAGCACCTGATCGTTTAGTATATTGCTTTCTTCATGACTTATACATGTTCCTGTAACTATGAGATTATGCAACTCCCGTTTACCGGAGGAACACTTTGGGTGCTACCAAACGTCACAACATAACTGGGTGATTATAAAGGAGTACTACAGGTGTCTCCAAAGGTACATGTTGGGTTGGCGTATTTCGAGATTAGGTTTTGTCACTCCGATTATCGGAGAGGTATCTCTGGGCCCTCTTGGTAATACACATCACTTAAGCCTTGCAAGCATTGCAACTAATGAGTTAGTTGCGGGATGATGTATTACTGAACGAGTAAAGAGACTTGCCAGTAACGAGATTGAACTACGTATTGGATACCGACGATCAAATCTCGGGCAAGTAACATACCGATGACAAAGGGAACAGCGTATGTTGTTATGCGGTTTGACCGATAAAGATCTTCGTAGAATATGTAGGAGCCAATATGAGCATCCAGATTCCGCTATTGGTTATTGACCAAGAATAGTTTTAGGTCATGTCTACATAGTTCTCGAACCCGTAGGGTCCGCATGCTTAAGGTTTTGATGACAGTTATATTATGAGTTTATGAGTTTTGATGTACCGAAGGA
The DNA here is from genome assembly GCA_021605145.1 of Aegilops bicornis. Lineage (NCBI taxonomy): Eukaryota > Viridiplantae > Streptophyta > Magnoliopsida > Poales > Poaceae > Aegilops > Aegilops bicornis. The sequence goes on from CM038675.1 coordinate 15,161,874, forward strand.
GTTCGGAGTCCCGAATGAGATCGGGGACATGACGAGGAGTCTCGAAATGGTCGAGACGTAAAGATCGATATATTGGACGACTATATTCGGAGTTCGGAAAGGTTCCGAGTGATTCAGGTATTTTTGAGTACCGAGAGTTATGGGAATTCGCCGGGGAGTATATGGGCCTTATTGGGCCATACGGGCATAGAGGAGAGGCCAAAGGAAGGAGGCCTGCGCCCCCTCTGGTCCGAATTGGACAAGGGCGCAGCCCCTTTTCCTTATTCCTTATTCCTCTCCCCTCTTTCCCTTCTCCTACTCCAACAAGGGAGGTGGAATCCTACTAGGACTAGGGAGTCCTAGTAGGACTCCACACTTGGCGCGCCCTCCTAGGGCGGCCTCCTCCCCTGCTCCTTTATATACGGGGCAGGGGCACCCCATGACACACAAGTTGATCTACGGATCGTTCCTTAGCCGTGTGCGGTGCCCCCCTCACCATATTCCACCTCGGTCATATCGTCGCGGAGTTTAGGCGAAGCCCTGCGCCGGTAGAGCATCATCATCGTCACCACGCCGTCGTGTTGACGGAACTCATCCCCGACACTTTGCTGGATCGGAGTCCGGGGATCGTCATCGAGCTGAACGTGTGCTGAACTCGGAGGTGCCGTGCGTTCGGTACTTGGATCGGTCGGATCGTGAAGACGTACGACTACATCAACCGCGTTGTCATAACGCTTCTGCTTACGGTCTACGAGGGTACGTGGACAATACTCTCCCCTCTCGTTGCTATGCCATCACCATGATCTTGCGTGTGCGTAGGAATTTTTTTGAAATTACTACGTTCCCCAACATCGGGGTCAAGGGCCCCAAGCCACAGCCGCCGCGGAGGCAGCACCACTGGACGGTGCCCACTAGTAGAAAAAGGGTCAAACGTGAAGCACATTAGTGCCGGTTTGAATTTGAGCCGGCACTAATGTATACATTAGTGCCGGTTCCAACGGCTAGCCGGGCCGCTTTCATTAGTACCGTTTCATGGCTAACCTTTAGCACCGGTTCGTGCCACGAACCGGTACTAATGAGAGTGGTGGCAGGATGTTGTCAGACTGGGGCCCCTCCAGGCCCTTTAGTACCGGTTCTTGGCACGAACCGGTATTAAAGGTCTTCCTACATAAACCCTTCGTCCACCCGAGCTCGCTCTGTTCTTCCCCTTTCCCCTCTCCTCTCTGTTCTTCCCCTCTTCCTCTGGAGCTCATCACACATTTTGCCCAAAATTCGTCAAGATTTGAAGGCCCCCATCCATTCAGATGATCACAAAGGTTAGCAACTTTGTCCTTTCATCTCTCATTGCTAGATTAGCTCTTGCAATGCTTTATATAGTGATTAATTTGTGAGTTTAGTAATTTGGGAGGAAATATATATATGTGCTAGTATTTGATTTATATGCAATTTGAGGTCAAAAATAACACTTAGTTTGCATATGTAGGTGTGTTTTACTTAGTGCCTTCTAAATCTCCGTCAGTAACCACCGTCGATCGCCTGCACCGTCTGTCAGCCGGCACCACCTTGTGGTGAGCCTCTTGTTCATGAAATTTTATATAAAAATTGATGTTTGTGTGATTTGGATATATAGTTACTCGTATAACTATCTTACCCGTCGTTGTTTGTTATACATAGTGCCATGGTTTTGATATCCGTCCCGTCGGCCCTCGTCCTTGTTATGATTCAGATGTGGTATAGTCTCTTTTAAAACTATTTGTTGCATTTCGTGTTTATGACAAATTATGCCCATCAAGTTGACATAGATATTTTTACCTAGGAGGTATGTGAACCGGAAATTCCAACCGACCCTATTGTCGAGAGGTTAAATTTAGTTGAAAGAGAAAGCGAGTACTTGAAAGAAAAATTGAAAAGAATTGAGGGGAGAAGATGGAATTGGAGTTGCATGTTGCCGATGTCGTCGATGATCACAAGATCAAGATGGAGAAAATGCGCTTGAAGATTAGAAATATTAGAAAATATGCCATCGATAGTGAGGCTTGGTATCATTATGCTGTTGGATCAATTGTTACCTTAGTTGCGATCTTGATCGCATTTGTTGTTGCATTTAAATGCTTTAGCTAGAGAGTTATTTGTTTGTTGCATTTAAGTGTTGTATGAACTTTATGTATGAACTTGTATTAATTTGGTCTATTCGGTGTTGTGTAATGAAGATGAGCCGGCAATGGATGTACGATGACCGATGCTATCCCCAGTTCGTTGAGGGCGTGCATACTTTTCTGCTTGCGGCTGAGGCAAACAAGCGGGCGGATGGTTTTATGCCTTGTCCATGTGCTGGCTGTAAGAATGGTCGCAATTACTCTACGTCAAGAACCATTCACGTCCACCTGTTTGAGTCCGGTTTCATGCCCCATATAATGTTTGGAATAAGCACGGAGAAAGAGGGGTTATGATGGAAGACAATGAAGAAGAAGAGGACGACAACAGCTATCCTGGCCATGTGTTCCCTGAATACGATGATACAACAATGGGGGAAGAAGCTGAGCAGGTAATGCAGGAAGAAGCTGAGCCGGCAATGCGGGAAGAAGCTGAAGAAGAGGCATCAGATGAGCCCGTTGATGATCTAGGTCGGGCCATTGCCGATGCAAAGAGAAACTGCGCAAGTGATTTGGAGAAGAAGAAGTTGCAGCGCATGTTAGAGGATCACAAAAATTGTTGTACCCGAATTGCGTAAGTGCCAAGAAAAAGCTGGGCACCACACTGGAATTGCTGCAATGGAAGGCAGAGAATGGTGTATCTGACAAGGGATTTGGAAAGTTGCTGGTAATGATAAAGGATATGCTTCCAAAGGACAACGAATTGCCCGAGAGTACGTATGAAGCAAAGAAGGCTGTCTGCCCTCTAGGGTTAGAGGTGCAGAAGATACATGCATGCCCTAATGATTGCATCCTCTACCGCGGTGAGTACGAGGATTTGAACGCTTGCCGGTATGTGGTGCATTGCGCTATAAGATCAGCCACGACCACTGGTGATGTCGAGGGCGGCGCCCAGAAGAAGATTCCTGCCAAGGTGATGTGGTATTCTCCTATAATACCACGGTTGAAACGTTTGTTCCAAAACAAAGAGCATGCCAAGGCGATGCGATGGCACAGAGAAGACCGTAAGAAAGACGGAAAGTTGAGAGTACACGCTGATGGGTTGCAGTGGAGAAAAATCGAAAGAAAGTATGGGAAGGAGTTTGCAGATGACGCAAGGAGCGTATGGTTTGGTCTAAGCGCAGATGGCATTAATCCTTTTGGGGAGCAGAGCAGAAACCATAGCACCTGGCCTGTGACTCTATGTTTGTATAACCTTCCTCCTTGGTTGTGCATGAAGCGGAACTTCATTATGATGCCAGTGCTCATCCAAGGCCCTAAGCAACCCGGCAACGACATTGATGTGTACCTAAGGCCATTAGTTGAAGAACTCTTACAACTGTGGAATGGAACATGTGTACGTGCGTGGGATGAGCACATGGGGGAAGAATTTGACCTAAAGGCGTTGCTGTTCGTGACCATCAATGATTGGCCTGCTCTCAGTAACCTTTCAGGACAGACAAACAAGGGATACCGCGGATGCACGCACTATTTGGATGATACCGACAGTATATATTTGAATAGTTGTAAGAAGAATGTGTACCTGGGACATCGTCGATTTCTTCCGAGCAGGCATCCCGTAAGAAAGAAAGGCAAGCATTTCAAAGGTGAGGCGGATCACCGGACGAAGCCTCGCCACCGTCTTTGGTGCTGAAGTACATGATATGGTCAAGGATTTGAAGGTGATATTTGGAAAGGGTCTGGCGGACAACCTGTTCAAGGACGCTGACGGACGCGCACCCATGTGGAAGAAGAAATCTATATTTTGGGACCTGCCATATTGGAAAGACCTAGAGGTCCGCTCCGCAATCGACGTGATGCACGTGACGAAGAATCTCTGCGTGACCCTGCTTGGCTTCTTGGGCGTGTATGGGAAGACAAAAGATACACCTGAGGCATGGGAGGACCAGCAACGTATGCACGGAGAAGACGACATACATCAGGGTCATGCAAGCTACGCTCTTACCAAAGAAGAGAAGGAAATCTTCTTTGAATGCCTGCTCAGTATTAAGGTACCGTCGGCTAAATCGAATATAAAGGGAATAATAAACATGGCAGAGAAAAGTTCCAGAACCTAAAGTCTCATGACTGCCACATGATTATGACGCAACTGCTTCCGGTTGCATTAAGGGGGCTTCTACGGGAAAACGTTCGATTAGCCATTGTGAAGCTATGTGCATTTCTCAATGCAATCTCTCGTAAGGTAATCGATCCAGAAATCATACCAAGGTTACAGAATGATTTGGTGCAATGTCTTGTCGGGCCGAGTTGGTGTTCCCACCATCCTTCTTCAATATCATGACACACGTCGTAGTTCACCTAGCCGAAGAGATTAACGTTTTGGGTCCTGTATTTCTACACAATATGTTCCCCTTTGAGAGGTTCATTGGAGTCTTAAAGAAATATGTTCATAACCGTGCTAGGCCAGAAGGAAGCATCTCCAAGGGCCATCAAAATGAGGAGGTCATTGAGTTTTGTATTGACTTTATTCCTGACCTTAAGCCGATTGGTGTTCCTGAATCGCGGCATAAGGGCAGACTGGATGGAAAAGGCACGCTAGGAGGGGAACAAACAATATGTATTGACGGACATTCTCTCACTGAAGCACACTACACAGTTCTACAGAATTCCGCCTTGGTGGCTCCGTATATGGATGAACACAAGAATTTGCTACGCTCCAAACACGGGAGGTCGATGACTGGATTACACGTGAACAAACCAGGAGTTTCGCCAACTGGTTGCAGACACGTACCATGCATGACACCTCTATTGAAGATGACCTGTACTTGCTGTCCCAGTTACCATCTTCGAATATAATGACTTTCAAAGGGAACGAGATAAATGGTAAGACATTTTACACGATCGCCCAAGATAAGAAGAGTACCAACCAAAACAGTGGTTTCCGCTTTGATGCAGAAACCAAGACGGGAAAGGAAACATATTATGGTTATATACAGGACATACGGGAACTTGACTATCGACGTGGTTTAAAGGTCCCTTTGTTTTGGTGCAAATGGGTCAATATGACACGAGGCGGGTAACGGAAGACCCATGATGCGGAATGACAACAGTGGATCTCAACAATCTTGCGATGCAGACAGAACCACTGGCCCTAGCCAATGATGTGGCACAGGTTTTCTATGTGAAGGACATGTCTACCAAGCCAAGAAAAAGAAAAGATAAGGAAGCGAATGCATCGTACGATGAGCCAAAGCGGCACATAGTTCTTTTTGGGAAGAGAAACATCGTGGGAGTGGATGACAAGACAGACAAGTCAGAAGATTATAAAAAGTTTGATGAAATTGCTCCATTCACAGTGAATATTGACCCGAGCATCCCGTTAAATGATGAAGATTTTCCATGGTTACGGTGCAAAGGGACACGCGAAGAAAAAGTTTCACACCCAAAGATCTGGGATGTGACCGGCTTCACTATCATCACTTTCTTCTGTGTTTCACACCCAGAGGGGAATCTCTGTAATAGTTAGGGTAGTTATGTGTTTTGGCATTTGAAACGCGAAGAAATTTTATGTGCAAACAAATGCTTTCATGCCTTTACTGATTTTTGAAGTTAAGTTATTCACAAACTAGTGATTCACACTAATTTCAAATAATTCAAAATTTAAACTATTCAAATTTGAAAACTACGGGCACTAACAGAAAGTTTGTAATTTTTTGTACCTAAAGCAAAAATATTCACAAAGAAACTCTAAATACACAAAAAAACAACACAAAAATAAATAAAGCAAAAAAAATAAAAAAAAAAGCCCGCCTACTAGGCCAGAGCGGCCTGCATACGACTAGAAACCCAACCTGTAGTTGGGCCAGGATGCAGGCCCAATAAGCCTGCTTTGGAGAGGAGCTCGAGAGAGGGACCGCACGGGGGTTTATAAACCAGTGCGGTCGCCCCTCGGCTAGCGAGGTGGGACTAAACTTGCCGCACCGCACCTGCGCCAGCGCCCCCCCTTTAGTACCGGGTCGGGGCACAACCCGGTACTAACGGGGGGCCCTTAGTACCGGTTTGTGCCACCACCCGGTACTAAAGGGGGTCGCTTCCACCGCTTGGCTGGCCAAAACTGGCCTTTAGTACCGGTTGGTGGCTCCAACCGGTACTAAAGGTGCCTTCTATATATACAACACTTTAAAAATTTCATTCTCCCTCTGTTTCTTCCTCTGTTTCCCATTGAACCGCCCTTGATCGATCGACGCCGTCACCGACCCGTCGTCGTCGCCCGCCTTCCCGTCGCTGCCCCGTCGCCGTCGCCGCCCCATCCCGTCGCCGCCCGTCGCCGTCGCCCGCCCGTCGCCGTCGCCCGTCCCCGTCGCCGCCCTCGTCTCCGTCGCTGCCCCGGGCCCGTCCCCGTCGCGCCGTCCCTGCGTCGCCGCCCCCGCGCGTCACGCCCCGGCCCGTCGCTGCCCCCGGCCGTCGCCTCGCCGTCGCCGTCGCCCCGCTGTGAGCTCTCCCCCTCTAACCCCTCACCCACGCCCCCGGCGGCCACCAAGGGCGCCGCCCCTCCCCGAGCCCATACACACACACAAGCATGATGAACACACACACACACACACGTATATATATGTATGAATGCATGTATATATTAGTATATACGTATTTTGTATGTTTAATTAGTTTAGATTTTTTAGATTATTGTTTTTTCACTAGTATATATGTATGAATGCATGTTAGATGGATATAATTAGTGTTTAATTAGTATGGAATTTTTTATATAATGTTGTTTTTCTGTTTTTAATGGATGTATAGAAGTTTTTTTTCCGTTTTTAGTGTTAGATGCTTAATTAGTATGAAATAGCATATAGACTTTTGACATATGCAATGATAGCATAATTAGTGTTATATAGAAATGTTAGTTATCAAAATCCAATCATTAAAAAAAATGTTACTTTTTGCGGGCATATAGCTAGTATTTGTTCTCGACGATGCCCGGCCCGCATCCTCGCCGTCGACCCTTCCGCGACGACGTCCGGCTGACCCATGTCCGGGACTGGGCTCCGCCGGGCTGGCACTGGGAGGTGCTGCCTGGAGGGGCGCGCCGCTTGATGAGGAACCCGGCTCCGGGTCCCGTCGTCGACCCTGATCTCGTTTGGTGGCGTTCGCGTGGACCAGTTTCGGCGCGGAGGGAGCCGGCCCAGCCGGAGGTGGTACGTCGCCGTGTCAGGGAGGAGGACGAGCACGTCCATCGCTACATGGTTGCGTTAGAGGGCGGCAGGTTCTCCAATACCTGGCATTTTCTTCAGGGATCTCACTTCAGCTATGATCCTGTGAGGGTTCCTTCTCTTTGGGTGTCCACCGCCCGCGCCGCAGGAACCGTGAGTGTCCTAGATTCTTCTGTAGTATTCGATCTTTATTAGCTACCTAGCCAGTGATGTATTCGATATTATATCTATTATTCGAGACGATGTATTCGAGATTATATCTATTATTCGAGACGATGTATTCAAGATTATATCTATTATTCGAGACGATGTTTTCGAGATTATATCTATTATTCGAGACGATGTATTCGAGATTATATCTATTATTCGAGACGATGTAATTTGAATACTAAATTGTTTTATATTTCTTTTGGATTAGTTAAATAAAAGCTATGGCGGACAATATCGGCAGAGAGGAGAACATGCCATGTTCGATATGATACGCCATCCTCACAGGCCAGATGATGATCAGAATGAAGAAGATTATGACGGCTCCGAATTTCTAAACAACACCGGAGAGGGTGATATAATATTCGATCGCGACGACCGAATTGATGAAGTCATGAACTATGATTATGATGATGACGAAGAAAATGTTGATCTTGAAACAACAAAGACCGGCGAGGTATATATATTTATATAAGCAGTCATCTGGTGATCATCACATGTTTTAAATGACTTGAAGATATATTAACGAATCGATCTTTGTTCTTTCAGCCATCCGGATCGAGCAAATTTTCAGACAAAAGGACGAAACGAGGCCCGAACAAAAAGTTGAAGGAGGGCGTAAAGTACAATATCGAGGCAATCAGACCTAATGGCGAACCATTAGCGCCTAAGAAGATTGCGGACAAGTTCGTTTCGTCGGTCTGGAGTTCTTGTGAAGGACCAACTCCGATCTCCCTTCAAGAATGGAGAGCCAGCAAAAGACAAAAGACAAAAAGACAAAGAGGACGCTGCTCCACGTCCAGATGTTACTTTTGTCGACAAAAAACAAAAAGATCTGCTTTGGGATACTCTCATGGAACATTTCACCCTACTAGATCATTTCACAGAAGAAGATGTGCAGAAAGTCAAGGACGCTGCTCTTAGGAAGATGGTGGTTGCATTCAAGAATCACAAGAATTGTGAATGGGACAAGTACGTCAAGGGAGGAAGGAAGACTCAAGTATTCGAGGGAACACTAGAGAACCAACATGCTCATTGGGACGATTTCGTGAAATTCAAGGATTCGGAATTAGCTAAGGAACGGTCGAGAATAAACAAGAAGAATGCCGGAAAAAAGGATAAGTTCCATAAGCTGGGGCCAGGTGGCTATGCGGTGGCAATGCCTAAGTGGGATAAGTCTGAGAAAGAGATGGAGGATGCAGGTGTCACTCCGGTTACTAAGAGCTGGCCCCCCAGGTGCAGGACTTGGTTCTATGCGCATGGGGGGGAGTTGGACCCGAAGACAGGCAATGTTTCGACGAGGGCAAGTCTGAAGGGAGCCGACGATGCGATACTTGTTGCAATAGAAGAGGCACGATCGGGGGTGTTCCAGCCCAACAAAGAGAACGACGAGCTTACGCGTGCCCTGGGAAATCCTGAACACCCGGGAAGAACATGAGGCATGGGCGCTATTCCGTGGTATGAGGGGTTTTCAGACTGGAACAACGACTACAGAACCCGTGCGAGAAAGAAGATTGCGGAGGAGAAGAAGAGGAAGATGGAGGAGGAGCAGAGGAAGCGGGACTATGAACGCCTTCAAGGACTAGAAGCAAGTCAAGCGGAATTGGCAGTCAAATTCCAGCGGCAGCAGGAGCAGATCGACTCGCTTAGCCAGCAAAGGGGGTCTCAGCAGCTGCAGCAGCTAGCGGCTGATCCAATATTCGATAGCACCGCCCCATCCATGCCGAGAAGCAGCGTGGGTTCCGCCCCAGACGACGCAATGCTGGATAGATACCCCGTGGATGACATCACGGATAACACTAACTGCGAGCTACACGTCAAAATGAAGAACATATCCAAGAAGGTGGCGGACGCCGTTGCTTTTACAAATCCCCCCAAGGCAACCTTCCATTGCATCCCGATTCCAGCGGGCTATGCTCGTGTCTTGGTTCATGAGGTGGTGGACCCATATTCGGACCTAGAGCTTGACATTCCTGGAGGTGACGACGAGCACTTTCTCGGAGAGGCCAAACATCATGTCATCCTATGGAAAAAGGATTGCATCATCTTTCGAAGGCCACCGACACCGCATCAGCCGACTCCTCGTCGAAGTCCGCCACCGAGTCAGCAGACTCCCGCTCCTGCAAGTCCACCAAGTCCAGCAAAGTGTCAGGCCACTCCTCCTCCAAGTCGGCAAAGTGTCAGGCCACTCCTCCTCCTCCAAGTCCGCCCACAGCGGGACGTCCACTCCTCCTCCAAGTCCGCACAACCTCAGGCCACTCCTCCTCCAAGTCCCGGCAAAGTGTCGTGCCACTCCTCCTCCTCCAAGTCTGCCACAGCGTGGGGCGTCCACTCCTCCTCCAAGTCCGCACAACCTCAGGCCACTCCTCCTCCAAGTCCGGCACAACTTCAGGCCACTCCTCCTCGTCGAACTCAGCCCCGTCAGCCGTCTCCGCCGCCTCATCAATCGCAGAAGAGACACCCCGCAGCTTTGGTGCGTAGCGGTACGAGTCGAGGTAGTAGAGGAAGTACAGGCGGAGGCAAGCGATATAAATATGGTCCAAGACTCACGCCTCTTCTGCAGAGGCCTTATGACAGGCCCGAGGAGGAAAACGCAGCCATATCGAAGGCCCAGGTGGAAGCCCATTTTGCACCGAAACCGCAACCGCCGCCAAGGGAGAAAGTGCCTAAGGAAACGATTGACCACTTCATTCGTATGGCTCAACCACCAGCTCCCAAGCCTGTTGACACAAACTATGAGCGCCACATCAGGAAGTTAAATCGAGCACGTCTACGTAAGGAGGCGAGCTCGGGATCAAGCAAACAACAAGCAGCTATCGAAAAATGCGGGAAAACCATTCCCCAGCTGGGAGAACAGGCGGCGCAATCGATCCCCTCGCTTGTTGTGCCAACAACACGTGACAGTACGCGTGCCCAATATTATTGTGGGCAAACAGTTTACGTTCCCGAGGTGGGAAATGTGGTAATAACCAAGGACCATATAATGCAGGCTGAAGTTCTCAACATCACTGTTGGACAACTACTCGAGATCGAGCCCATGCCTATGCTTACAGAGGATGAAATAAAACGGAAATATGTCCGGGGCCAACCTTTGGTCAAGCCAGAGAAGGTCAAGAACCTCCCAACGAGAATGTATGAATTGCATCAATGGTACATGAACATTACCAAGATTTCCAATCGATTGTCCCTCATGGTGAATGTCAAGGAGGAGCATTACTTCCATGAGAAAGCTCAATCCGTTGAGTATTCTGAACTGTTTCAGTTATACAATCAAGACGCACTCGACAAATCTATCGTCAATTGCTATTGTCTGTAAGTGATTTCTTTCTGTAATTTAAGTCTCAAGCTAGCTGTAGTGATCCTTTTGATCAATCATTACCTGTAATTATCCTCACTATATTCTTTTTTGTGGTATTATGCAGGATGAAGATATATGAAATGAGAAAAGGTGGGCGCTTTGGCATTGGGTTCATTGACCCAAACACCGTTAATGAATACACATGGAAAATAAATGCACATCATCAAAAGGCCGTGAGGACAACATGCTAGAGTTCTTGAAGCGCCTCAAATACAATGAAGATATACTACTTCCTTACAACTTCAAAGTGAGTCACACTGTCTTGTACTACAAATTCTCTGTTTTTGCCTACTAGCTAGCTACATGTTTTTGCTTACATATGCCCGATTAATTAAGACATGCAAACGTGTGTGCATGCAGATATCACTGGATCTTGTGTATCATTAAAGTTGACGCCGGAACAGTTGAAATACTGGACTCACTACTCAAAGCAAATACTGACTATAACATCTTGTTTCGGATAGTCAACAGGTAATTCCAATCATTATTAACTATATATCTCGGCCTATTTAGTTCGTATTTCATGATATGAACTATTTAATAACCCCTTTATTCATTTTCTTTGTCGGCGGGCAGGGCTTGGGCAAGGTTCATCAGCATCACGGAAGGCGAATGGTAAAGAAGCTTAAATGGTTTCGACCCAAGGTAAGTAATTAAGTAGTACTAGCTAGCTAGCTAGCTGCCATCTCTTTAATTATCATGCTTGATTAATTATTATCTGATCAAATTCCATTCTCGTAAAGGCCCTGAAGCGGGCGCGGGGACTGATCTGTGTGCATTCTGCGTTTGCGAGAACATTCGCATGATGGCGTCCGAAAGGAGCAGATCTCAAAGACAGGAATGGGTACGCTTGTCGAACACTATTCACAATTTTTACACCATTATCGATATCTAGTCACACAACTAATACACATGCATATTGATCTCTTTCTTAACAGTTCACAGAGGTGCGGGACAAGCTCATAGAAGCGGAGCGTAGAAGCACTTCAAGAGGAAATAAGCGGGATTTTTGCTCGACCAGGTCATAAATCCGAAGGAGAATACTATTACCGCTACCGCCCCCATGAAAACCACTTCCAATTGTCATCGTGCTCAAGGCACCAATTAGGCTAATGCCACTGGCTCAAGGCAACATGCATATGTAGGAGAAATTGTATATAGCTATACATGTGTGTTTGTGTGAATTAATTAATATGGTGGTTTGTGAGACATTGATCGATATATATATGCATGATTGGTTCTACTAGAAATTCTATATATATATATATATATATATATATATATGTATATATATATATATATATATATATATATATATATATATATATGCATAACGTGTACAATGTGTAGTATCGTAAAATACCAGCACACGAAAAAGAATTAAAATGGAAACAATCAGCCATATCATAGGAGTTTTCAACCCGGACATTCCTTCTTTCTTTTTTTTTTTTATTGACGATCCCGGGGGAGTTTTTAACGTGGACTTTCCTTCTTTTTTTCTTTTTTATTGAAAATCATGGGGGCTTTCTTTTTTAATTTATGGGAACGGGAGAAGGCTTTCCTTCTTAATTACGTGAGAATTTCCTTGTTTTTCTTCTTTTAACGTGAGAATTTCCTTGTTTTTTTCCTTTTTCCATGATATTTTCCTTGTTCTTTTTTATTGCCTGGGGATTTCCTTGTTATTTATTTTATTTTTACGTGATATTATTTTTCTGCCGGACGTGATAATCCTGATCTTAAATTTTACGTGAGACGATCTAACAGATTAACTAATTTTTGTTTTTATAGGTGTATTAATTAGTTTTGATGAGGTGGATTAATGAGATGTCATGAAATTTTTAACGCAACTTTCCTTCTTAATTTGTGGGAACGGGTGGAGACTTACCTTGTTTTTGTTGATTGTAGAGACTTACCTTATTTTCCCACGTGAGGTTCCTTTTATTTTGTACGTCAGGATTTCCTCGTTTGTTACTCCCTCTTTCCAGAAATACTTGTCCTAAAAATGGATGTATCTAGAATTATTTTAGTTATAGATAGATCCATTTTCTCCATTTTAGGACAAGTATTTCCGAACGGAAGGAGTACTTCATGTCGGGCTTGGACGCGTCAGATGGGTTTTTTCTATAGGACTTGGTTTTTTACGTGAGGTTTCCCTATTGTTTTGTATGTGAGGCTTTCCTAGTTTTTTTAACTAATGTTAGACTTAGACGTGTCAGATGCATTTTTTCTAAAGGACGACATCATCTGCGTTACACAATTTTCCTTCTATCCTGATCGTAAATTTTATAATCTAACAGTCTAATTAATTTGATGATGTGGATTAATAAGAGGTCAAGAAAGGTGCCTCCAATTAGTAAATATAAGATATAAGATATAAGATATAAGATATCTGAGCCAAAAGCCTAAAGGTGTTCTCTTTCTGAAAAAGACTCTTTGTTATAACCCATCACCCTAGCCTGCATGCATGCGGTCCGCATCACGAGTTCACGGCTAGTTTTCTTTGTTATAACCCATCACCCTAGCCTGCATGGCGATATCTTTAGCTGTGCTAGCCGCATATGTGCTGCATTGTAGCCTGCTAATTTTAGTGAGCTAACTGCTCAGAGAAGGAAAACAAGACATTGAAAAATATTTTCATTTGTTTGGACAAACCATGGTAGACTCTTGTTTTTCTTGGCTGTGATCTAAACAGGTTCTCTCTCTCTCTCTCCCTCTCTCTCTCTCACCGCACAACTGGAGGTAGACAAAGACACGTTGAGAGACAACAGACAACGTTGTCACGCAGAGAGATGAGTTTAAGTGATCACGTTAACCTGCGTATTTCCTTCTTTGCTTTGCTTTTATTTCATTAACTGTCAACGCTAATTCCGCCATGATCCACTTAGACTGTGTGCCATCTCCGTACAATGCACCGTCTTGGACGACTTGGTAGAAATCCTAAGTTTTTCTTATTTTGTATTTTTCATCTACTTCTTTTCTCTATTATCTAGATCGTCACTTAAATAAAGCGTCATAACTCGACAGCAACATTTCAAATATGAAATTGCTTACCACACATACTATGTGGTCGGTAGAAACCATAAGTTCCTAACAACTACGACCTGCCCACGGGGTAAAAATAGCACATGTCTGGCCCATGTTTGCATGCAGTACAACCACGATGCATGCAACCACTCTTACGTGGCTAGGACTTTTTGTGCAGACATTTGGAGGCATGTTGTAAGGGATAACAAGCACTGACAACATGCTATATGTGGCGCTCTGGTGGCCAAATGGGTTAAATCCATCTGAAGCTAAGCCAAGTCTAATGTTTCTAGGGTCAGCAACAAATTTTTTGTGTTTATGATTGAAGCTTTTCCACTCACTGCCATGAGATGGATGTCTCATTACATTCTGATCTCTATACTCCTGGTTCCTACAATGCCACAATACATCCTCTCTTGTTTCAGCATCATGAAACAACCTCTGCAATCTTGGTATAATTGGAAAATGTCTCAGAACATTATGAGGAATCCTCTTCACAGCATCACCATCTTTCCATCTTGATGATTTGCATTTCGGGCATTCACTTAAGTTGGCATAATCCTTCTAGAACAGAACACAATTATTCTAAAAAAACATGGATCATATCATATCCAATTCCAACTGCATGAAGGAAATTCTTCATTTTACTGTAGGTGTGTGGCAGCTCAGACGCATCTGGGAAAGATTTGCGGAAAGCAGCCAACATTGCATCGAATGATTTGTTGGTCATTCGCTCAGATGTCTTCACCTGAAGAAAGGTGACCATAGCTGAGAATACTGACAGCTTATTTCCTGGGGTGACAGCCATGTTGCATTGTTCCAACATGCGGGCCCACCGTTTTTCTTCTGCAGGTGAAAGTTCACGAAATGCATGAGCATTTCGTAGCATTGTTTCAATGTTGGTCAAACTCACTGGCTCTGCCACCACCACCTCCTCCTCCTCTTCCACGTGCCACCGGAGCTGCCTCGTGCCACGTGGTTGGCCTTTAGCACTGGTTCGTGTTGAACCGGTACTAAAGGGAGGGGGGGGGGGGCTTTACTCACCACACTTTAGTGCCGGTTGTGGAACCGGCACTAAAGGGCCTTACGAACCGCCGTAGGACCGAGTCATCACCGGAGCTCCGACGCGCCATGCCGCCGCCGAAAGAACTCGTGCCACCGCCCGGAGAGAGAGAGAGAGAGAGAGAGAGAGAGAGAGAGAGAGAGAGAGAGAGAGAGAGAGAGAGAGGCCTCACGCCGGGCACTGCCGGGGCTTGGCCCGGCTGGGTCCCGCGGCGGCGGCGAGGGGGGATGGAGGGTGTTGGAGGGCCAGCGGCGGAGGGAGCTACGTTCCCCCGAGTCGCCTCGGAGAGGGATCGAGAGAGATGGGGTGTTGTTCATGCTATCTGCCATGGATCAAACTATATTTTATTAACATGGAAAATTTATTATAGTGGCAGATGGGGTATTCTTAAATAATAAAATGCTTATGATGATTTTTATCAATTTTCGTGCTCAGGCCATGAAACTCCGGTTAAGGTCTTTATGAAACAGACAATGGATGTGAGATAAGACTACATAGATGACTAGAATTAAAATATTTATTTTTAGTTTTCGTGATCAGGTTTTGGTACTTACTTATCTACGAAATGTAAGATTTTTCACCTATAAGACATCCATAGTAAAAGAAGTACAGCTCAGGAGCACATCTATCCTAGTCTGGTTACCGGTAAACAGTCTTGTGTTAGAATCTCGTATTGATAAATGGCTAGATAACTGTAGTTTCATTAGGAACATTTTATTATCCTTGGAAGAAGAAAATATATCTATGTCTAGGACAAGCAAAACAATCATTCGCTCTGTTCTTTAGTCTATCACTTTTCCCGGAAAAAGAAAAGCAAAGCAATCACTTGGTCTCTGTCCCTCTTCGCTCATTTTATCTAATCACATGCACCACAACAACTATTTATGAAGATCTTTTTATGCAAAACTATACTACCATGAATTCAGTGTAGTATAAAAAATTTCAACAACCGCACTCACAATGAGTCATATTTATACCACTAACAATCAAGTTCATTGTCTACATGCTTCACGATGCACTCAACACCTTTTCTTTTGCACCAAAAGACACATCGAGGTTCAACTGTTCAACACCCTCCTCTCATACACCCAGACCTGGATACACCTGTCGTTGGCAAAAGCAGCGCAAGAAATATAAAAGAAAGAGAGGCTAGTTTGAGAATAAAAGATGTCGGGAAGAGAACACGCAGCATCAATGGAAGGAGTCGTACCAAGTGATGCCATGCCTCGACATGCCAATATGCACTGTGCATGTGGGCCGCCACTATGTTCTCCGACGTGTCGGCGGCTCTCACCTTCTTGGCCGCCACATCCTCTACCACAGTGATACTGTACGTATGGTAGCCGAGCATAGCAGTTGTAGATGGTAAAGTTGTACGCCATGATGCCTACAATAGTGGTGCACGATGGCTGGAGTAGTGGCGCACGATCAAACGGTGGTGGCTCCGTGTAAACTGTATATTATTGCCCTATTCAGATGAACGAATCAGTGCGTTGAGTCTCTAATTCAGTTTTATCCTTAAAGAAAAGTTGCAAGATGGTGGGAGGAGCTGTCGGTCGGAAGTAGTGACGACGATCAACTTGGTGGGAGAGTTAATGGAGAAGCAACAGACCTCCCTTAATTTTCCAAAAACGAATTGTTTTCAATATACTCTAAATTGGTGCTACTGTGACTCCATTTCAGCTTTGTTATATACTAGTCATCAACCCGTGCGACTGCACGGGCTAGAAATATAGAAACCATATTTATACTCAAGAAACGTTTTGGAACATTTGTTTTGCTCACTGATTTTGGCAACCGAAAATATGAAAATGCGACATACTGCTGAAAAATATTTAGTTACATGTAGTATTCTTTTCACGTATAGCAACTAAATGTTCCTTCACTATATTATTCTAATTACACTCTATTTATTAGTTAAAGTGGGGAATACTAACTGTATTATTTATTTGATTTATATATGTACTAAATTATGAGACTTATGGCTGAGCCAGTAGAAAACCAAGACACAAGAATATGCTGAGTTTAAAACATACACTGCCACGTATAATTTATTTGCAGGAACACAATAACCCATGTTAATGTTTTCAAATTCTAGAAGTTAAGTGCTCTGTCAATAGGCACTGAAAATATTGATGGATGTGTCCCTGAAAAGAAAAGAAAAAAGATTAAACATTTATCATCAACCGAAGTTCTTGATGTAAAAAAAATTATAAACACCGGAGGAATTCATTACTGCCTTCAATCGAACTATCGAAACACCAAACTATGAATTTGTAACTTGTTAGTCAATTAGACACATTATATATGTGACAACCTAGAAATATTGTAGTCTGGTATCCTTTTAATATATAGCTGAATAAAATGTCTGAAATTGAAATTGTATCAAGAAGAAAATCCTGACCAGACAAAGAATTGTGAAAAATTATACAAATTAATTCCCTTCATATTTTGTACTCCTCTCACAGGCCCAATGAATAGGATTTATAATTTCCTTTTAGAGCTAGACTTTTAGACACGATTGGTTGGATCGTCTATATGCTAAATAGCCCATTTTTGGAAATAACTCACGTTGAGGCAGCGACCATATGAAGGAGTCCACCGAGATTTTAACCGGAAGAATATTTTACTGATCGAGTCTTATTTTTATTTTTATTTGAGAAACAATCAGCCATATCATAGGAGTTTTCAACCCGGACATTCCTTCTTTCTTTTTCTTTTTTTTTTATTGACGATCCCGGGGGAGTTTTTAACGTGGACTTTCCTTCTTTTTTTCTTTTTTATTGAAAATCATGGGGGCTTTCTTTTTTAATTTATGGGAACGGGAGAAGGCTTTCCTTCTTAATTACGTGAGAATTTCCTTGTTTTTCTTCTTTTAACGTGAGAATTTCCTTGTTTTTCCTTTTTCCATGATATTTTCCTTGTTCTTTTTATTGCCTGGGGATTTCCTTGTTATTTATTTTATTTTTATGTGATATTATTTTTCTGCCGGACGTGATAATCCTGATCTTAAATTTTACGTGAGACGATCTAACAGATTAACTAATTTTTGTTTTTATAGGTGTATTAATTAGTTTTGATGAGGTGGATTAATGAGATGTCATGAAATTTTTAACGCAACTTTCCTTCTTAATTTGTGGGAACGGGTGGAGACTTACCTTGTTTTTGTTGATTGTAGAGACTTACCTTATTTTCCCACGTGAGGTTCCTTTTATTTTGTACATCAGGATTTCCTCGTTTGTTACTCCCTCTTTCCAGAAATACTTGTCCTAGAAATGGATGTATCTAGAATTATTTTAGTTATAGATAGATCCATTTTCTCCATTTTTAGGACAAGTATTTCCGGACGGAGGGAGTACTTCGTATGTCGGGCTTGGACGTCAGATGGGTTTTTTCTATAGGACTTGGTTTTTTACGTGAGGTTTCCCTATTGTTTTGTATGTGAGGCTTTCCTAGTTTTTTTAACTAATGTTAGACTTAGACGTGTCAGATGCATTTTTTCTAAAGGACGGCATCATCTGCGTTACACAATTTTTCCTTCTATCCTGATCGTAAATTTTATAATCTAACAGTCTAATTAATTTGATGATGTGGATTAATAAGAGGTCAAGAAAGGTGCCTCCAATTAGTAAATATAAGATATAAGATATAAGATATAAGATATCTGAGCCAAAAGCCTAAAGGTGTTCTCTTTACGAAAAGACTCTTTGTTATAACCCATCACCCTAGCCTGCATGCATGCGGTCCGCATCACGAGTTCACGGCTAGTTTTCTTTGTTATAACCCATCACCCTAGCCTGCATGGCGATATCTTTAGCTGTGCTAGCCGCATATGTGCTGCATTGTAGCCTGCTAATTTTAGTGAGCTAACTGCTCAGAGAAGGAAAACAAGACATTGAAAAATATTTTCATTTGTTTGGACAAACCATGGTAGACTCTTGTTTTTCTTGGCTGTGATCTAAACAGGTTCTCTCTCTCTCTCTCCCTCTCTCTCTCTCTCTCTCACCGCACAACTGGAGGTAGACAAAGACACGTTGAGAGACAACAGACAACGTTGTCACGCAGAGAGATGAATTTCGTGATGCGTTAACCTGCGTATTTCCTTCTTTGCTTTGCTTTTATTTCATTAACTGTCAACGCTAATTCCGCCATGATCCACTTAGGCTGTGTGCCATCTCCCGTACAATGCACCGTGCGGGACGACTTGGTAGAAATCCTAAGTTTTTCTTATTTTGTATTTTTCATCTACTTCTTTTCTCTATTATCTAGATCGTCACTTAAATAAAGCGTCATAACTCGACAGCAACATTTCAAATATGAAATTGCTTACCACACATACTATGTGGTCGGTAGAAACCATAAGTTCCTAACAACTACGACCTGCCCACGGGTAAAAATAGCACATGTCGGCCCATGTTTGCATGCAGTACAACCACGATGCATGCAACCACTCTTACGTGGCTAGGACTTTTTGTGCAGACATTTGGAGGCATGTTGTAAGGGATAACAAGCACTGACAACATGCTATATGTGGCGCTCTGGTGGCCAAATGGGTTAAATCCATCTGAAGCTAAGCCAAGTCTAATGTTTCTAGGGTCAGCACCTATTATTGTGTGTTTATGATTGAAGCCTTTCCACTCACTACCATGAGATGGATGGCTCATTACATTCTGATCTCTGTACTCCTGGTTCCTAGAATGCCACAATACATCCTCTCTTGTTTCAGCATCATGAAACAACCTCTGCAATCTTGGTATAATTGGAAAATGTCTCAGAACATTATGAGGAATCCTCTTCACAGCATCACCATCTTTCCATCTTGATGATTTGCATTTCGGGCATTCACTTAAGTTGGCATAATCCTTCCGGAACAAAACACAATTATTTTGAAAAACATGGATCATATCATATCCAATTCCAACTGCACGAAGGAAAATTTTCATTTTACTATAGGTGTGTGGCAGCTCAGACGCATCTGGGAAAGATTTGCGGAAAGCAACCAACATAGCATCGAATGATTTGTTTGTCATTCGCTCAGATGTCTTCACCTGAAGAAATGTGATCATAGCTGAGAATACTGACAGCTTATTTCCTGGGGTGACAGCCATGTTGCATTGTTTCAACATGCGGGCCCACCGTTTTTCTTCTGCAGGTGAAAGTTCACGAAATGCATGAGCATTTCGTAGCATTGTTTCAATGTTGGTCAAACTCACTGGCTCCGCCACCACCACCTCCTCCTCCTCTTCCACGTGCCACCGGAGCTGCCTCGTGCCACGTGGTTGGCCTTTAGCACTGGTTCGTGTTGAACCGGTACTAAAGGGAGGGGGGGGGGGCTTTACTCACCACACTTTAGTGCCGGTTGTGGAACCGGCACTAAAGGGCCTTACGAACCGCCAGAGGACCGAGTCATCACCGAGCTCCGACGCCATGCCGCCGCCGACATAACTCGTGCCACCGCCCGGAGAGAGAGAGAGAGAGAGAGAGAGAGAGAGAGAGAGAGAGAGAGAGAGAGAGAGAGAGAGAGAGACGCCAGGGAGAGGCCCCGCCGCCGCCGGCACTGCCTGGGCTTTGCCCGGCTGTGTCCCTCGGCGGCGGCGAGGGGGGATGGAGGGTGTTGGAGGGCCAGCGGCGGAGGGAGCTACGTTCCCCCGAGTCGCCTCGGAGAGGGATCGAGAGAGATGGGGTGTTGTTCATGCTATCTGCCATGGATCAAACTATATTTTATTAACATGGAAAATTTATTATAGTGGCAGATGGGGTATTCTTAAATAATAAAATGCTTATGATGATTTTTATCAATTTTCGTGCTCAGGCCATGAAACTCCGGTTAAGGTCTTTATGAAACAGACAATGGATGTGAGATAAGACTACATAGATGACTAGAATTAAAATATTTATTTTTAGTTTTCGTGATCAGGTTTTGGTACTTACTTATCTACGAAATGTAAGATTTTTCACCTATAAGACATCCATAGTAAAAGAAGTACAGCTCAGGAGCACATCTATCCTAGTCTGGTTACCGGTAAACAGTCTTGTGTTAGAATCTCGTATTGATAAATGGCTAGATAACTGTAGTTTCATTAGGAACATTTTATTATCCTTGGAAGAAGAAAATATATCTATGTCTAGGACAAGCAAAACAATCATTCGCTCTGTTCTTTAGTCTATCACTTTTCCCGGAAAAAGAAAAGCAAAGCAATCACTTGGTCTCTGTCCCTCTTCGCTCATTTTATCTAATCACATGCACCACAACAACTATTTATGAAGATCTTTTTATGCAAAACTATACTACCATGAATTCAGTGTAGTATAAAAAATTTCAACAACCGCACTCACAATGAGTCATATTTATACCACTAACAATCAAGTTCATTGTCTACATGCTTCACGATGCACTCAACACCTTTTCTTTTGCACCAAAAGACACATCGAGGTTCAACTGTTCAACACCCTCCTCTCATACACCCAGACCTGGATACACCTGTCGTTGGCAAAAGCAGCGCAAGAAATATAAAAGAAAGAGAGGCTAGTTTGAGAATAAAAGATGTCGGGAAGAGAACACGCAGCATCAATGGAAGGAGTCGTACCAAGTGATGCCATGCCTCGACATGCCAATATGCACTGTGCATGTGGGCCGCCACTATGTTCTCCGACGTGTCGGCGGCTCTCACCTTCTTGGCCGCCACATCCTCTACCACAGTGATACTGTACGTATGGTAGCCGAGCATAGCAGTTGTAGATGGTAAAGTTGTACGCCATGATGCCTACAATAGTGGTGCACCATGGCTGGAGTAGTGGCGCACGATCAAACGGTGGTGGCTCCGTGTAAACTGTATATTATTGCCCTATTCAGATGAACGAATCAGTGCGTTGAGTCTCCAATTCAGTTTTCTCCTTAAAGAAAAGTTGCAAGATGGTGGGAGGAGCTGTCGGTCGGAAGTAGTGACGACGATCAACTTGGTGGGAGAGTTAATGGAGAAGCAACAGACCTCCCTTAATTTTCCAAAAACGAATTGTTTTCAATATACTCTAAATTGGTGCTACTGTGACTCCATTTCAGCTTTGTTATATACTAGTCATCAACCCGTGCGACTGCACGGGCTAGAAATATAGAAACCATATTTATACTCAAGAAACGTTTTGGAACATTTGTTTTGCTCACTGATTTTGGCAACCGAAAATATGAAAAATGCGACATACTGCTGAAAAATATTTAGTTACATGTAGTATTCTTTTCACGTATAGCAACTAAATGTTCCTTCACTATATTATTCTAATTACACTCTATTTATTAGTTAAAGTGGGGAATACTAACTGTATTATTTATTTGATTTATATATGTACTAAATTATGAGACTTATGGCTGAGCCAGTAGAAAACCAAGACACAAGAATATGCTGAGTTTAAAACATACACTGCCACGTATAATTTATTTGCAGGAACACAATAACCCATGTTAATGTTTTCAAATTCTAGAAGTTAAGTGCTCTGTCAATAGGCACTGAAAATATTGATGGATGTGTCCCTGAAAAGAAAAGAAAAAAGATTAAACATTTATCATCAACCAAGTTCTTGATGTAAAAAAAATTATAAACACCGGAGGAATTCATTACTGCCTTCAATCGAACTATCGAAACACCAAACTATGAATTTGTAACTTGTTAGTCAATTAGACACATTATATATGTGACAACCTAGAAATATTGTAGTCTGGTATCCTTTTAATATATAGCTGAATAAAATGTCTGAAATTGAAATTGTATCAAGAAGAAAATCCTGACCAGACAAAGAATTGTGAAAAATTATACAAATTAATTCCCTTCATATTTTGTACTCCTCTCACAGGCCCAATGAATAGGATTTATAATTTCCTTTTAGAGCTAGACTTTTAGACACGATTGGTTGGATCGTCTATATGCTAAATAGCCCATTTTTGGAAATAACTCACGTTGAGGCAGCGACCATATGAAGGAGTCCACCGAGATTTTAACCGGAAGAATATTTTACTGATCGAGTCTTATTTTTATTTTTATTTGAGAAACAATCAGCCATATCATAGGAGTTTTCAACCCGGACATTCCTTCTTTCTTTTTTTTTTTTATTGACGATCCCGGGGGAGTTTTTAACGTGGACTTTCCTTCTTTTTTTCTTTTTTATTGAAATTCATGGGGGCTTTATTTTTTAATTTATGGGAACGGAGAAGGCTTTCCTTCTTAATTACGTGAGAATTTCCTTGTTTTTCTTCTTTTAACGTGAGAATTTCCTTGTTTTTTCCTTTTCCATGATATTTTCCTTGTTCTTTTTTATTGCCTGGGGATTTCCTTGTTATTTATTTTATTTTTATGTGATATTATTTTTCTGCGGACGTGATAATCCTGATCTTAAATTTTACGTGAGACGATCTAACAGATTAACTAATTTTTGTTTTTATAGGTGTATTAATTAGTTTTGATGAGGTGGATTAATGAGATGTCATGAAATTTTTAACGCAACTTTCCTTCTTAATTTGTGGGAACGGGTGGAGACTTACCTTGTTTTTTGTTGATTGTAGAGACTTACCTTATTTTCCCATTGAGGTTCCTTTTATTTTGTACATCAGGATTTCCTCGTTTGTTACTCCCTCTTTCCAGAAATACTTGTCCTAGAAATGGATGTATCTAGAATTATTTTAGTTATAGATAGATCCATTTTCTCCATTTTAGGACAAGTATTTCGACGGAGGAGTACTTCAGATGTCGGGCTTGGACGCCGTCGGATGGGTTTTTCTATAGGACTTGGTTTTTTACGTGAGGTTTCCCTATTGTTTTGTATGTGAGGCTTTCCTAGTTTTTTTAACTAATGTTAGACTTAGACGTGTCAGATGCATTTTTTCTAAAGGACGGCATCATCTGCGTTACACAATTTTTCCTTCTATCCTGATCGTAAATTTTATAATCTAACAGTCTAATTAATTTGATGATGTGGATTAATAAGAGGTCAAGAAAGGTGCCTCCAATTAGTAAATATAAGATATAAGATATAAGATATAAGATATCTGAGCCAAAAGCCTAAAGGTGTTCTCTTTACGAAAAGACTCTTTGTTATAACCCATCACCCTAGCCTGCATGCATGCGGTCCGCATCACGAGTTCACGGCTAGTTTTCTTTGTTATAACCCATCACCCTAGCCTGCATGGCGATATCTTTAGCTGTGCTAGCCGCATATGTGCTGCATTGTAGCCTGCTAATTTTAGTGAGCTAACTGCTCGAGAGAAGGAAAACAAGACATTGAAAAATATTTTCATTTGTTTGGACAAACCATGGTAGACTCTTGTTTTTCTTGGCTGTGATCTAAACAGGTTCTCTCTCTCTCTCTCCCTCTCTCTCTCTCTCTCACCGCACAACTGGAGGTAGACAAAGACACGTTGAGAGACAACAGACAACGTTGTCACGCAGAGAGATGAATTTCGTGATGCGTTAACCTGCGTATTTCCTTCTTTGCTTTGCTTTTATTTCATTAACTGTCAACGCTAATTCCGCCATGATCCACTTAGGCTGTGTGCCATCTCCCGTACAATGCACCGTGCGGGACGACTTGGTAGAAATCCTAAGTTTTTCTTATTTTGTATTTTTCATCTACTTCTTTTCTCTATTATCTAGATCGTCACTTAAATAAAGCGTCATAACTCGACAGCAACATTTCAAATATGAAATTGCTTACCACACATACTATGTGGTCGGTAGAAACCATAAGTTCCTAACAACTACGACCTGCCCACGGGTAAAAATAGCACATGTCTGGCCCATGTTTGCATGCAGTACAACCACGATGCATGCAACCACTCTTACGTGGCTAGGACTTTTTGTGCAGACATTTGGAGGCATGTTGTAAGGGATAACAAGCACCGACAACATGCTATATGTGGCGCTCTGGTGGCCAAATGGGTTAAATCCATCTGAAGCTAAGCCAAGTCTAATGTTTCTAGGGTCAGCAACAACTTTTTGTGTTTATGATTGAAGCTTTTCCACTCACTGCCATGAGATGGATGTCTCATTACATTCTGATCTCTATACTCCTGGTTCCTACAATGCCACAATACATCCTCTCTTGTTTCAGCATCATGAAACAACCTCTGCAATCTTGGTATAATTGGAAAATGTCTCAGAACATTATGAGGAATCCTCTTCACAGCATCACCATCTTTCCATCTTGATGATTTGCATTTCGGGCATTCACTTAAGTTGGCATAATCCTTCCGGAACAAAACACAATTATTTTGAAAAACATGGATCATATCATATCCAATTCCAACTGCACGAAGGAAATTCTTCATTTTACTGTAGGTGTGTGGCAGCTCGGACGCATCTGGAAAAGATTTGCGGAAAGCAGCCAACATCGCATCGAATGATTTGTTGGTCATTCACTCAGATGTCTTCACCTGAAGAAAGGTGACCATAGCTGAGAATACTGACAACTTATTTCCTGGGGTGACAGCCATGTTGCATTGTTCCAACATGCGGGCCCACCGTTTTTCTTCTGCAGGTGAAAGTTCACGAAATGCATGAGCATTTCGTAGCATTGTTTCAATGTTGGTCAAACTCACTGGCTCCGCCACCACCACCTCCTCCTCCTCTTCCACGTGCCACCGGAGCTGCCTCGTGCCACGTGGTTGGCCTTTAGCACTGGTTCGTGTTGAACCGGTACTAAAGGGAGGGGGGGGGGCTTTACTCACCACACTTTAGTGCCGGTTGTGGAACCGGCACTAAAGGGCCTTACGAACCGCCGTAGGACCGAGTCATCACCGGAGCTCCGACGCGCCATGCCGCCGCCGAAAGAACTCGTGCCACCGCCCGGAGAGAGAGAGAGAGAGAGAGAGAGAGAGAGAGAGAGAGAGAGAGAGAGAGAGAGAGAGAGGCCCCGCCGGGCACTGCCTGGGCTTTGCCCGGCTGTGTCCTCGGGCGGCGGGGATGGAGGGTGTTGGAGGCCAGCGGCGGAGGGAGCTACGTTCCCCCGAGTCGCCTCGGAGAGGGATCGAGAGAGATGGGGTGTTGTTCATGCTATCTGCCATGGATCAAACTATATTTTATTAACATGGAAAATTTATTATAGTGGCAGATGGGGTATTCTTAAATAATAAAATGCTTATGATGATTTTTATCAATTTTCGTGCTCAGGCCATGAAACTCCGGTTAAGGTCTTTATGAAACAGACAATGGATGTGAGATAAGACTACATAGATGACTAGAATTAAAATATTTATTTTTAGTTTTCGTGATCAGGTTTTGGTACTTACTTATCTACGAAATGTAAGATTTTTCACCTATAAGACATCCATAGTAAAAGAAGTACAGCTCAGGAGCACATCTATCCTAGTCTGGTTACCGGTAAACAGTCTTGTGTTAGAATCTCGTATTGATAAACGGCTAGATAACTGTAGTTTCATTAGGAACATTTTATTATCCTTGGAAGAAGAAAATATATCTATGTCTAGGACAAGCAAAACAATCATTCGCTCTGTTCTTTAGTCTATCACTTTTCCCGGAAAAAGAAAAGCAAAGCAATCACTTGGTCTCTGTCCCTCTTCGCTCATTTTATCTAATCACATGCACCACAACAACTATTTATGAAGATCTTTTTATGCAAAACTATACTACCATGAATTCAGTGTAGTATAAAAAATTTCAACAACCGCACTCACAATGAGTCATATTTATACCACTAACAATCAAGTTCATTGTCTACATGCTTCACGATGCACTCAACACCTTTTCTTTTGCACCAAAAAGACACATCGAGGTTCAACTGTTCAACACCCTCCTCTCATACACCCAGACCTGGATACACCTGTCGTTGGCAAAAGCAGCGCAAGAAATATAAAAGAAAGAGAGGCTAGTTTGAGAATAAAAGATGTCGGGAAGAGAACACGCAGCATCAATGGAAGGAGTCGTACCAAGTGATGCCATGCCTCGACATGCCAATATGCACTGTGCATGTGGGCCGCCACTATGTTCTCCGACGTGTCGGCGGCTCTCACCTTCTTGGCCGCCACATCCTCTACCACAGTGATACTGTACGTATGGTAGCCGAGCATAGCAGTTGTAGATGGTAAAGTTGTACGCCATGATGCCTACAATAGTGGTGCACGATGGCTGGAGTAGTGGCGCACGATCAAACGGTGGTGGCTCCGTGTAAACTGTATATTATTGCCCTATTCAGATGAACGAATCAGTGCGTTGAGTCTCCAATTCAGTTTTCTCCTTAAAGAAAAGTTGCAAGATGGTGGGAGGAGCTGTCGGTCGGAAGTAGTGACGACGATCAACTTGGTGGGAGAGTTAATGGAGAAGCAACAGACCTCCCTTAATTTTCCAAAAACGAATTGTTTTCAATATACTCTAAATTGGTGCTACTGTGACTCCATTTCAGCTTTGTTATATACTAGTCATCAACCCGTGCGACTGCACGGGCTAGAAATATAGAAACCATATTTATACTCAAGAAACGTTTTGGAACATTTGTTTTGCTCACTGATTTTGGCAACCGAAAATATGAAAAATGCGACATACTGCTGAAAATATTTAGTTACATGTAGTATTCTTTTCACGTATAGCAACTAAATGTTCCTTCACTATATTATTCTAATTACACTCTATTTATTAGTTAAAGTGGGGAATACTAACTGTATTATTTATTTGATTTATATATGTACTAAATTATGGGACTTATGGCTGAGCCAGTAGAAAACCAAGACACAAGAATATGCTGAGTTTAAAACATACACTGCCACGTATAATTTATTTGCAGGAACACAATAACCCATGTTAATGTTTTCAAATTCTAGAAGTTAAGTGCTCTGTCAATAGGCACTGAAAATATTGATGGATGTGTCCCTGAAAAGAAAAGAAAAAGATTAAACATTTATCATCAACCAAGTTCTTGATGTAAAAAAATTATAAACACCGGAGGAATTCATTACTGCCTTCAATCGAACTATCGAAACACCAAACTATGAATTTGTAACTTGTTAGTCAATTAGACACATTATATATGTGACAACCTAGAAATATTGTAGTCTGGTATCCTTTTAATATATAGCTGAATAAAATGTCTGAAATTGAAATTGTATCAAGAAGAAAATCCTGACCAGACAAAGAATTGTGAAAAATTATACAAATTAATTCCCTTCATATTTTGTACTCCTCTCACAGGCCCAATGAATAGGATTTATAATTTCCTTTTAGAGCTAGACTTTTAGACACGATTGGTTGGATCGCCTATATGCTAAATAGCCCATTTTTGGAAATAACTCACGTTGAGGCAGCGACCATATGAAGGAGTCCACCGAGATTTTAACCGGAAGAATATTTTACTGATCGAGTCTTATTTTATTTTTATTTGAGAAACAATCAGCCATATCATAGGAGTTTTCAACCCGGACATTCCTTCTTTCTTTTTCTTTTTTTTATTGACGATCCCGGGGAGTTTTTAACATGGACTTTCCTTCTTTTTTCTTTTTATTGAAAATCATGGGGCTTTCTTTTTTTAATTTATGGGAACGGAGAAGGCTTTCCTTCTTAATTACGTGAGAATTTCCTTGTTTTTCTTCTTTTAACGTGAGAATTTCCTTGTTTTTTCCTTTTTCCATGATATTTTCCTTGTTCTTTTTATTGCCTGGGGATTTCCTTGTTATTTATTTTATTTTTACGTGATATTATTTTTCTGCCGGACGTGATAATCCTGATCTTAAATTTTACGTGAGACGATCTAACAGATTAACTAATTTTTGTTTTTATAGGTGTATTAATTAGTTTTGATGAGGTGGATTAATGAGATGTCATGAAATTTTAACGCAACTTTCCTTCTTAATTTGTGGGAACGGGTGGAGACTTACCTTGTTTTTGTTGATTGTAGAGACTTACCTTATTTTCCCACGTGAGGTTCCTTTTATTTTGTACGTCAGGATTTCCTCGTTTGTTACTCCCTCTTTCCAGAAATACTTGTCCTAGAAATGGATGTATCTAGAATTATTTTAGTTATAGATAGATCCATTTTCTCCATTTTTAGGACAAGTATTTCCGGACGGAGGGAGTACTTCGTATGTCGGGCTTGGACGCGTCAGATGGGTTTTTTCTATAGGACTTGGTTTTTTACGTGAGGTTTCCCTATTGTTTTGTATGTGAGGCTTTCCTAGTTTTTTTAACTAATGTTAGACTTAGACGTGTCAGATGCATTTTTCTAAAGGACGGCATCATCTGCGTTACAATTTTTCCTTCTATCCTGATCGTAAATTTTATAATCTAACAGTCTAATTAATTTGATGATGTGGATTAATAAGAGGTCAAGAAAGGTGCCTCCAATTAGTAAATATAAGATATAAGATATAAGATATAAGATATCTGAGCCAAAAGCCTAAAGGTGTTCTCTTTACTAAAAGACTCTTTGTTATAACCCATCACCCTAGCCTGCATGCATGCGGTCCGCATCACGAGTTCACGGCTAGTTTTCTTTGTTATAACCCATCACCCTAGCCTGCATGGCGATATCTTTAGCTGTGCTAGCCGCATATGTGCTGCATTGTAGCCTGCTAATTTTAGTGAGCTAACTGCTCAGAGAAGGAAAACAAGACATTGAAAAATATTTTCATTTGTTTGGACAAACCATGGTAGACTCTTGTTTTTCTTGGCTGTGATCTAAACAGGTTCTCTCTCTCTCTCTCCCTCTCTCTCTCTCTCTCACCGCACAACTGGAGGTAGACAAAGACACGTTGAGAGACAACAGACAACGTTGTCACGCAGAGAGATGAGTTTCGTGATGCGTTAACCTGCGTATTTCCTTCTTTGCTTTGCTTTTATTTCATTAACTGTCAACGCTAATTCCGCCATAATCCACTTAGACTGTGTGCCATCTCCCGTACAATGCACCGTGCGGGACGACTTGGTAGAAATCCTAAGTTTTTCTTATTTTGTATTTTTCATCTACTTCTTTTCTCTATTATCTAGATCGTCACTTAAATAAAGCGTCATAACTCGACAGCAACATTTCAAATATGAAATTGCTTACCACACATACTATGTGGTCGGTAGAAACCATAAGTTCCTAACAACTACGACCTGCCCACGGGTAAAAATAGCACATGTCTGGCCCATGTTTGCATGCAGTACAACCACGATGCATGCAACCACTCTTACGTGGCTAGGACTTTTTGTGCAGACATTTGGAGGCATGTTGTAAGGGATAACAAGCACTGACAACATGCTATATGTGGCGCTCTGGTGGCCAAATGGGTTAAATCCATCTGAAGCTAAGCCAAGTCTAATGTTTCTAGGGTCAGCAACAAACTTTTGTGTTTATGATTGAAGCTTTTCCACTCACTGCCATGAGATGGATGTCTCATTACATTCTGATCTCTATACTCCTGGTTCCTACAATGCCACAATACATCCTCTCTTGTTTCAGCATCATGAAACAACCTCTGCAATCTTGGTATAATTGGAAAATGTCTCGGAACATTATGAGGAATCCTCTTCACAGCATCACCATCTTTCCATCTTGATGATTTGCATTTCGGGCATTCACTTAAGTTGGCATAATCCTTCCGGAACAAAACACAATTATTTTGAAAAACATGGATCATATCATATCCAATTCCAACTGCACGAAGGAAAATTTTCATTTTACTATAGGTGTGTGGCACTTCAGACGCATCTGGGAAAGATTTGCGGAAAGCAACCAACATAGCATCGAATGATTTGTTTGTCATTTGCTCAGATGTCTTCACCTGAAGAAATGTGATCATAGCTGAGAATACTGACAGCTTATTTCCTGGGGTGACAGCCACGTTGCATTGTTCCAACATGCGGGCCCACCGTTTTTCTTCTGCAGGTGAAAGTTCACGAAATGCACGAGCATTTCGTAGCATTGTTTCAATGTTGGTCAAACTCACTGGCTCCGCCACCACCACCTCCTCCTCCTCTTCCACCTGAGCATCAGGCAGATCAAGATGGTGATCTGCTGCTTCCACGTAGTCAATAACATTGACGTTCACAGCTTCACCATGATGAACCCACCTAGTATATGTGACCGACATCCCATACAAGTGTAGATGATTTTGCACAGTTGACTGGGGTCTTGTAACTGAATTCATACAACTGCTACACGGACAGAGCACATCTGATTTCGGACCACCGTACTCAGCTCTGATAAAGTTCATGAAGTTTTCAACCCCCTCGACATATGCAGCGGAGAATCTTCGAGCAGAAGTTATCCAAGTCATGTCCATCTGTTAGACATTCAAATTAGTTCTTCTACTAGATATTTCATGAAAAACATATATGATTTTTTATGAAGTCCAGAAAAAAATACCTAGGTCGATGTCTAAAGATATGGCAAGATATTTGGACGAGCAGATCTAAGTAACGAAATATATGTAAAGCTAATTCAGCAAACGGATTTGAGTGCTAAATTATGGCAGGCTGTTTCAGCAGTCAATGAGGCCGAGCACACAGCCATCAAACTATCAAGGCCATCGCAGCAACAAAGATCGAGTATAAAACGGTGTAGAGCTATTTCACCTAACAGATTGGCTACTAGACCATGGCAATCTATGTCACAATAAATATATGGCAGGATATTTTAGCAACTAATCGGCTTTGGCAATGCCATCTTAGCTAAGCAGATTGAGTACAGAACAGGGCAAGGAAGATTCTTAAGCAGAGCATATTGACTGTAAATTACTTCGACAAATAGTGAGATTAACAGCGTCTATGGGCTAACATTCAGCGCTACACCGACATGCACGGGGCCTCAGTCTAGAATGCGCGTGCCGTGGGAGAAGCTGGTCGCCGTGCGTCTCCACACTAACGTCGCCAGCGGTGGCGGCGCTGACCGCGGTGCGCCTCCACAAGAATGTCGCCAGTGGTGGCGGCGCGGCTAGAGGACGGCAGTCTACGAGAGCGTACTGTCGGAGCGAGAGGATCGCCATGCGTCCCCTCGATGAACCGAGGCGCTGACGTATCAGCGCGGCAGGGAGGGCGGCTTTGGCGGAGCGAATGGAGTGGAGGGGGATGGGAGGGAGGGGGGTTTGGGGAATATTATTGGCTAGTTGGCCGAAGTGTGGATGAATTTGGGATTTGGGGGGAATTTCTTTTTGGGGAGGGGGGGGGGGAGGATTTTCGTCCGGTGGGCGGGGGGAGTTTAGCACATGGTCGGTTTCTCCAAGTGCAGTCCCACGTGTAAGTGAAGAGGCAAGCCGAAGTGCATTCCGTTTCCGTGAGCCATGTGCAGGACCGAACATGTGTGGGGTGCAATGCGACCGCAATAGGGGTGCTGTGAGTGTACCATTTTTTTTCCTTTCAAACTAGGTGCTTCGCCCCCTCAAAAAAAAAACTTGGTGCTTCGCGCGATCCATCGATACTACTACTAGTAATCCGGTAATCCCGACAAAACGGCGCGGCCGGGTCTTTTCCTGCACGATATGCTGAGAGGTTGGCTTAGTTGGGTTTTTTAGGATGAGTAATGCTACACCTACGTAATCCCAGCTACGTAATTAACGTAATGTGAAACATGTGAGTTGTTGATTGTAGATTGGGGGGAGGGAGGGGCCCACCGCCATGAAAATCAAGGGAGGAGAGAGAGAGAGGCAATTTACGTTAACCCTTTCGTAGGTTCCCGTAGATGTAGAAAGATGTGAAATGTGTGAATGTGTAGTGGACGTACTATTGGAGTGCCTAAGATAAATTGTGTATGTAGACCCTATGTGTTTATTTACTTCGCATGTTAGCTTTGTCTCGATTCAATAAAAAGCAGAGCTGGTGATGATGGTGTGCCTGTCATCCTGCAATATAGGCCGTCCGATCTATATCTAACGGATAGGAAGAAAACTATGACAATTTTCCCGCATTCCTCTCCATATTTGCAGATAAGGCCTTCCCTCGTTCATCCTTTTCTCTCACAAGATCTTGATGGCCCGTGCAACGGATGGGCATCTTGCTAGTACTCCTACAATATACTATATTATTATGAAAGTTCATATACACCGGCCGAGATTAATGCAAACACGGCAGATTTTCATTACATTTAGAACTTTTATAGGACATAAAATTAAAAGAAATCCGACCCTAAACCTATTCTACGGCGGTGACCGATGTCCTCCATCTGCGATGTACGGGGGCGGGGTTCAAGACCCGTGAAGTGAAGGTGCGGTCTCTGGCGAGGAAGAGTAGAACACGGGATACGGACCAGCTAGTTGGCACACCATGCCCTGGCGCCTCCCATGCCCTACTCATCCTCGGAGGAGTCCCCGACCTCGGCGGTGCCGGACGTTGGACATCGACAAGTAGGACGCGTGGCTGACGGTGCTCCCGTCGTCGGCCGCCAGCGTGGCCACTGCTTGTGCGGTCGCATCCGCGTCCGGCTACACCGCTCTTGCGTCGCGAGAGGCGACTTGAGCGAGGGCGGGGACCACGAGCTTCATCCGCGAAGACAAGCTCTCCCGCAGAGCGTTCGCGCTCGCGGTCATGGCGGATGTGGTGCCAGGTAGGAGGACGATGCGCCCAAATACTTTCTTCACAAATTTTAAACATTAACTACTTTATTATCACTTTTCATACACAAGATTTACATTTTTTAATACATTGTCAACATTTTTTCTATACATTTTTATAAATGCTCGATTAGCAGTTTTCAAATAAAAATATCTATATATTTGAAATATTGTCACTATTTTTCATACACATTTAAAATTTTCCGAATATTTGTTCAATTTTTTTTTCAAATTCTTGACTAATATTTTTATATAGATGATCAAATAAATTCATTATTTTTCAAATACATGGTCAACATTTTTTATATAAATTTCACATTCCCCAAATGCTTGATTAACATTGTTATACGCGTGACAAAAAAATTCATTATTCTTTAAATACATGGTTGCGATTGTTCCTATTCCCTCAATGGTTATGTCCTCCATGATTATGTCCTCCATGGGTGTGATGGGTATGTCCTCCCGAGTATGGGGCATAGCGGGGCTTTTGCTGAGCTCCAGAGTTATACTTCCCCTAGCCATACTTCCGCTTGCGGCTATCAATATGCTGCTCCTTGCCTTCAAGTATGGTGGCCTTGTCTACCAGCTCCTGGTAGTTGTTGAAGGTAGCCACCATTAGCTGCATTCCCAGCTCATCATTGAGTCCCTCGAGAAACTTTTCCTGCTTTGCGGCATCTGTGGCCACATCATCCGGGGCATAGCGAGCTAACTTGCTGAACTCATCCACATACTGCCCCACAGTACGGTTCCCCTGGCGTAAGTTGCGGAACTCACGCTTCTTCAGACTCATGGCTCCAGCTGAGACATGAGCGGTGCGGAAAGCCTGCTGGAACTGATCCCACGTGATGGTGGCGATGGGATAAGTGGCGGTGTAGTTCTCCCACCAAGAGGCTGCAGGTCCATCAAGCTGATGTGCGGCAAAGCGCACCTTCTCTGCATCTGTGCATCCAGCAGTGGCTAACTCCCTTCCGACCTTGCGGAGCCAATCATCGGCCACAATCGGCTCAGTGCTGCTAGAGAACACTGGCGGATTCAGCCTTAGGAAGCGGGTCAAGTTGTCAACAGGGGGTGGTGGCGGTGGATTGTTGTTGTTGTTGTTCTAGTTCTGGATGAGCATCTGCATGAGGGCATTCTGCTGCTGGATCAGCTGAGTGAGCTCCGGTGGAAAGTTGGAACCGCGGTCACGTCTCGGAGGCATCTGGTGTTTTGGAGTGGATGAGAAAATAAGAATAGAACAAGGGTCTAATGAGAAAATATCACTACCCATATGAATGCACAATCATAATCACACCAATCATTTATTCGATCATCTCAAACATGGTTCAATCTTGGATTACAAATTCTCACGACTAATAGAAAATAACGGCCTAACTGACTGACGGAAAAATAAAATAACATGGCGGTCGACTAAATGTCTTCATCAATTATCCTTGCGTCCTCTGGTGCGGCGTCCTCCGGTGCGGCGTCCTCTGGTGCGGCGCCTCCTCTTGCGGATTCCTTCGGTGGAGCTCTCTTCATAATCCTGGTCATTGCTCACGAGGGGTCCGTCATCTCCGCTCGGAAAAAGGTCTTCTCCCAGGTCCATCTTCTCCTCTAATGCGGCAACATCAATCTTCAGCTTGTCGACTCTCTCCATGAAATCCTTGATTTCTTCTTCATGGTCAAGGAAGTCCGCGCGTGCTTTCTCCTCCAGTTCCAGTTCACGGAACAACAGCCTCCTGTGTACCTTCGAGTTTCGGCGAGTCCGGATTTCCCGTTTCCTGAAGAGACTCTCCCAAGTCTTGGACATATGAGAGAATGGAGTGGTCCTCCATGGTACGGATGATATCTCCATTCCTAGCTCTGCGAGAAATCATGGCGAGGTCTGATGGGTCGAGCTCGGCCCTGTACTCTTCTCGGAGATGACCAAGTGCACGATAAATGGCCATGTCTCTTCCGAGGATCCAAGTGAAATCGGTAAACTCAAAGTCAATGGGCTCTGAATGTCCTCCGAAGGTCCTCCCTGGAATGTGCACCTTAATCCTATAGCGGGTATCCGTCGGAAGTGCATTGGTAGGCTTCCCGGTGATTGAGGGCAGAGCAATCTTCAGCTTCTTCACGATCTGAACCAACTTCTTGCCGAGAGGCATCGTCTCATCTGGCTGGCAAAACTCCGGTAGAAGAACTGGGGTGAACTCGGCGGCCATCTAGAATGTTGAAAATCGGAGAGAAGTCAGAAATGAACAGGGGAGAATTACGGAATGATAAGTACATAAAATAAAATAGTATCTTCCTATGGCTTTCCGATCCTAGGGGTTACGTCCTACGGTCAGCGTGTGCTCTGAATACCATCTCTGTAGCGACCCGACCCGAAATCGGTCAAGTCTCTGTGTAGCTGTACCATCCCAAGATCATGCTGGCACACACAGTACATTGATGCAAAGATTCAAAGTTCAATCACACCTGAATTTATTACACGGTTCTCATATCGATTCTTTATTACAAGATAATAAATTCGGCAGAAGGCCAACTCATGAGAAATAAACTAAATAAAGCTGCGGAAGCGTAGACGAATAGCGAGTCCATCCGACTCCATAGGGCAATCGCCAAGCGTGGATCGTAGCCTCACTCCTGATCGGAAAACTCCTCTGCAACATAAGACGTTGCAGCCGTGTGGGTCAGCATTTTGAATATGCCGGCAAGTCAAAGAGAGAACAACAATAAAAATTACTAACACTATATGCAATTTTGCTGTGGGGCTCTAAGTTTCATTGTTTTGCGTAAAAAGCCAGTTTTTCCCTACAACAAGGACTTGTTTGCAAATACTACAAAATGTTGGTAGTTATTGACATGGTTCCGCCAACCAATGTCTCATTCCCAATTATTAAATAACCCCTCAATTAATTTATTAAGTTCGGTGTTGAGATATCCGAAATACTCCAAGTTCCAGAGGCTCAAATTGTCCGTAACCGGGGACACGGCTAATCGATTAGATCTTCACTCTGCAGAGGTTTGCGCACTTTACCCGCAAGAATCGTTCCCTCCTTTAAGTCTTCGCACTGCCTGGTGTTTGAAGACGGGACGAACGAAACAGTGTCTTCCGAAGAGTTCCTCTAGGCCACTGCCGGTGCCCATCCAATCCTACCGTTCTTCTACATCTCGTAGCACCGTCCGGCCAGAGTCACGCCTAGGGTCGACCAAGCCAGAGCCCATAATGGCTTGCGGCTGCACAGGTAAGCTTCCGGTCAATGGGGTATCCATCCATCTCTTCGTGGCTGGGTGAAGCTTTCCGCAAGATGTCATGGCGCTTCTCCATGCATCCCGGCCATCCGCTGGTTTCTCCAGGGTGCCCGTCAACCGTCCTCCACCCAGTAGTGAATTTTTGAAGTCCATCTTGAGCTTGAAGTCATGGGGTTGTCGTCATCTTGACTCTCACATCTCCCTTATGAACCACTCAACCAACCCCGTCTACGAGCATAGCAAAATAAACTACGTCCCATCGTCCCGGGCAATGGTAACAAGGGGAATTGGTTTCATCCTACCTCATGATACTACTCAAGAACATAACTTAAAATTCTCCTACTGCATGCATGGTGGGGAGGCATAATTCTAATGCAACAAAATCATAGGTATTGTAAAACATGATCAAATGACTTGCCTGGCTGACGGTCTTCGAAAGTTAGCGACTCGTAATAGCAGGCTTCGCACTCCGGAAATTCTATCAAAGCAAACAATAATCATATAAGCATACAAACATACAATCACTTAACATAACAGCATGCTAACATAAAACACACAAAACAATCGAACCAAAAACCAAAGAAAACTCGAAGAAATCCAAGCCAACAACTAACAAGAAAATAAAATAAACTTTTTCTTTTCTGTAAATAAAAGTTCACGTTCTAAAACTACAGAAACTAATCTAAAATAAATTATAAGAGAGGTAAAATAAAATTTTAAAAATACCTAGAACAGCAGAAAACAGCAGCAAGCTAAATAAACTAGAAAAGCTTGTTTCCGCATAAAAACTATTTTTAATAAAGACTATAAATACCCAAATAAATTCCTACTGCTGGGCAAAGTCAAAACAAGGCAGTGACAAAAAGAATCACTAAAATAAAATAATCCTAACTCAATTTATGGCAGAAAAACTGATCTGTCTAAAACTAAAATAAAACTATTTCTAATAATTTAAACATGGCTAAAAATATTTTCTACAGAAACTATGACAAATTTTCAAACTAACAAAAAAAGAATCAACTAAAAATAATAAACCAGCTAAAAGAAATAGCAAAAACAAAAACAGAACTATCTGCTAAAAAACAGAAACTGAAAATACAACTAAAAAGAAAAACTAGCGCTAACGGGCCTATCTAACGCTCAGGCGATATATAACTAATGCATGCCCGAGGCTAACAGAAAATAAACCGACCGGTTCGATCTAATGTAAATAAACCGCAACTGAACCGGAGTAAAACCGAACTAATCTAAGATAAACCTAACCTTTCGCTAGATCTAATCATACCCTAGGTTTCAGATCGGACGGTGGTGGCGGCTCAGCGACATACCGCTGGCGGCACGACGGCGACGGACGACAGCGGCTCGGGCGTGGACGGCGCGGTGGCTCCGGTGGTCGGGGAAGACGGCGGAGACGTCGGGGAGATGCGGCGGAACTTGGGGAGGTCGGGGGTGGAGTCGTTGAAGCTCGGGGATGACGGAGACGACCGGGGCGAGCTCGGGTGAGCTCCTGCTCCGGCGGGTGGCGGACAAGCTCGGGGATGACGGCGTCGGGGCTCCTGGGCAAAGAGAGGGTGTCAGGGAGGTGCGGGATGAAGTGGCGGTTCGGGTAGAGTAGCTTGGAGGTCGAGGGGTGGCTCACCGGAGTCGGAACGGGCGGCGAACTGCGGCGGCAGCAGTGAGATGCGTTTGGCGATGGTGCGAGCTGCGGTGGGTTTTGGGCTAGGGTTTTAGGGGGATCGGGGGAGGAAGGGCGTTGGTATTTATAGGGCATCAACTTGGGGCAGGGGGCGACTCGGGATCATGATCCCGTGGAACTCAGACGCGGCGGCGGCGTCGAACGCGCTCTGGCGCGACATAGCGTGGGCGAGGGGAAAGAGAAGGGGTGGGGCCGGCGCGTCGGTGAGAGAGGGAGGGAGGAGAGCGAGCGGGCGACCGAGGCGGAAAGGGTTCGGGTGCGGCGCTAGGGGCAGGCCGGCTCGGGCGCTGGTGGGCTGCGCCTGGCCCGCTGGTGGGCTGCGCTCGGCGCTGGCTGGGCCGGTTGGCCTGGCTGGCGCCTGGGGTTTTTTTTTTGAATTAGAGAGAAGAGAGAATATATAAAAATATATATTATTTTTATATAGGACATATATATATCAAAATTCTCAGGGGAATTTATCCTACAACGAGGACATTTTTCCAGGAGAAAAACTCAAACTAAAAAAAACACTTCCTAGAAATCCCAAATAAAATCAAATTTGAATTCAAACTTTTTGGCAAAACTTTTCTTCTGACATTTTTGGAGTGTCATGTTTACTCCTCTCATAATTTTTCTCAAGTATTGGTCAGGCATTGTTTTGAAATAAATTCAACTGCCAATTTGAATTCTAATTCCAACAAACTCAAAAGCCTCTGAAATAAGTCAAATGTCACTCAATTCAAACAAAATGCATAGATGCTTAGTTAATAATTGTAAAACATTCCAAATTGAAAATTTGGGATGTTACAGCGTGGCGGGGGCGTGTCGACGTCGTGGCAAGCGCGTGGCTAGCACGTGGCCGGAGCTGCGTGGCGGGCGCGTCGGTCGTGCACTGGTCAGCGCCGACGTCATTCAGCCGCGCGGCCACCGGCCTCCCTGACGCTGGCACGCATGTCTACTGGATGCGCCACGCCCGGATCTATCACCTGGAAGGTAGACTTGAAGCGGGAGGCCCTACACTGCCGCTGCACACTGGCCGTCGTGCACCGGCCGTCGTGCCAGATTCTTCGTGGTTGTTGCTTCCCGAGCTCTCCCTGGCCGCCGTGCCGTCCACCGTGAGTCACAGAAGTCGCCGGACACCTCCACGATGAGCCCCTCTGCCTCCAGCGCCCTCCCCGCGTCGCCGTGCTCGCGCCGAAGCTCTGTGGTGACCACCGGCCGGTCCAAACGAGCCGCTCAGTCCGGCTCGGGCTTTCGTCGCTGCGGTCTGGTCCCTGAAAACAGGACCGCGACGCTGCTCGGTCCGGTCCAGTCCGGACCGCCGACGGACGGTCCAAACGACGGCTCGGTCAGGGACCGGACCGGCCCGGACCATGTCAACCCTGATTACCAATACCCACATAATTCTTGGTTCTAATTGGCTTCTTGCACCAACGGGTCATCTAGTTGTAGAAAGCTAAGAACCTACAAGTGTACAATCAAGCTAAGAAACCTACAACTGTACAATCACGCGCATAATGGAACTGTTAACTGCAATTTGAATACAGAAACTAAGGGCAGAAATCACAAATTTGACCTGAGGCCCAAATCAAATCACAAACTCACCTGGTCATGAGAAAATTTCACTCTGCTTACCCTTTGGTGTGGCGCCCGACAGCTGGGCGCCGCACCCTACTGTGCAGCGCCCTTCCCTTAGGCGTCGCACCTCCTGCCACCGTGGCAGCCCTGGTCCAGTTGCGGCCCCACACGCACCTGTGCAGCGCCTAAGGGCTAGGCGCCACACTTTGACGTGCAGCGCCTAGCCCTTAGGCGCTGCACAGTGACTTAAGCGCGGCCGCCCCAGCCCGACCAGGCAGTTCTTCATCTCTCCGCTCTCTGGACAGAGAGCAGCGGCGGCGCCCCCATCTAATCCCCCCCCCCCACATCCCTCTCAGATCTGAAGATTTGATCCGTGGATTCGATCCCCAATCCATCCTACTAGGTAAACTCTTCCGTTCTCTTTCTTTTGCTCTGTTGCCATTTTATAGATTTGTCCAAGATTTGATGGAACCCTTGATTTGTTTGGTTTGCTCGATTTAGGATGTGTATTCATATTGGTAGTACCGTAGTGTTATTTATTAGTTCACAATATATGATTCTTGTTAGTGAAACCCTAGATTGTTTAGTTTTTAGATATATATGAGATGCCTATTTTATAGATAACTATGAGATGTTGATTTTTGTAGACATATATGAGAAGTTTGTTTAGATATATATTAGATGTTGAGTTTATTTCAAATATTAGATGTTGAGTTTATTTGAAATATTAGATGTTTAGTTTATTTGAACACATATGACATATTCATTGTGTGAGAAGGAGATGTTGAGATTCTTGTAGTTGAACACATGTTATATGTTTAGTGTATACCGATATTTGAGATGAAGATGAACTCTTATATTTATTGTTTGAAATTGTAAGGATGGTTTATTGGAACTACTCGAGTTGAGATATGCCCGCCGGCATATAATGAGGATATTCTTGAAGAACCCGTAAACTTTGAGGATCTAGCAAAGGGGAAGTACAACAGAGATGTCAGGCAAGGGCAAGGAGTCCCTGCTGTTCCGGTGATTAACTATGTGGTAAAGTGTTTCCCTCTTTACTTTCCCGTTGACCGTATTACACGTGTTTGAATGGCTAACGCATTCAATCTTTCTTATCCGCAGCGCACTGAGATCAAGAAAGCAGCTGATGAGAGCCAGTTTATTCTGGAGAAGACACCGGTTGGAAACGGCAATGATGATGGTTCAATACGAGCATTCCTCAAGGTACATATCGCATTCACTATGAGAGCCAGTCTATGTTGTGAAGTTTGATATCTTACACACTTGTTCATGTTACAGCGTCAGGCCAAGAAGTTAAGGCGGTTATCGAATCTTCTCGGTTGCCGTGATCCTGAATATGATGAACCATCTGCCTCTAGGTCTGGTACACCATCAGACCCCTCATCTCACCATCAGGGGGACGATGTGAGTTCCTCATATGCTTATATGGATGATGAGGGTGCGATCACCCAACAGGTATGACTGATCCTTTAGATGTGATTCTCACTTGATTACGACACCGGCCTTCACCATATTGTTTGATTGTGTAATAGGGCCATGAGCTTGATGATGACATGACTTTGGCGGACGCTCAAGCTCGGTCCGCATATGTGTTCAAGCCTAGGAAGCCCAGACGCCCGTACACGCCCTACGACTATGAAAACAGAGGCAACCCAAAGGTGGTCGTAGGGACCTCGTGGATGGCCAGCTTGGATGATGAGGCGGAGGCTGAGGCGGAGGAGGAAGTGCACGAAGAGGAGGCTCGTCCTTCCAGGACGAACAAGATTGCCTGCAGGCGTGGCACCAGGAACACGCGCGGAAGGCATTAGTGCTTGTTCATGTTACTTGTAGCCGTTTCATTAGGTTGATGAACTTGTGAGGTTATGTTATATGTTGGTGAACTCTTACTAGTGTGGTATTTGTGTTTGCGAACTTCAAGTAATGTTGAATTGTCTTAAATGATATGATGTTCAAGTTATTAGTTCTCTTTGTTTAGTATGTGCAGTTTACAGTACTTTTAGTGATGTTCAAGTTATGTGAGTGCTGCTGCAGGAGGCCAAAATGGCATCTGTTTCTGCAGTTTAGCTTATAGCAGCACTGCAGCGCCCAACAGTTAGGCGCTGCACAATTGGCTTGCATCACTGACCATCCATAATACTTACAATGACTGCAGCATCACAGCAATTTGAACAAACACAAATTTTATGCCGACGAGTTCATAACTTAAGACAATTCAAACATTAGTATGACATGGTTCACGACACATTCATTACAAATGACAAATGACAGCTTGCCCTAGAAGATAGTTCACCAACATCTCACATGCCCTCACAAGTTCACGACACATTCATTAGAAGATAGTTGACGACAAGTGCACCGAAGCGAAGTCCCTACTGAGTAGAGCGAGGCCATTTCCCCTTTTTGTCACGTGCCGAGTCCTCCTCTTGCGCCTCGCGAGCCTTTGCAAGCTTTCTTGCCCTCTCCTCCTCACGAGCAAGTTTCTCTTAGCGTGCCCTCTCCTCCTCTCGTTTCTTCCGCTCAATCCTCTCCTTCTGATGACACTCTTCCTCCAAGCCTCTTCGAAACGATTCTTCGAACCGACGTTGCCGCCTAAGATAATCTTGGTATTGGTCCTTTTTGACATCTTCTGGCACTTCAAGATCTATCCACGTGAAGTACTTGCATAGAGGAGGCGGTGACTGCATAAATATTTGTTGTTAGTGTTGACACACATTTGAGAGTAACATTTTACTTCTCGAGCTTACCGGTGGTTGGTCATAGGCGTTAGTTGGAAGTGCATGATCATAAGCATAGTTCGGGCATACAAAATATCTCCGCCCTTCCGTCCATGCTTTCCTTCGGTCGGTGATCCCGCCCGAATACCTTCTTGAATGTTTGGGCCTCCTTCGGCATGAACCCCTCCTCATCAACTTCTTCATCGGGACCATCGTCATCCGAGTCCGATGCATATGCACGGGAAAAAGGGATGGATTGGTCCATTGTCTCTTGGACATGATATTGGTCGAGATCACCCACATTGTTGTCATGGAGATCAACTTTGTTGTCATCCTCCTCGTACTCATCATTCTCCTCTTCAAAAGCTTCATTTTGGTTGTTTGGAGTCGGGCTCAATGTTGGCCAATCTTGTTGCGTGAAATGAGGTTCACTCATTTGATCTTGGTTCATGGGTTGGGGAGTGCTATCAACCAACGGGGAGGGGTTCCGGTTCAGGTCTAAATTCAAAGTAGACTCAACCTTCTTGGAGGCAAATAACTAAAGAGCCTTGTCTAGAGATTCGGCAACCATCTCCTTGTATGCAACCCAACGTTGCTCGGAGTTCACACGCATTTTCTTCCAACGGATGTGCATTCCAACAAACCAACATTATGCCTTCCCTCGAACTCAACAACGTCACTTGGGTCCATCCAATTCAAATCCTTCCTCACTTGGTCCAAAAGCTGCGCATAGCTAGGACTACTCTCAAACACCATGTCAAGCTCATCCGGGTCAGGCTCAACATTGCCTTTCAAAACGGCCTCTTTATCCACATGATGAACATAAACACATGTTCTCCCCATCCCTACAATAATCAAAAACACAAATATATCAAGTAAGTACTGAACAAAAATATTTGCACACATATGCCCTAACATATATATGAATTAATAACCCTAACCCCACATAACAATTACCACAACCCTAACCATAGCATAACCCTAACACCAACATCAAACACACATAACCCTAACCCTAGCATACTATGGAAGCCTAACCAACCCAAATTAGCAAAGAAACATAACATCATTCAACACAAATTTGCAAATCCAAGCAAAAACTAGGGTTTTCCCAAACTAGCAAGATTTGAGCAAATGTGACAATTCCTATGGATGAAAACGAGGGGATCGGAGGAGATTACCTTAAGGGAGGGGTTGGCTTCAAAATCCACGGTCAAATACTCCGGATTTGCAAGATTTTATAAGGATTTGAGAGGGGGGGGGGGGGGAGGGGAAGAGAGGAGGGGCGCAAGTTTAAGGGTTTGAGCGGGGTGGAGGTGGGAGGGGAGAGAGGGTGGGGCCAGCCCAAGTGGAACACAGACTGTGCAGCGCCCAAGAGCTAGGCGCTGCACATTACAGGTGTGGCGCCTAAGCCTTAGGCGCTGCACAGGTGCGTGTGGGGCCGCAACTGGACCAGGGCTGCCACGGTGGCAGGAGGTGCGACGCCTAAGGGAAGGGCGCTGCACAGTAGGGTGCGGCGCCCAGCTGTCGGGCGCCACACCAAAGGGTCAGCAGAGTGAAATTTTTTCGTGACCAGGTCAGTTTGTGATTTGATTTGGGCCTCAGGTCAAATATGTGATTTCTGCCGAAACTAAGTTTAGACGGTTGAGAAGGGATGACAGTAAAATAGAAGTTGTCCATACTGTCGACATGACATCATCCAATAACAAGATAAAGCTAGAAGACCAGCTCCGTACAGATAAGTCCACTCGAGAAAGCAAGAAAAAAAGATAGTATTGTACATGTAGCGTTCACAGCCATATTGTTGATGGAAAAAAAAAGGAAAACACAAAAGA
Source organism: Aegilops bicornis (assembly GCA_021605145.1). Lineage (NCBI taxonomy): Eukaryota > Viridiplantae > Streptophyta > Magnoliopsida > Poales > Poaceae > Aegilops > Aegilops bicornis. The sequence continues at coordinate 15,206,370 of CM038675.1, forward strand.
GAAAGCATCTCATATCCGTGGGTGCGTCCTTTTGGCATCCCAACAAAGGATTAAAACAGCACTAAAGGAGAGGCGCACTACAAAAAATGATTTGCATCTCCAACTAGCAACCCCTGAAAATTCTAACCTTTCTCTCAGTTCCCCCTTTCTTTCTCTTCCTCCCCCATTACTTGAGAGCTTCCAGGTTTCCCTGGCTCCCCTCTCCACTTCCTCCAGCGGCGCTGCTCCTGTAGATAATAGATGTAGATTAGTTTGGGCCTTTGTGCTGTTATTTGGTATGATGCTGTTGTCTGGCGAGATGCCGTCGGGTGTTCAGACATGGTTGCTCGCGAGCAGCGCCTGGTGGTCACCAGCGTCGCCATCCCCTGTTCCTCACTGAATAAGCTCGTGGCGGCGAGGAGATGGGGGTGGATTTGGTGGCAGCCCGTACCTGAATAAGCTCGTGGCGGCGGTGGCGCATGTCGACGGTCAGTTCTTCGTACTTCCTGCTTGCCGAGGTGGCGGTGAGGAGTGTGGAGGAAGATGTAGCGGTTACATGTGCTCCCGTTGCCCCGCCTCGTTGGATCCTAGCTTTCCGCGAGGTTGGAGTCGATCCCTGATATGTGTGTAATTTTCTGTTTTCTTAGGGTCTTGTGTGTAAGATGACCGTCACCTCGCTTGATTCACGCAGTGGTGGGTCCTTCCGGATCCTTCTCTTGTTCAAAAAACAAAGCAACCCCAGCCAGCACTCACTAAATAACCACAACCCGTCTCACATGGTTAATTTTCATCCAATCTTCATCGTGTTCCTTTGATTCCTCATTTGTTTGAAGCTTCCGTGTCAGCTCTTCAGAAATATTGTGCAACTCCAGGTACTCGAGGGTTCTGAGATGCTCGATGCCATGAGGAAGATCGTCCAATACTGGACAGTCTCTGAGAATTAGGTCAACAATGTTTTTCATCGCACCTTGTTCAATTGCAACTTTGTTGAGATTCGGAGCACCCCATATCCCTAGTGCTTTGAGTTTTGGAAGCGATGTTGCACGGAAGTGTAGCTCCTCTCCATCATAAGCCTTACCAAGAACAAGTTTAACTAAGCCATGCAAACCCATGAGGCACGCAAAAGAATCTTCATATAATTTGGACCAACACAACGCTAAATCAGTGAGGTTAATAAGTTTTGAACTGGATGAGACAAACTGAGGTAGAGTTCTTTCGTCTAGCTGCGCATATATCTCAACTTTTGAAACAGATGGAGGTAAGCGAAGTGCCTCCAGCTGGAGGACTTCCGTTTGATCAAGTGCAAAGATTCCTACATGAACAAGATGAACCATTTTCGTGATCGCCCCACACAAATCTGCACAATGACCATTCCTGACTTTACTGATACCAAAAGTTCTTAACTTGGTTAAGCATCCTAGATGACACAGCACCTCACTGTTAGCTTCGATATATTGCAGGGCCAACAAGTCGGTCAAATTGCCGATAGCCTTCGGCACCTGGATCCCATCAAAAACAACAAATCTCCCATAAGCTACAGCTGGAACAGTAATCACAAACAGGTATTTCAGTTTCCGAAGTGTGGCCACTTCCACTGGAAGTGCCGATAGCATCGCCTTGCAAGCATCCAGGACTTCCAGGTTCTGTAACCTCCCTATTTCTTTTGGGAGATATTCAATATGAGTATCTCGAAGACCTAGAAAGCGCAGATTAAACAAGTTGAAGACCATCTTGGGTAGTCTCTTGATTTGAACTCCTTGCAAATCCAATGTTGACAGCAAGCTGAAAGGTCTGAGGAAAGCCTCTAGAAAATCAGTTCTCAGGTGGCTGTCAAAAACATGCAGAGAGCGAAGACTTGTTGCACTTGACAATACGGTCAATTGTTCCCTGCTTGTACCCTGAATTGACAGGCGACGCGTATTCTCGGTATAAAAAGGCCTTGAGCCATTGTAAAATTGACAAAAGGATTCCTCTTCTGATTTAGCAAGAGCAAGAACACGGATGATGTCATGCATTCGGCACCTGCGAACTCGACCATACGAATTCCGCTGGACCACCTGCAGTAGGCTTCTGTTTACAAGTTCGTAAAGGTAGCCCTCTGCCACTTCCTCCAATGATTTGCTCCCTGCTTCTTTAATGAATCCAGCTGTGATCCAATGCCTGATTAACCTTTTCCTTCCGAATAGACGACCCTCTGGAAATATTGTGCAGTGCAGAAAACAATTCTTTAAATCAGTTGGAAGGTCCTCCAAGCTGACTTTCAGAACAATGTTGACATCGAGGGTCACATTATTACTGAGTTGCGACTCTAACTCCTCGTATAGACTTTCCCACTGGCCGTAAGTTGGATGCCGGCATGACAACAAGCGGCCTACACAAGCAATAGCAATTGGCAAGCCACCACACTTATTGAGAAACATCTGAGCTAAATTTTCTAGTTCCTCTGGGCATGTTTTGTTGTCATTTTTCCAAAAGGCTTCATTGCAAAATAGCTGCCACGCGTAATCTCTTTCCAATGGTTCGAGTTTGATTGTATAGGTTTTTGTTGCCAGCAATGCTACCTCCTGAATTCTAGTGGTGATAACAAATCGACCAGTGCTTTCTGTAGGAAATGCATTCCTAATCTTAAACCAGACATCCACATTCCAAACATCATCCAGGATTATGAGATAATTTGAACCCTCCAGATGATTATGGATTACCTCAACCAAGCTTCTGTTTTCGTTGGCAACACTATTTGGGATACCCAATTCACTTGCAATCTTTTTCAGCAAGTCTTCAACTTGGTAGCTACTTGATACACTTATCCACACAGAAATATTAAAGTCCATCTTCACGGCCGTGTACACATGATGAACCAAAGTGGTCTTACCCACACCTCCCATTCCCCAAATAGTTGCAATTTTGCTTCGTGGCTCCTCCAAATCACCCACGAGCCAGTGCATCAGCTTGTCCTTGTTCTTCTCAATGCCCACAAGATCCTCTCCCCTCACAAGATTCAGAGAATGGTCAGCAGATCTAGAGTGGCCACCGTTCCTCCCCTCTCTATCCATCTCTCTCATGCTGTAGCGGACCTTTCTCCTGTCTGCACTCTGAAGCCTGCCCTTGATATCCTGAAGCTTGAGTGTCAAACGATGCCATTCCTTGATGTGCTTGACCCTCTTCTTCATCCTCTTAGTGAATCCACCATGCTTGTCTTCCAGCTTGTAGTTGAACTCATCGACCACATCCTCAATCTCGAAGGCGAAGCCCCTGATCTTGTTGACAAAAATACGGGTAGTCTCATCGGTGTCCTTGAACCGCTCCGCCCCTTGGAGGTAGGCATGCATGCTCTCCAGCTCCTCCTTGGCCTCACGGATCTCGCCGAAGAGGCCCCTGATGGCAGATGCCTCGTTGCATAGCAGCGATGCGCCGAAGGTTGCTGCCTCTTTTGCTAAGGCAAAACCGAGCTTTGCAATCAGCAACGCTACAACGCCCTCTGCCATAGTGGATGATCTGTGTTCTAGTCTGAGAACCCGGGTGGAGTTTCAGATGGATCTCGTGTAAGCGTGTGTATTCTGGGTTGGCATGTTCTTCCAAGTGTTTAGGTGGTCATGTGATGAAAAATCCTCAAAGGCTTCTCGACCAAGCTACAGTCTGGTCTCGCAGAGATCTACTGTAGTCAATGTGCTCAACAAGTCGCAATTGTATATATGCTCCTTTCATGAAAAATAATTGACCGCTGCAAGTGCACACTAATTCTCTGAACTAAATGAGTATAATAGTATGCGCCACCCACCAACGGATGACTTTCTTCCCACATGCGCCTCCCCCCGACTCCAACCCCCACTACCACCATCCCTATCCCCTCTTTTTATTTGTTTATTGTAAATGATCTGACTTTATTCAGTAACTAAGAACTCATATTATGGCGAAGAAACTAAAACACCCATGAAAAATGGAAATTGCTGACAAAACTGAAAGTTTCATAATATCACATCGAAATCAATGTCTACAGCATCATCTTTTGCATCTCAATTTTTATCCAAGGAAGCAGTGAAAAAGCTGCACATGTGACCAATCTTCTGCAAGCTAGACTACTAGCTCATAGGTTTTGAAAAGCAGCATGGGCCATCCACCCCAATACGTGAGAATTTATTGGGGTGAAATAAATTTTCTAATTGCTTGGTGTAAAGAAACAATTAAGTAAATTTAACCTTTGTGATGGTAGGATGTCCTGTCCTGCACATTTGGCTCAATCCTGGTGAAGAGGAACACTACGAGGGAAAAGCCTATCAATGGCGCGGGCCAAATGCTTAGCAGTAGCGCGGGTGGTCGTGCTACTGATACGGCGCTATAGCTTGTTGGAAATTTACCCTCAGAATCGATCACATCAAATCACACGAACACACATGCACAAAAAACTAATAGCCAAGGGGTCCTTGTCGTGTCCTCTTTTCTTCCTCTTTATTTCTTTTTCTCCTTTTTCTCCCGATGTTACAAAACTCACGCAACACCCTATGTATATATACACATACCCCCAGCCGGCGCATAAGGTTCCTAGACGTACCCGTGCCAACTCTGGATACCTAATCCGACCTAGACTCAAACTAGTACTGCCCGACAACACAAACCTAACCGGACTCCTGCTACTTCAAATACTAGTACGTACGTACTAGCTAGCTTAGCTACACCTGGATTTCCTAAACTAATTAACCGGTAATGTTGATCACCCTTTATACTAAATCATCATAACCACCATATGTTTGGATTATTCTAACATTCACCCCCTAATCCAAATCCAAACACTGGTTTCTTTACTCGACGAGCACGTAGACCATCATCATGTTGGTTGCCTCCGATGACGCGACTAACCGGACCGCAATTTCTCTCTTCTTGCAATAGTAGCCACTACTTCATCATCATCTTTTTCCATGCCGACTTGTAGACTGAAACCAACGATTACCCGGACTACCAGCCATGCTGCCACATCTTAGCGTGCTACATGCAAACTAAACGCATGGCCTCATACAGGAACTCAACTAAACTGGTGCGCGTCCTCTTCACGTTGATCTTCATCTTCTCATCGGTTGCTCGCACACGGGGAGACACAACTCTTCACCCGCCACATCTTTACATCTTTCCTTTGTTGTTGGTGACACAACTTACCAAACGACGCTTCACGTCCGACGGCATCACAACTCGTCATACACGAGCAACTCAACTTCACCGTATATGAACTCGCCGAAACTCCTTGATTACGAACGGAAACGCAAGGCACAAATTCCTTTTTCCGCCCACTCATGCTCGCAATTCTCCTCTGCCAGTGACACATCTCAACTCCAGCAGAAGATTCACGCACCCGAGATCTTGGACGCACCTCACAAGAACTCATGTGCACAACTTGATGACGGCTCGCAACTTCGCCATCTCCACCTTGCACCCTCCAATGATGACCTCAATGATTTCCTCGGTGTCGCAACTTCGGCACCTCCATAACCATCAACGATCACCAATGCCTTATTGACGACAACCCTTCGCCCTCCTCCAGGTCGTTCCACAGAACGACAATCACCTGTCGCCTTGCTTATGCCAGTATCCACGCCACCTTATCGCCGTCGCTGCGCCGAACGACAACCGCCTGACCCTCCACGTCGCTGCACCACCCAGCGACTATATTGCCCGCCCCGAGGCGCTAGCAGGGTCGCCACCCCAGGGCAAGCGTAGCTTCACCTCGACCTTGCTCTAGATACCAATTGTTGGAATTTCTCAAGGATCGAACACACAATCACGTCGCAGCTCGATGATATCTTGCCGGCGCTCACACAAACACCGGGACCAGAACACACGCACACGAACGCAGCAACTCGAAGTTGGCCAGAGGCACGTGTCGTGCCTCGTAATAATCTCTTTATTGCTTTTCATTTTTCTGGTTGCAACAGCGTCCTCACCGCCTTCTTTTCGCCGCACCATCCAGCGGCCGTATCGCCCGCTCTTCTTCGTCATTGCACCACCCAATGACAATATCGCCTGCCCCGAGGCGCTAGTCATGTTGCCACCCCGGGGCAAGTGCAGCTTCACTCGAACCTTGCTCTAGATACTAATAAAGTAGCAGCCAAGTACTACTAGACTCACACGTATAGGACTAATACCAAACTCAGACTTACTTATTTCTAATCAACCGGCAACGTTATGCTATCCTAACCGGACTCAGCTAGATAGGAAAAGTTTGGATTACCCAACACTCTATGTTTGAATTATTCTAACATAGCTAACGCTTACCAGTAGCGCGTTTGGGATGCGCTACTGCTATCTAGAGATAGCAGCAGCGTTCGTCTGCAACACGCGCTGCTGAAAATAGTTGTAGCGCCCTACTGCAAAGAGCGCTACTGTTAAGACATCGTTGCTGCTAAAGCCATACCCCGCGCTACTGTTATTAGTTTCTGTTTTTTTTCAGGTCCATATTTTGTGCTACTGAATTTTGTTTAGGGCTTTATACAATAATCTCTAGCATATCATACACATACAAATGTAATCATAGCATATACATACAAATAGTCTCATCAAATCATGTCATCTATCTATCTATACCTATACTAACACTAGTAGAAAAAGGGCCTTTCGTCCCGGTTCGTAAGGGCCTTTAGTCCCGGTTATTGAACCGGGACTAATAGGTCGTTACTAATGCCCTTGGCCTTTAATCCCGGTTCTTACACGAACCGAGACAGATGAGCCTCCACGTGGCCGCTGCGGCCAGCCCAGGCAGGGGGGCCTTTGGTCCCGGTTGGTGACACTAACCGGGACCAATAGGCATCCACACATCAGCAGCTGGCTGGAGCTGAGGTTTTTGTTTTTTTGAAAGGGCTGGCTGTTAGGGGTTTTGGTGGTTAATTTAGGTTGTTATTAGCTAGCTAATAGAGAGAAGTGTCCCCTTTTATATATCTCCGTGCTTGGTTTACCAACGCTACTGCTATGCCTAACGTTAACATGGCTTAGATTGAAGTGAAGGAAACATGTGGTGCATGTCGAAAGTAATACTAATCCTAACTTGATCAAGTTTGGATTGTACTACTCTCGACATGCACCACATGCATGTTGCCTTCACTTCAATCCAATCCATGTTCATTTCCCCCTCTCGCATCATGCATCATCATATATAATAACAAGTTCTACTAATTAGTCATCATCATACAACTTCTACTCGTTTATTAATAACAAGTCATACGATCATCATCCTCATAGTCATTGAACCAACCATACTTAATTGTTATTAGCACATGGTCATCATTATGAGGTATAAATACCCTCTTTAAGGTAAAATAGCATAAAACAATATAGACCCTGACTCTCCATTATGGAGAATGGAGATCATCCTGTCTCCAATTCTTGCGCTTCGCTTCCTTTTGCTTCCAAGAACCTCCTTACGTCTGTCCATACATTTTTTTCCATTCTTTGATTGTCATGTCTCCACTTCTTTTAGAAATCCGGTATGGACAGTTGAGATTCCTAGGACAACCTGGTTGTATGTTCAAAACATCAAGGCGACCGTGCATATACATCAGATGAGGCACACAATCATTCGGGATTATCTGTTGAAAAACATAGTAATAACTTCGTAGTTAACAATGATGTACTAGTTTTAGAAGTATGCAAAAGATGCACGGATGTCGTAATAGTAAAAAATCTTACCAGGGTATCTCCATGGTAGTTATCAGAGGTTCAACACGTGCACTAGTGGCACGTATTGACCATAATGTTGAGGAGTTCGATTGTAGATATTGTAATTCTCAAGATCATTACAAAATGCGATCAGATGATTCTTCTATTTATAAGTTAATTCGGAGCCATCAGTGTAGTGAGTTTTGTCTACCATCTTCCGCACATTCTTTGAAGAACGAAAATAAGCTGTCAATGGAAATAAGCTGTCAACTATTTTGAAATAAACAATATAAATTACTTACTAACTATGCTTGAGAAGCTCACATAGGGGAAGAATTGGAGACGTATCAACAAGGACCCAAATGTCCATATCGTCTTGCTCGATTTCAGGATCACCAAGATCCATGGTGACAAGCATACCCTCATCAAAACCATACATCTTGCAAAGTGCTTCCCAATTTTTGCAACCAAAATGGGTTACACTCTCAGAATTGTACAACTTTACTTCAAAATCCACACCATGATGGGTTCTTAGGTGAATTTTCTTTGTTTCAATACTTTCATGGTCTTCAAAATCCATCCTCTCCAAGACATAGCGTCTTTCATAGCATGGGATAAGCTAGTAGAATTGGAAAATATGAAAAGTGTACTCGTTAAAATAGTTGAAGTCGTGCTTAATTACGAAAAAAACTATTGTCGTCGTTGCGTACCATTTCAACATCGAAGGTCTCCTCGAGCTTAATGCTGAAGCGCCGATCTTCGTCCAGCTCAAGGAACCTGTCGCACATACCTCAGTCGTCGTGGCACCAGTCGCACTCCCTCGGGCGGTGTTCGTCATCCGAGTACGACATTTCCTATGTTCGCAGACTAAGGCATAGCCTAGTGGTGGGAAGGGCCGGATGCCTTCCCACCCACCCAGGTTCAAGGCATGGTACTTGCATTTGGGGTTGTTGCACCAATTATACTGTAGGGGGTTCCCTTACAGTCTTTCTATAAAAAAACATTTTCTATGTTCATAATTCAAATATTAAACTTATACAATTAAATATATGTACTAAAAAACTCTCAGCTCTCATGTGGTGTACATATTCGACCGTCGGTGATGGTAGCTCCTCCTTTCATTCCCGAGTGCATTACACCAAATTGTCTAGCACACGGGAATGAAGGAGAAGCTACCCCCATGACAACAGTCGGGATTCTTCATCCTCTCATATATATATATATATATGGTTGGAGACTCTCCCTCACTGATTCCTCTAGGTGGAGACTCAAAGTCAACCCGAGGACTCATATTACAGGACTCATATATATTGACATGGTGATTTGGCTGGTCTCACCTCGAGGTCGGTGGCGGGTCGGTGACGGGGACGACGGCGCGGATGAAGGAGGGGGCTCCTAGATTTCTGCATAGTGCTCTCCAATTTTAGCATTCAATGTAGGAGTACTTTTCCAATTTGAGCATTCAACAAGCAAAACCAAATCGTAAAATAAAGTAGTATTCAAATTAGCATGCATTCAATTATAAGCAAAAGTACATCATCTCTTTTGTCCGTACATCGTCGAATATTATCACTAGTAATACTCCTCGAATACTATCATACATAGCATCGCTAATACAGCTAGAACCGTAGCGCCCGACGGGTATCGTCGCGGGCGGTGGACACCCAAAGAGAAGGAACCATCACATGATCATAGCTCCAGTGACATCCCTGAAGAACTTGCCAGGTATTGTCGAACCTGCCCTCCAACGCAACCATGCAGCGAGGGACGTGCTCGTCCTCCTCGCTGACACGGTGACGTACCACCTCCAACGGTGTCCGGAAGCCTCGGCACCGTCACTGACCCACGCGACCGCCACCAAACAAGGATCGGGTCAACAACGGGATGGCTCCTGACCAACCTACGCCCCCCGGAAGGTAGCACCTCCCAATACCAGCCCGGCCGAGCCCAGTCCCGGACATGGCCCCTCTGATCAAGCGGGCCTCCTCTGCCGAGTCGAAGACGAGGATGCGGGATAGGCATCGTCGACGTTGATGCGGGATTAATTGCTTGAACTAAAAAAATAAACTAGTTCTATTAATTTTCTTGCCAAAATAAAGTAGTTTTATTAATTAATCAACTAGTTCAACTACTAAGCACTTAGTATAAATAAATAAAATAAAATAATTCTTACTAAAAATAAACTACTTATATATATAGTAAAATTTAATAAAGTAGTTTTATTAATTAATCAACTAGTTCAACTACTAAGCACTTACTATAAATAAATAAAACAAAGTAGTTCTTACTAAAAATAAACTACTTCTATATATAGTAAAATTTAATAAAGTAGTTTTATTAAATCAACTAGTTCAACTACTAAGCACTAACCTAAAATCGATATCTACTAATAATTAACCTAAATAAAGAATTAATACATATATAAAAAACAGATATAAACAAAAAATGCTATGAACATTACATTCATACATACATACCACATCCATACATATATATACATTATATATATGAAAAAATGCAATGAACAAAAAATAATACAAATTATATGGAAAAAATGAAGATTGTCGTGGCGCGGCGGGGGCTCACATCGGGCGACGGAGGGCGACGGCGTGGGCGCCGTAGGGCGACCGCGTTGTTGGCGGAGGGCGAGGGCGACGACGGCGGGCCGGGGCTAAGGGTGAGGGCGACGGTAACGGGCCGGGACGGAGGGCGAGGGGCGGCGCTGAGGGCGAGGGCGACGGCAAGCCGGGGTAGAGGGCAAGGGCGACGCTACGGTGACGGGCGACGACATGGCTCGGGGCGCCAGAGGAGGGCGACAATGACGGCGGCGGGGGGGCGGAGGGCGACGGCGGCGTGGGCTCGGGGCACGGGCGACGGCGGCGACGGGCGCGGATGATGGGGCAGGGCGACGGCGGCGGCGGGAGCGGGCGACCGGGCAGAGGGCGGCGTCGGCAGCGGAAGATTGAGAGGAACTTAATGAAAATTTCACAAGTGTTGATTATATAGACAGAGCATTGGTCCCGGTTCGTGGCACCAACTGGGACCAATGTTTTTAGTCCGGTTGGTGGCACCAACCGGGACCAAAGGCCTCTTTTCAAGAGCCCAAAGGGCGGAAGCAGAGAGCTTTGGTCCGGTTGGTGGCACCAACCGACTAAAAGTGGGGGCATTGGTTCCGTTGGTGCCACCAATACCAAAGGTGGCAGATTGGTTCCGTTGGTGCCACCAACCGACTATAAACCTTATCTTTGGCGCAGTGCGGTGGGAAGTTTAGTCCCACCTGCTAATGAGAGAGCTCAGCACATGTTTATAAGCTGCGTTGCAGCTCAGGTGTTGAGCTCCTCTCTAATATGCAGGCATTACTTGCCTACCCTTGCCACTGCCATGTTGGGTCTATTGGGCCCGCGGGCCTGCATCCTGGCCCATATACCGATGTGTTTCTAGTCGTATGCAGGCTGTGTGGCCCATTAGGCGGCATTTTTTATTTTTTCCAGTATTTGTTTTGTTTCTTTTTTCTTTTAGCTCAGAATAATTATAAACTTTATGTTACTCCATTAGTTTACAAGTTTGAATAGTTTAAATTTTAATTCTTTGAAATTTGTGTGAATCACTCGTTTGTGAATAACTTCACTATAAACATATATTTTCAGTGATTCTTTTTCCTGATATTTAATATTACTGCGTTTTATCATTATATTCAAAAGCATTTCAAATGAACTCTGAAAAACTGGATGCACTTCATGTACAAAACGGACAATCTCTTTCGAAGTATCAGGATTTCATATGGAAACTTGTGTGTTACAACATGCATTTCAAATGAACTACGAAAAGGTTGAAAGTTGGCATGGTATCATCATAATAGTTGTGGAGAAAGTCTTCACTTTTTCTTCGCTTGTGTCCTTTTCTTATTGCGCCGTAACCACTACAAAAAAAAAGACACATCCGTGACATTTTGGGCCGAACAAGTTTTTTTTCTGTCATACATATGACACTTCTATGACGATAATTATGACAAAACCCGGTATCATCATAGATGTGGTGGGATCCTACTTCTATGACAAAAAATCATGACAGAAAATGGGCTTTTCGTTCTAGGCGGGCCGGAGACGCAGCTGCATGACATTCTTTGGGCCGTCCATGACGGAAAAAACCATGGTAGATGCGAGGGCGAGGAAAATTTCGGGGAGTTCCCGGTTATGGTGGGTGGTCGTGGTCCGAGCGATGCGCGTTTCTCTCGTACACGTACGCCCCTGTGTGCGAGGCGTTGGCTCTAACTGAACCCGAGAGAGGCGTTGGGCTCTAAGTGAACCCGAGCGATTGCACTGCAGGCTACACGTTCTTTGAACCCGGCGATTGATTCGCCGCTACTGCTGCTAATCAAGCCGATCGATGCTGCCTCTCTGGATGAACAGTGAGCGTTGCGGGGGGGGGGGGGTGGATGAACAGTGAGCAGTGGGAGTGGATGAAAAGGACCCGTGGCGTTGCCTCTGGATGAACAGGACCCCGATCGATCGAGCCGGTTGGGGCTGGATGAACAGGACCCCGTGGAGGGCTGGATGAACAGGACGACCCCGTGGAGGGCTGGATGAACAGTAGATGGTGGAGGGGTGGATGAACAGTAGCCCGTGGAGGGGTGGTTGAACAGGAGCCCGTGGAGAGGGGTGGTTGAACAGTAGCCGGTGGAGTAGCGCGCGGTGGAGGCTGGATGAACAGGAGCCCGTGGATGAACAGTCGCAGGTAGAGGCTGGAGGAGGTCAATGGTGGATGAACAGTAGCCCGTGGAGGCTGGAGGAGGTCGACGGTGGAGATGAACAGTATCCTGTGGAGTCCTGTTTTGCGGTACGCCACACCCCTCCCGATGAACAGGACCCCCGTTTCGACCGTAGCGCTCCAACACAAGTCTGTTTCGTCCGTTTTGCGGTACGCCACACCCTCCCGATCAACAGGACCCCTGCTTTGATCGTAGGAGGTCCGTTTCCTCCGTTTGGCGGTACACCAGACCCCTCCCGATCAACAGGACCCCTGTTTCGACCGTAGGAGTCCGTTTCCTCCGTTTTGCGGTACGCCAGATACCTCCCGATCAACAAGACCCCGTTTCGAACGTAAGAGGTCTGTTTCCTCCGTTCTGCGGTATGCCAGGCCTCGTTTCCATCGCCTGTTCCGTCCAAGCCCTCCAGATGAACACGACCACACATTCCATTCCGACCAAGCCGGTTGGCTCCCCATGAACAGGACGACGACTCTGTTTCTCCGTTCCGACCTAGTCATGTACACGAGCCCTGGCCATACGTATATATGCGCGAGTAGGCGTTCGAGACCCCGCCCGTATGTACACATACGTGGCCGTATTTTTTCTTTCTTGCACCCTGGCCGCTGTACGTACGTGTACATGCTACGTGCGCGCCTCTACTACGACATGTGCGCGCCTCTACATCCACCAGTATATGTACGTACACGTTCGCGACCAGAATGACAACGCTACGTACGCTTCGACCAGGTGGGTCCCGACTGTCAGGCACTTCCTTGCGTGCGAAGATGTAGCTGGTGGGTCCCAGCAGTCAGGGGGGCGAATCTTTTTTTTTGCCCGGACGCACTTCCTTGCGTGCGAAGGTGTGACTGGTGGGTCCCAGCAGTCAGGGGGCGAATCGGTTTTTTTTCCGAACGCACTTCCTTGCGTGCGAAGATGTAGCTGGTGGGTCCCAGCAGTCAGGGGGGCGAATCGTTTTTTTTTCGGATGCACTTCCTTGCTTGCGAAGATGTAGCTGGTGGGTCCCAGCAGTGAGGGGGAAATGTTTTTTTCGCAAAATACAGTGGCCCGTCCGGTGGGTCCCAGCTGTCAGGTGGAGGAATCATTATTTTCCGCGTAATAAGGAGGCACTTCCTTGCTGCGGCCATGGACCCAGCTGTCAGCCTCTCCACGTCTGATCCATGTCCGATGGAAGTCGTTCCTTGACCATGTTGACCACGCCGCGCCGAGAGCACCACGGCGGTGGACGACGGGGAGGCCTAGGAAGGGGACAACAGGGAGCCAGGGAAGATGCGGCAGTGGAAGCCCGCACGGAGAGGAGTACGAGGGTTCACTGGTTCGGCTGCGGTGTGAGGCTGCCGTCGCCGCAGGGCCTGGCCAGCGGTGGGAATAGTAGGGGGCGGTGAGGCCTCCACGGCAGCACAACCGACCATGGGAGGCAGGAGCATGCGGCACGACCGGCGCTGGTTTGGGCGTCTGGAGCAAGAAGACCAGAGGTTGAAGAAGCACTACGGCCATTAAATGGACATCGTACGATTACTGCAGCTAGAATCGTTTATATTGACAAAGTTGACAAAGCCCTTGGTTTTTTTTAGCAAAGACAAAGCGCTTGGTACGCGTCAACTTAGTAGGGCCACATCTCGAATTTGGCAGAGAACATATAGCCCATTTGCGATTTGTAAGAATGTACAACCCATTTTTTAATTCTAATGGAATTTACTACAGCCTATTTACAGTTTGTTAAAAGTATAGCCCAACTTCTAGCTAGGACAACGATTAATAATTTCAAACAACCGCTCAAAACAGAATTAAAAAAAATTCCCATATTTCGATGGGATCCGAAATATTTTTATCCGAAATTTCTACTCAGGTTAAATATAATTTCAAAATAAAGTTGTATTACGTTAAAATCCAACGAAATATTGTGCGCGCGACAAGTAATGAAATTAAAATTTTCAAATTCCAAAAATAATATATTTTTTAAACTAACTACGTGTTTGGTGCATAGTTACTGCCCAGTTATTATAATTACACCCCATTTATTATTTCTTAAAGTCCATTTTCTTGTTAAGCCTAATGCATACCTCCTAGGAAAGTTTGCATCCCAGCGGGGCGGAGAATAACAAGTTGACCCGGATATTGTGTACAACTGTCGGCCCAGTTGCATTGCTGATGTTGAAAAAAAGGCCTGTGTAGTACAGTACAACCTAACATGGTTACTCAGCCCACATTCAGCGACGCCGGAAAGGCCCAAACAACGCTTCTGTACAACTTTTTGAAGTCACTGAGCTCAATTAATAACTTAAGAAAAAAGTTAGATTACAGTGGAACCTAATTAAAAGTTGTCACGAGCAAATAAATAATTCAACGGGTCCCACTTGTGCATGTGCGTGTGTGTGTGTGTGTGTGTGTGTGTGTGTGTGTGTGTTTGTGTGTGTGAGATATAGAGAGAGACCCATCGGTCGGTGCTCATAAATACATATTGATTGATGCAGGATACAAAAAAGCAATAGTTTTATATAAGGACATGCTTAATAGACAGATGTACTATGTAGTAAATACAGGAAGGCATGTCACATTAACAGGTATAGTGTATAAGCTAAGCAGAATAGCACATGCAGTTTAACCAGATTGGAAGAATTACAATCTAGACATCATATGCAACATGCAATCACGTATCACACTGCCAAGTTAGAGCAAGCACGTGCGATGCTAGTGTAGGGGAAATGCGGTAATCAACTACAGAGCTACGTTCACTATCTTCCTCTAGCCTTGTTGTTTCTTGAGAATCATGTTGGGAGGCTGACGCTGCATTCTTTAAATGAGGAGTAGCCCACTTGGTTGACTGCCTCATCATAAGTGATTGATGAGGGATAGACAAGAACATTAGTTTGATGAAAGAACATGGTTAATACACATATGTACTAGTATGTACCAAAAACAGAAAGGCATGTCATATTCAAAGGTATATTGTGTAAGCTAAGCAGATGTAATTTAACCAAATTGGAAGCAATACAAGCTAGACATCCGGCTAGAGTGGTGAGCATGATCATCTAGGACCTGAGATCCTGGTGGGAGGCGGGCTGCTTCGCCACCATCACGGCTTTTTAGTTGGTTTCCGGGTGATGCATGTCTTTGCTGGGCTTGTCACTGGCCCGTCCAATTCCATGACTAGCTATTTGTCTTCTGGTGCTCACGGGATGGTGGTTTGTAAAAAATATCTTTCCTTATCTTAATAAAGACCGACTTTGGCCTTTAGAATACAAGCTAGACACCATATGGAACATGCCACCACATATGACACCGTGAAGCTAAAGCAAGCACCTGGGATGGTGGTTCATTGCGAGCGAGATCATCAACTCCAGAGCTACGTTTACCGCCTCCATCTGCTGACACTGCACCCTTTATAGCGCTGCAACGTGCCGTGCCTACCCGCGAAGGCTCAACTTCTCTCTTTTCTTTTCTGCTTCTCCCGAGGCACACTCTGAAATACCCTTGCATAAAAACACAACAGTGAGAGTATAGGTGAAGTGTGTGCAGAACTAGTGCACTGTAAAAGTAGCAGATAGCAGGTGGCTGAAAAATAAATGACAGGCGACATATGATAGCTCTACAACATTGCATGCCAAACAAAATTAGATCCTACTCCGTATGATTTTTTAATATATGAGCACAAGAAATGCAGGTACTCCTCCAGCACACCACCACAGGTGGTCATATCAAGATAACAGTCGACCGAAAATAAATAGGCCAGTCGATTTTTTAATGAACTGTCAGATCTATAATGAACGGGCAGATGGCCTTCGTCTACCTCCCGCCAGTCACTGTTCACGATCTTTCTCGAACCGCCAGCGACCACCGGCCCAGAACCCTGCCTCCGCCGCCCCGCCCTCCCCTCGACCTCACACCGCCGCCATGCTTGGCAGCGCCCCAAGGCCATCCCTTTAATCTCGGACGACCTCCAGATCGGGCGCCAGTAGCTCTAGGCCCCACACGCCCCAAATATAAACACTGAGGCGCTGCTTCCCCAGCATGATAGGCGGACTAGCGCCTGTTACGCTGGGGAATGCTTCCGTTAATTGGGAATCAACTGACCAGGAATTGAAATTCAGGGGGCGACGGACCTCTAGCTAAGGTGAAATAGTATCTGAGGAGAAACCTTGTGCATCGCGAGTTACTAGGAACATCTAGTATCAAGAATAAGTGGTCAACTAGTGTCTTCTGTGGGATGAATACCGTGCAAGCAGGTACGTAAGATTTGCACGAATAAGGGAAGAGGAGTACCTTTATCAGTTGCCAGTGTGCTCTCCTCCATATGTCGCCGCGATCTTCTTTTTTCTCCCGGGGGAACCGATGTTTCGGAGAACCGTGGATCCTTGGAAAACCCATGGCCAAATTGTTGACTGTGTTGTCGTGGCCATATATCAGCGGATGGGAAGCAGATCCGAGGCGGTGAAGGACGGTGTACCAGGAACAGCTCCGGTGCGGTGGACGGTGGCGAAGTTGGAGCGGCAGCGGTGAAGCACAGGACGACGTGGTTGAACTGTCTCGGGTACAGACGGCTCGGCCTCGGCTTCAACTACTAGCCGTAGAGGGTGTTGCGGTTGAGGTTGTGGTGGACGACAATCTCGGGGTATCGGCTCCGGCGTGATGGAGGAGGGCGGCGGTTAATGGGTGGGATGGGGTGGCGGACGGAGGACGCCGGGGTTTCGCGGCTGGTGGAGAGGTAGTTTTTGCGCCCACAGAGTACTGAATGGGGAATCGAGACAAGTGGGTGGGGAGGGAGAACCATGTTTGATGCAGGGACGCGCTTGTTTTTGGCTTTTTTGAATAGAAGATGGGACACTCGTGTTTCAAATTTGGGGAAAGTACAAACCTTGCCCCCCTCTTAAGTTTCGGATCTACTGCGGGTTGGGTGTAAGATGGTAATCCAAGGTGTCCCAAATAGTGGGCGGGAGCGATTTCGGCCGCGCGCATGTGTGCTTAGACGCCCATTGTGGATGAATGTTTTTTGGAGGCGGTTGCGTGGCGTCTAGATGAAGCTACAAACCTACCCCGGTTTAGACCTTTGGACGTCGGGCCAGTAGGTTTCACGGGTCGGAGTTATTAGAAAAGTAATTTGCTTGTACTACCAAACATTGGTCTCATGCGGTTTTGGGTGAGTAGAGGCTCTTTCGGTACTTCGTTCGAAATTTTGAAACACAAGCATTCACGTTTAGAGTACACTTGAACTATGAGGATTGACCTAAATAGACAATGTTAAATTTGACCTTGTATGTTTTAAAACCTCATTAAATTATCCGCTTCTTTTTGAAATTTTGACACTTGAAAATCCTATAACTACAATTTTTTTGGAATGGAGGAGCTAAATTCAAATCTATTTTGTACACGACTACATATGCTATTATGTACAAAATCAGAGCAAAGATTGGTGCCCCCATAATTTAGGTATGATTTACAAATGCCATGATATCAAATTCAACTAATTGAATGGACTTCATGTTGAATTTGATTTTTTTAAACCACCTTAAGTTGAAATCAAATGTATGCTAGTTCATAGGTAGCTATTTATAATGTTCCATGTGTTACTTTCGTATGCATAATGTGCTTTACACACAGAACATGAACTATACTCATATTTATATTCGATCGCTAAAGCGATGCATTGTCTGGAGTTCAAAATACTAACTATGTGGATCAATTGTGTCGAATAATAACATACACACGCTCAAATTCAATATAATCTAGATGTCTGATGGGTCAATGAGCGTCCCTTACACGAATTGCAAATATCATGATCCCATCCAAATTTTGTATACAATTTATATCTTTAATCAATGTGTATAGTAGTCTTTTACGTGTAGTTTCACTCTACATCGGTGGTTTCTCACACATGCTCACACACTCTCTCCCGAGGTGTCTTTCTCGCACACGTGCTCTAGATATAACCCTCCCTCCCTCTCGTAACCATTTGTTTTCGCTAACCTTTATCACAAACACTCTTCCTCTCGCAAGCATACACATGCACAATCCCCATCAACCCTTTGTATATACGTAGACCTGCCTACGTCTCTCCTGTAGACACATTATCTTTAGGCATGTCTCTCACGCATTGTCTCACACCTCTCTTCCTAATCGACGAGTATGATTCTAGCAAAGCATTCTGTAGGATGCCCCTTAAAGTTAGGTTGGATGAATAGTAATATTAGAGATAAAGGGTTACCTTAGTCCGAGAACCTAGGGTTACAAATCCTAGCCGGCTTTGTTAGTGGACACAGAGTCCTTCACAATTCTTCTATCTTTGTCTTGTACGACTAGTCATCCATGGGTCTCCCTAAATGCGTCACGGGCCGACCAATGTGGCGCAGGACGGAACCGAACGAAGGGCCTCACCTCAACCTACCGGAACTCGCGCGGTGACACACCCTCTGCCCCCACGTCTCGTTATCTTCTCACACCCACACATACCAACATACACACCACACACAAAAAAAAATTCTCCTGGTGCCTCTATCCCCTCCCCCCTTGCATATACACACTCAAGGGAATCTCTCGTCGTGACATCATATTCGTCTCTCTCTCTGCAGACCACTCTCATTTCTCGTGCTATCTCTCCCACGCCCCCTCCCCCCCCCCCCCGCCGGCCCCTCTATCCATGCCTCTCTCGAATACGTAATACACTAATGCACACATATACCTCTCTAGGCCCTGCCAAATGCATCAACTAGACATTCACACATGTTACATCACTTAACCCATTGATCTAAAAAGCCCTCTCTTCATGATTATTTCGCAACATTCCTTTTGAATAAAGTGTGGCCAAAAAAATATTTTAAAATTTCTACATATATACAACATTACAAAGTTATATGGAGGAGTATGAACGCTAATTTGCATTGCGTGGTGCCCACAATGATATTTATTCCACACTATTACTTTGTATGTTTTCGTAGTATAGATAAAATTAGTCATAATAAAGAGAAGCGAAGAGCATCTCTCTCTCCATCGCATACCCCCCCCCCCCTCTAGGCCCCTTTCACGTACGCACACAAATTATAAAAGTAAGCCCCCAGCACATTAACGCATGTTTCATCTTTCTCTCGCGATATATACAGTGACGATCATTGTATTTGAAGCAAAATCACGATACATACATTGGACTTCAGAATCTGCTCATTACGGTCACCATTTACGTTTTGTGGTTATTATACAGCTACGTGCTCACCGTACAACTCTGTATTTGCTCAAGACACGACTAGTTGACTAGTTAAACGCTCCATACGTGGCACCTCTAGTGTTGCATCAGATTATCTCACTACCATCGGACCCACCTGTCGGCTTCTATCTACTCTACATCTACACTCTTATAAAATACACTCTTATGAATAATACAAAAAACAGAGTTGGTGATGATGGTGTGCCTGTCATCCTGCAATATAGGCTGTCCGATTTATATCTGACGGATGGGAAAAAAAATATGGCAATTTTACAAAAAGGTACCCACACACCTCTCCACATTTGCAAATAAGGCCTTCCCTCGTTCATCCTTTTCTCTCACAAGATAAATTAGTCATACAAATGCATCTTGACGTTACGTGCAACGCACGGGCATGTTGCTAGTAAGAATGAAAACAAACGACAAAAAATTATTGGACGGCGGTTCGAAGTCATGACCGCGGGCACAGCAGACAAGGTGGCTTTGTATTGGTATGTTGAGCCGTCTATTTTAACACACATGAGCTAGTGTGGTGATTATACACACACGCACGCATGCACACGAACTGCATGCACACAACACTCCCATGAACACATGCACCCACGCATGCACGGAACACTCACATGTACACACGCAGCCACGCACGCACGAAACACTCACACGAACACACACACGCATGCATGCACACACTAGTACACCACACGTCCAACACACACTCTCAGGCTCAAGTGCTCAATCTACACGTGCATGCGCACACATCAGGCCCTGACAGACACGTACACAACTAGGTGATTCCCGCGCACGGGTTGGAGTCTTGTCGCGCCAGCGTAAATTTGTGTTTATCTGACCTTTTCCCTATGCGAACAGATAGGTGGGACACACAAGGAAATTGGTCAATTTAACTAGTCAACATGGTGCCCCGCAGACTATTTGGCCGGTCAACAGAGTGCAATCCGATGCTGAACCGTGAGCAACTAACAGTATAATCACCGCAAAACGTATATAGTGACCGTAATTAGCTTATTCTGAAGTTTGGTGACTGTATTACGCTTTTCTCTCTGTAGGCCCTCCAAAACTACATCTCCACACGTTCTCACATGTTACATCTAACAACTCTGCAATACAGCACTACTACTACACTCTAACACAATAGATCATATGTGTTTTTAGTTTTACTAGATATCATATTGTTACTTAATTATTTAGTTTGCATACATTAAAATTGCCTTTGAAATGTATGGCCAGTATCATCTACCGCGCGGGAAAAATCCCGCCCTTTCTTGTTTAATCGGGTTTGTATCAATGGATCGTGCGAAATAGCAAAACTATAGTACTATACATTACAAGTGACTGTTCACTGGGCCGTCGTGTCGTGTACTCCTCCGTCGTAAGAGCGGAGCGCTCGCTTTCATAAATCTTAAAGTCCCTTTCACCGACATGTGGGACATTAAGCTACCGGGTCCACGTGCCATACCGGAATACAGTGCATAGCAGCCGGGGTGAAGCACCCGGTCATGGCGCTGGCGTAGTAATGAGCACTGAGGCGTCAAATCACAAAGCTGCACCTTTCCCGCAGTTAAGTTGGAGGGACGAAGTAATAATGCTAAAAAAAGAAGTTGGAGGGACGAAGCAACCATCATTGCACTCGTTGCTGAATCCGCTTCTCCTTCATCTTCTTCAACTTAACCACGTGTTGCTTCTGCCGTTGTTTTGCCTCATGTGGGACGCAGATCGGCTTGGTAAAGCACTGACACGTGGGACCGCATGTTAGCAAACCGCCAGGACAACATCCCCTAAAAATAAGAAACATCCCCCGCCATCCACACGGCAAAATCACCTCCTTTTTACTAATCTTGATTCTATAATTTTTTAGATCAATATAATTGAGATTTGTATAGATAGCACACAGGAGCAAAACCAAGTGGTAGTGCAGTTAAGGGCATCCACAATGTGTAGCCAAATGTGAAAATAGCTTTTGGCATCGTGGGAACCATTGTGGACGGTGTTGCCAAAGCCAAAAAGATGGAACCGAAGGTCCCTGATTGATTAATTGAAGGAATAGAAAAATGCAACGCCTCTCCTCTTCCTCCCGTGCTTGGACGCATGTATAGTATAGAGCACAGAGTCTACTCCCCTGTCCCTACTATCACAAATCACAAAGCAGTGAGGCATCAAATCACAAAGCACGGACGAACCAACCATCATTTCACTCTTCACTGACTCCGCTTCTTCATCCTCTTCTTTGAGAAACCATCTCACCGCACTAAGCTGGACGGACGACATTATTGTCTACTAGTAGTACTAGTACATTTACGGGTCCTTTGGTTGAACGGACTTCCTGGATGCAAATAAGGCGGTTGCCTCGGCTTGCAGGCGGCACTTGCGAACGACTTACCGTGGTCTCCCTCAATGGTGTTTTCCGTCGAACGCACTTCGCCAAACCACAACGTTCAACATATCATCGACGTCATCGAAATGGGGAAGGAAGTCAAATATAGTTACTACCTCCATTTTTTGTACACAAGGCCAGTATATCAAAATTACAATTTGCAAAAGGCCACTAACACTAATCAGGGCAAAATTGGTGGGGTTTGCCTCGTACTAGCAACAAAGGACATTAATATCCCCTGCATGCAAGCAGAAGTGAGAAGTGCATGGTTCTGCATTAATCAAGCGATGAGGAGAGAGATGGTTATCTCTTTGGGCTTTGGAGAAAATATTACGCATTAATTGACACGTGAAACGAGGATTTGTATCGATTAATCCTGTGAAGGAAAACCCCGCCTTTCTTTTTTAACACTAGTACACCTAGTATGTACGTACTTATCCTGTTTGGGTCTAGGCCTTGCATTGCCATACTTCGCCACACATTTTTGCGAAGCTTGCCTAAAGTTTTCAGTATTAAAAGGAGGTACACTTGCGCACGGCTGTCGCGGTCGCACCGCACCCTCACACGGTCGCTCCTGCACGCCGCGGTCGCACCGCACCCTCACACAGTCGCTCCTGCACGCCGCAAACCCAACCAAGGGAACGCACCCTCACTGACACGTGCTGTCGCATGTGAACAAACCAAACTCAGCCATCCTACCACTGACACATAATTTTCATTCATAGGGTATGTTTATCCAACCGCATGTTGGGGAATATCGGTACGGCCCGTGCGGTGGTCTGTTGGGGAAGAAGAAGAGGTGAGGAAGAAGGGTTAGGAGACATAGGATATTCGTCCAACCGCCTGAAATGGTAGACTGACCCAACTCAGGCGACTTGCAAAACAATATATGTTTTTACACAGCAAAAGATCCATAAAAACAACAACATAAAGAAAAACTATCATTGCTCGCGGAACGAGACAGCCTCGTCGTCTTTGGGTGCCGGCGCGAACCAGCCGTAGCAGCCGACGTGTGTCTCCGCACCGCGGTTGTCCTCGGCCTCCAGCTACTCGTTCACACGGAGCGTGCGGGCGCTCTGCACAGACGAGAGCACTGCCAGGTTCAAGTCGAGGACGTCCGGTTCCGTCTGCAGGAGGGCCTTGATGGCAGCGGCATCAACACGCTCCGCGTCGATTCGAGCCTCCGCTGCCCGGTTCAAGTCCAGGACGTCCGGCTCTACCTGCAGGAGGGCCTCGATGAGAGCGGCATCCGCGCGCTCCACGTCGAGTTGAGCCTCTGCCGCCCGGTTCAAGTCCAGGACGTCTGGTTTCGCCTGCAGGAGGGCCTCGATGGCAGCAGCATCCGCGCGCTCCGCCTCAATTTGAGCCTCCGCCGCCCGGTTCACAGCCACGACATCCTGTTTCGCCTGTAGGAGAGCCTCAATGTGAGCGGCATGCGCGCGCTCCGCGTCGAGTTGATCCTCTGCCTCCCGGTCCTCCTTTAATATCGCCAGGTTGAACGGCTGGTCCGCTTGCACCATGGGGGACTCAGATGCCGGCACGAAGTCGACTTCCATCGTCTCATACCCATCGAGGGCCTTTTGTGTCGCGACCTCCGCCGTGAACATTGGATCGGCTTCCTCCTCCTCGTAGCTTGGCTCCAGAGAACTCGTGGATTGGCCAGCCGCAAAGCGAGCTTGGGAACGGAGGTCTGTCGCGTCGACCGCCGCTGTGATTTCAGCGCGGCGCTCCGGCGTCAGCATCTTGTAGTATGTGATCTTGCGGCGCACCCTGGCTTTCGGGCGAACTAGGGGATGCTGGATGCGGGCTAGGGGATTGAAAGGTGGGGGAATGGGCTGGAGATTAGGTGTTGTTTTAGGGAAGTGGCTGGCGTAGGCTCCTACACAACCTTCTTCTTGTAGACGTTGTTGGGCCTCCAAGTGCAGAGGTTTGTAGGACAGTAGCAAATTTCCCTGAAGTGGATGACCTAAGTCTTATCAATCCATGGGAGGCGTAGGATGAAGATGGTCTCTCTCAAACAACCCTGCAACCAAATAACAAAGAGTCTCTTGTGTCCCCAACACACCCAATACAATGGTAAATTGTATAGGTGCACTAGTTCAGCGAAGAGATAGTGATACAAGTGCAATATGGATAGTAGATAAAGGTATTTGTAATCTGAAAATATAAAAACAGCAAGGTAACTAATGATAAAAGTGAGCGGAAACGGTATTGCAATGCTAGGAAACAAGGCCTAAGGTTCATACTTTCACTAGTGCAAGTTCTCTCATCAATAATAACATAATTGGATCATATAACTATCCCTCAACATGCAACAAAGAGTCACTCCAAAGACACTAATAGCGGAGAACAAACGAAGAGATTATGGTAGGGTACGAAACCACCTCAAAGTTATCCTTTATGCTCGATCTATTCAAGAGTCCGTAGTAAAATAACACAAAGCTATTCTTTCCGTTCAATCTATCATAGAGTTCATACTAGAATAACAACTTAAGACACAAATCAACCAAAACCCTAATGTCACCTAGATACTCCATTGTCACCTCAAGTATCAGTGGGCATGATTATACGATATGCATCACACAATCTCAGATTCATCTATTCAACCAACACAAAGTACTTCAAAGAGTGCGCCAAAGTTTCTACCGGAGAGTCAAGACAAAAACGTGTGCCAACCCCTATGCATAGGTTCATGGGCGGAACCCGCAAGTTGATCACCAAAACATACATCAGGTGGATCACGTGAATATCCCATTGTCACCATAGATAAGCACGACAAGACATACATCAATTGTTCTCAAATCCTTAAAGACTCAATCTGATAAGATAACTTCAAAGGGAAAACTCAATCCATTACAAGAGAGCAGAGGGGGAGAAACATCATAAGATCCAACTATAATAGCAAAGCTCGCGATACATCAAGATCGTGCCATAGAGAGAACACGAGAGAGAGAGAGATCAAACACATAGCTACTGGTACATACCCTCAGCCCCGAGGGTGAACTACTCCCTCCTCGTCATGGAGAGCACCGGGATGATGAAGATGGCCACCGGTGTGCGATCCCCCCCTCTGGCAGGGTGCCGGAACAGGGTCCCGATTGGTTTTTGGTGGCTACAGAGGCTTGCGACGGCGGAACTCCCGATCTATCTTCGTCTTCGATGTTTTTAGGGTATATGGGAATATATTGGTGAAAGAAGTTGGTCGGGGGACGCTCGAGGGGCCCATGAGACAGGGGGGCACGCCCAGTAGGGGGGAGCCCCTCACCCTCATGGCCTCCTCGAAGCTTCCCTGGCTTGTACTCCAAGTTATCTGGATTGCTCCTGTTCCAAAAATAACGCTCCCGAAGGTTTCATTCCGTTTGGACTCCGTTTGATATTCCTTTTTTTTAAACACTGAAATAGGCAAGAAAACAACAATATGGGTTGGGCCTCCGGTTAATAGGTTAGTCCCAAAAATAATATAAAAGTGTATAATAAAGCCCGTAAACTTCCAAAACAGATAATATAAGAGCATGAATGCTTCATAAATTATAGATACGTTGGACACGTATCAGCATCCCCAAGCTTAATTCCTGCTCGTCCTCGAGTAGGTAAATGATAAAAGAAAGAATTTATGAAGTGTGAATGCTAGCAGGTGCATAAGTTTGATCAATGATAATTTCAATCACCTTTTCTAGCATGATTATATGTCATAACAGTAGTTCATCTCATAAAACTTTTCATGATCAAGTAATAAGCTATTCACATGTTAAAGCATAGACTATAAACTTTCTTGAAAACTAACAAACTTCATTGTCAGTCATCAAACAATTACAATTCATCTTATTTTTAGGAAGGGTCTATGTCAGAGCTTTGATTTAGCAAAATCCACATACTCAACTATCATATAGTCTTCTACACTTGCAAACACTCACGCAATACTTATGGTTATGGAGTTTTAATCAGACACTGAGAAAGATAGGGGCTTAGAGTGTTGCCTCCCAATGTATTCACCTTTGGGTGAGGTCAACAATAATAGTTCATGCTAACTTACATCCAATTGGATATATATATCAGGATCTTTCCAGCACGAGGTGCTTGCCAAAGGATAAAATGAAAAAGGGAAATGTGAAGATCACCTTGACTCTTGCATAAAGTGAAAGACATAAAGTAAAAGATAGGCCCTTCGCAGAGGGAAGCAGAGGTTGTCATGCGCTTTTATGGTTCGATGCACAAAATCTTAATGCAAAAGAACGTCACTTTATATTGCCACTTGTATATGGACCTTTATTATGCAGTCTGTCACTTTTATTGCTTCCATAACAAGATCGTATAAAGCTTATTTTCTTCACACTAATAGATCATACATATTTAGAGAGCAATTTTTATTGCATGCACCGATGACAACTTACTTGAAGGATCTTACTCAATCCATAGGTAGGTATGGTGGACTCTCATGGCAAAACTAGTTTAAGGGATATTTGGAAGCACAAGTGCTATCTCTACTTGGTGCAAGGAATTTTGGCTAGCATGAGGAGGAAAGGCAAGCTCAACATGTTTGAATGATGCATGACAATATACTTTAACAGAGATGTGACAAAACATAACCCATTACGTTGTCTTCCTTATCCAACATCAACTCTTTAGCATGTCATACTTAATGAGTGCTCACAATTATAAAAAAAATCCAAGATAGTATATTTATATGTGAAATCTCTCTTCCTTCAATATTCTTTCATGAATTGTTCAAATTACCAATACAATTCTTGCTAACCTTCAATAAATTTACAACCTGTACTTCTTAGATGTCAAGTCATTACTCCCCATGGCATAAGCAAATGAGAGATATATAATTTCAGATTTATGACATTCAACTCATTCAACCATTTACTCATAGGATATAAGTGAAGCACACGAGTAAATGACAAACTACTCCAACAAGATATAAGTGAAGATCAATGAGTAGTTAAATAATTATGTAGCTATGTGAAGACTCTCTAACAGATCTTGGTATTTTATTCAAGCAGCAAGCAAAGCAAAATAAAATGACATTGCAAGGATAGCACGACTCATGTGAAGAATAAAAAACTTAGGCTCAACCGATACTAACCGATAATTGTTGAAGAAGAAAGGTGGGATGCCTACCGGGGCATCCCCAAGCTTGGATGCTTGAGACTTCTTGAAATATTAATTAGGGATGCCTTGGGATCCCCAAGTTTGAGATTTTGTGTATCCTTAATTCCTTTTCTATCACAGCTTCCTAAATCTCAAAAACTTCATCCACAACAAACTCAACAAGAACTCGTGAGATAAGTTAGTATAAACCAATGCAAAAAACTTATCATTTTCTACTGTAACAAATCACAAAAATTATTATTCAGCATTGCATAATAAATGTCTCTGCATATTTAATACTCCTATCCTCAAATAGAATCATTAAACAAGGAAACATATGCAAACAATGCAAACATAACAGCAACAGTGCATTCCATGAACTTTCACCTGCAGAAGAGAATGGTGGGCCCGCATGTTGGAACAATGCAACGTGGCTGTCACCCCAGGAAATAAGCTGACAGTATTCTCAGCTATGGTCACCTTTCTTCAGGTGAAGACATCTGAGCGGATGACCAACAAATCATTCAATGCGATGTTTGCTGCTTTCCGCAAATCTTTCCCAGATGCGTCTGAGCTAACACACACCTATCGTAAAATGAAGAATTTCCTTCGTGCAGTTGGAATTGGAAATGATATGATCCATGTTTGTAAGAATAATTGTGTTTTGTTCCGGAAGGATTATGCCAACTTAAGTGAATGCCCGAAATGCAAATCATCAAGATGGAAAGATGGCGATGCTGTGAAGAGGATTCCCCATAATGTTCTGAGACATTTTCCAATTATACCAAGATTGCAGAGGTTGTTTCATGATGCTGAAACAAGAGAGGATGTATTGTGGCATTCTAGGAACCAGGCGTATAGAGATCAAAATGTAATGAGCCATCCATCTCATTGTAGTGAGTGGAAAAGCTTCAATCATAAACACAAAAAGTTTGCTGCTGACCCGAGAAACATTAGACTTGGCTTAGCTTCAAATGAATTTAACCCATTTGGCCACTGATACGTCTCCGTCGTATCTACTTTTCCAAACACTTTTGCCCTTGATTTGGACTCTAACTTGTATGATTTGAATGGAACTAACCCGGACTGACGTTGCTTTCAGCAGAATTGCCATGATGTTGTTTTATGTGCAGAAAACAAAAGTTCTCGGAATGACTTGAAACTCCACGGAATATCTTATAATAAATAATAAAAAACCCTTGCCAAAGATGAAGACCAGGGGGGCCACACCCTGTCCACGAGGGTGGGGGCGCGCCCCTCCCCCCTGGGCGCGCCCTCCTACCTCGTGGGCCCCCTGGATGCCCTCCGATGCCAACTCCAACTCCATGTATTGGCTTTCGGTGAGAAAAAAAACCAGAGACAAAGTTTAATCTCATTTTACTCTACGGAGCCGCTGCCAAGCCCTAATCTCTCTCAGGAGGGCTGATCTGGAGTCCGTTCGGGGCTCCAGAGAGGGGGATTCGTCGCCGTCGTCATCATCAACCATCCTCCATCACCAATTTCATGATGCTCACCGCCGTGCGTGAGTAATTGCATCGTAGGCTTGCTGGACAGTGATGGGTTGGATGAGATTTATCATGTAATCGAGTTAGTTTTGTTAGGGTTTGATCCCTAGTATCCATTATGTTCTGAGATTGATGTTGCTATGACTTTGCTATGCTTAATGCTTGTCACTAGGGCCCGAGTGTCATCATTTCAGATCTGAACCTATTATGTTTTCATGAATATATGTGTGTTCTTGATCCTATCTTGCAAGTCTATAGTCACCTACTATGTGTTATGATCCAGCAACCCCGAAGTGACAATAATCGGGACCACTCCCGGTGATGACCATAGTTCGAGGACTTCATGAATTCACTATGTGCTAATGTTTTGTTCCGGTTCTCTATTAAAAGGAGGCCTTAATATCCATTAGTTTCCAATAGGACCCCGCTGCCACGGGAGGGTAGGACAAAAGATGTCATGCAAGTTCTTTTCCATAAGCATGTATGACTATTTACGGAATACATGCCTACATTACATTGATGAACTGGAGCTAGTTCTGTGTCACCCTATGTTATGACTGTTACATGATGGACCACATCCGGCATAATTATCCATCATTGAACCGGTGCCGACGAGTTTTCCATATACTGGTTCTCGCTTATTTACTTTTCCGTTGTTACTGTTACAAGCACTACAAAAATACCAAAAACATTACTTTTGTTGCCTTTACTTTTGTTACCGTTACCACCACTATCATATTACTTTGCTACTAAATACTTTGCCGCAGATACTAAGTTTCCAGGTGTGGTTGAATTGAAAACTCAGTTGCTAATACTTGAGAATATTCTTTGGCTCCCCTTGTGTCGAATCAACAAATTTGGGTTGAATACTCTACCCTCGAAACTGTTGCGATCCCCTATACTTGTGGGTTATCAAGACCTTTTTCTGGCGCCGTTGCCGGGGAGCATAGCTCTATTCTTTGAGTCACTTGGGATTTATATCTGCTGGACACTATGAAGAACTTGAAAGACGCTAAGACAACTATTTATCCCTCAACTACGAGGGAAGGTAAGGAACTGCCATCTAGCTCTGCACTTGATTCACCTTCTGTTATAAACAAGCTAGCGACACCTAAACCTGCTTCTGCTATTCGTTCCAATATGTCGCATGTTATTGATGATGCCACTTATGCTATGCATGATACTTATGATGAAACTACTTCTATGCTTGATACTACTGTTCCTCTTGGTGAATTTCTAGATGAACAAATTTCTAAGTCTAGAGAAAGAGAAATTATTGAAACTGAACACGATGATGTTAGTGATGATGAAAATAGGCCTGCTATTCCTGAGGGTTACCTTTTTAATGCTGAATCTACTGAAGCTATTCTTGCTTGCCAGGATAGTCTTGAACGTAATAGGTTGCTAGTTAAATGGAGTAAAGAATCTTTTAGAGGTAGGATGAGACCCGACCCTGCTTTTGCTACTTCACCTATCTATGTTCCTGATCAGGATTATTATGATTTTTCTGTTGATCCAGATATAATTACTTTTTATGGCTATGAATCTGAAACTGTTGTGGCACATCTTCGTAAGTTAGATAGTATAGCTTCCCTGTTTACTAATAATGAGAGATCGTGCTGCCTTTATTAATTCAAAATATTTCCTTTCTCATTAAAGGGTGATGCTAAGATATGGTTCAATTCTCTTGATCCTGGTTGTGTGCAAAGTCCCCAGGATATGGTTTATTACTTCTTTGCTAAATATTTCCCTGCTCATAAGAAACAAGCTGCTTTGAGGGATATATATAATTTTGTGCAAATTGAAGAGTAGAGTCTCCCACAAGCTTGGGGGAGGCTTCTCAAGTTACTTAATGCTTTGCCTGATCATCCTCTTAAGAAACCTGAAATACTTGATATCTTTTATAATGGACTAACTGATGCTTCCAGAGATTCCCTGGATAGTTGTGATGATTCTCTTTTCAGGGAAAGAACACCGGATGAAGCTGAAATTCTATTGAATAATATGTTGAAAAATGAAAATAATTGGGCACCTCCTGAGCCAACTCCCGAGCCAGCTCCTGAGCCAATTACTGAGCCTATTCCTAAACCAACTCCGAAGAAGAGGTGTTCTATTTCGATCCGAAGATATGCAAGAGGCAAAGAAATCTATGAAAGAAAAAGGTATTAAAGGTGAAGATGTTAAGAATTTACCTCCTATTGAAGAAATACATGGTCTTAATTTACCGCTTGTTGAAGAAGTATAAGATCTCAATTACTTATTTAATGAAGAACCTCCCGACATCCCGACACAGGTAGTAAAGGTAAATTCTCTCTACAGATAAGATAAAACTGAAGTCCCTCCTACTAAAATTGCTAGTCAGTGCTTGGATGAGTTTGATGACTTTATGTTTAAGCAAGATGAGTTTAATGCTTATTTTGGTAGACAATTAAAACATGATACCTTTATTATTAAACGCTTGAGTGATTATATGGCTAATATTAGAGGTGAACTTAAACTTGTTAGCAAACATGCTTCTATGGTTACCACTCAAGTAGAACAAGTACTTAAAGCTCAGAAAGAAGTGCTTAATGAAATGAATAGTAAGAAAAATGATTATGTTGTTAGAGTGGCTACTAGAACTGGTAGAATGACTCAGGAACCTTTGTATCCTGAAGGCCACCCTAAGAGAATCGAGCAAGATTCTCAGAGAAATAATATTGATATGCCTAGTTCTTCTAAAAGGAAGAAAAAGAAAATGATAGAATTGTGCAAACTTCTAGTGAACCTATTGCTGAACCACCGATAATCCAAATGATATCTCTATGTCTGATGTCGAAACACAATCAGTGATGAACATGAACCTAGAGATAATGTTAATGATAATGTTCATGTTGAATCTCAACCTAGTAATGATAATGATGTAGAAGTTGAACCTGTTGTTGATCTTGATAACCCACAATCAAAGATCAACGTTATGATAAAAGATATTTTGTTGCTAGGAAACATGGTAAAGAAAGGGAACCATGGGTTCAGAAACCCATGCCTTTTCCTCCAAACCATCCAAGAAAAAGGATGATGAGTATTTTGAGCGCTTTGCTGAAATGATTAGACCCATCTTTTTGCGTATGCGATTAACTGATGTGCTCAAAACAAATCCTTATTCTAAGTATATGAAGGATATTATCACTAATAAAAGAAAGATATCCGAAGCTGAAATTTCCACCATGCTTGCTAATTATACTTTTAAGGGTGGAATACCAAAGAAACTTGGAGATCCCGGAGTACCTACTATACCATGCTCCATTAAGAGAAATTATGTTAAAACTGCTTTATGTGATCTTGGAGCCGGTGTTAGTGTTATGCCTCTCTCTTTATATCGTAGACTTGACTTGAATAAGTTGACACCTACTGAAATATCTTTTGCAAATGGCTGATAAATCAGCTGCTATACCTGTCGGTATTTGTGAGGATGTGCCTGTTGTGGTTTCAAACGTTACTATTTTAAGTGACTTTGTTATTCTTGATATCCCCGAGGATGATAATATGTCTATTATTCTTGGAAGACCTTTCCTTAATACTGCAGGGGCTGTTATTGATTGCAACAAAGGCAATGTAACTTTTCATGTCAATGGCAATGAACACACGGTACACTTTCCGAGGAAACAGCCTCAAGTTTATAGTATCAACTCTATTGGAAAAATTCCATCGATTATATTTGGAGGTTTTGAATTTCCTCTCCCTACTGTCAAGAAAAAGTATGATATACTCATTGTTGGGGATTTTCATATCCCCATTTAGGTAACTTAGTGCTATTCGAAATTTCTCCGGTTCCGTGTTAATTGGAATGAGCTCGTTAACAAGACTTGATCAACCTTGTTAGTGGATTCATTTTGATGATCACGAGATGGACGAAACTAGAAGCACAACCTTCTATACCCTCTTAATATTTTCTGTTATTTAGTAGAAATAAAGTAAAATAGTATTTTTTTTCATCTGTCTCCTGACTTATCCGCTCAATATAAAAATATCCCGGAAATAAAAGTCCTCAGAATGCCATGCCAATTTAATATGATTTTTTCGGGAATATTTAAGAATTTACTGTGCAAAAATCACCGCGGGGGAGCTGCCACCTGGCCACGAGAGTGGAGGGCGCGCCCTACCCCCCTGGCGCGCCCCCTGCCTCGTGGGCCCACGGTGGACCCCCTCCACTTATTCCTGCACCCATCTTCTTCCTCTGTCTCACACAAACACGAAAAACCAACTCAAGCACGAGTTCCAAATTTCCATTGCTGTGATTTTCGATCTCCTTGCTCAAAGCACCTCTCGCAAAACTGCTTGGGGAGATTGTTCCTTGGTATGTGACTCCTCCATTGGTCCAATTAGTTTTTGTTCTAGTGCTTTATTCATTGCAAATTTGTGTTGCATAGGTGATCATGTTCTTGAGCTTGCATGTCAAATTTATATGGTTCCAAGTAGTTCCAATGCTTTATATAGGCTCTAGGCACTTGAAGGAGTTGTTGCTATCAATTTTATTGAATATTGGTTCACTTTTATTTGAAGTTACTAAAAATTTCAGATTGTTTCAGAAATAATGAAGAGATTGATGAGGGGATGATCGAGCCGAAGCTCGAAGGAAAAACAAAAGGAAGAAGAACAGAAGCCCAAATTTAATTTGCCTCGCACCGCGGAGGTCCGGCCGTGTGAATGGCCTTCCGATGACTTCTTGAGGAGAGCCAGGATTTATGAAGACTTCTATTTATTAATTGAGAATGCTGGCCTCACCAACTTCCTCCGCGGCCAACGTCATCAGTATCTCTTACTCACAAATACTTTTGTGCAACATTTCTACTTTTTCCCTAAGAGTTCACCTCCATCGGTAGAATTTCATTTATATGACGTTGTTAAAAGGATGCCATTAGCTGAATTTTGCAAGGTCTGCAAAATACCTTTTGAGGGCACCTTCGATGAACCACACCGTAATGAAGTAGAAGCTTTTATTAACACTATCACAGTGGGAGAAACCAGGAAGGTTTCTGATGCAAGAATCACTAGCATACATTTTCCTGTTTTACGATACTTTGCCTTATTTGCTAGTCGTTGCACGATAGGTCGCGAAACTGTGGAAACCTTAG
Source organism: Aegilops bicornis (assembly GCA_021605145.1). Classification (NCBI taxonomy): domain Eukaryota; kingdom Viridiplantae; phylum Streptophyta; class Magnoliopsida; order Poales; family Poaceae; genus Aegilops; species Aegilops bicornis. The sequence goes on from CM038675.1 coordinate 15,240,049, forward strand.
TATTCCTGATGTTATCATTTTATTCCATGGTTTATATCAAAGTAACTCGGTTAGTGTGGGTGGAATTGTTGCTAGGCGGTTAAGTCTGAACCGTACTAAAGGCCCCATCTTTGGAGGTATTTATGCCTCGCGCCTAGCTGAACATTTTGAAATACTTATTAGGCATGAGGAGGAAGAGGAAACATCGCTGCCTCGTGCTTATTTAGATTATAGGATTATGATAGCGCTTGATTTTCTTGTTAAGAGTCGTTAAGGGGAACTCCAATATAAATTGTACTTTGATAAACATTACCCTGAGATTATTACTTTGCCTGCTCCTTCTTTGTTTAACTTATCTGCAGGTCCTCATATCATTCCGTGGGCGGTCATTCAAGCCTATCGAAATCCTGCACCCGCCCCGGAACTGGAACCACAAGATGAGCCTCCACGACTATCTGTTTATTCTTGGGATCCTGAGGAGGCTGCCAACCAGTGGCAGCCGGAGCCTTCTTCATAACAGTATGACCCCAGCTTCACTTATGGGTATCCGCCAGGCCATCCCCGGCAATAGACCAACTTAGGCCAAAAGCCTAAGCTGGGGGGAGTACGTATTTCCCACCGACATTACATTCATGTTTACACACCCTCATTGCTAGATGTCGGTGTTCATACTCTTTCACCGTAATATCCATGCTAGTTTATTTTCTTTTTCCTGCTTTCTTCTTGTGTGTTTAATAAACCTTAAGAAAAAAAATTAGTTAGTCTACTTTCCTTGCTCTGTAGTAGAATTCAAAAGAAAACCCAAAAATATTTCCCGTTCTTCTTTTGCTTGTTTGGAGCTTTCCGTGTAATTAGTTTTTTATTTCTTCTCCTTTCTTTGGAGGTCGAGAAGACTATATTGAAAATGCTTAGTGGCTCTTATATGCATGATTGTTTATTTTAACGTAGAGCCCATATTACTTGTCTTCTCTCTTGAGTTGAATGCTTGCAGATTCCAGCTTAGCCCAATGCACGTGCACTCTTATTATTATACACTTCGTTCGGTCGCAAGTGAAAGGCAATAATGATGATATATGATGGACTTATTGGGATGAGAAAATCTGGTATGAACTCGACCTCTCTTGTTTTTGTAAATATGATGATTCATCGTTCTTGATTCAGCTATTATGAAGTAAACATATTTGCAATGACATTTAGAGATTATAGTTGCTTGTGCCATGCTTGATTAGCTATGAGTTATAATAGTTTACCTTGCGTACAACATGCTATTAGAATGATTATGATGTGGTATGATGGGATGGTATCCTCCTTTAAATGAATTGAGTGACTAGACTTGGCACATGCTCATGCATGTAGTTGAATCAAATCAACATAGCCTTCATGATATTTATGTTCATGGTGGATTATATCCTACTCAACCTTGTAATCGGTGTAAATTAATTTTGATGCATGTTTACGACTGTTGTCGCTCTCTCAGTTGGTCGCTTCCCAGTCTTTTGCTAGCCTTCACCTGTACTAAGCGGGAATACTTCTTGTGCATCCAAACTCCTTAAACCCCAAAGTTATTCCATATGAGTCCACTATACCTTCCTATATGCGGTATCTACCTGCCGTTCCAAGTAAATTTGTATGTGCCAAACTCCAAACCTTCAAATGAAATTCTGTTTTGTATGCTCGAGCAGCTCATGTGCAACTAGGGCTGCCTATATCTTCCATGCTAGGTGTGTTATTCTCAAGAGGAGTGGACTCCGCTCCTCAATCACGAGAAAGGGCGGTAACGGGATGCCCAGTCCCATGATCCAAAAGATCAAAGCAAATCAAAATAATTAAACAACGCTCCCCACAGGACCCGTTGAATGTTGGAGGCACTTTCGTTGTTTCGAGCAAGCCATGGATTGATGCTTGTGGAGGAGGGGGAGTATAAACCTTTACCATTCTGTTTGGGAACTGCCTATGATGCATGTAGTATGGAAGATACAACCATCTCATAGTTGTTGCGTTGACAGTGAAAGTATGCCGCTCAAAATATAATTTATCTCTATTTCAAAATCGAGCTCTGGCACCTCTATAAATCCCTGCTTCCCTCTGCGAAGGGCCTATCTATTTACTTTTATGTTGAGTCATCACCATTCTTATTAAAAAGCACCCATTTGGAGAAACGCTGTCGTTTGCAATCATTATAATTGGTTTATTTTGGGTATGACTTGACTGGATCTCTTTTACCATGAATTACAATGTTTGGTCAGTCCTTGATCTTTAAAGGTGCTCTGCATTTATGTTTTGCGGTCTCAGAAAGGGCTAGCGAGATACCATTTTGTTATATCATGTTATGATTATTTTGAGAAAGTGTTGTCATCCGAGTTTTGTTATTATGGCTCGCTAGCTGATTATGCTATTGATATGAGTAATTGTGAGACCTACGTGTTATTGTGAGTATGGTTAGTTCATAATAATTGCTGAAACTTGAATGCTGGCTTTTCATATTTACAACAACAAGAGCAAACAGAGTTTGTAAAGTTTTCCTTTTTCTCTTTCAGTTTGTCAACTGAATTGCTTGAGGACAAGCAAGGGTTTAAGCTTATGGAGTTGATACGTCTCCGTCGTATCTACTTTTACAAACACTTTTGCCCTTGTTTTGGACTCTAACTTGTATGATTTGAATGGAACTAACCCGGACTGACGCTGTTTTCAGCATAATTGCCATGATGTTGTTTTATGTGCAGAAAACAAAAGTTCTCGGAATGACCTGAAACTCCACGGAATATCTTATAATAAATAATAAAAAATCCTTGCCAAAGATGAAGACCAGGGGGGCCACACCCTGTCCACGAGGATGGGGGGTGCGCCCCCTACCTCGTGGGCCCCCTGGATGCCCTCCCACGCCAACTCCAACTCCATATATTGGCTTTCGGGGAGAAAAAAACCAGAGAGAAAGTTTCATCGCGTTTTACGATACGGAGCCGCCGCCAAGCCCTAATCTCTCTCGGGAGGGCTGATCTGGAGTCTGTTCGGGGCTCCGGAGAGGGGGATCCGTCGCCGTCGTCATCATCAACCATCCTCCATCACCAATTTCATGATGCTCACCACCGTGCGTGAATAATTGCATCGTAGGCTTGCTGGACGGTGATGGGTTGGATGAGATTTATCATGTAATCGAGTTAGTTTTGTTAGGGTTTGATCCCTAGTATCCATTATGTTCTGAGATTGATGTTGCTATGACTTTGCTATGCATAATGCTTGTCACTAGGGCCCGAGTGTCATCATTTCAGATCTGAACCTATTATGTTTTCATGAATATATGTGTGTTCTTGATCCTATCTTACAAGTCTATAGTCACCTACTATGTGTTATGATCCGGCAACCCCGAAGTGACAATAATCGGGACCACTCCCGGTGATGACCATAGTTCGAGGAGTTCATGAATTCACTATGTGCTAATGTTTTGTTCCGGTTCTCTATTAAAAGGAGGCCTTAATATCCCTTAGTTTCCAATAGGACCCCGCTGCCACGGGAGGGTAGGACAAAAGATGTCATGCAAGTTCTTTTCCATAAGCATGTATGATTATTTACGGAATACATGCCTACATTACATTGATGAACTGGAGCTAGTTCTGTGTCATCCTATGTTATGACTGTTACATGATGAACCACATCCGACATAATTATCCATCATTGAACCGGTGCCTACGAGTTTTCCATATACTGGTTCTCGCTTATTTACTTTTCCGTTGTTACTGTTACAAGCACTACAAAAATACCAAAAACATTACTTTTGTTGCCTTTACTTTTGTTACCGTTACCACCACTATCATATTACTTTGCTACTAAATACTTTGCCGCATGAGATACTAAGTTTCCAGGTGTGGTTGAATTGAAAACTCAGTTGCTAATACTTGAGAATATTCTTTGGCTCCCCTTGTGTCGAATCAACAAATTTGGGTTGAATACTCTACCCTCGAAACTGTTGCGATCCCCTATACTTGTGGGTTATCAAGACCTTTTTCCGCGCCGTTGCGGTGAGCATAGCTCTATTCTTTGAGTCACTTGGGATTTATATCTGCTGGACACTATGAAGAACTTGAAAGACGCTAAGACAACTATTTATCCCTCAACTACGAGGGGAGGTAAGGAACTGCCATCTAGCTCTGCACTTGATTCACCTTCTGTTATAAACAAGCTAGCGACACCTAAACCTGCTTCTGCTATTCGTTCCAATATGTCGCATGTTATTGATGATGCCACTTCTGCTATGCATGATACTTATGATGAAACTACTTCTATGCTTGATACTACTGTTCCTCTTGGTGAATTTCTAGATGAACAAATTTCTAAGTCTAGAGAAAGAGAAATTATTGAAACTGAACACGATGATGTTAGTGATGATGAAAATAGGCCTGCTATTCCTGAGGGTTACCTTTTTAATGCTGAATCTACTGAAGCTATTCTTGCTTGCCAGGATAGTCTTGAACGTAATAGGTTGCTAGTTAAATGGAGTAAAGAATCTTTTAGAGGTAGGATGAGACCCGACCCTGCTTTTGCTACTTCACCTATCTGTGTTCCTGATCAGGATTATTATGATTTTTCTATTGATCCAGATATAATTACTTTTTATGGCTATGAATCTGAAACTGTTGTGGCACATCTTCGTAAGTTAGATAGTATAGCTTCCCTGTTTACTAATAATGAGAGATCGTGCTGCCTTTATTAATTCAAAATATTTCCTTTCTCATTAAAGGGTGATGCTAAGATATGGTTCAATTCTCTTGATCCTGGTTGTGTGCAAAGTCCCCAGGATATGGTTTATTACTTCTTTGCTAAATATTTCCCTGCTCATAAGAAACAAGCTGCTTTGAGGGATATATATAATTTTGTGCAAATTGAAGAGTAGAGTCTCCCACAAGCTTGGGGGAGGCTTCTCAAGTTACTTAATGCTTTGCCTGATCATCCTCTTAAGAAACCTGAAATACTTGATATCTTTTATAATGGACTAACTGATGCTTCCAGAGATTCCCTGGATAGTTGTGATGATTCTCTTTTCAGGAAAGAACACCGGATGAAGCTGAAATTCTATTGAATAATATGTTGAAAAATGAAAATAATTGGGCACCTCCTGAGCCAACTCCCGAGCCAGCTCCTGAGCCAATTACTGAGCCTATTCCTAAACCAACTCCGAAGAAGAGAGGTGTTCTATTTCTCAGTCCCGAAGATATGCAAGAGGCAAAGAAATCTATGAAAGAAAAAGGTATTAAAGGTGAAGATGTTAAGAATTTACCTCCTATTGAAGAAATACATGGTCTTAATTTACCGCTTGTTGAAGAAGTATAAGATCTCAATTACTTATTTAATGAAGAACCTCCCGACATCCCGACCACGGTAGTAAAGGTAAATTCTCTCTGAGATAAGATAAAACTGAAGTCCCTCCTACTAAAATTGCTAGTCGATTGCTTGGATGAGTTTGATGACTTTATGTTTAAGCAAGATGAGTTTAATGCTTATTTTGGTAGACAATTAAAACATGATACCTTTATTATTAAACGCTTGAGTGATTATATGGCTAATATTAGAGGTGAACTTAAACTTGTTAGCAAACATGCTTCTATGGTTACCACTCAAGTAGAACAAGTACTTAAAGCTCGTAAAGAAGTGCTTAATGAAATGAATAGTAAGAAAAATGATTATGCTGTTAGAGTGGCTACTAGAACTAGTAGAATGACTCAGGAACCTTTGTATCCTGAAGGCCACCCTAAGAGAATCGAGCAAGATTCTCAGAGAAATAATATTGATATGCCTAGTTCTTCTAAAAGGAAGAAAAAGAAAAATGATAGAATTGTGCAAACTTCTAGTGAACCTATTGCTGAACCACCTGATAATCCAAATGATATCTCTATGTCTGATGCTGAAACACAATCAGGTGATGAACATGAACCTAGAGATAATGTTAATGATAATGTTCATGTTGAATCTCAACCTAGTAATGATAATGATGTAGAAGTTGAACCTGTTGTTGATCTTGATAACCCACAATCAAAGATCAACGTTATGATAAAAGATATTTTGTTGCTAGGAAACATGGTAAAGAAAGGGAACCATGGGTTCAGAAACCCATGCCTTTTCCTCCGAAACCATCCAAGAAAAAGGATGATGAGTATTTTGAGCGCTTTGCTGAAATGATTAGACCCATCTTTTTGCGTATGCGATTAACTGATGTGCTCAAAACAAATCCTTATTCTAAGTATATGAAGGATATTATCACTAATAAAAGAAAGATATCCGAAGCTGAAATTTCCACCATGCTTGCTAATTATACTTTTAAGGGTGGAATACCAAAGAAACTTGGAGATCCCGGAGTACCTACTATACCATGCTCCATTAAGAGAAATTATGTTAAAACTGCTTTATGTGATCTTGGAGCCGGTGTTAGTGTTATGCCTCTCTCTTTATATCGTAGACTTGACTTGAATAAGTTGACACCTACTGAAATATCTTTGCAAATGGCTGATAAATCAGCTGCTATACCTGTCGGTATTTGTGAGGATGTGCCTGTTGTGGTTTCAAACGTTACTATTTTAAGTGACTTTGTTATTCTTGATATCCCTGAGGATGATAATATGTCTATTATTCTTGGAAGACCTTTCCTTAATACTGCAGGGGCTGTTATTGATTGCAACAAAGGCAATGTAACTTTTCATGTCAATGGCAATGAACACACGGTACACTTTCCGAGGAAACAGCCTCAAGTTTATAGTATCAACTCTATTGGAAAAATTCCATCGATTATATTTGGAGGTTTTGAATTTCCTCTCCTACTGTCAAGAAAAAGTATGATATACTCATTGTTGGGGATTTTCATATCCCCATTTAGGTAACTTAGTGCTATTCAAATTTCTCCGGTTCCGTGTTAATTGAATGAGCTCGTTAACAAGACTTGATCAACCTTGTTAGTGGATTCATTTTGATGATCACGAGATGGACGAAACTAGAAGCACAACCTTCTATACCCTCTTAATATTTTCTGTTATTTAGTAGAAATAAAGTAAAATAGTATTTTTTTCATCTGCTCTCGACTTATCCGCTCAATATAAAATATCCCGGAAATAAAAGTCCTCGTAATGCCATGCCAATTTAATATGATTTTTTCGAATATTTAAGAATTCTTGTGCAAAAATCACCGCGGGGGAGCTGCCACCTGGCCACGAGAGTGGAGGGCGCGCCCTACCCCCCTGGCGCGCCCCCTGCCTCGTGGGCCCACGGTGGACCCCCTCCACTTATTCCTGCACCCATCTTCTTCCTCTGTCTCACACAAACACGAAAAACCAACTCAAGCACGAGTTCCAAATTTCATTGCTGTGATTTTCGATCTCCTTGCTCAAAGCACCTCTCGCAAAACTGCTTGGGGAGATTGTTCCTTGGTATGTGACTCCTCCATTGGTCCAATTAGTTTTTGTTCTAGTGCTTTATTCATTGCAAATTTGTGTTGCATAGGTGATCATGTTCTTGAGCTTGCATGTCAAATTTATATGGTTCCAAGTAGTTCCAATGCTTTATATAGGCTCTAGGCACTTGAAGGAGTTGTTGCTATCAATTTTATTGAATATTGGTTCACTTTTATTTGAAGTTACTAAAAATTTCAGATTGTTTCAGAAATAATGAAGAGATTGATGAGGGGATGATCGAGCCGAAGCTCGAAGGAAAAACAAAAGGAAGAAGAACAGAAGCCCAAATTTAATTTGCCTCGCACCGCGGAGGTCCGGCCGTGTGAATGGCCTTCCGATGACTTCTTGAGGAGAGCCAGGATTTATGAAGACTTCTATTTATTAATTGAGAATGCTGGCCTCACCAACTTCCTCCATGACCAACGCTATCAAGATCTCTTACTCACAAATACTTTTGTGCAACATTTCTACTTTTTCCCTAAGAGTTCACCTCCATCGGTAGAATTTCATTTATATGACGTTGTTAAAAGGATGCCATTAGCTGAATTTTGCAAGGTCTGCAAAATACCTTTTGAGGGCACCTTCGATGAACCACACCGTAATGAAGTAGAAGCTTTTATTAACACTATCACGGTGGGAGAAACCAGGAAGGTTTCTGATGCAAGAATCACTAGCATACATTTTCCTGTTTTACGATACTTTGCCTTATTTGCTAGTCGTTGCCTGATAGGTCGCGGGAACTGTGGAAACCTTAGTATTCCTGATGTTATCATTTTATTCCATGGTTTATATCAAAGTAACTCGGTTAGTGTGGGTGGAATTGTTGCTAGGCGGTTAAGTCTGAACCGTACTAAAGGCCCCATCTTTGAGGTATTTATGCCTCGCGCCTAGCTGAACATTTTGAAATACCTATTAGGCATGAGGAGGAAGAGGAAACATCGCTGCCTCGTGCTTATTTAGATTATAGGATTATGATAGCGCTTGATTTTCTTGTTAAGAGTCGTTAAGGGGAACTCCAATATAAATTGTACTTTGATAAACATTACCACGAGATTATTACTTTGCCTGCTCCTTCTTTGTTTAACTTATCTGCAGGTCCTCATATCATTCCATTGGGCGGTCATTCAAGCCTATCGAAATCCTGCACCCGCCCGGAACTGGAACCACAAGATGAGCCTCCACGACTATCTCTGTTTATTCTTGGGATCCTGAGGAGGCTGCCAACCAGTGGCAGCCGGAGCCTTCTTCATAACAGTATGACCCCAGCTTCACTTATGGGTATCCGCCAGGCCATCCCCGGCAATAGACCAACTTAGGCCAAAAGCCTAAGCTTGGGGGAGTACGTATTTCCCACCGACATTACATTCATGTTTACACACCCTCATTGCTAGATGTCGGTGTTCATACTCTTTCACTGTAATATCCATGCTAGTTTATTTTCTTTTTCCTGCTTTCTTCTTGTGTGTTTAATAAACCTTAAGAAAAAAAAATTAGTTAGTCTACTTTCCTTGCCTGTAGTAGAATTAAAAAGAAAACCCAAAAATATTTCCCGTTCTTCTTTTGCTTGTTTGGAGCTTTCCCGTGTAATTAGTTTTTTATTTCTTCTCCTTTCTTTGGAGGTCGAGAAGACTATATTGAAAATGCTTAGTGGCTCTTATATGCATGATTGTTTATTTTAACGTAGAGCCCATATTACTTGTCTTCTCTCTTGAGTTGAATGCTTGCAGATTCCAGCTTAGCCCAATGCACGTGCACTCTTATTATTATACACTTCGTTCGGTCGTGCAAGTGAAAGGCAATAATGATGATATATGATGGACTTATTGGGATGAGAAAATCTGGTATGAACTCGACCTCTCTTGTTTTTGTAAATATGATGATTCATCGTTCTTGATTCAGCTATTATGAAGTAAACATATTTGCAATGACATTTAGAGATTATAGTTGCTTGTGCCATGCTTGATTAGCTATGAGTTATAATAGTTTACCTTGCGTGCCAACATGCTATTAGAATGATTATGATGTGGTATGATGGGATGGTATCCTCCTTTAAATGAATTGAGTGACTAGACTTGGCACATGCTCATGCATGTAGTTGAATCAAATCAACATAGCCTTCATGATATTTATGTTCATGGTGGATTATATCCTACTCAACCTTGTATTCGGTGTAAATTAATTTTGATGCATGTTTACGACTGTTGTCGCTCTCTCTCGCTTGGTCGCTTCCAGTCTTTTGCTAGCCTTCACTGTACAAAGCGGGAATACTTCTTGTGCATCCAAACTCCTTAAACCCCAAAGTTATTCCATATGAGTCCACTATACCTTCCTATATGCGGTATCTACCTGCCGTTCCAAGTAAATTTGTATGTGCCAAACTCCAAACCTTCAAATGAAATTCTGTTTTGTATGCTCGAGCAGCTCATGTGCAACTAGGGCTGCCTATATCTTCCATGCTAGGTGTGTTATTCTCAAGAGGAGTGGACTCCGCTCCTCATTCACGAGAAAGGGCCGGTAACCGGGATGCCCAGTCCCATGATCCAAAAAGATCAAAGCAAATCAAAATAATTAAACAACGCTCCCCCTGGGACCCGTTGAATGTTGGAGGCACTCGTTGTTTCGAGCAAGCCATGGATTGATGCTTGTGGAGGAGGGGGAGTATAAACCTTTACCATTCTGTTTGGGAACTGCCTATGATGCATGTAGTATGGAAGATACAACCATCTCATAGTTGTTGCGTTGACAGTGAAAGTATGCCGCTCAAAATATAATTTATCTCTATTTCAAAATCGAGCTCTGGCACCTCTATAAATCCCTGCTTCCCTCTGCGAAGGGCCTATCTATTTACTTTTAAGTTGAGTCATCACCCTTCTTATTAAAAAGCACCCGCTGGAGAGCACGCTGTCGTTTGCAATCATTATAATTGGTTTATTTTGGGTATGACTTGACTGGATCTCTTTTACCATGAATTACAATGTTTGGTCAGTCCTTGATCTTTAAAGGTGCTCTGCATTTATGTTTTGCGGTCTCGTAAAGGGCTAGCGAGATACCATTTTGTTATATCATGTTATGATTATTTTGAGAAAGTGTTGTCATCCGAGTTTTGTTATTATGGCTCGCTAGCTGATTATGCTATTGATATGAGTAATTGTGAGACCTACGTGTTATTGTGAGTATGGTTAGTTCATAATAATTGCTGAAACTTGAATGCTGGCTTTTCATATTTACAACAACAAGAGCAAACAGAGTTTGTAAAAGTTTTCCTTTTTCTCTTTCAGTTTGTCAACTGAATTGCTTGAGGACAAGCAAGGGTTTAAGCTTGCGGGAGTTGATACGTCTCCGTCGTATCTACTTTTACAAACACTTTTGCCCTTGTTTTGGACTCTAACTTGTATGATTTGAATGGAACTAACCCGGACCGACGCTGTTTTCAAAGATAATTGCCATGATGTTGTTTTATGTGCGTAAAACAAAAGTTCTCGGAATGACCTGAAACTCCACGGAATATCTTATAATAAATAATAAAAATCCTTGCCAAAGATGAAGACCCGGGGCCACACCGTCCACGAGGATGGGGTGCGCCTACCTCGTGGGCCCCGGGATGCCCTCCCACGCCAACGCCAACTCTATATATTGGGGTTTGGGGGGAAAAAACCCGAGAGAAAGTTTCATAGGGTTTTACGACACGGAGCCGCCGCCAAGCCCTAATCTCTCTCGGGAGGGCTGATCTGAGTCTGTTCGGGCTCGAGAGGGGATCCGTCGCCGTCGTCATCATCAACCATCCTCCATCACCAATTTCATGATGCTCACCACCGTGCGTGAATAATTGCATCGTGAGGCTTGCTGGACGGTGATGGGTTGGATGAGATTTATCATGTAATCGAGTTAGTTTTGTTAGGGTTTGATCCCTAGTATCCATTATGTTCTGAGATTGATGTTGCTATGACTTTGCTATGCATAATGCTTGTCACTAGGGCCCGAGTGTCATCATTTCAGATCTGAACCTATTATGTTTTCATGAATATATGTGTGTTCTTGATCCTATCTTACAAGTCTATAGTCACCTACTATGTGTTATGATCCGGCAACCCCAAGTGACAATAATCGGGACCACTCCGGTGATGACCATAGTTCGAGGAGTTCATGAATTCACTATGTGCTAATGTTTTGTTCGGTTCTCTATTAAAAGGAGGCCTTAATATCCCTTAGTTTCCAATAGGACCCGCTGCCACGGGAGGGTAGGACAAAAGATGTCATGCAAGTTCTTTTCCATAAGCATGTATGATTATTTACGGAATACATGCCTACATTACATTGATGAACTGGAGCTAGTTATGTGTCATCCTATGTTATGACTGTTACATGATGAACCACATCCGACATAATTATCCATCATTGAACCGGTGCCTACGAGTTTTCCATATACTGGTTCTCGCTTATTTACTTTTCCGTTGTTACTGTTACAAGCACTACAAAAATACCAAAAACATTACTTTTGCTGCCTTTACTTTTGTTACCTTTACCACCACTATCATATTACTTTGCTACTAAACACTTTGCCGCAGATACTAAGTTTCCAGTTGTGGTTGAATTGACAACTCAGCTGCTAATACTTGAGAATATTCTTTGGCTCCCCTTGTGTCGAATCAACAAATTTGGGTTGAATACTCTACCCTCGAAAACTGTTGCGATCCCCTATACTTGTGGGTTATCAGCCACCAGAGCACCACATATAGCATGTGGCCAGTGCTTGTTATCCCTTACAACATGCCTCCAAATGTCTGCACCAAAGAATCAAACTAGATGATGGCCTTGCTCATCCCAGGTCGAAAAAGTCCTATAAAGGATTTTTATTTGTTCATGGAGCCTCTTGTGGAGGAACTTCAACAGCTATGGTCGGGTGTTCTCACTCGAGACCTGTATAGCAGCCCACTAGCTGATTTCTTTCTGCGTGTTGTTATAATTTGGTGCATACATGATTACCCGGCTTTCGGCACTATGTCAGGGCGAATGACACATGGTTACAATGCATGTGTGCGCTGTGACGGGAATCCGCTGTCATACGCAATACTTAGCAAGATCTGTTACATTGGACACCGTTGTTTCCTTGCCAAGGACAAGCCACATCCTAGAAAATACCAAAGACATGTGTTCAATGCAAAGCAAGAAAACCGTGATGCGCCAAACAGGCTCCACTACAAAAAAAAGACACATCCGTGACATTTTGGGCTGAACGAATTTTTTTCTGTCATACATATGACACTTCTATGACGATAATTGTGACAAAACCCGGTATCATCATAGATGTGCTGGGCTCCTACTTCTATGACAAAAAATCATGACACAAAATGGGTTTTTCATCCTGGCGGGCCGGAGACGCAGCTGCATGACATTCTTTGGGCCGTCCATGACGGAAAAAACCGTGGTAGATGCGAGGGGGAGGAAAATTTCGGGCAGTTGCCGGTTACGGTCGGAGGTCGGGGGCCGAGCGACGCGCGTTTCTCTCGTACATGTACGCGCGTGTGTGCGAGGCGTTGGCTCTAACTGAACCCGAGCGAGGCCTTGGGCTCTAACTGAACCCGAGCGATTGCAGTGCAGCCTACGCGTTACTGAACCCGAGCGATCGATCGATGGCTGTTAAGTCAACCCGATGGAGCGATTCCTTCGCTACTACTGCTAACTGAAGCCGATCGATTGGATGAACAATGAGCGTTGCAGGGGGGGGGATGAACAGTGAGCGGTGGTGTTGCCTCTGGATGAACAGGACCCCGTGGTGTGGAGGGCTGGATGAACAGTAGAGGGTGGAGGGGTGGCCGTGGAGGGGTGGTTGAACAGGACCCCGTGGTGTGGAGGGCTGGATGTACAATAGACGGTGGAGGGCTGGATGAACAGTAGATGGTGGAGGGTTGGTTGAACAGTAGCCGGTGGAGTAGCGCGCGGTGGAGGCCGGATGAACAGGAGCCCGTGGAGGCTGGAGGAGGTCGACGGTAGCCCGTGGAGGCTGGAGGAGGTCGACGGTGGAGATGAACAGTATCCCTTTGAGTCCCATTTTGCGGTACGCCACACCCCTCCCGATGAACAGGACCCCCGTTTCATTCGTTTTGTGGTACGCCACACCCCTCCCGATGAACAGGACCCCCGTTTTGACCGTAGAGCTCCAACACAAGTCCGTTTCGTCCGTTTTGCGGTACGCCAAACCCCTCCCGATCAACAGGACCCTGACCGTGAGGAGGTCTGCTTTCGTCTGCTTTGGCAGACACCACACCTCCCGATCAACAGGACCCCCATTTCGATCGTGGGAGGTCCGCTTCCTCCGCGTTTTGCGATGCGCCACACCCTCCCGATCAACAGGACCCGTTCGAACGTAGGAGGTCCGTTTCTCCGTTGTGGTACGCCGCACTCGCTTCCATCACCTGTTCCGTCCAAGCCCTCCCGATGAACACGACCACGCATTCCGTTCGACCCAGCCGGTTGGCTCCCCATGAACACGACGACGACGCTGTTTCTCCGTTCGACCCAGCCATGTACGTATGCGCCGAGTAGGCGTTCGAGACCCCTGCCCGTATGTACGTATGTGGTCAGATTTTCTTTCTTGCACCCTCACCGCTGTACTTACGCGTGTACATGCTACGCGGCGCCTCTACATCCATCAAGATATATGTAATGCACACGCTTATGCGGCCATAATGACAACGCTACGTACGCTTCGACCAGGTGGGTCCCGATTGTCAGGCACTTCCTTGCGTTCGAAGATGTAGCTGGTGGGTCCCACCAGTAAGGGGGGCGAATCATTTTTTTGCCCGGATGCACTTCATTGCGTGCGAAGATGTAGCTGGTGGGTCCCAGCAGTCAGGGGGGCGAATTGTTTTTTTTTTGCCCGGACGCACTTCCTTGCGTGCGAAGATGTAGTTGGTGGTTCCCAGCAGTCAGTGGGGCGAATCATTTTGTTTTTTTTGCCCAGACGCACTTCCTTGCGTGCGAAGGTGTAGCTGGTGGGTCCCAGCAGCCAGGGGGAAACATTTTTTTCACGAAATGTGGTGGCCCGTCCGGTGGGTCCCCGTTGTCAGATGGAGGAATAATTATTTTGCGCGTAATAAGGAGGCACTTCCTTACTGCGGCTATGGACCCAGCTGTCAGCCTCTCTACGTACAGTCCACGTCCGATGGAAGCCGTTCCTTGACCACGTTGACCACGCCGCACCGAGAGCACCAGGGCGGTGGACGACGGCGATGCCTAGGAAAGGGACGACGCGGAGCCGGGGAAGACGCAGTAGTGGATGCCCATGCGTAGGGGATTACGAGGGTTCACTGGTTCGCTGCGGTATGAGGCTGCCGTTGCCGCAGAATAACAGGGGGTGTGGGTGAGTAGAGGGATGGCCTGGCCCGCGGTGGGAGTAGTAGGGGGCGGTGAGGCCTCCGCCGCATCGCAGCGGGCCACGGGAGGCAGGAGCACGAGGCACGACCGGCGCTGGTTTGGGCGGCTGTAGCAAGAAGACCAGAGGTTGAAGAAGCACTATGGCCGTTGGAGGTACATCATACGGTCACTGGAGCAAGAATCATGCATATTGACTAAGTTGACAAAGCCCTCCGTCCCCGTCAACTTAGTAGGACCACAAGTCAGCCTGCCACTATACTGGGTCCAAGCTAACAAGGGGAGTATTCATTTTTTTGTGCGTAATAAGGAGGCACTTCCTTGCGTACGAAGATATAGCTGGTGGGTCCGAGCTGTCAAAGCCGGCCGCGGGGAGGAGGGAGCAGGCAGTCCCGCCGGCGCTTGTTTGAGCGGCTGGAGCAGGAAGAGCAGAGATTGAAGAAGCACGACGGCCGTTGGATGGCCATCCAACAGTCACTACTTGTGCGTCAACCTTTTTTTAGGAAAGCCTCAAATCTGTGGAAAACAACATACAAACCATCTACCATTATTTTTAATAATTTACAGCCCATTTGCTAATTCTTAAGGTTTTTTTGGACCCCATATTCTTTTTGTTAGCATTACAGCCCATATTGTGGCCACGGTTAAAAATTTATACGAAATTTTGCATATTTCAAAAGCGGTCCGAACTGTTTTTAATCCCGAAATTTCGACTCACATTCAAACTGATTTTAAAAATAAATGTATATCAATATAAAATCCAACGAATTCTCCATGCATAAAAATTAATGCAATTTAAAATTTCGAAATGAAAAAAAAGATATTTGAAACTAATTGCCGGTTTGATGTGTTTTAAAAATGTACAACACATTTCTCATTACTGATGGGCCATTTTCTTGGCCAGCCGAATGAAAGCTCTCCCTGTCTTGAAAGATTTGCAGCCCAATAGGCCTGACAAAGCGATTTAGTTGGCAAATCACAAAAAAACTGGGTTGTGGCCGTGGACCCAGCTGTCAGCCTCTCCACGTACAGTACTCTTCCGATGGAATGTCGTTGACCACATTGACCACGCCGCGCCGAGAGCACCAGGGAGGTGGACGACGACGAGGCCTAGGAAGGGGACGACGCGGAGCCGGGGACGACGCGTAGCCGGGGAAGACGCGGCAGTGGATGCCCACGCGGAGAGGAGTACGAGGGTCCACTGGTTCGGCTGCGGTGTGAGGCTGCCGTCGCCGCAGGGCCTGGCTAGCGGTGGGAGTAGTAGGGGGCGATGAGGCCTCAACGGCAGCACAGCCGGCCACTGGAGGCAGGAGCAGGCGGTCTCCCCGGTGCTAGTTTGGGCGGCTGGTGCAAGAAGAGCAGCGATTGAAGAAGCAGCAGGACCGTTCGATTCAAATCCAACGGTTACTGCTGCTAGAATCGTTTGTTGACTAAGTTGACAAGCCCTGCGTATGCGTCAACATAGTAGGCCCACAGGTCAGCCTCCCAACCGGTGCGCCCCAGATGTCAGTGGGAGGAATCATTTTTTTCGCTTAATAAGGAGGCAGTTGACTGCGTGCGGCCAGGCCAGCGGAGGGAGTAGGGAAATTTTTGCTGGGGAACGAAATATTCTTAATCCAAAAATAAATAGCCATACTGAAACAAATTTAAAAATAAATTAGTACTGTGTCATGTTAAATCCAATGAAATACGTATAAGATATCAGTGAAGAACAAAATTGAAAAAAAAAACTAATATCCCATTTGCTATAATTTTTTTGGAATTTTCAACCCTTTTGATATTACTTTTAACAGACATTGACCATACTCTTTGGCCAGGACGGAATGCATCCCTCCTCGTCTTGAAAGATTTGCAGCCCAGTAATTCGGAGAAAACAAATAGGCCTAGCTTGGGTATTCTTCAAAAAGAAATACTGGGCTACATATTTTCCCAAAGAACTGGTGCATGAGCATTTAGCTTTATTTATTTATTTACTTATTTATGTTAAGGGACCATGAGCATGTACCTGGGCGGATTCATGTGAGAGCCTCCTTCCGATTAATTATGGGCTTCTCTATTGGGCCTTCATCAGTGGGCTGCATGTTATCAACAAGTGGAAAATGTGTTCCGTACGAAAAATAGTATGAGCTACGTACGACACGGGGCACTAAAGGATCGAACCATGCAACGACTTCCAAAACATTGTGTTTGTCGTTCTAACAAGACATTTATTCAACCAATGTATTTAAATATACTACTGATTGTACATTGAAAACAGCAGCAACAACAACCAGGGCTGGGGTGCAATGTAGCGATAAGCAGGCCAGAAGAGTGAAGACGCAGCTCTCTCTTCCAAACCAAACATCAGCCATCATTACAAAAGGGCTACCAAAAAAGAACAAGTGTATGCATCAAACTAAAAAAAGATCCTACTACAACGCATCTAACTAACTGGCTCAGTTAGACATTACTATT
This sequence comes from Aegilops bicornis, assembly GCA_021605145.1. NCBI lineage: Eukaryota > Viridiplantae > Streptophyta > Magnoliopsida > Poales > Poaceae > Aegilops > Aegilops bicornis. Next base: position 15,257,286 of record CM038675.1, read on the forward strand.
TATTAAGCTGTGGAGATTGGTTGACGGCTTGAACCAGATGGGTGCCTGACAGGGGAAACTCCAGCCAGCAGGTCGAAGTCTGATACTTGCGACCCTCTCTCCTACTTTGGGCTGCAGAGCGTGGCGGCACAAATCAGGGTATGGTGCATGCAGAGACGCATGGTACGCTGTGTACACACAATTTTTCCTGATGAACAAAACCGCGCTACCATCATGATCCTTGCCGTCGGTTATCTCCTGGTTAATCGGATAATTCCGTCCGACAAACAGAGAGCGTGTACCAAGGCTACTTACCAGCCTCCAGTCAAAAATTCCTGAAGGCCCAGAGAAGCTGGGATCCTGCTCAAAGACCTTGCAGTGACTGTGATTGTATTCCGCGAAACAACATGTCCGGTACGTGCGAACGATCATCAATCTTTCACCGTCGTCTGATCGAGCCAGGAACCACCTGCAACTGCCATGCCACTTTTCTTTGAAAGGTTCTGGGATTAGGAAGGGTAGGGACACCAGGCGGCCTACAACATCATATCAAGTTGGAGTCAAATAAAAAAGTGCTCTTGATTTAGTCAATCTTAAGAACAGTAATAACCCACAACTATAGGGGATCGCAACAGTTTTTGAGGGTAGAGTATTCAACTCAAATTTATTGATTCGACACAAGGGGAGCCAAAGAATATTCTCAAGTATTAGCAGCTGAGTTGTCAATTCAACCACACCTGGAAACTTAGCATCTGCAGCAAAGTGTTTAGTAGCAAAGTAATATGATAGTGGTGGTAACGGTAACAGAAGTAAGACAGCAAAAGTAACGTTTTTGGTATTTTTGTAGTGATTGTAACAGTAGCAACGGAAAAGTAAGTAAGCGAGAACCAGTATATGGAAAACTCGTAGGCACCGGATCAGTGATGGATAATTATGTCGGATGTGGTTCGTCATGTAACAGTCATAACATAGGGTGACACAGAACTAGCTCCAGTTCATCAATGTAATGTAGGCATGTATTCCGAATATAGTCATACGTGCTTATGGAAAATAACTTGCATGACATCTTTTGTCCTACCCTCCCGTGGCAGCGGGGTCCTATTGGAAACTAAGGGATATTAAGGCCTCCTTTTAATAGAGAACCGGAACAAAGCATTAGCACATAGTGAATACATGAACTCCTCAAAGTATGGTCATCACCGGGAGTGGTCCCGATTATTGTTACTTCGGGGTTGCCGGATCATAACACATAGTAGGTAACTATAGAATTGCAAGATAGGATCAAGAACTCACATATATTCATGAAAACATAATAGGTTCAGATTTGAAATCATGCCACTCGGGCCCTAGTGATAAGCATTAAGCATAGCAAAGTCATAGCAACATCAATCTCAGAACATAGTGGATACTAGGGATCAACCCCTAACAAAACTGACTCGATTAGATGATAAATCTCATCCAACCCATCACCGTCCAGCAAGCCTACGATGGAATTACTCAGGCATGGCGGTGAGCATCATTAAATTGGTGATGGAGGATGGTTGATGATGACGACGGCGACGAATCCCCCTCTCCGGAGCCCCGAACGGACTCTAGATCAGCCCTCCCGAGAGAGATTAGGGCTTGGCGGCGGCTCTGTATCGTAAAACGTGATGATTTCTTCTCTCTGATTTTTTCTCCCCGAAAGCCAATATATGGAGTTGGAGTTGGTGTCGGAGGGCCACCAGGGGGCCCACGAGGTAGGGGGGCGCGCCCTAGGGGGGGCACGCCCCCCACCCTCGTGGACAGGGTGTGGGCCCCCAGGTCATTCCGAGAACTTTTATTTTCTGCACAAAAAACAACATCACAGCAATTCTGCTGAAAACAGCGTCTGTCCGGGTTAGTTCCATGACGGAGACATGTCAACTCCCCCAAGCTTAAACCCTTGCTTGTCCTCAAGCAATTCAGTTGACAAACTGAAAGAGAAAAATAAAAACTTTTGCAAACTCTGTTTGCTCTTGTTGTTGTAACATGAAAAGCCAGAATTCAAGTTTCAGCAAATATTATGAACTAACCATACTAACAATAACACAAAGGTCTCATAATTACTCATATCAATAGCATAATCAGCTAGCGAGCTATAATAACATAACTCGGATGACAACACTTTGTCAAAATAATCATAACATGATATAACAAAATGGTATCTCGCTAGCCCCTTCTGATACCACAAAACATAAATGCAGAGCACCTTTAAAGATCAAGGACAGACTAAACATGGTAAATCATGGTAGAAGAGATCCAGTCAAGTCATACCCAATATAAACCAATAATAATAAATGCAAACGACAGTGTGCTCTCCAGCGGGTGCTTTTTAATAAGAAGGATGATGACTCAACATAAAAGTAAATAGATAGGCCCTTCGCAGAGGGAAGCAGGGATTTGTAGAGGTGCGAGCTCGGTTTTAAAATAGAGATTGAATAACATTTTGAGCGGCATACTTTTGCTGTCAACGCAACAACTATGAGATGACGATATCCTCCATGCTAAACAAATTATAGGCGGTTCCCAAACAGAATGGTAATGTTTATACTCCCCCTCCTCCACAGGCATCAATCCATGGCTTGCTCGAAACAACGAGTGCCTCCAACATTCAACGGGTCCCAGGGGGAGTTTTGTTAGCAATTATATTGATTTAGTTTGCATAAAGCATGGGACTGGGCATCCCGGTGACCAGCCATTTTCTCGTGAATGAGGAGCGGAGTCCACTCCTCTTGAGAATAACACCTAACATGGAAGATAAGGGCAGCCCGAGTTGAAACATCAGCTACTCGAGCATACAAAACAGAATTTCATTTGAAGGTTTGTAGTTTGGCACATACAAATTTACTTGGAACGGCAGGTAAATACCGCATATAGGTAGGTATAGTGGACTCATATGGAACAACTTTTGGGTTTAAGGAGTTTGGATGCACAAGCAGTATTCCCGCTTAGTACAGTGAAGGCTAGCAAAAGACTGGAAGCGACCAATCGGGAGAGCGACAACAGTAAACATGCATTAAAACTAATTTACACGAATACAAGCATGAGTAGGATATAATCTACCATGAACATAAATATCATGAAGGCTATGTTGATTTGATTCAACTACATGCGTGAACATGTGCCAAGTCTAGTCACTCAATTCATTTAAAGGAGGATACCATCCCATCATACCACATCATAATCATTCTAATAGCATGTTGGCACGCAAGGTAAACCATTATAACTCATAGCTAATCAAGCATGGCACAAGAAACTATAATCTCTAAATGTCATTGCAAATATGTTTACTTCATAATAGCTAACTCAGGAACGATGAATCATCATATTTACAAAAACAAGAGAGGTCGAGTTCATACCAGCTTTTCTCATCCCAATAAGTCCATCATATATCATCATTATTGCCTTTCACTTGCACGACCGAACGATGTGAATAATAGCAAGAGTGCACGTGCATTGGACTAAGCTGGAATCTGCGAGCATTCAGTAAACAGGAGAAGACAAGTAATATGTGCTCTAAGTTAAATAAACAATCATGCATATAAGAGCCACTTCAACAATTTAATCATGGTCTTCTCCTACTGACCCCCAAAGAAAAGAAAAGAAATAAAAACTATTTACACGTGAAAGCTCCCATCAAGCAAAAGAAGAACCGGAAATATTTTTGGGTTCTCTTTTTAGTCACTACAGCAGAGAAATAAACTACTACTAATATTTTTATGTTTTTCTTAAGGTTTATTAAACACACAAAAAGAAAGCAGGAAAAAGAGAATAAACTAGCATGGATATTACAGTGAAAGAGTATAAACTCTGACATCTAGCAATGAGTGTGTGTGAACATGAATGTAATGTCGGTGGGAAATACGTACTCCCCCAAGCTTAGGCTATTGGCCTAAGTTGGTCTATTGCCAGGGATAGCCTGGCGGATACCCGTAGGTGAAGCTGGGGTCATACTGCGATGCAGCGGCTATCGCCTCCTGAGCTGCAGTGTTGCGTCAAGCTGCCTCCGCTCTTCTCTCGTACTCATCTGCTTCCTCTCTGGTAATAATGTATCTTCCTTTTGTCTGAGAATCAAAGAAAGCAGGAGCAGGAAGAGTAATATGGATTACATGCCGTTTGTTAAAGATTAGTCGATACTGGAGAGGTGGTTCAGTCCTCTCAACAAACTGGTGGGAAACCATAGAATCAAAATCAAAATAAGTAGAGGGTAACTCCATATCACCCTCTCAAATGTCTATCTCAAGAAAATTAGCTAAGCGGGTTGCATAAATTCCTCCAAAGAAATCTCCGTTATGTCTATTATGGTGCAACCTGCGAGCTACAATGGCTCCCATATGATAAGATTGGTCTCCTAACATAGCACTTCTGAGAATGCTGAGATCAGGGGCACACATGTGACATGATTTATCCTTAGCATTAATGCTTCTACCTATAAAGAGAGAAAAATAATGTATTGCAGGAAAGTGAATGCTCCCTATAGTGGCTTGTGTTATATCTCTAGATTCCCCCACAGTTATTCTAGCAAGAAAGTCTCTATATTCAGATTTAGGAGGATCCCTGACACTACCCCAAGATGGAAGTTTGCAAGCAAAAGTGAAATCCTCTAAGTCCATGGTATAAGATCTGTCATAAAGGTCAAACATGACTGAAGGAGAATTACGCGAAGATGAAAACTCAAACCTCCTCGCAAATGAACTTGTGAGATCATGATACTGGGGGCATTTGTCAGCTTCAAAGTCCTCAAGACCGGCGTTAGGCAAATATGTGCTAAATTCTTCTTTGATTCCTACTTGATTCATAAAATTTTCCGAAGGCCATTCACAGGGCCTCACAGGTGCGTCTCTTGGTGGTTCCTCCTCAGCATCACGCATTGCAAGCCTGGGACCTTGCTTCCTTGAAGGACCACCTTGGAACATCCTCCTAAACATATTGTTTCCTCTGAAAAATCTCTGAAATTTTTAGTAACTTCAAATAAAAGTGAACCAACTTCAATAAAATTGATAGCAACTACTCCCACAAGTGCTTAGAGCCTATATCAAGCATTAGAACTACTTGGAACCATATAAAGTTAACATGCAAGCTCAAGAACATGGTCATCTATGCAGCATAAATTTGCAATGAATAAAGCGCTAGAACAAAAACTAATTGGACCTATGGAGGAGTCACATACCAAGGAACAATCTCCCCAAGCAGTTTTGCGAGAGGTGCTTTGAGCAAGGAGATCGAAAATCACAGCAACTGGGGCTGGAACTCGCGTTTGAGTTGGTTTTTCGTGTTTATGTGAGGCAGAGGAAGAAGATGGGTGCAGGGATAAGTGGAGGAGGGCCACCATGGGCCCACGAGGCAGGGGGGCATGCCCAGGGGGGTAGGGCGGGCCCTCCACCCTCGTGGCCAGGTGGCAGCTCCCCCCGCGGTAATTTTTGCACTAAAAATCCTCAAATATTCCCGAAAAATCATATTAAATTGGCATGGCATTCTGAGGACTTTTATTTTCGGGATATTTTTATATTGCACGGATAAGTCAGGAGACAGACAGAAAAATACTATTTTACTTTATTTCTACTAAATAACAGAAAATATAAAGAGGGTACAGAAGGTTGTGCTTCTAGTTTCATCCATCTCGTGATCATCAAAATGAACCCACTAACAAGGTTGATCAATTCTTGTTAACAAACTCATTCCGAATAATCACGGAACCAGAGAAATTTCGAATAACACTAAGTTACCAAAAACGGGGATATGAAAATCCCCAACAATAAGAATATCATACTTTTTCTTGACAGTAGGGACAGGAAATTCAAAACCGCCAAATATAATTGATGGAATTTTCCCAATAGAGTTGATACTATAAACTTGAGGTTGTTTCCTCGGAAAGTGCACCGTGTGCTCATTGCCATTAACATGAAAAGTGACATTGCCTTTGTTGCAATCAATAATAGCCCCTGCAGTATTAAGAAAAGGTCTTCCAAGAATAATAGACATACTATCATCCTCGGGAATATCAAGAATAACAAAGTCCGTTAAAATAGTAATGTTTCCAACCACAACAGGCACATCCTCACAAATACCGACAGGTATAGCAGTTGATTTATCAGCCATTTGCAAAGAAATTTCAGTAGGTGTCAACTTATTCAAGTCAAGTCTACGATATAAAGAGAGAGGCATAACACTAACACCGGCTCCAAGATCACATAAAGCAGTTTTAACATAATTTCTCTTAATGGAGCATGGTATAGTAGGTACGCCGGGGTCTCCAAGTTTCATTGGTATTCCACCTTTAAAATTATAATTAGCAAGCATGGTGGAAATTTCAGCTTCAAGTATCTTTCTTTTATTAGTAATAATACACTAGTAGAAAAAGGACCTAATATGAGACACATTAGTGCCGGTTTGGTTTTGAGCCGGCACTAATGTGTCCATTAGTGCCGGTTCCAACGGCTAGCCGGCCGTTCTCATTAGTACCGGTTCGTGGTGAACCTATAGTACCAGTTCATGCCACGAACCGGTACTAAAGAGGGTGGTGGCAGTGTGTTGTCAGTCTGGGGCCCGTCCAGCACCTTTAGTACCGGTTCGTGGCACGAACCGGTACTAAAGGTCGACGTACATAAACCCTTCGTCCCCCCGAGCCACTCTGTTCTTCCCCTTTCCCCTCACTTCCTTTGTTCTTCCGCCTCTCTCCTCGAGCTCCTCACAAATTTTGCCCAAAATTTGTCAAGATTTGAAGGCCCCCATCCATTCAAATGATCACAAAGGTTAGCAACTTTGTCCTTTCAACTCTCATTGCTAGATTAGCTCTTGCAATGCTTTGTATAGTGATTAATTTGGAAGGAATAATTATATTAGCTAGTATTTGATTTATATGCAATTTGAAGTCAAAAATAACACTTAGTTTGCATATGTAGGTGTGGTTTACTTAGTGCCTTCTAAATCTCCGTGTAACCACCGTCGATCGCCCGCACCGTCCCGTCGCCGGCACCACCTTCTGGTGAGGCTCTTGTTCATGAATGTTTTACATTACCAAATTGATGTTTATGTGATTTGGATATATAGTTACTCGTATAATTATCTTACCCGTACGTTGTTTGTTATACATAGTGCCATGGTTTTGATATCCATCCCCGTCGGCCCTCGTCCTTGTTATGATTCGGATGTGGTATATTCTCTTTTAAAACTAGTTGTTGTATTTCGTGTTTATGACAAATTATGCCCATCAAGTTGACATAGATATTTTTATCTAGGAGGTATGTGAACCGGAAATTCCAACCGACCCTATTGTCGAGAGGTTAAATTTAGTTGAAAGAGAAAACGAGTATTTGAAAGAAAAATTGAAAAGAATTAAGGGGGAGAAGATGGAATTGGAGTTGCATGTTGCCGATGTCATCGATGATCACAAGATCAAGATGGAGAAAATGAGGTTGAAGATTAGAAAGATTAGAAAATATGCCATTGATAGTGTGGCTTGGTATCATTATGCTGCTGGATCAATTGTTACCTTAGTTGCGATCTTCATCGCATTTGTTGTTGCATTTAAATTCTTTAGCTAGAGAGTTATTTGTATGTTGCATTTAATTAAGTGTTGTATATGAACTTTATGTATGAACTTTATGTATGAACTTGTATTAATTTGGTCTATTCGGTGTTGTGTAATGAAGATGAGCCGACAATGGATGTATGATGACAGATGCTCTCCGAGTTCATTAATGGCGTGCATACTTTTCTGCTTGCCGCCGAGGCAAACAAGCGGCGGATGGTTTTATGCCTTGTCCATGTGCTGGCTGTAAGAATGGTCACAGTTATTTCCACGCCAAGAACCATTCACGCCCACCTATTTGAGTCCGGTTTCATGCCCCACTATAATGTTTGGACCAAGCACAGAGAAATAGGGGTTATGATGGAAGACAATGAAGAAGAAGAGGAGGACGAAGGCTATCCTGGCCTTGGTTTCCCTGAATACGATGATACAACAATGGGGGAAGAAGCTGAGCCGGCAATGCGAGAAGAAGTGAAGAAGAGGCATCGGATGAGCCCGCCGATGATCTAGGTCGGGCCATTGCCGATGCAAAGTGAAACTGCGCAAGTGATCCGGAGAGGACGGTTGCAGCGCATGTTAGAGGATCTCAAGAAATTGTTGTACCCGAATTGCGGTGACAAAAAAAGTTGGGCACCATACTTGAATTGCTGCAATGGAAGAGAATGGTGTATCTGACAAGGGATTTGGAAAGTTGCTGGTAATGATAAAGAATATGCTTCCAAAGGACAACGAATTGCCCGAGAGTACGTATGAAGCAAAGAAGGCTGTCTTCCCTCTAGGGTTAGAGGTGCAAAAGATACATGCATCCTCTACCACGGTGAGTACGAGGATTTGAATGCTTGCCCGATATGCGGTGGATTGCGTTATAAGATCATTCACAATGACCCTGGTGATGTCGAGGGTGAGCGCCCTAGGAAGAAGATTCCTGCGAAGGTGATGTGGTATGCTCCTATAATACAACGGTTGAAACGTTTGTTCCAAAACAAAGAGCATGCGAAGGCGATGCGGTGGCACGCAGAAGACCATAAGAAAGACGGAAAGTTGAGAGCACCCGCTGACGGTTAGCAGTGGAGAAAAATCGAGAGAAAGTACTAGGAGGAGTTTGCAGGTGACCAAAGGAACGTATGGTTTGGTCTAAGCGCAGATGGCATTAATCCTTTTGGGGAGCAGAGCAGCAACCATAGCACGTGGCCTGTGACTCTATGTTTGTATAACCTTCCTCCTTGGTTGTGCATGAAGCGGAAGTTCATTATGATGCCAGTGCTCACCCAAGGCCCTAAGCAACCCGGCAACGACATTGATGTGTACCTAAGGCCATTAGTTGAAGAACTCTTACAACTGTGGAATGGACCAGTGTACGCGTGGGATGAGCACATGGGGGAAGAATTTGACCTAAAGGCTTTGCTGTTCGTGACCATCAATGATTGGCTTGCTCTCAGTAACCTTTCAGGACAGACAAACAAGGGATACCGCCGATGCACGCACTGATTCGATGATACCGACAGTATATATTTGGATAGTCGTAAGAAGAATGTGTACCTGGGACATCGTCGATTTCTTCCGAGCAGGCATCCCGTAAGAAAGAAAGGCAAACATTTCAAAGGTGAGGCGGATCACCGGACGAAGCCTCGCCACCGTCATCTGCTGATGTACATGATATGGTCAAGGATTTGAAGGTAATCTTTGGAAAAGGGTCTGGCGGACAACCTGTTCCGGCGACGCTGACGGACGCGCACCCACGTGGAAGAAGAAATCTATATTTTGGGACCTGCCATATTGGAAAGACCTAGAGGTCCGCTCCGCAATCAACGTGATGCACGTGACGAAGAATCTTTGCATGACCCTGCTTGGCTTTTTGGGCGGTTATGGGAAGACAAAAGATACACCAGAGGCACGGGAGGACCAGCAACGTATGCACGGAAAAGACGACATACATTAGGGTCAGGCCAGCTACGCTCTTACCAAAGAAGAGAAGGAAATCTTCTTCGAATGCCTGCTCAGCATGAAGGTACCGTCTGGCTTCTCATCGAATATAAAGGGAGTAATAAATATGGCAGAGAAAAGTTCCGTAACCTAAAGTCTCATGACTGCCACGTGATTATGACGCAACTCCTTCCGGTTGCATTGAGGGGGCTTCTACCAGAAAACGTTCGATTGGCCATTGTGAAGCTATGTGCATTCCTCAATGCAATCTCTCAAAAGGTAATCGATCCAGAAATCATACCAAGGTTACAGAATGATTTGGTGCAATGTCTTGTCAGTTTCGAGTTGGTGTTCCCACCATCCTTCTTCAACATCATGACACACGCTCTAGTTCACCTTTGCGAAGAGATTAACGTTTTGGGTCCTGTATTTCTACACAATATGTTCCCTTTGAAAGGTTCATGGGAGTCTTGAAGAAATATGTTCATAACCGTGCTAGGCCAGAAGGAAGCATCTCGAAGGGCCATGAAAATGAGGAGGTCATTGAGTTTTGTATTGACTTTATTCCTGACCTTAAGCCGATTGGTGTTCCTGAATCGCGGCATAAGGGCAGACCGGAAGGAAAAGGCACGCTAGGAGGGCATCAAATAATATGTATGGACGGGCATTCCCTCACTGAAGCACACTACACAGTTCTACAGAATTCCGCCTTGGTGGCTCCGTATATGGAGGAACACAAGAATTTTCTACAGTCCAAACACCCGGAGAAGTCTGACGACTAGATTACACACAAACAAACGAGGACTTTCGCCGGTTGGTTGCAGAAACGTGCCCTGAATGATGGCGATATTCAAAATGACATGTACTCGCTGTCCTAGTTACCATCTTCGAATATAATGACTTTCAAAGGGTACCAGATAAATGGGAATACATTTTACACGATCGCCCAAGATAAGAAGAGCACCAACCAAAACAGTGGTGTCCGCTTTGATGCAACAACCAACACGGGAAAGGAAACATATTATGGTTACATAGAGGACATATGGGAACTTAACTATGGACCAGGTGATTTGAAGGTCCCTCTGTTTCGGTGCAAATGGGTCAATATGACACGAGGCGGGGTAACGGAAGACCCGCAGTACGGAATGACAACAAAGGATCTCAACAATCTTGCGTGATGCAGACGACCCATTCGTCCTAGCCAATGATGTGGCACAGGTTTTTTATGTGAAAGACATGCCTACCAGGCCGAGAAAAAGAAAAGATAAGGAAGCGAATGGATCATACGACGAGCCAAAGCGCCACATAGTTCTTTCAGGAAAAAGAAACATCATGAGAGTGGATGACAAGACAGACATGTCAGAAGATTATGAAAAGTTTGATGAAATTGCTCCATTCACAGTGAATATTGACCCGAGCATCCAGTTAAATGATGAAGATTTTCCCTGGCTACGACGCAAAGGGACACGCGAGAAGAAAAAGTTTCACACCCAAAGATCTGGGATGTGATCGGCTTCACTATCATCACTTTCTTCTATGTTTCACACCCAGGAGGGAATGTCTGTAATAGTTAGGGTAGTTAATTATGTGTTTTGGCATTTGAAACGCGAAGAAATTTTATGTGCAAACAAATTCTTTTTCATGCATTTACTGATTTTTTTCCAGCTAAATGACCCTGAAATTGAAAAGCATTTGAAATGAACTCAGAGAAGGTTGAAAGTTGGCATGGTATCATAATTTCATACAAATAGCATGTGCAAAAAAAGTAGAGAGGGTTACGGCAAAAACTGGATACACTTCGTAGAAAATGGACAATCTTTTTCAAGTACCGGGGTTTCAAGCGAAAACTGAAATGTTACAAAGGCATTTCATTTTTTAAATAACCTAAGCATTACCAAATTGAATATAATGATAAAACACACTAATATTAAACATAAGAAAAAAGAATCACTGAAAAATAAATAAAACAAATAAAAAAGCAAAAAAAATTAAGAAAATAAAAAAAGCCCGCCTACTGGGCCTAAGCGGCCTGCATACGACTAGAAACTCAACCTTTTGTTGGGCCAGGATGCAGGCCCGCAAAGGCCCAGTAGGCCCACATGGCAGCAAAGAATTGGTAGGCCAGTAGGCCTGCTTAGGAGAGGAGCTCGAGGGAGCTACCGCACTGGGTCTTATAAACCAGTGCGGTAGCCCTTCGACTAGCGAGGTGGGACTAAACTTGCCACAAGATCAAGGCCAGACTTTTAGTACCGGTGGTGGCTCCAACCGGTACTAAAGACTGCTTTAGTACCGGTTGGAGCCACCACCCGGTACTAAAGGGGTGCGCTTCCGCCCCTTGGCCTGGTTAAAACAGACCTTTAGTACGGTTGGTGGCTCCAACCGTACTAAAGGTCCATCCTATATATACAACACTTGAAAAAAATTCAGTTTCCCTCTGTTCTTCCCTCTGTTTCCTCCCTCCGTCGCGCCGCCCTGCCCCGATCGTCGCAGCCCCTCGCCTCACCGACCCGGCCGTCCCGCCCTCGTCACGCCCGTCGACGTCACCGCCTGCCGTCCCGTCCCCGTCGTCCCTGCCGCCACGCCCGCCCGCCCGTCGTCGCCGCTTCTTCCTGTCGCCCGTCGTCGCCGCCCGTCCGTCAGCCTTCGCCGCCCGTCGTCGCCTCGCCGATGAGCTCGCCCCGGCCGCCAATGTCCACACACACACACACAGTAGTACACACACACATACACACACACACACACACACACACACACACACACACACACACTACACACACACACTACACACATTAGTTTGTTTGTTATAAATTTTTCTATTTTTTAGTTATAGAAATGTTAGAAATTATTCTGTTTTTTAGTTATATAAATAGTAGAAATGTTATAAATGTTTTCTGTTTTTTAGTTATAGAAATATTTATAGAAATGTTAGCAATTTTTCTGTTTTTTAGTTATATAAATATTAGAATTGTTATGGAAATGTTAGTTATATAATCAGGAAATTTTAGAATTAGTTTTAGTTAGATGAATTAGATTAATGTCAAATTGTTAGAATTTGCATATATATAGAATTTTAGTTATCACAATCCAATCATTTAAAAATGTTACTTTTTGCGGGCATATAGTATTTGTTCTCGACGATATGCCGGCCCGCATGCTTCGCCGTCGACCCGTTCGCGGCGGCGTCATGCTTCAGGGGACCCATGTTCGGGCTGGCTCCGCCGGGCACCGGGAGGTGCTACTGGAGGCGCGCCGCTTAGTGAGGAACCCGACCTCGGGTCCCGTCGTCGACCCTGATCTTCTTTGGTGGCGTTCGCGTGGGCCACATTCGGTGCAGAGGCAGCCGGCCCCGCCGGAGGTGGTGCGTCGCCGTGTCAGGGAGGAAGATGAGCACGTCCATCGCTACATGGCTGCTATGGACGACGTCAGGTTCTCCACTACTTGGCGGGTTCTTTGGGCAGATGACCGGAGATATGATCCTGTGATGGTTCCTTCTCTTTGGGTGTGCACCGCCCGCGCCCCAGGAACCGCGAGTGGCACCCTAGATTCTTCTGTAGTACTCGATCTTTATTAGGTACCTAGCCAGTGATGTATTCGATATATAGTATTCGAGACGATGTATTCGAGATTATATATATTAAGACGATGATGTATTCAAGATTATATATTCGAGAGGATGTATTCGAGATTCAGATTTTCCTTATTGATTAATTGCATCCATGCATTGTAATTTGAATACTAAATTGTTTTATATTTCTTCTGTATTATTAGTAAAGTAAAATCTATGGCGGACAATACCGGCAGAGAGAGAAAAGAGGAATTGTTCAACATCATACGCAGCCCTCACAGGCTAGATGATCTGAATGAAGCAGATGACGGCTCCCAATATCTGAACAATACTGGAGAGGGTGACGAAAAGATATTCGATCTCGACGACCGAGCTGATGAAGTCATGAACTATGATTATGATGCCACAGACAATGTTACTGATGACACAGACAATGCTGATCTTCAAATAACAATGACTTCCGGCGAGGTATATATTTATATAAGCATGCATCCTGGTGATCATCACATGTTTTTTTTTATTGAAGATACATTAACGAATCGATCTTTCTTCTTTCAGCCCTCCGGATCGAGCAAATCTGCTTCTACAGACAGCAAGACAAAGCGAGGCCCGGGCAGATTATTGAAGGATGGTGTAAAGTACCACATCGAATCCACCAAACTTAGTGGCGAACCCCTCACGCCTAAGAACGTTGCGGGCAAGTGGACTCGTCAGTGCGGAGTTCTTGTGAAGGACAAGCTCCCGATCTCCATTCAAGAATGGAAACAGCCAAAGACTAAATGTCCAGGTGTTACTTGGGTCGATGGCAGAGCCAAAGAAGACCTGGTGAAATCTCTGATGGAACATTTCACCCTACCATATCATCTTATATCTCTTATTTACTAATTGGAGGCACTATTCATGATCTCTCATTAATCCACATCGTCAAATTTAATTAAACCGTTAGATTGTAAAATTGACGTACAAGATAGAAGGAAAAGTTAACGTAACATAGATGGTTTAGTCCTATAGAAAACGCACGTAACACGTCCAATGTTAGTTAACCCAAAGAAGGAAAGGCTCACGTCAAGAAAAAAAAAAGGAAATGCTCACGTGAAAAGAAAACAAGAAAAGCCTCCACGTATTGCCCCAAAATTTGGAAGGGGATTCCTCAAAAAAAAAAGGAAAGGGAAACCCTCACGTGAATAGAAAAGAAGGAAAGCCTCCACCCATTGCCACAAAATTAGGAAGGAAAGCCTCCGCCTCCACTTTAAAAAAAAAACGGAAGTCTCCTATCCCAGCGTATTCAAGTCCTGCATCAATCGGTCTCTCTACGTTCTACTCAGGAAAAACATAATAGCGTAGATTCCTCCAAGATTTGACGTACAAGGTTCTTTTTGGCCAATTTCCTCCAGTTCAATCAGCCAGTGCATGGTGCAGAAGCAGCATGTGCGTATAGCATCTCTGGCGCATCATATAGGTATGCGATTTCATGGCTCCATAGCACGAAGCAACAATGGCAGATTTGGCGGCCATCCTTCATGGTGTTGGCTGAAACTCTCCGCTCAATTTCAAAACAAGTTTCACTCATTTGATCTAAGGTAAGAAACGTGATATTTTCTTTCCGGTCGGATCCATCTGCAGATTCATTCTCGAAAACTTCAGATCATAAACTCATTTAGGGACGACCACGGAATTGAACTACAGGGGTGTTGGTCGTCCAAGACTGATTTGATTCAGATTGTGGTTTGATGCAATAATCAAAATTATTTATATACGTGCCATTCTTCCACACAAGGCTGGGTGAATATATTCTGCAGCTATGTATAACCCTCCTCCACTGTCTTGGTAGCAGATGTAAAGTCTAGATAACTGTCCTCCACGTTGGGCAGCAACATTAGGATGCCATCACGTCCTAAAGTCTTTGTGTGGTCGGAGTAGATCACAGTTGTCGTCTCTGGCTATGGCCAATGTGGCAGATACAAGCCTTTATAATCTGCATACTCTGTGTGTTAAGCTCAAGTATAGTTGTCTCTTACAAATATACATTGTTAATCTCCCTTTTCCTCTGTCTGAAATCAAGGAAAATGTTCTTACGGAGAATAGTAGATCCCAATATGAGATATCTTTTAGTCCGTGTTTATCTTCGACTGGCTGGCAAGCCGCTTGCTCACAACAGTCGAATACCAGATCCGCGTACTGTCTACTCCATGGCATCTTCAACCCTGTGTGCCGCCTCTCATCAATTCACTCAACATGCTCAACATTCCATTGTTAGATCTCCTAGAATAATTTTAGAAATTTTTGTTTCCGATGTATATTATCCACTCTTGCAAGGATTGAATCAAGATACAACTATTTCGCTTAATTACTTATTTATGCACTATGCCTCGGTAGTAATTAAAAATTCTAAATTTCTGTACACGTGTTATTTTCACAGTAGTAGGCACGTCAGTAATTATTAAATTGAGGCATTATGTTCTCTTATCTGATGCACATTAGTTATTTTGATGAGAAGCTGATGCAAAATCGATGGTAAACCATCTGCAGACCCTCTAAAGTTGCAGTATGTTTTCTAGAGTTTGTGATAAGTTACTTCTATGTGAATTGAGAAAGAAAGAGATGAGAATTTACTATAGTAGAATATTTGTTCTTTTATTAGGGGAAAGCAAGCTTGAGAAGCGAGCTGCCTAACTTCCTATCTATTAGATTGGATGGCAAAATTGCAACATGGAACACTCAGCCATGCATTGATTAATAGTTTTCTTTGGGATTGCCCATTCCTGTAGGCTTTTGATTTGAGGTTAAGAAAACTCGCACTGCTTCGGTCTACAGGTGCTTGCTTCTATTGTTTAATCCATCAGGCACTTCCATGGATTAATATATCAGGCGTGTATGCAAAATACATCTATGGAATATGATCTTTGCATAAATCATTGGTTTACCACTTATGAGTTCAGTTGGTTTGATCTCATCAGGAAAATTACTTCCCAGCAACTCTTTATGAGTCCTCCTAGACATTGGCCTCCATGATTTAAGTATATTATTTAATGTAATTAAATTCTTCTCACAATATAAAAAATTGATATCCCTTAAAATCAACGTGTCTTTTGTAGCACATACGGTGGGCAATCGGCTTCTGTCACGGCATACTGCTCGAGCTTGCAAAAGGGAGTGGAGCAGCGAGACGAGGACGATGCAGGATGTAATCACACTTCCATGCGGTCAGGCCGTGGACATTCATGCTGAAGTCCTGTTTTAAATCTAACATATGTTTTTTGTACTATGTCTATGTTAATCTCATCTACACTCCAGGTAAAAACAAGATCTTATATGCACAACTATAATAATAATAATAATAGGCCAGTATAAGGATAAAAAGTATCCTTCTGTTTCTAAGAAAATGAACGTTTACTTGATATACTAATTTTCCGCGATGTGAGATGTAAGGAAGCATGATCAAATCAACATTACAAATATGTATTTTTAAGTTTTGGCTACAAACATGCATATTTGCATGTCCAAGATGGTGTGATGTTTATATGTTATCACTCATTGAAAATCAAACTACATGTATGATCAATGAACTTGAAATTTGTACAGCTCCACTTTCATGTCTACATCTTTTAATTCTTATATGTCTTGGTTTGATATTTTATATGGGCTTGGCCTGACAATCTTCGTAAATATGACTCCGATTACCTTCTGTTGGTCTATGGGGAACATCATAGTCATAGAAAGTAACTTCAGGAATATACATCAACACAAAATCTATCTATTGAGGTTAGTTGTGTGATTTGATTACTTTAACTTTATGGTGGACTATTCGGTGATATTCAAAATTTAACTTTCACGTCAAAAAAATCCATCATCCATGGAAAATTGGAGTGTGAAACCACATCAAATAAAAATAATAATTATGGATCATGTTTTGTGTTTACTGTTTCATGACTAAAAAGTGTATCTACGAAAATATACAATAGTGATAAAAATATAGAGAAATATCTAGCCCGTGCAGGTGCACGGGTTAACGACTAGTATATTTACTAATTGAAGGCACCATAAGAGGCTCTACAGTAATCCACATCATCAAAATTAAATTAGCCATTGGATATTAAATTTGATGGTCAAGATCTAACACCATGTACGTACTTGAATAAGATTAATTCAACACGTACAAAAAGAAGTTTTGAACCCACACGTTGAAGTTAGTTGATGAAAGGAAAAAAAGCCCACGTCTGTGATTTGAAAACACAAAACAGAAAACATGTCTTCTTTCTTTTAAATTTGGTGGTCAAGATCAATTAGAAAATGCTGCCTCATTAATCTGTCCCTAATAATAAAGCACGGATTGACTCCGTGGATTCACCGTCACAATACGCTTCTTCCCGTGAATTTATGCTTTCAATTTTTTTCACCTAAATTATTTTTTACATCCGAGATGATACTATTAATGTGAAAACCCACCGTTGCAATCCTTAATAAGTCTGAAAAACGATTCATCTTGTAATCGCCAAAAAAACACGCATCATCCCCAACCCACAATCACCGGCCCCAAGACGAACGCGCCGCCACCCTTTGCCTTCGCCCCCACTGCCGCCCGCGTCGCCGCCCTTTGCGTCCGCCCCCACTGCCGGTCCGTGCCGCCGTCCTTTGCCTCCGCCACCACCGCCGGTCCGCCGCCGCACTTTGCCTCCGCCACCATCGTCGTTCGTGCCACCGCACTTTGCCTCCGCCCCTACTGCCGTCCACACCGCCGACCTTTGCCTCTGCCACCACCGTCGTTCGTGCCGCCGCACTTTGCCCTCGCCGCTGCCCTTTGCCTCCGCCACCACCGCCGTCCGCGCCGCCGCCTCCATAGCCGTCCACGCCGCCGCCCGCATAGCCGTCCAAACCGCTCTCAGCTGTCGCCGGGGACGAATCAAACTTAGCCCACCGGTACTTAATCTGCCCTGTCTTGGCTTCATGGCGGCGGCGGAACTCCCGTCTCAATCTTGCCACACTGTGATACATGGCCTGAGAGGGCACCGGGCGATTGGCGCCGGGGGCTCATGATCCTGTGCCGCGAGCCTCTCCCTAGAATTCCTCGACCCACCCTGTCTCGATCCCAGAATGCGCTCTGATTCCGAGGAACCCAACGGGAAGGGAAGCCTGTGTGTGCTCGCTGAGACGGACAGATGTAGACTACACAGCTCGCCGGGGAAGAGCCAATGTTGTTGCACATCGTTGCCGGGTACGGCTCAGGCTGGACGTAGCGAGCGGTCTTTCTGGCCCGCTCGTGGCCCGTTCGGTCTTGGCCCGCTCGGTCCCGGCCCGCTACAGAAAATGGTCGGTCCGGTCTGCCAAATTCGGCCCGAAAAAATCTCGGTCCGGTCCGGTCTTTAACCGGTCCGGCCGAGCGGACCGAGAAAACACGATCACCGCCGTCACCGTTCCTCGTCATCGCGGCCACCGGCAGCCCCAGGATGAACCACCGTATCGCCGAGCTTCCTCTCTCCTTCCTTCCTCTCCTCCCCTTCCGCCGTAGCCTCTTGCCGCCGCTCGCCATCGCTGTCGCGCGTGCTCTGCCGCCGATCTCGTGTTCTCAACCATGGTGTCGACCCAACCGTAGCAGCAATTCCTGCCATGTAGTGGAATTTGTTGCCATGGCAGCGCTTTTCGTGGTGCAGACGAAGTGCCATGGCAGCCGTTTCCGCGCATCACGCACGCAGTCAAGTCGGATCGTGGGAGAAACGGTCTGTCATGATTTTCGTATCATGGGAGCAATACTCGGTCATGATTTTCACGTCCAACAAATTAGGAGAGTACTTGTTTTGGAAGGCGAATATTATGGCATTGCATGAAAAACTAATACCGACCTCTTCCTATAATCACGCGCCATCAATCCCACGCTGCCGTTTCCTATTGAGAATCGAACAGAAAATAGAAAGTACAAGAGAAAAAGGATTTGATCCGAAAATCACGGCGCGATTTGACGATCAACACCACGTCCAATTTGATCCGCTAATAACGGCATCTTCCTCACAGAGAAAATCGTGGGCTCATGCAGGCGCTCCATTACTTGCATGCAATAGATAAACTGCTAAGGAAGAAGCATCAAGGCACAGAGAAAATAATGGCTAACAGCCGCGCCGCCCAGTGCAGTTCGCATAGCACGTCGCCCACCTCACCGGCGGCGCTCGCCCACCTCGCCTCAGTACCTGCGTACGTCGTCCACCTTGCCGTTGCACCTGTCCAAGTCGTCGCCGGAAGTGGCTGGCCGGTCCGCTCGGTCCGGCCCGGGCTTTGCCGCCGTCGGTCCGGTCCTTAAAAACAGGCCCGCTAGGCTGGTCGGTCCGGTCCGGTCCGGACCGCCGGCGGCCGGTCCAAATGGTGGCTCGGTCAGGGACCGGACCGGCCCGGACCGTGTCCACCCTGAGGTACGTCTGCGTGACGGGCGTGCACGTGCTGCTTGAGCTGGGCGCACATGCAGAGGAACCAGATGAGAAGGGAAGCTACTTGAGCTGGTGTAGGAGGTATTGGTGGTGCGCTCAAAGAAATTCGTTCTCCACCGGCTGGGCGCACATGTACTGGAAGCAGGTCGACTGATTCTTTAGAGCTAGGAGGAGGAGAGGTCATGGCAATAGGGTGATCATCAATTGCCATCCACTAAAGACGTCATTGTTGTTACTCCCTCCGTCCATAATATAAAAATGTTTTTGGCACTATACTAATGTAAAATACTCTTATATTATTGGACGAAGGGAGTAGTTTGTACTAGCAAGAGCTGAAGCCCTTCGCCTCCAGGTCGGCCATCCTCAAGACCTTGGACGCTAGAGGCTCTGATCCGGTCATCGTCTGTGACGACAAGATCAACCACCTCGTCTGCGGCTGAAAAGCTGATTCTCTTCATAGACGAGATGGACATATTCGAGGCGGCACAGGGGAGCCGCAAACATTCACCCGTGGTCGTATCTGTTGCATAGGCGTCTGGCTACCACACCTGAAGATTTACGCAAATACATGCAGAAGGCTGATAAGTGACGCGCCACATCGTATAACTGAATTGCAAGAAGACCGAAGCGACGGTAGCAACACATGATATTAATTCATTAGGTATGTCTCTCTTTTTTTCTGCAGGGATTTGGTATGTCTTATTTATATCCTTTTAGCATGACTAGAGCTAGCTTGAGAAGAGAAGTTGGTGCGCGTTACTTAACTCCATTGTAAGGTAATTGCTTCATTTTACTATTTGTTTTAGTTTATAAATATTCTTGAGATGAAATGTGAGGTTATCTTTTACAAATATACATGATTCGTAGATGTTATGGATGAGCCAAGTGTGAAAACTTGGTCACTCCTAAACATTAAAACCATGCATTACCACATGATGGGTTAAAGTAAAGAATTAACACTACAATTGTAGGGTGGATTAAAATTTCACAATCCGATTCTATTTTTGAGAGTAAATAATAATAATATAGGAATTTACATGTAGTCTAATGATGGCCGTAACAACTACTGAAGAGGAGATTAAAAGATGGAAGATGAAAGGAAGAGATGATACTGCAGGCAATCTGTTTGGCAAAATTATGCAAATTTTCTTTATGTAAAGATGTTTTTGATAATTGTTTTCAGATTAAAGAAGAATGTACCAGCAGTGCAGAACATATTTCCTTCAAATGTTAAAACTAGCAAAGCTGCAGGAGTCATTTGAGCTGGTCATCTTCATAAACCTTGTATTTTATTAATACCGAAAACATGTTAGAAACTTATGGACTCGCAATTCCTGAGTTGTTGTGTAGTATGGCGCGGTGTAAATATATATATTTGTCTGCTCTCTTATGTCACCTTTAGTTGTGCGGACCATACTTATGTGACATTGTTTGTAAAATCTGGATTGGAATAGTATCTTTATATTTATTTCTAGAAACATTAATCATTGTATTCTTTACCTTTTTCTGGAGAATAAATTAGCATATGTCATATTACTAATTTGTAAAGTGAACTATTGTAGGAAATATGGCTGCAGATCTGAAGCAAAACATGAAGTTTTGTTAGTGAGGTAATTGTTCCGTTATTTGGTATATGATTAGGTGATTTCATTAGTACTACAATGAAACTGCTCATGATTGTTCGCCATGCTGCCTCTTACATTGCCTATCTAGGCGAATGTCAAAATTGCTTGAAAGTTGTACAATGTTGACACTTCTGTTTGCTTTGTCAGTATTCACTCACAAATGAAATGGTGTTGCAGGTGCGGGTAATCATGTAAATACAGAAAACGAGGATAACTAGATGAATGCCTGAATGAATAAGATGGCAAAATATGAAACAATACCTACTGCCAAATGAGTCATGTTCCACTGAGCAGGTTTTTTTTTGCAGAAAAGATCATTTTCATGATTAAGACTGAATGGCATCTAAGATGCTAATCTGTGCCTTTGCTCGCTAATCTGTCCAGGTAGTTTGTCTTTTTTGCCTTTTACATGGTCAAATTTGCGTGCCTAAGAATTCTCAAATTGCTACATTGGGCTTTTCATCATAAATTATAAATTTTGATTCTATTCAACCATACCGAGAAAAGAAGATATTCCCCTTTTATTTGGCATGAAAGGAAACTTATGTGAGTCTTTATCAAATTGTGACTGTAACTTTGTGGTTTGAAATTCAAGTTGTGTTTATTAACTTCAGTTAGATGCAAGTCATGTTTTTTCGATAAAAGGGATCACCCGGCCCCCATTTTCAGTACAAAACTGGAGTATGAGATACATCAACACCATCCATTAGACTACTCAGCAAAGAGGCATCAGTGCATCAGGAGAAGCAGAGTCCTACACCACTAGACATCTAACCATATCTAAAGTATGCCAAATAGCTACCTACAGGAATGAGATTTGAGTCACGTGGCTCGTTGAAAGATGTGCTTCCATTGGGCATGCTATTCTTGAAATTTTGCTACGCATTTAAAAAAATATATGTAGTACACCAAGATTTTTTTTCTTGCTTTATCACATAAATGGTTTTATGAATGTTTATGTTAAAGTAAGAGTGTATTGCCGTGGAAGAGCAGCATAGGTGCATCATAAGAAATGGTATGACGTAAATTGCCTTCAAATAATGGTTTTCTACGTAGCAAAGTATGGGGTGTTGTGCTTTCAAATGCACGTCAATTTTGTTTCCCGTTGCAACGCACGGGCATATGTCCTAGTTAATAACAAAATAAACAGAACGTACACGAATAGGGCAGTCCCACATGTACAAAAAAAATCCCCAAGGCCACGTCTATGTTTTTATAGAAAGAGGCCACGTCTACGTTCTTCAGAATAATATAAAAACAGCATGACTTCTTTCCTTAAAGAAACATGCAAGTCATAATTCTTGAAACCCCACGTTCGAAAAGTGCCCACATCTCAAACCGCAAAACCAAAATCAAGGCACGTACATAAAAAGAGACCTCAAGCCTCACGTCCAAGAAAAGGGAGTCTATGTATGCTTTTAAAAAAAGACATGTAGCCTCCTCTCAGCAGCTTTCTTTAGAGTATTTCAAGCAAAAGAAATAACAATCTGCAGTCTCCTCACGGCAGCTTCTCCCTTGCCCTTAATCTGTCTCTGCCTCCCCGTGTCATACTCAATGCGCTTCTGATGGTGACAAGGATGGGATTGATCGATTCCAATGACCAGGTAGACATTGGCACCTCCCAAACCCTCCTCCAGTTCTTATATCCCGCAAAGCAAAATTCAGGCCGATGCCCTGCAGCAGCAATGCAATAGATGGATCAGCTATAGTGGAAGCGAAGGCATGGCATGATCGCATACGAGAGCCCTTCGGCTATCCCGTGCCTCACTTGTCCTATCCTCAGCATATTTCACGCCTTCATGGACAACCTAATCTAGAACTGTTTCCTTAATATATTTGCGAACTCTTGACATGTTCTTTCTAGCCCTGATGTACAGTCCCAAGAGCTACTGCATGAGATTTCTGGACAAAGTGTGTGGGAAACAGATTAGCTATTGGAGCATTGGTTGTTTTTCTCAGTGATTGCAGCCGGAATGAAAATTCTGGACGAAGCTCAGATGCAAGTCAGCATCATGGAGGAGCGTGGATCGAACGTGATACTCAGGGTGACCCGTGGTTAGAGCACCCTGCAGCACAACAGGTCCCAATGGGATGCAAGGAGGATGCAGGGGACAAGAGGTACCAGATAGGTAGTGAAGAAGGTGCCCGTGTGGGAGAAGGAGACGATGTCGCAAACACATTTATCCAACGGGCATACATATCATCTAGCAGATCGGACAAAAAATTATACTACTTTTTTTATGTATTTTGCTCTACTTTCTATTATTAGCGTGGAGGCACTGGTGATCCAGTGCCGGAGAGTTTGTCCCAGGCTTTTGACGCAAGGGTCAGGCCTTTCATAACAAACATCAAATTTCGAAACATCAAAGGTCAGGTGGGTCAATAGTAGAGTATTTTTTCACTAAATACACTAATGCGAGAGCCATCTTATATCTTATCTTATATCTACTAATTGGAGGCACCATACGAGCCTCCACGTTAATTTTGACGGTTAGCAAATTTCATCCATTAGATTAATAAATGATTAATTTTCAGCCGCGAGATGATATCCGCCGATCCATCTATTCCACCTGCGGGACGTGCATGGACTCCTCCCTTTTTGGTCTCCTTCCCAAGAAAAAATTGAAACAGAGGTAAAAACACATCTAATCTCTTCCCAACTCTTGCCCTAATACTCCACATCACGTCCTGCCTCCAATCAACATGCATGTCTTGCCTCCAATTGATTGGGCATGTTGCAAGTTGGAGGAGAAATTGCCTCCTACGTTCATGCACGTCCATTAGATGCTTCAGAAGCCGATCTTCCGTCGGCCCCATGTACTCAGATCTCATTTATAGGAATAACCTCCAAAATATATGATGCAGGCGTTGGTTCCACTAGACTCCCCAGCAACCGCGTATTTTTAAGACGAACCCAATATTGGACGGATGGTAAGTAAGCAGTATTTTCTGCTGGCAATATGCATGACAGGCTCTAGATAATTTCTTTAAGCATGCAATAGACGTATGCCTCAAGATTTGAGGCTTGACATAAATACGTGTGCCACAAGATTTAAGGTTTTATCAAAAAAATGTGTTGTGACCAATTGGTATGGTAATTTTAACCTTACTCACGTAAATTGGTTGACTAACATCGAATTTCTTATTTAATACTTCCTTTGTTCCAAAATAAGTGCCATCGAATTAGTTCAAATTTTGACTAAAACCACGGCATTTATTTTGGAACAGAGGGAGTATATCTTTTTTTTTTATCCTAGAAGCATACATGTGGCTATTTTTCGGGTTCTCGGAGGAAAAAACAAGTGTGAATGTTTACATCTGCAAACAAGTGATCTGCACGAAGCAAAAAATACTAACTAGACATCTACTTCAAGGACAAGGAAACATGCAGATCGGTTGCCAAAGACGACCGGACGACACGTCCATGATCTCAGGCGTTCGTGAGCATATTGTTCTCGATCATGTGATGTACCTAAGGAGGTTGATGCCGCTGCCAGGAGATGCTTTCAAGTACTGGCCAGCAGCAGGCTTGCAGCTCCAATGCCGGATGCATATTGGTTTACCTGTGCATGCTGGCTGCCTGCATCAATGCCACCGGATACATACAAAGGTCGATATCACTCCACCTGTATTTTACATTTGGGTACTTCATATAATTGGGTGGAGGAGTGAAATTCCCTTTTACTTTGATGCACGATGTGATAACTGTACATATGTACAAAGTTTTTATAACTATTAGGAGAAATAAATATTGAATATGTTTTCAGATGCTGAAATTTCCATACCAATATGTTAACGCATGGTAATAAAAGTAGCCTTATTGCTATCTGCAGTAGAAAAACGATAGACACACACACATACAATATTATCAATTGATATACCAATATGCATACATGTTTTGGTAAATAAAAATGGCTATAACCCCTACTTTACCTGAAACAGAAATTTCTAGAAATATGATTATTAGTTAAAATAAATAAATATCCATTGTATTAAAAGATAAATTTAAGAAAGAAATACATAAATCTATTTTGACGTAACATATATGGCTTCAATATCACATATTTCTTGATAAGAAAAAAATCCAAAAAGTTTAACAGTAATGAACATACATATCATTCTAAGTATGCCACATACTTAAATAGAAAAAACTTGTTAGCCCGTGCAGGCGCACGGGTTTGATGACTAGTTTCACTAAAGCAGATGTGGACAAAGTCAAGGCCGCTGCTCTTAAGAAGATGGCAATTGCATTCAACACCCACAAGAAAACTGTATGGGCCAACTACCTCGCTAATGAAAGGAAGACTCCAGATTTCATGGGAACACTGCAGAAGCAAAGAGAACATTGGGACGATTTCGTGACCTTCAAGGATTCAGAATTATCTAAGGAACGGTCGATGAAAAACAAGGCAAATGCCGCAAGAAAGACGCAGTTCCAGAGGCTGGGTCCAGGTGGCTACGCGGTGGCATTGCCTAAGTGGGATAAGTCTGAGCAAGAGATGGAGGATGCAGGGGTCACTCCGGTTACCCGGCACTGGCCCCCCAGGTGCAGAACTTGGTTCTATGCGCATGGGGGAGCGTTGGACCCGAAGACAGGCGGAGTTTCGCGGAAGGCAAGTCTAAAAGGAGCCGAACAAAAGATAATTGACGCAATAGATGAAGCTCGAAGGGGGGTGTTCACGCCCAACAGAGAGAACGACGAGCTTACGCGCGCCCTGGGAAATCCTGAACACCCGGGAAGAACACGAGGCATGGGCGTTATTCCCTGGTATGAGGGCTTTTCAGAATGGAACGAGGACTACAAGAGCCGTGCAAGAAGGAAGATGGAGGAGGAGAAGAAAAGGAAGCTGGAGGAGGACCAGAGGAAGCAGGACGCAGAACGCCGTCAAGGCCTAGAAGCAAGGCACGCGGACCTGGCACTCAAATTCCAGCAGCAGCAACAGTAGATCGACTCACTTAGCCAGGAAAGGGGGTCTCAGCAGCGGCAGCAGCAAGCGGATGACCGTCCAGCATTGGATAAATGCCGAGAAGCAGCGTTGGTTCTGCCCCGGGCGACACACTGCTGGATAAATACCCTGTGGATGACATCATAGAGAACACTAACTGCGAGCTACACTCCAAAATGAAGAACATATCCATGAAGGTGGCCGACGGCGTTGCTTTTCCAGTTACCCCCGAAGCAACCTACCATTGCATCCCGATTCCAGGGGGCTATGCTCGTGTCATGGTTGATGAAGTGGTGGACCCATATTCGGGGCTAACGCTTGACATTCGTGGAGGTGAAGACGAGCGCACACTCGGAGAGGCCATACATCGTATCATCCTATGGAGAAAGGATTGCATAATCTTTCAAGGTCGACCGACACCGCGTCGTCTGCTGACTCCTCGAAGTCCGCCACCGAGTCAGCAGACTCCCGCTCCTCCAAGTCCACGAACGCGTGAGACGACTCCTCCTCGAAGTCCGCCACCTCCTCCAAGTCCCCGAACGCGTGAGCTGACTCCTCCGGTTTCAAGCCCGGCACAGCGTCATGCCACTTCTCCGGTTGCAAGTCCGGCACCGTGTCAGGCCACACCTCCTGCTTCAAGTCCGGCACATCGTCAGGCCACTTCTCCTGGTCCAACTCCACGTCAGCCGTCTCCGCCGTCTCAGCAATCGCAGAAGAGACATCCCGCAGCTTTGGTGCGTAGCGGTACGAGTCGAGGTAGTTCAGGAAGTACAGGCGAAGGCAAGCGATATAAATATGGTCCAAGCCTCGCTCCTCTTCCTCAGAGGCCTTACGACATGACTAAGGAGCAAAACACAGCCATAGTGCAAGCCCAAGTGGTCGCCCATTTTGGACCGAAACCGGCACCGCCGCCAAAGGAGGAAGTGCCTGAGAAAGTAATTGACCACTTCATTCATATGGCTAGAGAACCAGCTCCCAAGCCTGTTGACTCGGACTATGAGCGCCAAATCATGAAGGCACATTGAGCACGACTACAGAAGGAAGCGAGCTCAAGCTCGAACCAACAAGCAGCTGGCAAAAAATGCGGGAAAACCGATCCCTAGTTGGGAGAACATGCGGCGCAAGCGATCCCACCGCTTGTTGTGCCAACAACACATGAGAGGAGTAGTACGCGCGCCAAATATTATTGTGGGCAAACCGTTAGCGTTCCCCAGCATGGCGATGTGGTAATAACAGAAGATCATATAATGTAGGCTCAAATGCTCAATATCTCTGTTGGACAACTCCTCGAAATCGAGCCCATGCCTACGCTTAAAGAATCGGAAATAGCATGGCAATATGTCCGGGGCAAACCTTTGGTCCATCCAGACAAGGTCAAGGACCTCCCAACGAGAATGTATCAATTGCATCAATGGTACATGAACATTACCAAGATTTCCAATCGAGTGTCCCTCATGGTGAATGTCAAGAAGGAGCATTATTACCATGAGAAAGCTCTGTCCATTGAGTATACAGAACTTTTTCAGTTATACAATCAAGACGCACTCGACAAGTCTATCGTCAGTTGCTATTGTCTATAAGTGACTTCTTTCTGTAATTTAAGTCTCAAGCTAGTTATGTAGTGATAATTTTGATCAATCATTACATGTAATTATCCTCACTATATTCTTTTTCTGTGGTATTATATGCAGGATGAAGATGTATGAAATGAAAAAAGCTGGACGCTATGGCGTTGGGTTCATTGACCCAAATACCATTAATCAGGACACATGGGAGCTTGAACATTGTAAAGCTGTTGTAGAGGAAAGCATGCTAGAGTTCTTGAAGCGCCTCAATACCTTCGAAGATATACTACTTCCTTACAACTTCCCGTGAGTCACACTGTCTTGTACTACAAATTCTGTTTTTGCTTACTAGCTAGCTAGATGTTAATAATTAAGTGTATACGGTTTACGGTAGTTGATTAATTTTATGCACATGCCCGCTTAATTAAGACATGCAAACGTGTGCGTATGCAATTGGCACTGGGTCTTGATAGACATTAAAGTTGAGGAAGGAAAAGTTGAATTACTGACTCACTAACTAAAGAAGATAGAGACTACACCATCGTGAAGGGGACAGTCAACAGGTAATTTCAATCGTTATTAACTATTAGTTCCTGATATGAACTATTTAATAACCCTTTTATTAATTTTCTTTGCCGGCGGGCAGGGCATGGGCAAAGTTCATCGCGGTTACTCCAGGAGAATGGAAAAAAAAATTGTTTTGGCATCGACCCAAGGTAAGTAATTAAGTAGTACTAGCTAGCTACCATCTCTTTAATTCTTGTTTCAATATCATTAATTAATTATTATGCTTGATTAATCATTATCTGAATCAATTCCATTCTCGTAAACGCCCTGAGGCAGGCGAAAGGGAATAATCTGTGTGCATACTACGTTTGCAAGAACATTCGCATGATGACGTGCGAAAGGAGCAGATCTGATAGACATGACTGGGTACGTTTTTGTCAGAACACTATTCACACCATTATCGATATCTAGTCACATAACTAACACACATGCATATTGATCTCCTTCTTAACAGTTCAGATCGGTGCGGGATAAGCTCCTACCATCGGACCGCATACAAGCACTTCAAGAGGAAATAGCCGGATTTTTGCTCGACCAGGTCATAGATCCGAAAGGAGAATACTATTACCCGCTACCGCCCCCATGAACTACTTGTCATCGTGCTCCGAAGGCACCAAGGCAACATGTAGTAGAAATTGTATATGTATATACATGTGTATATGTGTGAATAGTTAATGGTGTTGGCTGTGAGGCATTCGATGATATATATATATCACCACTTGCGTTTTGTATGTTTCCTACAAGCAGTGGTAGTTACCACCACTTGCGTTTTGTATGTTGTATGTAGTATCTGTCAAAATCGAGAGTATGTACATGTAGTATGTAGTATATAACAATGATTAGGTAGTATATATACTAATTTTTAGGTAGTATGTACCATTTTTTGAGTATGCTCTTTTTTACGTACAAATATACGTATTTCAGAAATATAACAAAAACTATGGGCTCATATGCAATTTTTCCACGTAACTTGCTTTGAAATATCTTAGATATAGTATATGAACATATTTAAAATAATAAAATAGTATATATAGTACCACTTGGTAGTATATGAGATATGTGGGGTAACTACCACCGGGTGGTAGGATGGATTTTCCCTATATATATATGGTAGTTACCCCACATATCTCATATACTACCAAGTGGTACTATATATACTATTTTATTATTTTAAATATGTTCATATACTATATCTAAGATATTTAAAAGCAAGTTACGTGAAAAAATTGCATATGAGCCCATAGTTTTTGTTATATTTATGAAATACGTATATATTTGTACGTAAAAAGAGCATACTCAAAAATGGTACATACTACCTAAAAATTAGTATATATACTACCTAATCATTGTTATATACTACATACTACACATACATACTCTCGGTTTCGACAGATACTACATACAACATACAAAACGCAAGTGGTGGTAACTACCACTGCTTGTAGGAAACATTTGTCCTATATATATATATATATATATATATATATATATATATATATGTATATATATGCGGTTCTAAGGAAGAGAAAATATATTTAATATATATGAAGAACGTTTATAATTTTTTGTATCGGGATATACCAGCAAACAAAAAAGAATTAAATGGAAAATAAAGCCAAATTGAAAACACAAAATTAAAGAAAAAATTAAAAAAAACACCCAAACATTTAGCACCGGTTGGTGTTACCAACCGGTACTAATGTCCTACACGCACACGGGTCTGGCTCGTGCCACGTGTTTGCACTTAAGCGCCGGTTTGTGACGAACCGGTACTAAAGGGGGGGGGGGCTTTAGTCCCCACTCTTTAGTGCCGGTTCGCCAACCGGCACTAAAGGCCGTCACAAACTAGCACTAAAGCCCGGTTCTGCACTAGTGAATATCCTTCATATACTTAGCATAAGGATTTGTTTTGAGCACATCAGTTAATCACATACGCAAAAAGATAGGTCTAATCATTTCAGCAAAGCGCTCAAAATCCTCATCATCCTTTTTCTTGGATGGTTTTGGAGGAAAAGGCATGGGTTTCTGAACCCATGGTTCCCTTTCTTTACCGTGTTTCCTAGCAACGAAGTCTCTTTTATCATAACGTTGATTCCTTGATTGTGGGTTATCAAGATCAACGGCAGGTTCAACTTCTACATCATTATCATTACTAGGTTGAGCATTGTCATGAACATCATCATTAACATTATCACTAGGTTCATGTTCATTACCAGATTATGTTTCAGCATCAGACATGGAAATATCATTTGGATTCTCAGGTGGTTCAGCAATAGGTTCACTAGAAGTTTGCAAAGTCCTATCATTTTTCTTTTTCTTCCTTTTAGAAGAACTAGGTACATCGATATCATTTCTCTGAGAATCTTGCTCGATTCTCTTAGGGTGGCCTTCAGGTTACAAAGGTTCCTGAGTCATTCTACCAATTCTAGTAGCCACTCTAACAGCATAATCATTTTTCTTACTATTCATTTCATCAAGCACTTCTTTCTGAGCTTTAAGTACTTGTTCTACTTGAGTGGTAACCATAGAAGCATGTTTGCTAACAAGTTTAAGCTCACCTAAAATATTAGCCATATAATCACCCATGCGTTTAATCATATAAGCATCTTGTTTTAATTGTCTACCAAAATAAGCATTAAAGTCATCTTGCTTAAACATAAAGTCATCAAACTCATCCAAGCACTGACTACCAATTTTAGTAGGAGGGACTTCAGCTTTATCATATCTATTGAGAGAATTTACCTTCGGGATCACGAGGTTCTTCAGTGAATAAAGTATTGAGATCATATACTTCTTCAACAGGCGGTAAATTAGGACCATATATTTCTTCAATAGGAGGTAAATTCTTAACATCTTCAGCTTTAATACCTTTTTCTTTCATAGATTTCTTTGCCTCTTGCATATCTCTGGGGCTGAGAAATAGAACACCTCTCTTCTTCAGAGTTGGTTTAGGAATAGGCTCAATAATTGGCTCAGGAGCTGGCTCAGGAGGTGCCCAATTATTTTCATTTGTCAACATATTATTCAATAGAATTTCAGCTTCATCTGATGTTCTTTCCCTGAAAAGAGAACCAGCACAAGTATCTAGGTAATCTCTGGAAGCATCGGTTAGTCCATTATAAAAGATATCAGGTATTTCAGGTTTCTTAAGAGGATGATCAGGCAAGGCATTAAGTAACTTGAGAAGCCTCCCCCAAGCTTGTGGGAGACTCTCTTATTCAATTTGCACGAAGTTGTATATTTCCCTCAAAGCAGATTGTTTCTTATGAGCAGGGAAATATTTAGCAGAGAAGTAATAAATCATATCCTAGGGACTATGCACACAACTAGGATCAAGAGAATTAAAACATATCTTAGCATCACCCTTTAATGAGGACGGAAATATTTTTAGTAAATAAAGGTAGCACGATCTCTCATCATTAGTAAACAGGGCGGCTATATCATTTAACTTAGTAAGATGTGCCACAACGGTTTTAGATTCATAGCCATAGAAAGGATCAGATTCAACCAAAGTGATTATGTCTGGATCAACAGAAAATTCATAATAATCCTTATCAGGAACACCAATAGGTGAAGTAGGAAAAGCAGGGTCGGGCCTCATTCTATCTCCAAAAGATTCTTTACTCCATTTAACTAGCAACCTCTTAAGTTCGTATCTATCATGGCAAGCAAAAATAGCTGCAGAAGATTCCGCATCAAAAAGATAAACCTCGGGAATAGCAGGCATATTTTCATCATCACTCTAATCATTGTATTCAGATTCAATAATTTCTCTTTCTTTAGACCTAGAAATTTGCTCATCTAGAAATTCACCAAGGGGCACAGTAGTATCAAGCATAGGAGTAGTTTCATCATAAGTATCATGCATAGCAGAAGTGGCATCATCAATAACATGCGACATATCAGAGTTCATAGCAGTAGCAGGTTTAGGTGTCGCTGGCTTACTCATAACAGAAGGTGAATCAAGTGTAGAGCTAGATGGCAGTTCCTTACCTCCCCTCGTAGTTAAGGGTTAAATTGTTGTCTTAGCGTCTTTCAAGTTCTTCATAGTGTGCAGCAGATATAAATCCCAAGTAACTCAAAGAATAGAGCTATGCTCCCCGGCAACGGCGCCAGAAAAAGGTCTTGATATCCCACAAGTATAGGGGATCGCAACAGTTTTCGATGGTAGAGTATTCAACCCAAATTTATTGATTCGACACAAGGGGAGCCAAAGAATATTCTCAAGTATTAGCAGCTGAGTTGTCAATTCAACCACACCTGGAAACTTAGTATCTGCAGCAAAATGTTTAGTAGAAAAGTAATATGATAGTGGTGGTAATGGTAACAGAAGTAAAGACAGCAAAAGTAAAGTTTTTGGTATTTTTGTAGTGATTGTAACAGTAGCAACGGAAAAGTAAGTAAGCGAGAACCAGTATATGGAAAACTCGTAGGCACCGGATCAGTGATGGATAATTATGTCGGATGTGGTTCGTCATGTAACAATCATAACATAGGGTGACACAGAACTAGCTCTAGTTCATCAATGTAATGTAGGCATGTATTCCGAATAGAGTCATACGTGCTTATGGAAAAGAACTTGCATGACATCTTTTGTCCTACCCTCCCGTGGTAGCGGGGTCCTATTGGAAACTAAGGGATATTAAGGCCTCCTTTTACTAGAGAACCGGAACAAAGCATTAGCACATAGTGAATACATGAACTCCTCAAACTATGGTCATCACCGGGAGTGGTCCCGATTATTGTCACTTCGGGGTTGCCGGATCATAACACATAGTAGGTAACTATAGACTTGCAAGATAGGATCAAGAACTCACATATATTCATGAAATCATGGCACTCGGGCCCTAGTGACAAGCATTAAGCATAGCAAAGTCATAGCAACATCAATCTCAGAACATAGTGGATACTAGGGATCAAACCCTAACAAAACTGACTCGATTACATGATAAATCTCATCCAACCCATCACCGTCCAGCAAGCCTACGATGGAATTACTTAAGCACAGCGGTGAGCATCATGAAATTGGTGATGGAGGATGGTTGATGATGACGACGGCGATTTAATCCCTCTCCGGAGCACCGAACGGACTCCAGATCAGCCCTCCCGAGAGAGATTAGGGCTTGGCGGTGGCTCCGTATCGTAAAACGCGATGATTTGTTCTCTCTGATTTTTTTCTCCCCGAAAGCCAATATATGGAGTTGGAGTTGCCGTCGGAGGGCCACCAGCGGGCCCATGAGGTAGGGGGTGTGGGCCCCCTGGTCTTCATCTTTGGCGAGGATTTTTTATTATTTATTCTAACATATTCCATGGAGTTTCAGGTCATTCCGAGAACTTTTATTTTCTGCACAAAAAACAACATCACGGCAATTCTGCTGAAAACAGCGTCAGTCCGGGTTAGTTCCATTCAAATCATACAAGTTAGAGTCCAAAACAAGGGCAAAAGTGTTTGGAAAAGTAGATACGACGGAGACGTATCAAACATCATGTTATGAGCATGAATATTTTTTCAGTAAATGTTGACAGTAATATAAGCAAGCCATCATGATATCATAGGAAAGTAACATACTGTTGTAACAGCCGTTTGTAGCGATGACTGGAGTAGGCCAGCAATACGTCCAGCCATAGAAGGAGTCGACAGCGTAAATGAAGCCCTTGTGTTCAATGGCATCAGAGAACCATGGAGGATGTATGATCCTGCGATGGACATGCAGATTTATCCACTTACCACAGTGACCTATCAGATAGGCGAGACCGCTGTTGAAGAACACAATTAGCCTGAAATCTTTGTAATTCGCAGATCTTGTGGGCACTTGGCAGATTACAACCTTGATCAAATCAAACTTGGTATCATGTTGGCTACTGTAAGATTCCGAGTATTCTGGGCCGCGGTGCCAAAGCAGTGAAGTGTTAATCGAAGGAAGGGGGATCAATCGTCGTGTGTAGACATCCACGAGCATCCAGCTACCACGACCATCGACGAGCACCATCCAAGACGTGTTCATGTCGACCCAGTACATACCGTTAATGTAGCTGAGGCTGACGGGGATCGGATCACAGTGAAGGGGGTTGATGCTCGCCACCCTACGATCGTTATGCTATGTGACATGCAGTTTTTGAAGATCAGGCGGAATCAGCAAGCAAGGAGTTGGCTTAAAAAGCTCCGGCCTGAGGGCTTTGAGTAAATGGTACAGCCCCGACGAGCACGCGGCGAGCGGCATGGTACTGAGATTGTCCACACGCGAAACAATGAGCTTGATTACCTCTGTGGGGAGCGAATTCCATCCACTCTTTCGGCGGACGCTGCTCGGTTCTGCCATTGTTAGTGCTTGGGTTTCGGACGAGGGGGGCCGGCGCCTTAGCAGGGATAGAATCTTGGACGAGATTATGCGCGGACAAAGATGGAGAAGCCAATATGTGTTGCGGGAAGTGGACAGGTGATGATGACTACAATATGCCGCTTGACTTACGAGACTCATACCAGCTGTGTAGGGTCATATCGATGCCAGACAACTTGCTTGAGTGATCACAGTACTGGTACTCCCTAAAGTACCTACTACAGTACTATGCCCTAGCTTGCTAGAGTAGAGTAGTAGAGTAGGACTCTGCTCTACTACTAGCATCGGAAGAGTAGTATATTCTAATCTAAAATAGTTACAAACTTCAATGCCCGATCGTGGAACGACTAAGAACTGTGCTCAAAGACTATGTCTACGTGGTGTTTGGACTTATATGCAAAAAAATAGCAAGATGCCCGTGCATTGCACGGCACACCATCATCACCAATTCGGTTTTTTCTCTACTCCTACTCCTATAAAAGACTCGGTGATGATGGAGGCCAGGAGGCGTGTTCAGCCGGGCGTGCAGCGGACGGCGCAACACTATTCGATTTGTTATAAAAAAAGTAGTAGAGATAGAGACATAGGGAGGAGCACGAGGTAAGGCCTTATCTGTAAATGTGGAGAGAGGTGCGGGTATCTTTTGTAAAATTGTCATAGTTGGCTTTCTATCCGTCAGATATAGATCGGACGCTATATATTACAAGATGGCAGGCATACCATCATCACCAACTCGGTTTTCTATAAGAGTAGATATATATAGATATAGATAGATAGAGACTAGGGAGTACTAGTAAGGACACCATCTACTGCTTCGTGTGCTACTCCTGCGCTCCATTCGACGGCCGCAACGTCCCCTACAGCCACTCCCTCTTGCGCTCCATTCGGCGGGCGCTGTTGAAATCTGGGGAGCGCACTCTCGCGACTGCTGGCAACCACGACTTCACCGACGACGGCTTCTTCCCCGACCTTGGCACCCTCTTCCTCAATGACATGGGCGAAAACCTCAACGCCAACGGTGCTGCTCCCGTTGCACCGTATGTGTTTCTGTCCTTCCTGTTCGAAATCATGGTAGAATTCATGTTTCTACTCTGTATCCTACTACTATGCTAGTCCACATGATTAATTTCATCTCTGTTATAGCCGTCATGATTTATTTTGTGCTTATTCGGATTAAATATCGTGGTAACTTGCTCATATATTCAACTAGCGCAACGTCCCCTACAGCCACTCCCGTTTCATGGAAGGCCTGGTCGATGCCTCCAAGGAGCCCTTCGTCCACTGCTATGAGTACCCGATCCCGTTTTGTGGCTTGCCGGCGGACATGGTGCATCACCTCACGGATGTGTGCAGCGGTCACTGCTGGCCCTTGGCGGAGAACATCAAGTACGACACGTGCTACCGGTTCAACATGCCAGAGTCGCTGGAGGATCACCGCCGCCTGCTAGTCTCGGAGGAGGACGTCATCATCTTCCTCTTGATCGTGGGCACCGGCGAGGCCCGCGCAGGCCGCCGCCCCGTCTCTGTAATGTGCGTCAGGAGGGTCGCTGCTGACGCTTACACTAACACGAGGCAGATGTACGGGTGCGTGGTCAATGTTACTACCCCTCCGGGTCGCGTGGGCGGTGATACCGGCCTCATCGGACAGACTTGGACTCTGGGGAGCTGGGACTATCCTGCCAATGTGGACATGGAAAACCCATGGCATCCGTTCCATCCTTTACCCGCCGACTCGCTGCACGGGGACTCCAAGTAGGTTCACCTGGACATACGCATTATCAAGTGCACTTAGAAAACATGTAGTGTGTGTGTGGGCGCTTATGGCCCGTGTCTTTGCCGCTTTTGATTATGTAAGCTTGTCGTTAAACTTGAGAGGCTTTCGCTGCAGTCCGTTCTTTGAACTACTCCTCTCAGTGAGCTGATGTAAGACACTTTGGGTTTCATTTGATAATGGAACCGAGAAGGAGCCTCCCTGTTCTTCTAAAAAAATACGCATTATCAAGTTAAATGTTGATCATTAGTCTTCGCTCAATGTAATCCGCTGTCTAAGCATGTGGAGACTTCCATGCATGATCTTGCTCTATTGTAGTATCGCGCATAAATAGAAGTGTATCCGTTTATGGTTTAGTCTAGAATCTTCCATGTATGAATTTTTACTACAGTAGTGGTGAAAGACTTACGATGAACCATTTCTTACATCTCCTCTGCCCCCTTGCAAGTCATCCTGATTTAATACCTCCGTCTAGGTGTATAAGGGCATGATTAATATTACTTAATAGTATAGCCAACTGTTGACTATAAGAAAGTACCATGTCATCTGTAGCCAACATGTATAACAATCGATACTCAAAAACTAATTCTTAAAGATCATTTCTTGCAAAGCACAATAATTGTTATTTCTTCACAAGTTTTGGATGTAGGTTGAACAGTTGAACGCTTTTGTGTGCAAAAGATACCTTTTTATCTATTTCACCCGGATGTTTGTGAGCTCTAGAGATGAGATAATATCCGAAGAAACCTATCGATACCCGTTACACATGAGATGACCCCCACATCCTTTGTCAAATTAAACAACTCCCCGATCAATGCATTTCACTCTTCAGTGCAACGCACGGGCACCTTACTACTATAGATTAGTACGACCAAAAATTGAACTAACATTATATATAGTATGATAAATACTGATGCATGTCACCTAAAATTATATCATTCAAAACTTTGTTCAAATACGAATCCAACGATATAGTTTTTGTTGACATGCACTAACATTTTGTCAGTTAAATCTTCAGTCAAATTCAATGGGGGACTAATAAACCACGACCGATGTAGTACAAGTGTAGAGGGCGGCGCTGCACGGGAGTCTCACCTCTCACCCCGCTCGTGGCGCGGCAGTAAAGCCGTCATATCACAAAACCCAACCACTCCCAGTAATAAATGGCCTGGTAAAATAAACGGACAAGCAACCATCACATCCCTCCGTCTTTTTTGCATTTCATCCGCCTGTTTTTAAAATAAACGTAAAATTCACATATATTCCAAAAAAATCTCCACCTGTTTTTATTCTGTTTGGACTCTGTTTGATATGGGTTTTCTGCGAAACAAAAAACATGCAACAAACAGGAACTAGCACTGGGCACTGGATCAATATGTTAGTCCCAAAAATAGTATAAAAAGTTGCCAAAAGTATATGAAAGTTCACTAGTAGAAAAAGGGTCAAATGTGAAGCACAATAGTGCCGGTTTGAATTTCAGCCGGCACTAATGTGTACACTAGTGCCGGTTCGTGGCGGCGATCAATAGCACCAGTTCGTGGCGAACCTTTAGTACCGGTTCATGCCATGAACCGGTACTGAAGAGGCTGTGTCAGCCTGCGGTCAGGCTATGGCCCCACCATCACCATTTAGTGCCGGTTCGTACCACGAACCGGTACTAATGAGGTTATAACAAGCTGTTGTTATACCCACCTCGCTCCCCTAACAAGCCTTTTACCACCTTAAATATGTTATTTCTCAAACTATCACAAGCACTTGGTCTTCATTGAACTCTATGTGTAGAATTTGTGGCCGCAATATGAGTCTTCATCGGTTTATAAATCGTTGATGACTCATATTGACAATTCAGATTGTACACAAAAAGATCGATGATCAAAGTATTTTTGATGTTATAAGATCATATTGACAATTTAGACTGTAAAGAAATATAAGATCATGATCTAAATGCTCTTATATTTTTATGCTAAGTATGCACCATTCAAAGCGACGCCATCAACTTTCAACCGTTTATGCCTTCATTTGCTATTTTTCATGCATTTAATGATTTGTTTTGAGAACTAAATGACCTGGAAATTGAAAAGCACTACAAATGAACTCTGAAAAAGTTGAAACTTGGCATGGTATCATCATTTTACCCACATATCATGTTCAAAAAAGTAGAGAGGCTTACGGCAAAACTTGATGCACTTTGTTTACAAACTGGACAATCTCTTTCAAGTATTCGGGTTTATGACGAAATTAAACTCATCTGTTACAAAGGCATTTTATTTTTTAAACTTATTACAAGTCCAGACTTTTTGTGCATTCAAGATGCACCATTCAACTGCTAGGCGGGAGGCTCTAAAGTGACGCTTCAAACTGCTAGGCGGGAGGAGCTCTTTAGTACCGGTTCCAACTGCTAGGCGGGAGGAGCTCTTTAGTACCGGTTCGTGGCGAACCTTTAGCACCGGTTCGTGCCACGAACTGGTACTAATGAGGTTGTGTCAGGTAAGGCTGGGGCCCCACAAGCACCTTTAGTACCGGTTCATGGATGAACCAGACGTAAGTTGTTTTTTAGTCCCACCTCGCGAAGTGAGAGGGACTAGGAGCGGTTTATAAGCCCTGAGTGCAGAGACGATGAAGAAGAGGCTCAATGATCACGTTGCTTAGCTTCAAGCCTTCAGGAATACGGTAGACTGCACGGAGCATTGCACCTCTTTTTTATTTTTAATAACTTATTACAACTCCGGACTTCTTCCGTTATGGCAAAAACTAATTGCACGTCAACATTTCTTTTTTTTAAGTTATAACTCCAGACTTTGACCATCAAGTTTTGCAGAAAAGAAAAAATAGCAGAAAAAAAAAATAGCAGAAAAGAAGAAAAACTATAGCTGAAAAGAAAAAAACTATATAAAAAAATACTCAGAAATAAATAGAAGAAAATAAATATAGCAGAAAAGAAAAAACTACTCAAAAATAAATAGAAGAAAAAATAAAGCAGAAAAGAAAAAAAATTATATTTGCTATTTTTCAATCGTTTACAAATGACCGTGAAATTGAAAATCACTACAAAATGAACTCTGAAAATGTTGAATTTTTGCAAACTAGATGAAAAACTACTCACAAATAAATAGAAGAAAATAAATATAACAGAAAAGAAAAACTATACAAAAAACTACGCATGAAATAAATAGAAGAAAATAAAGCAGAAAAGAAAAACTATAAAAGAATTAGCGCTGCCTGTGGGCCTGATAGGCCACAGTGTGTAATTACATGCCTTAAAGGCCCAGCAGACTCACGGGCAGCTGCAGAGTTTAGGCCCACAAGCCTGCTATATAGAGGAGTTCAAGGGTAGCCGCGGCTGGGTTTATACACCAGTGCGGCTGCCCTTCGCCCGGCGAGGTGGGACTAAACTTCGGGGTGGCAGCGCGAGGCCTTTAGTACCGGTTGGAGCCACCAACCGGTACTAAAGACCACCCTTTAGTACCGGTTGGAGCCACCAACCGGTACTAAAGGCCTGCTCTTCCCGCCTCTTGGCCTGGACAAAGTTGGCCTTTAGTACCGGTTGGTGGCTCCAAGCGGTACTAAAGGCCTCTCCTATATATACAACACTTACGAAAATTTCAGTTACATCTCCCCACTTCTTCGCGTCTCGCTCCAACCTCTCGCGACGCCATCTCGAGTCCCGTCACGCCGCCTTGCCCGTCGCCCGTCGTCCGCCGTCGCCGTCGCCCGCCGCCCGTCGCCCGCCGCCGTTGCCCGCCGCCGTCGTCATGCGCCCGCCCGTCATCGTCGCGCTGCGGTCCGGCCCGTACGTACTCTCTCGCTCTCGCGTACCAGCACGCGGTCACCGGCCCAGACGTCGCCGCCCTTCGCCAGACGTGGCGACGGCGTCTGACGAGGTCACAGATTGCAGTGTAATGATATCGCATACAGACACATACATATACACACACATACACACACATATACACACACACTCACACACACACACACACGCACACACATACACACACACAAACATACACACACACATTTTTTACTTATTTTCTGTTTTCTGTTTTTAGAAAATTTAATTAGATATTAATTAGCTAGGTATGTGAGATTTGAACTAGTTGAATAATTAATATAACTAGTTTATTTTTAGTAAGAAAATTGTCGAACTAGTTTATTTAGGTATTTGAGATTTGAACTAGTTGAATAATTAATATAACTAGTTTATTTTTAGTAAGCAAATTGTCGAACTAGTTTATTTAGGTATTTGATATTTGAACTAGTTGAATAATTAATATAACTAGTTTATTTTTAGTAAGAAAATTGTCGTATCTGAGATTTGATGATCTAATTAAAATATTATTTGTTAATGAGTTTTTCTGTTTATTTAATGTTTTTATATATTTTGAGTTTATACAAATGTTAGATTAATGTCGAATGTTAGATGAATATAGTTAGATATATATTTGAATTGGCTAGATATTAATTAATGTTAGATAGTAATAAGTGTTTAATGTTTCACCTATATGAACATATAGGAAATGTCATCCTGACCGAAAAGATTTCTTTATGTGCGAACACTGTGAAGACCAGTGCGGCCTGTGCGACAGAAATTTCCTTGTTGATGGTAGGCGCTTCAGCATCAAGCTGAATGAGACATTCGAAGGGGATGCAGTAAGTCACAACGGCAATTATTATTTGAATGCAAAACTTATGCTTCATTTGCTTCAACTTATAATTTTAAAGCATGACTTATGCTTCATTTGCTTCAACTTATAATTTTAAATTTTCACTATTCTACTAGCGCATCCCCTACCATGCAAGAATTTTTGTCTTGGATAAGATAGGTTTTAGTGCTATAGATGATATGGAGGTAAAGAGAGTTTACTTGAAGACGGAGCATGGGTATACTTTCAACGTCAAATTATATAATGGAGACACATACACCCACTTTGAATGCAAAACTTGGCAAGCACTATGCAAGGCTTATGCATTTGAGCCTGATATGGTTATCACCTTTGATATTCGTCCTAAGATGATATTGAAGGTAATATAGACATCTGGGTCGATGTGCAAATGCCTCCAGTTCTACCATTATGTGAGTTTTTCTCAACCATGCATGCATATGTTTATGTCTTTGATACAATTTATTCAAAAATAGTTGACAACTAATTTGTATTATCAGCTTATTTCGGTTCAAGCAAACATGTCCGGCACTTGGTAGACAGGACCTACTACTGCCCCGGGGCTCAACTAAACTGCAAGGAGATAAGTCATTATGTTTCATGGCTTGAGGATCTTAATACTGTCAAGACAAATTTTTATCCTGAACTTAGAAATGTTGGTACTCAAAGCGTATGCACCAATGGTGATCGTATTGAACTACGGTCACATCTATAATCGAAAGATGGTAAGATTATAACTATTTGTCCTTAATTAGTGCATCTTTTGCATACATTATTTTTGAAGCTAAACTTTCATTGCTTAGTATATTAATTACTATACGATGTTCTTTCATCAACAGGGACTTCCGATGACAGTTGTGCCTCAAAGGATCGAGACAAAAGGTCGCATGTCAATGGTTAGCTTAAGACCAAGATTTCCTACATTACACATGAGTGCATTCAGGATTTCTGAAAGCGAAGAATGCTTAATAGTGAAAGATTGGAGCAAACTTGTAAACGATCGCAGAGAAGTACTAGGGGGCAGCAAGGAGAAGCGCAACCCAAGATTAGGAGACAGATTCATCTGCATGCTCCAAAGATGATGAATCAGGAGAGCTATACATGTTCTATGCTATTCTATCTGAGAGGGAGCAGCAGGAGTAGCTAGTTCATGCTCTTAATTAGTTAGTACTTGTCCTCTCTCATGCATGTCCGTATTGTCCTGAACTTCGATGTTGGTGATGATTATGTTGAACTCGATGATATCTTTGCTTCATTACAAAGTGAACTCGATGATTATGTTGGTGATTAGATAGCTAGCGGTAATGACTATGATGATTAAATAGTGGTAACTAATAACGACTATGATGATTTTTAGCTAGCTAAAGTTTATTTATTTATTAATATGCAATGATGATGATGATGATGATGACCACTACAACTCACTATAACGTAAAACAATCCTAAATTAAATTGATAACACAAATTTAATTGAAAAATAAAAAATAAAACAAAAACCCACAAACATTTAGTACCGGTTGGTGTTACCAACCGGTACTAAAGGGCCTCGCCCCGAGCTGCCTCGTGCCACGTGGTTGGCCTTTAGCACCGGTTCGTCTTTGAACCCGGTACTAAAGGGGGGGGGCCTTTAGTGACCACACTTTAGTGCTGGTTGTGGAACCGGCACTAAAGGGCCTTACGAACCGGTGCTATTGCCCGGTTCTGCACTAGTGGTTGAATAATATTGGCATGGAACAATAAAAAATTATAGATACGACGGAGACGTATCAGCATCCCCAAGCTTAATTCCTGCTTGTCCTCGAGTAGTAAATGATAAAAAAAAGATATTTTTTGATGTGGAATGCTACCTAGCATAATCTTGATCATGTAATCTAATAATGGCATGAATATTATGACACGAGTGATTCAAAGCAATAGTCTATCATTTGACAGAAAAACAGTAATACTTCAAGCATGCCAACCAAGCAATTATGTCTTATCAAATAACATAGCCAAAGAAAGCTTATCCCTACAAAATCATATAGTTTGGACATGCTTCATTTTCGTCACACAAAATGCTCCCATCATGCACAACCCCAATGACAAGACGAGCAATTGTTTCATAATTTTTAAAGCACATCATCCTTTTCAACCCTCACACAATACATGAGTGTGAGCCATGGACATAGCACTATATGAGGAATATAATATGATGATGGAGGTTGTGTGGAGAAGACAAAAAAAGGGAGAAAGTCTCACATCGACCCGGCTAATCAACGGGCTATGGAGATTCCTATCAATTGATGTCAATGCGAGGAGTAGGGATTGCCATGCAACGGGTGCACTAGAGCTAAAGTGTATCAAAGCTCAAACTGAGAGCTAAGTGGGTGTGCATCCAACTTGCTTGCTCATGAAGACCTCGGGCATTTGAGGAAGCCCATCATCGGAATAGACAAGCCAAGTTCTATAATGAAAAATTCCCACTAGTATATGAAAGTGATAACTCAAGAGACTCTCTATATGAAGAACATGGTGCTATTTGAAACACAAGTGTGGTAAAAGGATAGTAACATTGCCCCTTCTCTCTTTTTCTCTCATTTTTTTGTTTTCTCTTTTTTAATGTTTTTATTTTTTGGTGGGCTTCTTTGGCTTCTTCTTTTATTTGGGCTTCTTTGGTCTCTTTTATTTTTCATAAAGTCCGGAATCTCATCCCGACTTGTGGGCAAATCATAGTCTCCATCATCCTTTCCTCACTGGGGAAATGCTCTAATAATGATGATCAGCACACTTTTATTTACTTACAACTCAATATTACAACTCGATATCTAGAACAAAGATATGACTCTATCTGAATGCCTCTGGCAATGTACCAGGAGGTGCAATGATCTAGCATAGCAAAGATATCAAAAAACGGCCA
The DNA here is from genome assembly GCA_021605145.1 of Aegilops bicornis. Classification (NCBI taxonomy): domain Eukaryota; kingdom Viridiplantae; phylum Streptophyta; class Magnoliopsida; order Poales; family Poaceae; genus Aegilops; species Aegilops bicornis. The sequence goes on from CM038675.1 coordinate 15,301,084, forward strand.
AGACATGAAAACATCATGCTAGCTATCTTACTATCATGCAAAGCAATATGACAATAAATGCTCAAGACATGTATATGGTGATGATGGAAGTTGCATGGCAATATATCTCGGAATGGCTATGGAAATGCCATAATAGGTAGGTATGGTGGCTATATTGAGGAAGATATAAGGAGGCTTATGTGTGATAGAGCGTATCATATCACGGGGTTTGGATGCACCGACGAAGTTTGCACCAACTCTAGAGGTGAGAAAGGGCAATGCACGGTACCGAAGAGGCTAGCAATGATGGAAGGGTAAGAGTGCGTATAATCCATGGACTCACATTAGTCATAAAGAACTCATATACTTATTGAAAAAGTTTATTAGTCCTCGAAGCAAAGAACTACTACGCATGCCCCTAGGGGGGTAGATTGGTAGGAAAAGACCATCACTCGTCCCCGACCGCCACTCATAAGGAAGACAATCAAAGAAACACCCCATGCTTCAAATTTGTCACATAACAGTTACCATATGTGCATGCTACGGGACTTGCAAACCTCAACACATGTATTTCTCAATTTAAAAATTACTCAACTAGCACGACTCTAATATCACCACCTTTATATCGCAAAACTATTGCAACGAATCAAACATATCATATTCAGTGATCTACAAGTTTTTGTGTAGGATTTTATGACTAACCATGTGAATGACCAATTCATGTCATCTCTATAAACAAATAAAAGTGAAGCAAGAGAGTTTAATTCTTCTAAAAAGGATATGTTCACGCTCTAACAAATATAAGTGAAGCAAAAGAGCATTCTACAAATGGCGGTTTTCTATGTGAAGAGAAATGGGAATCCAAACTTCAAATGATATAAGTGAAGCACATGAAGCATTCTATAAAGCCATACTCAAAAGATTTAAGTGAAGTGCAATGAGCATTCTATAAATCAACCATGGACTATCTCATACCAGCATGGTGCATAAAATAAAAGTGAAAACTAAATGCAAAAGACGATCCAAGATTTGCACATATCACATGAATGAAACGAATCCGAAAACATACCGATACTTGTTGAAGAAAGAGGGGATGCCTTCCGGGGCATCCCCAAGCTTAGACGCTTGAATCTCCTTGAATATTTACTTGGGGTGCCTTGGGCATCCCCAAGCTTGAGCTCTTGCCTCTCGTCCTTTTCTTCATATCGAGACCTCCTCGATCTTCGAACACTTCATCCACACAAAACTTCAACACAAACTCGGTAAGATCCTTTAGTATAATAAAGCAAATCACTACTCTGGTTTTGTGCAAACTACCCTAGCAGTAGGGCTGGTTTTCTGCTCACTAGTAGCGCGGGTAGGCGCGCTACTAATAAGGCGCTACAGCTATTGCTTAGCAGTAACGCGTGCCGGCGCGCGCCACTGCTAGGACAAATAGTTGTAGCGTTTGTTCATCCCCATGCTACTGCTAATGAAACTAGTGGCAGCGCGTTTTCTGTCCATCGCTACTAGTATTCATTTTTTTTAGTGTATTTATGCGGTTTTCTCTCCATCGTACAAATATTGGTACAAAACCAGTTATGAGGTTTACATCATTATGTCCAGTGTGTCAAATGAAGGTGGATTAGGTTCAAGTGGAGGAAATATGTGGTGCATGTCAAAAGTATACTACTAATCCAAACTTGATCTAGTTTGGACTAGTAGTACTTTCGATGTGCACCACATGTTGCCTCCACTTGAATCTAATCCGCCAGCACAAGCTATTTAATCATCATCATAGTAATTACCACCAACATTATTTATTTAATCACCACTAACACTAGCTAATAATAATCATCATAGTCATTACCACCAACACTAGCTATTTTATCATCATAGTAAATGTGTAGCACATCATCATCCTCAAACTCATTTCTAGCTAGCTAATCACTCATGCTGCTCTCTCTTAGGTAAAATAACATAAAACATGTGTAGCTCTCCTTCTTGATCAAGTTGGAGCATGCAGATGAACCTGGTACTTCTGTGCGCTCCCCCAACACATATTTGGTCCAGTCTTGCACTATTAAGCATCCGTCGCTAATCTTGAATGCACTACAGTAATCTGTAGGATATCTTGGCCGTAAGCTAATAATCCTCATGGTACCTTTAGTCTCGATCCCATAAGGCACAACATTCATCGGGACTCCCTGTTGAAGAACATCGTATGCTAACATACTTAGCAATGAAGTTTAGCTTCAAAAATAATGTATGGAAAAGATGCACTGAGGACAAATATTAAAAATCTTACCATCCTTCCTAAATAGATGTGACCGTAGTTCAGTACGAACACTATTGGTCGCACGTTTTCAGTACTAACATTTCTAAATCCAGGAAGAAAATTTGTCTTGACAGTATCAAGATCCGCAAGCCATGAAACATAATGACTGAGCTCCTCGCAGTTGAGTTCAGCCCCGCACAAGATAATGGTCCTGTCTACCAAGCGCTGGACATGTTTGCTTGCACCGAAATAAGCTATTAGTAGAAATTAATTGTCAACTATTTTTGAATAAACAATATCAAAGACATAAATATGGTTGAGATACTCACATTTTGGTATAATTGGAGGCGTCTGCACATCGACCCAAATGTCGGTATTACCTTCAATATCATCTTCTGGACGAATATCAAAGGTGATAACCATATCAGGCTCAAATGCATAAGTCTTGCATAGTGCTCGCCATGTTTTGCATCCAAAATAGGTGTAGTCCTCTGAATTGTATAATTTTGTGTGGAAAATATAACCATGCTCGGTCTTCAAGTAAAATTTCTTTACCTCCATAGTATGACTGCAACCTATCTTATCCAACACAAAAACTCTTGCATGGCAGGGGATACGCTAGTGGAATAGTAAAAACAAATTATAAGTTGAAGCAAATGAAGCATATGTCATGCTTAATTACGAAAAAAGACTTGTTGTTGTGACTTCATCAGTATCCACTTGAAGTTCTCGTCAAGCTTGATGCTGAAGCGCCTATCATCATCTAGGAAGATTCCGTCGACAGTCAAGGCTTCGTCTTCGCAGTATTTGCAAATACCAAAATCCTTTTCGTCGTCAGACATTTCCTATGTTCATCGTTAAAACATTAATTGAAAACCGATCGAAGACAAGTACCAGGATACTCAACACACAAATCCGGGGCACTCGATATTTCCTACATATTCTGGCACAAGTCATGCCAAAATTCACGGAAAAATCCGGCGTGATCTTTGCTAAAATAGGACATATCGAGCGCCTGAAATTTGCCGGAACGGAAATGAATCAACACTCCGGCAAAACATAGGCCACTCGGAGGTGTAACCTGCAAACATGACCGGCCACTTGGGCAAGCACATATCATATTTGAGCAACACAAGATATACATTTCAAAATATCTTATAGGACTCAAATTAGCATGCATTGAATAAGCAAAAGTAAATCATCTCATGCGTGTTCGTACATCATCGAATATTATCACTAATACATCCCGAATAGTGTCATACATATAACATCACTAATACAACTAAAACCCTAGCACACGACGGGTATCGGCGCGGGCGGTGGACACCCACAGAGAAGGAACCATCATGGGTCATAGCTCCAGTGAGATCCTCGAGAACCTACCAGTCTTGGAGAACCTGTGCTCCAACGCAAACAAGTAGCGACGGACGTGCGCATGCTCCTCATCGACACGGTGACGCATCACCGCCTCATGGGTCCTCGAGCCTCTGGACCATCATCGCCCACGCGACCGCCACCAATGACGGTTCGGGTCAACGCCCGGCGGGCCCCTCACCAACCTGCGCCCCCCCCCCCCCCCGTAGGTAGCGCCTCCCAGTACCACCCTGGTGGAGCCTAGTCCCGGACATGGCCCATCTGGTCAAGCAGGTGTCGTCGCCCTCCACCGACTCGGCAAACGAGGATGCGGGATAGGCATCGCCCACGTCGATGCGGGAAAAATTGCTTTAACTAAAAAATAGCAACAAGTTCTTACTAACATGTTCTATTAATTCAATTAGTTTTTACTGAAAATAAACTTACTATAAATAAAAAATAAACTAGTACCTAGCTAATTAGTACCTAGTTCTTACTAACCAATTAGTACCTAGGAACTACTGCTAAGGGTTCATACTAACTACCTAACTAACACTAAATTAACTAACTAACACTAAAAATAGCCTAGGGTTCATACTAACTAGCACTAAATAGCTGGGGTTATACTAAGCAAATTAACAAGAGGGATCGGAAGGGGAGAGTGCTTACATAGGGCGGGAGAGAGATGGGGTTGGGGGAGACGGCGGCGAGGCAGGGTCGGGGGAGACGGAGGCAAGGCGGGGTAGGGGGAGACGGCGGCGAGGCGGGTCAGGAGACGGCGAGGCGGATCGAGGGAGACGGCGGCATGGCGGGGCCGGGGGAGACGGCGGCGACACGGGGTCAGGGGAGACGGCCGTGAGGCGGGGTCGGGGGAGATGGCCGCGAGGCGGGGTCGGGGGAGACGGCGGCGAGGCGGAGGCGACGAGGGGGAGAAGAGAGAGTGGTGAATTGGGGGAGGAAGAGGAGGGAATCAGGCCGCGCGGGGGGTTAGGTGAGAATAGATATAACAGTAGCGTGCGAGGGGAAAACGCGCTGCTGCTAAAATCGGTAGTAGTAGCGCCGTTTCTAGAAGGGCGCTACTACTATACCTAGCACGTCGGGAACGGTGTGGCAATTATAGTAGTAGCGCGTTCAGTTCCTGCCGCGCTACTGCTAAGGGGGTAACAGCAGCGCGGTTTTGGTAGACGCGCTACTGCTAATTAGCAGTAGCGCCTCATTTTAACACGCGCTACTGGTAAGATCTTGTGTATAAGGTTTTCCCTAGTAGTGAAGTACTGTTGCAAACCAATTCATATTTTATTTTTGCATTGTGTCTACTGTAATATAACTTTTCCATGGCTTAATCCACTGATAGAAATTGATAGTTTCATCAAAACAAGCAAACTATGCATCAAAAACAGAATCTGTCAAAAACAGAACAGTCTGTAGCAATCTCAACATTCACCATACTTCTCGTACCGCAAAAATTCTACCACAAATAGGAAAAGTAAAAAAAATATATATAAAGACATTGCAAAAAGGTTCAGAACTGTTTGACGTTCCAGTAAAAAATGTAAAATCGCACACTACGGCCAAAGTTTATGTCCTGCACCGCACAAACCAACAAGCATTGTAAACATCCTAAAGGCAAACATTGGTACATTATTTTTATAATACAATGGAATTGTACAAGGGGATAATTATTTTTGATGAAAAGTTTCTGTAATTAAGATTCACAAAGTTTCCGTGAGCATGAACAAAGTTCAAGGAGCTCTCCCACTTCAGCAATGCTTGCCTTTCTCACTTTCACTTTCCTTTTTGAAAAGTTTTGTGTTCCCCTTTTCATTTTTTTTGTTTTTTAAACTATATAAAATCACTCAACAGAAATAAATGACTCTCTAAAACTTCCGGGTTGTCTCCCTGAAAGCACTTTCTTTAAAGCCATTAAGCTAGGCATAAAGTGCTCAAGTAATAGATCCACCCGGATCCCAAGGTATATCAAAGCCAATTTGAATTAACAATGATTTGTGATTTAGTAGTGAGCACAAAGTAACATATATCATGCAACAATGACGTCTAACTCTTTTCCTATGCATCGGCATGTCATAAAAGAAAAATTCATGTACACCAAGTAAAGGCCAATGCATAGTATAAACAGTTTCTTGCAATTTTATCGTGTTGGAAACATAGAGACGTGGAGATATAGTTCCTCTCTCATAATAATTGCAAGTAGGAGCATCAAGCAAATGCATATTATATCTATCAAAATCATCATGTGTAGTAGTAAAACGTAACCCATCAATATAATCCTTAATAAGGGCAAACTTCTCCGATATAGTGTAGTAGGGAGAATTCAAAAAGATAATAGGACTATCATGCATGGGTGGAATAGCAACAATTTCATGTTTAATATAAGGAACTATAGCAAGTTCATCTCCATAAGCATAATTCATATTTGCATCTCGGCCACAAGCATAGAAAGCATCATCAAAAAGGGATATTTCATACGAATTAAAGGGATCATAACAATCATCATAGCAATCATCCTTCGGTAAGCACGAAGGGGAATTAAACAATGTATGAGTTCAAGAGTTACTCTCATTAGAAGGTGGGCACGGGTAGCTAATCCGCTCTTCCTCCTTTTCTTCTTCGCTCTCCTCATCATCTTTTTCATCCAATGAGCTCACAGTTTCATCAATTTCTTCTAGGACAGCAGAGACTTACTCAATAAATGCATCAATATCGGCATTATATTCATAATTATCATAGCAATATTTAAGTATAGCAAAATTTTCAAGTCTGTAAACAACATCATCAAGATTTTCACACGTTTTAAACAAAGATTCAATTTCATAAGAACCCATAAAAGCAACAAATTCTTCTATTTATTCCACATCATAGTAATCATATATACCATTAGCATAAGAAGCCAAGGTTTCATTATCATTAAATTTGCATGAAAAGTCAAGGTGTGGAGCCTTCATCCTAGAGCAACAAGTATAATCATATCTCAAGCATTGTTGCCTAGCATACCAACGCAACATATAAATTTGATCCCATAATAGTTTCCATTTTTGTGTCAAGCGATAATCCCTAAAGTATTTTCGTTGATCCAACGTGTCTCCCATAACATAATTGAATGGGGTTTTCTCAGGATAATCAAAGTAATACATAATATCTTTCACATAATGAGCATCGAGGGTTTTAGGAGGTTTCCCATCTCCATGAGTAGCAAGTACACCTATTTTTTTTGGTATTTCGTGTTTCATATCCATAATAAAGATAGAGAACAACTTAGAACAGCAAATAAAAATTACTTAGTGATAAAGCAAACAAGCACACACGAGAATAGTCACCACACACTATGACTCCCCGGCAACGGCGCCAGAAAAAGGTCTTGATAACCCACAAGTATAGGGGATCAATTCTAGCCTCTTTCGATAAGTAAGAGTGTCTAACCCAACGAGGAACTAAAGGTGGAACAAATATTCCCTCAAGTTCTATAGACCACCGATACAACTCTACGCACGCTTAATGTTTGCTTTACCTAGAACAAGTATGAAACTAGAAGGACTTTGTAGGTGTTGTTGGAAAAATATTGCAAGATAATAAAGAGCACATAAATAAAAAGTAGGGGCTGTTTAGATGAAGACACAACTAAGTTAGTTTTAGTAGAGAGCTTTTTGTCAAGAGAAAATTATTTGTCCCTAGGCAATCGATAATTAGACTGGTAATCACTATTGCAATTTTATTTGATGGAGATGCATAAGCTAACATACTTTCTCTTCTTGGATCATATGCACTTATGATTGGAACTCTAGCAAGCATCCGCAACTACTAAAGATCATTAAGGTAAAACCCAACCATAGCATTAAAGTATCAAGTCCCCTTTATCCCATACGCCACAACCCCCTTACTCAGGTTTGTGCTTCTGTCACTCAAGCAACGCACTATAAGTGAATTATGAAGATATTGCAACACCCTACAACGGGAATCCCTCACACTTGCGCGACACAGAGGGTGCAATAGGACAACACCAGTAATAAAACATGCAACTCAAACCAATCACGATCATCAATTAACCCATAGGACAAAACGGATCTACACAAACATCATAGGATAGCCATACATCATTGGGAAATAATATATAGCATTGAGCACCACGTTTAAGTAGATATTACAGCGGGTAAAAGAGAGGTTACACCACTGCATAGAGTGGGGAACAGCTGGTGATAAGGGTGGTGAAGTTGTAGGTGTAGATCGCGGTGATGATGATGGCCCCCGGCAGCGCTCCGGCTCCACCGGAAGCAAGGGGGAGAGAGCCCCCCTTCTTATTCTTCTTCCTTGACCATCTCCCTAGGTGGGAGAAGGGTTTCCCCTCTGGTCCATGGTCTCCATGGTGTGGGAGGGGCGAGAGCCCCTCCGAGATTGGATCTGTCTCTCTGTCTCTCTCTGTTTCTGCGTTCTAGATTCTGCCCTTTCACCGTTTTTTATATTCCTGGAGATCCGTAACTCCGATTGGGTTGTGCTTTGGACACGATTTTTATCTGGATATTAGCTTTCTTGCGGCGAAATAAGGGCACCAACCGCCATACAGGGTGGCCACGAGGGTCAGGGGCGCGCCTGCCCCCCTGGGTCGCGCCCCCTACCTCGTGGGCCCCTCAAGCATCATCTCGCGTTGATTCCACTTCCCAAAATTCACATATATTCCAAAAAAAATCTCCGACTGTTTTTATTCCGTTTGGACTCCGTTTGATATTGGTTTTCTGCGAAACAAAAAACATGCAACAAACAGGAACCGTCACTGGGCACTGGATCATTATGTTAGTCACAAAAATAGTATAAACAGTTGCCAAAAGTATATGAAAGTTGAATAATATTAGCATGGAACAATCAAAAATTATAGATACGACGGAGACGTATCACCCCACCCTACTTCATTGCTGGCCAGGCCTTTCCTCTACTCACCCACACCTCCTGTTATTTTTCAGCGACGGCAGCCGGACCAGTAAACCCTCGTACTCCCCACCGCGTGGGCAACCAATGCCGAGTCTTCCCCGGCTCTGTGTTGTTCCCTTTCTAGGCCTCGCCATCGCCCAGCGCCATGGTGCTCTTGGCGCGGCCTGGTCGGCGTGGTCAACGAACGACATCCATCGGACGTGGATTGTATGTGGAGAGGCTGACAGCTGGGTCCACGGCCACACAAAAGGAAATGCCTCCTTATTACGTGCAAAATAATGATTCCTCCACCTGACATCTGGGACCCCCCGGAAGGGCCTCTGTATTTCACGACAAAAACATGCCCCCCGCTGATAAGTCGGACCCACCATCTATCTTCATAGGCAAGGAAGTGCCTCCTTATTACGCACAAAAAAATGAATACTCCCCCTGCCAGCTAGAACCCAGCATAGTGGGAGGCTCATTTGTGGGGCTACCAAGCTGACGGGGACGGAGAGCTTTGTCAACTTAGTCAATATGAACGATTCTAGCTCCAGTTACCGTACGATGTTCATCCAACGGTCGTAGTGCTTCTTCAACCTCTGGTCTTCTTGCTCCAGCTAAGGATGTCAATTTTATCCATGGACATGGATATCCATGGATATCCGACCCGAATGGATAGGGTTTGGATATGCTTTTGTGTCCATGGGCGTCGCCCAAACCCGACCCGATTGTTCGTGGGTAGGGCATGGATATAATCTTGTACCACGGATATACCCAAACCCGAGCCGATAGAATGACTTAATGGGAAAAAATCGGCTACCCCTGCCCCACGTTCACATCTCCCACGGCAATTTTACACCTTTTTTAATCTAAAACATGCATAAGAAATTACACAATCCCCATCATAACTTTTATAAGTTGACAGTCAATCCCCTCGGAAACATGCTCCATTACCCCTTCCCTTATTTTTATATTCTTCTTAAATGACTCATCATTCTCATCTGTTAGAAAAATACTAAATGATCTTAGGTTGTTACTGGATGTTGATTTACCATAAGTGAAGCCTAGCCTGCCACGAGGTGAAGAATGAAAGTGTTTATGTTAATATTATGTTAAGTCTTATTTATATGTCTCGAGAGGACCCAAAGGATATCCAGTGGATATGGATATCCATCGGATTTGGACATGGACATAATTTTTCACCCATGGATTTTTTCATGGGCGGGCAAAGACTGTCTTCATGGATATGAATATGGATTTGATATTGTTCAACCCGATCCAAACCCGACCCAATGCCATCCTTAGCTCCAGCCGCACAAACCAGCATCGGTCGTGTCGCGTCTCCTGCCTGCCGTGGCCGGCTGTGATGCAGCGGAGGCCTCACCGCCCCCTACTACTCCCACCGCTGGCCAGGCCATCCCTCTACTCACCCACACCCCCTGTTATTCTGTGGCGACGGCAGCCTCACATCGCAGCCGAACCAGTGAACCCTCATACTCCTCTACGCATGGGCATCCACTGTCGCGTCTTGCCCGGCTCCGTGTCGTCCCCTTCCTAGGCCTCGCCGTAGTCCACCGCCCTGGTGCTCTTGGCGCACCATGGTCAACATGGTCAAGGAATGACTTCCATCGGAAGAGTACTGTACGTTGATAGGCTGCGAGCTGGGTCCACGGCAGTCGCAAGGAATTGGCTCCTTATTACACGCAAAATAATTATTCCTCCACCTGAGAGCAGGGACCCACCGGACGGGCAACCGTATTTCGCAAAAAAAATGTTTCCCCCTGACTGCTGGGACCCACCAGCTACAGCTCCGCACGCAAGGAAGTGCGTCCGTGCAAAAAAACGATTCGCCCCCCTGACTATTGGAACCCACAAGCTACATCTTCACACGCAAGGAAGTGCCTGACAGTCGGAACCCACCTGGTTGAAGCGTACGTAGCGTTGTAATACTGGTCGCAAACATGTATGTACATACTGGTCGTAGTAGAGGCGCGCACGTGTCGTGGTAGAGGCACGCATGTAGCATGTACATGTACGTACAATGGCCAGGGTGCAAGAAAGAAAATACGGCCATGTACATACATACGGGCGGGGTCTCGAACGCCTACTCGCGCATACGTACGGCCAGGACTCGTGTACATGGCTGGGTCGGAACGGAGAAACAACGTCGTCGTCGTGTTCATGGGGAGTGATACGTCCCCAACGTATCTACTTTTCCAAACACTTTTGCCCTTGTTTTGGACTCTAACTTGCATGATTTGAATGAAACTAACCCGGACTGACGCTGTTTTCAGCAGAACTGCCATGATGTTGTTTTATGTGTAGAAAACAAAAGTTCTCGGAATGACCTGAAAATCCTCGGAGATAAGTTTCAGAAAATATAAAAAATACTGGCAAAAGATGAAGGCCAGAGGGGCACACCCTGTCCACGAGGGTGGGGGCGCGCCCCCTCCCCTGGGCGTGCCCCCCTGTCTCATGGGCCCCCTGGAGCTCCGCCGACCTCAACTCCAACTCCATATATTCCGTTTCGCGGAGAAAAAAATTAGAGAGGAAGTTTCATCGCGTTTTATGATACGGAGCCACCGCCAAGCCCTAATCTCTCTAGGGAGTGCTGATCTGGAGTCCGTTCGGGCCTCCGGGGAGGGGGATTCGTCGACGTTGTCATCATCAACCATCCTCCATCACGAATTTCATGATGCTCACCGCCGTGCGTGAGTAATTCCATCGTAGGCTTGCTGGACGGTGATGGGTTGGATGATATTTATCATGTAATTAAGTTAGTTTTGTTAAGGTTTAATCCCCAGTATCCACTATGTTCTGAGATTGATGTTGCTATGACTTTGCTATGCTTAATGCTTGTCACTAGGGCCCGAGTGCCATGATTTCAGATCTGAACCTATTATGTTTTCATGAATATATGTGTGTTCTTGATCCTATCTTGCAAGTCTATAGTCACCTACTATGTGTTATGATGCGACAACCCCGAAGTGACAATAATCGGGATACTTCTCGGTGATGACCGTGGTTTGAGGAGTTCATGTATTCACTATGTGTTAATGCTTTGATCCGGATCTCTATTAAAAGGAGGCCTTAATATCCCTTAGTTTCCGCTAGGACCCCACTGCCACGGGTGGGTAGGACAAAAGATGTCATGCAAGTTCTTTTCCATAAGCATGTATGACTATATTCGGAATACATGCCTACATTACATTGATGAACTAGAGCTAGTTCTGTGTCACCCTATGTTATAGCTATTACATGAGGAATCGCATCCGATATAATTATCCATCACAGATCCAATGCCTATGAGCTTTTCACAACTTGGGCTTCGCTTATTTACTTTTCTGTTGCTATTGTTACAATCACTACAAAACCCAAAAATATTACTTTTGCTATCGTTGTCATTACTATCATACTCCTTTTCTACTAAATAATTTGCTGCAGATACTAAGTTATCCAAGTGTGGTTGAATTGGCAACTCAATTGCTAATACTTAAGAATATTCTTTGTCTCCCCTTGTGTCGAATCAATAAATTTGGGTTGAATACTCTACCCTCGAAAGCTGTTGCGATCCCCTACACTTGTGGGTTATCAAGACTAATTTCTGGCGCCGTTGTCGGGGAACATAGGTCTATTCTCTGAGTCACTTGGGATTTATATCTGCGGATCACTATGAATAACTTGAAAGATCAAAGAACTAAAATTTATCCCTCAACTACGAGGGGAGGTAAGGAATTGCCATCTAGCTCTGCACTAGATTCTCCTTCTGTTATGAATAAGCTTGCGACACCTAAACCTGCTACTGCTATGAATTCCGGTATGTCGCATGTTATTGATGATGCCACTTCTGCTATGCATGATACTTATGATGAAACTACTTCTATGCTTGATACTACTGTGCCATTAGGTGAATTTTTTGATGAAAAACTTACTAAGGCTAGGGAGAATGAAATTATTGATGCTGATAATACTGATGAAAGTGATGATGAAGTTTCTCCTCCTAATTATGAATTGCCTATTGTTCCTGAGGGTTATGTTATGGATGAAGAAACTGCTAGAGATTTTGTTGCTTGCAATGATAGATCAGATCTTAAGAAATTGTTAGCTAAGCTGAAACAAAAGACTCTAAATGCTAGAATGAAATATGACCCTGCTTTTGCTACTTCACCTAGCTTTGTTACTGATAAGGATAATGAATTCTCTGTTGGTCCTGAGATTATTACTTTAGTTGAATCTGATCCTTTCTATGGCACTGAATCTGAAACTGTTGTGGCACATCTCACCAAGTTAAATGATATAGCCACCCTATTTACTAATGATGAGAAGTCTCGCTATTATTATATCATTCAGATATTTCTGTTCTCATTAAAGGGTGATGCTAGACTTGGTTTAATTCTCTTGATCCTGGTTGTGTGCGTAGTCCCCAGGACATGATTTATTACTTCTCTGCTAAATATTTTCCTGCTCGTAAGAAACAAGCTGCCTTGCGGGAAATATATAACTTTGTGCAAATCGAAGAAGAGAGTCTCCCACAAGCTTGGGGGAGGCTTCTCCGATTACTTAATGCTTTGCCTGATCATCCTCTTAAGAAAAATGAAATACTTGATGTCTTTTATAATGCACTAACTGATGCTTCCAAGGACTACTAGGATAGTTGTGCTGGTTGTGTTTTCAGGGAAAAACAGTCAATGGAGCTAAATTACTATTGAACAATATGTTGACTAATGAGCCAATTCCTGAGGCAATTCCTGAACCAATTGAGCCAACTCCTGAGCCTATTCTAAACCCACTTCGAAAAAGAGAGGTGTTCTATTTCTCAGTCCTGAAGATATGCAAGAGGCAAAGAAATCAATGAAAGAAAAAGGTATAAAGGCTGAAGACGTTAAGAATTTACCTCCTATTGAAGAAATACATGGTCTTAATATACCTCATGTTGAAGAACCACATTGTCTTGATAACCCGACACTGGTAGTGAAGGTAAATTCTCTCTATAGATATGATAAAGTTGAAATTCCCTCTAATAAATTCCATAGCCCATGCTTAGATGAATTTGATGACTTTATGGCTAGACAAGAAAGTTTTAATTCTTATGTTGGTAGAGAATTAAAGAATAATGCTTTCGAGATAGGATGCTTGAGTGATTATATGTCTAGAGTTAAGAGTGAACTTAAACTCACTAGTAAACATGATTCTATGGTTACCACTCAAGCTGAACAAGTACTTAAGGCTCAGAATGAATTCCTAGATGAACTAAATAATAAACATGATTTTGCTGTTAGAGTGGCTACTAGAACTGGTAAAATGACTCAAGAACCTTTGTATCCTGAAGGTCACCCTAAGAGAGTTGAACAAGATTCTCAGAATAATAATCTAGATGCTCCTAGTTCTTCCAAGAAGAAGAAAAGGAAAAATGATAGTACTTTGCATGCTTCTAGTGAACCTAATGTAGAAACACCTAAGAATCCTAATAATACTTCTATCTCTGATGCTGAAACACAATCCGGAGATGAACATGAACTTAATGATAATGCTAATAATGATGTTCATGTAGATGCTCAACCTAGTAAAAACAATGATATAGAAATTGAACCTGTTGTTGGTCTTGATAACCCACAATCAAGAAACCAACGTTATGATAAGAGATATTTTGTTGCTAGGAAGGATGATAGAGAAAGAGAACCATGGGTTCAGAAACCCATGCCTTTTCCTCTTAAACCATCAAAGACAAAGGATGATGATGACTTTGAGCATTTTGCTGAAATGATTAGACCTATTTTCTTACTCATGCGCTTAACTGATATGCTTCAAACAAACCCTTATGCCAAATATATGAAAGATATCTTCACTAATAAGAGGAAAACATCTGAAGCTGAGATTTTCACCATGCTTGCTAACTACATCTTTAAGGAAGGAATACCTAAGAAACTTGGTGATCCCGGAGTACCCACTATACCTTGCTCTATTAAAACAAATTATGTTAAAACTGCCTATGTGATTTAGGAGCCGGTGTTAGTGTTATGCCTCTTTCCTTGTATCGTAGACTTCAATTAAGTAAGTTGACACCCATTGAGATATCCTTGCAAATGGCTGATTAATCAATTGTATACATGTCGGCATTTGTGAGGACGTGCATGTTGTTGTTGCGAACGTTACTATCTTAACAGACTTTGCCATTCTTGATATTCCTGAGGACGACAGTATGTCGATTATCCTCGGTAGACCCTTTTAAATACTGCATGTGCTGTTTTGATTGCAACAAAGGCAATGTCACCTTTCATGTTAATGGAAATGAGCATACGGTACATTTTCCGAGGAAGCAACCTCAAGTTCAAAGCATAAATTCTATTGAGAAAATTCCATCAATCATTATTGGAGGTTTAGAATTTCCTCTCCCTACTATCAAGAAAAAGTATGATATTCTTATTATTGGGGATTTTCACATCCCCGTTGAGGTAACCTAGTGTCATTTCGAAATTTCTCCGGTTCCGTGTTATTCGTAATGAGTTTGTTAACAAGACTTGATCAACCTTGTTAGTGGATTCATTTTGATGATCATGAGATGGATGAAACTAGAAGGCACAACCTTCTGTACCCTCTTTTTACTTTTTGTTATTTAAAATAAATAAAGCAAAAATAGTATTATCTGTCTGTTTCTGAATTATCCATGCAATAAAAAATATCCCGAAAATAAAATTACTCCAAATGCCCTGCAAATTTAGTATGATTTTTTATGGAATATTTGAGGATTTTAGTCACTGAAATCACTAGAGGAGGGGCAAGCACCAGGCCATGAGGGTGGAGGGCGCGGCCACACCCCTGGGCGCGCCCCCTGTCTCGTGGGCCTGGTGGACCCCTCCACTTATGCCAGCACCCACACACTCCATCTTCTTCCCAAAAAATCCCCATCCAGCTCAAGCATGAGTTCTAGCTCATTTTGCTGTGATGTTCGATCTCCTTTCTCAAAGCTCCATTCACAAAACTGCTTTGGGAGATTGTTCCTTGGTATGTGACTCCTCCATTGGTCCAATTAGTTTTTGTTCTAGTTCTTTATTCATTGCAAATTTTTGCTGCATAGGTGACCATGTTCTTGAGCTTGCATGTTAAATTTATGAGGTCCCAAGCAATTCTAATGCATGATATAGGCTCTAGGCACTCGTAGGAGTAGTTGCTATCAATTTTGTTTAGTTTTATTCACTTTTATTTTGAAGTTACTTAAATTTTAGAAATTTTCAGAAAATGTTAAGGAGATTTTTGAGGGGCTCTTCTAGCCAAGGCTCCCAGGAAAAACAAGCTAAAGAGAAGGAAAAGGCCAAGTATAATCTTCCTCGCATAGCGGAAGTATGGTCGTGTGATGATTTCTTGAGTGAAGCCGGAATATATGAAGACTTTTATTCTTTGATTGAAAATGCTGGACTCACTGACTTCCTCCACGACTGGATCGATCAGTATCTCTTACTCACCAATAATTTCGTGCAAAACTTTTATTATTATCCTAAGAAGTCACCGCCTTCAGTATCATTTCATTTATATGATGAATTCAGGGAAATGTCTTTACGTAATTTTTGCGCAGTGTGTAGAATACCCTTTGAGGGCAAGTTAGATGAACCATATCGTAAAGATGTGGATGGTTTTGTTAACACCATCATTGTAGGGGATCCAAAGAAGGGTTCCGATGCGAGAATCTCTAGCATACACTTTCCTCTTTTACGCTACTTTGCCATATTTGCTAGTAGATCCTTAATTGGTCGTGGAAATAGTGGAAACTTCAATGTCCCTGATATTATTATTCTGTTCCATGCCTTGTTTGGTGATGATAATTTTAGTATGGGTGCCGTTATTGCTAAACGTCTAAACCTGAATCGTACAAAGGGGCCCATCCTCGGAGGTATCTATGCTGCACGTCTTGCTAAATATTTTGAGATACCTATTAGACACCATGAGAAGAGGAGACAATATTGCCTCCTTACATTTTAGATTACAGGAGCATGGTAGCACATGAGTTTATTGTTCATAATGATGATAAGATGCTCCTGTATAACTTGAGATTTAATAAGAAACACAATGAAACTATTATTCTGCCTGCACCTCTGTTGCTTGATTTGAGTGCAGATAATTATCTTGTCACACCGGAAGCAGTGTACGCTCATCGAGGCCAAGCATCCACTCCAGAACCTGAGCCCGAGCCGGAACCTTCACTAGATCCTTATCGTGCATCATCCTACCAATGGGATCCGGAGGAGACGGCCAACTAGTGGTATCCTGATTACACCCCTCAGTACACCGGGGAAAGTAGCCGCTGTCCGTGGCATTAGACCAACTTAGGCCAAAAGCCTAAGCTTGGGGGAGTACGTATTTCTCACCGACTTTACATTCATGGTCACACACTATTCTAGTCATCGATGCTCATACTCTTTCATTGTATTATCATGCTAGTTTAATTTTCTTTTTCTAGTTTTCTTCTTGTGTGTTTGATAAACCTTAAGAAAAACCAAACAAAAATTGTTAGTTTAATTTCCAGGCTTATAGTAGAAATTAAAATGAAAACCCAAAAAGATTTCTCGTTCTTCTTTTACTTGTTGGGAGCTTTCCCGTGTAAATAGTTTTATTTTCTTTTTTTTTCCTTTGGGGGTCGAGAGTAGAAGACCATATTGAAAATGTCTAGCGGCTCTCATATGCATGATTGTTTATTTAACTTAGAGCCCATATTACTTTGTCTTCTCTCTTGAGTTGAATGCTTGCAGATTCCAGCTTAGTCCAATGCACGTGCACTATTATTATTATACACATCTTTCGGTCGTGCAAGTGAAAGGCAATAATGACGATATATGATGGACTGATTGAGATGAGAAAAGCTGGTATGAACTCAACCTCTCTTGTTTTTGTAAATATGATGAGTTCATCATTCCTGATTCAGCTTATTATGAAGTAAACATATTTGCAATGACATTTAGAGATTATAGTTGCTTGTGCCATGCTTGATTAGCTATGAGTTATAATGGTTTACCTTGCGTGCCAACATGCTATTGAAATGGTTTTGATGTGGTATGATGGGATGGTATCCTCCTTTTAATAAATTGAGTGACTCGACTTGGCACATGTTTACGCATGTAGTTGAAAAAAATCAACATAGCCTTCATGATATTTATGTTCATGGTGGATTATATCCTACTCATGCTTGTACTCGGTGTGAATTAATTTTAATGCATGTTTATGATGGTTGTCGCTCTCTCAGTTGGTCGATTCCCAGTCTTTTGCTAGCCTTCACCTGTACTAAGTGTGAATACTGATTGTTCGTCCAAACTCCTTAAACCCGAAAGTTATTCCATATGAGTCCACTATACCTTCCTATATGCGGTATCTACCTGCCGTTCCAAGTAAATTTGTATGTGCCAAACTCCAAACCTTCAAATGAAATTCTGTTTTGTATGCTTGAGCAGCTCATGTTTCAACTAGGGCTGCCTATATCTTCCATGCTAGGTGGGTTATTCTCAAGATGAGTGGACTCCGCTCCTCATTCACGAGAAAGGGCTGGTAACCGGGATGCCCAGTCCCATGATCCAAAAAGTTCAAAGCAAATCAATATAATTGAACAAAACTCCCCCAGGGCTGTTGTTAGTTGGAGGCACTCGTTCTTTCGAGCAAGCCATGGATTGATGCTTGTTGGTGGTGGGGGAGTATAAACTTTTACCATTCTGTTTGGGAACTGCCTATAATGCATGTAGTATGGAAGATACAGCCATCTCATAGTTGTTGCTTGACAATGAAAGTATGTCGCTCAAAATGTTATTCAATCTCTATTTTAAAATCGAGCTCTGGCACCTCTACAAATCCATGCTTCCCTCTGCGAGGGGCCTATCTATTTACTTTTATGTTGAGTCATCACCTTCCTATTAAAAAGCACCCGCTGGAGAACACACTGTTATTTGCATGTATTACTATTGGTTTATATTGGGTATGACTTGACTGGATCTCTTTTACCATGAATTACATTGTTTAGTCAGTCCCAGATCTTTAAAGGTGCTCTGCATTTATGTTTCGCGCTCTTAGAAAGGGCTAGCAAGATACCATTTTGTTATATCATGTTATGATTGTTTTGAGAAAGTGTTGTCATCCGAGTTTTATTATAGCTCGCTAGCTGATTATGCCATTGATATGATTAATTGTGAGACCGAGGTTTTATTGTGAGTATGGTTAGATCATAATATTTCCTGAAACCTGAATGCTGGCTTTGCATGTTTACAACAACAAGAGCAAATAGAGTTTGTAAAAGTTTTTCTTTATCACTTTCAGTTTATCAACTGAATTGCTTGAGGACAATCAAAGGTTTAAGCTTGGGGGAGTTGATACATCTCCAACGTATCTACTTTTCCAAACACTTTTGCCCTTGTTTTGGACTCTAACTTGCATGATTTGAATGAAACTAAACCGGACTGATGTTGTTTTTAGCAGAACTGCCATGATGTTGTTTTATGTGTAGAAAACAAAAGTTCTTGGAATGACCTGAAATTCCTCGGAGATAAGTTTCAGAAAATATAAAAAATACTGGCAAAAGATGAAGGCCAGGGGGGCCACACCCTGTCCACGAGGGTGGGGGCGCGCCCCCTCCCCTGGGCGTGCCCCCTGTCTCGTGGGCCCCCTGGTGCTCCGCCGACCTCAACTCCAACTCCATATATTCTGTTTCGCGGAGAAAAAATCAGAGAGGAAGTTTCATCGCGTTTTACGATACGGAGCCGCCGCCAAGCCCTAATCTCTCTCGGGAGGGCTGATCTGGAGTCCGTTCGGGGCTCCGGAGAGGGGGATTCGTCACCATCGTCATCATCAACCATTCTCCATCACCAATTTCATGATGCTCACCGCCGTGCGTGAGTAATTCCATCGTAGGCTTGCTGGACGGTGATGGGTTGGATGAGATTTATTATGTAATTAAGTTAGTTTTGTTAGGGTTTGATCCCTAGTATCCACTATGTTCTAAGATTGATGTTGCTATGACTTTGCTATGCTTAATGCTTGTCACTAGGGCTCGAGTGCCATGATTTCAGATATGAACCTATTATGTTTTCATGAATATATGTGTGTTCTTGATCGTATCTTGCAAGTCTATAGTCACCTATTATGTGTTATGATCCGAAAACCCCGAAGTGACAATAATTGGGATACTTCTCAGTGATGACCGTAGTTTGAGGAGTTCATGTATTCACTATGTGTTAATGCTTTGGTCTGGTTCTCTATTAAAAGGAGGCCTTAATATCCCTTAGTTTCCGCTAGGACCCCGCTGCCACGGGAGGGTAGGACAAAAGATGTCATGCAAGTTCTTTTCCATAAGCATGTATGACTATATTCGGAATACATGCCTACATTACATTGATGAACTGGAGCTAGTTATGTGTCACCCTATGTTATAGCTATTACATGAAGAATCGCATCCGACATAATTATCCATCACTGATCCAATTCCTACGAGCTTTTCACATCTTGTGCTTCTCTTATTTACTTTTCTGTTGCTATTGTTACAATCACTACAAAACCCAAAAATATTACTTTTGCTATCGCTACCATTACTATCATACTACTTTGCTACTAAATAGTTTGTTGCAGATACTAGGTTATCCAGGTGTGGTTGAATTGACAACTCAACTGCTAATACTTAAGAATATTCTTTGGCTCCCCTTGTGTCGAATCAATAAATTTGGGTTGAATGCTCTACCCTCGAAAGCTGTTGCGATCCCCTACACTGGTGGGTTATCAGGGAGGCAACATAATGCGTCGTGTTCATCAGGAGGAAACGAAATGCATCATGTTCATCGGGAGGCAATGCAACGCGTGGGAGCCAACTAGCTTGGACGGAACAGCCGATGGAAACGAGGCCTGGCGTACCGCAGAACAAAGGAAACGGCCTTGTGTTCAACCGGCCACATACGAAACGGGATCCTGTTCATCGGGAGGGGTCTGGCGTAGTACAAATTGGAGGAAACGGACTTGTGTTGGACCTCCTATGGTCGAAACAGGGTCCTGTTGATCGAGAGGGGTGTGGTGTACCGCAAAACGGAGGAATCGGACTTGTGTTGGAGCGCTACGGTCGAAACGGAGGTCATGTTCATAGGGAGGGGTGTAGCGTTCCGCAAAACGGGACTCCACGGGATACTGTTCATCTCCACCGTCGACCTCCTCCAGCCTCCACGGGCTACTGTTCATCCACCATCGACCTCCTCTAGCCTCCACCTGCGACTGTTCATCCACGGGCTCCTATTCATCCTGCCTCCACCGCGCGCTACTCCACCGACTACTGTTCAACCAGCCCTCTCCACGGGATCTTTTTCAACCACCCCTCCACGGGCTCCTGTTCATCTACCCCTCCACCGTTTACTGTTCATCCATCCCTCCACAGGGTCATCCTATTCATCCAGCCCTCCACGGGGTCATGTTCATCCAGCCCCAACCGGCTCGATCAATCGGGGTCCTGTTCATCCAGAGGCAACATCACGGGGTCCTGTTCATCCACCCCCACTGGGAACTGTTCATCCAAACCCCCCGCCCCCCAGCAACACTCACTGTTCATCCAGAGGCAGCATCGATCTGCTTCTGTTAGCAGTAGCGAAGGAATCGCTCGATCGGGTTCAGTTAACAGCCATCGATCGATCGCTCGGGTTCAGTAGCGCATAGCCTGCAGTGCAATCGCTTGGGATCAGTAGGCGAACGCCTTGCTCAGGTTCAGTTAGAGCCCAACACCTCACACCCACGCGCATGCGTGTACGAGCGAAACGCGCAAACCTCCGTGCATCGCTCGGCCCCGACCACCCATCGTAACCGGGAACACCCCATTATTTTCCTCGCCCTCGCTTCTACCATGGTTTTTTCTGTCATGGATGGCGCAAAGAATGTCATGCAGCTGCGTCTCTGGCCCGCCCAGGACGAAAAGCCCATTTCTATCACGATTTTTTGTCATAGAAGTAGGAGCCCACCACATCTATGATGATACCGGGTTTTGTAACAATTATCGTCATAGAAGTGTCATAAGTATGACAGAAAAAAATTTGTTCGGCCCAAAATGTCACGGATCTGTCTTTCTTATGTAGTGTCAGGACAGTCCAATCACCAGCCGCCTTGGTCCTCTGTCCAATTGTGGACAACTTTTGGCTTACCAAGGTGCTCATGGACGGCGGCAGCAGACTAAACCTCATTTACGGGGAAACCCTCAAAAAATGGGAATAGACAGGAGCCACATTGAGCAAAGTAGCATGACCTTCCGAGCCATTATTCCTAGTCGGGAGGCGCGGTGCGCGGGAAAAATCACACTCGATGTGGTATTCTACACGAGGAGAATTACCGGTCCGAAGAAATAACCTTTCGTGTGGCCCCTTTCATTAGTGGATACCACGCCTTACTAGGGCGAGATGCATTTGCACGCTTCCAAGCTATACCCTATTAAGGGTACATGAAGCTCAAGATGCCCGGGCCCAATGGTACTATCACTCTTGTAAGTGATCCGGACACAACACTCTGTGCCGAAAACAAAACCGCAGCCCTGGCCCTCGAGGCATTGTCTGAAGCCCTCGTGGCCGAAGAGTTAACTGCGTTACGCTCCACGGTGGATAGGGACGATGTGATCCTGGATAAGCGACCCAAATCCACCTCCTTTAAACCAGCAGACGAAATTGTCATATTTCAAGTCCACCCGACGGACCCCAAGAAGACAACATCCATTGGAGCACAGCTGGACCCAGCGGTCGATGTCGCACTGCGAGTGTTCCTAGGCAAAAAATGGGACATATTCGCCAGGCACCCTTCTGATATGCCAGGAATCCCACGCAAGCTGGCCGAACACAGCCTCAATATCTTGAAGGGATATAAACCGGTCAAGCAAACACTACGACGCTTTTCCGAACCCAAATGACAAGCTATAGGGGAGGAGCTAGCCAAGTTAGTCGAAGCCGGATTCATTAGAGAAATAAAACACCCGGACTGGCTAGCAACCTGGTGATGGTACCAAAGAAGGATAAATCATGGCGTCTATGTGTCGACTTCAAAGACCTCAACAAGGCTTGCCCTAAGGATCCCTTCCCCCACCCCCGCATCGATCAGATTTTCGACGCCACTACAGGACACGACTCACTGTGTTTCCTCGACGCATACTCCGGATACCATCAAATCAAGATGAAAGAGTCCGATCAAGCCACAACGGCATTCATCACCCCTTACGGGCATTTATGCTTCAAAACTATGCCCTTTTGGCTCAGAAACACCGGCGCCACCTATCAACGCATGATTAAAACATGCCTGGAGAAACAAATCGGCAAGACAGTTGAAGCATACGTGGATGACATAGTCATAAAAACTAGGCACGTCGATTCACTAATAGACGATCTGCGTCTCACATTCGAGAACCTCCGGACATATGACATCAAGCTCAATCCGGAAAAGTGTGTTTTCGGCGTTCCCGCTGGAAAACTGCTAGGATTCATTGTTTCTAGTAGAGGAATTGAGGCGAACCCAGCCAAAATCCGAGCTTTTGTCACAGTTGGCTACGCCAATAGACCTCAAACAAGTCCAAAAATTAGCCGGATGTGTGGCAGCTTTAAGCCGCTTTATCTCCAGATTAGGAGAAAAAGCATTGCCACCTTATCGCCTTCTCCGACGAACCGAACACTTCGAGTGGACGGATGCGGCAACGGTCGGACTGGAAGAAATAAAAGCTCTCTTAGCGAGCAACCCAATCCTGGCCGCGCAGAACTTTGGTGAACCCATGTTATTATACATATCCGCAACGCACCAAGTCGTGAGTGTGGTGCTCGTCGTCGAACGAAAGGAGGACGGACACAAATTCCCGCTTCAAAAGCCGGTATACTACGTATCTACTGTCCTCACACCATGCAAATCCCTGTACCTGCATTATCAAAAAATAGCATACGCGGTCTTCATGGCATCCCGGAAGCTACGACACCACTTTCAAGAGTGCTCAATCATGGTGGCCTCCGAAGTACCACTCAATGACATAATAAACAACCGTGATGCCACGGGCCGGATTGCCAAGTGGGCCATCTAGCTCCTCCCATTCGACATAACATACAAACCGCGCCGGGCCATTAAATCCCAAATACTAGCCGACTTCATCGGCGAAGGGACAGAAGCCGAACTCCCTAAAGAGTACGGTGCATATTCCAACTGGGTCATGCACTTTGACGGCTCCAAAATGCTGGTGGGCCTAGGAGCAGCTGTTGTCCTAACATCCCCCACTGGAGATATAGTTCAGTACGTACTCCAGATACCATACATAGACTCGAACAATGCAGTCGAATACGAGGCACTACTGCATGGTCTTCGGATGGCAGTCTCCATGGGTATTCAACGCCTAGAGGTGCGCAGGGATTCAAACCTCGCAATATCCCAAATAAATGGAGATTTTGTCTCCATGGGCATTCAACGCCTAGATTTTGATGTATCTCCGAGGAAGAGGGGCGGCAACTCTTGGCTAAAATTCATGTCGGTCTTGGTGGTCACCATGCCGCGGCTCGAGCCCTTGTAAGCAAGGCCTTCCGTACAGGTTTTTATTGGCCGACGGCCCGAGAAGATGCACAGGACATGGTGCAAAATTGCGTCGGATGCCAGCTTTTCGCCATCCAAAGCCATATGCCACCCACCGCTCTGCAAACAATCCCCATCACTTGGCCTTTTGCTGTCTGGGGGCTTGATATAGTCGTACCCCTTAAAGGGGGAAGCCATAAGAAAAAATATTTGTTGACTAAGTGGATAGAGGCCAAACCAGTTAAAACGGCCGAAGTCGGACTAGTGATAGACTTCATATCCGGCGTTATGCACCATTATGGTGTCCCACACAGCATCATCACAGATAACGGCTCTAACTTCACAGCCGATGAGGTGAAAACCTCATGTGCCAATCTGGGCATTAAGCTCAATTACACCTCCGTCTATCACCTGCAAACAAACGGTCAAGTCAAACGGGAAAATGATCTTATTATGAGCAGCATTAAGCCTAGACTAGTGCGGTCTTTGAGAGAATCAGACAATCACTGGGTTGAGGAGCTCGACTCCGTACTCTGGGGGCTGCGGACCATGCCTAATCGCACTACCGGATACACACCCTTTTTCATGGTGTACGGTGCAAACGCTGTGCTACCCTGCAATATTATTCATGACTCACCTCGAGTACGCATGTATGATGAGAGAGGCCGAGCTCGATCGGCAGGACAGCTTAGATGCCCTGGAGGGGGAGCGCCACATCGCGAAGGCTCGTTCCGCATTATATCAACAACAGGCATGGAGATATCAAAGCATAGAAGTGCAGGCCAAGACTTATAATGTTGACGAACTCATTCTACACTTACCGGAGAATAAAAATGACAAACTCAAGCCCATGTGGGAGGGTCCCTTCATCATCGACGAAGTTCTCACTGGAGGAGCGTACCGCCAGCGTGATGCATCAGACAATCGCCTGGAGCTGAACACATGGAATGCGGCCAGACTCCGAAGATTCTACGCCTAGCGCCCAACTCTTTGTTTGTCTCCTTCTCCCTTTTTGTTTCCGTTATTTTTTCTCTCTTTTAGGTTTTTTCCTTTTTGTTTAGCCTTAAAGCTTTCGTGTGGCTAGAACGTGCACCTGTGACATATACATCTTAAAAATATGTACGTCCATTATACCTGGGGACTTCTTGTACAGAAGGTTATTATTATTATTATTTTCTGAGCATTAAAGCTCACAACATGCATATCTTTTCCTCGTATGTACCTTTTCTTCGCCATTATATGCATCAATATGACTTAAGTTTTGGCCAAGCTGGGTTGCCTGGCTCCTGTGCTTATGCCCTACATTCATGTTAGTTCGGCTAGGGCATAAAGGGAGCACCTTTGCGATTGTTACTGCCGGGTCATCCAAATGTGTACCTCAGACTGGGTGAAGCCGGAAGCTAGCATTCTTAAGGGAATATTCGGTCGGCGGACTAAAGATGTTTTTACTTATTACACTATGAACCCCCAAATGTTACATATATTGCGGTTTTTTATCACAATTCGGACATGCATTATAAAGTATGCTCACCCAGGGCAAGGAACCCTTAACGGAACTATTATCTCTGGAAGATGTTTCTTACTATCACAATGTAATATAACATAGCTAGCCGGATACTTGTCTATTCAAGCAACTATGACCCCTACGCCTGGTTTCCACGCATACCCCGGTTTATATTACCGAGAGGGTATTCGGAACACTCCGCACCTTCGGGTCCAGAGGTTGAAGCGAAAAGGCCCGCCATGACAAATGTTTTACAATCTGGCTAGGGACAAATTCGTCCATTGAAGTACATAGTCAATTGGACTCAGAAACTTCCTCTTCTATGTCGTCCAACTGGTTGTCCAGCTTACAATCCTACTGAGAATATATTGAGGGCAATTTCACTTGGTCATATACTAGACTAACGGGAATTTCTTTCCCATCTGACTCTAAAGGTCCAACCAGGGCCATATGATTCGGATCAAGCTTGGTATATCGTGTTTTTACCATGGCCCAGGCCTCTCGCACACCTTCTCGACAGGCCAATATCTTCCATAGTCGAAAACGCTGCCGCGCTCCCTGAAATAGATGTACAAGCTCCTCCATACTTTCTGGAAGGGAGGCGGATGGCCATAAAGCCTTTTACATTAACAAGCGTTGCTTAGCGCATATGAACTAAGTTTTCAGCGCACAGGATAACAAAATGCGAGTCTACTCAAATATTACATCTTTGGAGCACTCACCCGCAATAGTGCGGGCGCCCTTCAGCACACTCTTATAATACATCTCGGGCGTGCGATGCTCCTTGCCCTCCGGTGGCGGGTCCGTCCACGAGCTTACAGGCATCCATCTTGCCCCGGTGCACCTTTGCGCGGGCAAGGGCCCGACGGGCACCCTCAATACAAGCGGAATGCTTGATAACTTCAACCCACGGGCACGCATCCACCAGCTGCCGCAGCAGGCCGAAGTAGCTCCCAGGCAGGGCCTCCTTAGGCCACAACCGAACTATGAGGCCCTTCATGGCCTGTTCGGCCGCCTTGTGGAGCTCGACCAGCTGCTTCAGCTGGTCGCTAAGGGGCACCGGATGTCCGGCCTCAGCATACTGAGACCAGAAGACCTTCTCCGTCGAGCTCCCCTCCTCGGCCTGGTAGAATGCGGCAGCATCGGACATGCTGCGAGGAAGATCTGCGAACGCCCCTGCAGAGCTCCGAATTCGGGTAAGCAACAGGTAATTAACGCTCACATGCTTACTCTGCATGAAAAATGCCTTACCTGCTGCTATTTTCTTCACCGCCTCAATCTCCTGGAGGGCCTTGTAGGCCTCGGCCTTAGCGGCTTTGGCACTCTCAAGAGCCGTTGCAAGCTCAGACTCTTGAGTCTTCGAGTCACGCTCCAAGTTCTCATGTTTTTTCACGAGATCCTGGAGCTCTTGTTGTACCTCCGCCACCCGTGCCTCCTGCTTCTCTCGCTCGGTGCGTTCCGCGGCCGCATTACGTTCGGCCACGGCCACCGCCTCCTTCAGGTTCGCCACCTCGTTAGTGGCCCCTACAATACCAACGTTATCCTTGTCATTTTTCTTGCAACCAAATCCTTTTCTGTAAGGTACAATTTTCATAAGGTATTACTCACCTTCTTTTTCCTCGAGCTGCTTCTTGGCATGACCGAGCTCGTTCTCGGACCGCTCGAGGTTTTTCTTCAAATTATTGACCTCCGCAGTCAGTGCGGCGGAGGTCAGCAGCACAGCCTGCAATCCCATATTGACATATTTTTTATGACTCCTGCGTTTATCTTTCTAAAGATCCTCAGTCCGGCTTTTCTTTCCGAACACCGAACCGAGCATCAGGGGCTACTGTCTATGCGGTACCATTTTACATATATTGAAATTTCTTACCTCAAAGCTTGTTAGAAGACTGGTACAGGCTTCGGTCAGCCCGCTCTTGGCAGACTAAACTGTCCGGATCACCGCACTCATAACAGTGCGGTGCTCCTCCTCGATGGAGGCGCCGTCGAGCGCCTCCAGTAAGCTATCTGGTGCCTCCGGTTGGACGAAGGACACCAGCGTCTTACCCTTCTTGCGAAGGGATCGTTTGCCGGACTCCGGAACCACTGAAGGTTCCCGCATGGAGTCCGGACAAGGGTCGGCCTTAGAGTCCCTGGGGGTCTTGCCCCCCACGCGCCTGGAGTTCGGGGGGTTGCCTTGTGGCACCACCTGCGCCACGTCCTCGGGACCAAGCCCCCTTTGGGGCCCCGCCGCGGCGTTGTCCGTAGCATGAGGCGAGGAGGCGGTCGGAAGCGAAGTACTCTCCATTTCCGATGAGCCCCGGGACCCGCTCGATGAATCGGCGAACTCGCCTTTGGGCGGGCTGCACGATTGTTCGACATTAGGGAACACTCTGCAATAATAAACGCCATGGGTATCTGGACACTTACGATCTCGCCAGGGGCTTGGCCCTTGTAGGCCAATCCCCCTCGTCGTCATCGACGTTGGTGGAGAAGTCCGGAGGAAGGGTCTTCTTGGACCCTCCGGCCTCCCGGTTAGCGGCCTTCCTTTTCCTCTCCTCCCCGGGGAGAAGCTTCTTCTTCTTCCTCCTCGTCTTTAGGAGAAGATTCTGCTTCAGAATCCGACAGCACCTGGCGTCGGGAGCTCCTTCGAGTTCCCGTTGCCTCCTTCTTGGCCTTCTTCTCCGGCACCACATGGGGTGCCGGAGCCAGCAGCCCCGTCAATCCGGCGTCTTGCTGGGTCTTCTGGCAAAGGAGCCAGACAGTTAATCTGTCCGGAAGTCTTTAGCCAGACCTGTCGAAGAATAGGGTGTTTTTAGATCCCACGTAGAATCAATCTATGAAAAAAGAGTCCCGTAAAGGGTAAAATAACTTACCTCGCCGGCTTGACGCCGCGAGCTGTATCCGCGATCTTTGTTAGCGGATGCGGGGGCTTCGGCACCCTTGAACAGCACCTTCCAGGCATCTTCGTACGTGGTATCGAAGAGCCGGCTCAAGGTTCGTTGCTGTGCCGGATCGAACTCCCACAAATTGAAGTCCCGTTGTTGGCATGGGAGAATCCGGCGGATGAGCATCACCTGGATTACGTCGACAAGCGTGCGATTCATGTCCACCAGGTTCCGGACGCGTGTTTGGAGTCCGGATAGCTCGTTCGAATCCTCCCACTTCAGGCCCGTCTCTTTCCATGACGAGAGCCGTGCGGGGAATCCAGATCTGAATTCGGGGGCCGCCACCCATTCAGGGTCGCGTGGCTCGGTGATGTAGAACCACCCCGATTGCCACCCCTTTATTGTCTCCACAAAGGAGCCCTCGAGCCATAGGACTTTGGCCATCTTGCCGACCATGGCGCCTCCGCTTTCTGTGGCTGCCCTTCACAACCTTCGGCTTGACATCAAGGTCTTGAGCCACAAGCGAAGTGGGGCTGGATGCGAAGGAAGGCCTCGCACACGATGATAAACGCCAAGACGTTGAGGACAAAATTGGGGCTAGGTCGTGGAAGTCCAGGCCGTAGTAGAACATGAGCCCCGGACAAATGGGTGAAGTGGAAAACCTAGTCCAGCGGAGGAAGTGGGGAGAAATACCACCCTCTCATGGGGACTGGGGTTGGAATGAGCTGCCCAGCGTCGGGCAGCCTGTCTGTGATATCGCCGGGACAAGTATCCGGCCTCCCAGTCTTGTGATGTGCCCCTCCGTGACGGAGGAGGCCATCCATCTGCCTCCCGCTCCTGACATGGTTGGAGAAGGTTGAGGAGGAAAGTGCGGACTTGGGCGCTGGAGCTCGAGTGCACGGGAATGGATGAGCAAAGGAGGAAGAAGGCGCAGGTGAAAGGGTGGATCCTTATCCCCTTATATGGGCGGACAAAAACATGTGTCCCCACCGGCCTGGTAAAACTCGCTTATCTCCCAAGCGTCACAATCAATGGCGCGGTTGGGTTACCCACGTCCGTATTGATGGGAATCCCGGAATAAGGGGAACACGATCTCTGCTTCGACAAGACGTGCCAAGGAAACCGCTTCGCTAAACGCTAAGGTGGAACAATAAAAACAATTTGAGTGAAGGCTTGGTAGTGGTGCGACGTCACGCCACAAAATACGTCAGCAGATTGATCTTGTGTAATTTTATTCTCTCTACGGTGGTATGTAGAATTTATTTTTGCAGAGCCGGACACTATCCTGGTGTTCACAATCTTCTATAAATTATTCGGAGGAGGAACCCGCCTTGCAATGCCGAAGACAACATGCGCGCCCGGACTTCGTCGTCATTGAAGCCTGGTTCGGGAGACTCTTGAGGAGTTCCGGACTAGGGGTGTCCGGATAGTCGAACTATCATCATCGGCCGGACTCCAAGACTATGAAGATACAAGATTGAAGACTTCCCGTGTCCGGATGGTACTTTCCTTGTGGTGGATTGCAAGCTTGGCGATCGGGATATGTAGATCTCCTACCATGTTAACCGACTCTGTGTAACCCTAACCCTATCCGGTGTCTATATAAACCGGAGGGTTTTAGTCCGTAGGGACGAACAACAATCATACCATAGGCTAGCTTCTAGGGTTTAGCCTCTTTGATCTCGTGGTAGATCTACTCTTGTAACACACATCATCAATATTAATCAAGCGGGGACGTGAGGTTTTACCTCCATCAAGATGGCCCGAACCTGGGTAAAACATCGTGTCCCTTGTCTCCTGTTACCATCCGCCTAGACGCACAGTTCGGGACCCCCTACCCGAGATCCGCCGGTTTTGACACCGACACCCGCCCTTCATGTTGTAAAGGAGGGTGCACGGAGTGGAGTCGGCCTACAAAGACATATACGTGCGGCGTCAGAGATCCAAAAAGAATGGCAACTGAAGATTAATTAATTAGTTGAGTTGATGAAGGTGCGACGACGCGTATTTACCGTGAGGGCGTCGAGCTCAGCCAATGTCGACGACCCGACATTCAAGCGAAAGACGGAGCTAGGGCTGTTGTGAGAGCTGGGCGGAGGAGCAGGTGCTAGAGGAGGTGTGGGTGCAGTTGCCATACTAGATACGGGTATGGGTGCGGTGTTCATTGAGTTGCTCCTGGTGAAGCTGGGCATGGGAAAATCACTTGGTGGCACATTTGGATTTTGCTGCACCCATGTGACCACTGTTGGAATCAAGCTTGTAAAGGCATCCACGAAATCAGATCTATAGGCAGCGATTATCTCAACTTTGGTCTCAGCTTTTGCCTTCTCAATCGCCCGCGCCACCTTCTCGTCGATAGTAACATGACTGAACTTCTTTCTCTGTCTTATGGCCTCGGGGTCGTTGCTATAATAGTACTTCCAAGTGGCCCCATCCCTGGCGCCATGCACACGTCCATATTGCGGCCGCTGGCCGGGTGGGTGTCCCATCATTATGTTCATGTCCCGGTTGAAACGAGTGTCCCACTTGTACTGTGTCGACGACTAAGTCCACTGAGTGGACGAGTCGCTCTCGGCCGCAAGCTTGTTGCTCTCTCTGCAAAATGGACCGTGAATCATTTACGAATGCGACTAGAATGTAGTAGACTTTGTTGATCAGAACCTAATATGTAAGGTGGTCAAAGGATAATTACCAGTAATCTCATGAATTTCCTAGTCGGTCCGTCGGTGAAAAAAATCTTTTTCTTGGGGTTCCACGAGAATCGAGCCCTGATGAAGTCGTGCTCCTGTTGGTCGGGGAACTCAGCCAATGGGTCTGTGATCCCCTGACGTTCACGTTCTGCATCCTCCTTAGCCCACACAGGCATCTTTCCCGTGTAACCACGACTTCCAAGGCGGTGGTTCCCCATGTTCTTTTCCTGCAGCTGCTTTCCTCTCTCCGACCTGGCTTTGGCAGCTTCTTCATTGCAAGTCTCCTTGAACTTTTCAAAGTCCTCTATCGTAATTTTCGGATTGTCTGCAACAATCTCGGTGTAGGTTTCATGGTCTACTTGAATCGCCTTTTTCACCCTAGTTTTCCAAGCGCTCAATGCGTTGCTGAACTTCCCTAGGGCTTTGTTGTTGATTTTTTTCATGGCATCATCATCCCATGGGTCGACTTCGTCACTAAGATCGGGGAACATGAATCTTGCGTGCAACCTAGTTAGAAGCAGCTTCTTCAACTGTTCATTCTTCCGTATTTTTGTGGTGTTGATGTTAGCGGTATCGCGTAGGATGCATGCTAGTTGGTTGCCGTAACACGCTGCCACTTCTCGTGGCTCTATTGGCTCGAACTCGTCAGGGTGCACCGCCGTGACCACCAGTCTTCAGGTGTCGAGCTCATTTGGGCGTCGTGTCCTCTTTTCCTTCTTTCCCTCACTGTCTTGGGAGGTCCCACCTTCCGTGCTATAGTTAGGAACATCATCAGCGCCAGTCTCAGTGCCGGTGTCGTTGGTGACATCAGGGTCGGCGCCGGTGCCACCACCTCGTCATCCGTCATGACAAGGTGGTCCGGACACCCAGCTTCCTGTCTCTCCTGATCCGCCAGAAAGTCGAGGTAGGCGTGTGCTCGACCTAATTGGGAGTGAGAACCTCCGGCCTCATTGGTGTCGGTCATGTTTCCTAGGGTTCAATGTCGTAGTCATTTAATTATCGAGCTTTATATAATAAAGTGAATAATGACAAAAAAGTGACCTTTGTTTTGCCAGAAATGTCGTTTCGTTCCCGTCGCGACAAATCTCAAGCACTCGATATGTCCAACTTTCTAGCACAAGTCATGTCGAAATTCACAGAAAATTTCGGCATGACCTTTGCTAGAAAGTGCACATATAGAGCGCCTAAAATTTGCCGGAATGGAAATGAATCAACATTTCCGGCAAAACATAGGTCACTTAGCAATCGTTTTCCGGTAAAACAAGCACAGACATAGTAGCAGCAATATAAGCTGCAAAAGTGATAACTGGCATTCTAGAGTGTTGCAAAAGTGATAATCAACAGCGCTGGCATTCTAACACCACAAATTTTGCTCCAGCATTTAATATGATTTTTCATCTGCTTTGATATAATAAATAGTACTATCATTTTCACCACACACTCTGAAAATATCTCCTAAACACCTTGTAAAAGGCCACTAGCTAGAGCCAGTACAACAACAACATAATACAACAACATAGATTGGCAACTCTAAAACTTAGAGGCCACTATAGAAACATACTGAACTTAGAGGCCACTTTGAAACTCAAATCATCACACACACGCACACTGAATTTACTGAATCATGCATGATTTAGTTAACTGAATTTACTGAATCATGCATGATTTGCACAGTTATCACACACACACACACACACAAACTAAGTTTGCATAGTTATCAAAACTGAAATGTTCAGATAACTAAAAATTTCAGAAATTTCTATAACTGAACAGTGCTCTAACTGAATTCAAATGAACAATTCTAGCTTCCTTTGAACAATGCTCTAACTGAATTCAAATATTTGTATTCTAATTTTCTTTGAATTCTGGTAGTGAACAATTCTAGTTTTCTTTGAATTCTAGTTTGCTCTAACTGAAAACAGCAGCAGCACACAGCAGAAGCAGCACACATGCATCAATGACAGCAAGAAAACAGACTGCAGGGGGAGAACCTGCTGCACCTTGCCGAGCACCTTGCTTCCGGCCACCTTCTCCTCCTCGCCGAGCACCTTGCTTCCGGCCAAACCTGCTACAAAGAACAAATACGGTCGGTCAGAGAGAGTAGATTCCATCTGAGAGAGAGAGAGAGAGAGAGAGAGAGAGAGACTGCTGGGGGGAGGGGCGCCGGCCGGTGGAGGGACTGAGGGGGTGGCGTCGGGGTCAGGGCTCGCCGGGGTTGAGGGGGTGGCGTCGGGGTGGCCGAGGCAGAGGGGTTCCTTCTCCTCCTCGTCGATCTGCAAAACAAAATTTTGTCCGAGAGAGAGCGAGAGCGTCGGAGTGGGAGGAGCCGGGCCAGCGGTGCACCTAGGGCAGGGGGCAGTACGGGGGGAGGGAGCGTTGGGGTGGCCGGTGTCGAGGTCCGGTGCGGCGCGTGTCGACGGCGGCGTGGGTAGGTGCGGGCGTCGGCAGTGGGTGGGCGGGTGTGGGCGTCGGCGGTGGTGTGGGCGGGTGCAGGCGGCGACGGCGGCGTGAGCGGGTGCGAGACAAAGGGGATCGAGCGAGATAGTGAGAGAGAGAGAGAGAGAGAGAGGAAATAGATGGGTGCAGTGGCTCTGTATACGCAACTTAGATATAGCGTGTCTGGGAAAAACGCGCTATAGCTAGCCGCTCTAGCGAAAACGCGCTACTGCTAACGTTTTCTTTTTCTTTTTCTTAGCTATAGCGCTGCCCTGGCAAAAACGCGCTACTGCTAACTTTTTCTTTTTCTTTTATTCTTTTTCTTTTTCTTAGCTATAGCGCTGCCCTGGCAAAACGCGCTACTGCTAACTTTTTCTTTTTATTTTTTTATTTTTCTTTTTCTTTTTCATATTCCATAAACTTCCTTCTTTTTATTTTATTTTTATTTCTCTTTTTACTTTTATTATTCTTTTTTCTTTTTCTTTTTCTTTATATTTTTTTGGTTCTTTTTCATACTCCACAAACTTCCTTCTTTTTTATTTTATTTTTAGTTCTCTTTTTACTTTTATTATTATTATTCTTTTTCATTTTTCTTTTTATTTTTATTTTTATTTTTCTTGTTCTTTTTCATATTCCATGGACTTAGGGGTTTAATTTGGTCTGTCATTTGAGCAATACCACTGTTACCCTCCGGATAATAATTAGTATAATATATATCTTACATCATTTGACCGATATCGGCGGTACACAAAATAGCTAGACACACACAAACTTTGGGATTAGATTGTCAGCTTGGGCGACGACGATGCTTTAGACTGATCTTCTTCCCTCTTGTTCGTTGTCGAATAATTGAGCCCATGGTGGTGACTTTTCCTTCTCCAAGGATTACGATCTTTCGTAGGTAATGTAGTCTTCATTCTTCTTTTGACATATGTTTCGTCGTCATCAGCATCATCTTCCCTTATCTGAGCACCGTGCTTAGTCTTGCTCGTTGGCGACTCCATCCATTCCGGCGATGCTCCTTTGCTTCTCCTCACAACAACACGGCTGGGATTGATCAGATCAGTTATGAAGAAACATTGTGTCACGTGTTTAGCTTGTACCCATGGCTCATATTTGGCGATGGCGTTGACGGTACCGCTATCATCGGAGTCGGGTATACACATGGTAGTGAAATGTCGGTTTTCTCTGTGTACATTTTTAGCCCATACGGCACGGAACATCGTCGCGCTATGCAATTCAGAGTAGTTAAGCTCCCATATCTCTTCGACCCTTCTGTAATATCTTTGAATTACATTCCCGGTCATGGCTTCCATCGTCACCCCTGAGTTTTGGTCATCACTGTTTATATCTTTCTCCTCCTTGTAGAACGTGTATCCGTTGATATCGTATGCTTGATAAGTCGCGAGGTTGGTCGAGGGGCCATGTGCTAAGGCGTATACGAGTGTTCCGTTTGGACAGCCCTCTTCCGGGGGATTAGCCAGAAATCGCTCTTTGAACCAACGCAAGAAAGTGGAGTTGCGCTCTCTAATAACTTTAGCGTCCGTCCTGTGCACCCCACGGTCACGGTACTTCTTTGCGATGGTCTCTTTGTACAGTGTCACGAAATCTTCTAGCACATCTAGGTGTTGTAGCACTACTAAGTTTGCCCTGTCAAGGTCATTTTGTCGGCCCGAGCGTAACACATTCACATCCCTATGACCGTTGTGTGAACTTTGCCTTCGAGCCTTCCACAGTGCTTGTTGAGGGGAAAACCAACAACCGTGTCTTTGGTCAGATAACTCTCACAGAAAGAGATGCACTCTTTTGTCAGATATCCCTGGGCTATGCTTCCATCTGGACGGGATATGTTACGAACGAATCCTTTTATGACCCCATTCATCCTCTCGAACGGCATCATGCAATGCAGGAATGTCGGCCCTAGGTCGATGATGTCGTCCATGATGTGGACACATAGATGCACCATGACATCAAAGAACGCGGGCGGGAAGTACATCTCTAGCTCATTCGGTATGACAACGATCTCTTCCTGTAGCCTATGGAGTTGCTTCACACTGATCGACTTTTGAGAGATAGCATCAAAAAAGTGGCATAGGTCAGTAAGCGTATCACGCACATGTGTGTCCATAATCCCTCTAAGTGCAACCGAGAGTAATCAAGGTCATCATCACATGACAGTCGTGAGACTTCATCCCACTGAACCTTTTTTTCTTAGTGTCCAGATATCTGCTTCTCTTCCCACAGTATCCGGAACTAACTTTGATTCCGGCAAGGCACTTGAACAATTGATCGACCTTCTTTGGATCTAAGGTGAAGCAAGAGGGGGGCAATATTGTTCTTCCTTCTTGTTTACTTTTTTGCCCCTATCATCCTTCTCCGTCTCCGTCTCGGTCCCCCATCCTTGGTCCTCTCCGGCATGTTCATCAATGTTCCAAGCAAACTCTCAAGGATATTTTGTGTAATATGCATTTGATCAAGGCTATGAGGCGTGTTGAGTATGGGCCAGTATTCCAAGTCCCAGAAAACAGATCTCGTCTTCCATATCTTCAGCAGGGGCTCCGGCGCCTTTTTGTTCGTCTTTCCCGGCGAGGAGCACTCTTCCCAGTTCTTCAATAACTCATATATTTCTGCACCGCTACGCTTACGTGGAGGACCTCGATGCTCAGCCTTACCATTGAGTAGATCTCCACGCTTTCTCCATGGGTCATCCTTCTCGAGCCATCTTCGATGCCCCATGTACACGATTTTCGAAGACCCGCCATCTTTCCATAGCAGCAGAGAAGTTGTATCATCCATGCACCTCATGCATCCGCAATATCCATGGCACACCTGGCCGGAGAAATAGCCGTAACCGAGATAGTCCTGCACCATCGTGATCAGCACGGCTCTCATGTAGAAATACTCTCCTTTGCTTGCATCCCATGTTTTGGCCAGCGTTGTCCATAAGGTTCATAACTCCTCTTTCAGTAACCCGAGATACATCTTTATATCATTTCCCGGTTGTCTCAGCCCTTGAATAAGCATAGCCATGTGTATGTATTTTTCCTTCATGCACAACCAGGGGGGAGGTTGTACATCCATACAAACACGGGCCATGTGCTATGATTGGTGTTCTGGTTGCCAAATAGATTCATGCCATCACTACTAGCGCCAAGCACGATGTTCCTTGGATCATTTGCGAAAAATTCAAATTCAGCATTTAATGCTCTCCACTGGCTAGCATCTGCGAGGTGTCTCAACATCGGTTCATGTCCGTCATCTGGCTTCACCCTCTCCGTGTGCCAGCGCATAAGCTTTGCTTCCTTAGGACCTACGAAATACCGTTGTAGACGCGGAGTGATTGGAAAGTACCATACAGCTTTCTGTGGAGCTTTCTTTCCGGCCTTTTTATATCGTGAAGCATTGCACTTTGGGCAGATGGTTTTTTTCCGCATGCTTGTTCTGATATATGATGCAATCATTGATGCATGTGTGATATCTAATATGTGGCAGATCAAGAGGTCACACGATTTTCTTTGCCTCCTCGCCACTAGTAGGACACAGGCTTCCCGTGGGAAGAACCTTCTTTAGGTACTTCAGAAGCTCATCCAGGCTTGTATCTGCCCATTTGTTTTTTGCCTTCATATTTAGAAGTTCTAGTGTGAAACTCAAGTGGGTCAACTCGGGATTATTGCAACCATCGTACAAGGGAGTCATCGAGTCTACCTCCAGTTGCACCAGTTTAGCCTCCTCTCTAGAAGCAGCTCTGTCGCTAGTCGTCTTCTTGCGAAGCAGGTCTCAAACATCCAGGTCCCGCATGGCTGAACTTAGTAGCGACGAAGGCGGTGGCGTGTCTGCGTCTTCTCAGCCTTGAACTCCCTCTTTGCCATCGACATTTGCGAGGCCGTCTTCCTATTCGGGCACATAATCGGTCATCTTTTCATCCGGTGGCCCCATGTCGTTATTTCCTGCCCCGTCGACGTCCTCATCATCAGCATCATCATCTTCACTTATCCACCGAGTATGGCCATGCATGAAACCATGCATGAGCAGGTGCGCCTTGAATTTACCACCCTTAAAGGCGTCGAGCCTGACTCTTCCTTTGCATTTTCGACACAGACATAAAACATCCCTCAGTCTTTTTTCATACATGTCATCCACAGCGGATTGCCAGTATCTTTCCACCATCCTTCCATTGACCTTCATGATCACCTGCAGGCAGAGCAAATATTATAACCACATATATATGCATGCATGGATCAAATTCATACAAAAATTCGGCATGACCTTCCCTAAACATAGGACATATTGAGTTTGCATGCCCGAAATTCGCCGAAACGGAATTGAATCGACAATTCGGCAAAACATAGGCAACTCATGTCACTCACATTATTTCATCAAATACACAATGTAGGCAACTCAAATTATGCCACACACAATTCGGTATATTCTCATATCGCCCATATATATATAGTTTTGGTCCTATCCACACAAACACTTTTTTTGCTCACCTATGTGTCGAGAGGGATATCGAGCGCCTTTCTTCTTTATTAGCTAGTAGCTGTATAGATATATAGCTCTAACTAGCTAGCTAGCTAGGGAGAGAGTGGGAGGAGAGGGAGAGGAGAAGAGGGAAGGCATTAATGGAAGGGGGTGGTGGAGGGCAAAGAAGAGGGGAGGTAGGGCATTAATGGAGGGGTGGTGGTGGAGGGCAAAGAAGAGGGGGTGGTGGAGGGCAAAGAAGAGGGGAGGAAGGGCTCTAATGGAGGGGTGTGGGGGAGGGGAAAATATGAGGGGGTGATGGAAGGGCAAAGAAGAGGGGAAGGGAGGGCTCTAATGGAGGGGTGGTGGAGGGGCAAAGAAGAGGGGGGTGATGAAGGGCAAAGAAGAGGGGAAGGGAGGGCTCTAATGGAGGGCTGGTGGAGGGGGAGCATTGGAACAAGCACGGTGCAAGGAAAGGGGGAGAAAGGAAGGGGAGGAAGAAGAAAGGGGAGGAAGGAGGGAAAGGTGGTAGGTGGATGGCGGGCATAGCAGTAGCGCGGGTCTCCTATGCGCGCTACTGCTATGGCAGCTTGCAAAATATCTATGGCTGGTTGTGCACTACCTATAGCGCAGGATAAAATAACACGCTACTGGTAAAATTTTATAGATAGAAAAATAGCAGTAGCGCATTTATATCAACAGGCGCTATAGATCCAAAACTAACAGTAGCGCTGGTTGGGCGACAAGCGCTGCTAATATTTAGTGATCAGATATTGTGGTGTGTTACACTTAGCAGTAGTGTGGGTTTAGATAACAAGCGTTGCTGCTAACTTATACCAGTAGCGCCCTTTCTAGCCAGCACTACTACTAACTACTAGTAGCGTGGGGTCAAAACAAACACTACAGGTAAACTTCTATCTATAAGTGTTTTCCTAGTAGTGTATGTTCTAAGATTGATGTTTCTATGACTTTGCTATGCTTAATGCTTGTCACTAGGGCCCGAGTGCCATGATTTCAGATCTGAACCTATTATGTTTTCATGAATATATGTGTGTTCTTGACCCTATCTTGCAAGTCTATAGTCACCTATTATGTGTTATGATCTGTTAACCCCGAAGTGACAATAATCGGGATACTTACCGGTGATGACCGTAGTTTGAGGAGTTCATGTATTCACTAAGTGTTAATGCTTTGGTCTAGTACTCTATTAAAAGGAGGCCTTAATTATCCCTTAGTTTCCAATAGGACCCCACTGGCACGGGAGTGTAGGACAAAATATGTCATGCAAGTTCGTTTCCATAAGCATGTATGACTATATTCGGAATACATGCCTACATTACATTGATGAACTGGAGCTAGTTCTGTGTCACCCTATGTTATAACTATTACATGAGGAATCACATCCGACATAATTATCCATCGCTGATCCAATGCCTACGAGCTTTTCACATATTGATCTTTGCTTAGTTACTTTACCGTTGCCACTTTTACAATTACCACAAAACTGCTACTGTTACTTTTGCTACTGTTACCGTTACTTCTATACTACTTTGCTACAAAATACTTTGCTGTAGATACTAAGTTATCCCGGTGTGGTTGAATTGACAACTTAACTGCTAATACTTGAGAATATTCTTTGGCTCCCCTTGTGTCGAATCAATAAATTTGGGTTGAATAATCTACCCTCGAAAACTGTTGTGATCCCCTATACTTGTGGGTTATCAGCCGGCGCCGATAATTCATGGCGCTTTCCACCTCGGAGTTGGTAATGGATATATCATCCAAATCCTCTGCAGAAAGACAATCCGGGGTCACTCCCGCACCATCCTTTGTCCTGGAAGCAGGATCAGGAATCCGGCTGGTGGAAGCATAACTGGAAGGATCCCTGGACATAGTCTGGCGAATGTTCTTCCTAAAAAGACACAATGGACAATGTCACACCTTAATGTGACAGGCAAGGAGAGTATTCAATAAAAATACCTCTTTAATGAAGGCTCGGCTATATTTCCATTCGCCTTCCTCTTTGAAGGCCTGCCCGACATAGGCACCGCTCTCTTTAGAAGCGCCTCAGGTGCAGTATGGTGTGCCGAGCGCCTCCTCTTTAGAGCATGAGACAGTGCGGTGAGTGAGGTCTTTTTGAAGGGATGTCTCCTGATTACTTACGTGTGAGGCCGGGAGAAGACCGGGATAGTCGGCGGTGATGGCCACTTCCGTACCATCATGGCTCGCCTGGTAGAACACCCCGTCCTCGAGCTCCACGAATATGTTCGGATCCTCTTTGAATCCGGGCACTACATAAAAAAGACACATCCGTGACATTTTGGGCCGAACGAAAAAAAATTATGTCATACATATGACACTTCTATGATGATAATTGTGACAAAACCCGATATCATCATTGATGTGGTGGGCTACTACTTCTATGACAAAAAATCTCTTCAACCTCATCGTTTCTCTAACTCAGCCATCGCGCGGCGGGCGCGGTGGGGGTTTGCCGATAGTCGGTTTCCTTAACTGCGGTCCCACTTGTAAGGCCAACTACAACGCACGACCCCAAACGGACCTCCGTTTTGCACGAACTCCACCGATAATTTTGACTAGAAAAGCAAGACCAAAGAAAACAAGAACCACAAGAATACATTTTACTACTCCTGTAAGTTGGATTAGTGCCTTCTCGATGCATTCATTGTAGATCCGCGGAGACTCGATCTTGCGTGCTTCTTTCTTCTTCGAGTGTAAAGAAGTAGACGTTGCTTCCTCGCATCTAGTCTCATGTCTAGCATGTATTCTATTACTCCCTCCGGTCCGTTTTTCTCTGCGTCTAAGCAGCAACACGCATACCAAGTAGGAGTATCAACAAGTGCACTAATCTCATCTGCAGCCTCTGTGCTAGCTAAAAGTGATAGAACATCTAATAAATTATCTCTACCAATATATGGATGTACTCTTCTTCCCAATACAAAAACTTGCATCCATTCTACTCCCTTCGTTGCATAATACATGCCTTCTATTTGTGAAAATATATATGTATCTAGAAATGTTTTAGTATATAGGTACATCCATTGCACAAATGGAAGTCAAGTATTTTGGAACGGAGGGAGTACACAATAAAAATTTTAAGTTAGCACAACTAGTCTAAGCCGAGAGCACAACCGAAGATTTGGTCGGGTTCTTCCTCCTTGATGAGGACATCAATACCATTGTTACACCCACAGCCCCTGCTGCTATACATACTGGACCAATTACTAGAGCTCGCGCACGCCAATTGAATTATCAGGTACTTTCGTTTCTTGGTAACCATTCCAATGTTCATGAGAATATGATGCTGCCTAAATTGGATACATTTGTTTTGCTTACAAATGAAGGGCCTACCATGGACAAGAAAGATGAACCTTGGAGCAAGTTCAAGCATGGAGATGTTGGCATGCGCAAGGGGAACAAGAATGGAGTCACAAGTGATGATTCCAGGACTTTGAAGCCACCCTAATGAGTGCATGAGTCCTTGGACGAAATATACAAGATGCCACTTCATAATATTCGTCCATAAGCTATTCTAGGTGCTGCGTCACCTTATTAATTGGGCCAGGCCCTTGTAATTTCGAAATACACAAGTATAGGCTATTTTTAGAGTCCGTATGTGTGGGGAAACAAGAAATAGGGTTGATTTCGGACCCCTCCACCAAGGGCCACAAAATTCCCCCCTCTTCCTCCATATATACAGCCCTTAGGGCACCGTTTAGACCTTGGGTTTTGTTTAGATTAAAAGTTCGCCATAGCTGCAACTTCGCGTGCCGTTTGTGTTCAACGACCGGACAAAGGCGTCACAGAACCCCACCTTGATCAATAAAGCTTTCATCTTATATTCGCAATATCCAGATTGCAATCTCAGTTTCTTGCTTGTTCTTTGTTTGCTCGCGAGAAATGCAGACCCTCGTGGTCAGGTTGATCGTGCTCGGCGTGGTCAATAACCTCTCGGAGTTGGTTTAGCGATTGCTAAGGCGCGACGTCCTTGCACGTTCGTAGTCGGATCGTCAAAGTCGACTTCCTCCAAAGCGAAAACCACATCTCATCGAAATACGGGACACCTTTGCCTCTATCAAGTGGTATCAGATTTTCAGGTTGCTCGGTGAGATTTTACAGTTTTTCGTAGATTAGATCGAGTCTGTTCTTCATACCTAAAGTCCACGAAAAAGCCAAAAAAAATTTAGGGTTAG
Source organism: Aegilops bicornis (assembly GCA_021605145.1). NCBI lineage: Eukaryota > Viridiplantae > Streptophyta > Magnoliopsida > Poales > Poaceae > Aegilops > Aegilops bicornis. The sequence continues at coordinate 15,343,284 of CM038675.1, forward strand.
TTCATCATATCCGAACCAATTTGAGCCTTTGCATAATCTTTTTAGGGTTTTGCTTTGTTGAATTCTTGATTTGCATCGTCGTGTCTAGTTGCTGGTCTTAGCGTCTAGTCTTTTAGAGTTTCGAGTTCTGGTCATAAGTTGTCACGCCGCCACCGCACCATCATCATCGCCCCTGCCACCTACCACCACCGCTCTGAATCCGTATCCATAGACCACCACCAATCCGTGTCCGTATACCACCACCGATCCATATCCATATACTACCACCGCTACCACCACCGCTGCCATATACCACCATCATATATCCAATCCGAGTTCCTTGCATATTAGGGTTGTTTTCGAGATCCATCTAGTTTCCGATTTGTGTTTTCCCTGCCGGAGTAGGTTTCGGAAAAAAAAAGAGTCTGGAAACCACCCTCCGTTTAGGCCCAAAATTTTCCGAAAACGCACTTGTCGAAAAAATTTCTGGCTATCATATTTTTAAGTGTTTCTAAGCGTATTGAGACAGTCGCCGTTATAGAAAGTTTTTTTTGACCCGTTTCCAGTTTTTGGGTCCGGGCAGTCGAAAAAAAAATTGGTCGAAAAAATTTCGTGCCCATCCTGTCAGTTTGACCTGGGAAGAGTTTTGAGACACTCGCCATTATAGTGATTTTTCGCAAAAAAAAAAGAGCAGCGCAAAAAAAAAAGCAGCGCAAAAAAAAAGAGCGAAAAAAAATTTCCAGAGTGTGCTTTTCCCTTGTTTACGTGCAGCGCCGTGATTTTGTTAGTGTTCTAGGCTCGCGTCTCTAGCACGGTCTAGCCTAGGACCAGCACAGTACCGTCGTTGAGCGTTTATTCAACTTTGCATCTCTGAATTGATTATTGCTAAGCTTTTTTGCTACCATATTATAAGCCTTCCCAGCTCCACATACATCTACATCGTGCGTTTGACTCTCCCTGGTAATCGCTCTATCCAAGCTTTGAGAGTTCTGACTACATCGGTTGCCGATCACCGCTTTGCTCTTTGGGTAAGAACTGGTAAGAATTTGAGATTTGCTTGACGGATTTGTGACTGTCCACCAAACCACCACCACCACTTCCTAGTAGTCTGTCGAATCATATTCTTGTGCGTTTCTATTGCTGTTAACCATGGCAGGATCACAAGCCGACGTGACTGACTGGGAGAACATGACAAACAAAGCGCTACATGATAAGTTTCAACAAATGATGAGTGGGCAGGTGGAAGATGTGCTAAATAGATTTGAAGAGGCCATGGAGAAGATAGATGGCATTGAGAAGGCGTTCGAAACAAACCTCGATAACAAGTTTAATGAATTTCTCGCGCGTCTACCACCACCACCACCGGCTGCACCTAACGCACCTCTACTACAACAACAAGGACTACCTCCACATCGTGAAACAGCCCTCCGCCGAAGCTTCCGTGTCCCTCTTCACCGCCAAGCTGCTTTGGTGCTGCTGTTGATACTTACGTGGCTCCTGCTGCTGCGGTGGGGAGGATGATTATGTGAGAGATTACGAGGATGAGGTTGATCAACATCGAACTACGTGCAACCACCAGCACCACAACCACCGTGTCGTCCACATGCAAATAATGGCAATGTTCGGGCTCCCCTTGAGGTACGAGATCATGACCATCTCCCTAAACTGAAATTGAATATTCCACCATTTGAGGGTAGATATGTTCCTGATATATATCTTACTTGGGAGTTAGAAACTGAACAACGATTTACATGTTTACAATATCCTGAGGAGAGACGTGTTCCTGCTGCTGTTTGTGCTTTCACTAGCTTTGCATGTGTTTGGTGGTCTGAACATTGTAGATTATATCCTGTTCCAGCTACTTGGGCTGCTTTGAAAACTGCTATGCGTCCTCGTTGGGTTCCACCATATTATCAGCGTGAATTACTTCAAAATTGCAGCGCTTAAGACAAGGAAAAAATCGGTAGAAGAATATTATCAGGAATTACAAACTGGCTTGATTAGATGTGGTATTGTTGAGGAGAATGAAGCTATGCTTGCACGTTTTCTGGGTGGATTAAATAGAGAGATTCAGACCATTCTAGACTACAAGGATTATAATAATATCACTCGATTATTCCATCTTGCTTGTAAAGCTGAGCGTGAAGTGCAGGATCGACAGGCATTGGCGCGGACTAACTTTTCTGCAGGTCGATCTTCATCATGCACACCACGTGCATCATCTACTTCCACACGTTCTACTACACGGCACCTCCGTCGGCTGCCACCTCCAACCGTGATACAAGAAAGCAGGCACAACCACCACTATCTCGCCAAGAGTACACCTGCTGGGCCTACAGAGCTCTTCTTCTTCCATGGCGTCAACAGGGCACACAAGTGATATTATTTGTAAATGCGTTGTAAGGGAAGAGGACATTTTCTTGAGAATGCCAATCTCAGCGTGTGATGATTGCTATTGAGGATGGTGGGTATGAGTCTGCTAGTGACTATGATGAAGAGACTTTGGCTCTTATTACACATGAAGAACACGGTGGAGATGATTCTGATCTTGAGACGCAATACATGGCTGCTGAAGATGCTGACAGGTATGAATGTTTAGTTGCTCAACGTGTTTTGAGTGTGCAGGTTACACAAGCTGAGCAAAATCAGAGGCATAACTTGTTCCATACAAAGGGAGTTGTGAAGGATCGTTCTATTCAGCGTCATCATAGATTGATGGAGCTGCTTCATCTTGGCTATCATGTATATGGTGGAGAATATTTATCTCACCACAAGTACAGATCCACTTCATTAGTACATCCAATGGTTCAAAAACAGCGGCAAGGTTAATGTAACACGTCTGTTAGGTGTGCATTTCAGTATCTCTACATATGTTGATTATGTTGATTGTGATGTGGTACCTATGCAAGCATGTTCCTTATTACTTGGTAGACCATGGCAATTTGATAAAAATTCTGTACACCATGGTAGAAATAATCAGTATACTCTTGTTCACAAGGATAAAAATATTACTTTGCTTCCTATGACTCCTGATTCCATTTTGAAAGATGATATTAATAGAGCTAATAAAGCAAAACAGGAGAAAAATAAGAGTGAAAATCAGATTGTGGCAAAAGAATTTGAGCAACAAATGAAGCCTAATAATAAACCATCTAATGTTGCTTCTGAAATTAAACTGAAAAGTGCATGTTTATTTGCCACCAAATCTGATATTGATGAGCTAGATTCTAGCAAATCTGTTTGCTATGCTTTTGTGTGCAAAGAGGCATTATTTTCATTCGAGCACGTGCCTTCCTCTTTGCCCCCTGCTGTCACTAACATTTTGCAGGAGTTCGCCGACGTCTTCCCACAAGGCGTGCCATCGGGATTACCACCTATTCGAGGGATTGAGCATCAAATTGACTTAATTCCAGTGCATCTCTACCCAACCGTGCACCATACCGTACCAATCCAGAGGAGACGAAGGAGATTATGCGTCAAGTACAGGAGCTGCTCGACAAAGGTTATATATGCGAATCTCTTAGTCCTTGTGTTGTTCCTATTATACTAGTGCCTAAAAAGGATGGTACGTCGCGTATGTGTGTTGATTGTAGAGGCATTAATAATATTACTATTCGTTATCGTCATCCTATTCCTAGGCTAGATGATATGCTTGATGAATTGAGTGGCTCTACAATATTCTCCAAAGTTGATTTGCGTAGTGGATACCATCAAATTCGTATGAAATTGGGAGATGAATGGAAAACAGCATTTAAAACTAAGTTTGGATTATATGAGTGGTTAGTCATGCCTTTTGGGTTAACTAATGCACCTAGTACTTTCATGAGATTAATGAGCGAAGTTTTACGTGCTTTCATTGGACGATTTGTGGTAGTTTACTTTGATGATATACTGATTTATAGCAAATCTTTGGAAGAACATTTGGAACATTTACGTGCTGTTTTTAATGCTCTACGTGATGCACGTTTGTTTGGTAACCTTGGGAAGTGCACCTTTTGCACCGACCGAGTATCTTTTCTTGGCTATGTTGTTACTCCACAGGAATTGAAGTTGATAAAGCCAAGATTGAAGCTATTGAGAGTTGGCCGCAGCCCAAAACGGTCACACAAGTGAGGAGTTTTCTTGGACTCGCTGGTTTCTATAGGCGTTTTGTGAGAGACTTTAGCACCATTGCTGCACCTCTCAATGAGCTTACGAAGAAGGATGTGCCTTTTGTTTGGGGTACCGCACAGGAAGAAGCCTTCACGGTATTGAAAGATAAGTTGACACATGCTCCTTTACTCCAACTTCCTGACTTTAATAAGACTTTTGAGCTTGAATGTGATGCTAGTGGAATTGGATTAGGAGGTGTGTTATTACAATATGGCAAACCTGTTGCATACTTTTCTGAAAAATTGAGTGGGCCTAGTCTGAACTATTCTACTTATGACAAAGAATTATATGCTCTTGTTCGGACTTTAGAGACATGGCAACATTATTTATGGCCCAAAGAATTTGTTATACATTCTGATCATGAATCTTTGAAACATATTAAAAGTCAAGCTAAGCTGAATCGTAGACATGCTAAATGGGTTGAATTCATTGAGACTTTCCCTTATGTCATTAAACACAAGAAGGGTAAAGAAAATGTTATTGTTGATGCTTTGTCTCGTCGATATACTATGCTTTCACAACTTGACTTCAAAATATTTGGTTTGGAGACCATCAAAGATCAATATGTGCATGATGCTGATTTTAAAGATGTAATGCAGAATTGTAAAGAAGGAAGAACATGGAACAAGTTCGTTATTAATGATGGTTTTGTGTTCCGTGCTAACAAGCTATGCATTCCTGCTAGCTCTGTTCGTCTTTTGTTGTTGCAGGAGGCGCATGGAGGAGGATTAATGGGACACTTTGGCGTCAAGAAGACGGAGGATATATCTATGGACTTTGTTTTAGCTTTACCTCGAACAAAGAAGGGGAGGGATAGCATATTTGTTGTCGTGGATAGATTCTCGAAAATGGCACACTTTATACCTTGTCATAAAAGCGATGATGCTGTTAATGTTGCTGATTTGTTCTTTCGTGAAATTATTCGCTTGCATGGTGTGCCAAATACTATTGTTTCAGATCGTGATACTAAATTTCTTAGCCACTTTTGGAGATGTTTATGGGCTAAGTTGGGGACTAAACTGCTTTTTAGTACTACTTGTCACCCCCAAACCGATGGACAAACTGAAGTAGTCAATAGAACATTGTCTACTATGCTTAGGGCTGTTTTGAAGAATAATAAGAAAATGTGGGAAGAATGCTTGCCTCATATTGAATTTGCTTATAATCGTTCATTGCATTCTACTACTAAGATGTGCCCTTTTGAAATTGTGTATGGCTTCCTACCTCGAGCACCTATTGATTTGTTGCCTCTTCCATCTTCGGAGAAGGTTAATTTTGATGCTAAAGAACGTGCTGAATTGATTTTAAAAATGCATGAGTTAACTAAGGAAAACATAGAGCGTATGAATGCTAAATATAAACTTGTTGGAGATAAGGGTAGAAAACATGTTGTCTTTGCACCCGGAGATCTTGTTTGGTTACATTTGCGTAAGGATAGGTTTCCTAATTTGCGCAAATCAAAGCTAATGCCACGTGCTGATGGTCCATTTAAGGTGTTAGAGAAAATAAATGATAATGCATATAAACTTGAGCTGCCTGCAGATTTTGGGGTTAGTCCCACTTTTAACATTGCAGATTTGAAGCCTTATTTGGGTGAGGAAGATGAGCTTTCGTCGAGGACGACTTCATTTATAGAAGGGGAGGATGATGAGGACATCAATAGCATTGTTACACCCACAGCCCCTGCTGCTATACATACTGGACCAATTACTAGAGCTCAAGCACGCCAATTAAATTATCAGGTACTTTCGTTTCTTGGTAACGATTCCAATGTTCATGAGAATATGATGCTGCCTAAATTGGATACATTTGTTTTGCTTACAAATGAAGGGCCTACCATGGACAAGAAAGATGAACCTTGGAGCAAGTTCAAGCATGGAGATGTTGGCATGCATAAGGGGAACAAGAACGGAGTCACAAGTGATGATTCCAGGACTTTGAAGCCACCCTAATGAGTGCATGAGGCCTTGGACGAAATATACAAGATGCCACTTCATAATATTCGTCCATAAGCTATTCTAGGTGTTGCGTCACCTTATTAATTGGGCCAGGCCCTTGTAATTTCGAAATACACAAGTATAGGCTATTTTTAGAGTCCGTATGTGTGGGGAAACAAGAGATAGGGTTGATTTCGGACCCCTCCACCAAGGGCCACGAAATTCCCCTCTTCCTCCATATATACAGCCCTTAGGGCACCGTTTAGACCTTGGGTTTTGTTTAGATTAAAAGTTCGCCATAGCTGCAACTTCGCGTGCCGTTTGTGTTCAACGACCGGACAAAGGCGTCCACAGAACCCCACCTTGATCAATAAAGCTTTAAACTTAAATTCGCAATATCCAGATTGCAATCTCAGTTTCTTGCTTGTTCTTCGTTTGTTAGCAGGAAACAGACCCTCGAGGTAAGGTTGATCGTGCTCCGGCGTGGTCAATAACCTCTCGGAGTTGGTTTAGCGATTGCTAAGGCGCGACGTCCTCGCACGTTCGTAGTCGGATCGTCAAAGTCGACTTCCTCCAAAGCGAAAACCACATCTCATCGAAAGACGGGACACCTTTGCCTCTATCACTCCTTTTGCCGACACGTGGGACATCCACATCCAGGTCGTGTCATGAAAGAAAATAGAGTGGTAGTTGAAGCCACGAGATGTGCATCTTGGGTTAAACTGTAAATAGAATCTTACTACTCTTGAGTAACTCCAAAAGCGGCCATCGAAGATCTTTCTTGGATTTGTTTTTAATCACCAGCACGTCGAGGTGAAAGATGTGCAGGTTCAGTGGGTCCTCTTGCGTTTTCACTGACATGTGGGGCCGCATGTGAGCAAACAGACGATGGGCTCCGCGCGTCCACTGGCTGGCTGAGAAGAGAGATAGAGGAGGGCTGAGCACGGACTGCAAGAAATTTGTTCTACGTACCTCGATATAGGCTCGATATAGTGGGATGTCATGGGCACTAACTAGCATTTACGTCTAGCAGTACAGCACACGCCACCAACACGAGTCCCATCCAACACCAATTTTCTTTGAGTCCGTGCTACACCCATCTCTTCTCCCTCCTGTATTCTCAGCCATCGCGCGGTGGGCGGGGTGGGGGTTTGCCGATAGTCGGTTTGCTCAACTGCGGTCCCACTTGTAAGTGAAAATGCAACACCGCATGCATTCCCGCTTGAGCGGCGTGCCGGACCAACCGTGTGAGGGTGCGATGCGAACACAGCAGGCTTTTCCTTTTGAACTCGTAACTTGTAAAATTTGGTTCTGCTCCATGGCGCGAATGATAGATAGAAAATAACGATTTTTCCTAGAGTAATGAGAAGTTTGGTTCTGGCGCCGTTCATGCATGGAGTACGTACGAAAATTATGAGGTTGATGCGAAAGGTAAGATAATTACTGTAGTATCATATACTACTACATGGATTTGACGGAAAGATAAAAATACATACGGATCCATCAACGACATCCTCACACCCTAGTGCGTGGGGTCACCAACCGACGTGTGAGGAACAGCGGCATTGGCGGCGAGCTTAATGTGCTTCTGAATAGTGCCGTCCAAGGTTGCCCTGCGGTCCAAGAAGGCCAACGTCCTATCGTCCTCATCTTGCATGTAGTACTCCTTGTGGATGATTTGCGCGTAGACGTGGGTGATTATGTCGATGGTGTCTTGCTGCGCCAGGCGCTGCGCAGCGAGCGCGACCTCGAGGTGGACATTCTCCGGCGCAACGGCGGGCAGTCGCAGGGCCACCAGTGCATCGAAGAGGTTGTCACCATAGTGGCAGTTGAGGGTGGCGGGCATCGCAGAGCCTGGGCGCGTCGGCTGGAGGCTTACGTCAAAGTCACCCGCGACCGTCTTGACGACGGTGAACTTGTCGAGGAAACCGACGAGGACCTCGTCGAACAAGGAGATGAAGCTGTCGTCCAAGCGGCCCCTCGCCCTGGTGGCCTCAAGCAATACTACCTGGAGACGTTCCTCGTTGTCGGGCCGCAGGCCGGCGTCATGGACCATCTGGCACAGCCGGCTGATGCTCACGCTCATCGCCTCCATGGGTCAACTGATCTTGCGATTCGAGTGATCACTCTTGCCCTTGGTTAGCGTGCGTAGGTGCGTAGGATTTACTACTCCTCGGCCCTCTACTGCACCTGCCTTTGGCTGTATGATAGGTGGGCCAGCCACCCCCTGGGCCCACGTGTCTTTCACCCAAAGGCAGTTGCCATAAGTCAATGAAGCTGTGTCCCCCTTCGTGCCGGTGTAGTATAGTCATCTCACTGGACCTCTAGTTGGGGCCAAACGAGAGAAGTTTGATGTTTACTGGTTTATTGGTCCCCTTTGCATTTTCTGCCAAGTTTTGACCTTTGATTTCACTAATAAAATGTTAATGCATGTAAACAAAAATGTTGTGTAAGTCACATTACGAAAACCAAATAATCCCAAAACACTTAGGCATGGTGCATTAACTCCCTCCTTGTTTCTTATTTCGTGACATATCAACCAATGAGAGATGTGGGCCGTGCATTCTTTCAATGACTTGAGACTACCAAACATGACATGCAGTGTTTAGTTCATTGCATGTAATCCTATTAGTAGTTAGCAAAAAAAACATTAAGTTCTCTCGCCAATAGGAATAAAACACCATGTATTTATTTACAGAGGGAGTAGTACATTTTTTGTGACATGCATTACTACTAGATATTGCTAGTCAAATACTAAAATCCAGATGGATGTGGTAGTACTCCCAAATCCAAACAGTGGTGATACTAGTACTAGCATTGTACTACCCGTTGGTCAAATTATTACGTGCTCCTCCTCACAGTGAAGTGACAAGACCCTGCGCCGGAGATGACACCTGAGTATAGGCGCCGTGTTCGGCATACCATAGTCAGCCTCACCATCTGCAGTCACTATCATCATGGCTGTAGAGCTAGCCTGCTTACAACTAGCCCTGTTCACATAATTTCCCGTATAGAGATGCCCGTGCATTGCACGGAACACCAAGATTGGGGGTGGACGGCTCCGGCAGCGGCCATCGTGCCAGATTTTTCCATCGCCTTCTAGATGTGGTGGGGAGGAGATAAGGCTGATTGTGAGAGACAAGGAGTTGTTTGTAAATAGGGAACAAGTACGGGCATATTTTTGCAAAAAAGGAGAAGCTTGGTTTGTATGTGTCAGATCTAGATCCGACGGCTATTGGTGATAGATGGGAGGCACAACATCATCACCAACTCAGGACCTCTTTGATTCGCAGGATTTTGAAAGCGTAGGAATAGGACACGGCAATATTACAAGTTTCAAACTGATATTACAAATGTTAGGAGTAATGCTGCACCTAGGAAGAGGGAATTACTAGGAAGTTTACGTAAGAACTTTTGTTACTTTAGGTGGATGCAGCATTATCATACAAACTAAAATCCACCGCCCTGACATGTTACTAATGGGAAAATAAGTTTTCGAGTTTCTGGCCACTTGATGTTTCAAAAACAAATTCAGCTTCTGCGGAGACTTCGTCATTTAGGCTTAGACGCTTGCGGTGATCAGCACGCCATTCATTGTTGCACCAGAGAACGCCAAACCTCATTAACTTGAGCACACTTGCCTCCAGAACAAAGAACCTGGCCAATTTAATCTCAGATGTGCTGCCTCGGTAGTCGATCAAATCAATTTCTGTAAGATGGAGATCAAGGCATTCGATGAGATTGTTATAGTGCAGCACATTTTTCACTTTCGGGTCTTTTTTTTATCAGCAAAAGAAGAGAACATATTAGAGCAGCTGGCTGAATAAGATTGCCGTGTCATCAAGAGGTACCAATATCATTCGCTCATACGATAGGGTTAGCTGGCTAGTGATATTTTCTCTCTCTCCCTCTCTCTCTCTCTCTCTCTCTCTTTCTGTTTCCTCTCATTAACTAGGAGCACGTGAAGAGCTTGGGCATTTGTTGCCTTCCACTATGTGGCTGATGCCATATTTCGCAAAAGTATGCCACATAATACGCATCGATGTCAAATCAAAAGATTTTGGCACCGCTCTCGCGATGTGAGAGAGTTGGCACCGCTGTGCACACAGACCCACATGTATAAACAAATCAATCAAAGCAACTACACCAGCTTCTCACTCTCCCAAACAAGTGTTTTTTATTGCCTCAGTCCTCTCTCTCTCCCATGCAGTGTTTTTTCATTGCGTGAGCTAATTTGGCACCGGAGCAAAGTAGGTGATCCAGATTGGGGCACCAGGTGAGCAATGGAGGGGCATCGATGCCAAATGCATCACAAGTGAATTTGGAACATGTTTTAGCCTACATAGCCCACTTTTGTACTCCCTTCGTCCCAAAATTCTTGTCTTAAATTTGTCTAAATAAGGATGTATCTAGTTACATTTTAGTGTTAGATACATCCGTATCTAAACAAATGTAAGACAAGAATTTTGGGACGGAGGAATACTACTCGTATTTAGTATAAAATCTTGACCATAGATTTACCTAAGAAAATGCCAATGCATGTCACTAAAAATTACACCATTTGAAATTATGTTCAAATACGAATCCAACGATATAGTTCTTAGTGACATGCATTAACATTTTGTCAGTTAAATCTATGGTCAAATTTTGATACTACAAAATTGGAAGAGTAACCAGGACGGAGGTAGTACTTGCTCTTAGGGTAACCATAGAGTTACTGGAGTAGTCTAAGTTACTTTCCACTATGACTAGCCTAGGCTACTATAGTAGTAGTACATCATAAAAATGATGCAGGTGATCACATGAGAAAAAATACTAAAAACATTTCTTTCGGTGCAGTGCGTAGATGCAGTTTTGAACACTACACTTGTCATCGTAATTTGGGAAAATTACGAAAAAATTGAGCTACGTTGTGATTACCGTTTACTTATAGGAAAGAAGTTTCACCTCGATGAGTAGCTTCTCCGTGCACGGAAAGCATGTAAGGAATCGAACAACTTGATCCAGATTGGGGCCGATAGATTTTAGTGCTAAGATCTTCACTGTGCGCATGGACTAGGTCAAGCTTGTGGGAATCATTTTCTGGAAGACGGTCGTAAATACAATAAGAAGAAATTTAAAAATGTGAATTTCAAGAAGACGGAGAAGAAGATGAGTGCTGTACCTGAATGATTACGGATCCAATAAAGAGTTCAGAGAATTTGGCAGACGAGTACACCAACGTTGTCAATTTCGGCGCGTCAATGACCCTGATTTTTGTTGGACCTTCTAGATCCGATACAAGCAATCTCTCAAGGAAAGGCGCATTCTCAATGACCATAACGTGGAACGGCTGGAATGATCTCTTCCAAATTGATGTCTTGTTGCGGAGCCAGCAAGACACATAAATCCATCGGAGATTCGTCGAGGCGATGTGGAGGCTAATGAACCCGTGGATCTGCTCAAGACGAAGGTACTCAAGCGCAGTACAGCTGCGGAGCAGGTGCTCCATAGCCTTCTTCAAGATGACAATGTCGAAGAGGTCGAGCTGCTTGAGTTGAGGGAGAAGAAGGGCGGGCGCGGCTATAATCTAGGGAAGATAGCAGGAGCTGAAGCTGGCGCGGCGCAGCGTTGGCGTGAGGTGGAGCGCGGACGGCGGCGGAGAGCGACATCGTCCAGCTTCAAAGCTGAGCTCCTCGAGCTGATCTAGGGCGGGGGATAAGAACCACTAATCGAACTTGGGTTGGACCTTGCAGTTGGTACTGAACATGTGGATGTCAAGGCGTCTGGCTGGCCCAGGGTGCGATGAAAGGATCTTGGAGACTGCGGCCATGCGTTTGCAATCCCCGTCGCAGAGGCAGCTATCGACAGTGAGGTTGAGGGGGAGGCAGCGCCAGAGGGGGCGCCACCGCCGGGAGAGCAGGGCGGTCCACACGGCAGATTTGGTGGGGAGGAGGCCGATGATGACGAGCAGCATGTCGTCGGGGAGGCTGCTGATGAAGTCCAGGCTCGTCGGATGCGGTTTTGGCTCGGGCCGCCTCTGCTTGTTGGCTGCCTCGCTGTCCATCTCAACCGGCAGCAACGCCGGTGTACACGTGTGCTGGTGTGTGTTGTGTGCTGGGTGTGCGCGAGTGCGTCCTTCTGTGCATGCCGCCGCGCAGTGGTGAATTGTGCGCGAGTGCGTCCTTCGCGCACAAGAAGTTTGTCCTCAATGCGCCCTCAATTTACTAGCGTGCAGGGTGCTACCCCGAGTGGTTTCAACTTTGTTTACTTCACCGCCTGTCAGATGGGCCTCTAGTTTACTTATTTTCACCCACTGCCACATGGGCCAGCACACCAAGATACAGAACACGAGCTGACAATGCAGCATGTGGATTGGTTGACTGGTCAACTAAACAATATACGGAGCTATACGCCGACACAGTGAGCGCATAATCCGTCGGTATATAGAGTTCGAGTGAGAGGATAGGCCCGTGAGAGATAGCCGAGAGAGAGAAAGAGCAACTCCCTCTGTTCGATAATGTAGTTACAACATTTTTCTTAAGTCAAACTTTTGAAACATTGACCAAGTTTATAAAGAAATTACTTATATCTACAATATCAAAGATAAATGATAGTATGAAGTAAGTACATGTTGTGATGAATCTAATGATCGTTCCAGATGTAAATATTTTTCTCCACATATACCTGGTCAAACTTTTTTGAGGTTTGACTTCTCAAAACATCCATATGCTTATGGACGTGATAGAGTCCCTAGAGAGAGAGAGAGAGAGAGAGAGAGAAGTGTGTGTGCGTGTGTGAAAGAGACATGGACAACACACGATAAAAGTAGAGAAAAAGCGTGTGTGTCTTATGCAAACATATCACACATGCATCTTCGACAACGGAGGCAAGGTGAGGAGATAGTGTGTGGTTGTTTGGAACCGAGAGAGGAAGACCCCTAGCACGTGGCCAAGAGGGGTCTGACAAACAAGGGAGAGAGGTCGAGAGACAGACGTACGGAGAAAATGCAGACATGGGGAGGAGAGAGTGTATGTTTTGCATAGAGAGCTCCCCTGGAGATCGTGTTGGGACTACATGGGTGGGAGATTGAGTGACAAGGTGTGTGCACGATAGAAGATGCCCCGAGAGATATCGAGATAGACGTATGGATGGAAGGATACAATACGTGTGTTCCTGATGGCTAGTACGAGATAATCATACTTAGGAGGGGGGGGAGTGCTTGCGCCTATGGCCCTGTTTGGATACTCTAACTCGGTTAGAGGTTAGAGTTAGTTTCATACCTTGAACTAACCCTGAACTAACTCTAAGTAAAGAGGTGTTTGGATGGCAGGGTTAGATGGAGCGCGGATACGGCGAGGCACCTTCACGGGCGGTGCGAGAGGGAGGGAGGGAGAGGACGAGAAGCTTCGAGGAAGTGGGGAGGGATCTGCTGCGGGGAGAGCGAGAGAAAAAGTGTTTATTAGTGGTCCCGAGAAGAACTAACCCAAATAAGCACGTCTTGGTTAGTTTTTTTGGATGGGTTAGATGCATCTAACCTAAACTAACCCTCCTGTTTGGACCTTTTTGGGTTAGTTGACTCCAAACTAACTCTAACCCATGGATCCAAATAGAGCCTATGATGGAGTGAGGGATTATGGTACTTAGGGGGGTGCGTGTCGCATGGAGAGAGAACAAGGGCAGAGAGTGTTGGATGGGTCTATATGTATAGCGCGAGCGAGACATGTGTATGTGTGCACCAGGGAGATATAAGGCAAGTTTGGCTTCGTCGTGAGCATCTTTTGCGTGGCCTGGGGTTGTGGATGGATTTCATGCACTCTTGTTTGGTTGCTACCCTGTGAATAAGAAAGCCCGCATGGGCTGGGTTCCCTTGCACTTTAATTAGCCTGGCTGAACTCCAGACACTGCAAGTAGCCTGGCCCAAGCGACCGATTTGAGAGCGCTGGCCGTGCACAGTCGTGCAGCCACGAGGCTAATAGCAACATGGATGGATATTAGCATTAAATATTTGATACATGGATTGATTGATGGGACGTTGATGCTTTGCCTGGCGGGCATGCACCAAATGCTTGACATGACACAAGCCTGGCTAGGCAGAAATATTTTACATCTCACGTCCACACCAGCAAAGACCGCCATCAAGGCATGAGGGTCAGTCCACGAACCAAACTGACCAATAAAGTTTGAGAGAGATTGAGGAGCCCCGATAAGGCTGAGTGGTACATCAGATAGCTGAGAGGGGGAAACAGATATTCCATCCGCTCGATAATGCAGTGCATGTAAAGAATTTAGAAGTCAAACTTTGGAAACTTTGATCAGTTTTACGCAAATGTTATTTATATCTACAATACCAAAGATACATCATACAAAACTACATCTCATGGTGAATCTAATGGTATATGTTTGCCGTACTAGATGTAATTATTTTTCTCCACGTACATGGTCAAACTTTGTGATGTTTGACTTTTCAATAAATCTATATGCTATAGACGGAGGAGAGTGCCTCGGTCGAGACAGATCAAGTGCGTGTGAAGGAGAATAAGTGTGCAAAAAGAGTATGTGTGTGAAAGAGAAAGCGATAACAAACGATAAATTAGAGAGAGAGTGTGTTTTTTCGTTTCTTATGCGAACATATCACGCATGCATCTCCGAGATGGAAAAGCGAGGCGAAGACATTCACGAAGATAGCTAGTGTGTGATTGTTTGCAACGGAGAGAGACACCCCTGTAGCACATGTCCAATAGAGGTCTGGCCAACAAGGAAAAAAGGTCGAGAGGGACACATGGATGGCATGGACACATGGAGAGGGAGAGAGGGTGTGTTTGTGATAGAGAAATCCCCTCGAGATCGTGAGGGGACTATATGGGTCGGAGATCGAGGGAGTGCGTGCGTGATAGAATGATGCCCCGAGAGAAATCGAGATAGACCATGCACATGTTTGTGATGGGGACTAAGATTAGCTAGTCATATACATATAGGGTGGACTGTGTGTGCCTACAATTGAGTGAGAGACCATCATACTTGTCTAGCTCGGCATGAGATTGTGTGTGTGTGTGTGTGTGCGTGTGAGATGGAGAGAGAACGAGGGAGAGAGATACAGTTTTAGATAGGCCTATCGAGTGCGAGTGAGATATGAATGTGTATGTGTGACCCAGGTGGATGGGGAGTTTGAGAGAGGGGGGGAAGAGCTCCGAGATGACATAGTGGTGCGTGAGAGAGTTACGGGCAAAGAGCCAAGGAATTTGTGTGCATACGATGAGTGCACCCAAGATATCTGGCTTGGACTAGCTAGAGTATCATACATAGTGTGCGATAGAGACCTATAGATGGTGTATATATGAATGCGAACTAGAAAGACCCCCCCACACACACACAGAGAGAGAGAGAGAGTGAGTGAGAGAGAGAGAGAGAAGTGTGTGTGCGTGTGTGAAAGAGACATGGACAACACACGATAAAAGTAGAGAAAAAGTGTGCGTGTCTTATGCAAACATATCACACATGCATCTTCGACAACGGAGGCAAGGTGAGGAGATAGTGTGTGGTTGTTTGGAACCAAGAGAGGAAGACCCCTAGCACGTGGCCAAGAGGGGTCTGACAAACAAGGGAGAGAGGTCGAGAGAGACGTACGGAGAAAATGCAGACATGGGGAGGAGAGAGTGTATGTTTTGCATAGAGAGATCCCCTGGAGATCGTGTTGGGACTACATGGGTGGGAGATTGAGTGACAAGGTGTGTGCACGATAGAAGATGCCCCGAGAGATATCGAGATAGATGTATGGATGGAAGGAGACAATACGTGTGTTCCTGATGGCTAATGCGAGATAATCATACTTAGGAGGGGAGTGCTTGCGCCTATGGCCCTGTTTGGATACTCTAACTCAGTTAGAGGTTAGAGTTAGTTTCATACCCTGAACTAACCCTGAACTAACTCTAAGTAAAGAGGTGTTTGTATGGAAGGGTTAGATGGAGCGCGGATACGGCGAGGCACCTTCACGGGCGGTGCGCGCGGGTGGGCGGGAGCGGACGAGAAGCTTCGAGGAAGTGGGGAGGGATCTGCTGCGGGGAGAGCGAGAGAAAAAAGTGTCTATTAGTGGTCCCGAGAAGAACTAACCCAAATAAGCACCTCTTGGTTAGTTTTTTTGGATGGGTTAGATGCATCTAACCTAAACTAACCCTCCTTTTGGACCTTTTTGGGTTAGTTGACTCCAAACTAACTCTAACCCATGGATCGAAATACAGCGTATGATGGAGTGAGGGATTATGGTACTTAGGGGGGTGCGTGTCGCAGGGAGAGAGAACAAGGGCGGAGAGTGTTGGATGGGTCTATATATATAGCGCGAGCGAGACATGTGTATGTGTGCACCAGGGGGATATAAGGCTAGTTTGGCTTGCGTCGTGAGCATCTTTTGCGTGGCCTGGGGTTCTGGCTAAATTTCATGCACGCTTGTTTGGTTGCTACCCTGTGAAAAAGAAAGCCCGCCTGGGCTGGGTTCCCTTGCACTTTAATTAGGCTGGCTGAAGTCCAGACACTACAAGTAGCCTGGCCCAAGCGACCGATTTCGAACGCCTGGCTGTGCCTGGTCGTGCAGCCACGAGGCTAATAGCAACATGGATGGATATTAGCATTAAATATTTGATACATGGATTGATTGATGGGACGTTGATGCTTTGCCTGGCCCAGGCATGCACCAAATGCTTCAGCATGACACAAGCCTGGCCAGGCAGAAATATTTTACATCTCACGTCCACACCAGGCAGTACCGGCCATCAAGGCATGAGGGTCAGGTCACGAACCAAACTGACCAATAAAGTTTGAGAGAGATTGAGGAGCCCCGATAAGGCTGAGTGGTACATCAGATAGCTGAGAGGGGGAAAGAGATATTCCATCCGCTCGATAATGCAGTGCATGTAAAAAATTTAGAAGTCAAACTTTGGAAACTTTGATCAGGTTTACACAAATGTTATTTATATCTACAATACCAAAGATACATCATACAAAACTACATCTCATGGTGAATCTAATGGTATATGTTTGCCTTACTAGATGTAATTATTTTTCTCACCGTACATGGTCAAACTTTGTGATGTTTGACTTTTCAATAAATCTATATGCTATGGACGGAGGAGAGTGCCTCAGTCGAGACAGATCAAGTGCGTGTGAAGGAGAATGAGTAAGTGTGCAAAAAGATTATGTGTGTGAAAGAGAAAGTGACAACAAACGATAAATTAGAGAGAGTGTGTGTGTTTTTTCGTTTCTTATGTGAATATATCACGCATGCATCTCCGAGATGGAAAAGCGAGGCGAAGACATACACGAAGATAGCTAGTGTGTGATTGTTTGCAATGGATAGAGACACCCCTACAGCACATGTCCAATAGAGGTTTGGCCAACAAGGAAAAAAGGTCGAGAGGGACACATGGATGGCATGGACGCATGGAGAGGGAGAGAGGGTGTGTTTGTGATAGAGAAATCCCCTCGAGATCGTGAGGGGACTATATGGGTCGGAGATCGAGGGACTGCGTCTTGTGATAGAAAGATGCCCCGAGAGAAATCGAGATAGACCATGCACATGTTTGTGATGGGGACTAAGATTAGCTAGTCATATACATATGGGGGGACTGTGTGTGCCTACAATTGAGTGACAGACCATCATACTTGGCTAGCTCGGCATGAGATTGTGTGTGTGTGCGTGTGAGATGGAGAGAGAACGAGGGAGAGAGATACTGTTTTAGATGGGCCTATCGAGTGCGAGTGAGTTATGAATGTGTATGTGTGACCCAGGTGGATGGAGAGTTTGAGAGAGGGGGGGAAGAGCTCCGAGACGACATAGTGATGCGTGAGAGAGTTACGGGCAAAGAGCCAAGGAATTTGTGTGCATACGAAGAGTGCACCCAAGATATCTAGCTTGGACTAGCTAGAGTATCATACATAGTGTGCGATAGAGACCTATAGATGGTGTATATATGAATGCGAACTAGAAAGACCCCCCCACACACACACACACACACAGAGAGAGAGAGAGATAGAGAGAGAGAGAGAGAGAGAGAGAGAAGTGTGTGTGCGTGTGTGAAAGAGACATGGACAACACACGATAAAAGTAGAGAAAAAGTGTGCGTGTCTTATGCAAACATATCACACATGCATCTTCGACAACGGAGGCAAGGTGAGGAGATAGTGTGTGGTTGTTTGGAACCAAGAGAGGAAGACCCCTAGCACGTGGCCAAGAGGGGTCTGACAAACAAGGAGAGAGAGGTCGAGAGAGGCGTCTGGAGAAAATGCAGACATGGGGAGGAGAGAGTGTATGTTTTGCATAGAGAGATCCCCGAGATCGTGTTGGGACTACATGGGTGGGAGATTGAGTGACAAGGTGTGTGCACGATAGAAGATGCCCCGAGAGATATCGAGATAGACGTATGGATGGAAGGAGACAATTCGTGTGTTCCTGATGGCTAGTACGAGATAATCATACTTAGGAGGGGGGGAGTGCTTGCGCCTATGGCCCTGTTTGGATACTCTAACTCAGTTAGAGATTAGAGTTAGTTTCATACCCTGAACTAACCCTGAACTAACTCTAAGTAAAGAGGTGTTTGGATGGCAGGGTTAGATGGAGCGCGGATACGGCGAGGCACCTTCACGGGCGGTGCGAGAGGGAGGGAGGGAGAGGACGAGAAGCTTTGAGAAAGTGGGAGGGATCTGCTGCGGGAGAGCAAGAGAAAAAGTGTTTATTAGTGGTCCCGAGAAGAACTAACCCAAATAAGCACATCTTGGTTAGTTTTTTTGGAGGGTTAGATGCATCTAACCTAAACTAACCCTCCTGTTTGGACCTTTTTGGGTTAGTTGACTCCAAACTAACTCTAACCCATGGATCCAAATAGAGCGTATGATGGAGTGAGGGATTATGGTACTTAGGGGGGTGCGTGTCGCATGGAGAGAGAACAAGGGCGGAGAGTGTTGGATGGGTCTATATATATAGCGCGAAAGCAGACATGTGTATGTGTGCACCAGGGGAGATATAAGGCCAGTTTGGCTTGGGTCGTGAGCATCTTTTTGCGTGGCACTGGGGTTGTGGCTGGATTTCATGCACGCTTGTTTGGTTGCTACCCAGAAAAAAGAAAGCCCGCCTGGGCTGGGTTCCTTGCACTTTAATTAGCTTTGGCTGAACTCCGCATCGCAGTAGCCGCCCAAGCGACCGATTTCTCAACGCTCGGCCGTGCTCGGTCGTGGCAACCACGAGGCTAATAGCAACATGGATGGATATTAGCATTAAATATTTGATACATGGATTGATTGATGGGACGTTGATGCTTTGCCTGGCCTGTGCATGCACCAAATGCTTCAAGATGACACAAGCCTGGCCAGGCAGAAATATTTTACATCTCACGTCCACACCAGTACCGGCCATCAAGGCATGATGGTCGTCACGAACCAAACTGACCAATAAAGTTTGAGAGAGATTGAGGAGCCCGATAAGGCTGAGTGGTACATCGATAGCTGAGAGGGGAAAGAGATATTCCATCCGGCTCGATAATGCAGTGCATGTAAAAATTTTAGAAGTCAAACTTTGGAAACTTTGATCGGGTTTACGCGAATGTTATTTATATCTACAATACCAAAGATACATCATACAAAACTACATCTCATGGTGAATCTAATGGTATATGTTTGCCGTACTAGATGTAATTATTTTTCTCCACGTACATGGTCAAACATTGTGATGTTTGCAATGGAGAGAGACACCCCTGTAGCACATGTCCAATAGAGGTCTGGCCAACAAGGAAAAAAGGTCGAGAGGGACACATGGATGGCATGGACGCATGGAGAGGGAGAGAGGTGTGTTTCGATAGAGAAATCCCCGAGATCGTGAGGGACTATATGGGTCGGAGATCGAGGGAGTGCGTCTTGTGATAGAAAGATGCCCCGAGAGAAATCAAGATAGGCCATGCACATGTTTGTGATGGGGACTAAGATTAGCTAGTCATAAACATATGGGGGGACTGTGTGTGCCTACAATTGAGTGAGAGACCATCATACTTGGCTAGCTCGGCATGAGATTGTGTGTGTGTGTGCGTGTGAGATGGAGAGAGAACGAGGGAGAGAGATACAGTTTTAGATGGGCCTATCGAGTGCGAGTGAGATATGAATGTGTATGTGTGACCCAGGTGGATGGAGAGTTTGAGAGAGGTGGGAAGAGCTCCGAGACGACATAGTGGTGCGTGAGAGAGTTACGGGCAAAGAGCCAAGGAATTTGTGTGCATACGATGAGTGCACCCAAGATATCTAGCTTGGACTAGCTAGAGTATCATACATAGTGTGCGATAGAGACCTATAGATGGTGTGTATATGAATGAGAACTAGAAAGACCCCCCCCACACACACACACAGAGAGAGAGAGAGAGAGTGAGAGAGAGAGAGAAGTGTGTGTGCGTGTGTGAAAGAGACATGGACAACACACGATAAAAGTAGAGAAAAAGTGTGCGTGTCTTATGCAAACATATCACACATGCATCTTCGACAACGGAGGCAAGGTGAGGAGATAGTGTGTGGTTGTTTGGAACCAAGAGAGGAAGACCCCTAGCACGTGGCCAAGAGGGGTCTGACAAACAAGGGAGAGAGGTCGAGAGAGACGTACGGAGAAAATGCAGACATGGGGAGGAGAGAGTGTATGTTTTGCATAGAGAGATCCCCTGGAGATAGTGTTGGGACTACATGGGTGGGAGATTGAGTGACAAGGTGTGTGCACGATAGAAGATGCCCCGAGAGATATCGAGATAGACGTATGGATGGAAGGAGACAATACGTGTGTTCCTGATGGCTAGTACGAGATAATCGTACTTAGGAGGGGGGGGGGAGTGCTTGCGCCTATGGCCCTGTTTGGATACTCTAACTCAGTTAGAGGTTAGAGTTAGTTTCATACCCTGAACTAACCCTGAACTAACTCTAAGTAAAGAGGTGTTTGTATGGAAGGGTTAGATGGAGCGCGGATACGGGCGAGGCACCGCCAGGCGGTGCGAGAGGGAGGGAGGGAGAGGACGAGAAGCTTCGAGCAAGTGGGGAGGGATCTGCTGCGGGGAGAGCGAGAGAAAGAAGTGTTTATTAGTGGTCCCGAGAAGAACTAACCCAAATAAGCACCTCTTGGTTAGTTTTTTTGGATGGGTTAGATGCATCTAACCTAAACTAACCCTCCTGTTTGGACCTTTTTGGGTTAGTTGACTCCAAACTAACCAAAACTAACTCTAACCCATGGATCCAAATAGAGCCTATGATGGAGTGAGGGATTATGGTACTTAGGGGGGTGCGTGTCGCATGGAGAGAGAACAGGGGCAGACAGTGTTGGATGGGTCTATATTTATAGCGCGAGCGAGACATGTGTATTTGTGCACCAGGGAGATATAAGGCCAGTTTGGCTTGCGTCGTGAGCATCTTTTGTGTGGCCTGGGGTTGTGGCTGGATTTCATGCATGCTTGTTTGGTTGCTACCCTGTGAAAAAGAAAGCCCGCCTGGGCTGGGTTCCCTTGCACTTTAATTAGCCTGGCTGAACTCCAGACACTGCAAGTAGCCTGTCCCAAGCGACCGATTTCGAACGCCTGGCCGTGCCTGGTCGTGCAGTCACGAGGCTAATAGCAACATGGATGGATATTAGCATTAAATACTTGATGCATGGATTGATTGATGGGACGTTGATGCTTTGCCTGGCCCAGGTATGCACCAAATGCTTCAAAGATGACACAAGCCCGCCAGCAGAAATATTTTACATCTCACGTCCACACCAGCAGTACCGCCATCAAGGCATGAGGGTCGTCACGAATCGTAACACCCCGGTGTAATGATGCTACAAAGAACCCACAGGGTTAAGTTAATTGTTTTGCTAAACATGTGCCTGATCATTATTGTCTCATGCTCTTTCACATTCCAGCTTGAATTCAAATTCAAATTCGTGTGAAATTCAAAATGCTCAAACATGAACACTAAAATGTTCATCATGTGGAAAGTATTCTTCCGTAATATTGGTGGTGAACCAACATTTTTGCAAGGGTTTAAGTGGCCTAAACAACTTATAACAAAGGACCTAAGCAATAAATTAAATGCCCTTTTAATTTATAAAATTGGCAACTATTCCAAAAGCCTCCCAACCTTTTTGAGGCAGTGCACTTTAATTCTTTGAGATTGTTTTGGCCAGTGGCATAATTTTGCAAAGTCAATTGTGCCTAAAAGAAAATGCAAAAGCTGCTGGAAAAGAAAAAGAAAAACAACAAAAAAGGGAAAAGGAGAAGTAGAGGGGAGAGAGAGGCCCTCTGCCTCACTCAGGCTTCGGCCCACCCGAGCCAACTGGCCCACTCCAGCCAGCCCAGCCCAACCTCACTCAGGCTTCGGCCCACCCGAGCCAACTGGCCAGCCCAGCTGGTCGCCTTCTTGTTCGAGCGACCGCGGGCACGGTCGCCATCAAACCACCTCGCGGGCGATGCCCGACGAGAGGATAAGGCCTCCACCGCCCCGACGCCTCAGCCCCCTCGCCTCCCACTTGCCCTGCCTCCCCCTGCACTCGCGCTAGTCCCTATCCCCTCGCACACTCGCTCCCCCTCCTCCAGATCTGCCTCGCCGACGTGCCCTGCACCGTCCGCCGTGCTGACCGCGGCCACCACTGTCCCCGTCCCTCTCCGACGATTCCCCGAGCGCCGTCGTACCCCATGAAGTCTTCCTCGACCATCGGACCAAGCCAGGAGCCCCACAGCGAGCGCGGCGACCTCTTCTTCTTCCTCTACTCCGACGAACTCCGGCGTCGAATTCGGCCACCTCGCGCCTTCCCCGAGCCCACTGAGCACATCTGCAGGCTCATTGTGAGCTACACTTCCCCCCTCTCTATTTGCTTCCATACGTGCCCGGAGCGGCTGGGCCCGCCATGGCCGAGACGAGCTCCGTCGTTGAACTCATTGTAGTCGCCCTGATGCTCCTAGCGCCGCGCTAGCGCCACCACCGAGCTCCTGGAGCTCCTAGCTGCTCAACGCACCCTTCCGCCACCCTTGTCATGCCCTGGACGCTCGAATCCGTCGACGTCCGAACTCCGGCGCCGCTCCGGTCAGCGCTGCCGTGGCTCTAGGCCATCCCAGCACTCGGGACCGCCGATGTTGGATGCGTGCGGCTCCCCTCGTTCGAACGCGCGTCACGGCGCTCGTTTTAACCACCCCGTAGGCCTTTCCCGATGCGCTCCCGATCGCCGCTGCCGCCTCCGCTCGCCACCGGCGATACTTCCGTCGTCCCCGAGGCCGGTCGTCGTCACCATCGTGTGCGCGCAGAGCCGCACCCTTAGGTCCAGGCCGCAGGTCCGAAGGCCCCCTGTAGCGCGGCTCCGGCCAACTCCGGCGAGGCGCCGCCGTTGCTTTGGTCGTCGGAGCCGCTCCGTCGCTGGCGACCGACGTGGCGCCGTGTGCCCCCCTGTTGACTCTGTTGACTCACCAATCAGGCTGACTGGGCGGGCCCCAACGACACGCTGGCCCCGCTTATTCCTCTAACTAAACTATTTTAATAATTAAAACTAATTAGTTTAGCTAATTAGTCTATGACAGGTGGGGTCCAGTAGCTAATTAACATAGATTAGTTAGTTTAATACACTGTTAGACTAACAGAGGCTGACATGTGGGTCCCACTGGACCCACAGGTCAGGTTTGACCTGGTCAGCGAGTCTGATGACTACTGACGTCATCAGCACGTCATGCTGATGTCATATTCCTTTTCCGTTAATTTTAATAATTTCAAAAAATGTTTAAATATTTAGAAATTCATAGAAAATAAACCGTGCCTCGGATGAAAATGTTTTCTATATGAAAGTTGCTCAGAAAAATCCAACGAATCCGAATACGTGGTCCGTTCATCTGTCACATGCCCCTAGCATGCTGAACATGGAACTTTCCCCCTCTTTTCCTTTGTCCGGAATCCACCTAACGCCGGGAATTCATCCTCGGATGTTTCCCCCTTTCGTCTGCAACGTGTAGTACCGCGTTAGAGCACGCCTAGCGCTACGTATCATCATGTCATGCTTAGTGGTGCGTGAAAGAGTTACGGGCAAAGAGCCAAGGAATTTGTGTGCATACGATGAGTGCACCCAAGATATCTAGCTTGGACTAGCTAGAGTATCATACATAGTGTGCGATAGAGACCTATAGATGGTGTATATATGAATGTTAAATAGAAAGACCCCCCCCCCCCCCACACACACAGAGAGAGAGAGAGTGAGTGAGTGAGAGAGAGAGAGAGAGAGAGAGAGGAGTGGGAGGAGAGGGACCAACAAGGTTTTTGTAGGTTTGATGTGTGCGACAGAATTGAAGATTGTCGGCGAGAGTGAGTGAGAGAGAGAGAGAGAGAGAGAGATAGAGAGAGAGAGAGAGAGAGAGAGAGAGAGAGAGAGAACAGGAGTCCGGGAGAGGGTGAGGTCGCGTTTTATGCATCAAAGACTGATATAAAGCAAGTTTCAATATAAACTTGCATTCAAATATTTAAATTGGAGAACATGTTGTCTGCAATCCACACATGAACGGATATATGCGTATATCAAACAAGTTCATTAATTTGACTTTCAACATGTTCATGGAGTACTATAATATTGTACAACATGCTACTCGATCGAGGTGCTCAATTTTCGATTTAGTTCACTATTTTGACCTACCGAACTAGCTAGTTCATTGAATCGAGATATTTCATATTGGGTTTGATTCGCGTTTTGAGTGGGTCAACTATTTGTCATATAGTAAATCGCTAGCAACAAGCATGTAAAAACACATTACTCCCGAGCATCATCTCTCCATCTAAAAAAGAAGTGGCAAGCTAATGTTTTAAAATTTTGATTCGAATCGACTTGGTAAGTTAGACGTGGATGCTCGTTTCTCCCAAAATTTGAACGAACTGCTAAACATCCTCTCTGCCGTGGAATTCGCCCGAGCAAATAAATGGGAGACGCGAAATTACCGTCCTATGTGGGACACGCATCAATTGGCCCGTTGTACATCGAGGGTAGGTTCGTAACTTCATCCAAGCGCGCCTTCTCCTCGGCCTAAATGACATGTGCCAAATAATTCATAAACCATGGTCGGCAAAACATGCTCTCCTCGCCAAATAGCTCGTGCTCACTATTTCAAAACGCTCTCCTGCCTCAAATCGCTCGCGCCCACTATAGTTCAAAACACGCCCTCCTCAAATCGCCTCGCCCACTATTTGGGGAGAAGCAAAGTTACTCTACTATCCCCGACCCTCAAGACACAGACCAAAGCCGATAAGCCTATAGGCAAGGGTAGAACAGTAACTCCCCTCACATTTCGCATAAATGCGTCAGAAGACATGGTTCCACTCCCACCCAATTCCCCCGCCGCCCCATTCATACCTCGTGGGCGCCAAATCACCTTCTCCCAGAAGCTCCCTCCTCCCGAGCCATGAAACCTCAGCCCCACCTCCATGGCGCCCCACCGCACCAATTTCACAGCCGCCTCCTCCCAAATGCCGGAAACGCTCTCCAATTGCCGTCGTGCACTGGGTCGTGTGCCTCTTACTCCGTGTTGCTGGTGCTGCCTCGACGACGGCCGCGTGAACCGTACTGGAGCCGACTCACCCCCGCTGTTGTTCACAGCGCCGGAGCGGCTCCAACTTTGGATCGGTCCAGAGTCCTGGTGCTGCTTCCGCGTGGCCGTCGACCGTCGCGACATCGCTCTTTCCCTGCCGCCCGTCGCCACCGCAACCGCGCTGGCCTCACCGACTCGGCAGCTGGACCTGCCTACTTCACCATGCCGCCAGATAGGTCGCACCCTCATCTCAAATCACTTTATTTAGGCGTCAGTTGTCTAAATTTTTATTCTGGGCCAATCGATTCCCAATGGGAAGCAGCAACCCTCGAGCCGGCGGAGCTCCTAGGCTGTCGGTTGCCAGTGATGTGGACTCGGGTTGACCTGGAGGGTGCCCGCGAGATAATTATGAGGCGTGGCCGGGCATTCCTAGCCCTTGCCGCATGTCCTCGAGACGGGGCAACGGGGTCACATTTTCGTGAGTCTCTGCTTGTTACCGCGCGTTCCTAATCCACTACGATTTGGATATTTGATCCGAGGGGCCTCTGGCCTAATAGCACTAACCATCACGTGGGCATAGTATGGGCGTTCTGCGTCATATACATCAGCCGAAGCTTAATAGACGTCAGCGACTGAGCGGCGCGCGCCGGGTTGGACTGCGTAAGCGCCTGCCTTGTTGAAGGAGGTAGCTAGGTCTGCTCACCGGCCGCCCTCGCAACGTGCAGGAGTTCCCGGGGAGATGGCCCATGACCCCTGGGGGCATAGGTTTAGTCCGGCGTGCTGGCCTCTCTATTAAGCCTAGGTCGGGTTGCGGCGTATTGTTTGGCCGAGGCCGGGCATGACCATGGAAAGTGTGTCCGGCCGGAGTTAATCGAGCGTGGTGGGTAAGTTGGTGCACCCCTGCAGGGAAGAAAACATCTATCGATAGCCTGTCCTACGGTAACGGACACTTGGAGTTGTATCCCGATCGATACAACTAGAACTGGATACTTGTGATGAGAATTGGATGGTGATGAGAACTGGATTGTGATGATAATCGATAGTATGGCTCGGGATTTCTTTCTCTCATGTGAGTCGAGAAAGGATATCCGGTCGAGGTTGATAACACTACTACTACTTTACTTTATGCTACTCTACTCCTTCCGTTGCTGCAAGATGGTGGTTTCGTAAGATGCTAGTCTTCGATAGGACTAGGCCTTCTCTCTATTCTCGGCATTTCAAGAAGCCCACACATATACAACCTTCCTTTGATAATGTTGCATATGTAGTGTAGATCCTTGCTTAAAGTACTTTGGATGAGTACTCACAGTTGCTTTGCTTCCTTTTTCCCCTTCTTTCTTCTTTTCTGGTTGTCACAACCAGATGGTGGAGCCCAGGATCCGCATTTACACCACCGGCGACTACTACTACCCCGAGGGTACCTACTACTACGTGGAGGCCGCCGACGACCAGGAGTAGTTAGGAGGCTCCCAGGAAGGAGGCCTTGCCTTTTCGATCGTTGCTGCTTTTGTGCTAGCCTTCTTAAGGCAAACTTGTCTAACTTATGTTTGTACTCATATATTGTTGCTTCCGCTGACTCTTGTGTATTCGAGCTTATGTATTCGAGCCCTCGAGGCCCCTGGCTTGTAACGTAAAGCTTGTATTATTTTAATTTGTGTCTAGAGTTGTGTTGTGATATCTTCCCGTGAGTCCTTGATCTTGATCGTACACATTTGCGTGTATGATTAGTGTACGATTGAATCGAGGGCGTCACACGAACCAAACTGACCAATAAATTTTGAGAGAGATTGAGGAGCCCCAATAAGGCTGAGTGGTACATCAGATAGCTGAGAGGGGGAAAGAGATATTCCATCCGCTCGATAATGCAGTGCATGTAAAAATTTTAGAAGTCAAACTTTGGAAACTTTGATCAGGTTTACGCAAATGTTATTTATATCTACAATACCAAAGATACATCATACAAAACTACATCTCATGGTGAATCTAATGGTATATGTTTGCAGTACTAGATGTAATAATTTTTCTCCACGTACATGGTCAAACTTTGTGATGTTTGACTTTTCAATAAATCTATATGCTATGGACGGAGGAGAGTGCCTCAGTCGAGACAGATCAAGTGCGTGTGAAGGAGAATGAGTAAGTGTGCAAAAATAGTATGTGTGTGAAGGAGAAAGTGACAACAAACGATAAATTAGAGAGAGTGTGTGTTTTTTCGTTTCTTATGCGAACATATCACGCATGCATCTCTGAGATGGAAAAGCGAGGCGAAGACATACACGAAGATAGCTAGTGTGTGATTGTTTGCAATGGAGAGAGACACCCCTGTAGCACATGTCCAATAGAGGTCTGGCCAACAAGGAAAAAAGGTCGAGAGGGACACATGGATGGCATGGACGCATGGAGAGGGAGAGAGGGTGTGTTTGTGATAGAGAAATCCCCTCGAGATCGTGAGGGGACTATATGGGTCGGAGATCGAGGGAGTGCGTGCGCGATAGAAAGATGCCCCGAGAGAAATCGAGATAGACCATGCCCATGTTTGTGATGGGGACTAAGATTAGCTAGTCATATACATATGGGGGGACTGTGTGTGCCTACAATTGAGTGAGAGACCATCATACTTGGCTAGCTCGGCATGAGATTGTGTGTGTGTGTGTGCGTGTGAGATGGAGAGAGAACGAGGGAGAGAGATAGAGTTTTAGATGGGCCTATCGAGTGCGAGTTAGATATGAATGTGTATGTGTGACCCAGGTGGATGCAGAGTTTGAGAGAGGGGGGGAAGAGCTCCAAGACGACATAGTGGTGCGTGAGAGAGTTACGGGCAAAGAGCCAAGGAATTTGTGTGCATACGATGATTGCACCAAATATATCTAGCTTGGACTAGCTAGAGTATCATACATAGTGGGCGATAGAGACCTATAGATGGTGTATATATAAATGCGAACTAGAAAGACCCCGCCCCCACACACACACACACACACAGAGAGAGAGAGAGAGTGAGTGAGTGAGAGAGAGAGAGAGAAGTGTGTGTGCGTGTGTGAAAGAGACATGGACAACACACGATAAAAGTAGAGAAAAAGTGTGCGTGTCTTATGCAAACATATCACACATGCATCTTCGACAATGGAGGCAAGGTGAGGAGATAGTATGTGGTTGTTTGGAACTGAGAGAGGAAGACCCCCAGCACGTGGCCAAGAGGGGTCTCGACAAACAAGGGAGAGAGGTCGAGAGAGACGACGGAGAAAATGCAGACATGGGGAGGAGAGAGTGTATGTTTTGCATAGAGAGATCCCCTGGAGATCGTGTTGGGACTACATGGGTGGGAGATTGAGTGACAAGGTGTGTGCACGATAGAAGATGCCCCGAGAGATATCGAGATAGACGTATGGATGGAAGGAGACAATACGTGTGTTCCTGATGGCTAGTACGAGATAATCATACTTAGGAGGGGGGGGAGTGCTTGCGCCTATGGCCCTGTTTGGATACTCTAACTCAGTTAGAGGTTAGAGTTAGTTTCATACCTGAACTAACCCCTGAACTAACTCTAAGTAAAGAGGTGTTTGGATGGCAGGGTTAGATGGAGCGCGGATACGGCAAGGCACCTTCTCGGCAGTGCGAGAGGGAGGGAGGGAGAGGACGAGAAGCTTGAGGAAGTGGGGAGGGATCTGCATGGGAGAGCGAGAGAAAAAGTGTCTATTAGTGGTCCCGAGAAGAACTAACCCAAATAAGCACCTCTTGGTTAGTTTTTTTGGATGGGTTAGATGCATCTAACCTAAACTAACCCTCCTGTTTGGACCTTTTTGGGTTAGTTGACTCCAAACTAACTCTAACCCATTGATCCAAATAGAGCGTATGATGGAGTGAGGGATTATGGTACTTAGGGGGGTGCATGTCGCATGGAGAGAGAACAAGGGCGGAAGGTGTTGGATGGGTCTATATGTATAGCGCGAGCGAGACATGTGTATGTGTGCACCAGGGAGATATAAGGCCAGTTTGGCTTGCGTCTTGAGCATCTTTTGCGTGGCCTGGGGTTGTGGCTGGATTTCATGCATGCTTGTTTGGTTGCTACCCTGTGAAAAAGAAAGCCCGCCTGGGCTGGGTTCCTTGCACTTTAATTAGCCTGGCTGAACTCCGTGACATCGCAAGTAGCCTAGCCCAAGCGACCGATTTCGAACGCCTGGCCATGCCTGGTCGTGCAGCCAGGAGGCTAATAGCAACATGGATGGATATTAGCATTAAATATTTGATGCATGCATTGATTGATGGGACGTTGATGCTTTGCCTGGCCCAGGCATGCACCAAATGCTTCAGCATGACACAAGCCTGGCCAGCAGAAATATTTTACATCTCACGCCCACACCGGGCATTACCGCCATCAAGGCATGAGGGTCAGGTCACGAACCAAACTGACCAATAAAGTTTGAGAGAGATTGAGGAGCCCCGATAAGGCTGAGTGGTACATCGAGATAGCTGAGAGGGGAAAGAGATATTCCATCCGCCGATAATGCAAAGGTATGTAAAAATTTTAGAAGTCAAACTTTGGAAACTTTGATCAGGTTTACGCAAATGTTATTTATATCTACAATACCAAAGATACATCATACAAAACTACATCTCATGGTGAATCTAATGGTATATGTTTGCCGTACTAGATGTAATTATTTTTCTCCACGTACATGGTCAAACTTTGTGATGTTTGACTTTTCAATAAATCTATATGCTATGGACGGAGGAGAGTGCCTCAGTCGAGACAGATCAAGTGCGTGTGAAGGAGAATGAGTAAGTGTGCAAAAAGAGTATGTGTGTGAAAGAGAAAGTGATAACAAACGATAAATTAGAGAGAGAGTGTATGTTTTTTCGTTTCTTATGCGAACATATCACGCATGCATCTCCGAGATGGAAAAGCGAGGCGAAGACATACACGAAGATAGCTAGTGTGTGATTGTTTGCAATGGAGAGAGACACCCCTGCAGCACATGTCAAATAGAGATCTGGCCAACAAGGAAAAAAGGTCGAGAGGGACACATGGATGGCATGGACGCATGGAGAGGGAGAGAGGGTGTGTTTGTGATAGAGAAATCCCCTCGAGATCGTGAGGGGACTATATGGGTCGGAGATCGAGGGAGTGCGTGCGCGATAGAAAGATGCCCCGAGAGAAATCGAGATAGACCATGCACATGTTTGTGATGGGGACTAAGATTAGCTAGTCATATACATATGGGGGGACTGTGTGTGCCTACAATTGAGTGAGAGACCATCATACTTGGCTAGCTCGGCATGAGATTGTGTGTGTGTGTGTGCATGTAAGATGGAGAGAGAACGAGGGAGAGAGATACAGTTTTGGATGGGCCTATCGAGTGCGAGTGAGATATGAATGTGTATGTGTGACTCAGGTGGATGGAGAGTTTGAGAGAGGGGGGGAAGAGCTCCGAGACGATATAGTGGTGCGTGAGAGAGTTACGGGCAAAGAGCCAAGGAATTTGTGTGCATACGATGAGTGCACCCAAGATATCTAGCTTGGACTAGCTAGAGTATCATACATAGTGTGCGATAGAGACCTATAGATGGTGTATATATGAATGTGAACTAGAAAGACCCCCCCCCCACACACACACACAGAGAGAGAGAGAGAGAGTGAGTGAGTGAGAGAGAGAGGGAGAGAGAGGGAGGGAGAGGGACCAACAAGGTTTTTGTGTCGGATGTGTGCGACAGAATTGAAGATTGTCGGCGAGAGTGAGTGAGAGAGAGAGAGAGAGATAGAGAGAGAGAGAGAGAGAGAGAGAGAGAGAGAGAACAGGAGTCCGGGAGAGGGTGAGGTCGCGTTTTATGCATCAAAGACTGATATAAAGCAAGTTTCAATATAAACTTGCATTCAAATATTTAAATTGGAGAACATGTTGTCTGCAATCCACACATGAACGGATATATGCGTATATCAAACAAGTTCATTAATTTGACTTTCAACATGTTCATGGAGTACTATAATATTGTACAACATGCTACTCGATCGAGGTGCTCAATTTTCGATTTAGTTCACTATTTTGACCTACTGAACTAGCTAGTTCATTGAATCGAGATATTTCATATTGGGTTTGATTCGCGTTTTTGAGTGGGTCAACTATTTGTCATATAGTAAATCGCTAGCAACAAGCATGTAAAAACACATTACTCCCGAGCATCATCTCTCCATCTAAAAAAGAAGTGGCAAGCTAATGTTTTAAAATTTTGATTCGAATCGACTTGGTAAGTTAGACGTGGATGCTCGTTTCTCCCAAAATTTGAACGAACTGCTAAACATCCTCTCTGCTCGGTGGAATTCGCCCGAGCAAATAAAATGGGAGACGCGAAATTACCGTCCTATGTGGGACACGCATCAATTGGCCCGTTGTACATCGAGGGTAGGTTCGTAACTTCATCCAAGCGCGCCTTCTCCTCGGCCTAAATGACATGTGCCAAATAATTCATAAACCATGGTCGGCAAAACATGCTCTCCTCGCCCGAAATAGCTCGTGCCCACTATTTCAAAAACGCTCTCCTCGCCCGAAATCGCTCGCGCCCACTATAGTTCAAAACACGCCCTCCTCGCCCGAAATCGCTCTCGCCCACTATTTGGGGAGAAGCAAAGTTACTCTACTATCCCCGACCCTCAGTACACAGACCAAAGCCGATAAGCCTATAGGCAAGGGTAGAACAGTAACTCCCCCTCACATTTCAGACAAATGCGTCTGTAAGACATGGTTCCACTCCCCACCCAATTCCCCCCCCCCCCCCCCCCGCTCGCCCCCATTCATACCTCGTGGGCGCCAAATCACCTTCTCCCCAGGAAGCTCCCTCCTCCCGAGCCGCGAAACCTCAGCCCCACCTCCATGGCGCCCCCACCGCACCAATTTCACAGCCGCCCTCCTCCCAAATGCCGGAAACGCTGTCCAATTGCCGTCGTGCACTGGGTCGTGTGCCGCTTACTCCGTGCTGCTGGTGCTGCCTCGATGACGGCCGCGCGTGAACCGTACTGGAGCCGACTCACCCCCGCTGTTGTTCACAGCGCCGGAGCGGCTCCAACTTTGGATCGGTCCAGAGTCCTGGTGCTGCTTCCGCGTGGCCGTCGACCGTCGCGACATCGCTCTTTCCCTGCCGCCCGTCGCCACCGCAACCGCGCTGGCCTCACCGACTCGGCAGCTGGACCTGCCTACTTCACCATGCCGCCCGGATAGGTCGCACCCTCATCTCAAATCACTTTATTTAGGCGTCAGTTGTCTAAATTTTTATTCTGGGCCAATCGATTCCCAATGGGAAGCAGCAACCCTCGAGCCGGCGGAGCTCCTAGGCTGTCGGTTGCCAGTGATGTGGACTCGGGTTGACCTGGAGGGTGCCCGCGAGATAATTATGAGGCGTGGCCGGGCATTCCTAGCCCTTGCCGCATGTCCTCGAGATGGGGCAACGGGGTCACATCTTTCGTGAGTCTCTGCTTGTTACCGCGCGTTCCTAATCCACTACGATTTGGATATTTGATCCGAGGGGCCTCTGGCCTAATAGCACTAACCATCACGTGGGCATAGTATGGGCGTTCAAGCGTCAGATACATCAGCCGAAGCTTAATAGACGCCACGGCGAGCGGCGCGCTGGCCGGGTTGGACTGCGTGGCGCCGCCTTGTTGAAGGAGGTAGCTAGGTCTGCTCACCGGCCGCCCTCATAGCGTCAGGAGTTCCCGGGAGATGGCCCATGACCCCGGGGCATAGGTTTAGTCCGGCGGCTGGCCTCTCTATTAAGCCTAGGTCGGGTTGCGGCGTATTGTTTGGCGAGGCCGGGCATGACCAAGGAAAGTGTGTCCGGCCAGAGTTAATCGAGCGTGGTGGGTAAGTTGGTGCACCCCTGCAGGGAAGAAAACATCTATCGATAGCCTGTCCTACGGTAACGGACACTTGGAGTTGTATCCCGATCGATACAACTAGAACTGGATACTTGTGATGAGAATTGGATGGTGATGAGAACTGGATTGTGATGATAATCGATAGTATGGCTCGGGATTTCTTTCTCACAGTCGAGAAAGGATATCCGGTCGAGGTTGATAACACTACTACTACTTTACTTTATGCTACTCTACTCCTTCCGGTTCTTTGCCAAGATGGTGGTTTCAAGATGCTAGTCTTCGATAGGACTAGGCCTTCTCTCTATTCGGCATTTCTGCAGCCAGTCCACATATACAACCTTCCTTTGATAATGTTGCATATGTAGTGTAGATCCTTGCTTAAGTACTTTGGATGAGTACTCACGGTTGCTTTGCTTCCCTTTTCCCTTCTTTCTTCTTTCCGGGTTGTCGCAACCAGATGGTGGAGCCCAGGATCCAGACGACACCACCGGCGACTACTACTACCCCGAGGGTACCTACTACTACGTGGAGGCCGCCGACGACCAGGAGTAGTTAGGAGGCTCCCAGGCAGGAGGCCTTGCCTTTTCGATCGTTGCTGCTTTTGTGCTAGCCTTCTTAAGGCAAACTTGTCTAACTTATGTCTGTACTCAGATATTGTTGCTTCCGCTGACTCTTGTGTATTCGAGCTTATGTATTCGAGCCCTCGAGGCCCCTGGCTTGTAACGTAAAGCTTGTATTATTTTAATTTGTGTCTAGAGTTGTGTTGTGATATCTTCCCGTGAGTCCTTGATCTTGATCGTACACATTTGCGTGTATGATTAGTGTACGATTGAATCGAGGGCGTCACACGAACCAAACTGACCAATAAATTTTGAGAGAGATTGAGGAGCCCCAATAAGGCTGAGTGGTACATCAGATAGCTGAGAGGGGGAAAGAGATATTCCATCCGCTAGATAATGCAGTGCATGTAAAAATTTTAGAAGTCAAACTTTGGAAACTTTGATCAGGTTTATGCAAATGTTATTTATATCTACAATACCTAAGATACATCATACAAAACTACATCTCATGGTGAATCTAATGGTATATGTTTGCCGTACTAGATGTAATTATTTTTCTCACGTACATGGTCAAACTTTGTGATGTTTGACTTTTCAATAAATCTATATGCTATGGACGGAGGAGAGTGCCTCAGTCGAGACAGATCAAGTGCGTGTGAAGGAGAATGAGTAAGTGTGCAAAAATAGTATGTGTGTGAAGGAGAAAGTGACAACAAACGATAAATTAGAGAGAGTGTGTGTTTTTTCGTTTCTTATGCGAACATATCACGCATGCATCTCTGAGATGGAAAAGCGAGGCGAAGACATACACGAAGATAGCTAGTGTGTGATTGTTTGCAATGGAGAGAGACACCCCTGTAGCACATGTCCAATAGAGGTCTGGCCAACAAGGAAAAAAGGTCGAGAGGGACACATGGATGGCATGGACGCATGGAGAGGGAGAGAGGGTGTGTTTGTGATAGAGAAATCCCCTCGAGATCGTGAGGGGACTATATGGGTCGGAGATCGAGGGAGTGCGTCTGCCGATAGAAAGATGCCCCGAGAGAAATCGAGATAGACCATGCCCATGTTTGTGATGGGGACTAAGATTAGCTAGTCATATACATATGGGGGGACTGTCTGTGCCTACAATTGAGTGAGAGACCATCATACTTGGCTAGCTCGGCATGAGATTGTGTGTGTGTGTGCGTGTGAGATGGAGAGAGAACGAGGGAGAGAGATAGAGTTTTAGATGGGCCTATCGAAAAGTAGTTAGATATGAATGTGTATGTGTGACCCAGGTGGATGCAGAGTTTGAGAGAGGGGGGGAAGAGCTCCAAGACGACATAGTGGTGCGTGAGAGAGTTACGGGCAAAGAGCCAAGGAATTTGTGTGCATACGATGATTGCACCAAATATATCTAGCTTGGACTAGCTAGAGTATCATACATAGTGGGCGATAGAGACCTATAGATGGTGTATATATAAATGCGAACTAGAAAGACCCCCCCCCCACACACACACACACACAGAGAGAGAGAGAGTGAGTGAGTGAGAGAGAGAGAGAGAAGTGTGTGTGCGTGTGTGAAAGAGACATGGACAACACACGATAAAAGTAGAGAAAAAGTGTGCGTGTCTTATGCAAACATATCACACATGCATCTTCGACAATGGAGGCAAGGTGAGGAGATAGTGTGTGGTTGTTTGGAACTGAGAGAGCAAGACCCCTAGCACGTGGCCAAGAGGGGTCTGACAAACAAGGGAGAGAGGTCGAGAGAGAGACGTACGGAGAAAATGCAGACATGGGGAGGAGAGAGTGTATGTTTTGCATAGAGAGATCCCCTGGAGATCGTGTTGGGACTACATGGGTGGGAGATTGAGTGACAAGGTGTGTGCACGATAGAAGATGCCCCGAGAGATATCGAGATAGACGTATGGATGGAAGGAGACAATACGTGTGTTCCTGATGGCTAGTACGAGATAATCATACTTAGGAGGGGGGGGAGTGCTTGCGCCTATGGCCCTGTTTGGATACTCTAACTCAGTTAGAGGTTAGAGTTAGTTTCATACCCTGAACTAACCCTGAACTAACTCTAAGTAAAGAGGTGTTTGGATGGCAGGGTTAGATGGAGCGCGGATACGGCAAGGCACCTTCTCGGGCAGTGCGAGAGGGAGGGAGGGAGAGGACGAGAAGCTTCGAGGAAGTGGGGAGGGATCTGCTGCGGGGAGAGCGAGAGAAAAAAGTGTCTATTAGTGGTCCCGAGAAGAACTAACCCAAATAAGCACCTCTTGGTTAGTTTTTTTGGATGGGTTAGATGCATCTAACCTAAACTAACCCTCCTGTTTGGACCTTTTTGGGTTAGTTGACTCCAAACTAACTCTAACCCATTGATCCAAATAGAGCGTATGATGGAGTGAGGGATTATGGTACTTAGGGGGGTGCATGTCGCATGGAGAGAGAACAAGGGCGGAAGGTGTTGGATGGGTCTATATGTATAGCGCGAGCGAGACATGTGTATGTGTGCACCAGGGAGATATAAGGCCAGTTTGGCTTGCGTCGTGAGCATCTTTTGCGTGGCCTGGGGTTGTGGCTGGATTTCATGCATGCTTGTTTGGTTGCTACCCTGTGAAAAAGAAAGCCCGCCTGGGCTGGGTTCCCTTGCACTTTAATTAGCCTGGCTGAACTCCAGACACTGCAAGTAGCCTGGCCCAAGCGACCGATTTCGAACGCCTGGCCATGCCTGGTCGTGCAGCCAGGAGGCTAATAGCAACATGGATGGATATTAGCATTAAATATTTGATGCATGCATTGATTGATGGGACGTTGATGCTTTGCCTGGCCCAGGCATGCACCAAATGCTTCAGCATGACACAAGCCTGGCCAGGCAGAAATATTTTACATCTCACGTCCACACCAGGCATTACCGGCCATCAAGGCATGAGGGTCAGGTCACGAACCAAACTGACCAATAAAGTTTGAGAGAGATTGAGGAGCCCCGATAAGGCTGAGTGGTACATCAGATAGCTGAGAGGGGGAAACAGATATTCCATCCGCTCGATAATGCAAAGGTATGTAAAAATTTTAGAAGTCAAACTTTGGAAACTTTGATCAGGTTTACGCAAATGTTATTTATATCTACAATACCTAAGATACATCATACAAAACTACATCTCATGGTGAATCTAATGGTATATGTTTGCCGTACTAGATGTAATTATTTTTCT
Source organism: Aegilops bicornis (assembly GCA_021605145.1). Classification (NCBI taxonomy): domain Eukaryota; kingdom Viridiplantae; phylum Streptophyta; class Magnoliopsida; order Poales; family Poaceae; genus Aegilops; species Aegilops bicornis. The sequence goes on from CM038675.1 coordinate 15,380,502, forward strand.
CCACGTACATGGTCAAACTTTGTGATGTTTGACTTTTCAATAAATCTATATGCTATGGACGGAGGAGAGTGCCTCAGTCGAGACAGATCAAGTGCGTGTGAAGGAGAATGAGTAAGTGTGCAAAAAGAGTATGTGTGTGAAAGAGAAAGTGATAACAAACGATAAATTAGAGAGAGAGTGTATGTTTTTTCGTTTCTTATGCGAACATATCACGCATGCATCTCCGAGATGGAAAAGCGAGGCGAAGACATACACGAAGATAGCTAGTGTGTGATTGTTTGCAATGGAGAGAGACACCCCTGCAGCACATGTCAAATAGAGATCCGCCAACAAGGAAAAAAGGTCGAGAGGGACACATGGATGGCATGGACGCATGGAGAGGAGAGAGGGTGTGTTTGTGATAGAGAAATCCCTCGAGATCGTGAGGGGACTATATGGGTCGGAGATCGAGGGAGTGCGTCTTGTGATAGAAAGATGCCCCGAGAGAAATCGAGATAGACCATGCACATGTTTGTGATGGGGACTAAGATTAGCTAGTCATATACATATGGGGGACTGTGTGTGCCTACAATTGAGTGAGAGACCATCATACTTGGCTAGCTCGGCATGAGATTGTGTGTGTGTGTGTGCATGTAAGATGGAGAGAGAACGAGGGAGAGAGATACAGTTTTGGATGGGCCTATCGAAAGTAGTGAGATATGAATGTGTATGTGTGACTCAGGTGGATGGAGAGTTTGAGAGAGGGGGAAGAGCTCCAGGACGATATAGTGGTGCGTGAGAGAGTTACGGGCAAAGAGCCAAGGAATTTGTGTGCATACGATGAGTGCACCCAAGATATCTAGCTTGGACTAGCTAGAGTATCATACATAGTGTGCGATAGAGACCTATAGATGGTGTATATATGAATGTGAACTAGAAAGACCCCCCCCCCCCACACACACACACACAGAGAGAGAGAGAGAGTGTGTGTGGGAGAGAGAGAGGGAGGGGGAGGGAGGGAGGGGGGCCAACAGGGTTTTTGTGGCGGATGTGTGCGACAGAATTGAAGATTGTCGGCGAGAGTGAGTGAGAGAGAGAGAGAGATAGAGAGAGAGAGAGAGAGAGAGAGAGAGAACAGGAGTCCGGGAGAGGGTGAGGTCGCGTTTTATGCATCAAAGACTGATATAAAGCAAGTTTCAATATAAACTTGCATTCAAATATTTAAATTGGAGAACATGTTGTCTGCAATCCACACATGAACGGATATATGCGTATATCAAACAAGTTCATTAATTTGACTTTCAACATGTTCATGGAGTACTATAATATTGTACAACATGCTACTCGATCGAGGTGCTCAATTTTCGATTTAGTTCACTATTTTGACCTACTGAACTAGCTAGTTCATTGAATCGAGATATTTCATATTGGGTTTGATTCGCGTTTTTGAGTGGGTCAACTATTTGTCATATAGTAAATCGCTAGCAACAAGCATGTAAAAACACATTACTCCCGAGCATCATCTCTCCATCTAAAAAAGAAGTGGCAAGCTAATGTTTTAAAATTTTGATTCGAATCGACTTGGTAAGTTAGACGTGGATGCTCGTTCTCCCAAAATTTGAACGAACCGTTAAACATCCTCTCTGCTCGGTGGAATTCGCCCGAGCAAATAAATGGGAGACGCGAAATTACCGTCCTATGTGGGACACGCATCAATTGGCCCGTTGTACATCGAGGGTAGGTTCGTAACTTCATCCAAGCGCCTTCTCCTCGGCCTAAATGACATGTGCCAAATAATTCATAAACCATGGTCGGCAAAACATGCTCTCCTCGCCTCAAATAGCTCGTGCCCACTATTTCAAAACGCTCTCCTCGCCTCAAATCGCTCGCGCCCACTATAGTTCAAAACACGCCCTCCTACTTGAAATCGCTCTCGCCCACTATTTGGGGAGAAGCAAAGTTACTCTACTATCCCCGACCCTCGATTACACAGACCAAAGCCGATAAGCCTATAGGCAAGGGTAGGACAAGAACTCCCCTCACATTTCGCATAAATGCGTCAGCAAGACATGTTTCCACCCCCCCCCCAATCCCCCCCCCCCCCCCCATTCCTACCTCGTGGGCGCCAAATCACCTTCTCCCGTGAAGCTCCCTCCTCCCGAGCCGCGAAACCTCAGCCCCACCTCCATGGCGCCCCCACCGCACCAATTTCACAGCCGCCCTCCTCCCAAATGCCGGAAACGCTGTCCAATTGCCGTCGTGCACTGGGTCGTGTGCCTCTTACTCCGTGTTGCTGGTGCTGCCTCGACGACGGCCGCGTGAACCGTACTGGAGCCGACTCACCCCCGCTGTTGTTCACAGCGCCGGAGCGGCTCCAACTTTGGATCGGTCCAGTCCCTGGTCTTTGCTTCCAGCGTGGCCGTCGACCGTCGCGACATCGCTCTTTCCTGCCGCCCGTCGCCACCGCAACCGCTGGCCTCACCGACCGGCAATGGACCTGCCTACTTCACCATGCCGCCAGATAGGTCGCACCCTCATCTCAAATCACTTTATTTAGGCGTCAGTTGTCTAAATTTTTATTCTGGGCCAATCGATTCCCAATGGGAAGCAGCAACCCTCGAGCCGGCGGAGCTCCTAGGCTGTCGGTTGGCTGGTGTCTAACGTAAGGGTGCGGGGCCGCAAGTTTGCCACGGAAGCAGCGCTTAGATGGCTATCTTAGAGTTGTGTGGGTTGAAGGTACTGCCGCCGCCGGATCTGGATGACGGGGAGTCTTTGTGGATTGGCCCGGGGGCGGTGCAACCACGGCAGTGCGGTGGGGCGGGGAGCGGGGTTTTGGCCGGGGCCACAGACGGCGGTGGCAGGCTGCTCTGTCGTTGGTCGCTGGCTCTTCGGGGAAGATTCCGAACATTGTCAGCCGGGAGGCACAAGACGGCCATCAAGCCATCTGGCGTAGATCAGACAGTACCAAAATAAAATAAAATTGTGTGACCCCTATTTAGTCTTCAGTCAACAGACGTGTGACCACTCTCGTACCTTGCTGTTGATCTCTTAGTGTATTTCTTCAGATCAAAGAGATATGTCGTTCTTAACATTATGCTTTATCTGCATCTTCAGACACACCGTCTTCCGACTCACCACAGCTGCTCCAACAAGGGAATCATACACCAGAAGGGAGATACAGTCCCCACACAACAGTTCCCTGCATCGAATGCGCGTACCCGACATGGACAACCACAACAACTGCAATGCCATCGACAAGTCAGCACATGATGCTCGCTCCTATGGATGGCAGCCAGATAGGTTGTACCCTCATCTTACTTGTGTGCAACATTTATGGCTTTGTTATTCATCTAAGCACGGAAAATAGATCATCACATTTCACTATATATTCATGCTGATCTCTTACGGGTCTTGTTCAGGAGTTCACGTTGTTCCATAGTTCAGCTAAGATACTTGTTCTTTAGGTAACGTTGTTCCATAGTTATCATCCATCAGCCAATGCTATCCCATAGGCTGGTGATTATAGTATTATACCACTTCTAGTATTACCTATGTTGTTCTTTAATACTTTTGTGTGCCATCTAGTTAATCTCGAGTACAAACGATACATATTCTGTAGCTTTCATCTGTGTTCTCCCTTTAGTTTATGAGACCTGTTGCTGCTAGTTAACCCCAGTCCTACTATTTATGTCGTCTCCTACAAGCACTCATTTACATAAATCTAACTACTAGTTGTCTTCCATGCATGTCAGATATAATTGCACACACTGATATATCCACAAGAACCTCATGAGCAATGTAAAGGCCAATAAACTTGATGTCAATGATACCCAATATGATGGAACATGTAAAGGCAGTTCTTCAAAGGACTTGCAGAAAGATGATGAATCCTCTTCACCCCACAAGGTCCTTCCTCTAACTTTGCCTGTGATATGGGTACAGCATGCATATAATGTCCTGGAGTGTATCTACTCTGTTGCAATGCCATGTGCTTAGCATGCTGATCATGCATGTAAATATGTCATGCCTTCATGTTTTTCAGTACCTACTACATTCATGATAACATGTTTTCAAATTCAAGTACTGTCATTCTACTCTATCGCAATGCCATCTGCTTAATTTGGACATCATGCTTCTGAATATCTTATGCATTGTTATTCATCAGTATGTACTTCTTCTGTCTGCCATACCATGTTTTTTACATTGAAGTGTTGTTCTTGTTCTCTGTTGCAATGCCATCTTATTTTCCCAATCATACACGTGTATGTTGCCTTAGTTATTTCTGTACGTATTCCGCTATCATATAGTTTTGCATTCAACTAGTGTTTTTTTTGCTGTGTTATCCTGTCGTATCCCTAGCTCTTACACCATACTCCCTCCGTCTGGATTACATGTTGCCGAAATGGATAAAAGAGGATGTATCTAGAACTGAAATATGCCTAGACGAATCCATTTTTTTCTGGATGGAGGGAATACATGTCAATATGTCATGGCTTTCTATTCTTCAGTACCTATTCCATCTCTCTGCTGTCGCATGTTCTATAATTAAAGCACCATTCTTCTATACAAGGCATGCAAGGGGAAGACGACTATGTTAGAATCTGAAGGGTTACAAACAAGGCCTTTGCAAAAGATCCAAACGCCAGGAGATAATAAACCAACTCCAGTTTTTATAGATACTGCTCCAGCACAGAGAAACCCAACTCCTACTGATAATAAGCAGATTCCAGTGGCCAAAGAACTAGTCCGCTCCAGTCCAGCAAAAATATGTCAACTCAATTCTAAGAAGTGTGTGCGTATCCTTGCATCATGAAATTTTATAGCATGCTGATCATATTTTCTACATGTTCCTTACCCATCTCTCTTTTAGAAAATAAGCTTAACAGATAGAAGAATTTCTACAACGGTATCGTTTATGAGGAAAGATTTTTGCAGGAATTCTCTATGCTCCAATGTAGATGTAAGTACCTGTTGTATATCACTATATTTTTACATCAGCATGTATTTTGTTAATCGGCGTGAATCCAACCTTTATATGATCTAAATTTAGTTGTAGCAAAATGTATGATTAAAGGCCACAATGTTGATTTTTGTAAGGAAAACTGCCTGGTAGTTTTGCATCCTGAGCTACATGAGTGTACTATCTCATATCAATGGGTTTGAATACTTTGGTTCTGCAGTGGGGTTTTCAGTGTTTTTTTACTGTGTTGTCCTGTCGTATCCCTAGCTCTTACATAATACTCCCTCCGCCCGGATTAAATGTCGCAGAAATGGATAAAACTGGATGTATCTAGAACTGAAATACTCCTAGACCCGTCCATTTATTTCCGGATGGAGGGAATACATGTCAATATGTAATGTCTTTCTATTATTCGGTACCTATTCCATCTCTGCTGTAGCATGTTTTATAACTGAATCACCATTCTTCTATATAAGTCATGCAAGGGGAAGACGGCTATGTTAGAATCTGAAGGGTTACAAACCAAGTCTTTGCAAAAGATCTAAACACCAGGAGATAATAAACCAACTCCATTTTTCATAGATACTGCTCCAGCACAGAGAAACCCAACTCCCACTGATAATAAGCAGATTCCAGTGGCCAAAGAACTAGTCCACAACGGTCCAGCAAAAGAATGTCAACTCCATTCTAAGAAGCGTGTGCGTATCCTCGCATCATGAAATTTTAAAGCATTCTGATCATATTTTCTACATGTTTCTTACCCATCTCTCTTTTAGAAAATAAGGTTAAACGATAGAAGACTTCCTCCATTGGGATCGTATTCGAGGAAAATATCTTGCGGAATTCTCTGTGCTCCAATGCTGATGTAAGTACCTGTTGTATATCAATATATTTTTACATCAACATGTATTTTGTTAATCGGCGTGAATCTAACCTTTATCTGATCTAAAATTAGTTGTAGAAAAATGTTAAAGGCGCCAATGTTGATTCTGCCCGGTAGTTTTGCATACTGAGCTGCATGAATGTACTATCTCATATCACACACATTACTGAATTGTAGTGCTTCTCTGGTTGCCCATTCATTCATTGTGTCAATGTTGCTTTCGTGCTACCTTACCTGGCTGATGATAGTTGTGCCATATTGTGTTAATTTGGTGTAGGCTAGTTGCCCAAACGTTCGTTGTGTCAATGTTGCTTTCCTATTATCTGACTTGGCCAATGATAGCAATGCTAGTGTGTTAATTTTGTGCAGGCTGCTGAAGATAAGAAGACAAACTCTGAAAATAGCAAGGCAACCAATTGTTTCTTTCCAGTAAATCTAGACTAGGTAATATGGCAATAACTCATGATTAATATGTTTGGCTCCCGTCCTAATTTATGTTATGATGCAGTGGTTGAGACACTTTCCCCTATCAATAATACAAGCCTGCAAAAATCGCCATCTGAATCTGTTCAGTATCCTCTATCTCGAATGCAACGGAATAAATGTATGTTTGGGAACCAATTAATGGCTGAAGCAATGATGGAAATGGTGGATGAATCCGAGGTGCAGAGTCGTGCGACACAACAACTAATCAATGTTTTCAGAGACAGTGTAGCAAAGCAGAAAGAACTTGCCCACATGCTTATGGGCGGCATCTGTGCTGAGGTTGCAGATTGTAACGTTGTAGATGGTTAGGTTCTGCTCATTTATTTGCACTGGCAACAATCTTTGATTGCCCAGTGGATGTAATTTCATGTAATATATGCTGGATGTGCAATGTTATTCCCAGTATGCCATACCTTTGCTTGATCGGTTTTGGTCCTGTGCATAATTGCTCGTCGTAATGGGCTCAAATTATCTAAGTTGGCCTAAAGACATGTACGAACTTTAGTGGGCCCATTAAGTTAATGGGCCGTTACTAGGCTGAAAGTTAATGGTCGGCCCTCTTACCTCCCGGGTCGTTAACAGGCCGACATCAAAGCGGGCAACAGGTGGCCCCAATTTATTTCACGGGCCGTTAACAGGCCGTTACTAAGTTTGGGCTACATATGGCCCAACTATACTGTAGGCCTTTAGCAGGCCGAAAGAGACAAAGAGCTTGTCTTTGGACCATGAAGACCATGGGCCGCTAAGAGGCCGAAAAGTCAGGTCGTATTGTAAATGGCCCAATCAGGTTGTGGGCCTTTAGCAGGCCGAAAGGAAACCGGGCTGGTATTGGACCATGAAGGGCATGGGCCATTAAAAGGCCAAAACTAAGGTCCGACTGCAAATGGCCCAACTCATTTATGGTCTGTTAACAGGCCGAAAGGCACACATGGCTGGGAATTGGCCCAACACTTAAATGGGTGCGACTACAAATGGCCCAACTGATTTATGGGCCGTCAACAGGCTGAAAGTGACACCCGGCCAGAAATTGGCCCAACACTTAAATGGGCCGCTAAAAGGCTGAAACTCAGGTCCGGCAACAAGTGGCCAATCAGATTTATGGGCCGACAACAGGCTGAAAGACACACCGGGCCGGAAATTAGCCCAACATTTAAATGGGTCGCTAAAAGGCCGAAAGATGTACATCCTGAAAATTGGCCCATCCATTAAATGGGCTGTTAACAGGACGAAATTTCATCAGGCCGATATTGAAACCAAATATATAGCGGGCTGTTAACGGGCTCAAACTGACGATGGGCTGCAATGGTGTCAAATCTTTAACGGGCCGTTGACGGGCCGAATAGGCACATCTCTTATGGGCCGTGGGCTTAAATGGAGCTGACACAAGTAGGCCTTATATGAGCTAGCTTGCTAATTTTTACTGGGCCGGCCTTTTCACAGGAATGGGCCTCTGTTGGGCCGTGCCACGTGTCGACGTATCGTAGGCGCCTTCCGTCCAATGAGTGGATGACATCTGTCCCAACGATGAGCCTACACGTGTTTCCTCCAGCCAATGATGATTTTACACGTGGAAAATCCCCATTGGTCGGGGCTGTTAACGGGTTATTGGATTCAAAACCCGACCCGATAGCTTAACGGCGTTCCGTTACGGTGGATGCCATGTGTCGGTCACCCTTGACGAAAGCACTTCAGACGCGATTTATCGTCATGGAAGTGGACACTTCCGTGATGATAATTTTGGTAATGTCATGGAACACTTCTACGACAGCACAGGTATGACTATCTTGATTCTCTCATAAAATCGTCATGGATGTACATGCATGACAAAAAATGCGACCTACTGTGACAAACACGTATCATCACGGAAGTGTATTTTTTTGTAGTGGGGGTCAAGGTCACGGTTGTGGTCCTCTAGCTATGGAGTGGGGCTCTTGAGCTCCTTTGTGATTTTTCACCATTCCTGTTATAAATGGACGGATTAATGTCCATAAAAAAGCAACTCAGGGAGCAGAATGAGAAGAGTAGTGGGATTCGAACTCACCCAGCTAGGAGGATTGTACATGGAAAATCCGTCTCGGCTCTTAATACGAGTAAACTCCTCTTTCTCCCCTTTGTACATTTCGGCCAGTATATTGGCCAAAGCGTCTTGAGAATCCGGACCCTTCCGGCCGCAGTGGGTGGCATCATCTTCCCCATTATAGTGCCACATGGGATTCCTTCTGAATTGGAGTGGCTGGACCCCTCGAACTATGGAAGTCGCCATTACCTCGACTATTGATAATCCGGACTTAGCGAGCATCTTTATCTTTCTCATCAACTGACGGACTTCCGCACTATCTTCCTCCTTGAGGCTCCGAGGGTGCTAGCTCTGGCACTTCTTCCATGGAGCTCTTAAAAATTCGGGAAGACCCATTCTGACTGGGTCGGGAAGAGCGATGTCCTCGATATAAAACCATTCGGAAGGCCACTCTTCGGATGCCTTCTTCGGCGTGCCGGACAGGTATCCGGTCCCGGCAACACACCACACTTCGGCTCCGCCTACTTCAAATATTGAACCCTCTTGATTATGAGGGACGAGGCAGAATAGTTTCCTCCATAATTCAAAGTGGGCCTCACAACCCAGGAATAGCTTGCAAAGGGTGACATAACCCACAATATGCAGGATGGAGGCAGGAGTAAAACTGTGCAGTTCGAGGCCGTAGTACTCCAAAAGGCCTCGGAGGAATGGATGGATTGGAAATCCCACGTCTCTCAATAAGTAGGGGACAAAGCACACTCGTTCCCCTGGATGGATTGGGGAAGATCTCTGCCTGAGCCCCGTCATTGAAAGAAATCAATCCTCGTCGAAGGGGGGCTAGATCTGCGGTGGAAAGAAAACCCTGTGTCTACGGCTTCACTTGCTGACTGTTGGGTATGGAGCATCTCTCCCAGCTGCCTTTTTCGGGGCCGTGGGGATGGGAGGGAGAGTTGGGAGCACTGGCCATGTTGGAATGGTTTCTCCTAGCGAGCTCTGAGGATCCCTCGCTTGGTGTGGAATGGATCTGAAAATCCCAATCTCTTTAAATAGACGCCTTTCTTATATGGACAGGATGATATGTGCAAAAATGTCCCGACCTCTCATATTCGCTCGACACATGGAAGCTGGAGATACGAAGGGGTGAAAACCGATGAGCGCGGCATTAAATGGAAAGACGGATACCTCTCTTTTAATCAGGTACTTTGAAGAAATCGGAGGAGGAACCCGCCCTGCAATGCCGAAGACAATCTGCGCGTCGGACACCTCATTATTGAAGCTTGGTTGAGGGGCTACTGAGGGAGTCCTGGATTGAGGGGTCCTCAGCCGTCTGGACTATATGACGTGGGCCGGATTGTTGGGCTATGAAGATACAAGACCAAAGACTTCTTCCCGTATCCGGATGGGACTCTCCTTTGCGTGGATGGAAACCTTGGTGACTCGGATATGTAGATTCCTTTGTCTGTAACCGACTTTATGTAACCCTAGCCCCTCCGGTGTCTATATAAACTGGAGGGTTTACTCCGTAGAGGCATATACAACAATCATAATCATAAGCTAGACTTCTAGGGTTTAGCCATTACGATGTTGTGGTAGATCAACTCTTGTAATACTAATATTCATCAAGATCAATCAAGCAGGAAGTAGGGTATTACCTCCATAGAGAGGGCCCAAACCTGGGTAAAAATCATGTCCCCCGTCTCCTGTTACCATTGACCTTAGGGGCACAGTTCGGGATCCCCTACCCGAGATCCGCCGGTTTTGACACCGACACCCACCTTTTACTTTCTGTTATTTAGTTAAATAAGTCAAAATAGTATTTTCTTTATGTTTCTGAATTATCCGTGCAATAACACTAGTAGAAAAGAGGGCATACGTTCGGGATTTTTAAGCCCATTAGACCCGGTTCAGTCACGAACCGGGACTAATGTGAGCATTGGTCACGGTTCGTGCGGCTAAAGGCATTAGTCCCGGTTCAAATGAGCCCTTTAGTCCCAGTTTGAGAGATGAACCAGGATTAAAGGGTGTGGTGCCCTTTAGTCCTGGTTCGTATCTCAAAACGGGACTAAAGATTAGACCTTTAGTTCCGGTTTGAGACACGAACCGGGACTAAAGGGTGCAATACCCTTTAGTGCCGGTTTGTATCTCAAACCGGGAGTAAAGTTCCCATTTTCAAACTCTACCCCCCCCCCCCTCTTAGATCGCCTTTTCAGTTTTGTAAATTCAAAATCCTTCGAGATGTAGTTATGTCACTACATCTATTAGTTAGGAAAATAAAAAAACTTAAATTGGACATGTTTTGCAAAAAAGTGTTATGAAAAAGTAAAACGGCCATATCTTTTGCATACGATGTCGGAAAAAAATTATGGTCAAATTTTTAGAATCCTCAAATTCTAAAAGGAAAAAAAGTTGTGCTAAAATTTCAGTTTTTTTATTTTTGGTTAAATCTTGTCAAACTATGGTCAAACTACTTATTCAAGAAGTATTAGTGGTACTAAATAATTATTCAAGAATATTAGTGTTACTAAATAATTATTTCGGTATTTTGAATTTTGGTCAAATATGGTCAAACTGTGGTCAAACTATGGTGAAACTACTTATTCAAAAAATATTAGCGTTACTAAATAATTATTGTGTTTTAGAATAATAGATTCAAACTCAAACAGTGAAACATGTGACTTCATGCTCAAGGTAAACTCCTGAGGGTTAATAGGATTGACATCTTACTATTATCAGGAAAACAACAAGTGTAGACTTGGAAACGAGGGGGAATAGAACCCGGAAGTTAAGCGTTCTCAGCCTAGAGTAGTGAGAGGATGGTGACCGGCCGGGAAGTTAGATGATTTGGAATGATGAGGGGTGATTAGAGATTAGAGGTTAAATTGAGCAGTGATGAGTGGTGATTAGAGATTAAACTGTAAAATAATTCAGAAATTTGAAAATAAAAAAAATTCAAAAAAATTCATAACATAAAATTTCGTAAAATTGTCTTTAGTCCCGGTTGGTGTTACCAACCGGGACTAAAGGTGGAGCTCTAGACAGCGGCCACGTGGAGGGGCTTTTGTCCCGGTTCGTATAAGAACATGGACTAAAGGGAGGGCCTTTAGTCCCGACCCTTTAGTCCCGGTTCTAGAACCGGTACTAAAGGCCCTCATGAACCGGAACGAATGGGGATTTTTCCACTAGTGTAAAAAATACCCCGAAAATATAAGTTCTTCAAATGCCCTGAAAATTGAGTATGATTTTTTGTAGAATATTTGAGAATTTCTGGCACTTAGAACACACCAGAGGAACCCACCATTTGGTCAGGAGGGTGGTGGGCACGCCCTACCCCCCTGGGCGTGCCCCCCTGCTTCGTGGGTCCAACATGGCCCCCCTCCACTTATTCCAGCACCCACACACTTTGTCTTCCTCTAGAAAAAAATCATCCATAGCTCAAACCCATGTTCTTGCTTGTTTTGCTGCCGTTTTCGATCTCTTTGCTCAAAGCACCATTCACAAAACTGCTTTCGGGGATTGTTCTTCGGTATGTGACCCCTCCAATGGTCCAAATAGTTTTTGTTCTAGTGCTTTATTCATTGCAAATTTTTGAGCTTGCATGTCAAATATATATGGTCCAAAGTAGTTTTAATGCATCATATAGCCTCTAGGCACTTGTGGGAGTAGTTGCTATCAGTCTTGTTGAGTTTGATTCCCTTTTATTTTGAGTCACTAAAATTTCAGAAATTTTTCAGAGGAAGCAAAATGTTTACGAAAATGTACCAAGGTGGTTCTTCAAGGAAGCAAGCACCGAGGCTTGCGACACGTGAGCCGGACCTTGAACTACGAAGAGAAGCTCCGGTCTTGACCTTGCGAATGGACTTTGGATGAATTTATGATCCAAGCTGGCTTCAAGGATGAATTTGATGAGTATGTGTGTAATGCTGATCTTGAGGACTTTGTATTAGATAAGTGCCACCAATACTATCACCTCACCAATTCCTTAGTGCGGAGGTTTAACTTTACATCTAAGCGCAACACTCACAATGTTTTATTTGACCTCTATGATAAATCTTCTACCATGGACCTTGAAGATTTTAACACATCTTGCAAAATCCCATAGTGGGGCATCTTTAGTGAACCTCACAAATCTGAATATAATGAGTTCCTTTGTAGCTGTAACATCCCAAATTTCCTATTTGGAATGTTTTACAATTATAGCTAAGCATCTATGCATTCTGTTTGAATTTGAGTGCCATTTGAAGTTTCTGAAGTTTTTGAGTTTTGGAATTTGAATTCAAACTTGGCAAGTGGGAATCATTTCAAAAACTATGCCTGATAAATACTTGAGCAAAAGTATGAGAGGAGTAAACATGACACTCCAAAAATATCAGAGGAAAATAATGCCAAAAGTTTTTGAATTCAAACTTGAGTTTTATTTGAATTTGAAGAAAAATGAAATTTTATAAAGTTTGGATTTTGCCTTTGGAAAAATGTTCAAATGATAGGGAATATTCCCCTGATCATTTTGGTATATATATATATGTCCTATATAAAATATTTATATTTTATAAGTTATCTCTGTTTTTGTTTTTATTCAAAAAAAGAAATTTAAAAAAAAAGAAACCCCCAGCGCCAGCCAGCATCGCCCAGCCAGCCGAGGCCACCCACCGCACTGCCCACCAGCGGCCCAGAGGGCCCAGCCAATGAGCCGAGCCGGCCAGAACCCAGCGCCCGAATCCCTTCGCCTCGGTCGCCCGCTGCTTTCGCCCCTCTCTCTCTCTGCAGCGGACCCCACCCCGTCTTCAACCCCCGCCCTAGCCTTTTCGCCGCCGCCGATCGCCGGATCCCGTGGATCCGAGATTCGATCCTCCCGATCGCACCCTCGCCAAGGTGAGACCCCCGCCTATAAAAGCCCCTCCCCGCACCCCATTCCGCCCTTGCCCCCTCGCTGGAACCCCTCCTCCCCTCACACGAGCTCGCCGGAGCCCGAGCCTACCGCCGCCGCCATTTGCGTCGCCGTCGCCGCCCTAGACCTCCCCGAGCTCCACCCACTCCACCAGAACCCCTCCCTCGTCGCCCCGCACCCGCCGGACCACTCCGACGACCTCCCCGACGACCGGAGCCGTCGGCACACTCGCCACCGAGCCGCCGCCGCCGTCCAAACTCCAGTGAGCCACCGGAGCTCTTCTCCCCCGTCCGATGCGTTTTGTACGGTGTGGATTAGAACACCCCCGAAGGGGTACGTTCTTTATTTAAAAACCAGTTCGCTCCGGTTTAGTCCGGTTTAATTTAAGTTAGGGTTTATTTTATTAGATCGGCCCGATTCACTTTAACCCTAGGGCCCGTTTAGTTTATATTACGCTCAGTGCGTAGGTTAGGCCCATTAGGCCATTTTTCTTTATTTTCGTTTTTCTGTTTTAACAGAATAGTTCCTGATTTGAAAAATTCATATCTTTTATTCTGTTTAATATTTTTGAGTGATTCTTTTTTTGTTGGTTTGCAAATTTTCTATAGTTTCTGCAGAAAATATTATTAGCTATGTTAAAATTATTTTAATTTGCTTTATTTTAGTTTTAGCGAGAATAGTAAATCTGTCATAAAATGAGCTAGGAAAATTATTTTTAAATGATTCTTTTTGTCCCAACTTTTTTTTAACATTGACAAACCATAGAAATTAATTTGGGCATTTTAGGATTAATAAAAAAATAGTTTTAAGCAGAATCTTGTTAATCCTAATTAATTAACTAGCTACTGTTTTCCTATTATTTAAATTAGTAAATAAATTTATTTCTCACATGTGATTGATTATTCTAGGATAGTTTCTGTCACTTTATAGGAGGAACTTTTATTTATAATAAATAAAAGTTTTATTTTATTTTCTTAATAGAAATTGAATTAGGCCTAATAGGAGTTTCATAATAGATTTTAAGTTAATTCTTTTTGCTCCTAATTACTTAATGCATCCTTTTCTGTTAAGTTAACATAAACTCAGGCTAAGGTTATGTTGAGAAAAATTTTGTTATATAAAACTATTTCTAGTTGTTGTTTGAAGTAGGAAAAACTTGAGTTGGTTTTCTTTGAGTTTTCCCTTTGGGTTTTGAGTTGTTGTTTGGTGTGTTATGTTACTATGTTGCTATGTTATGTGATCCTATGCTATATGCTTATTGTGTTTATTGTTTGTCTCGGTAGAGTTTCCGGAGTGCGAAGCTTGCTACTACGAGTCTTTAGCTTACGAGGATCATCAGCAAGGCAAGTCTTGATCATGTTATTTTCAATACCTATGATTTTGTGCATTAGAAATTATACCACCCCCACCATGCATGCAGTAGTTGAAATTTTGAAGTTATTAATCTTGAGTAGTATCATGACCCCCGGGGTAGGATGACCCCCGGGATAGGATGAACCAATCCCCTTGTTACCATGACCCCCGGGACGAAGTAGTTTACTTTGCTATGCTCGTAGACGGGTTTTGGTTGACTGAAATTCATAAGAAAGATGTGAGAGTCAATGATGATGACAACCTCATGAACTACAAGAATCAAGATGGACTTCGAAGTTCACTACTGGGTGGAGGACGGTTGACGGGCACCCTGGAGAACCCAGTGGTTGGCCGGGATGCATGGAGAAGTGCCATGACATCTTGCGGAAAGCTTCACCCAGCCACGAAGAGGCGGATGGATGCCCCATTGACCGGAAGCTTACATGCAGCCGCAAGCCATTATGGGCTCTGGCTGGGTCAACCTAAGTAGTGACTGGCTGGGCCGGTACTCCGAGATGTAGAAGAACGGTAGGATTGGATGGGTACCGGCAGTGGCCAGAAGAACTCTTTGGAAGACCCTGTTTCATTCATCCCGTCTTCAAACACCATGAAGTGCGAAGACTTAAAAGGAGGGAATGATTCTTGCGGGTAAAGTGCGCAAACCTCTGCAGAGTTAAAGATCTAATCGATTAGCCGTGTCCCCGGTTACGGACAATTTGAGCCTCTGGAACTTGGAAGTATTCGGAAATCTCAACACTAAAACTAATGAATTAATTTGAGGGGTTATGACTTAATAATTTGGGAATGAGACATTGGTTGGCGGAACCATCTCAATAACTACCAACAATTTGTAGAAATTTGCAAGCAAGTCCATCATGGCAGGAGAAAATTGGCTTTTCGCAAAATGATGAAACTTAGAGCTCCACAGCCAAAATGCATATAGTGTTAGTAACTTTATTATTGTTATTCTCTTCATGACTTGCCGACTTATTCAAAAAGCTGACCTACACGGCTGCAACGTCTTATGTTGCGTAGATTTATTCCGATCGGGGAGTAAGGCTACGCTCAGCGCTTAGCGATTGCCCTTTGGAGTCGGATGGACTCGCTATTTAAATCTCGCTTCCGCAGCATTAGTAGTTTATTTCTCATGAGTTGGCCTTGAGCGAATTTATTCTCTTGTAATAAAGACTCTATATGAGAATCGTGTAATAAAATTCAGGTGTGATTGAACTTTGATTATTTCATCGATGTCTTGTGAGTACCGGCATGATCTTGGGATGGTACGGAACCGTAGATTTGACCGATTTTGGGTCGGTCGCTCTGAGAGATGGTATCAGAGCACACGCTGACCGTAGGATCGTAACCCCTAGGATCGGAAGCCATAGGAAGAGACTATTTGCTTTATATCCTTATCATTCCGTAATTCTCCCCTGTTCAATTCTGACTCCTCTCCGATTTTCAACATTCTAGATGGCCGTCGAGTTCACCCCAGTTTGCTACCGGAGTTTTGCCAGCCCGATGAGACGATGCCCTTCGGCAGGAAGCTGGTCCAGATGGTGAAGAAACTGAAGATTGCTCTGCCCTCGATCACCGGGAAGCCAACCAATGCACTTCCGACGGACACCCGCTACAGGATTGAGGTGCATATTCCAGGGAGAACCTTCGGAGGACATACGGAGCCTATTGACTTTGAGTTCACCGACTTCAACTGGATCATCGGAAGGGACATGGCGATCTATCGTGCACTTGGACATCTCCGAGAGGAGTACAGGGCCGAGCTCGATCCCTCAGACCTCGCCATGGTTTCTGGCAGGGCAAGGAATGGAGATATCATCCGTACCGTAGAGGACGACTCCACTCTCTCTTATATCCAGGACTTGGAGTGTCTCCTCAGGAAACGGGAGATTCAGACTCGTCGTAACTCGAAGGTACACAGGAGGCTGTTATTCCGCGAACTGGAACTGGAGGAGAAGGCACACGCAGACTTCCTTAATCATGAGGAAGAAATCGTGGACTTCATGGAGACAGTCGACGACCTGAAGATGAAGCTTGCCGCAATTGAGGAAAAGATGGACTTGGGAGAGGACCTTTTTCCGAGTGGAGATGATGGACCCGTCGTGAGCAATGATCAGGATTATGAAGGGAGTTCCACTGGAGGAAGCCACAAGAGGAGGCGCCACAACAGAGGACACCACACCGGAGGACATCGCACCAGAGGACGCAAGGATTATTGATGAAGACTTTTAGTCGAGACCACCATGTTATTTTACTTTTTCGTCGATCGGTTAGGTCGTTATTTTCGATTAGTCATGAGCTTTGTAATCGAGATTGAACCATGTTTGAGTGGAATGAATGATTGGTGTGTCTATGATTGTGCATTCATATGGGTAGTGATAATTCTCATTAGACCATTGTTCTATTCTAATTTTCTCATCCACTCCAAAACACCAGATGCCTCCGAGACGTGACCCCGGTCTCAACTTCCCGCCGGAGCTCACCCAGCTGCTTCAGCAGCAGAATGCCATCATGCAGATGCTCATCCAGAATCAGAACAACAACAACAATCCGCCGCCACCACCACCACCCCCTGTTGACAACTTGACTCGATTCCTGAGGCTGAATCCGCCAGTGTTCTCTAGCAGCACTGAGCCGATTGTGGCCGATGATTGGCTCCGCAAGATCGGAAGAGAGTTAATCACTGTTGGGAGCACTGATGCAGAGAAGGTGCGCTTTGCGCACATCAACTTGATGGACCTGCAGCTTCTTGGTGGGAGAAATACACCGCCACTTATCCCATCGGCACCGTCACATGGGATCAGTTCCAGCAGGCCTTCCGCACCGCTCATGTTTCAGCTGGAGCCATGAGTGCGAAGAAGCGTGAGTTCCGCAACTTACGCCCGGGGAACCGTCTTGTGTACAATGCGTGGATGAATTCAGCAAGCTAGCTCGTTATGCCCCGATGATGTGGCCACGGATGCCGCAGCGGGAGAAATTTCTCGAGGACTCAACGACGAGCTGGGTATGCAGCTTATGGTGGCTACTTTCGCCAACTACCGGTATTTGGTAGACAAGGCCATCGTGCTTGAAGGCAAGCAGCATTAGATTGAAAGCCATAGCGGAAGTACAGCCAGGGGAAGCACAACTCCGGAGCTCAGCAGAAGCCCCGTTATGCCCCATACTCAGGAGGGCATATCCATCACAACCATGGAGGACATAACCATGGAGGCAATGGGAACAACCGCAGTCAGGACAACAGGTCTGGCAATGGCAATGGCAATGGCAATGGAAACAGTAATGGGAACCAGCATCGTTCTGCCCCGGCTCCGAAGGATCTGAGCCACATCACCTGCTTCAAGTGCCAGAAAATAGGGCACTATGCCACCGACTACCCGGAGGCCAAGCAGAGGAATGGAAACGGCAATGGAAGCTCAGCGAAGAAGCCCAACCCGTTCCCTCGTGCTCAGGTGAACCACATTGACGTGGAGGACGTCTATGATCAGCCAGACAATCGTGGTTGGTAAGTTTTATTGAATTCACGTTCAGTTTTGGTACTCTTTGATTACGGTGCAACGCATTCAATCATATCAAGGGTAGTTGTGGAAAAATGCAGGTTGCCCACTAAAACCCTTAGAAACCCCCTTGGCGTCGGTTCAGCGGGAGGAGAAATGATGGCGAGCTTAGGCTGTTGTGCAACCCTCAACATCGGGAACCATAAATTTCCCGCAGACCTCATAGTGTTGGAAACCCGGACCTTGGATGTAATCCTAGGCATGGATTGGTTGGCCAGTTTGAAGGAACATAGATCGCTCAAGAAGTCTATTCTGCTCACCACCCCGGAGCAGAAGAGGATCAAGTATGTATCCAGACGTAGCCAGATGAAGAATCAGGTGAATTCCCTCACGGGAGTTGTTCAGGAGGAAGTGCCACTAGTGCAAGACTTTCCCGATGTTTTCCCGGAGGAATTACCAGGAATGCCACCGGACAGGGACATTGAATTTCTGATTGAGTTATTGCCCGGCACAGCCCCAATATCCAAGAGACCCTATCGGATGCCCCCGAATGAGTTGAAAGAGATCAAGGATCAAATTAATGAGTTATTGGAGAAAGGATACATTCGACCAAGCTCATCACCTTGGGGAGCCCCAGTTCTTTTGGTAGAGAAGAAGGATGGAAGCTTGAGGATGGTTGTGGATTATCGTGCGTTGAACGAAGTAACCATCAAGAACAAGTACCCTCTTCCGATGATTAATGACTTGTTTGATCAGCTAGTTGGAGCCAAGGTATTCTCCAAGATCGATCTTCGATCAGGGTATCATCAGTTGAAGATTCGTGAAAAAGATATACCCAAAACAGCATTCACTACTGTGTATGGTTTATATGAGTATACCGTCATGTCATTTGGATTGACTAATGCTCCTGCATACTTCATGAATTTGATGAACAAGGTATTTATGGAATATCTGGACAAGTTTGTCGTGGTGTTCATCGATGATATACTGATTTTCTCCAAGAGCGAGGAAGAGCATAAGGAATGCGTCTAGTTCTGGAGAAACTTCGAGAACATCAGTTGTATGCCAAGTTCAGCAAATGTGAATTTTGGCTGAAGGAAGTCGGATTCCTCGGACATGTTATTTCAGGAGAAGGAATAGCAGTTGATCCCGCCAAGGTTGAATCGATCACCGATTGGCGATACGCCCACCTCGATCAAGGAAATCCATGATTTTCTCGGACTCGCAGGATATTATCGGAGGTTTATTGAGAACTTCTCAAAGATTGCCAAGCCCATGACTGAGCTGTTGAAGAAGGAAGCCAAGTATGTTTGGACCGAGGAATGTGAAGCCAGTTTTCAGGAATTGAAGAAACGTTTGGTCACAGCCCCAGTACTGATTTTGCCGGACATACACAAGGAATACCAGGTTTATTGTGACGCTTCTCGTCAAGGACTCGGAGGAGTACTAATGCAGGAAGGAAAAGTTGTAGCTTATGCCTCCAGACAGCTACGACCTCACGAGGTGAATTATGCCACTCATGATTTGGAATTAGCAGCCGTAGTGCATGCACTCAAGACCTAGAGACATTTCCTCATCGAAAACCGTTGTGATGTTTATACAGATCACAAGAGCTTGAAGTATATTTTCACGCAGAAAGAGTTGAACCTCAGGCAGAGGAGATGGCTAGAGTTAATCAAGGACTATGACATGAGATTGCATTACCACCCTGTAAGGATAATGTTGTAGCAGATGCATTGATCCTTAAGATTTATGTGAATACTCTTACAGCAGGAGGATTACCCCAGGAGTTAGTCGATGACCTCAGAGATCTCCGACTGGAGATAGTTCCTAGAGGATTTGTTGCAACTCTGGAAGTCCAGTCCACTTTGGCCGAAAGGATTCGTGAAGCCCAGAAGTCGGACAAGGAAATTGATGAGATAAAGCAAAAGATGAATGAAGGAAAAGCGAAAGGATTCCGTAAGGATGAACACGGAACTATATGGTTCGAGGATCGTATTTATGTGCCCAATGATCCCGAACTCAGGAAGCTAATTCTTCAGGAGGCTCATGATTCACCGTACTCGATTCACCCTGGCAACACCAAGATGTACCTGGATTTGAAGGAAAATTTCTGGTGGACATGTATGAAGAAGGATATTGCCGAGTACGTAGCAGTATGCGATGTTTGTCAACGAGTAAAGGCAGAACATTAGAAGCCAGCAGGGTTACTACAACCTTTGCCGATTCCCGCTTGGAAATGGGAGAAACTTGGAATGGATTTCATCACAGGATTACCCAGGACACGTTCAGGTTATGATTCTATCTGGGTAGTGGTTGATCGTTTGACCAAGGTAGCTCACTTCATTCCCGTGAAGACTACCTATACCAGTGCTAAGTTGGCCAAAATATACATGATAAGGATCGTATGTCTGCATGGAGTTCCGAGGAGTATCGTGTCAGATAGAGGAACACAGTTTACCTCAAAGTTTTGGAATCAGTTGCATGAAACTTTGGGTACGAGGCTGGAATTGATGCTGACTTTTCATCCATGAGCAGATGGACGGTGAGAGAGTCAACCAAATTCTGGTGGACATGTTGTGAGCTTGTGAGCTATACTATGGGTCTTGCTGGGATGATAATTTGACGTAAGCAGAGATCTCAAACAACAAAAGTTATCGATCCGGTTTGAAGATGGCCCCTTCAAGCTCTATCACGGAAGGAGGTGCGAGAACACCATTCTTTGTGGGATAGTGTTGGAGATCGATCACTTTTCGGTTCCGATCTTATCGAGGATTCGAAGAGAATTTCTAGCTGAGTCGAGACAGACTCAAGATAGCACAGTCGAGACAGTAGAGTTATGCCGACAGTAAGCGCAAGGAAGTGCCTTACGAAGCGGGAGACCGAGCATATCTTCGTGTGTCTCCGCCGATGGGATCAAGAGGTTTGGTGTCAAGGGAAAGCTAGCACCCCGATTCATTGGCCCCTACAAAATCCTCGAACATCGTGGAGAAGTTGCTTACAAGTTGGAATTGCCGGAAGGAATGTCCGGAGTTCATGATGTCTTCCATGTTTCTCAGCTGAAGAAGTGTCATGCCGACATGGCCGATATTCCGTTGAGAGACACAGTGCCCCTAGAGGCCATACAGCTTGACAGTGATCTGACTTATAAGGAGAAACCCGTCCGAATTCTCGAGACTGCGAGCAGAGTCACCCGCAGCAAGGTCATCAAGTTTTGCAAGGTGCTGTGGAGTCACCACTCCGAGGAAGAAGCCACACAGGGCCTTGAAGAAGACCTTCTTGAGACCACCGCACCTATTTGCTAGCCAACCCGAATCTCGAGGGCGAGATTCATCTTAAGGAGGGTAGGTTTGTAACATCCCAAATTTCCTATTTGGAATGTTTTACAATTATAGCTAAGCATCTATGCATTCTGTTTGAATTTGAGTGCCATTTGAAGTTTCTGAAGTTTTTGAGTTTTGGAATTTGAATTCAAACTTGGCAAGTGGGAATCATTTCAAAAACTATGCCTGATAAATACTTGAGCAAAAGTATGAGAGGAGTAAACATGACACTCCAAAAATATCAGAGGAAAATAATGCCAAAAGTTTTTGAATTCAAACTTGAGTTTTATTTGAATTTGAAAAAAATGAATTTTTATAAAGTTTGGATTTTGCCTTTGGAAAAATGTTCAAATGATAGGGAATATTCCCCTGATCATTTTGGTATATATATGTCCTATATAAAATATTTATAGTTTATAAGTTATCTCTATTTTTTGTTTTATTAAAAAATAAATTTTAAAGAAACCCCCAGCCAGCGCCCGGCCAAAGCATCGCCCAGCCAGGGCCGAGGCCACCCACCGCACCGGCCCACCAGGCGGCCCAGAGGGCCCAGTGAGCCGAGGCCACCTCAGCCGAATCCCCTTTGCCTCGATGCGCCTGCTTCGCCCCTCCCTCTCTCTGCAGGCGGACCCCACCCGTCTTCAACCCCGCCCACGCACGACTTCGCCGCCACGATCGCGGATCCCGACGGATCCGGGATTCGATCCTCCCGATCGCCCCTCGCCAAGGTGAGACCCCCGCCTATAAAACCCCTCCCCTTTTATTCCCCCCCCTTGCCCCCTCTGGAACCCTCCTCCCCTCACACGAGCTCGCCGGAGCCCGAGCCTACCGCCGCCGCCAATTGCGTCGCCGTCGCCGCCCTAGACCTCCCCGAGCTCCACCCACTCCACTGTAACCCCTCCCGTCGCCCCAAGACTCCGCCGGACCACTCCGACGACCTCCCCGACGACCGGAGCCGTTGGCACACTCGCCACCGAGCCGCCGCCGCCGTCCAAACTCCAGTGAGCCACCGGAGCTCTTCTCCCCCGTCCGATGCGTTTTGTACGGTGTGGATTAGAACACCCCCGAAGGGGTACGTTCTTTATTTAAAAACCGGTTCGCTCCGGTTTAGTCCGGTTTAATTTAAGTTAGGGTTTATTTTATTAGATCGGCCCGATTCAGTTTAACCCTAGGGCCCGTTTAGTTTATATTACGCTCAGTGCGTAGGTTAGGCCCATTAGGCCATTTTTCTTTATTTTCGTTTTTCTGTTTTAACAGAATAGTTCCTGATTTGAAAAATTCATATCTTTTATTCTGTTTAATATTTTTGCGTGATTCTTTTTTTGTTGGTTTGCAAATTTTCTATAGTTTCTGTAAAAAATATTATTAGCTATGTTAAAATTATTTTAATTTGCTTTATTTTAGTTTTAGCCAGAATAGTAAATCTGTCATAAAATGAGCTAGGAAAATTATTTTTAAATGATTCTTTTTTTCCCAACTTTTTTTTAACATTGACAAACCATAGAATGTAATTTGGGCATTTTAGGATTAATAAAAAAATAGTTTTAAGCAGAATCTTGTTAATCCTAATTAATTAACTAGCTACTGTTTTCCTATTATTTAAATTAGTAAATAAATTTATTTCTCACATGTGATTGATTATTCTAGGATAGTTTCTGTCACTTTATAGGAGGAACTTTTATTTATAATAAATAAAAGTTTTATTTTATTTTTCTTAATAGAAATTGAATTAGGCCTAATAGGAGTTTCATAATAGATTTTAAGTTAATTCTTTTTGCTCCTAATTACTTAATGCATCCTTTTCTGTTAAGTTAACATAAACTCATGCTTAGGTTATGTTGAGAAAATTTTTGTTATATAAAACTATTTCTAGTTGTTGTTTGAAGTAGGAAAAACTTGAGTTGGTTTTTCTTTGAGTTTTCCCTTTGGGTTTTGATTTGTTGTTTGGTGTGTTATGTTACTATGTTGCTATGTTATGTGATCCTATGCTATATGCTTATTGTGATTATTGTTTGTCTCGGTAGAGTTTCCGGAGTGCGAAGCTTGCTACTACGAGTCTTTAGCTTACGAGGATCATCAGCAAGGCAAGTCTTGATCATGTTATTTTCAATACCTATGATTTTGTGCATTAGAAATTATACCACCCCACCATGCATGCAGTAGTTGAAATTTTGAAGTTATTAATCTTGAGTAGTATCATGTGGTAGGATGAACCAATCCCCTTGTTACCATGACCCCGGGACGAAGTAGTTTACTTTGCTATGCTCAGAGACGGGTTTTGGTTGAGTGAAATTCATAAGAAAGATGTGAGAGTCAATGATGATGACAACCCCATGAACTACAAGGATCAAGATGGACTTGAAATTCACTCTTTGGGTGGAGGAGACGGTTGTGAGCACCACAGAGAACCCGGTGGTTGGCGGGATGCATGGAGAAGTGCCATGACATCTTGCGGAAAGCTTCACCCAGCCACGAAGAGATGGATGGATGCCCCATTGACCGGAAGCTTACATGCAGCCGCAAGCCATTATGGGCTCTGGCTGGGTCAACCCTAGTAGTGACGCTGGCTGGGCGGTACTACGAGATGTAGAAGAACGGTAGGATTGGATGGAGTACGAGCGGTAGCGGAAGAACTCTTTGGAAGACCCTGTTTCATTCATCACGTCTTCAAACACCATGAAGTGCGAAGACTTAAAAGGAGGGAATGATTCTTGCGGGTAAAGTGCATGAAACCTCTGCAGAGTTAAAGATCTAATCGATTAGTCGTGTCCCGATTCACGGACAATTTGAGCCTCTGGAACTTGGAAGTATTCGGAAATCTCAACACTAAAACTAATGAATTAATTTGAGGGGTTTATGACTTAATAATTTGGGAATGAGACTTTGGTTGGCGGAACCATCTCAATAACTACCAACAATTTGTGAAATTTGCAAGCAAGTCCACTGTAGCAGGAGAAAATTGGCTTTTCGCAAAATGATGAAACTTAGAGCTCCACAGCCAAAATGCATATAGTGTTAGTAACTTTATTATTGTTATTCTCTTCATGACTTGCCAGCTTATTCAAAAAGCTGACCTACACGGCTGCAACGTCTTATGTTGCAGAGATTTATTCCGATCAGGAGTAAGGCTACGCTCCGCGCTTGGCGATTGCCCTTTGGAGTCGGATGGACTCGCTATTTCGTCTATGCTTCCGCAGCATTAGTAGTTTATTTCTCATGAGTTGGCCTTGAGCCGAATTTATTCTCTTGTAATAAAGACTCTATATGAGAATCGTGTAATAAAATTCAGGTGTGATTGAACTTTGATTATTTCATCGATGTACTGTGAGTACCAGCATGATCTTGGGATGTACAGACACAGAGACTTGACCGATTTTGGGTCAGGTCGCTACAGTAGCATCATTGTGGGAGAAACTAGAAATATTACACAAGCTACCATAGGGAGCATTCATTTTCCTGCAATACATTACTTTGCCCTCTTTATAGGTAGATGCATTAACGGTAAGGATGAACTTAGCCACACGTGCTTCCTAGATCTTAGTGTCCTTAAGAGTGCGGTATTAGGTGATAAATGATATAACTTAGGGGCCATTGTTGCATGGGGGCTACATCTTAATGCTAAAGATTGAGATTTATTTGGTGGAATTTATGCAACTCGTTTAGCTAATTATCTTGGTGTATCCATAAATGAAAATGATATTGAGTTGCCACCTGCTTTTCTAGATTATAACGCTATGGTTCACTGATACGTCTCCAACGTATCTATCATTTTTTATTGTTCCATGATATTATATTACCTATTTTGGATGTTTATGGGCTTTACTTTACACTTTTATATCATTTTTGGGACTAACCTACTAACCGGAGGCCTAGCCCAAATTGCTGGGTTTTTTTTTTTGCCTATTTCGGTATATCGAAGGAAAGGAATATCAAATGGAGTCCAAACGGAATGAAACCTTCGGGAGCGATCTTTTTGGAACAAAAGCAATCTAGGAGACTTGGAGTGGACGTCAAGAAGCAGCCGAGGGGGCCACAAGGGTGGCCGGCGCGCCCAGTAAGGGTGGGCGCGCCCCCCTGCCTCGTGGGCCCCTCGTAGCTCCCCTGACCGACTTCCTTTGCCTATATATATCTTCGTACCCCGAAAACATCCAGGAGCACCACGAAAAACTATTTCCACCGCCGCAACCTTCTCAGATCCGCGAGATCCCATCTTGGAGCCTTCATGGCGCTCCACGGAGGGGGATCGACCATGGAGGTCCCCTCCATCACCACCAAGGCCTCTCCGATGAGTTGTGAGTAGTTTACCACAGACCTTCGGGTCCATAGTTATTAGCTAGATGGCTTCTTCTCTCTCTTTGATTCTCAATACAAAGTTTTCCTTCCTCTTCTTGGAGATCTATTCGATGTAACTCTTTTTGCAGTGTGTTTGTCGAGATCCGATGAATTGTGGGTTTATGATCAAGTTTATCTATGAGAAATATTTGAATCTCCTCTGAATTCTTTTATGTACGATTGGTTATCTTTGCAAGTCTCTTCGAATTATCAGTTTGGTTTCGCCAACTAGATTGATCTTTCATGCCATGGGAGAAGTGCTTAGCTTTGGGTTCAATCTTGCATTGTCCATTCCTAGTGACAGTAGGGGCAGCAAGGCATGTATTGTATTGTTGCCATCGAGGATAAAAAGATGGGATTTATATCATATTGCATGAGTTTATCCCTCTACCGCATGTCATCTTGCTTAATGAGTTACTCTGTTCTTATGAACTTAATACTCTAGATGCAGGCAGGAGTCGGTCGATGTGTGGAGTAATAGTAGTAGATGCAGGCAGGAGTCGGTCTACTTGTTATGGACATGATGCCTAGATACATGATCATGCCTAGATATTCTCATAACTATGCACTTCTCTATCAATTGCTCAACAGTAATTTGTTCACCCACCGTAATAATTATGCTATCTTCAGAGAAGCCACTAGTGAAACATATGGCCCCTGGGTCTATCTTTAGCATATAAGTTCTCCATCTACTTTTATTTGCATCTTTTACTTTCCAATCTATATCATAAAAATACCAAAAATATTTATCTTATCATACTATCTCTATCAGATCTCACTTTCGCAAGTTTCCGTGAAGTGATTGACAACCCATTTATCGCGTTGGTTGCGACGTTCTTGTTTGTTTGTGTAGGTGTGTGGGACTTTTGAGGAGCCTCCTACTGGATTGATACCTTGGTTCTCAAGGTAAATACTTACGCTAGTTTGCTGCATCACCCTTTCCTCTTCAAGGGAAAAACCAATGCATGCTCAAGAGGTAGCAAGAAGGATCTCTGGCGCCGTTGCCGGGGAGGTCTTCGCCCAAGTCAAGACATACCAAGTACCCATCACAAACTCATCTCCCTTGCATTACATTATTTGCCATTTGCCTCTTGTTTTCCTCTCCCCCACTTCACCCTTGCCATTTTATTCGCCCTCTCTTTTCTGTTTGCCTCTTTTTCGCTTGTCTCTTGTGTGCTTGTGTGTTGGATTGCTTTTCACAATGGCGCAAGAAAATACTAAATTGTGTGACTTTTCCAATACCAATAATATGATTTCCTTAGCACTCCGATTGCTCCTCTTAATGATGTTGAAACTTGTGAAATCAATGCTGCTTTGTTAAATCTCGTTCTGAAAGATCAATTCTTCGGCCTTCCTAGTGAAGATGCCGATCTAAACAATTTTGTTCATTAGTGTGATATGCAAAAGAAGAAAGATACGGATAATGATATTGTTAAATTGAAGCCCTAAAAATAGTATTGATTCTTGGAATAAGTGCAAAGATGCTTTTATCTCAAAATATTTTCCTCCCGCTAAGATCATCTCTCTTAGAAACGATATTATGAATTTTAAATAACTTGATCATGAGCATGTTGCCCAATTTTAAACTCCAACTCTGTATATTCACATTCGGGGAGAAAAAATCGGAGAGAAGGATTCATCGCGTTTTAGATAAGGAGACGCCGCCAAGCCATGTTCTTCCTCGGGAGGGATGATCTGGAGCCCGTTCGGGGCTCCGGAGAGGGGAATCTGTTGCCATCGTCATCATCAACCATCCTCCACCACCAATTTCATCATGCTCACCACTTTGTGTGAGTAATCCCATCGTAGGCTTGCTGGATGGTGATGGGTTGGATGAGATTTACCATGTTATCGAGTTAGTTTTCTTAGGGTTTGATCCCTAGTATCCATTATGTTCTAAGATTGATGTTGCTATGACTTTGCCATGCTTAATGCTTGTCACTGGGCCCGAGTGCCATGATTTCAGATTTGAACCTATTATGTTTTCATGAATATATGAGTGTTCTTGATCCTATCTTGCAAGTTATAGTCACCCACTATATGTTATGATCCGGCAACCCCGAAGTGACAATAATCGGGACAACTCCCGGTGATGACCGTAGTTTGAGGAGTTCATGTATTAACTAAGTGCTAATGCTTTGGTCCGGTACTCTATTAAAAGGAGGCCTTAATATCCCTTAGTTTCCAATAGGACCCGCTGCCACAGGAGGGTAGGAAAAAGTATGTCATGCAAGTTCTTTTCCTTAAGCATGTTTCACTATATTCGGAATACAAGCCTACATTATATTGATGAACTGGAGCTAGTTCCGTGTCACCCTACGTTATAACTGTTGCATGATCAATGCCATCTGACATATTATCCATCATTGATCCATTGCCTATGAGCTCGTTTCATATTTATCCTTGCTTAGTTACTTCTCCGTTGCCACTATTACGATTGCTATAAAACTGCTACTGTTACATTTGCCACTATTACCGTTACTTCCATACTACTTTGTTACTAAATACTTTGCTGCAGATATTAAGTCTTTCAGGTGTGGTTTAATTAACAACTCAACTGCTAATACTTGAGAATATTCTTTGGCTTCCCTTGTGCCGAATCAATAAATTTGGGTTGAATACTCTACCCTCGAAAACTATTGCGATCCCCTATACTTGTGGGTTATCACACACCTCAGCTCAATGGTCTTGTAGAGAGAATGAACAGGACACTCACGGAGAGGGTTACAACTATGCTCTCTCATGCTCATTTACCTAATTCCTTTTGGGCTGAAACATTGATGAATGTTATGTATGTGGTTAACCTATCTCCCTCAGTTCCTCTTGCAGTTGATATTCCTCAGAAAGTTTGGTCAGGGAAGGAGTTATCATACAAGCACTTGAAGGTCTTTGGTTGCAGTGCATTCGTACATGTTCCAAGGGACGAGAGACCAAGCATGATAGCAAGACAAAGAAGTGCATCTACCTCAGCCAACAAAGTGAAGAGTTTGGTTATAGGTTGTGGGATCCGGCCAATAGGAAGATTGTGAGAAGCCGAGATGTGGTGTTTATTGAAGAAAACAATAAAAGATATTGGGAAATCAGAGAAGCCAATGACCAACACCCCTCAGGTTAACATGGATCCAATCTTCCTCCTCTTGTGCATGACAATCATGGAGGAGATGATGACACTGAAGACAGTGGAGACTCAACTGATCAAGGCAGTACAAGTCAAATTGATGATCAGCCATCAAGTGATGATGATGAAGAAGTTGTTTATGATGATGCCAACGAAAATCCACCTGACTCACCACCAGTGCAGCAGCAAAGAAGAAGTGAAAGAGGTCATATTCCTTCTTCTAAATATCCACCACATCAATATGTGTTGATAACAGATGCAGGTGAGCCCTCATGCTATGAGGAGGCATGCCTGATGAGAACAAAGAAAAATGGTCAGAAGCTATGCAAGGGGAAGACGGCTATGTTAGAATCTGAAGGGTTACAAACCAGGTCTTTGCAAAAGATCCAAACGTCAGGAGATAATAAACCAACTCCATTTTTCATAGATACTGCTCCAGCACAGAGAAACCCCACTCCCACTGATAATAAGCAGATTCGAGTGGCCAAAGAACTAGTCCGCTCCAGTCCAGCAAAAGAATGTCAACTCCGTTCTAAGAAGCGTGTGCGTATCCTCGCATCATGAAATTTTAAAGCATTCTGATCATATTTTCTCCATGTTTCTTACCCATCTCTCTTTTAGAAAATAAGGTTAAACGATAGAAGACTTCCTCCATTGGGATCGTATTCGAGGAAAATATCTTGCGGGAATTCTGTGTGCTCCAATGCTGATGTAAGTACCTGTTGCATATCACTATATTTTTACATCAACATGTATTTTGTTAATCGGTGTGATTCTAACCTTTATCTAATCTAAAATTAGCTGTTGCAAAATATTAAGGCGCCAATGTTGATTTTTGTAAGGAAAACTGCCTGGTAGTTTTGCATACTGAGCTGCATGAATGTACTATCTCATATCACGCATATTACTGAATTGTAGTGCTTCTCTGGTTGCCCATTCATTCAGTGTGTCAATGTTGCTTTCGTGCTACCTTACCTGGCTGATGATAGCTGTGCCATATGGTGTTAATTTGGTGTAGGCTAGTTGCCCAAACGTTCATTGTGTCAATGTTGCCTTCCTATTATCTTGGCCAATGATAGCAATGCTAGTGTGTTAATTTTGTGCAGGCTGCTGAAGATAAGAAGACAAACTCTGAAAACAACAAGGCAACCCCATTGTTTCTTTCCAGTAAATATAGGCCAGGTAATATGGCAATAACTCATGATTAATCTGTTTGGCTCTCGTCCTAATTTATGTTATGATGAAGTGGTCGAGACACTCTCCACTATCAATAATACAAGCCTGCCAAAATCGCCATCTGAATCATTCAAGATCCTCATCTCGAATGCAACGGAATAAATGTATGTTTGTGAACCAATTAATGGCTGAAGCAATGATGGAAATGGTGGATGAATCCGAGGAGCAGAGTCGTGCAACACAACAACTAATCAATGATTTCAGAGACAGTGTAGCAAAGTAGAAAGAACTTGCCCACATGCTTATGGGCGGCATCTGTGCTGAGGTTGCAGATTGTGATGTTGTAGATGGTTAGGTTCTGCTCATTTATTTGCACTGGCAACACTCTTTGATTCCCAAGTGGATGTAATTTCCTGTAATATATGCTGGATGTGCAACGTTATTCCCTGTATGCCGTACCTTTGCTTGATCGGTTTTGGTCCTGTGCATAATTGCTCGTCGTAATGGGCTCAAATTATCTAATTTGGCCTAAAGACGTGTCCGAACTTTAGTGGGCCCATTAATGGGGCGTTACTAGGCCGAAGTTAATGGTCGGCCCTCTTACCTCTCGAATTAGATTAACAGGCCGACATCGAAGCGGGCAACAGGTGGCCCCAATTTATTTCACGGGCCGTTAAGAGTCCGTTACTAAGTTTGGGCTACATATGGCCGAACTATACTATAGGCCATTAGCAGGCCGGAAGAGACAGTGGACTTGTACTGGACCATGAAGACCATGGGCCGCTAAGAGGCCGAAAGTCAGGTTGTATTGTAAATGGCCCAATTGTGTTGTGGGCCTTTAGCAGGCCGAAAGGAAACCGGGCTGGTATTGGACCATGAAGGGCATGGGCCATTAAAAGGTCAAAACTAAGGTCCGACTGCAAATGGCCCAACTCATTTATGGTCCGTTAACAGGCCGAAAGGCACACAGGGCTGGGAATTGGCCCAACACTTAAATGGGTCACTAAAAGGCCAAAACTCAGGTCCGACTAGAAATGGTCCAACTGATTTATGGGCCGTCAACAGGCTGAAAGTGACACCCGGCCAAAAATTGGCCCAACACTTAAATGGGCCGTTAATAGGTTGAAACTCAGGTCCGACAACAAGTGGCCAATCAGATTTATGGGCCGTCAACAGGCTGAAAGACACACCGGGCCGGAAATTAGCCCAACATTTAAATGGGTCGCTAAAAGGCCGAAAGATGTACATCTGAAAATTGGCCCATCCATTAAATGGGTCGATTAACGGTGAAATCTCATTGGGCCGATATTGAGCCCAAATATATAGCAGGCTGTTAACGGGCTCGAACTGACGATGGGCTGCAATGGAGTCAAATCTTTAACGGGCCGTTAACGGGCTGAATAGGCACATCTCTTATGGGCCGTGGGCTTAAATGGACATGACACAAGTAGGCCTTATATGGGCTGGCCTGTTAATTTTTACTGGGCCGGCCTTTTCATAGGATTGGGCCTCTGTTGGGCCGTGCCATGTGTCGACGTATCATAGGCGCCTTCCGTCCAATGAGTGGATGACATCTGTCCCAACGATGAGCCGACACGTGTTTCCTCCAACCAATGATGATTTTACACGTGGAAAATCCCCATTGGTCGGGGCTGTTAACGGGTTATCGGATGCAAAACCCGACCCGATAGCTGAACGGAGTTCCGTTACGGTGGATGCCACATGTCGGTCACCCTTAACGAAAGCACTTCTGTGACGCACGATTTATCGTCATGGAAGTGGACACTTTCGTGATGATAATTTTGGTAATGTCATGGAACACTTCTACGACAGCACATGTATGACTATCTTGATTCTGTCATAAAATCGTCATGGATGTACATGCATGACAAAAAACGCGACCTACTGTGACAAACACGAATCATCACGGAAGTGAATTTTTTTTGTAGTGGGGGTCAAGGTCACGGTTGTGGCCCTCTGGCTATGGAGCGGGGCTCTTGAGCTCCTTTGTGATTTTTCACCATTCCTGTTATAAATGGACGGATTAATGTCCATAAAAAAGCAACTCAGGGAGCAGAATGAGAAGCGTAGTGGGATTCAAACTCACCAAGCTAGGAGGATTGTACATGGAAAATCCGTCTCGGCTCTTAATACGAGTAAACTCCTCTTTCTCCCCTTTGTACAGTTCGGCCAGTATCTTGGCCAAAGCGGCTTGGGAATCCGGACCCTTCCGACCGCAGTGGTGGCATCATCTTCCACATTATAGTGCCACATGGGATTCCTTCTGAATTGGAGCGGCTGAACCCCTCGCACTATGGAAGTCGCCATTACCTCGACTATTGACAATCCGGACTTAGCGAGCGTCTTTATCTTGCTCATCAACTGACGGACTTCCGCACAATCTTCCTCCTTGAGGCTCCGAGGGCGCCGGCTGTGGCGCTTCTTCCATGGAGCTCTTGAAAATTCGGGAAGACCCATTCTGACTGGGTCGGGAAGAGCGATGTCCTCGATCTAAAACCATTCGGAAGGCCACTCTTCGGATGCCTTCTTCGGCGTGCCGGACAGGTATCCGGTCCCGGCAACACACCACACTTCGGCTCCGCCTACTTCAAATAGTGAACCCTCTTGATTATGAGGGACGAGGCAGAATAGTTTCCTCCATAATTCAAAGTTGGCCTCACAACCCAGGAATAGCCTGCAGAGGGTGACATAACCCACAATATGCAGGATGGAGGCAGGAGTAAAACTGTGCAGTTCGAGGCCGTAGTACTCCAAAAGGCCTCGGAGGAATGGATGGATTAGAAATCCCACGTCTCTCAAAAAGTAGGGGACAAAGCACACTCGTTCCCCTGGATGGATTGGGCAAGTTCTCCGCCTGAGCCCCGTCGTTCAAAGAAATCAATCCTGGTCGAAGGGGGGCTAGATCTACGGTGGAAAGAAAACCCTGTGTCTGCAGCTTCACTTGCTGACTGTTGGGTATGGAGCATCTCTCCCAACTGCCTTTTTCAGGGCCGTGGGGATGGGAGGGAGAGTTGGGAGCACTGGCCATGTTTGAATGGTTTCTCCTAGCGAGCTCTGAGGATCCCTCGCTTAGTGTGGAATGGATCTGAAAATCCCAATCTCTTTAAATAGACGCCTTTCTTATATGGACAGGGTGATATGTGCAAAAATGTCCCGACCTCTCATATTCACTCAACACATGGAAGCTGAAGATACAAAGGGGTGGAAACCGATGAGCGCGGCATTAAATGGAAAGCCGGATACTCTCTTTTAATCAGGTACTTTGAAGAAATCGGAGGAGGAACCGTCCTTGCAATGCCGAAGACAATCTGCGCGTCGGACACCTCGTCATTGAAGCTTGGTTGAGGGGCTATTGAGGGAGTCCTTGATTGAGGGGTCCTCGGCCGTCTGGACTATGTGACGTGGGCCGGATTGTTGGGCTATGAAGATACAAGACCGAAGACTTCTTCCCGTATCCAGATGGGACTCTCCTTTGCGTGGATGGAAATCTTGGTGATACGGATATGTAGATTCCTTTGTCTGTAACCGACTTTATGTAACCCTAGCCCCTCCGGTGTCTATATAAACCAGAGTGTTTACTCCGTAGAGGCATATACAACAATCATAATCATAAGCTAGACTTCTAGGGTTTAGCCATTACGATCTTGTGGTAGATCAACTCTTGTAATACTCATATTCATCAAGATCAATCAAGCAGGAAGTAGGGTATTACCTCCATAGAGAGGGCTCGAATCTGGGTAAAAATCATGTCCCCTGTCTCCTGTTACCATCGACATTAGGGGCACAGTTCGGGACCCCTACCCAAGATCCGCCGGTTTTAACACCGACACCCACCTTTTACTTTCTGTTATTTAGTTAAATAAGTCAAAAATAGTATTTTCTGTTTGTTTCTGAATTATCCGTGCAATAACACTAGTAGAAAAGAGGGCATACGTTCGGGCCTTATAAGCCCATTAGTCCGGGTTCAATCATGAACCGGGACTAATGTGAGAATTGGTCACGGTTCGTGCGGCTACAGGCATTAGTCCCGCTTCAAATGAGCCCTTTAGTCCCGGTTT
Source organism: Aegilops bicornis (assembly GCA_021605145.1). Lineage (NCBI taxonomy): Eukaryota > Viridiplantae > Streptophyta > Magnoliopsida > Poales > Poaceae > Aegilops > Aegilops bicornis. The sequence goes on from CM038675.1 coordinate 15,414,602, forward strand.
GAGACACGAACCAGGATTAAAGGGTGTGGTGCCCTTTAGTCCTGGTTCGTATCTCAAACCGGGACTAAGGATTAGACCTTTAGTTCCGGTTTGAGACACGAACCGGGACTAAAGGGTGCAATGCCCTTTAGTCCCGTTTCGTATCTCAAACCGGGAGTAAAGGTCCCATTTTCAAACTCTACCCCCTCATAGATCGCCTTTTCAGTTTTGTAAAATCAAAATCCTTCGAGATGTAGTTATGTCACTACATCTATTAGTTAGGAAAATTTAAAAACTTAAATTGGACATCTTTCGCAAAAAAGTGTTATGAAAAAGTAAAACGGCCATATCTTTTGCATACGATGTCGGAAAAAACTATGGTCAAATTTTTAGAATCCTCAAATTCTAAAAGGAAAAAAAAGTTGTGCTCAAATTTCAGTTTTTTTATTTTTCGTTAAATCTTGTCAAACTATGGTCAAACTACTTATTCAAGAAGTATTAGTGGTACTAAATAATTATTCAAGAATATTAGTGTTACTAAATAATTATTTCCGTATTTTGAATTTTGGTCAAATCTGGTCAAACTGTGGTCAAACTATGGTGAAACTACTTATTCAAAAAATATTAGCGTTACTAAATAATTATTGTTTTTTAGAATAATAGATTCAAACTCAAACAGTGAAACGTGTGACTTCATGCTCAAGCTAAACTCCTGAGGGTTAATAGGATTGACATCTTACTATTGTCAGGAAAACAACAAGTGTAGACTTGGAAACGAGGGGGAATAGAACCCGGAAGTTAAGCGTTCTCAGGTTGGAGTAGTGAGAGGATGGTTGACCGGCCGAGAAGTCAGATGATTTGGAATGATGAGGGGTGATTAGAGATTAGAGGTTAAATTGAGCAGTGATGGGTGGTGATTAGAGATTAACACTAGTAGAAAAGGGGACAATGGTCCAGGCCAGGTCAGCCCATTAGTCCCGGTTCAATCCAGAACCGGGCCCAATGGGGGCATTGGACCCGGTTCGTGAGCCCCGGGGGCCGGCCGGGCCACGTGGGCCATTGGTCCCGGTTCGTCTGGACCTTTTGGTCCCGGTTGGTGGGACGAACCGGGACCAATGGGCTGACCTCCTGGCCTACCACCATTGGTCCCGGTTGTTGGCATGAACCAGGACCAAAGGCTGCCCTTTAGTCCCGGTTCTTGCCACGAACAGGGACCAATTAATTGCCTATATATACCCCTCTCCCATGACGAGCACTCCCCTTGCTCTCTGTTTTTGGTGGCCGGCGAGGAGAGAGCTTTGTGGTGCTCTAGCTCACCTCCTATGCACACGAGGTGTTCGATGTAATGCCCGAGACACACTACTTAAGCTTTGTCCTCTCCAAGCTCGACCTCCAAGCTCCATTTTCCTCAATATTTGTCTAGGTTTAGCGGTCCGTCACGTCTCGTCCCCGTCTTCACCGCCGTCGATCTCCTGCGCCGATCTCGTCGCCCGCACCACCGTGGTGAGCCTCTTGTTCTTATCTTCTTTTTGAAAGAAAAAAATTCTTACTTGTATGTTTATATAGATACTTGTATAATTTTCTTACTTTTATTATTGCATCTTATATAGTGCGATGGTTTTGGTATCCGCCCCCGTCGTCCCTCGTCCTGTCTATGATTGTGGTATATATTATCTTTTCATAACTATTGGTTCATCTATTGTTTATGACAATTATGCCAACCAACGTGACATAGATTTTATTTATCTAGGAGGTTGTTGAACCGGAAATTCCAACCGACCCTATTGTCGAGAGGTTAAATTTAGTTGAAGAAGAAAACAATTTCTTGAAGGAAAAAATTAGAAAAATTGAGGAGGAGATGATATCGGAGTTGCATGTTGCGGATGTCGCCGATGATCACAAGATCAAGATGGATGCAATGCGCTTGAAGATTAGAAAGATTAGAAAATATGCCATTCATGCCGAGGCTTGGTATCATTATGCCATTGGATCAGTTGTTACATTGGTTGCGATTATGATCGCATTTGTTTTCACATTGAAATGTTTTACATAGTTTCAATGTATGGTTTAATTAATTTAGATGCTCTGCAGAGCTTTATGTTGTTAGATGAGAACTATGTATGTACTTTGGTTTTGATGTGATGATGAACTTCTATTAATTTGGTCACTTAATTATCTATTCATGATGTTACGTAATGATTTTTGACACACTTAATTATATATAATGCATGCAGATGAACCAGCAATGGATGTACGGTGACAGACACACCTCCGAGTACATTAAGGGTGTGCATGATTTTCTCGAAGTGGCTGAGGCAAACAAGCAGAATGGTTTTATGTGTTGTCCATGCCCTATATGTGGGAATACGAAGTCTTACTCTAACCGGAAAATCCTTCACACCCACCTGCTTTACAAGGGTTTCATGGCACACTATAATGTTTGGACGAGGCACGGAGAAATAGGGGTTATGATGGAAGACGGCGAAGAAGAATAGTACAATGACAACTATGTGCCCCCTGAATACGGTGATGCTACTGAAAATCAAGAGGAACCAGACGATGTGCACGATGATGATCTTTTAGCGAAGCTGCTGAAGATCAAGAGGAACAGACGATGTGCCCGATGATGATCTCCGCCGGGTCATTGTCGATGCAAGGGCGCAATGCGAAAGTCAAAAGGAGAAGCTGAAGTTCGATCGCATGTTAGAGGATCACAAAAAGGGTGTACCCCAATTGCGAAGATGGCAACACAAAGCTCGGTACCGTCTTTGGAATTGCTGCGGTGGAAGGCGGAGAATGCTGTGCCTGACAAAGGATTTGAGAAGCTACTGAAAATATTGAAGAAGAAGCTTCCGAAGGATAACGAATTGCCCAACAGTACATACGCAGCAAAGAATGTCGTATGCCCTCTAGGATTGGAGGTGCAGAAGATACATGCATGCCCTAATGACTGCATCCTCTACCGCGGTGCGTACAAGGATCTGAATGCATGCCCGGTATGCGGTGCATTATGGTATAAGATCGCATTTAGATGACCACGGTGATGTTGACGGCGAGCCCCGGAAGAGGGTTCCTGCGAAGGTGATGTGGTATGCTCCTATAATACCACGGTTGAAGCGTCTGTTGAAAGCGGAGAGCATGCCAAGTTGATGCGATGGCACGGTGAGGACCGTAAGAAAGGCGGGAAGTTGAGAGCACCCAGATGGGTCGCGATGGAGAAAAATCAAGAGAAATCTGGGATGAGTTTGCAAGTGACCCAAGGAACGTATGGTTTGCTTTAAGCGCGGATGGCATTAATCCTTTCGGGAAGCGAGCAGCAATCACAGCACCTGCTGTGACTCTATGTATGTATAACCTTCCTCCTTGGATGTGCATGAAGCGGAAGTTCATTATGATGTCAGTTCTCATCAAAGGCCCTAAGCAACCCGGCAACGACATTGATGTGTACCTAAGGCCATTAGTTGAAGAACTTTTACAGCTGTGGGATGGAAACGGTGTACATACGTGGGATGAGCACAAACAGGAGGAATTTCACCTAAAGGCGTTGTTGTTCGTGACCATCAACGATTGGCCCGCTCTCAGTAACCTTTCAGGACAGACAAACAAGGGATACCACGCATGCACGCACTGTTTACTTGACACCGATAGTATATACGGGAAGCTGCGGGGAAGAATGTGTACACAGGCCGCCGTCGATTTCTTCCGACCAACCATCAATGTCGAAAGAAAGGCAAGCATTTCAAAGGAGAGGCAGATCACCGGAAGAAGGCCGCCATGCGTGCCGGTGATCACGTACTTGCTATGGTCAATGATTTACACGTAATCTTTGGAAAGGGTCCCGGCGGACTAGCTGTTCCGAGTGACGCTGGGGGACACGCACCCATGTGGAAGAAGAAATCTATATTTTGGGACCTACACTACTGGAAAGACCTAGAGGTCCGCTCTTCGATCGACATGATGCACGTGATGAAGAACCTTTGCGTGAACCTGCTAGGCTTCTTGGGCGTGTATGGGAAGACAAAAGATACAGCTGAGGCACGGGAGGACCTGCAACGTTCGCACGAAAAAGACGGCATGCCTCCAAAGCGGTATGAAGGTCCTGCCAGCTATGCTCTTACCAAAGAAGAGAAGGAAATCTTCTTTGAATGCCTGCTTAGTATGAAGGTCCCGGCTGGCTTCTCGTCGAATATAAAAGGAATAATAAATATGTCAGAGAAAAAGTTTCAGAACCTACAGTCTCATGACTGCCACGTGATTATGATGCAACTTCCAATTAGCCATTGTGAAGCTATGTGCATTCCTCAATGCAATCTCTCAGAAGGTGATCAATCCAGAAATCATACCAAGGCTAAGGAGTGATGTGGTGCAATGTCTTGTTAGTTTCGAGCTGGTGTTCCCACCATCCTTCTTCAATATCATGGCCTTGCGTCCTAGTTCATCTAGTTGACGAGATTGTCATTACGGGCCTGTATTTCTACACAATATGTACCCCTTTGAGAGGTTCATGGGAGTCCTAAAGAAATATGTCCAGAATCGCGCTAGGCCGAAGGAAGCATCTCCATGGGCCATCAAACAGAGGATGTCATCGGGTTTTGTGTTGACTTCATTCCTGGCCTTAAGAAGATAGGTCTCCCTCAATCGCGGTATGAGGGGAGGCTGACTGGAAAAGGCACGTTTGGAAGGGACTCAATAGTATTCAGGGACGGATATTCTTGGTCTCAAGCACGCTACACAGTTCTACAGAACTCTACCTTGGTGACCCCGTATGTTGATGAACACAAGAACGATCTGCGCTCCAAACACCCGGAGCGGTCGACAACCGGATTACATGTGAACACATCGGGACTTTCAGCAGTTGGTTGGAAGCACGTCTCGGAGGTGACAATACTGTTTGTGATGAGCTGTACTTGTTGTCGAGGACCATCTTTGACTGTATTGATTTACAAAGGATCTGAGATAAATGGGAATACATTTTACACGATTGACCAAGATCAAAAGAGCACCAACCAAAACAGCGGTGTCCGCTTTGATGCAACAACCGAGAGGGAAAGGACACATACTATGGTTACATAGTGGACATATGGGAACTTGACTATGGACATGATTTTAAGGTCCCTTTGTTTAAGTGCAAATGGGTCAATCTGTCAGAGGCGAGTGCAGGTAGACCCACGATGCGGAATGACAACAAGTGGATCTGAAAAATCTTGGGTACACCGACGAACCGTTCGTCCTAGCCAATGATGTGGCACAGGTTATCTATGTGAAGGACATGTCTACCAGACCGAGAAAAAGAAAAGATAAGGAAGCGAATACATCATACGATGAGCCAAAGCGCCACATAGTTCTTTCAGGAAAAAGGGACATCGTGGGAGTGGAGGGCAAAACAGACATGTCTGAAGATTATGAAAAGTTTCATGAAATTCCTCCCTTCAAAGTCAAGGCTGACCCCAGCATCCTGATAAACGATGAAGATTATCCATGGTTACGGCGGAATAAGCAAATGACACAAGCGAAGAAAAAGTGAAGACTTTCTCCCGCAACTATTATGATGATACCATGCCAACTTTGTAACATACGATATTATGATACCATGCCAACTTTCAACTTTCAACTTTTTCAGAGTTCATTTGAAATGCTTTAATATCTTATGGTTCGGCCCTCGTAAGAAAATAAATAATGCAGAAAACAAAACAAAAAAAACTGGAAAAATAATAAAAATAGCAACAATAAGTATTTTGTTGTAAGTAGAAACAAAATAAAATAAATAAAGCAAAAAGGAAACAAAAATAGTGTATTCAAATTTGAAAACTAATGGCACTAACAGAAAGTTTATAATTTTTCTAAAACTAAAAGAAAAAAAGAATTAAAAAATAAAGCAAAAAACAAAAGAAAATAAACAATGCAGAAAGCATAACAAAAAAAACTAGAAAATAAAATAAAAATAGCAACAATAAGTATTTTGTTGTAAGTAGAAACAAAATAAAATAAATAAAGCAAGAAACAAAACAAAAAAACAAAAAAAGTGATTTCAAATTTGAGAACTAATGGCACTAACTGAAAGTTTATAATTTTTCTAAAACTAAAAGCAAAATGAATTTAAAAATAAAGAAAAAAAACAAAAGAAAATAAATAAAGCAGAAAACAAAACAAAAAAATTGGAAAAAAAATAAAAATAGCAACAAGCTCCGGGACTGCCGTAGGAGCTGCGATATATATACCCGAAAGTAAGTACTACTGGTTAGCTAGTTGCGCGCATCTCCCGTTGATTCTATAGCTATACTTTCATCAATGCCATTTATAATGCTTCATTATCAGTTTGATTGACCTCTATTTCTCGTAAAGTGCTTGTGGCAGGAACAAGGGAATGATTTCTGTGGATACTACGTGTGCGAGTTCATCCACAACGCGACTTTAAAAAACAAGCGGGGTTACTCTAAAAGACAATATGAAGTGCGTAAGCAATAATAATCACAATTTCATCTTATTACACCATCATTTCTGTTGAGTTTCATTCATATATATGTATTAATTAACCCCCTTCGTCAAATTAGACGTGGCAGATGCGGAATGAACTCCTAGAACCAGATCGCATGAAAGCAATTCAAGAGGAATTGGCGGGATTCTTTCTTGACCACGTCATCAATAAAGCCGGAGAATACCATGTGGAAGTTGATTTCAATTGCTAGGGGATTGTAATTAAGAGATCTTATACATATTGTACATGTATGTAGCCAGTAGCGTCGGATACATGATACGAAAACTTGTTGTTCGACCAATCTCTCGGAGAAGGCGAGGTCGATCGATCAATTCTCTCGGTATGCATGACGAAGTTCTGTACTCAATGGTTCTCTCGATCACTTATGTATATAGTACGTAGCGTCGACCAAGCACGGACATAAGAGAGGACACTTCTCTCTATTAATTAGCTAGCTAACACAATATATGAAACACCTAAATTAACCCCCCCCCCCCCCCCAAAAAAAACCCCAACCCCCCCCCCCCCCCCATCCTTTCAAAAAAACAAAAACCCCAGCCACTGGAATGCTGACACGTGGATGCCTTTTGGTCCCGGTTGGTGTCACCAACCGGGACCAAAGGCCCCCTGACTGGGCTCGGGGCACAGGCCACGTGGAGGCACATTGGTCCCGGTTCGTGTTTGAACCGGGACTAATGGGTGGAGGTATTAGTAACGACCCATTAGTCCCTGTTCATGAACCGGGACTAAAGGCCCTTACGAACCGGGACTATTAGGTGTTTTTCTACTAGTGTAAATTGTAAAATAATTCAAAAATTTGAAAATCGAAAAAAATTCAAAACAAAATCATAAAATAAATTTCGTAAAATTGCCTCTAGTCCCGGTTGGTGTTACCAACCGGGACTAAAGGTGGAGCTCTAGACAGCGGCCACGTGGAGGGGCTTTTGTCCTGGTTCGTATAAGAACATGGACTAATGGGAGGGCCTTTAGTGAAACGGGACTAAAGGCCCTCATGAACCGGAACGAATGGGGCTTTTTCCACTAGTGTAAAAAATACCCCGGAAATAGAAGTTCTTCAAATGCCCTGGAAATTGAGTATGATTTTTTGTAGAATATTTGAGAATTTCTGGCACTTAGAACACACCAGAGGGACCCACCATTTGGTCACGAGGGTGGTGGGCACGCCCTACCCCCTGGGCGCGCCCCCTGCTTCGTGGGTCCAACGTGGCCCCCCTCCACTTATTCCAGCACCCACACACTTTGTCTTCCTCCAGAAAAAAATCATCCTGTAGCTCAAACCCATGTTCTTGCTTGTTTTGCTGCCGTTTTCGATCTCTTTGCTCAAAGCACCATTCACAAAACTGCTTCCGGGGATTGTTCTTCGGTATGTGACTCCTCCAATGGTCCAATTAGTTTTTCTTCTAGTGCTTTATTCATTGCAAATTTTTGATCTTGCATGTCAAATATATATGGTCCAGAGTAGTTTTAATGCATCATATAGCCTCTAGGCACTTCTGGGAGTAGTTGCTATCAGTGTTGTTGAGTTTGATTCCATTTTATTTTGAGTCACTAAAATTTCAGAAATTTTTCAGAGGAAGCAAAATGTTTACGAAAATGTACCTAGGTGGTTCTTCAAGGAAGCAAGCACCGAGGCTTGCGACACGTGAGCCGGACCTTGAACTACGAAGAGAAGCTCCAGTGCGGCCTTGCGAATGGACTTTGGATGAATTTATGATCCAAGCTGGCTTCAAGGATGAATTTGATGAGTATGTGTGTAATGCTGATCTTGAGGACTTTGTATTAGATAAGTGTCACCAATACTATCACCTCACCAATTCCTTAGTGCGGAGGTTTAACTTTACATCTAAGCGCAACACTCACAATGTTTTATTTGACCTCTATGATAAATCTTCTACCATGGAGCTTGAAGATTTTAACACGTCTTGCAAAATCCCACAGTGGGGCATCTTTAGTGAACCTCACAAATCTGAATATAATGAGTTCCTTTGTAGCATCATTGTGGGAGAAACTAGAAATATTACACAAGCTACCATAGGGAGCATTCATTTTCCTGCCATACATTACTTTGTTCTCTTTATAGGTAGATGCATTAACGGTAAGGATGAACTTAGCCACATGTGCGTCCTAGATCTTAGTGTCCTTAAGAGTGCGGTATTAGGTGATAAATGATATAAATTAGGGGCCATTGTTGCATGGAGGCTACATCTTAATGCTAAAGATGGACATTTATTTGGTGGAATTTATGCAACTCGTTTAGCTAATTATCTTGGTGTATCCATAAATGAAAATGATATTGAGTTGCCACCTGCTTTTCTAGATTATAACGCTATGGTTCACTGATATGTCTCCAACGTATCTATAATTTTTGATTGTTCCATGATATTATATTACCTGTTTTGGATGTTTATGGGCTTTACTTTACACTTTTATATCATTTTTGGGACTAACCTACTAACCGGAGGCCTAGCCCAAATTGCTGGGTTTTTTTGCCTATTTCAGTATATCGAAGGAAAGGAATATCAAACGGAGTCCAAACGGAATGAAACCTTCGGGAGCGATCTTTTTGGAACAAAAGCAATCCAGGAGACTTGGAGTGGACGTCAAGAAGCAGCCGAGGCGGCCACGAGTCTGGTCGGCGCGCCCAGTAAGGGTGGGCGTGCCCCCTGCCTCGTGGGCCCCTCGTGGCTCCCCTGACCGACTTCCTTTGCCTATATATATCTTCGTACCCCGAAAACATCCAGGAGCACCACGAAAAACTATTTCCACCGCCGCAACCTTCTGTATCCGCGAGATCCCATCTTGGAGCCTTCGCCGGCGCTCCGCCGGAGGGGGGATCGACCATGGAGGTCCCCTCCATCACCACCAAGGCCTCTCCGATGAGTTGTGAGTAGTTTACCATACACCTTCGGGTCCATAGTTATTAGCTAGATGGCTTCTTCTCTGTCTTTGATTCTCAATACAAAGTTTTACTTCCTCTTCTTGGAGATCTATTCGATGTAACTCTTTTTGCGGTGTGTTTGTCGAGATCCGATGAATTGTGGGTTTATGATCAAGTTTATCTATGAGAAATATTTGAATCTCCTCTGAATTATTTTATGTATGATTGGTTATCTTTGCAAGTCTCTTCGAATTATCAGTTTGGTTTGGCCTACTAGATTGATCTTTCATGCCATGGGAGAAGTGCTTAGCTTTGGGTTCAATCTTGCGTTGTCCTTCCCAGTGACAGTAGGGGCAGCAAGGCAGGTATTGTATTGTTTCCATCGAGGATAAAAATATGGGATTTATATCATATTGCATGAGTTTATCCCTCTACCGCATGTCATATTGCTTAATGAGTTACTCTGTCCTTATGAACTTAATACTCTAGATGCAGGCAGGAGTCGGTCGATGTGTGGAGTAATAGTAGTAGATGCAGGCAGGAGTCGGTCTACTTGTTATGGACGTGATGCCTAGATACATGATCATGCCTAGATATTCTCATAACTATGCACTTCTCTATCAATTGCTCGACAGTAATTTGTTCACCCACCATAATAATTATGCTATCTTGAGAGAAGCCACTAGTGAAACCTATGGCCCTCGGGTCTATCTTTTATCATATAAGTTTTCCATCTACTTTTATTTGCATCTTTTAATTTCCAATCTATATCATAAAAATACCAAAAATATTTATCTTATCATATTATCTCTATCAGATCTCACTTTCGCAAGTTTCCGTGAATGGATTGACAACCCCTTTATCGCGTTAGTTGCGAGCTTCTTGTTTGTTTGTGTAGGTGCGTGGGACTTTTGAGGAGCCTCGTACTAGATTGATACCTTGGTTCTCAAAACTGAGGGAAATACTTATGCTAGTTTGCTGGCATCACCCTTTCCTCTTCAAGGGAAAAACCAACGCATGCTCAAGAGGTAGCAAAAAGGATTTCTCGGGCCGTTGCCGGGGAGGTCTTCGCTCACACTAGTAGAAAAAGGGGCTATCGTTGAGGCCTGTTTTGCCCATTAGTCCCGGTTCAATCCAGAACCGGGACTAATGTGAGCATTTATCCCGGTTCGTGAGCCAGGGGCGGCCGAACCCACGTGAGCCATTGGTCCCGGTTCGTCCGGACTTTTTGGTCCCGGTTGGTGGGACGAACCGGGACCAATGGGCTTCGCTCTGGCCCACCACTATTGGTCCCGGTTGGTGGCATGAACCGGGACCAAAGGCTTCCTTTAGTCCGGCTCATGCCACCAACCAGGACCAATAGTGCTGCCTATATATAGCCCCTCGGGCAAGAGCAGAGCACACTGCTCTGTTTTTTCTGGCCGAGGGGGAGGGGGCTTAGTGGTGCTCTAGCTCACCTCCTATGCACACAAGGTGTTCGATGGAATGCCCGAGCCACACTACTTAAGCTTTCTCCTCTCCAAGCTCGACCTCTAACCTCCATTTTCCTCAATATTTGTCTAGGTTTAGCGGTCCGTCACGCCCGTCCCGTCTTCACCGCTGCCGATCACCCGCGCCGATCTCATCGCCACCTCCACCGTGGTGAGCCTCTTGTTCTTATCTTCTTTACGAAAGGAAAAATATTCTTACTTGTATTATTTTCTTACTTTTATTATTGCATCTTATATAGTGCGATGGTTTTGGTATCCGCCCGTCGGCCCTCGTCACATCTATGATTCGGATGTGGTATATATTATCTTTTCATAACTATTGGTTCATTTATTGTTTATGAAAATTATGCCGACCAACGTGACATAGATTTTATTTATCTAGGAGGTTGTTGAACCGGAAATTCCAACCGACCCTATTGTCGAGAGGTTAAATTTAGTTGAAGAAGAAAACAATTTCTTGAAGGAAAAAATAAAAAACTTGAGGAGAAGAAGATGATATTGGAGTTGCATGTTGCGGATGTAAATCGATGATCACAAGATCAAGATGGATGCAATGCGCTTGAAGATGAGAAAGATTAGAAAATATGCCATTCATACCGAGGCTTGGTATCATTATGCCGTTGGATCAGTTGTTACCTTGGTTGCGATTATGATCGTATTTGTTTTCACTTTGAAATGTTTTACATAGTTTCCATGTATGGTTTAATTAATTTAGATGCTCTGCAGAGCTTTATGTTGTTAGATGAGAACTATGTATATATGTACTTTGGTTTTTATGTGATGATGAACTTCTATTAATTTGGTCACTTAATTATCAATTCATGATGTTCTGTAATGATTTTTGACACACTTAATTATATATAATGCACGCAGATGAACCGGCAATGGATGTACGGTGGCGGACACACCTCCGAGTACATTAAGGCGTGCATGCTTTTCTCGAAGTGGCTGAGGCAAACAAGCAGAATGGTTTTATGTGTTGTCCATGCCCTATATGTGGGAATCTGAAGTCTTACTCGACCGGAAAATCCTTCACACCCACCTGCTTTACAAGGGTTTCATGCCACACTATAATGTTTGGACGAGGCACGGAGAAATAGGGGTTATGATGGAAGGCGGCGAGGAAGAAGAGTATGATGACAACTTTGTGCCCCCTGAATACGGTGATGCTCTTGAACATCAAGTTGCACAGACGATGTGCACGATGGTGCTGCAACGGGCGAAGCCTGAAGGTCAAGATGAACCAGACGATGTGCCCCATGATGATGATCTCCGCGGGTCATTGTCGATTCAAGGACACAATGCGAAAGTCAAAAGGAGAAGCTGAAGTTCGATCGCATGTTAGAGGATCACAAAAAGGGTTGTACCCCAATTGCGAAGATGGCAACACAAAGCTCGGTACCGTACTCGAATTGCTGCGATGGAAGGCAGAGAATCTTGTGCCTGATATAGGATTTGAGAATCTTATGAAAATAATGAAGAAGAAGCTTCCAAAGGATAACGAATTGCCCGACAGTACATACGCAGCAAAGAAGGTCGTATGCCCTCTAGGATTGGAGGTGGAGAAGATACATGCATGCCCTAATGACTGCATCCTCTACCGTGGTGCCTACAAGGATCTGAGCATGCCGGTATGCGGTGCATTGCGATATAAGATCGACGAGATGACCACAGTGATGTTGTGGCGAGCCTCCCGGAAGAGGGTTCTGCGAAGGTGATGTGGTATGCTCCTATAATACCACGGTTGAAAGCGTCTGTTCGTAAAGCGGAGAGAATGCCAAGTTGATGCGATGGCACAGTGAGGACCGTAAGAAAGTCGGGAAGTTGAGAGCACCCGCTGACGGGTCGCAGTGGAGAAAAATCGAGAGAAAGTACTGGGATGAGTTTGCAAAGGTCCCAAGGAACGTATGGTTTGCTTTAAGCGCGGATGGCATTAATCCTTTCGGGGAGCAGAGCAGCCATCACAGCACCTGGCCCGTGACTCTATGTATGTATAACCTTCCTCCTTGGATGTGCATGAAGCGGAAGTTCATTATGATGCCAGTTCTCATCCAAGGCCCTAAGCAACCCGGCAACGACATTGATGTGTACCTAAGGCCATTAGTTGAGGAACTTTTACGGCTGTGGAATGAAAACGGTGTACGTCGTGGGATGAGCACAAAAGGAGGAATTTTACCTAAAGGCGTTGCTGTTCGTGACAATCAACGATTGGCCGCTCTCGATAACCTTTCGGAGACGGACAAACAAGGGATACCACGCATGCACGCACTGTTTACTTGACACCGATAGTATATACCGAAGCTGCGGGAAGAATGTGTACCAGGCCGCCGATTTCTTCCGACCAACTATCAATGTCGAAAGAAAGGCAAGCATTTCAAAGCGAGGCAGATCACCGGAAGAAGCCCGCCATGCGTCTGCGGTGATCACGTACTTGCTATGGTCAATGATTTACACGTAATCTTTGGAAAGGGTCGGCGGACTAGCTGCTCCGAATGACACCGAGAATCACGCACCCATGTGGAAGAAGAAATCTATATTTTGGGACCTACCCTCAGGAAAGACCTAGAGGTCCGCTCTTCGATCGGCGTGATGCACGTGACGAAGAACCTTTGCGTGAACCTGCTAGGCTTCTTGGGCGTGTATGGGAAGACAAAAGATACACACGAGGCACGAGAGGACCTGCAACGCTTGCACGAAAAGAGGGCATGCCTCCGAAGCGGTATGAAGGTCCTGCCAGCTACGCTCTTACGAAAGAAGAGAAAGAAATATTCTTTCAATGCCTGCTCAAGATGAAGGTCCCGACCGGCTTCTAAATCGAATATAAAGGGAATAATAAATATGTCGAGAAAAAGTTCCAGAACCTAAAGTCTCATGACTGCCACGTGATTATGACGCAACTGCTTCCGGTTGCATTGAGAGGGCTTCTACCGAAAAGCGTCCGATTAGCCATTGTGAAGCTATGTGCATTCCTTAATGCAATATCTCGTAAGGTGATCGATCCAGAAATCGTAGCAACGCTAAGGAGTGATGTGGCGCAATGTCTTGTCGATTTGAGCTGGTGTTCCCACCATCCTTCTTCAATATCATGACGCGCGTCCTAGTTCATCTAGTCGGCCGAGATTGTCATTACGGGGCCCGTATTTCTACACAATATGTACCCCTTTGAGAGGTTCATGGGAGTCCTAAAGAAATATGTTCAGAATCGTGCTAGGCCGGAAGGAAGCATCTCCATGGGCCATCAAGCAGAGGATGTCATCGGGTTTTGTGTTGACTTCATTCCTGGCCTTAATAAGATAGGTCTCCCTAAATCGTGGTATGAGGGGAGACTGACCGAAAAGGCATCGCTTGGAAGAGACTCAATAATATGCAGGGACGGATATTATTGGTCTCAAGCACACTACGAGTTCTGAGAACTCTACCTTGGTGACCCCTTTGTCGATGAACACAAGAACAGTCTGCGCTCAAACACCCGGAGCGGCGACGATCGGATTACATGTGAACACATCAGGACTTTCAGCAGTTGGTTGGAAACACGTCTCGGAGGTGACAGCACTGTTTGTGATGAGTTGTACTTGTTGTCCAGGGACCATCTTCGACTGTAATGATTTGGAAAGGATACGACATAAATGGGAATGCATTTTACGATTGACCAAGATGAAAAGAGCACCAACCAAAACAGCGGTGTCCGCTTTGATGCAACAACCGACAAGGGAAATGACACATATTATGATTACATAGTAGACATATGGGAACTTGACTACGGAGTAGATTTTAAGGTCCCTTTGTTTAAGTGCAAGTGGGTCAATCTGTCAGAGGCGAGTGCAGGTAGACCCATAGTACGGAATGACAACAAGTGGATCTGAAAAATCTTGGGTACCACTGACGAACCGTTCGTCCTAGCCAATGATGTGGCACAGGTTATCTATGTGAAGGACATGTCTACCAGACCGAGGAAAAGAAAAGATAAGGAAGCGAATACATCATACAATGAGCCAAAGCGCCACATAGTTCTTTCGGGAAAAGGGACATCCACAGGAGTGGAGGGCAAGATGGACATGTCTCAAGAGTATGAAAAGTTTCATGAAATTCCCCTTCAAAGTCAAGGCTGACCCAAGCATCCTGATAAACGATGAAGATTATCCATGGTTACGGCGCAATAAGCAAAGCGACACAAGCGAAGAAAAAGTGAAGACTTTCTCCATAACTATTATGATGATACCATGCCAACTTTGTAACACACGAGTATGATACCATTGTCCGTTTTGTTCATGAACATGCTATGCCAACTTTTTCAGAGTTCATTTGAAAACTATGAATTTGAAAACCTCGCCAACCGAAGGGCGCTCACACCGGTTTATAATCCCGTCCCTCTACGCCTTGTTGAGCTCACAAACTTGTGATTCACACAAATTTCAAAGAATTCAAATTTTATAAAACTAATGGCACAAACAGAAAGTTTATAATTGTTCTAAAACAAATGGCGCTAACAGAAAGTTTATAATTTTGCAGACCTAAAAGCAAAAAAGAATTAAAAAATAAAGCAAAAAACCAAAAGAAAATAAATAATGCAGAAAACAAAACAAAAAAACTTGAAAAAAATAATAATAATAGCAACAATAAACATTTTGTTGTAAGTAGCAACAAAATAAAATAAATAAAGCAACAAAGAAAACAAAAAAAGTGCCACCTAAAACTAAAAGAAAAAAGAAATAAAATATAAAGCAAAAAAAATGCCACCTACTGGGCCCCCACGGCCTGAATACGACTAGAAACCCTACATGGGCCAGGATTCAGGCCCGCAGAGGCCCAATAGGCCCACAGGCAAGAGCAAGATTAGGCCCGGAAGCCTGCATTAGAGAGGAGCTCGAAAGGAGGCACACCAGCGCTTATAAACCAGTGCTGGCGCCCTTCAACTAGCGAGGTGGGACTAAACATTTCTTGAGGCAGCACAAGGCCTTTGGTCCCGGTTGGTGGCACCAACCGGGACTAAAGGGGCATTGGTCCGGTTCAGGCACCAACCGGCTAATGCCCCACTTTAGTCCCGGTTGGTGCCACCAACCAGGACCAAAGGCCGCCGCTTCCCGCCCTTTGGGCTGCTGAAATTTGGGCTTTGGTCCCGGTTGGTGGCACCAACCGGGACTAAAGGGGGGCATTAGCCCTGGTTGGTGCCACGAACCGGGACTAATGCCCTTGCTATATAAGAAAACACTTGGGCTATTTCAGATTCATCGCCCCTTTGCCCCCCACCTCCCCGACGCCGCCAGTTGCTGCCCACGCTGTCGCCGTCGCCACGCCTGTCGTCACCATCGCCGTCGCCCGCCCGTTATGTCGTCGCCTTCGCCCGCCGTCGTCGCCGCCGTCTGCCCCCGTAAATCGCCGCATCTGCCCGCGTCTCTGCCTCATCGTCGCCGTCCCGTCGCCGCGCCCTCGCCCGTCGCCGCCCCTGCCTCCGCGACCTCGCCGACCTCGCCGTCGCCGCCTGCCTCCCGACCTCGCCGTCGCCTCCGCCTCCCGACCTCGCCGTCGCCTCCGCCTTCCCTTCGCCTCCGTCGCGCGACCTCGCCGTCGCCTCCGCCCTGATGAGCCCCAGCACCTGCCCTGCCCCCTGCCGCCCGCCATGATTTTTTTTTTCATAAATGTTCATGATTTTTCATAAATGTATATATATTGATGTATGGATATATGTATGATGCTTTTTGCAGTGTTGATCTAATGTTTTTTTTGCATATATATGTGGTTTTTGCGGTGTTGATCTAATGTTTTTTTCTGCATATATATGTGATTTTTTCTGCATATATAGATATGATCATATATATGATGTATGCATGGATCGATGTGGATGGAATATGATGTTTTTTGTTCATAGAATATGATGTTTTTTTATTCATAGATTTTATTTTGTTCATTAGAGAGAGGCGGGGACGTCGAGGAAGTTGTACTGTTTAGAGTTAGGGTCGCCGAGGAAGAAGGAAAATAAGGAAAAAGAATAAAAGAGGAAGAAGGAAGAAGGAGAAGAAGAGGAGAAAAAATAAGAAGAGGAAGTAGAAAAAGGAGAAGAAGAAGGAATAGAGGAGAAGAAGAAAAAATTCTATTTTTCTTCTTCTCCTCTTCCTTCTTCTTCTCCTCTCTTTTTTTCTTCTATTTTTTCTTCTTCTTTCTTCTTCTTCTCTTTTTTCTTCTTCTCATTTCTTCTTATTCTAATTCTTCTTCTTCTTCTTCTTATTCTTCTTATTCTTATTCATCTTATTATTTTTATCTTGAAAGAGGGTGTCGAGGATCGCTGAGGGTCGACGGTCGGGAACTAGGCTAGAGGGTCGAGAGGGTCACAGAGGGGTCGAGGGTCTTGAGGCGGTCGAGGGTCAATGTTTTGAGGGTCGAGGGTCGTCGAGGCCGGGTCGAGGTTTCGAGGCACAAGGGTTTGAGGGTTCGAGGTTCTAGGGTCGAGGTTCGAGGGTTCTAGGGTTCGAGGGTTCTAGGGTCGAGGGTCGAGGGTTCGAGGGTTCTAGGATCGAAGGAAGAAGGAAGAAGAAGAAGAAAAAGAATGAGAGGAAAAGAAGAAAAGAAGAGGAGAAGAAGAAAGGAATAGAGGAGAAGAAGAAAAATAGAATTTTTTCTATTTTTCTTCTTCTCCTCTATTCTTTCTTCTTCTCCTCTTTTTTCTTCTTCTTCTTCCTTCTTCCTTCTTCCTCTTTCTTCCTTTTCCGATAGGGGGGCAATTAGTGTCAAAGTATTGAAGAAATCCATGGCTTCATCATTAGCAGGAAGTAACCATGGCATGATGGTGAAGTCCTCCAAAGTTGTTACGGAATGGAGTCCGGATAGGATAATTTGCCTTTTTGCTGAACTTTGTACCAAAAAGCGAATTATCCTATCTGGGACTCCGCTCCAAAACAACTTTGAGAGCTTCACCATCATGCACCTGTTACTTTCCTAATGATGAAGACATGGTTTTGTTGAATCCTTTGACACTAGGCAACCTCCCCGACCCCCTTGGCGATCTTGACCCCTTGACCCTCGACCGCTCGGCGATCCACGACCCTCTACCCTACTTGTGGGACATAGATGTACTGTTCAACGCCGACCCCCTCCCGATAGCTTCAACACGTGGGGGGGGCGATATTACCCCCTCCTAGCTTGAAGCGATCTCGAGGCCACCCCTAACCCTTGAAGCGTTGTCGAGGCCACCCCAAACCCTAGAGAAGCAGCGTCGAGGCCACTAATATGATTCCTTATTGTGATTAGCTAGCTAGTTCTACGTTGGCACTAATATATCCATATCTGTCATGTTTGAACAATAATTGCCATGTTGTAAATATTTGTAGAAACTATGGACACCCCCCGAGACGAAGCACAAGAAGCGTTGTTGAGGGACATAATCGCACTGCGGAAGTGATGCCATCTCCTCGATGATCTTTCTCAACGTCGATAACGATGGTGCGGAAGGAGAGGGTGAAGAAGCAGCTGGCTATGATTTACATGGTCTCCGATGACCCAATGCCGGTGCAAGAAGTAGACCGTGAGGGACGGCTCCGGTGATCACCAAACCGAGTCCGCCAGGTATATATATTAGTTAAGCCTGTCTTGACTAGCTCTCGTCTTTGTTTTGGTATATATATATATGTACACATATTAATTAACTCTCGTCTTTGTTCTTTTTCTAGCCCTCCGGATCGAGCACAACTTCGTAAAGAGATGAGGCCCGAAGAAAAAGTTGAGCTCGGATGAAAAGTTTGAGATCATACAAATCGCGTGACGGACCAACCGATTGAACCCCTACCGGACAAAGAAGGCATTTGTTGCTCGGTCTGGGGTTACGGTTAGGGACAAGATCCCGATCAGCATCCACCAATGGAATAAGCCTAAGAACGAAGACCACGAGGTGTCTTGTGTCAATGATATGCAGAAAAATGATCTTTGGACCGAGCTGAAGTCAAATTTTACCCTACCGCCAGAGGATGATCCGGAGAAGCCAGTAATAGAGCCATTAATCTAGTCTTTTGCTCTTAAGAAGATGGCAGAACTATTCAGGAATTGGAAGAAAGACCTCAATACGTATGTCGAAAATAATGAGACACCAGAATTCACGGGCAAATATGAGAAGATCAGATATGACTGGCCCGCATTTGTGGCCTACAAGACATCGGAAAAGAGTAAAAAGATGTAAGCGACAAACAAGAGAAATGCTGAGAAGAAGAAGCTTCATCATCGCACGGGGTCAGGTGGCTACCTCATAGCCCGGCCTAAGTGGGCCAAGGCTGAGAATGATTTGCTTGATAAAGGGATCGAACCCGAGACAATGAACTGGCCAGACCGTTGCCGGACTTGGTTCTTCGGGGCCGGTGGATCCTTGGGCCCTATAACGGGGAAGTGCATTTGGACGGACGAACAATTGGACATACCAGTCAAGAGGCTTAAGCATTATATCGAAGCAGCGCAGCAAGGGAAGTTCGTTCCAGACAGGGAGAAGGACAAGCTCACAATGGCCCTCGGGAATCTCGAGCACCTGGACGGACACGAGGCACGCCAGCTCCCTTTCGTGGAAGGCTGGATTTCGGACGCAGGGGTTACAAAACCCATGAGAGGAGGAAGAAATCGGAGCAGAGCCTAATGCAAGCGCTGCACGAAAGGGTAATGGGGCTAGAGGAACGAGAAGAGGAACGAGAAGCAGCCGATCACAACAAGCGACCTGCGAAGCTTCCCGAAGCTACCCGCCATCTCAGCGGAGAAGCAGCGTGGCTTCCACCGAGCTGCTTCAGCCAGAGCAGCATGCTTTGACGGCTCTCGCCAGCTATCCCGTGGATGCTATCACGGATGCTGAAAGTTGCCACCTTATGGCGCAATGGAGCAATTTAAAGGTCAAGGCGGCTGTTGGCTCTGTTTATCCCACTAAACCCGACTCAACTTTTCACCGCCGGCCGATTCCGGAAGGATATGCTAAGGTGATGGTCGATGAAATAACGGAGGGATTTGAGGAGCTCGGCTTGACCACCCTACCGGTGAAGGGGAGTATCGGCTGGGTTCTGCTCAAGACTCCATGCCTATGGCGGAAGGATCTCATCAACCTTCCGAACTGGACGCCTCCGCCTCCTCCTCCTCCTCCGGCGAGTCAGGGCACTCCGCCTCCTCCACCGCCTCCTCCTCCGGCGAGTGACGATCAGGGCACTCGGTCGGCTCCTTCTCCGGCGCGTGGCGGCACTCCGTCTCCTTCTCCGCCTGCACCGGCGCGTCCGGGCAGCCAGCCTCCTCCTTCTCCGCCTCGTCAGCAAGGGCGGAAGAGACCCGCCGCCGCTCTGGCTGCTCCGTGGCGTCGTAGTCCTTCTCCTCCGCCTCGTAAGCAAGGAAATAAGACATCCGCCTGGCTCGCTCTGCCGCGTCTTCAGCAAGACAGCCAAAGGCGGAGGAGATACAGATTCGTCCTTCTCTCAAGACTCCGGAGAAGTTACCGTCTGAGAGGAGCGAGGAGGAAAACGCGAAGATCGCGCAGACCGAAGTGGATGACTGGTTTCAAGGGTTGAAAGCAAAGAGACATCCACCTCCGGAGGAGAAGGTAGATCCGGTCAAAGCGGCGCACTTGCTGCCCCGACAAAACCACCCAAGTCTCCGCCGAAAGGCAACTATGAGCGCATTATTGGAAAGGCATTTGCCGAGGCGGAGAGATCGGGAAGTACTGTCGGTGATCAAAGGATGAAAGAACGACGAGCTGGGAAACAAATTGCCCAGCTCGGCGAACAAGCTGGCAATCGTGCCCCCGCTCAAGGTGCTGCTAGCGACATCGTCGATCCGAGGATGGTGCCCGGTTATGGCAATCCTGAAGATTACTTGCCCGACGATGTACAATTTGATTTCTTGGAGGTGCAGATACAAAGATACGAGTACGGGAAGCCTCTCGTCAAAGATGAAAGCTCTCTAACAACGATGATGCGAAGGTTGCATGATTGGTACATGAAAACCTGCAAAGAGTCCGAGGAGGAGTACTTTGTATGTGAGAGTTAAAAGGAGCATGACCTCCTTGGAATTGAACTGTTGCCTATTCCATTTGAGGAGTTCTATCAGTTTTCAATCAATTGGCCCTCGATAAAGCAACGGTCACCTGCTACCGTCAGTAAGTAGTACTACTTACATCATTAAGTATCTCTATATAACTCAGCCCTTTCATTGCATGTATTTATAAATATCCTCACTATATTATGCAGATTGAAGATCGCCGAATTGAAGAAAAGACAAGTGGGTGATATTGGGTTCATTAACACATATCTCATAGATGCAACTGAGGTCGAATTTCGTGCCAAAGATACCGAGGACAACTTGCTACAATCGTTGGTAATAAATGAACACAAAGATATAATACTCTTTCCTTACAACTTCAAGTGAGTGTTACTGTCTTGTGGCATATTCGGTTTCCTTATTAGTCCAGGTTATAGTAATGTAATATTGATGAGTTATGCATGTAAAGCAGCTACCACTATATTCTCCTAGAGATTAAGCTTGAGAAGGGAGTAGTAACTGTCTTTGACTCCAAGCGAAAAGATCCCAAGGAGTATGCGGACATGACTGAAATGCTCGAGAAGTAAGTTAAATCGATCATTATCCACCATATCAGCAACTTTGTTCATTTCTGATATCAAGTAATTGTTTTCTTTGTATGGCAGGGCTTGTGGAAAATTCACCAAAAAGCTCCGGACTACCGAAGAAGCTGCAATTTAGACACCAAAGTAAGTACTATATAGTAGCATATTCCACGTGCATCTCCTAGTGATTCAAGCACTAGTTTCATCAATACCATTTAGCATGTGCTTGCTAATTATCAGTTTGATTGACCTCTGTTTCTTGTAAAGTGGTTGTGGCAGGAACAAGGGAATGATTGCTGTGGATACTACGCTTATGCAGTCCATCCGCCACCACGACCTGTGAGAGGGCTACTCCGACAAACAATATGAAGTGCGTAAATAAAAATATTCACAATTTTATTTTATTACCATCATTTGTGTTGAGTTTCATTCATTCATTCATATATATATATATATATATATATATATATATATATATATATATATATATATATATATATATATATGTATGTATGTATTGACCCCTTTCTTAAAATTAGATGTCTCGGAAGCGGGATGAACTCCTAGCACCAGATCGCATGCGAGCAATTCAAGAGGAATTGGCGGCATTCTTTCTTGACCACGTGATCGCTGAAGACGGAGAATACTATGTGGACCACGCGTCCGTATTGTAAAAGATAACTATTGTATATATGTAGCCGGTAGTGTCGGATAGATATACGAGAACTTGTTGTTCGACCAATCTCTCGGAGAAGGAGAGGTGGTCGATATCACTTCTCTCTGTATGCATATATGTTCATGACGATCTTCTGTTTGCTTAATTACTAGCTAGCTAGCATGTCTAGTTAGTCCTCTCTATATGTATGTATAGTACGTAGCGTCGACCAAGCACGGACAAAAGAAAGGACACTTTTCTCTATTAATTAGCTAGCTATAGCACAATATATGAAACACCTAAATTAACCCCCAAAACCCCCAAACCCCCCCTTTAAAAAACAAAAACAAGAGCCAAAGAAATGCTGACGCGTGGATGCCTTTGATTGGTCCCGGTTGGTGCCACCAACTGGGACCAAAGGCCTCCACTGAGCTCAGCGGACAGGCCACGTGGAGGGCCATCTGTCCCGGTTCTGATAGAACCGGACTAAAGGGTGAGGGTATTAGTACCGACCCTTTAGTCCCGGGTTATGAACCGGGACTAAAGGCCCTTATGAACCGGGACTATAGGCCCTTTTTCTACTAGGATCAAGTCAAGACATACCAAGTACCCATCACAAACTCATCTCCCTCACATTACATTATTTGCCATTTGCCTCTCATTTTCCTCTCCCCCACTTCACCCTTGCCGTTTTATTCGCCCTCTCTTTTTTGTTTGCCTCTTTTTCGCTTGTCTCTTGTGTGCTTGTGTGTTGGATTGCTTGTCACGATGGCGCAAGATAATACTAAATTGTGTGACTTTTCCAATACCAATAATATGATTTCCTTAGCACTCTGATTGCTCCTCTTAATGATGTTGAAACTTGTGAAATCAATGCTACTTTGTTAAATCTCGTTCTGAAAGATCAATTCTTCGGCCTTCCTAGTGAAGATGCCGCTACTCATCTAAACAATTTTGTTGATTTGTGTGATATGCAAAAGAAGAAAGATACGGATAATGATATTGTTAAACTGAAGCCCTAAAAATAGTATTGATTCTTGGAATAAGTGCAAAGATGCTTTTATCTCTAAATATTTTCCTCCCGCTAAGATCATCTCTCTTAGAAACGATATTATGAATTTTAAATAACTTGATCATGAGCATGTTGCCCAGTTTTAAACTCCAACTCTATATATTCACATTCGGGGAGAAAAAAATCAGAGAGAAGGATTCATCAGGTTTTAGATACGGAGCCGCCGCCAAGCCTTGTTCTTCCTCGGGAGGGATGATCTTGAGCCCGTTCGGGGCTCCGAAGAGGGGAATCCGTCGCCATCGTCATCATCAACCATCCTCCATCACCAATTTCATGATGCTCACCACTGTGTGTGAGTAATCCCATCGTAGGCTTGCTGGATGGTGATGGGTTGGATGAGATTTACCATGTAATCGAGTTAGTTTTGTTAGGGTTTGATCCCTAGTATCCATTATGTTCTAAGATTGATGTTGCTATGACTTTGCCATGCTTAATGCTTGTCACTAGGCCCGAGTGCCATGATTTCGGATCTGAACCTATTATGTTTTCATGAATATATGAGTGTTCTTGATCCTATCTTGCAAGTTATAGTCACCCACTATATGTTATGATCCTGCAACCCCGAAGTGACAATAATCGGGACCACTCCCGGTGATGACCGTAGTTTGAGGAGTTCATGTATTCACTAAGTGCTAATGCTTTGGTCTGGTACTCTATTAAAAGGAGGCATTAATATCCCTTAGTTTCCAATAGGACCCCGCTGCCACAGGAGGGTAGGACAAAATATGCCATGCAAGTTCTTTTACTTAAGCATGTACGACTATATTCAGAATACATGCCTACATTATATTGATGAACTGGAGCTAGTTCCCTGTCACCCTATGTTATAACCGTTGCATGATCAATGCCATCTGACATATTATCCATCATTGATCCATTGCCTACGAGCTTGTTTCATATTTATCCTTGCTTAGTTACTTCTCCGTTGCCATTGTTTCGATTGCTATAAAACTGCTACTGTTACATTTGCCACTATTACCATTACTTCCATACTACTTTGTTACTAAATACTTTGCTACAGATATTAAGTCTTTCAGGTGTGGTTGAATTGACAACTCAACTGCTAATACTTGAGAATATTCTTTGGCTCCCCTTGTGTCGAATCAATAAATTTGGGTTGAATACTCTACCCTCGAAAACTATTGCGATCCCCTATACTTGTGGGTTATCACACACCTCAGCTCAATGGTCTTCTAGAGAGAATGAACAGGACACTCACGGAGAGAGTTACAACTATGCTCTCTCATGCTCATTTACCTAATTCCTTTTGGGCTGAAGCACTGATGAATGTTATGTATGTGGTTAACCTATCTCCCTCAGTTCCTCTTGCAGGTGATATTCCTCAGAAAGTTTGGTCAGGGAAGGAGGTATCATACAAGCACTTGAAGGTCTGTGGTTGCAGGGCATTCGTACATGTTCCAAGGGACGAGAGACCAAGCATGATAGCAAGACAAAGCAGTGCATCTACCTCAGCCAACCAAGTGAAGAGTTTGGTTATAGGTTGTGGGATCCGGCCAATAGGAAGATTGTGAGAAGCCGAGATGTGGTGTTTATTGAAGATGAAACAATAAAAGATATTGGGAAACCAGAGAAGCCAATGACCAACACCCCTCAGGTTGACATGGATCCAATCGTCCTCCTCTTGTGCATGACAATCATGGAGGAGATGATGACACTGAAGACAATGGAGACTCAACTGATCAAGGCAGTACAAGTCAAATTGACGAGCAGCCATCAAGTGATGATGATGAAGAAGTTGGTAATGATGATGCCAACGAAAATCCACCTGACTCACCACCAGTGCAGCAGCAAACAAGAAGTGAAAGAGGTCATATTCCTTCTTCTAAATATCCACCACATCAATATGTGTTGATAACAGATGCAGGTGAGCCCTCATGCTATGAGGAGGCATGCCTGATGAGAACAAAGTAGAATGCTCAGAAGCTATGCATGATGAGATGAATTCCCTGTATGAGAATGATACTTTTGAGTTGGTGAATCTGCCAAAAGGAAAGAAAGCACTCAACAACAAGTGGGTGTACAGAGTGAAGACTGAAGAAAACACCTCCCATCCAAGGTACAAGGCCATAATGGTTGTGAAAGGATTCAGTCAGAAAAAGGGCATTGATTATGATGAGATATTCTCTCTGATGGTCAAGATGTCTTCGATCCAAGTTGTGCTTGGCATGGCTGCCACCATGGACTTGGAAATTGAACAACTTGATGTGAAGACTGCATTCTTACATGGTGACCTAGAGGAGGAGATATGCATGGGGCAGCCAGAGGGATCCATGGTTGCAAGCAAGGAGCACTTACTTTGCATATTAAAGAAGAGCTTGTATGGCTTGAAGAAAGCTCCTCAGTAGTGGTACAAGAAGTTTGAGTCTTTTATGACTGGGCTTCGTTACCATAAAGCACAACCTGATCACTGTGTCTTTATGAAGAGGTACGTCGAAGGTGACTTCATTATGCTCTTGGTGTATGTTGATGATATGTTGATTGTTGGAAATGGCACAATGAGGATTGCCCTCCTCAATACGGCATTGAGTAAATCAGTTGCCATGAAATATTTAGGACCAACTAAGCAAATACTTGGCATGAAGATCTCCCATGATAGATCAAAGAAGCTGCTTTGGCTCTCACAGTAAAGATACATTGAGAAGGTACTCGAAAGGTTCAATATGAAAGATGCAACATCTGTTATCTCTCCGCTTGCAGGCCATCACAAACTGAATTCAAACAATGTCCTACAAGCAAGAAGGAGAAAAAAGAAATGAGGAAAGTACCTTACCAATCTTCTGTGGGTAGTTTGATGTATGCCATTGTATGAACTAGGCCTGACATTGCCTATGCAGTTGGAATTGTTAGCCGGTTCATAACAAATCCAGGTAAAGCTCACTGGGAAGCAGTGAAGTGGATTCTCAGGTATCTCAAGGGAACTTCTACATCTTGTTTATGCTTTGGAAGTGGTGATCCTGTATTGCAGGGCTATACAGATGCAAATTATGTAGGTGACAAGGATCGTAGGAAGTCCACATCTGGATACCTCATGACATATGCAGGGGGAGCAGTGTCATGGCAGTCAAGATTGCATAAATGTGTTTCTACATCAACTACAGAAGCTGAGTACATTGCAGCAGTTGATGATGGCAAGGAAGTTTTGTGGATGACGAACTTCTTGCAACAGCTTGGCATGAAGAAAGAGAAGTATGTTCTGTTTTATGACAGTCAGAGTACTACTCATCTTGCCAAGAATTCAGGCTATCACTCTCGAAACTTGTCAGGTACCATTGGATTCCAGATGTTGTGAGTTCCAAGTTGTTGAAATTTGAGAAGATCCATACCGACGACAATGGTTCGAATATGTCGACCAAGATATTGCCAAATGAGAAGCTACAAGCATGTTGGAAGGTAGCAGGCATGGCGGTGCCCCCCTCATGAGTCGGAGGGGGGATTTGTTGGGATATCCTCATGTGGGCTGTGAGGAGATGACCATTTGAGGCCTTTTAGGCAGCCCAAAGAGGTGCAAAAGCCCACTACCCATGAGGGTTATGATGTAGGGTCATTTTGAAATTTGCACATGAGAGGATGGGGATGCTTTACCCTCCATCCAGCAGCCACCACCAGCTGTGACAAAAATCAGTTCATCCTCCAAAAGAGAGTAAGAGAGAAAACCATGAGAGCAAGGGAAAAAGAGGAAGATTGAAGGAAGAAGCAAAGGGAGCTCCTCCCCAAGGTTGTGATGGTCCAGATCCACTATCTTGTCTCCTTCAAGCTTCGGTTCCACCATCTTTGGTGATATTGTTCCAATCCCTAGTTCTTGAGCCCCAAATCTTGTTGTGTTCATCCAAGATTCAGAAATCTTGATGTATGAGATCCTCTAGTGCTGTCTAGAGAAGAACTTGTTGTATCCCACATTTGATATTAGTGAAAGAGGATTTGGGTGGCTTCGGCCCATGTTTTTTTCCCTCAAGTTTAGGGGGTTTTCACATAAAATCCGGTGTCTCTTTGTTGATGCTTGGTGCTGTCCAGAAAAGTTACTCCTACCACAAGACACTCGGCTGAGGAGTGTCTTTTCTGCTGAGAAACATTTTTGGCCTCCATATATGTTGTTGCATATGTTTCCTTACATGCTAAGCAATGATCCTTTGATTTAGTACATGATGTGGTGCTGAGTTTACTTGTTTCCACTGCAGCTTTCAGCTAACCACAAGTGCATCTGTGTGCTAATTTCCCAACACATCTGATGCACGGAATGACGCATCAAGGGCAAGGCCTATTGCCTAGTTGTCACCGCATTGATCGTCACCTACCGCGTACAGCTGATCCACAGTTAAGTACCCGATGTGTTTGGGAGCACATACGGGGTGCACTAGCAAAATACCTTTAGGTGTAATAGGATGCATGACTTGCTTGTGATTTGTAAGTGAAACTAGCTACTCCATCCATAGGAGATGGTATATGTCCTTTTTCTTAGATGGAAAGTGATTTTATTGCGCAGAACAAACAGAGTTATGATTACAATCATTTGCGCTTGATGGTTGTGTGCATCGCTCAATGCAGAGGCTGGGGTTTCAACCTCCTTTTCAAAAAAAACAATCATTTGTGATTACATGAGTGATTTTATCCCGGAACTGAGAGTTCCAACAGCTTTTAGCGCTCGTGCATGTGATGTACAAAGGCTGCAGTCTCTATGCTCCACGGCTTTCACTGCTTTTCTCAGACAGCCACAACATAGCGAAAGGCCTGTCAATTTAGAAATATATGGGATCCGCAAGTAGGTTTTCTCGGTGCTTCATGGCTTTCGCCCTCTTTTCTCTCCTATACCAAGTTACCCGCTAGTTGGTAGTTAGCCCAAACAAGGCAAGAGAAGAGCAACAGGCTGTCTAGCAAGTAGCAACACACAGGCATATGTAAAATGCAAATTAAGGTACGGCTACAAAGAGAACTTCGAAATGGGCGACAACGGGAAGGAGAGACTTGGGATGGTGCAAAAACATGGCGGTGTGTGCATTTCATTGCTTGGGTTAAAAAGCTTTCTCAGCTGGCTGAGTGGAGTGAACATGCAGAGCCAACCCTGGACATGTGCATCAGGTGCAACCGCGCAGACCCTGTTTTGCTTCAAAATAGGAGCTTGTAGCCCAAGACAAACCCAGGTCGTCAATGTAGTGTGTAGCTCAGCAAGTGCACACAAATCTCTTGTGGCCCAGTAGAACAACAAACTCGAACATGTCCCGTTCCATATAGAAGACAACCCATCAGAAACTCAGCCCTCATCCTTTTGACTCGACAATATGTCGTGCAACTACCAAAGACAGACGGGCGAAACAAAGCAACTGATGACGCAAGGAGACACCGTGCGAGGGGAGGCTTCTCAGAACATCCAGTTAGAAGATGACAATATCCATGTAACCGCACGCAAAGGCAGGAACAAAAGTGAGTGTCGTGCCAGTCGTGACAACACCCGCCAATTAAAATACCGTAGAATGAAACCATGCAACATAGGAGATCAAAAGAACATGTAAAGGAACACACGCATGAAAAAGACACATCACGAAAGCGCCGCAATGGCACACATAGAAACCACACAACTAAAAAAGGGACAAAACAAATAGCAAGGGAGATAGTGGGAAGGATTACGGCTAATATGGCTTGTTTTTTGTTAATACAGAAGACCGTGAGGATGGATGCCATTTTTCTTTTCTGAGACGTTGTGGGTGCATACTCTCTATTGTTTCAACTTTTCGCATTGTGTAACCCTTTATCTTCATGCAAAAATATCTTATTTTTTCATGAAAATATCTTCTTAAAATGTTATTTTGAGAAAGTGACATTTATGATCAGTTATCTTATTCTATATACATGAACCATTGTGTTTTAGATAATGGCGCGGTGTATGTCATCAATTTTGCTTACATCTCAGTTTATACCATTCATGCATCTTGCTCTAAGGAAGTAACATCGAAAGGATGGTAGAAGGGGACACTAATCAGCCAGGCATAGCAGTAGATTCGCTGAAATGTTGCTCCAGTTCCAAACGAGATTTAGGTGATAAGGTTGAATATATTTTAGAGAAAAGGAAGAGTTGAATATGCTTCTTTGTGGAGATGTCGAGCATGTAAAAAAGTACCTTCAAACTTTGGGTACAATATATAGGTTTGCAACAGTTAAATGCATTTGTCTATATCTTTGCACCGAAAATATATCCTGAAATTATTCGAATGAAAATAAATGTTCTCAAAGGACCACAACATACAGTGAATGCAAGTGCATTTATACATATATAGCAAGCTACCCACTAGTTAGCACAAACAAACAAAGAGAAGGGCAGCAGGACTTGGTATCAAGAAAGAGAGACTTGGAATGTTGAAAACATATGTCATTCTCTACATTTCGTTGCTTCGATGCAAAAGTTTTTCAATTGGTTGAGAAGAGCGTACATGTCCACTCAAGTCGAAGGAACGATTGTGGTCTTTGTAGTGTTTGCCCCTTCAAGGTGTTGTGTAGGAGCATTTTAGTTGTGTGTTAATGCATGTTTTGTACTTGCTGGTGTGCGGAAGCTTATAGAGAAAACTGACTATCACTCGGCCAATTACAAATATTGACCTTGGTCTTTCTTTTAACTTTTGATATATTCAGCATTCATATAGGGCATCTTTTTCATGAAACTATAGTTAAACCCATCCGAGAATGTGAAGGCCGGAAGACTTTTCAATTTCGAGCCATGGACAGTGCTTAATTTATTTCGGGCCAACAACATGCCTTTTTTGGTAGTTTCTATGAGGCCTGATAAATTGGATTGAGCTAGCTCCATGGGCCTTGCATGCATCGTTCTGATGCGGAGGCCGGGGGTTATCCTCCTTTTTCAAAAAAAATCTACTCCATGAATCTTGCTTAGTCTTCCTATCATATGAAAGCTTGGTTATAGAATATATTTTATAATTGTAGGTATTTCAGAGGTCAGAAAGATTTTGAGATGGATTCATTAATTGTTGAATATAGTAGTAAATAGATATCGCAGTTCAATCTCTAGATCGCTGAGAAAAGACGAAGATGTGGCGCTCACGTAAAGCCACTTATTATTCACATGATGGTTGTGTGCATTATATGGCGCATATAGGCCAAGGTTTTAACCTCATTCAGGGAAAAATACTTGTCATGCATCTGCCAGCGAAGCACAACCATAACCACCACGACATAATTTGTGCGAGGAAAAGGAATTCTGATTCTCTAAATGGCCATGTTTTCATCTGACTAAAAAATGATCTTGCGAAGGTCATCACCGGCCGTCCAAAACTAAATTATTTACATACCAAAGCACTCCTGATAGTTGCAAACAAGCACATGTTGGTCATTTGGATTAATCAGTTGGCTAGGATAATAGAAAGTACACTGAATTTTGGAGTCACAAACACATCTAGGAGACTACAACCATAATCAATCTCTCAGAAACAATCTAGAGGCCATAGTGAAATTTCGGAAGATTGGAGTCACATGGCTCAACCTTGAGGATAGGCATGCCAGTAAAATGTCTCTAATATTGAATATGAACCTATGAAAAATAACTATTTTTTTTAATAAATCACTTAGTCAATTTGATCCTTACTAGAAGATGTACAACAATCTCTCCGTCGCTCTCTCTCTCTCTCTCTCTCTCTCTCTCTCTCTCTCTCTCTCTCTTCCCATTCATTTCATCCAATCACACAGCATTAATCATGAGTATGCTAAACTGTGAAAATATCCCATAACGTCGATATGATATGAATGTTCTCAGCAACCACACCCTCCGGGACTACCATTTTATATATCACCGTCAACCGAGTTCATTCTCTTTGTGCTTTTAGAATTATTCAACACCTTTTTCTCCTACATCAGTTGTCAGCACAAACAATGCAACACAAATAAAATGACTACCAATGGAGTGTGTTATGTCCATGTTTTGGAGACACCGAGGGGTAGCATCTTTCTGTCATACACCTATATTGTTAGGAACAAGAATAAATACGAAGAAAGATGGTAGTTTGAGAATAGGAAACGTCGGGAAGAGAATGCTTAGTATAATTGGAAGAGACCATACATTTTGATGTCTTCATCCAGGCCCATCAGTGAGCTTTTGCGTATGTCTTATCGGAGCCGGCACACGCCCTCCTGATCACGCGAGCCCAAACTTAATCGGGGAGAAAAAGCACACAGCCTGATGCCTTGTTCATATCTCCGTTCCTATTCACGTTCTGATCTGGGAGTGTTGGAATTGCTGATCAGTAAAGTAGATGTGGACAGTGACTGTCCAAGGGTGATATATGCCTTGCATGACAAATCTCGATTGGCTTATGTTCTGGTGGTCGAAGAGATCGATGCGTTGAGTCAGGACTTGGGAGATATCAGGTTCTACCATGAGAAGTCAACAAGGAAGCTCATATCTTAGACCGGAGCTCTCTTCATGTATCTTTTGGCTGCCATGTTTCTCTTATAACACCACCTGAAGGTGTTAACAAGCCCTCTATTTTGAAGTTTTGATGAATAACAGGGAGGGTCAACTATCAATAGCAACAAAAAAGATCTATGAGTTGCCCCCCCCCCCCCCTCCCCATAGGCATATGTGTTATTGTGCCAGTGCGATCGGATGTGCGTATTCATCATGCAGCGTGCCTGCCTCGCTGTGTCGTTCGCCTGAGCAACCGAGTGTTTTGAGTCCTCGAGCCCTCACATTTCACGCATGCCATCGACAAACTACAAGGTGGAAGTGCCAGCAAGTCCATACTGGATCGATCATACAATTATTGATCTGTTTTTTTATGTACAACACACAATTCAGTATTGAGACTAGATCTACCAAATCTTTTCCAAACTGTATTTTTAACTGTTGGGCGCTACAAATTTCGTCCAAGAGAACAAGGCCCCACTCACTATCTGTTAATCTCTTCCCCACACTCTCTCCAATTATCTCTTGGAAACAGTACCGGCCTTGGATTATTTCTTTGGCAATATACATCTAAAAAAAGTCGTTCAAAATTTGAGATAGGATGAATGGATGGTCCATACTGATTTCAGGGTACTGTAAAAATGCCCTGAACTTTGGCGTTTAGAAAAAAAAAGACCTGTTTCGAGATGTCTATCGTACAAATGAACCACTTGAGATACGTCACATGTGTCATGTGTGGCCTATCATAGGACAGGGTTTTTGGCAATAGTGTGCAAGATCAGAGTCACATGGTTGGATCTCGCCGATGGAAAGCCCTCATGTAACATGCGCTGCTGATGGATAGATCACTTGCCGCATGTATGGCATTAAAGTTATATTATGTTATCGTGGCATACTATAATATTAGCATACTGGCCATCTCAACCTCTGCCCCTTTCCCTCTCGTTATCCAATTACATGTGCTCGAGCCAGTCATTATCTCATGAGAATAGGAGATAAAAACCTATGAGGATCTTACCGTGTAAAAAAACGAAAGAAATTGTTTGTTACCTTGAGAATAGGAGACACTGGGAAGGGATCATTTACTGAAACTGAAAGACCAAGATTGCAGTGTGTCATGCCTTGGAGCAACACCATTCTGCTTTGCATTCATCATGGGAGGGGCGCCGCATTATGATCTAACGCAGTTGCGGACCTAAGCAAAAAAATTGGACAGGGCAGCCCAAACAATAAACTCAGCTGTCTGCACGGTGCAACTAGCAGCCTAGCAACTAGACTTCCACCACTTCACGCCACCTCCCTGCTGTGCATTGCACTCCGGCTGACAGCCCCGCAAACCCTCTATGTGGTTGTACGACTATGCCCTAGCGTGTTGCAACGCCAGTGTGTCGGTCATGTACTCTGTTGTAAAGAGAATCGAGAGTGAGGCAACTAGGTGAAGCTATGCTGGAGTGAGGGAGCGGCAGGCTGGGTCAATATTAGAAAGGACACTTGGGTCTAGCTTAGGGGGGCTAATGGAAGTTTCACTTCTAAATCTGGCTATAAAGCGCAATTCCTCGCTACCCTGAAATGGTATGTGGCCAAGGTCATCTTGAACAATTGTTTGGTTAGTCGCCAATGAAAGAATTTGGACGGATTACAGACTCGCCAAACAGGGATTGCTGAGCAACCTAAGATGTAGCCATTGTTCCTACGGACAAGAAAATCTCAACAGCACTACCTTGCCTGCGTGGTTGCCAACATAATCTGGAGTCTTATCTGGCTATGGGCCAAACTTCATCAGGTTCCTCCTACCATGGATTCCAAGCTTTGCGAATGGTGGTCGTCGGTAAGGGTGAAGCTGCAAGGGGTCATCGGAAGGGCCCTTGATTCGCTTTGTCATTCTGGTGAAATATGGTCGATTTGAAGAGAAAGAAACAAAAGGTTATCTGATACGGTGGTTTAAGGGCGTTGGTCGTAATGTAGTTGGGGCTATTAGTCGTTAGCATTTTATGTTCGTTGTTTGTTTCTTTTTTCTGCGTTCTCCAGCGGTTTTTGTTCTTACGCTGCTTTCCCTAATTTTTTAACACTCTTTCCCATGTCTGTTTTTGGCCAAATCAACTTTTTCCCATGTCTGTTTAGTGACATGCAGTCATTCGGCATGGTCCGCAAAAAAGACCCAACCAACCAAGCAACAAGACACTACACTAAACTTCATCCAGTCACGTGCATGGGAGCTGGTTAAGACCGTTCAAATAAAATATCTCATGAGATTAATATGTCAAATAAATGTTATCGGTTACCACACCCTGCACGAGTAACTATTTATACGCCATAATCGGTCGACTACATTCCCTCCATGCTTCGAAGTCACTGAAGTTCATCACTTCTCATAAACACACTGTTAGCAAAAATAATGCATGGAAAGAAAGCAAAAAAAAATGAGAAGTAGGTCCGTTTGGGAATAGGAGATGTCGGGAAGAAAAATTTTGTTATGAAGAGAAGATGAGTTGTTGAACACTATGTTGCTCCAGAGCAACACTACGTCACCTCCAACCACTAGATTTCAAGGGGTGGCGGATTGGGGGGGAATTTGTTGCCCGAGAGTGCGAAGCCATCAGTTGATACTAAGTCAAGAAAGCCCACGTAACGGAGGAAGCACAAGAGCCAGCTGGAAAGGGACAATTACTATGTGCTTGTCTGGCAGGCGACAGGTCACTAAGAGCATTTTATAACCAATCTCTTATAATTTAGAGGAGTATATGGCATCCTATCCTTTAAAGGATAAATATGTGAATTGATCAATTAAGCCCCTTCAACCTAGATCCAACGCACCATGTGGTCTAGGAGCAGGATCAGGGTAGGACCGTATAGCACTGGATTTTTTCCCCTACCCCCCCCCCCCCCCCACCCCCACACACCCACACACACCCCTGCGCGCTCTAAGGAAAGAATTATGCATGTAAATATTGAGTTCCGTCAAAAATAAATCAGATGCTTACCAATAGTTAAGCTTGCAAAGATAATCCAACTGAAGGTATATATGTGTGATAACTGAAGGGAATTTTTTTTGTAGAGAAAACTGAATCAAAGACTTGAATAGCTAACAACCAACTTCTGTTTATTTGTCGCATCCGTAGACCATGCTTAGAAGGTCATATGTCACACTCGCATAGGTAGAACCACACATCTTGCTATTTAGATGAGGACATCGCTTACCATGCTATCATGTTGCCGCATAGATTAGATCATGCATAAGACAAATAAATCACATCAATTGAACAAGTAGTCTTCCGTCCCACGGTGACTTGCTCTGTACCAAGGACATATCCTCTATATTATTAGATACATACCGAAGTTCATCTCCACCCCAAACACTCGTAAGACAAACACCGCATAAGAATAAGTTTTTCTTTAAAGCTCTAGGTGTGGCGAAAAGCTCACCTGAATAACTATTCATTGATTGGTGGTGGTGGTACATAAATAGTTAGTCGTGAAGGGCGTGGTTGCTGAAGCATTTCTCTGATCAATTTCACAAGATATTTTTGTATCATTCACTCTTGACCGCTTTGAGTTCATTTGGAACAATGGAGACTGTGTGTGTGTGTGTGTGAGAGAGAGAGAGAGTAGCTGGCAGTTTCTTGCAAGAGAGAGAGAGTAGCTGGCAGTTTTGGGCAAGAGAGGGGCAGAGTAGCTCACAGTTTTTGGCAAGTGAGAGAGAGAGAGAGAGAGAGATAGTGAGCGAGAGGGAGGGAGAGAGACAGTAGTTGGCGATTTCTGGCAGCCATGCTATTCTTTTTTGAACATCAAAGAGGATCCGATGATTTTAAGTAGTTTTTTTGAAACATCGTCCCCAATCCTCTAACCCGTACCAGGTATTGCTCAACAGAGATATTCAACATTGTCGTATCATGAACATCTCAGGCTTCGGCCACAAAACAAAACACCGAAATCATCGTCCCATAACGTCAATTTTATTGCAGTAGGGGAAACCACCGTTCTTTGGTATAACTGTATGCCTTCTCTATAAACTTGGACAAACATTATAGAACTTGACTGTTAAAAAGAATTTATACACTCCATATTCATTTAAAATTCTTTAAAGTTATTTTTTTCTTTGCATAACATCTTTTTTGCAGTGAGATATTAGTATGAATGAATTTTAACATTATCATTATTTGTACCTGCAAAGAAATCTATCTATTATATACTGTATAAAAAGTGCTTGATGGGTTAATCAGAAAAAGATAAATAAGCTAGAAATTACCACAATAATTAGAAACATCTGGTCGTTGATTTGGTGGACCTATAACTTAAAATACGGAATTCTCGAATTTGATCTAAGAGTGCTCCATCTCAAAAAAGAAGAATTATACTATGAATCTCTCCACACGAAAAATGTTATCCCTACTATATTTTGTGAGTGGTCATCCATCGTCTTTTAGACGCTATGCACAAATCATTTTCCAATTTTAGGGTCCCATCTTAAATTTCGCACCGGGGCCTCAAATTTCTAGAGACAGTCCCTGCTACTTATGTTACTCCCACTATGAGTAGTCCACGAGTTTGCATGGGCCATCATTAACCAGTCCCCACCTCCATGTCCTTATCCGCTATGTTACCACAAGGTAGCTGCTTCGTTGCAGTTTCCATAGAGTTCATCAGCACCATGTAGTGGTGTGTGGGGATGTCACTGCATGCCTCCCAGAAGATTGAGAAAAGAGGCGATCTGGCATGGGAGGACATGATGCCCAAGTTAGCCTTCTTGCTTGGTTGGTTAGAGCGTGTCTCTGCAGAACTCGTGCACAGATGGTGGTCGGAGGAATCATGGTGCCACGCCCAAGCATCTCAACATGCAGTACCCCCCTCGTGACTTGCCAGTTGCTGCCTAGTGTTGATTCCCTTCCCGAGGTCTCCCATTCTGACCCCCCCCCCCCCCCCTATATTTTGTCTCTAGCACTATTTTTGCTAATAGCTAGAGTATGAGAGGAAGGTGATGCACATCGATGACTCCCAAGCATGAAGAAAATACACTAGATCTTTGCCCGCCTACCCCGGCCCATGCAGGCAAGGCGTATATACATCATCGAGAGAGGATTTTTGTGCACCGTGGTGCACTAGTACAAAATGGCTTATTAACTAAATGCCCATGGAAACCACAAGTGCTAACTGCCACAACCTGTCGCTAATGAGCAGTCACTAGCGGTATGTCAAGTGAGGCATCACCGGAAGTGTTTGCTATCATACTATGCACATCATCTCAGGCGGGCTATTTATCAGCCCACAAGCATTGAGTAAAACATTTGGGCGGACCCTTGGCTGCACGTCCTTATCCACCACCTAGCAACATTGGAGCACTCAAGCGCTTTAATGTCTTGCGCCGTTGCACTCAAGGTAGCATTGGTGACCTTCACAGTTTTCACCTAGAAACAATTATAAATTTCAGAACAAGTACCAAGGGAAATAAAAAGGATGCAAAAGTAAATCCAAACAGCTCATGACCTAACCTCTTGTCCACAATGAACAGGGGCTGGTCGGCGGTGGCACCCTTGGAGGTGAGCTCCGCTGACATGCCCGCCGTGGAGTATTTGTATTTGGAACACTAGCTCCTCTTTGGTGCCAGTCACCATTCACCAGCTTAACCACATCAATCACGGATATCCATGGTGGATTGTGCAGAAAATGTCATAGAAGTGACGGGCAGGCCTAGGCCACTTTGCTTCTATGACATAGTGGGCCGCATTTCTATGATGGGTATTCATATTCCATCAACAAACAATTTCGTCGTAGAATTGCACACATGGATGATGACATTCTTGCATCCTCAAATCATTTCATCATAGATAATTATATATGTGTTGTTCCATTCATTGTGAGCTTGATTTCTCACAAGGAATTTCACAAAATAAACACTGCATGGATGTAAATTTGATCTTCGAAACAACATTAATATGACACTCAAAAAGACATTGAAGAGTTGTAGTACTCAGATTTGGCAGAGACAGGGGGAGGGAGGGAGGGAGGGAGGGAGGGAAGAGGGGAGAGTTCCTCTGTAATATTAACATTGGTGTTGTTGGTCACTAGTCTACTAAAGAAATTTCCATGGATGTTTAGGGGGCAGATTAGCTTGGTCCGGGTGTAGATGCTCTAATATTAACAAAGCCACATGGTGCATGAAAAGTGTATCGCGCGGCATGTGTGGAAGGTGTGTTACGCGTGTGCGTGCCGCGGCTTGCAAGGCGTGCTTCGTGACACTTTTTGTGTGAA
Organism: Aegilops bicornis; assembly: GCA_021605145.1. NCBI lineage: Eukaryota > Viridiplantae > Streptophyta > Magnoliopsida > Poales > Poaceae > Aegilops > Aegilops bicornis. The sequence goes on from CM038675.1 coordinate 15,452,408, forward strand.
GGTGTGTTGGGTCGAGAAGTAGAAGTGCATGTATGTTATTGTGGGACATACAGTTTTTTTACGGGTTGTGTTATTTTTTTTTGGCGAAACTTATCAATATGAGATCTAGTTTCGAAAATATGAACAAGAGAAATGTAATAATGAAAGCGATTTATAATTTGGACTCTCGGTTCAAGATATGTTTTGATTTAAAATTTGGACCTTGGAAGCAAAACATGTAAATGCGACCTCCCATCTAGGTCCATCCGCCAAAAATGGCGACAATTGACACACATGTTCCCATGTTGCTCATGTCAGGTCTAGGATTATTGAGGAGGTGGTGGGGTGGTGAAATTAGGGTTAGCGCCCATGTCGCCCCCCTTGAAAATGATATTGTTTCTTTTGTCCCCTTATCTACACATAAGGTGCTTAATCGATTATCAGTATAGGATGGTGCGTGCCAGAGAGTGTGGTTGAGGACATGCTAACGAAGGCGATGTGCACTCCCAGTAGGTCGGAGCGTGTTGCTATGGTCCTCGGGCACATATGGTGGTCAAAGGCGACATGGTATCTTCTGGGGATTCAAACTATGAATGTCACAGGTTGGATGGTGTCAATGTGGGGGAAGGGTTGGATCAGATGTTGTGGACGTGGCTAGCATGCAGTGTACGAGGTTAGCCGCCTCACTCAATCGTGGCTGCCAAGAGGGCAAAGTTTAGTCAGGCATCAAAATTAAGAAGGATAAAAGGAGATCTGAAGAATAACATAAGATATGAGAACCACCTTCTTAGATTCTGAAATACTCCCTTCATCCCAAAATAAGTGTCGCTGATTTAGTACAACTGGAGTATTTGCGAAAATATTCTATGGGGCAAAACTTTTCTATAAAGAAATCATATTTCCTAATAACTAGATGTGCGGCAGCTCTCCTAGGCAGCTGGCTTGAGCATCCTTTGAAGTTGGTGAGCGAGACCCCATGTGAAATAAGTGCCTTGTTTATATTTCATACCAAGAATTTCATTCCTGTCATCTCCTAATCTCAAGGCATTACCTATTGGATTGCATTATTTTTGCTAATAGTTGGCGATGAAGGTGTTGCAACTCAATGACTCTCAAAAACTTGAGACATCACACTCGATCCATGGTGTTATATGGTGCTCATACAACTTGTGATGCATTCATTTGCTAGTGATGTATAATGGTTGGTTGGTGTGGTTGCTCCAAACATTCGCCTTATATAAATTTCACCCACACGTACGTACACATACCCGACTACTCCAATCATGAGTGCCTTTACGCTCACCAGTCGTCTTTGTACAAACACAAGTTCTTTGTTTCAAAGAAAGAAAGGAGATAGCCACCACTGCCAGGGCGACTCGCTTTCTGGCGGCTCCATCCAATGACGACCTCTTGGTCACCGGTGCTGAGGGGTTTGCCAGATCTCACGCGTGCATATGTGTGTAGCTATAGGTTTAGGGCCCTATTAGTTTTAGGGTTTTGTTCGTTCGACATCTTGGCTTTGGCAACGGCGACGACGACACAAAGAAAGAAGTTCCATATCTTTCTTCGACGAGGCATCTTGCCGTCGATGATGGATTTAGGAACTAGTATGTTCAAACAGAGATGTCGTGGCGACAATGACATCCTTGTGGTGGACTTGCGTCCTCAGGCTCCGCCATTGCGACGATGTTTGTTGCAGTGCAGGCGCGGAGCTTAAGAGGTAGTCTAGGAGCGGACACAAATTGTGGTATGCGTTGATGACATCTGGAAGGTGGTGGATGGTGTGTTGGGTTCGTTGTTTGCAGTTGGCAGGTATGATTTCTTCCTTCGACGTTTTAGTCGAGCGAAGGTTCCGGTTTTGGAGTTTCATGGTGTGACTGGGGTGCTGCCCCATCTAGATTCTTTCAACATCAGTGACTTCACCTTTGGTACGCCACTTTGGAGGTCCGAGAAGCTGCATATCAACGATGGAGCTGTGATTCATCATATTTTCCTTTGGTGGCCGCTACAGTGGTGCTAGAGGCATGTGATGGATCGTCCGTCTTGATTGTATTTTTGGCCGGTGGTCCTTTATGCAAAGACTAGAGTTTTGTTGTTGTTTTATTTAGTTTTGTCATGTCAGTGTATAGGAGACTTGTAACATGAATTTTATTATATGAACGAGACACACATTACCACGTAAAATAAGGAGATAACATTAGAAAGAAGTCATCAACCTGTACAATTCCATATAGGTAAAAGGCCACACATATATGTCTGGGCCCTATATGGAAAAGAAAATGAGAAACACATTATAAAGAAGGATTCATAGATAGTTTTATCATCACATCAGTTCGACATGGTCAGGAGACACCAGAGGAAGCTGGCTCATGGCCTGGCAACGTTAGCCAGACCTCAGGGTGGTCAATTCATGATGCAGAAACCCCTTAGGTGCTACGTAATATCTTTTAGTGCCGACTATAATCAGGAGACTGTATATTGTATTGGCCTTTTTTTTCCCTAAAAAAGGGAAGAATCAAAGCACCTCCAAAAGAACTTCTTTTGTTTTCCCTTCATTTCACATGTGTAGTAAGTTTTTTTATTATAAAAAACAGAAGGTATAGTGCGTAGATACAACACATTCTAGAGACCAAAGACACGGAGCGAATGTGTTCTGTTGTCAGGCCTGATTTCTGGTTATTCAACTGATGTCCCATCGAACCATCATACACTTCAACACCACATCATCACTTCATACTAAGTGAATTGTTGGAATCATGCTATGTTTTTTTCCTGACGTCTCCTATTCTCAAGCTAATGCCTTTTTATCTTGTATTATTTTTTGCTAATTGTGGGTGCACCAGGGGCATCAAAATTTTGTAGCTCCGAAGCATGGGGAGAACACAACACAAACAGTGGCATATAAATTGCAAATGGTGAAGGGTATGGTTGTTGAGAATATTTAACACATATTAGTTTCGTGAGAATTTATAGTAGGAGAGGGGCCTGATGCATGTGATTAGATGAAATGAGACAAAGGAGAAAATAGGGGTGACACTCACCTGCACCACAACCATCGCTACCGTCGCCATCGCACATCCAGCAGAGGGAGATTTGGTGATGGGTAAAGGATAATTCTCGCTAGGGAGGAAGATTTGTATAGCAATAGTTTGATACCTCTCTATCATTTTTTAATGTTTTGCCTGAAGTAAAATAATTATGGATGCTCACGAAGGTTAAAATATTTTCTTCCTTACAAAACAAACAAAAGCACCCTAACGCCGTTAAATTAGCATTGTAGGGTGGCGTTTGAAAAAGAAAACTATCACAAAATAAATATCAAACCAAGAACGAGTTTATGTTCACAAATAGATCTCATAGTGCTCCTTCCTTTGGGAAGAAAGTGAGTTAGATTCGCTACCTATGAGACGAGGATGTCGACAATCTCTGGAGTTTTGAACTGCGACACTCAGTCGAAGTGCACTTTAAATATGTTAAATTTTCAAAGGAGCCAATGGAGCTTCGGTTCATCAGAAGGTGGTCGCAGTACTAATGTTGCACCAAGATTTTACGCCTGACCTTCTGTCCTACCCTAGCTTCCATGATACGGTCTGGCTCTAGAAATGGATAGAGGTACTGCAATAGCATCAGAGAAGACTGCCTCGGTTGATGCCCACTCGCACATGTTGCACTATGAATCCTTAGGCTGATCATAGTGGTGAGTAACTTAGACTAGTAACATGCACATGGGATGCAATACTAGTATGTGTTACTACTTACATAATGGGTAATGTCATATGTGTGAAAACATAGAGATCTTCATTTATTACTTTGTAAAGTGATTTTTCATTTAGAAGCGCTATGTGATAGTAACATGTTTGGCTCTTATGTTGGCTATAAATGACATTGCTACTAGAAGGAGCCAATAACTGGCTCTACTATTAGCCATGCTCTTACGTTACACCGTTTAACATTCTCCTCTTTAATTACTTGCCATTTCATCTTTTTTGCCTATGTGGCATGCATGTTAGTACCTATGTTGTTACTCTCACTATGAGTAGTCTGGTCCCAAGCTCACATGGGCCGTCATTAACCAGTCCTCACCTCCATGTCCTCATCCGCTGTCTTACTAGGACACGGCCGCGGCTTCGGTAACAGTGTCCACAGTGTTCATCAACACCGTGGAGTAGTGCCTCAACAAGAACCCGTGGGTGTGGACGGAGTGGCAGGTGGGGATGTTGCTACATGCCCTCGGAAGATGGAGAAAAAACACGATCTGGTGTGGGAGGACATCGTGCCCTAGGTGGTCTGCTTGCTTGGTCCGTCGGAGTGTGTTTCTGCAAAACTCATACACAAATGATGGTCGGAGGAGTCATGGTGCCACGCGGAATCATCTCAACATGAAGTACCCCCCTAGTGACTTGCTGGTTGCCGCCTGGTGTTGATTCCCTTCCTAAGGTCTCCCATTCTCAGCCTTGTACATTTTTCTAACACTATTTTTGCTAACAACCAGAGTACGAGAGGAAGGTGATGTGCCTCGATGACTCCCAAGCATGAACAATATACGCCGGATCCCGCCTACTCCACGGAGGCAAGACATACGTACATCGTCGAGATATGATTTTTCTGCACCATGGTACACTGCAACAGAAAGGGCTTATTAACTAAATACCACTACTAGCAGGTTTGATGGAAACCACAAGTGATAACTGCCACAGTCTATCGCTAATGAGCAATCACCAGCGAATCTCTTATAAAAAGCCGAGTTGGTGATGATGGTATGCGTGCCATCTTGCAATATAGACCGTCCGATCTATATCTGACTGATGGAAATTAAACTAAAAGATACCCGCATCCCTCTCCACATTTGCAGACAAGGCCTTCCCTCGTTCATCCTTATCTCCAACAACCTCATTGTTGAGCAATTAAGAAAGGAAGCCTTTGGAACAAACTGGCCTGGTGGCCGCTGCCGGCGTCGTCAATCCCCATGCCTCCACTCAGTCCGACCACCAATCACCACCACGCCCCACTCCTCTTCACCTTATCTCCTATTTCTCGAGATATCATTAGTTTTTACACATGGGATTACTCCCGCATGGGTCAATCACAACGAGTGTTTTTATAAAAAAATGCATCTTGATGTTCCGTGCAATGCACGGATCTTGCTAGTGTCAAGTGAGGCATCACTGGAAGTGTTTTCTATGTATAACATCTCAGGCAGGCTATTTATCAGCCCATAAGGGTTGAATAATACATTTCATACCCCTAGCTTCACAAACTTATCCACCACCTAGCCACTGTAGAGCACTCAAGCGAGCTCCTTAATGTCTTCCGCAATTGCGCTCAAGGTAGCATTGGTGACCTTTACAATTTTTACCTAGAAAACATTATAAATCTCAGAATGGGTACCAAGGGAAATAAAAAGGATGCAAAAGTAAACCGAAACAGGTCATGACCTAACCTCTAGTCTACAATGATGCAGATGAATAATTATCTCAGGCATTGTAGTGCCTGAAAGTACTCAACGCTTCTTCAAGTGTCCTTAGAGGTAGTTCCTAACACCAGGGCCCACATGGTGGTCCGAGTTGGTATGATACGTCGTTGAAGCATGTCAACAAGCAGTACTAGCTCTCGACTTGCTACCCAATGTTGATTTCCTTCTCGGTGTCTCCCATTTTCACCTACTTTTTCCTTTCTTTCTCCTGACACTATTTTTTTAATAAAAGCCGGTTATGAGATTAAGGCGATGAACCACGTTGACTCTCAAGCATGAACAAAACACATGTTACACATTTGACCGATGGTCGTGTATATGAACTAATCTTTTGATGCATTGTTTAAACTTACAATTGATGTTGGGGAGAAAGGTGCTAAAATGACTAGTGAGGCATGCTGAGACCCACACTCGATCAGTAGTGATATATAAATTTGTAGTCGTGCATGCTGTGGTTGCTGACAACATTAAGTGATTCTTTTTGGTAGATAGGACATCAAATATTTACTTATGGTTTTCACTACCAATGTTTTCGCCAAAGATCCATCGGGTGAAATGCATGAACGGTCCAAATTAAATATTTAATATAGAGTGAGTGGAAAAGACAACGTGCGGTCAATTTTAACAGCACAATATTGCACACAAAAATACATGACATGGATATAAATGTTGATCTCCCAAACAAAATCAACAAGGCATTGGGGAGCACATAGTAGAGTTGTAATACTTGATTAGATTAGAGTACAAGTTCTATGTAATGTTACCATAGGTCTCATTGGTGTCGACTATATAGGAAATCACAGGATTAGGAGTACATTATAAAGAATTAGGAAACAAAAGCATTGTCAATACCAGGAGAACTAACATCCCTCATTGCACATAATTTTCATATAAAAGCAGGGAAAACAGTAAGTTTCATCAGTTGGGAGTAATGATGCACGCTAGTCTGGTGAATAGCCTTAATTTGATTGGCAAAACCTGCACAAAGATCTTTAGTGCTAACGGTCCAGTTTCAGTAGTCACCATGATCACACCAGTTCACGTTATCCCTCTACCGAACTCCCACAGAGATTGAGTGGATCAAAGGCTATGTTTTATAATTCACCAGGTTTTTAAGCATAATTTTTTTATCCTAACAATGATTTACCATCCTGAATCTAATCAAGGAACACCTAAGAGAATTTACCACATTCCAAATGGACATGTGTCAGGCTATAGAGTTCTCTTCAAGGTCCTAATTTCTCCTCAAAACCTTTAGTAAACCTAGAAGCATTGTTCGATGTTCTTATACTTATGCCCCAAGCCCAACTTACTAGACTCATAAAACCATTTCGAAACTTCCATGTATCTTCATATGTGAAGCTGTGACCATGTTAGTTTTCGGGATAAATGACTGTTCCAGAGGAATGTAAGTGTGCAAAGTAATCAAACAAAGCGGGACAGAAATTTTGCAAAATGTTTTTGAGGTTGGTTTATGAGAAGATGACTACGTCAAAGCTATGAGCATTCATAGTGTCTCTGTAAGCTCAGTAGTATTTCTCATTCATCCATCCCATATTCCAACAAAAAATTCTTAATAAAGACCAGCAACATCAAAATTTACAATACACACAGGGACACAAGTTAACCACATCACACCATAGATGATGATAAACACATAGAGATCGGAACAACAAAGATAGTAAAGACCATGCCAACGACACTTCACAGAACCCAGTTTCACAAAGGTAGAGCTTATTCATTCTCCAACTGCTTGGCAGCAAAGCATCAGATAAACCACAAGCTTCTCAGTAGGTACGAGAATCACTTGGTATTGGAGGTGAGTGGAAGAGAACATTTTTTCTAACTGTGTGTGTGTGTGCGCGCGCGCGCGCGGGGGTGTGTGCATGCGTGTGTGCGTGTGTGTGTGTGTTATTCTTGCTAATAGTGAGTGTGTGTGCGTGGGAGAGAGAGAGAGAGAGAGAGAGAGAGAGAGAAAGAGAGGTGCTGAATTTTTGCAACTTAGAAGCATGTAGAGAGTAAAACTGATCGATTGTGGCTTATAATTAGTTCACCGCACAAGGTGTGGTTGCTAAAAACATGTATCTCATATTAATGAATATAATGAGAAGTTCTACTCGCAAGGTCTTAGATTTCTCTTATTCATTGTATTGAATGAGAGAGAGAGAGAGAGAGAGAGAGTGGAGAGGGAGAGAGAGGGGGGGGGAGAGGGAGAGGGAGATAAAGCATGACCATGTTGGATGCGACCATAATTTTTCTGAATTCAATGAATTTCCATTTTGTTCACAAAATAACCTCCATATCCATCTGTTTGGAGTTATGAATCTCTCTTACTACTATAAATTGGTAATAAACTATTGATCAAAGTCCAACTAGTTCTACGTGAGGATAGAAGGTAATGTGACCTCGCCCGTGCCACCAGATGGTGTTGCCGCTCATTGTTGAATTGCGTAAAGCCCAATTTAAACTCAAATATATTGAACTGGTTGGAATCGTATTCCTAGACCAGTGTGGCGTCGGGGCTCAGACGAGCAGTGGTAGAGCTATGATGAAATAGTTGGCAAGAAGACCTAAAAGGGAGCGCAAGGATTTTGCCCTTTCTACCTAGCTATGCTTTGGATTGGGCGGGTCATGACCCAGTTTTGCTAGAGTGTAGCTCTGCCATAATGACCACTGTCACTCTCACCACTCTAATTGACTAGGTTAGCCGACAAGTCATGTGCATCTTCTATCTCCAATCTCCCTTTTCCTTCTAAATGATCCCCTCTCTTCACTCTTGAACTCTAATCTCACCTCACCGTCTCTCGTTGACACAGAATGACCACCGAATCCTCTCCGCCACCTTGGAGGAGAGAAGTTTGACCAATCTCTCTAACCGTGGATAGTGGTGTTTCCTTATGTTTCCAGCACTAGGGCAGCATAACTGATCATGGGATTTTTTTCATAATTTTGATTTTTTATGCTAAAAAATGGATGTCGTGGATTACACGAATCTCTCCAGAAAAAAATGGTTCAATATTAATATATTAAATCTTCAATATGTTCCAAAATATATCAACATCACAAACCTTAATCAAGGAAACCCCAGGTCAGATAGGTGAGGATGGCTTACCACGCTTCATCCCAAGGTAATCAGCGTCAAGTTAGTTTCATAATGCTCTTCATCATTGTCGCCACCTAGGCCTCATCCACCTCCGCCGTTGTCAACCCCCTCAACGAGTCAATGCCATCCACTTGATCGACACGAGATGTATCGTGTCATTAGGCTCTTCGTCACCGCCAATGTGCCCTCCTCCTCCACCGTTGTCGGCCACCTTGACATGATCGATCCCTGCATGCCACTCTCCATTGGAAAACAAAAGGGCCTGGTCGAAACTCGTGCTCCTAATCTTACTAGGTCTTCATTGAAAAAAAATGCAGTAGCATATGTACCCACAAAAAAAGATATTATTGCGCATGCAATGGTTGTGGGTCCAATGCTAAGTCAACACGCCACGCCGGTGTCAATATATATGCCTCACTAAATTTTATATAGTCAAATCTAACAATAAGTAAAAACAATTCCTTTGTTATTTTTTTACACATATAGAAAAGTGTTCACATAATTATTTATGATGTTCCTATATTTTAAAAAGCACTCACACTTTCCCCCGAAATGCTCAACAACAACAACAACAACAAAGCCTTTAGTCCCAAACAAGTTGGGGTAGGCTAAAGCTGAAACACATAAGATCTACTTAAGAAGCTCATTGTTCGGCATATGGATAGCTAACTTCCACGCACCTGTCGATGACTAGTTCATTGGTGATAAGCCCCCCCCAAAAAAAAAAGCTCATGTTATTTAAAACATGTGCACACATTTTATAAATATGTTGCATAATGTAAAATATCCAACACTTGCAAAGTATTTAAGTATTTACAGAAATGTTGATGTAATTTTGGGTGTTCACACATTTTTTAAGATGTTTTATGTCAATTTTATAAAGTTTGTACTTCCCACATTTTTTATAAAGTTTTTACACATTTTAGTAGTCTGAGCCTCAATGTAAACACCTCTTGTGTATACCTGCAGGGATAAAAATAATAATTAGTGCCAATAAAAATTACACAAAAGCTGTTAGCCAGCTCACTGCACTTCTAAGTTCCTATACCAGAATTACTAATAAAAAGTCATGCAATTTGCAACATATCATTGAGTATGATGCACATAAAAAATTAAGTAATCAAGATTGTGCGTCTACGAAAAGTAGGCCCAATGGCTTCATCAACACAATTACCCATACATAGTAGTATTAACAAAAGCAAGGTGATCAAATGTTACATTGTCAGTTACAACTAGTAGCTACAACTACTACCTCTGTACCAAAATATAAGACATTTTTGTAGGCTAAACAAGCCTACAAAAACGTCATATATTTTGATACGGAGAGAGTGCATCATAACATAAGTACAACAGATCTCAGGTACCACTACATCATAACATAAGTACAGAAGATCAAATGAGTTCAGATCTCCTGTCAGCATCAGCCTTTCAAGGTCAGAATCGACGACGGAAAAGGGACCAGGCAACACTCACTTCCATACTACATGAGCCAACCTTCAGCACAACAGGACTTATACCGGCCATCTCAGGTTTTAAGGCTACCTCAGTACTGTCAGCAACTTCGTAAATGCGTTAATAGGATATGCCATGGCAGAAACTTTGAGCATCTCCTCAAGGTCAACGGAAACCACACTGCGTGAGAGCTTGACCATGCCATCAGCACCGACAGGCAATCCACCATCTCCAAAATCAAGCAACATGACTTTCAGGTCATCAGCTCCAGTGTTGGAAGCAGTAAACATACCTCGAAAAGCATCTGGCCAAGACCCACCAGTGACTTTTATGCGGATCGTGGCCTCCACAGCGCACATAATGTGATCGTATTTAAATTCAATTGTGCTAATCCTGGTAGGGTAAACGTCACTAAGCACGCATCCAGATCTAAAATTCAAAACTAGCTCGCTTAGGTCTTTATCATCAGATTTAGTGGTCCCCTTCACTTTCAGCGAAACCTCAATGTGCGAAGGTTCCATCGACACAGCAACAGCACGGCTTGGGCCTGTCAATGCTAGATACGGATCCTGCACCAAACAACTATTCAAGTAAATAACAGAGTAATGTTCATCAACAGTAAGACCACATCGAGTAGAATGCAAACAATCTACTCTATCTTATAACAGAGTATATGGTAGAAGAAGCTTAATGAATCACTAAATCTGACATTGGCAAATGCACAATGGGCAGCACAGATATATCAAAGATGCTAGAGAAGGCCAGGTTAATTAAGGAAATAAAAGGAAGGAATGAAAGAAGATTTATATACGAACATTCTTATTGATGATTTGGCAGTTATTCCTCTGTCGCTGGAAGATAATGTTGCGCTTGTGATCCAAGATATCACGCACGGCAACCATACCAAACACTTGCAGTGGCCAGCGTAAAGAGTCGTCATTGATCGACACGATTTTGAGAGAAACGATCTGCAGAGTTTCCGCGGTCTTGATGTAGACCTTCTCCTCGGGAGTAGGGTAAGTGTAACGCATAGGTGGGATAGATGCTGCATCAATCAATAATGGCCTAGTTAGTTGCATGTAAGTAATGACAGTATGGATTGGCATATGCTGCAATGTAAAATTGGTGGTTTCATTTGATAGATGGCAGAAAAATGCAAGTAATTGCAAGTAAGAAGAGGTGATTTACTGATTTCCAGGAAGGTGGCGCCGTGGCGGGCGTGCTGTTGGTTCCAGCGGCCGCGGAACATGGAGGCGTTCAATTCTTCCTCGCACTGCGCCCACTCCATCTCCTTCTCATAGAGAAGCATCGCCTCTTCTGCGGCTTCTCTCGCCTTGGAGGCCGCCTCAGCATCCGCCTTGGCGGCCCGGGCGGCTTCTTCAGCCTCCTCGGCCTTGGCCTTGGCTATCTTGGCAGCTTCTTCGGCCTCCTCGGCCTTGGCCTTGGCTACCCTGGCAGACTCCCTCGCCTTCATCTTGGCTTCATACGCAAGGGATTCAGCCTTGTCCAAGTCTACCCGCGACGCAGCCTTCTTCGCCCTGGATTTCTTCCCCTTGGCAGCGGCAGCAGCAGCCACTTCTTCGGCATTCACCGTAGGCAAGGGAGAAACCTTGGACGAGCCAAAGCGGTACTCCTCCTTGGCTTTAACCCCGCCACCCATCTGCGTCTCCAGCGCGCCGCCCCCGAGATCGATCGTCTTCCACGCCGGCTTCTCCCCGCCGCCGCCGCCGCTCTTTGTTTTGTGTCCGCGCGGTGGGGAAAAGAAACCCTAGATCGGGGGGTGGAAGGATGGGTCGGCCGGTCGGGTCGGGTTCTCGGCCCAGGCCGTGAGTGGGTGGATATAGATAGATTATAGAGCTAGTTTGGTTTGTGTCCACAAGTTGATGCCTGGGAAAAAATGTTGCGTGTGGACACGAGGAGCTAGCAATTGCTGCCTGGCCAGGCTAGCCTCAAAGAAATGTGTTTGGATGAAGCCTGGCCTGGTGAATAGTTCAATGGTTTTAAAAAGAAGAGTAAAATGCATCGGAAGTCACTGTTTTTGCTCCATCTGCTTACTTCGGTCACCGTACTTAGGGATACATGCAATACGGTCACTATATACGACAAGACGTGATTATACGGTCACTGTAGCACGTATTGAGCTCGTACACCGCCCCTTTTGACCAATGGACCGCGCCAGGTGGCAGGGAGCGGCCGTCCGCGCGACCATTTTGCACAAAACCCCCCGTGTCATTGGAAATGGATCAAATCCCCTTGCCTGTTCGTCTTCGTTACCACCGAAGCAGAGGAAGCGGCCTTGAAGAGAGGAGGCGATCGTCGCCAAGACCGGCTCATCGGCGTCAGACGCCTTGCGGCCGAGGGTGGACGCGGTTCGTCAACCCCTGCGTCGGGGTGTGCATAGGCGTGGCGGCGATGGCACCGATTAAATGCCTGACGGTAGCCGCCCAATCTGATAAGTCCCAAAATTTCCCTTTCTTCTTGGATTTTTGGGTTGTTAATCTCAATATCTCGCCTTTGGGCATAAGAAATCTTGATTGGTTCTAGGGTTCCTCGCATTGGAGTCCATATTTTCGTAGGCTAGGATTTTCTTGGCGGGATTTGGGGGTTCAGAGTAGGGTTTTATGTTTGTTCTTGATTGTGACGAATTTGTACCTATTTGGATCAGAGTAGGGCTTGGACATCATCAATTTTGGGTTAGTTGCATAGGACCGGCCGCACTAGACTTCTGATTCCGCTAGGGTTTAGTGCTCTGATTTGGGGGTTTAAGGGTGTAAAGGTGGTGCCTTGTCGATGTTTCTAATCCTTGTGTAAATGTTTTATTTTTACAAGGCACACGGAGCAAAAAAATTTCAGTTCAGATCAACCATGGAGGATATTTCCTTGGCCGTGGTAGCAACCGTTCTTATGTGAATGCTCATGTTGTGCAGTATGATGAACTTGATGAAGTGACATGGTCTCCACTTGTGGTTGAGAACATAGTGGAAGAGATTGGGTGGGAAATGGCGGTGATTGAAAGTGTACTACCTGATTCCTATAATCTTGTCAATCACGCAAAATGGATTGAGAGAGATCGGAGGAGATCTGGAACCTTGATCGAGATCTTGACATTTTGTCTCTTGGTCATAACTCTTTCGGTCTATATTTGGACCATGACAACAGCTTGGATTCCAACCTTCTTCGAGGATGATGTGGTGAATTTCCCAATAACTCACCGCCTCCGATATTCAGTCCTAGAAGAGCATGTAACAATGAGCCGATAGATCGGAAGGAGCACAACCTATTCCTATACAGGTGGTCTACCCAGACAGTTCGGAGATGATGGTAGCAACTATGTGTTTGCAAAGAGGAACCGCTCTGTTGTCAATGATGAAGATGCAAATATGGAAGATGCAGAGACTGTTGTCATTCAAGCTGAGGCAGAAGAAGTAGAACCTGAGATGGAACAACCACAACATGAGGCAGAACAACCACAACATCAGGCAGAAGAGACAGAGGAGGAAGTTGTGACCAGGAGAACAAGAAGGCAGTGCAATTCTTCATATGCAATGGCAGAAGAAGAAGAAGATACAGATGATGACAATGATTCAGATGATTCAGATTTTGATCCTGGTGCCATAGTAGATAGTGATTATTACATGAATGATGGTGATGATGATCTATATGCGAACAATGTAGACATGGATGAACACGAAGACAAACAAGTGAGAGGGAAACAATCGACTAAAGATAGTGCAAAAGAAAAGGATTCAGATAAAGGAAAAGATAAAGTTGGAGACAAAGGCAAAGAGAAGCAAGAGGATGAACTATATGAGTCTCAAGGTGATGATCTATGGCCACCGGATGAAGATGATGAAGAGTTGTACATGAAGTTCAAGTCATTTAGGGAAGAGGACCTACACTGTCCTAAATTTCATGTTGGCCAAGTTTTCCAAACAGTTGAGCTACTGAGGACAGCCATAAAAGAGTATTGCTGCAAGAATAGAGTGGATATTAAGTTGCCTGTGAATGATAGAAAAAGATTGAAGGCCAAATGTGATGATGATCTGTACGTGGTATATGTGGGCCTCTTATGATAGTAGAACCAAGTGCTTTATGGTCAAGAAGTATGTCAGTGAACACACCTGCACAAAGAAGTGGAAGATCAAGGCTTTCACTGCTCCATTCATTGCCCAAAAGTATTTGGAGAGCTTCAGAGCTGACCAAGATATGAACATGAGAAACTTCTCGGGGTTGTCTGCGAAGGAGTGGCACATGACCCCAACAAGGACCAAATTGCAGAGGGCTAGGAGGCTGGCTATGAAGATCATACATGGTGATGAGAAAGGGCAATACAAATTGCTTTGTGGGACTATGGCAATGAGATCGGAAGGAGTAACCAGTGACTCTTTCTTTGTGGCACTTGATGAACAAGCAAGGTTCAATAAGGCCTATATGTGTCTGGATGCTTGCAAGAGAGGGTTCCTTTAGGGGTGAAGGCCTATCATATTTCTAGATGGGTGCAACATTAAGACAAGGTATAGAGGCAGTTGCTATGTCTTTGTAGGAATAGATCCAAACAATTGTATTTTTCCAATTGCAATAGCTATTGTTGAAGTGGAGGACAAACCCAACTGGTGTTGGTTCTTGGAGAGATTGAAATATGATCGGCAATCATCAACACTGCCCCATGGTCAATTATGAGTGACAAATGTAAGGGACTAATCAATGTTGTGGATGAGGTGTTTCGAGAATCGTAACATAGATTACGTGTGAGGCACATGTGGCGAGAACTTTCAGCGACTACACAAAGGTGATGCACTAAAGAATCAGTTGTGGAAGATTGCTAGAAGCACCACATCAACTAAATATGAGCAATATATGAATGAGATGAAGGAGTTGAGTATGGATGCATACACTTGGTTGCATGAACTGGAGCCACAAACATGGGTCAGAGCTTTTCAAAGTGATTTACCAAAGTGTGATATCCTACTTAATAACATTTGTGAGGTCTTCAACAAGTAAGATAACTTCTTACTCATGTTCTTACTCATGTTCTTACTCATGTTCTTACTCATGTTCTTAGATATATACTAGAGGCAAGGGAGCTTCCTGTGTTATCCATGTTAGAAAGGATCAAAGGTCAATTGATGACAAGGCACTATACCAAACTGCAAGAGGCCGAGAAGATGACAGAAACATCTGCCCCAAGATCAAGAAACAAGTGGAGAAACCGATAGAGTGGGCAAGTACATGCTATGTGCATGGGGCAGGAGATGGAGTGTTTCAAGTTGGAGACAGAGGAGCAGACTACATTGTGGGTGGCATAATAGTGAATGCAGCTGCAAGAGATGGGAGAAGAGGGGTCCCCTGTGTACATGCCATAGCTTGTGCAAGACATGAAAGAGTTGATCCTTTACAACTAGTGAATGGATGCTACTCAGTTGAGATGTTCAAGAAAGCCTACATAAACATCATATACCCTTGCAAAGACAGGATGAGTGGGAGAAGATGAATGGCCCTCCACTTGAGCCCCCACTTTATGAAAAACAAGTAGGCAGACCTAGCACAAGCAGAAGGAAAGCCCCAGGAGAGGTGGTTTGCAGCAGTGGTGGAAAGAAATTGTCTAGGCATGGTGTGATCATCCATTGCAGTTACTGTGGTGAGGCAGATCATAACAAGAAGGGTTGCCCACACTTCAAAGGCGGCTGCCTCCTCCACACATGCAAGCAAATCATGGGGAGCAAGCAAATCCAAATCAACAAGCAAATCCAACTCAAGAAGCCAATCCAAGCCAAGAAGACAATCCAAATGAAGAAGCCAATCCAAATGAAGAAGCCAATCCTAGTCAACAAGCAAATGCCCAGGTCTTAATTTTATTTCCTGGTTACTCTTATGGGTTAACAGCAAGTGCATGCAGTCAAAAGTAGCTAACTTGGATAACTTCTTTGTTGTATTTACAGGAGGAGAACTCCACAGAAAACAATGTAGTTATTGAAGATCTTATGGTGGATCTCTTGATGCAGCAGGTAAGGCTCACTAGTGTCCAGTGGCATTCATTG
The DNA here is from genome assembly GCA_021605145.1 of Aegilops bicornis. NCBI lineage: Eukaryota > Viridiplantae > Streptophyta > Magnoliopsida > Poales > Poaceae > Aegilops > Aegilops bicornis. Next base: position 15,468,453 of record CM038675.1, read on the forward strand.
ATATTGTTTGTTTTAACAGGAGGATAACTCCACAGAAAACAATGTAGTTATTCACAATGTTGTTTGTTTTAACTTCATGCAGAGGCCAGTTCAAAGAGTGGCTCGTGCAAGGCCTGCTCGAGTCCACATTCATCTCAAAGTACAAGTTTTGATGAACCAATCACAGCCAAGCTCTAGCATAAACACCATTCGCAAGGAGAGTTAGCTAAGAAGTTGCTAGCATTGAAGAGGCAGAGAGACAAGGAAGTGGAGGACAAAAACAAGCTCGCTTGCAGCAAGGAGAGAAGAACAGCAGAAGAAAGCGTAAGATATTGCAAGGAAAAGACATGAGCAAGTGAGAAGAAGGCGATGAGTTGCAAGAAGGAAGAGGCAAAAGCAGCTCAAGAAAGGGAGAAGAGGAGAGAAGAAGCTGAACTAAATAAGAAGGCAGCACAAGAGACAAAGAAGATAATTGTAGAGACAATGAAGGCCATTTCAGCTGAGAACAAAGCAAAACAGAAGCTAAAAAGAAGGTGAGAAGGAAGCGATGGTACAAAGAAACTTGCAGAGAGGCAGTCTTTGCCTGAGAGAGAGGCTGATAGACAAGTCTGTTCTTTGCACTGAGAGAGGCTGATAGACAAAGCTGCTGCAGAGAGAAGCAGAAAGACTAGTCTGCTGCAGAAGAGAAGCTGCAAAGAAGGAGGAGATGAGAAGAACAGATGTTCTTCTTTGGTAAGAGAAAGGTTCAGAAGACCAAGTGCTGCCTAACAAAGCCAAGAGAACATCTATGTTTGATGTTTTCAGTGATCATACCAATCTTTGGGCTTTTGTGACACTCGGGATGTACTCTTCTATCTTTATGTCAAACTTGCAATGTTGTCTTTTGGTCACTCGAGGATGTAACATTTGATCCATCTTGATGTCGGTTTGTGAGTTTGGAACAAATGTTGATCATGAATTACACTTTCTTGGTCATCATTGTGCAATGAGCTTCTTTGAACAACACTAGTTTTAGCAACTTAATATTTGCTGATGAGTACACTTTCTTGGTCATGTCATCATCAAGCACAACAACCACACTCTACCCAACAATATTGAATGTTAACTAACAGCCATCATTTAACTTTCAAATGAACAGCAATCAGTTAAGACAAAAGTTAACACAAGTCACAAATCATTACCAGCTTCCTTTCAAAGCCACTACATCATCCCCAAAGAGGTTTGACCAAACCATTACATCTTGACGAAAAGAGTTTTGCAACCTACATAACAACTACATTACATCCGACCAAGCTTTGAGTCACATTATTTCTTCGAAGGAGATACCAAACATGACACACAAGAATAAGAATGATCCCATCATTGCCTTCAAAACCGTAAGCATCTCTCTACCTAAACATAAAAGAGCATCTGCCTTTGCTTGGTCATGGGACTGCTGAAGGCCTCTGTCATATATCCCACCGCAATGCACTGCAAGCCTAGCCCTTTCTTCCCTTTCTCGAAGGAGTTGTTCCCTCCTATCCTCTGCGGCGTAATTGCATCCACCGCTTCAATCCCATTGAGGAAACGATGCTCAACAAGATACACAATATACTCCAACTCCCGGTGCGAAACCACAAGGACCCTAGGTACACCACGAAAAGAAAAACTTAAGCACACCAATGATCCAACAATAACACAACATGAGGATGAAGATCTTACATTGATGCACTTGTAGAACACCCAACCCTCATGCTTGTCTGCGTGTTCGACAGTAGAACTTCACCCAGCGTCTTGCAATGAGGGCATCGGATGAGAGGGACCTCCACAGCCCGGCCGAGAGATGACATCGCCGAGCTCACGGACATGGCGGCGCGCGACGGCGGTGGGCAACTAACGTGGCGGGCGGGCCGGAGACGGGAGGGCGAAGAGAGCAAAGGAGCTAGGGATTTGGAGAAGGGAGGGAACAGAGAGCGGGTGGAGAAGGGAGGGATAAAAGGCGGTGTACGAGCCATATGATGTTTTGCACAATCCCCGCATGCAAGTGGGCCATATGACGTGGAGTGTGCGGACTGGTCAAAAGGCGGTGTCTGAGCTCAATACGTGCTACGATGACCGATAATCACGTCTTGTCGATCTGATGACCGTATTGCATGTATCCCTAAGTACGGTGACCGAAGTGAGCAGATGGAGCAAAAACAGTGACTTCCGATGCATTTTACTCTAAAAAGAATTCTTAGACTGTACTCCTGAGAGCATGGTTAATAGTATAGCCAGCTGGCTATAAGTCAGTGCCATGTTATCTACAGCCTATCTTACAACCAACATATATAATAGTAGATCAAAAGAGTGTACTACTTTTTTATTATGTGGCCCACCTTTCATTCTCATAAAGTGTCTAGGAGCACGTGCTAGAGCTGTCTCTTCACCAAGAGCCCGCTTACCTTCTCTCTCCTCTTCTCTTTCCTCCAACTAAGCAGAATATACTAGTTTATTTTTATAGCCTTTGACTCAGCTCTATTATACTTGCTTTGACATACCATAGCTGCAGGAGTCTTTGTCGTTTTGTGATTAGTAATTCCCAAGCAGCAATTAGCATCTAGGTCGGCTGCCCAGCGCCAAATCGACGCATGTGGTCGCCTCGATGCACTGGACCAAAGCTAACAAAAGTGCTCAAGTATCCAGGCCAGGTTGGCTTCCTCACCCCAGACAACAAGCAAACAACTTCTCTGAAAATCCAGGCAGGCTCCAAGCCAGGCACGACACCATGAGGACGTGAACCAAACTAACCCATAGTGGATGGGGATCAAGCGCCGACCCAAGCGGACGGACGGCCATTTTGTCAACATGAGTCCAGGTATGCTCAACGAAATCATTTTGCAGCTACATGTGAGTTTTCCATCACGCATTTCATGATGAAATTGGATGAACTATTCAAATATTGCCGCTCCACCATACTCGCACAACATTCTTACCCTGAAACTAAAAACCTTGATTGTAGATACGTTTCAGGCGCTCATCTTCTACAATCATATTGTGCATGATCACACAAGCAATCATCACCTCCCACGGCTTCTTGGTGCTCCAAATCCTAGCAGGATACCGAACGATACCCCATCGAGATTGCAAAATACCAAAGGCGCGCTCCACGTCCTTCCTAGCACTCTCTTGCTCTTGGGCAGATCTTTTCCTCTTCTCTCCGACGGGGTTGGGGATTGTCTTCACAATAGTGGTCCACTAAGGATAGATACCATTACCTAGGTAGTATCCTTTGTCGAAGTTATGGCCGTTGATGGTAACATTCATCAGCAGTCGTTGCCTTCGGCAAGCCTTGCAAACACCGGTGAGCGTTGAAGCACGTTGATATCATTATGTGATCCGCCACGCCCGAAGAAAGAGTGGCAGATCCAGAGATCTTGTGAGGCCACGGACTCAAGTATGACAAGGCAAGTCCTAACATGGCCCTTATAATCGCCCTTACCAAGCGGAAGGTCGGTTCTTCCACTCCCGATGCATGCAGTCTATCTTGCCAAGTATCCTCGAAGCCCTAGCATTCATCGCCAACAAGCGGGTTGTATCTTGAGGAGTCGGCTCTCTCAAGTGAAGGAAATATGCCCTAGAGGCAATAATAAAGTTGTTATTTTATATTTCCTTATTCATGATAAAAGGTTTATTACTCATGCTAGAATTGTATTGATCGGAAACTTAAATATATGTGTGAATACATAAACAAAATACCATGTCCCTAGTAAGCCTCTACTAGACTAGCTCGTTAGTCAAAGATGGTTAAGGTTTCCTAACCATGGACATGTGTTGTCATTTGATAACAGGATCACATCATTAGGAGAATGATGTGATGGACAAGACCCATTTGTTAGCTTAGCATAATGATCGTTCAGTTTATTGCTATTGCTTTCTTCAGGTCAAATACATATTCCTTCGACTATGAGATTATGCAACTCCCGGATACCGGAGGAATACCTTGTGTGCTATCAAACGTCATAACGTAACTGGGAGATCATAAAGATGCTCTACAGGTATCTCCAAAGGTGTTTGTTGATTTGGCATAGATTGAGATTAGGATTTGTCACTCGGAGTATCGGAGAGGTATCTCTGGGCCCTCTCGGTAATACACATCATATGAAGCCTTGCAAGCAAAGTGACTAATGAATTAGTTAAAGGATGATGTATTACGGAACGAGTAAAGAGACTTGCACATGTGAGATTGAACTAGGTATGAAGATACCGACGATCGAATCTCGGGCAAGTAACATACCCATGGACAAAGGGAATTACGTATGTTGTCATAACGGTTCGACCGATAAAGATCTTAGTAGAATATGTAGGAGCCAGTATGGGCATCCAGGTTCCGCTATTGGTTATTGACGGAGGGTGTCTCGGTCATGTCTCTTGAAAGTGCTAGTTATCGACTAAGGGGGGTGAATAGGCGATTTTTATGAAAGTCTTCAAAACGTGGAAGTTTCAAAGACAAACAAAAGAACTAACCTAATTGATATGCAGCGGAAGATAAACTACAACAAGCAAACCATAGTCAAGTATGATGTAATGTGAAAGTACAAGGACTAATGGCAGCTTAGTAGTAAGGATCGGGATGGAAGATAGTATGAAGCCAACAAATGATAGTAGTCAAGCAATGAAGTCAAACAGGTACGACAAATAGGCAATGACTTCACGAAGACAAACTCTAAGTAAGGGAAGGGAGAGGATAGAACCAGTCACTTGTTTAAGACACAGGACTTGTTGGACGGTTCGATTCTTTGTCCTGGCTGTACATCTGGTTAGGGAGGCTGAGATTCAACTCAGAAGACCGCGTCTTCACCTTATTCCCCTTGAGCTAAGGACACACAGTCCTCGCCCAATCACTCTGGTAAGTCTTCAAGGTAGACTTCCGAACCTTCACAGACTTCGTTCATCGGCGATCCACAATGACTCTTGGATGCTCAGAACGCGACGCCTAACCGGCTGGAGGATTCACAGTCCTCAAGTGTAATAAGTCTTCAGGTCATGCAGATAGAAAGACTTGATGATGCCTAACACTCTTTGACTCTGGGTGTTTGGGCTTTGTCCTCGCAAGGATTTCTCTCTCAAATGCTTCGAAGGTGGGTTGCTCTCAAACGACAAAAGTCGTGCACTCATTCTGAGCAGCCACAAATTTATGGTGTAGGGGTGGGCTATTTATAGCCACTAGGCAACCCGACCGATATGTCCGAAATGACCCCGGGTCACTAAGGAACCGACACGTGTTCCAACGGTCGATTTCAAACACACACGGCAACTTTACTTGGGCTACAAGCAAAGCCGACTCATCCACTCTGGATAAGATTTGCTCTCATTGTCTTCGCTCCAAGACATAGGATTTGGGTTGAGCATCACTTGATCATTCGACTTTGTTCACTTGGACCCCACTTAACAGTACGGTGGTTCCTATGACTCAACAAAGAAGAGAAAGGAACAAACGAAACGACACAGTCTTCGCGCTCCATAGTCTTCACTCAATGTCTTCTCATGTCATAGTCTTCAATATGAATATCTTCACATACCACCATTGTCGTCAATATCTTCGTACATTTTTAGGGGTCATCTCCGGTAGGTAAACCGAATCAATGAGGGACACTACCTGTGTTATCCTGCAATTCTCACAAACACATTAGTCCCTCAACCAAATTTGTCGTCAATACTCCAAAACCAACTGGGGTGGCACTAGATGCACTTACAATCTCCCCTTTTTGGTGATTGATGACAAAGCTGGTTGAAGTTTTCAACGGAATAAAGTATGTGAAATTGTAAAGGATAGGTATTGTCTTCATAAGTGGCAAAGGCTCCCCACGAAGATGTGCATATAAGTAATTTGCTTTTGGAATGCAAATGCACATGGCAGGTTGTACTTGTGGAGATCCTCTTCAACTTATGAAGATAATTCATCATGCATGAAATGATATAACTAAGAGAATGACATGCATAATGAAAAATGGACGTCTGCATAATGATCTAAGTGCGGAAGTTATCATCGCACATGCGGAATTTATCATCGCATCACGTAAAAGCAAATAAGTAGCAGGGCGACCATCGAAGTTTAAGTGTTACAACTCAAAGAACCAAATGTATCCAAATCGAGAGTTGTAAATACTTGGCAAAATATAAAGCAACCGCCCATATGAACCCGCTTGAAGACTATCAAACTCATATGCTTCTCCCCCTTTTGCCAGTAAGGACCAAAAAGGTTTGAAGACATAGAGCATCTACTCGCTCTCATGAGGAGAAGGTGAAGCAGCAGGGTTGTCGTTGTTGTTTGGCGGCGCAGATGAACTTGGTGCAGTGTCGATGTGTGCAGAAGTAGGGGGCGGTGAAGTAGCATCGTCTTCATCATCGATCACTCTGGCATTCACAGTTGTCCCGGAGGAAGAATAGTCAGAGTCTTCAAGGGATGGAGTTCGACGTAGGACCGCATTCCGTGGAGGAGTGAAGTCAAACTTGAATCTTTCAGTGAAGCCATCGTCTTGAAGATCTCGCTTGACCGAAAGCAGCGTCAAACTCTTCCATGATCGCCGATGTGTCTCGTGAGTGACAAAAGCATTTTTGGTGGCAAGATTTGAATGCGATTGGCGTCCACCAAGAGGCTTTGCATCTGTCCGCTTGAGCCAAAAATGATGCTTGTCTTGTTTACGATGCGATTGCCACAAGAAGTTCTCGGTCATTTAGGATACGAGAGCGCTTCTTAGGCCTTTGGGCAATTGTGCTCTCGGTAGCTTCGGTTTGCGCCATGCGGTGAGGCATCTGAGTGTTCCCGACCATTGGATAGACACGAGTTCTTGCTTGACTCCTTCCATGGGTTGAGTGAAGCTATGGTGATCAGCATTTTGAAGACAAAGAGGCGTTTTGGCGGGCTCGGGGTATATGGCTTCAATCGACATATCAACCTCCGTAGAAAGATCGAGATGATTGCGGCGGACGGTGATAGTTGATAGCGAGTGTAGCTTGATGAGGCGCATGACCCATGGAGCATAGAATTTCGTGCCAAAAAGGTCGAGAACTGACGACCCGGTTGCACGATGAAGAAGTCTTGTGTATTGAAGTCGATGCCATTGAGGATGTAAAGACCAATGTCTTCATGGCTCCTTCAAGTTTTGCATGATGAATGCCCTTTGATAGGCCATAGAGTTCACCGATGATGTGATATATTATGCGAGGCGGATACTCAAGGTCATCAACAAAGAACTCCTTTGGGTATTCGGCGTCGGTGGCAAAGGCTTCATCATGCTCAACATCTCGCTCATGTTGGGCTCTCGGCTTATGGAAGATGCTCTCCGATTGCATTGCGGTGGAGTTGACAATCGAGTTCGAACAACTCTCCGGGAGTGGGTAGGCCTGTGAGCTCAATGACGCCCGTGAGCTTTGGCTTCATGATGAAAATTTTGAAGGAAATATGCCTTGAGGCAATAATAAAGTTATTATTTATCAACCAAGCAACATACTCCCTCCGTTTCTAAATATATAAGTCTTTCTAAACATTTCATTATGAACTACATATACGGATGCATATAGACATAGTTTATAGTGTAGGTCCACTTATTTTGCTTCATAGGTAGTCTTTTATTGGAATCTTAAAAAAACTTGTAGAGTACTTATTTAGGAACGGAGGGAGGGAGTACTTGAAAGTGCCTAGCGATGCAACGCTGGGCACCAAAAGATGCGCGGGACATGATTTTTCTACCTTGCATTAATTAATTAATGCATTAGCTCAGCCTGTTCCTGCCTGACCACAGACGCCAGCCGGGAAAAATCCGTGCAAATAACCAGACGCATCCTTTGTGAACGCGCACCAAGCCCGCTGATAACTCGCCCTCGGGTCCGACGCGGTCGCCCGGTCGAGGAAGGAAGCGACCGACCGCCCGGAACCGGAACCTCCCTCCTAAGCCAAACCCCAGACCGCGCCGCGTCGCACGTTACCGCGTCCCCGACTGGCCAAAGCCCCGAACCCTTCTCCCCTCCCCGGATCTACCACCACCACTTCCATCCCCACCTCGCTTTTGGAACCCGTCTCCTCTCCCCCAACCCCCCGAAACCAAAACCACCACAGTAGACAGCCAGCTCAGATCGCCCGCTCGCCGCGAACTGGTGGGGCGGCGGGGGCCGCGGAGATGGCGTCCTCCATGCGGCGGCGGCCGAGCCGGGGGGGCGGGGGCCCGGGGGCGGCGGCGGAGAACTGGGAGCGGCTGGTGCGGGCGGCGCTCAAGCGGGACCGGGCGGGCGGCGCGGCGGGGGCCTCCTCCTCCGCCGCCGCGCACGCGGGCGCGGGCGCCGGGCTCGCCTCCGCCGTGCCGCCCTCGCTCGGCCGCACCACCAACATCGAGCAGATCCTGCAGGCCGCCGACGACATCGAGGACGACGACCCCAACGTCGCGCGGATCCGTAAGAGCGCCCCCTCCCCTCCCTGCTTCGCTTGCTGCTTGTCACCGCGAGCGAGCCTGTTACCGTGTGGTTGCTTGCGGGGGTTTACCGAGTGTAGCGTGTGGCCCGCGGATGTGGGGGGGGGGGGGGGGGGAATGCCAGTCGGTAATTGGGCGCCCGCGCGGCGGGGCTCAGGGATTCGTGCGCGCTCCTCTGCTGCTGCTCTAGGCCTCTCGGATGCTTGCCGCCCCACCTCGACCTGGGACGGAGTAGCAGGTTTTACAACTCGTAGCGTTGCCTGCTGTGCTGAATTGGGGGCGAATTTTGCTCTACTGTTCAGCTGCTACTGGCTTCAGATTGTCCGATTCTGTGGCCAATCAGGGGCCTGTGGGAGGTTCCAAAGGGTTCTAATCTAATAGTATAGGGTGAATTGGGGTAAAAATGTTCCATCTAGGATTTTCTAGTGACTTGAAGAAAGCCCTGATAACTTTATTTACTCCGAATGCAACTCAAACCCTTGGTCTGGCTGAAATGCGCGTGTACAGCCTGCGGGCGTGAAAAATCTCCGGGTAATTCATTGTCCATGCTGTGGGGTTTAGGGTTCTGTGTGCTCTCAGTCTCTTATGCTTGCCACTGACCTGTGGTTAGGACCAGAAGACACAGTTGAACCCGTGACATGTCAGCCCCCATTTTTTCGCCCTTACTCCGTTGAATGATCATGCGGAGAAGAATATTGGTGTGGCAGGGTACTTATGCACTCTTGCATTAGTTTATATGTGAATTTGTTCTCTAAGCTTCTGTTATTGTCGCCCTACAGTTTGTGAACAAGCGTACAGCATGGCTCAAAATCTGGATCCAAGCAGCGATGGGAGAGGTGTTCTACAGTTCAAAACCGGTTTAGCATCCGTGATCAAGGTATGCTAGTGCTCACTGTATTGCACGACCAATCACCCCTATTGTGGTTCAATCTTCCCTCCAGTTAATGATTCCACTTTGGTGCCTAATTTCTTATTGTGTGCCATGGTATTCTGCAGCAAAAGCTTGCTAAGAAGGACGGGGGTTCAATTGACCGTCAGAATGACATCGAGGTGCTGTGGAATTTCTATTTGGAGTACAAGAAGCGTCGTCGAGTTGATGACATGCAACGGGAGCAGGAGATAATGAGGGAATCAGGAACTTTTAGCACCGAGTATGTCTTTCTCTTTGGTTATAATTGTGGTATTATTTGCTCCATAAAACACCAGGGTCGTCTCATTTTCTGTGACTTGAGTTTTGGCCAGCATATCCTGCATGTTGTGTCACCTTGAGCATGGTTTTTGAGTCGCTGATTAGTCGCTGTATAGTCGCCGACTAATCGCCAAGTCGTTTTCCAAAAATCAGGGCGACTCGCGACTATACAGCGACTTATGGCGACTATACAGCGACTTTCGTCGACTATACGCCGAGCCGCAGGGCTCGCGGCAACTCGCCAAGTCGCGACTCAAAAACCTTGACCTTGAGATACTCGCTGAAACACTCTGCTCAAAACAACCAGCAAGTAAAGCTTGTGTATCTTGGTTAACTAATGTTAAATCTCGTATTTAGTTTTACATTTGCTCATTGCTTTGCTGCTCCTGTGCTGCATGTTTTATCTATCAATTAGTTGATATTGATACGCCAGAGTTGGATTTTGTTGTATTTATATGCCCTACTCTTGTTTGTCCATGCATCTTTGATCTCTGGTCTGGATGTGTCTGTTATACACTAAGTGCTAAGTTGACCTTCTTTATTAAGGTCTCTGAGCACAATTGTTTGCTGAAGTACTACATTATCATATCCCTGTTGCACTAGATGATGCTATGGTGGCAACTCATCTTATGTACCATACGACATTGCTCATGAGTTTTCCATTTTTATGCTATGACCAGAATGGGAGCTAGGGCTATGGAAATGAAAAAGATCTATGCTACTTTGAGGGCTCTGCTTGATGTTTTAGAAATTCTTGTTGGGCAAGCACCGAGTGATAGGCTTGGTAGACAGATTCTAGAGGAGGTAATTGCTAAATATACTAATCCATTATTTTAAAGCATGGTTTGCTGATGTGGTTTGCTTGACAGTTATGCTTTATTGAACTGGTACTCGTTGGCCCTTTCAGATAAAGAAGATAAAAAGATCCGATGCAGCTCTGAGAGGTGAACTTATGCCTTACAATATTATACCCCTTGATGCATCATCAGTGGGAAATGTTGTTGGTTTTTTCCCTGAGGTATCCATGTTTTCTGTTTTTGTTACAAATTATCTTCTCATACCTTGCCAGATATTAGTCTCTGTAGTTGTCTTGACTATGTCTTACAACCCTATTAGGTCAGGGCTGCAATAGCCGCAATTCAAAACTGTGAGGATCTCCCACGCTTTCCTTATGACACACCACAGCTGAGACAGAAAGATATTTTTGACCTTCTGCAGTACGTATTTGGCTTCCAGGTAACCTTTCTCTGCCATATTTTCATGGTTTGGGTCATATTTTATTAGATCATCCTCTATTAAGTGAAAAAGTAGATATTTGTATAGCTTTTTTGGTGTGCTTAGCTCGATGATCTTATGTTCTTTGGCTTAGTTATCCATCAAGCAACAATGTGGCAAGTTGTTTCTTTATTTTTTGCTGCCGCTCCAGTTGTTTCTTATCTACTTAGGGTTCATGCTATTCTGTATTGTAGAACTGGGCACTAGCCCAGTTGGTGGGAGCACAGTGGTGTCTCCTTGCCGACCTGGGTTTTTGACCCCTGTGGGGCGGATTAGTTCTTGTTAATTTATTTTGAGGGACTAATAAACTAGTTTATCTTTATCTTCTTTATATAATGTATGGTGGTTGCTAGTAACCTTTGTTTGATTACTATTATCTATTCTACCTGCGCCGTGTATCTAATGCGGTCAATTTTGTTCATGTTTCAGGATGATAATGTTCGGAATCAGCGTGAAAATGTTGCACTTACCTTAGCCAATGCCCAGTCCCGTCTGAGCTTGCCTAATGAGACAGAACCGTTAGTTCTCGCCCTCTTATCTGGATACATCTGAACAAAAGAACATTTAGGCATATGGGTGTGGAGTTAAGTTAGATCCTTATTCCTACTGATTATAATACTTCATTTGTTACTAATTATACTGTCCAAATAGTCTATGCTGGTCTGTCATTTCACTCGCCTTGTTGTCGACTTACACTTTATGAAAAGCAAGGTTTCTTTATAGAATATACATCTGATTTTGTGTGTGAGCGCGTGCGTGCGTGGATGCTAATCTATCTATGCCAAATTAGAAGCCTATTCGCCACCTTGGTCGTCTTCTACGATTGCCCGAGGGAATGATGGTTTTGTCTAAATAAACTGAAACTTTTAAGGATTGGAAGAAGTATAACTAACTGTTTATTAGCAATGCTTAGGCTTGCTGCTATTGTTCCATCTATTATCAATAAATTTGAGGCACCTGACAAATATGAAATAACTGACCTCTTTTACTATTCTTTCTGGTGGCCATTTGTCAGTAAGTTTTAGCTGTGCATATTAATAATTTCTTAGCTAAACTCACTATAAAATAAACATGCACGCAACTTTTGTAGAAAATCGATGAGAAGGCTGTTACAGAAGTTTTCTGCAAAGTTCTGGACAACTACATAAAATGGTGTAGGTTCTTGGGCAAGCGTGTTGCATGGACCAGGTATATTAACTGCTTTTGAACAGCTTTCTTTTTACATGCTATTAGCTCATCAACGCTTACCTGTTATATCACTTGCTTTTTTGGTAGCCTTGAAGCAGTAAACAAGAACAGAAAAATCATATTGGTTGCTCTCTACTTTCTAATTTGGGGCGAAGCTGCAAATGTTCGCTTTCTTCCAGAATGCCTATGCTACATTTTCCACAACGTAAGTCTTTTCTTGTCACTCGTTAATTTGTTTTCAAGGGGTGCCATGTGAAACACTACAAGTCGCCAAATCAGTCGAGGATAGGCTCTTCCGTTTTGTAGATGGTCTAGTCAGTTTGTGGCAATGACTAAAGCCGTTAATTGCAGCAGCCATTTGACAGCTAGTTATCTTAGCTTCTTGACAAGGTACTCTGTTTAGGCAACCACGTAATTTGGGTCTAACTTTGGCCACCAATTTGACCAACAAAATATATGTTATATGCCACAATAAAAAGCATTGACAACTTCTTTCACAAATGAATCCAGTGTCATACTTTTTGTGCCATATAACTTATATTTTATGGGTCAAGCCGATGGTCAAAGTTAGACCCAAATTACGAGGTGGCCTTGTATAGATGAAAGGATGGAGTAGTAGTAAACAAAATGATCTGTGCATCTGTCCCTGATGGTGTATCTACCTTTTTGCTGCACTGACTTGTTCCAAGGAACTCTAATGTATCATGAAAACAATTGTTATGCTATGACACTCACAGCAGTTTGCTTTTTGCCAAAAAGATCGCAAAGTAGTTTTTCTTTTGTAGATCTTCACTTTGTACTAGAAAAGTAGACCCTGTATTTGATGATTCAATGGAACAAAACACTATGTCCTTGAGAAATCAAATTCTGATTGATGGCAAACTTAATATTGGTTCCTTGTCGTGTTTGAACATGTTCTTAGTTCCGCTGTAGTTCTTTTGTACAATGTGTTACTGATCCTTTTTGGCATGTCTTCAGATGGCAAAGGAACTTGACGGGATTCTTGATTCATCTGAAGCTGAGCCTGCAAAGAGCTGTGTCACCAATGATGGTTCAACCTCATATCTAGAGAAAATAATTACTCCTATATATCTAACGATGTCCGCGGTAGGTTCATCATGGAAGTTCTAGCTTGGTTTATAATTTTGTCCAACTGTTACATCAATTAGATCAGACTCGTTATTGCTTTCCTACTTGTGGATCTGGCTTTCTTTGGATTGATATGGATCTTTCTTGAATTCAAATAAAGTCCTATATTCTGCTGCTACAGTTTGGCGCTTCAATATTTTAGCATTGCTCACTTCCTTGATTTTTGTTGAAAACTCAAAATTGTCTCAATCTCTTAGTTGGCTATCTGTGAAATTAGATGGTTCCTGTGAGCCATGTGGGTTTCGTTGTTCTGATTTATTTTTAGTTAGAATCGTAAATTCTTTTTCCAGTGTAAGCTTTTAGCTATTTACATAGGAATTGACCTGCTGTCTTTTTATCCGTTCTGCTGTATTTAGGTTAATGCATTTTATATCTTCCACAGGAGGCTAACAATAACAATGATGGGAAAGCAGCACATTCTGCATGGCGGAATTATGATGATTTCAATGAATATTTCTGGTCCATTCTCTAAATCATTGCCTTTGTGCTGTTTCCCTTTTACCCTTCGCTTACTGTCTCTTACTCTGTTTTGTTTCATATGTGTAGGTCGCGCTCATGCTTTGAGCTGAGTTGGCCACCTGCCGAGAATTCCAAATTTTTGCGCAAACCTGCTAAGAGGAAGCGTGTAAGTTGATCATGAATATATTTTTTAAAGACAGCAGTAGTTTGATGGTACGTGTGGTGCAAACAGCTAAACACTGTTGAGAAACCTAGTCCGTAGAATAAAATTGTTTAGTTTCTCCTTTTCTTGTACCTAGCCCTTATCTGTTGTCCTCAGTCTATGTCATGGGCAGGGGCTCCAGTAATAGAAAAAAAGGTAGCAAATTGGATTGCTTGTTGTCTATTAGTTTGTTTCAGTTTTGATCTGTTTGTTTGATTAGGAAGTTATCCTCAAGAGCTTGAGTTCAAATCAGCCTAGTAGGATTAGGTTTGTTTTCATTGGGCGTTAAACATAAGAGTTTGGACTTCTAGGTAACAAGGAGAGCCTGCCTTATAAAACCCTACAACTGTTGTAACTTCCGACATCAAGCAAGGAGAATAGTTCTCATCAAAAGTCATCTTCTTCATTATTACCCCATCTGTACAGACTCCCTATTCTAAGTCGCACTGTCCATCCACCTTCGTATTCGTAGTATTTTGGGACTCTTCCACAATATTTAATTACCTGCGATCTCCTTTAAGTTACAGGAGGTTTACCATCCTATCATTTTTAGTTTCTAGTTATCATCTTGTTGCATTATTTCAATGTTGGTTGCAGACCTTGGTCTCATTTCAGTTCACACAGTGTAAACAACTTGGTTCACACTTGATTTTTGACTATGAAATACAGTTCTTACTTCTTCCTCCATCTGGAAATACTTGTCAGAGAAATGGATGTATATTAGACATATTTTAGTTCTAGACACGTCCATTTTTACCCATTTCTGCGACAAGTAATTCCGGACGGAAGGAGTATTAAGAGCAATATTTAAGAAACTATATCGAGCTGCATGATTTTTTTATAAGTAGTTGCTATTTTACTCCACCTTAGAACTTGGCAATAGATTGTAAAATAAATAAATTACATTTATAATACTAAAGCCAGCTACCTCTGGATACTATTGTGAATTTGTGATTATCCTTTTTATTGGTGTTTTAGAGTATCTACAAAGAGGAATGAAAACAGAGACATAATTTATGATGTTATGCTTACATTTCTTATGCAGAACTACCATTATCTTTGAATCATTAAATTTTGTAAAAACGTATTACAAAAGTGTGGAGTCTCTTAAGCAAACATTGGCCGTGCGTCATCACTTTATTTAAATATTTGGCAGTACTAGTGATTAAGGGGGCTAAGGGATGTTCTTTGACTTGAATGAAATAAATCCATTTTTTATGAAAAATTCATGCGTACCCTGTTTTACATAATAATTATTTTTTTCTTTACCTATGCACCTTATTAAAAAGTTCCATTGCAGACGGGAAAGACCAACTTTGTTGAGCATCGAACTTTTCTGCACCTGTACCGCAGTTTTCATCGGTTGTGGATTTTCCTCATATTAATGTTTCAGGTCAGCTGTTTGATACTATTGTAATTAATTATGTGAATAAATATATCTATAAATTATATTGTGCTAAAGATGCCTTCTCTCTTCTCTCAATGGTGCTGCAGTGCTTAACTATTATAGCCTTTCACCGTGGGGAGATAAACATTAGTACTATTAAAGTAGTACTTAGCGCTGGGCCAGCCTTTTTCATACTGAACTTCATTGAGTGTACGCTCTCTAATTTGTTCTTCTTGATCGCACTTTTCCTATAATGGTTTTGCACATGTTGTTACTTATACATTTTAAGAAAGTGTTACCTGGACCAGGATCTTTAACATTCTCCATTTGCATGTGCCTCTTATCTTATGTAGGCTGCTTGGATGTGCTACTCATGTTTGGTGCATATAAAACAGCCAGAGGTTTTGCCATCTCACGATTAGTAATCCGATTCCTCTGGTTGGCTGCAATTTCAACATTTGTGACCTATCTTTATGTGTGAGTATTTAATTATATGTTGTTCTTAGATTTTACCTCTCTCAGTGTGCACTGAGTTACTTATTCACTTTGAGCACTAAGTTACCTATTCACTTTGAATGTTGAATATTGAACAGGAAAGTCTTGAATGAGAAAAATGCAAGAAACAATGATTCAACTTATTTCCGGATTTATGTTCTTGTTCTGGGTGGTTATGCTGCGGTTAGGCTTGTGTTCGCATCGTTGGCCAAGATCCCAGCTTGCCACAGGCTGTCCAATTACTCTGACCGTTCACAGTTTTTCCAGTTTTTCAAGTGGATATACCAAGTATGCATGTTTTCACTCTACGTCGTGTTTTGGGAACATATCTTCATTATGAAATTACGTATTCATCTTCTTTCTCTTTTTCGTGCCTAGGAACGATACTATATTGGACGGGGACTCTATGAGAGTATAGGCAACTATGCCAGGTTCTTTTCTTCTCATTTTCAGGAGTTTTGAACATTGTAATCTGAGGCACCCTTAGTTTTTGTACTTCTTTATTGACATATCACCAAGATACTAATGTTCAGTTGTGTTAAAATTTAGTGGGATGTTATTTGCGAGACATGCTACCTATTCTTCTGGTCAGGCCAATCACGTTTCCTGCCGAACTTTAGTTATGATATCTGTAGTGCTGCTTGTGGTATTTTACTGTCAGATATGTGTATGCACTTAATATAAAGTGCAGGGAGCCAGTTATTAGGAAATAGCAAAAGACAGAGACATGTGTGATGATGTAATCACTACCTGACATTAGGAGTTGTTAGCATCAGTCTGAGACATTTCTCTAGTTTCTTTACTAGTACTTGCCAGTTGGTCATGTTTAGTTATTAATTCACCAGCATTCTAACTGGTCTTCAGTCTTCACTACTTGAGTGCTTGTATGGTCGTGGTTTGTTATTTACCTTTGACAAATTTTCTGATGCAGATACGTGATCTTTTGGTTGGTCATATTTGCATGCAAATTTACTTTTGCTTATTATCTCCAGGTGGGTATAACTATTTCTTTCAGAACTCAGATGCTTACCGATATTTTCTGTGTGACCAGAACTTCAAAAGTTACTCTTCTTTTCATCATGTCATTCCCTTTTGCAGATTCGCCCTTTAGTTGTACCAACCAATATAATCGTGCAACTCCATGATTTGCAGTATTCTTGGCATGATTTTGTATCAAAGGGTTAGTAAATTTGTACACATCGCACTAGTAGCGTTGTTTCATTTACTCCACATTTTTTTTGAGGCAATAATTTGCTCAACATCTTTATTAAGGAGAAAACGATTATCTTCTTTTTTACTTAAGTACACTAACAATGACACTACCATGCTGATGACGCTTTTATAGGAAATAGAAATGCTTTGACCATTCTCAGCCTATGGGCACCAGTTGTAGCTGTAAGTTTCCTGTGTTGACCTTCAAATTCTTGGAGAGAAAAGACGTGAACTTTTGAAATGATGCACTGCTTCACTATTTTCTATATTCAGATATACCTGATGGACATACACATTTGGTACACTCTTCTATCTGCTCTTGTTGGTGGCGTTATGGGTGCTAGAGGTCGCCTTGGGGAGGTACTATCAACCATGTATGCATTTGTTGTGATCTGTAAACTGGATATCACTCTTACATGTGCCAATTTAATGCAGATTCGTTCAATTGAAATGCTTCATAAACGTTTTGAGAGCTTTCCAGAAGCTTTTGCAAAAACCCTTTCCCCGCAAAGGTCCTTAATCCTACTATTTAAAATTGTGTCATTTTGAACAGCTATCTAGTTTAATTTGATTTATTTTCCAATTTTCATAAAGTTTTCATTTGATGTTGTAGGATATCTAGCAGGCCAGTTCCTCAGGTAAACAAACGCCTGTTTATCACATACTGTGTTTGTAACTTCCTTTAGATGATTGTGCCACAGTACATCTCAAGATCTCAAGATGTCTACCTCCGCACCCCCCGGCACACACAAATCTAGTTTCTTAAACTAAGTGTTCGCGATTAGTTTTATGCAAACAAGTTCTGTTCAACTCAATTTAGCCAAGGATGTCACTCTATTTAAACTTGTTGTTTCTCAAACTACCAAGTCCACTTTCAACTTGTAAAGCTGGCTTTCCTGTATTCTTATTTCATCCTTGTTATATTACCTCTCTATCTGGCCAATATCCTAAACCCTGATGAAGTGATGTTGGCTGGACATATTATTGTTTTTATTAATGGCTTCTTTTTATTTATCTTAAAAAATAAAGCTAGTTGATTCCAGTTTCATTTTTCAAAATCTCGACAAGTTAAATACCTGAAAGTACTGACCTTTGATCATGCTCAACACTAGGATTCAGAAGCTACTAAGATGTATGCCTCGATATTCTCCCCGTTTTGGAATGAGATTATCAAGAGTTTGCGTGAAGAGGACTACATTAGTAACAGGTACATTGAACACTATATATGTTTACCATTCTATAAAAACTATTTGCTTCAATACCATGAATGAATTTTGTTTCAGGGAGATGGATCTGCTTATGATGCCAAGTAACTGTGGAACTTTAAGACTCGTACAATGGCCATTGTTTCTCCTTACTAGTAAGGTATCCTAATTGAAACTAACTATATCCAACTTCTGTTGCAAGAATTGATCTGTATCAGTGAATTGGGGTGTCATGACTCTGTTGCTTTATTTGTAGATCATGTTGGCGAATGACTATGCATCTGACTGCAAAGACTCCCAGAAGGAATTATGGCACAGAATATCAAAAGATGAATACATGGCCTATGCGGTCAAGGAATGCTACTATAGTGCAGAAAGAATTCTTAAGTCTATAGTTGATGGTGAAGGGAAGCTCTGGTATGATTCCATACTAAAAGATGGAAGTACCTTACTCACCATCATTAGATGGTTTTCCTAAATTATCTCTTCACTTTTCTCTGCTTTGTCCTGATACATGTACAGGGTTGAACGCCTTTTCCAAAATCTCAATGAAAGCATAGAACGAGATTCACTTTTGGTTACTATAAATCTGAAGAAGTTGCAGTTGGTCCAGTCACGTCTTACTGGTTTGACAGGACTTCTGGTGAGATTGTGCTTTCGTTGATGCTCGCATAGTTTTCTTTGATGAACATTTAATGGAGCAGTATACGTGTTAGTAATTTTTTAATTGTTTCCTATTTCATGTATGTTTCTTAAACATATAATGAAGGCGTTTTAAATGACAATACAATATGTATTAGATACGCGACGAGACTGCTGATCGTAAAGCTGGTGTTACAAAAGCTCTCCGTGAGCTCTATGAGGTTGTTACCCACGAGTTTCTTGCACCAAATCTGAGGTATGCTATGAGAACAATCACTGTTTTGATTGGTGGAAGATATCAGTTACACAGTTCTACTTTATTTCCTACAAATGTTTTTTTCTTGCTGCAGGGAAGAATTTGACACCTGGCAATTGCTGTTAAGAGCTAGGAATGATGGGCGTCTATTCTCTAACATTTTGTGGCCAAATGATCTGGAAATGGTACTTCTACTTCATCTGCACAACTATTTGAAAATTTCTTACTGGAAAGAGTTCTTGTCGTACCATCTCTTGTGGTGCTACCAATGTATGCTATTGCCACTCAAAATGTTAAGAAAAATTCCTTTTTTTTGGGTTTTTCGTGACTTATTGTGTTGCTTCGCTGGTACCATAGCAGCATACCTATAGGGCATGGCATTCTCTCATTTGCTTACACCGGGTCTATTTGTGCTTGTAGAAAGAACAAGTTAAGCGTTTACACTTACTTCTGACTGTCAAAGACTCTGCTGCAAACATTCCAAAAAATTTAGAAGCTCAGAGAAGACTACAATTTTTCACCAACTCTTTGTTCATGGACATGCCGGAAGCAAAGCCCGTCTCTGAGATGATCCCATTCTGGTACTATAAATGCTTATGAAGTTCATGCTTATCTAAAGGAATATGATCCTTTTGACACATACTTTTCTTGTGCAACAGTGTATTTACCCCATACTACAGTGAGACTGTACTTTATAGCATGTCTGAGCTGTGTGTTGACAATGAAGATGGCATTTCTATACTTTTCTATCTTCAAAAAATCTTTCCTGGTAATATTACGATGCTTTCTCTTGCAAATTATTACTTCTTGATGATATTTTATTTCTCAAGGCTTGGTTTATGTAGATGTTGTTCTGGCTGTTTTGCCAGGGTAAGTATGTATAGATAGGGAGGTGCACTCACCCCTTTGAGTGGGATTGCTGCAATTTGTATATTCCATGAAGCCTTTGGAAACAAAAATTCTGATTTTGCCAAAATCGACGCAACACAATGCGACTATTATGAGTTATAAAATTTCAAATCCAAACGCGATTGACAATCGAGAAACAGGACAATTGGTAGATGCATCTTGTGTCAATGCTCCCATTTTTTATCGAATGTTTCGTTTACTGTTTGGACGTACTCCAAGCCTGGTTCATCTGTTCCACCTAAATGACAGAGTGCATACAAGTCGTTGCCGCACTGATATCATATTTTGAACTCTTTCGTAGTTACCAAAACTGGTGCCGAAGTTGTGTTTGTAGATATCAAAATTTTAAACCAATGCTCTTTCCTGCCATCCTGAGTTTTTTCTTTTCGTCCATAGTTTGTTAAACAACTTCACAGGTTGAGGTTTTTCATTTCTCATGGTAGCATTCCCCTTTTTATGTTGTACTTTGGGCTATAAAGTATTTGGAGTTTTTACACATGTTGTATGGCAGAGGAAAGTGTTCTGCAGAATAAGTCATGTAGAGTAGAACATTGTAAATGCAACTTCAATTAATTATCACAAAATTCCTACATGTCAGCATGTGTTGCAGAGGAAAGTGTTCGGCAGAATAAGTCATGTAGAGTTGAGCATTGTAAATACAGCTTCAATTAATTATCACAAAATTCCTACATGTCAACGTGTGTTGCTTATTAGCGAAACATTTCTGTTGGATCACAGTTCACCACAAAGGAAGAAGATGTTCCTTGTACCAGAATACTGATTAAGTTGTTTGTTTTATACCAGAAATGTAATTAGTATCTCATTTGTTTTTTTGCAATCAGATTGTCGTTTTATACAAAACATGCCCTTAATTTTCTTTAAGTGTGTGGCCTGGATTTTTATTTGGTTTGTAGATGAGTGGGCCAACTTCTTAGAACGAATTGGTCGTGGAGAATCATCAGAAGAGGATTTTAAGGAAAGTCCAAGTGACACCTTAGAACTGCGGTTTTGGGTATCATACCGTGGCCAAACTTTGGCAAGGACAGGTGAATTTTCTTTTATTTCTGTTTACTAAATGCTCATGTATAGCTTAATGTATGCAACTAATACATGTTCCATACTCAAATGGTCCATAAGCTTCCATCTGATGCCAAGTACATATTTTTTTCCTTCCTTTTATTTGATATATTCCTTGACTTTGTATTTGCTGGAGCAGTGAGGGGTATGATGTACTACAGACGAGCGTTGATGTTGCAGAGTTACCTGGAGAAGCGATATCTCGGAGGTGTGTTTATAGTTCTCTCTTGTAGAAAGTGAAATAACAGTCTTGTTTTTTTTTTCTCATTTTGTTTTCTGAGAGATTTTCATTATTTTGTTTGTTCCACCAGGCATTGAAGATGGTTATTCTGCACTTGAATATATTGACACTCAAGGGTATCAGTTATCTCCTGATGCACGGGCCCAGGCGGATCTAAAATTTACATACGTTGTTTCATGTCAAATATATGGACAGCAGAAGCAAAGGAAGGCTCCAGAGGCTGCGGATATTGCTCTTTTAATGCAAAGGTTAATTTGCTTGACTTTTATTTCTTTTGTAGGATCTATTCTAGTAGATTACTGGGACAATGGCTTGCTTTGCAACTCACTCCATTGTAAATAGTCCACCTTATTATCCTAAAAAATTATAATTATACACGAACTAATTTAATAAAGAGTAAAACCCACTTCAAACCACATATTTCTCAGACATTTTGGACCAGATTTAATTTTAAGCATTTTTACAGTACATAGGCACTTCTGCCGGAGTGGTGGGAGCACTGGTTAATTCTGGCCTTTCATTAATAATAGGATAAATTAGTCGCTTTATAGCTAAGGGGTAATAGACTTTTGTTCCTAATCTATTTTTTCCAAGGCAACACTAGACATGTCTTTAGAAAGCTGCATCATTCTTGATGTCCATGTCAGCCAGTGAAAAAAATAGCGTGCTATAGCGTTCTGAGAAATGTCTCGCTAAATACATCGGTGTACAGTGTCTCGCTAATAGCACACTATAGCGCGATATAGCACTATTTTTTTAATTGAATTGTCAACAGATGCGTGCCAACTGACTGTCTAGTCAGCTGACAGGTAGGCCAAACCCAGCAGGATCAGAAGTGGATGTTAAGTCTGGTACAAATATGGATTTTGGTGCTTAAAATCTGGTTCAATACAAAAATATCAATCTTCTAATTGTCATGATGCGGCAATTGTGTGATTCAAAGTGGGATGCACTCTATAATTAACTAAAAAATATAGAGGATATGAAAAAGATTAAAAGAAGTCCTTAAGTTCTTGTCTTTTGGCTCATCAGTTGCTTTAGTTTTCATTATCTTAAGTTAATATGTTTCTGATTTTGGTTTCTGCTATACAATTTTTAAACCTTTCTATTGCATAATCCTGATTAACTTTTGTTATAACTTGTAGAAATGAGGCCCTTCGGGTTGCTTTCATACATGAAGAGGATGGTGTATCGAGTGATGGGCAAGCTATAAAAGAATATCATTCCAAGCTCGTGAAGGCTGATATTCATGGAAAAGATCAAGTAAGTGCAGTACTGCAGTTCTGTATAAATTTGATTAATCTTTTACGAATGATTTGCTCCATTTTTCTTTCCTCTTTGAAATCAACAATAAACCTGTAATACACGACTTTTCACATTATAGAATCTGTAGTAGGTGGACAATAGTTTGTTCAGTATTAGGAGCCATTGAGCTATCTCAGTTATTATTAACTGTTTTCTGCGCTGGGATCTCCAAAAGCAACAATAGGTGAAGAAACTGATGGTCATGTTCCATCCTTTTCCCTCTCCGTGTAACCCACAAACCATGTGTAGTACCTGAGCCTTATTCCCAGCTTTCCTTCAGTTCACATGTTTTTGTTAGTCTCGTAATATCACCTTCTCGAATCTGATAATACTGTTCTCTCATGTTATATATTGAGTAAGAGAATATGAAATTATTGCTCTTATCATCATTTCTCGGTTTTCTGCTACTGCATCACCTCCTATTGATGCCCCTTTATCATTTACTGATCTACCAAACTAACTCCACTTCTGGAAGAGATCACAAATGCTGTTGTAGCCTTAGCTCTGCTAGTATGATATTTTATTAACCAAAGAATAGAAGAAAGTTTTGGTTCTTGCCAGACATAATGTATCTAAGAATTTTACCAACATTAATATTAATTTTTTTTGCGGGGAAACATTAATATTAATTGACCTCTTATGCTTCATATTTTTTCATACTGTTGTATAAATAGGAAATATACTCCATTAAACTGCCTGGGAACCCCAAGCTTGGTGAGGGGAAACCTGAAAACCAAAATCATGCTATAATTTTTACTCGTGGAGATGCAATACAGACGATCGATATGAATCAGGTATACTTTTCTTCTTCAATAGTAACAACAGCCCTTAAATATTTAATCATTAACCTTATCGTTTGTCAATTCTCATGAAGTATCACTAGTCTAGATTCTTGCGTGTATTTTGTTGGATTGGATTTAGATCCCAGTAAAAATCTACTCATAGAACATATTGTCTGTTTCTAGTTTGTCCATTCCATTTTTAAGAATATTTTAATTCCTGGATGCTAATCTATGCATGATTCTGATAGTGTCACATCCTGCACCGTTCTTGGTAAAATTTGCCATACAGATGGATGTTCCATTGCTTTCAATTTGCTTGCATTTTTCATGAATAGAAAGGAGTTCATTATGGACAAGGGCGTAAGGGGAATTTTTACAACAAAATACGAAGAGGAGGGACTAGGTGTTCATTCAAAAAGAAATAGGCACCCAAATTCAAGTAGATGACTTGAGCTTGGGTGGTGGGATTGTATAACTCCCACAAACTGTGCTAGGCTTAGTTTCAGATGCTTCTCTTTTCTCATATGCATGGTACACATTAGATATGTTATGATGCCTCCGTGTACCCCAAATAGCCCTGATGGATACAAGTTCTCACATAGGATAACTACTTGGAGGAGGCAATGAAAGTGAGGAATTTACTTGAAGAATTTCGTGGTAACCATGGAATACGTTATCCCACAATTCTTGGTGTGCGGGAGCATGTGTTTACGGGAAGGTTATTCTTCGACCAGTCAGTTATTTTACCAACTATTACATGTTTATACCTTTTCTGTATCAACCTGTTCTATTTTATTTTGCTACAGTGTGTCTTCGCTGGCATCATTTATGTCTAAACAGGAAACCAGTTTCGTTACTTTGGGCCAACGTGTTCTTGCTTACCTCAAGTGAGTAAATTTACCGTGGCCTGTAGGGAATATCCGTGCACATTGTTACTAATTTTCTCTTTCTACCAATGAACCTGACAATAATTTCATTTCAGCACAACTTAATTGCATTCTGTTGTCCTTGTGTAGGGTTCGAATGCACTACGGGCATCCTGATGTCTTTGATCGGATATTTCATATAACCAGGGGTGGTATTAGCAAGGCATCCCGGTGATCAATATAAGTGAAGATATATACGCTGGTTGGTACTTTGTGTTATCTACAGTTATGTTACATTATGAATGTGACATGGTGGGCTGCAGTGCTTGCCAGCTCATGGCTATTTAGGTTGCACCGGGACCAATTCCTTGTTGGACCTCCCCACACCTCACCCAGTATTTTTCGAGGTTTCAAGTCTTGAGATACATGAGATAACAAGTCATTCTGAAGTTATTTACCATCTTATATTTTTTAAGAAGCTAAAATGCCCGATGTCACCACCTCTGTTAATTGTCTCACAATAGATAGGTTGATAGGTGACGTGTTGATAACTAAATATTAGTTTAAGATCACCAGCGTTGTGCATACCTAGATAGTAGATACTGAAATACTTTATTCTTGAAAGCTTGACTTTAAGTGTTAACAATTTGCAGGATTCAATTCAACTCTGCGCCAGGGTAATATCACACACCATGAATATATTCAGGTTATCTTTTCTGTTCACTTGTATTACACAGTCTGCAGCATGGATACATTTAGGTGCATACTGTATGCATACCCATTATGGTTTGCACAAGACAGACATGATATGACATGTGTGAAAAGTTCTGTTGACAGATGTAATTATGTGCATTAAGCGAAACATGAGTGAGTAAATGACACTGCAGCACACACATCAGTTTCTATTCTTTCTGTGCACACAAGCTAACATGTAAAATGCTTTACAATTCAGTGCTGATATGTCTACATTTTGCTTAGTAAGTGCACATGCCATTTTTTGTATGTTGCCCATAAAATGTAATGATGATATGCTTCTTTTCCCCGAAATGTAATAAAATCTTTGCTTCTTTCTAGGTTGGAAAAGGACGTGATGTTGGTTTAAACCAGATTGCCCTGTTTGAGGGGAAAGTTGCTGGAGGTAACGGCGAGCAAGTTCTGAGTCGAGACGTGTACCGCTTGGGGCAGCTGTTTGACTTCTTTAGGATGCTAACCTTCTTTTACACCACTGTTGGTTATTATGTCTGCACAATGGTATCCATCTCTCCCCCCTTCATAATAAGTTTACTGTACTGCTGTTGATTGGTTGTGCCTGGATAATAATCTCAACCAACTCATTTGAATAGATGCATCCAAGTAAGTTATTTTATTGTGTGTTGCTGCTACGTGAGCTTTGATATGCGTAGTGCCATTAGTTGATCATATATCATGAATTGGTTTTGGTTGCATTACATTATCCTGAAACCACCCATATCTGCTTGAGGCTATAAAGATGGCTATAGATACCAGAATGTCATAAAATAATGGATCCTTGTCGGCTATTCCCAGTTTAGGGTTTATACAAACTTCTAATTCAACTTCTTTAATATTGATATGCTAAGTCCTTCACCAAAAACCTAGATCGCGTTGATTGACTTATGGGTATGGTTTATTGGTTGCTACTTAAACATCGTGTCTTGCTGCTACTAGGTTCTCAGTTTCAATCATTTGATAGCTTAAGGCATGCCTATAAAAAAGACTGCAACGGTGAACCTGATATAAGCATTTTCTTGAGAATTAGATAATTTGTATATGTTTCTTGACTGGCTGCATATATGATTTTGGTCACATGCATATATGTAATAGTTTCTTTGTTTACGTGTGCATGCAGATGACTGTTCTAACTGTGTATATCTTCTTGTATGGGAGGGTGTATCTGGTAAGTATTATGATCCCTATTTTGTTATGCTTCTTTTTGCTGAATGTTGCTTCTGTGCTGTATTAAACCGTGAATTACATTTGAAACTTTTAGGCACTCTCTGGACTCGACCATTCGATATCTCGTCAAGCTAGGTTTCTGGGGAACACTGCCCTTGATGCTGCTCTGAACGCTCAATTTTTGGTTCAGATTGGAGTTTTTACAGCCGTGCCAATGATAATGGGTTTCATTTTGGAATTAGGGCTAATGAAGGTGGTGCCCTTTGTTTCTTTAGAAACCTACTTTTATAGGGTGTCACCCATGATCATGTATTCATGTTATAATTTTTAATCCTGTGCAGGCTATTTTCAGCTTTATCACAATGCAACTGCAGTTCTGCTCAGTATTTTTCACCTTTTCACTTGGAACTAGAACACATTATTTTGGGAGAACTATCCTTCATGGTGGTGCAAAGGTAACATATGATGTGTTCCTTTTTACAAATATTATTTGTTTGAACTCTGCTGATCCATGATCCTCTATGCAGTATCGCGCTACTGGACGAGGTTTTGTTGTTCGCCACATAAAGTTTGCTGACAATTATAGGCTCTATTCTCGAAGCCACTTTGTGAAAGCGTGAGTTGCTACTTTCAAGCAAAATAAAGTGAATCGTTACAATAAGTTCATCTGCATGAGTAATGGACACACAAATCCATCTATACCAAACAGTATACCACACAGCTGTAGTGTTGCCATTTTCCTTTGTAGTATTCAAGGTTTACGAGTCGATTTAGTCGTTCTGAGGTTAAGACTCATAGACTAAGCGTTAGTGCGTGACTAATCGACACTGAAGTTGTGACTCATAGACTAGTCGACACTGAAGTGTAGTTCGACCTTGGAGTTGAAACTCATAGACTAGTCTTAACCAGTCCTTGGACTCATAATCCATGGTCGTATTGCGATAATACGGTTTCCCCATCCAATTGCAATTATCAGACATAATTTTTGCATTGTATAACCTGATTGTTGACATTGGTCATTGGTGATCAATCTGAAACTCCTTTTGAAGGCAAAATTGGTTACCATTTGCATAACGCCATAAAATAAGTAATCTGTTGACGGGCTCTGCAAAATTGTGCTGGAAATTACTGGAGTAGTTAAATTTTCTTGCTTGGAAAATTAGGAGTTAAAAGGAAAGAAATCCTATTTGCCTTTGGAAATGAACCGAGCCCAACTGTTATTGCTCAACCCTATGTTCTCTTGTTCCTCTCCAAGTACAAATAAAACTGCTCACAACCCTCCCTTCTAAATTTCGAAATATTAACATTATAATTGTTCTAGTGTGCTGCACCAAGTAGCGGCAATTGTGCAGTTTTCATTGGCAAATACTGTTGTTTCATGATTTGCTTCAGCAAACGCCAACCAGTTGTAATAATGTCTTAAAGAGTCATTTCTGGCCCAGAAATCTAATTCGCCTCTTGGGAGTATATGCTCCTGTGTGTTAAAAATGTTGTTTACAAATGCCAATTTTTTTGAAAAAAATTAGATGTGTTCATTGTCACACCCAAATGGTACCTACAAATTTTTAGGGGCAAAGCTTAAGCATTTTAACCTGTGCAAAATAAAATAAAATAACAAGATGAACGCCACATGTTACCTCCAAATGTTACACTATTGTTTTTTCACCGACGACGCACTGCTATCCCGTTTCGCATGAGATTTGTCAAGCACGCTTGTTACACTAACATGAATGAACATATAAAAAAAGAAAATCAGATTTTTAAAAATTTATTTACTACTCCCTCTGTCCTAAAATAAGTGTCTCAACTTTGTACTAACATTAGTACAAAGCTGTACTAAAGTCAAGACACTTATTTTCGGACGGAGGGATTATTTTTTAATTCACTGTTCATCCAGGAGCATATGCTCCCCAGAGCCAAAACACGACCCCCCCATGCAGGGATCTGACTCAATGCAACACATCGAATCTTCAATTCCAGCTATAGTGTTCTTGGTAGCATTACTTGGTGATCAATCTGATGGCTATATTGTTGCAGGCTTGAGGTTGCTCTCCTGCTTATTGTCTACATTGCGTATGGCTACACGAAGGGCGGGTCATCGTCCTTTATTCTGTTGACTATCAGTAGTTGGATCATGGTTATATCCTGGCTTTTTGCGCCATACATTTTCAACCCTTCTGGTTTCGAGTGGCAAAAGTATGTTCACCAATCCTACCTTTTCCCTTTAGATTTGTTGTCATTCAAGCAGGATGACCACTGATTGGGAAACTGAGCTTGTTTACTTTTTTTTCCCTTTGTAGAATATAGAACAGTCACTACTGTGATCAAGCATATAGAAGTATAGGATAATTGTATATGTACGCTTTTATACTACCTGCTCACTCATCATTCTGGTCCTAGAAATATAAATATAAGATGCATTTGGCTATTGCATGTTGCATCGATATAATTGGTTTTTTGGATGTACCTTTACTGATTTGCATTTTGAATGTCAGAACTGTTGAGGACTTTGATGACTGGACAAATTGGTTATTTTATAAAGGTGGAGTTGGTGTAAAGGGCGAAAATAGTTGGGAATCTTGGTGGGAGGAGGAGCAGGTCAGTAACCATGACGTTGTGTGTGAAAATCTATTTGTTTAAGCCCTGTGCTTCTTGCTATTTTGACTTATACATGTTCTTGTTACTTCTGTAATGTGTTCATACAGGCTCATATCCAGACCTTTAGGGGACGAATCCTTGAGACTATCCTGAGTCTCAGATTTCTCTTGTTCCAGTATGGCATTGTGTACAAGCTTAAAATTACTGCACATAATACATCTCTGGCAGTAAGTGAAGAGCTCTCTCCTTTAGTAGTTCTGTACAGTAGAAATTTTCACTTGCTTCGTTAGCTGATTCTTTGGACGCTTCTTTACACCAAATATAATATTTTCTTATAGTTCAATTACATCGTACGTATTCCTTTTTCATCTCTTCATGTTGGCCACTTATCCATTCTTATGTTTACATTGGTTGCATAACCGTAACCAAGCAGTAGTGTGTTAGGTCTGCCTTCTGCCATGAGCATAACAATGTGGTTGGGTACAAACTGATTTTAAAATTTACCAGTTTACTTAGTTTTTACTCTGTAGTTTTGTTTTCATGTGCAAGTTGAATAAAAAAAAGCTTGAAGTTGAGTACATGTATTTTCATCTTCAAATAAAGCAAGAGATAATAGTATAACAGGTTCATGATGTTCCTACCAAGTCTGCCAGTTCTATTCTCTGACAAATCTAAATGCCTTCTGTTACTGGTCAGATGTATGGCTTCTCGTGGATTGTACTTGTTGTTATGGTCCTCCTGTTCAAGGTTTGTTATATTATTCATGATTTTTCATCTATTTTGTATTCTGCATTATAACATTATTCATGAGTTATGACAAATCTATTTTGTTATTGTGCTTCAGCTTTTCACCGCAACTCCAAGGAAGTCAACTGCCTTGCCGATATTTATTCGGTTTCTACAGGGCCTCCTTGCAATTGGCATCATTGCAGCAATTGCATGCCTTATTGGATTTACAGACTTTACAATTGCTGATTTATTTGCAAGTGCACTAGCTTTCTTAGCAACTGGATGGTGTATCTTATGTGTAAGTACAATGGTCTTCCTTTTTCAATTTCTACATTTCCTGTAGTTTCTGCTTTTGTGCATTTCGCCACATGCCTCATATAACCTGTTGCTTCTCGTGGCAGTTGGCCATCACATGGAAGCGTGTGGTGAAGACTCTGGGGCTGTGGGACTCGGTCCGCGAGATCTCCCGGATGTACGACGCTGGGATGGGCGCCGTCATCTTTGCGCCCATCGTGTTCTTCTCGTGGTTCCCCTTTGTGTCCACCTTCCAGTCGCGCATCCTGTTCAACCAGGCCTTCAGCCGTGGTCTGGAGATCTCCCTCATCCTGGCGGGGAACAAGGCGAACCAGGAGTCATGAGAAGCCTTATCCATCCGCTGGGTGTTTTTGTTGTACATTTCTGGACTTGATTAGGGACATACTAGGTTCAAACAACATATGTACATAACGCCCCTGAGTACTTGGACGCTAATCGCTCGCTTGTGGACAATGAGCTAATGCTGGCTTAGACGTGTGAATATTCATTAGACTCGCGCTTGTAGTTTTGAGTTGCTGGATGTAATTTGGATCCTCTGGTGATTTGTGTCGCCTGGTAGCATTTGAGTAAACTAGTGGCTAACTCTTGAGTTTGACACTGTTTCTGTTAGATTTCATTCTGTTACATTTTTACATTCTTATTTCTGTTAGATTCTGCTGACATGCAGTTGAACATGGGGTGACCTGTCTACCATCTTGTGTCAATATGGCCTGGCTTCCTTGGGGAATGAGTGCTGACAACATTCCCTGTATATCCTTGGTGCTTGAATTACATACAACCCATATGCCTCCTGTTGCATTGGCCACTTGATCAGTTGCGTGGTCCACTACTGTGGCTCACAGTTCAGGACCACCTGGTGCTTGGCTAGCTTGTTGCTTTCACAAGGTCAGTGGCTGCTATCCATGGTTATTTAGCTTGCTCTAGTCTTAATTAACGTATAATTCTCTTACACCTGTATAAATATGCAGTACTCGTGAATGAGAACATATGCCAGAAGAACTATTACCTCTTGTCTTAGATTTATCTAGATATATGGATGTATCTAGACACGTTTTACATCCGTATTTAGACAAATCTAAAACATGCTTTTTTGGGACGGAGGACGGAGGGAGTATTAAGTAATTGCTGTCTCCGTGTATATCTACAGTTCTACACCAGGTGCTGATGGTATGCCGACCACAAGATACATACATGTGTATCTGCCTAATCAGAAACGTGGCTTGACCATGACGAGCTACTGCGTGTGTTGATCGACATTGACAAGGCACTCTTGTGTCATCGTCATGCCTTATGGTTCACCACCCAAAAGGTGAACATCCTAGCACAACTTGTCCTTAATTCAGCACTACATACATGTATGTAGTACTCACTACTCTGGCAGGCTTGCAAAGTTAACATGAACCAACTGGTCCTACTACCCACTCCTAAGCATGCTGTTAAGAGTAGCTCTGAGTATATCATTGTAAGACAAGAACTGCCTAACCAAACAGAAGCCACTAATAGAAAAAGACATGCTGATTTACATTTTTTTTTCATACATTGTACATCCATGTCATATCAGACACAGAGTTCACCTCCACATCACCCAGAGAAAAATATGTAAACAGTTGCTGCAATGTTTTGCAGACTGATGCTTCTCTGCAAGCAAACGCTTGCCGGCAAGATAAGCAACAAACAGTTTTATCTGGTCAAGTGCACACCCAAGCACGCACAACTTGACAATCCTGGGCACATCATTCAACTGTTTCGACCGATCGAATCGGCCGCCTATGTTTGTCCCTGTATGCAGCCGGTCTATCCTACTCTCCGTTTGGTAAAATTTCTGCTGAATCATGTCACCTTTTGATCGGAGGCGTAAAAAGAAAAGGTTTGGTAAATGTGCATGCATGATCAGGCTAACTAACAAACTAGGGGTCGTAACTTACAACTGACTGGCCGTTTTACCACGTGAAGGATTAGAACTCCTTTTTTGATCCATCAAGATGATGATCTGTGCTGAGTGACCGATGATGATGACTGTTTGATCGTTATCCGTTGTTACTGTTCAATTACCCGAACCGTGCTTTCTATCACATGAGGAACTATATCACTTTCCCTTTTCTTTGCACAAGACCTTTCCTTTTACTACGATGAGTGCTAATTTAGTTTACGGCGATGCTGTTACGGCTGTATTTGTAATGCCTGATGATTTTCCCCATTATTCGTCGACAAAAGATTATGCGATGAAGTTGTATTCGCTTTGGTGGTTCTTCTGTAAGAACCAGGAGCTGTAATAAGGAGAGCTAGGTCCCTGCATGGTTCTGTGCTTTCCATAGATGACGAGTTGGTTAATTAAGTTGGTGCTTAAAGTTTTATTAGGTGTTCTTTTCACGCCCCCAGCGCAAGTTTTTCTTGTTACAAAGCAGATCAACTATATGTCTTTTCCACAAAAACTGTCTGTCAAGCATATAAAAAACATGAATTTGATGTGTCGACCAATAGATGGCATTTTCAAAGAGTGACATTTGCCCCCCTTTAATTTTTCTCGATGGATGATGCAAGGAGATTGAGAGGGAGATCTAGCCAGAGGGCTTTTGGTTGGAACAGAGCATTATTCCCGCATCCATCGCAAGGTAGGTATGTGGTTGTTCCTTTATAGGTCCATGGTTTACCTACTAAGTTTCCATCTTGCCATCCCTTGTGGGGCAAGGCTTTGTTTCCGCTTTGTTATCCTCCCGAGCACTCATTCAGGGGTATTATACTACTACATTTTAACTGCTCAACAGTTTAAGATGCAGTATTTTATCATGCACGCAGTAAAATTAATGTTTTTTCCCTAGGTTAACCTGTGAAAGAGAAAATGGTGTGACCGTCGGAGAGGTGAGTTTCCTGGAAGACAGTGAGTGACCTTCTTTCTTGCTAGATTTGCATAGGATTATTTGTTTATTTTGGCAGAGAGACAAACCGGAGACAACTTCATAGAACTGGGGGCTTTGTAATTGTGATATATTCCTCGGTGAAATGATTGGTCTGCCACTTGCTAAGCAGACCGTACGCTCAATTAACCGGTCTTCCAAGTACTTGAGATTGTGATGATTATCAAACAGGACAAACCAACTATCTACTTACCCACGTTTTCTTACTGATGATCTGACTGACAGCAGCACCAAAAAGTGGCTTTAGGCTGTGCAAAGGAAGGCACTGACCTGATCAAAGCAGCGAGCAGGTCAAAGCAGTACATCCACGTGGGTAATCGCCTTCATTGGTTACCGCCACCACTGCTGATTAACTTACACAGCTGACCAAATGGACAATGCTGCTTAATTACTACTACTAGATGGTCTATCAGGAAATGCAATTTTCGTAATCGCGCACATCGACGGCCAACGTGTCGCCATCTAAAGACGACATATGCACGCTCTGAGGCAGAAGTAAACTCTGCCTCCTTCCTCTGAATTACTGTCCAGTTTGTCTGAGACAAGAAGTTAACCACAGGATCTCTGCAGTGACCAATGCAACACATATACATAACATTTGGGAACTTTGAGACCACAGAGCAACTAGTCTCACTTAGATAGTTTTTTTTTTGAGCAATTAGTCTCACTTAGATAGTTTTTTCTTTTTGAGCAACTAGTCTCACTTAGATAGTTAACTGGTCAAAATCAAAACCCTGTCCGGTTGGTCAGCGCATGTCCAGGAACAGTGTTCTTTCTGATGAGTAGGAATTGATTAGGTCCCTCCTCTCCACACCTCCCAAAAGCCGCACAGTTTCATGGGTCTTGCATGTTTTAAACTGATTGATTAATGTTTGATTAGTTTTGTGCAGCTAGCAAAAGTCTCAGTTTGACATGCATTGGTGCCTGGTCAGACTCAGAATGCCAAGTTGACCACCACGCGCTGCAGCCATCATACTGGTTGTTCTCTCCATGGTTCTTTTTTCATGGGTTAGGTAAATCTTTGTGCATGTCACCGTACACTTGTGGACAGCGTTGCATAGGTGGCCAACTGGCCATGCTAGGGCCGTTGCTAAGAGTCCTCGGGATCCAGGTCTCCTGGCACACATCAATCTTTTCAGGCGGAAGCAGAGTTAGCTTAATCCTAGTTAATTAGTTTGTGGTGAGGCATAAACTAGTTATTTCCGACCTCCCATTGTGCCTACATTCTGGTTTAGCTGAGGAACAAAGTTTAGGAGAATCTGTCTGGAAATTATGATCATTTATATATATATATATATATATATATATATATATATATATATATATATTATTAAGAGCTGAGGAATAAAGTTTAGGAGAATCTGTCTGGAAATAATGGTCATTTATATATTATTAAGCAGCGAGATGCAACGCCACCTAAATCTGATCATGCCTAATAAATCTTAATTAACAATACATCCATTTCTCTTGTATAATGAAGGGTCTTTCTAGAGCCAAGCTGAAGTGTTCCACCTCTTCTTTAATTTCTCTTTCCTCTTCATGCAATTAGTTCGTTGGCTAGTTCAATTAGTTAGTGGGTAAGGGGTAGATACACACATACGTATGAAATGAAAGAAATGAAAGCCAGCGTGGACTTGGTGTTGAACGAATTATCCGTGGCCCATTTGTCATCTGCCATGAACGCATGCATGCATGCATGGTCATGTGGAGATCCCACCCGACCAGAAAGCGAGATCCAGGTCACGTATGCATGCACATGTATAATTCTTACACTTGGAAGTTTCTGGGAAGGCTATTAATTCCGAGGATGCAAGGTATGCATACATGCGCTTGGAAACTACCCCCCTATGCAAAATAAGCGTCGCAGTTTTGAAGTAAGCTCAGTTCAACTTTAGTTCAAAGCTGCGACACTTATTATGGATCGGAGGAAGTAACTTTTTTTTTTTTGCAGCAACTTGGAAACAATCTAACATTGATGAGATAAAAAACTGTCCATCAACATATTATCATATAAACTAACGATAATATTGATTTTACGTTTATCGACGTGGCCCCGGCCTTCACTTTGCTTGAAAGAGAAGTTAAAACTGCCCAAACAGTTCATGGGCAAAAGGGATAGACATTGCAAGAAAACAGGTTTAAGTACTCTAACAGTCCTAACCACTGTGTCAAATCGGAAAAGCCGGCAAGCTTTTTGAGGATAAAGCGAGCTTAATTATCTGCTAATCAAAAGGGAAGCTATATGCTAATTAAGCTAGGTTCTGAGCATAGAGGACCGACCAGTCAGAGCAGTGCAAATACGCAGGTGCAAGCTGAGGCGGGTCAATGGCTTGTGGTGCCCGGAAACGAGCCCCCTACCTACTGTCTAACCAATTCTGTGACTTATATGGTCCATGACCAAGAGAAAAAGTATATTCATAGATACACATAGAAAATCATATTTTCAAGTGATATGTGAGGCTGCGGGCATCGATCAGGGTCACACCAAGTAGCTGCGGTTTTAACTAAAAGTGCACTCAAGCAGCTAGCTGCCGATGATGGATATTTTGTTGCATCCACTGCCCCATCAATCACAAAAAGGAATCTAACTAAGCTAGCTAATTAGATAGGAACGTCCACACATGAACAAGACATCTCAGAAACTGCCCCGAGGACACGCACCGGTGATCGACATGGATGTTTAGTTAGTTCTTCTTTTGCTTTAATTGATTGATTTGCGCGTCGAAACTACTGCCACATGTAAATCTAAATTAACTGATGATTGTTTAGCGTTGATATTGGTAAGGGATTAGTTAAGCTTGATCAATTAGAGTACCATAAGTCCTAGCCTCCTAGCTAGTATCAAGATGAATCTGGTTAACCATGGGTTAGCTAGATAGATTGATGAAGATAGTGTTTCTTTTGCCTTGATTTTCGTGCTGGGTCGTCAGTGATAGTGTGGAGAAATTCTAGAAGATTAATAAGGTAACTTTCTCCACTTTGACAAGCTAGAGCTTGAGCGCTACACGTCCTTGTCCAACTCCAACTAACTCATTTTATAGTATTATACCGTTTGCATGCTATCATATATATGCATGCATGTCCCCTGCTGGTTAATTTCACTAGTACAAGTGATGTGTGTCTGCTAGTCAATTCTCATCCAACAAGTAACCTCGTTCTGGCTGAGAACATCCCACACACAGAGGAATTAATCAAAGATAGCTATATATAATTTTTT
This sequence comes from Aegilops bicornis, assembly GCA_021605145.1. Classification (NCBI taxonomy): domain Eukaryota; kingdom Viridiplantae; phylum Streptophyta; class Magnoliopsida; order Poales; family Poaceae; genus Aegilops; species Aegilops bicornis. The sequence goes on from CM038675.1 coordinate 15,504,385, forward strand.
TGAGAAAACATTCTAAATTTTCTTGAAGCTATATATTATGCATGAAATTGTCATTCTTAGTTAGAACATATATACGGTTTAATTAAAACATGAAAGTAAACTTACCCTAATGCCAAATGGAAGGCCCACTGTGTAGACTATATCTTCTCTAATTAGATCATTAAAATACAGTAGTCCATATGATGCAAATTTGACTATCAAGTATCAACCATATGTGTGTAGCCATACAATTATTGTCGCAAAGTACATATGGAGATTGATCACAGTGAAGACTAATGTTGGACTCACAAGACCAGCAGCGTGGGATTAAAATATAATCACAATCCAATCAAATGACGACCTGAGTTTAGCTTCTTCACGCAAGAGAAAGTCCAAACAAATTAACTAAACCCTGCGTCATTATGCAAGACCCAAGGAATAAAGACGATGATTATATAGTCACACTCACACACACATACTTTGCTGTCTGGAAAAAAGAAGCTGCTTTCAATTTAATTATGTCACAAGCTAGTTATTACATATACTGCCCACCTCATAAAAAAGGAAACAACAAAGAAACTAATTAAACAAAAATGAACATTAATTGCTGTGAGTGTGTACATATATGTGTATGTCCTTCTGTTCTTTTTTGTACATGACTAAAAGTGTGGACTAAACCACCTTGTTCCCCTATCAACAAACAAACTTCACATCTTCGGTATTGATCAACCGAGAAGTGCGTCCAATCCAACGATTAATAGTCCCAATCTCCTTCCTGATTATTTTTGGCATTCTTGATCATATCTCTTCTATCTACCCATCACAAGTCACTTGAGTTCAGCCATGACATTTGCCTGCATAAAAATAAACGAAAGAGTTAATCATTTCAGCTAAGTATCGTGTCAATTAATTCCCTGGTAAAATGACCTAGCTAGTTTAACTATAAAATCTGGACTGCCATATGGTTAAAATCTGGACCTGCAAATGTACCGGAACTATGTATGGAGGATTTACCTCCAAGCTGAGCAATGAAATTCCCTTTAACCCCGCAAAAAAAAAACTATAAAATAAATTAGGATCAAGGAAAAAGCACAGAGAATATTTAAGAATATATGAGCCAAATTATTTGGGTGGATGGAAAAGAGACATGCGTGCATGAGCGTTTTTTTCTTTTTGATAGAAAGTTGATGGAATGGGAGCAGGTACTCACTCTAGCAAATCCTTCCAGCTACCGTCCGTGTTGAGGTCATCCATCAGGTTCAGGCTCTCCAGCCCGTCGAACGGGCTCGACGCCGGCGTCTGCTCGCATGACACACCGCCGCCGCCATTGTTGTTGCACTCCTGGTCGTTGGCCACCATTGGGCGCGGTGGCGCCACTGCGTCCACGGTCACGTTGCTCCCGCTCGCCCCACCGTGGCACCCGAGCTCCGTCGAGCTCAGCCCGTCGCCGGCGCCGAAGCTGTCGAACATGCCGCTGATGTTGTGCATGCCGCTCGCCGGCGCGGAGTTGGTCAGCGCCGGTAGGTTATTCATGCCGTCCCACTGGCACTGTTGTAGCAGCATGCTCTGGTCAACGCCGTGCTGCCCACCGTTATTCATGCCGCTCTGCCCACCGTTGCTGGCGGCGAGGAGTGCCATGAGGTTGTCCATGCCAGGTGCGGGCGCGGGCACCGCGGCGGTGGTGAGCGCGCGCACAAGCCCCTGAAGCAGCTGGAACTTGGCGGCGTCGGCCTGCAGCCTGAGCGCGTTCATGTCCCAGGCGCCCGTGTTCGAGCCGGCGCCGCCGAAGTTGCCGGCTGCAGCGAGGAGGCCTGGGAGCCCGGCGAGCAGGCTGAGGTCGGTGCGCGGGCGGTGCGTGACGGGGTCGATGCCCATGCCGAGCAGCTTCTTGCGCAGATGCGTGTTCCAGTAGTTCTTGATCTCGTTGTCCGTTCTCCCCGGCAGCTTCGTAGCAATCGACGACCACCTGAACCAATCCATCAGTCACCGGCGCCGGAGTCGGAGAAGAAGACACAAACAATAGATACGCGCGTGACTTACTTGTTGCCGAGGAGGGAGTGGAGGTGGATGATGAGCTTCTCCTCGTCGTCGGTGAAGCGGCCGCGCTTGATGTCGGGGCGGAGGTAGTTGGTCCAGCGAAGGCGGCAGCTCTTGCCGCAGCGGTTGAGGCCGGCGAGCTTGGGCAGGCGGCGCCAGCTGCCGTGGCCCTTCTCCTGGATGTAGTCCACCAGCAGCTTGTCCTCCTCGGGCGTCCACGGCCCCTTCTTCACGCCCGCCTCCCCGTCGCAGCACGGCGACCGCCCCATCGCGACTAGATAGTAGCTAGCTTGAGCTTCTTCTCTTTCTTTGTCTGCGAGGCTTAGCTTGCCGGAGAGAGGCGTAGCTAGCAATGGCCGGCGGAGGAGTTGGGTTTTTGAGGTTTCGTTGGGGTGGATAGGAGGGGGTTTTATAGGGAAGGGTTTAGAGGGGCCGGGTGGGATGATGCGTGCATGGCGGCATGGAATGCTAAAAAGGAAGTCTTTGTGTGCGGGAGACGCAGCCTCCTCTCTCTCACCTCTCTCTACCCTCTCTGTTTCTCACTCTATCTTTCTCTCTCTAGCGACCTCTCTGTTTCTCTCTCTAGTGACCTCTGTGTTTCTCTCTCTAAATCTCTAAATCTCTCTCTCTCCGTCTGTCTCTCTCTGACTTTTTTGGCAATGGACCGAATCAGTTTGCTTAAGCAGGTACGTTGTTTAATTAGATATATATATATGCTGGCGTACGTGTGTGCTGTCTTGTTGCCTCTTGTTGTTTTCCGTGGATGGATCAAGTATACGTATTGCGTATATGCATGCATGCATACGTGTACGTGGAAATTCAAGAGACAGTATACGTTATGCTCTAAATGAATATCTTGATGTCGAATATTCCGTATCAATCAAATATAAGGAAGCTACCTTTTTTTTTAACATTTTCACATGCCGAGGAGCTGAGCGGCGGGACGAATACAAGCAGAGGAAGAAGGAGCGAGGAAGAGTGTTGGAGGAAAAAAAGATGGAGGGGGTGGGCGGGCGGGGTAGAGGATTATTGCGAGAGGTAGATCGTGGAGGCAAAAGGGCATTGGCGACAACAATGGGGCGGGTATGTGGAGAAAGAAGATCGACGATGAACGTGGCCCTAGGCCACAGTGCAGCTAGCGTGTGTGTGCGCGTGCTAGCATGTACGGGGCGAAGTCTAATTCTTCGTCGCATGCATGATATAGAGAAAAATCCGGTTGCAAGAGATCGCGGTACAGGTGATAACCTCCGAGGTGTTTTGATGTAACCTTTTCTTTTACGAAAGATCTTCGTGCCCCATGTGTGCTTCAGTTTCTTCGCTCATTAAGGAATTAAAGTCGGGTCATGCATGCTAATTTCTTCTATTAAGAAAGCAAAACATATCGGTTTTTTGCACGTACGATATTGATATGAAACGACAGATGATCACCATCATCATGAATGTATCCACTGTACACCATATAGCTAGACACATAGATCGAAGTACCAAATATATTTGAAACGACGGGTGCACTGTTAAGAAAAAAAGAGAGGCCTCGTGTGTGGGCGGCACGTGTGCAGGAGGCAGAGGGGAGTTAGGTCCGGATGACCTGACACGTCTGGACTTTGGGCTCCAAACAAGGAGCAACCAAGAAGGAACTACCTGCTGCCTGTTCCCCTCCCTTCATTTTCCCTCGTGTCACGTAAATCTATTTGGTGCACCTCATCAGCCGCCGCCTCATCATAGGCCTGTTAGGGTGGCCTGGTGGGCCCCATCCTAGCTACCTCTGCTAGCAGTGGGACCCACCTTGCAGCCACCTAGCTTGCTGGATGGATGGATGCTGTCTGATGTCTGATGACTGGCAATGGCCCAGCTTGCCGGGTGATGAGCAGCTAATTAGGTAGTTTACTGGGATTAATTTATTGGAAGAACATACTAGTGGTGTGTACATGTGTATGTGAATGGTTGACTTGGGAAATGGATTTGGTGATTTGGCTCATTAGTTTAGCTTCGGATGGATGAGGGTGTGTTGAGTGGACAGTCTAGTGAGCGGTCACATATGTGTCCACAAGGCCAACACATAGATGAATGGCTTTTCCGTTAAAATTAGCTCAGATGTTGTTGATCCATTTTCTATGATAAAACTCGATTTCTACATATAATTGATTTGGCTATAAGAAAGTAGGAAGCCACCCGCAAAAGAAGAAGAAGTGTTTCTTAATATGAAAGAATAGGCTCATGTTGTCATTTGGCACGCAATGCCGAAGAAAAGTGGACATCCACCAACATAATCCAGTCCTCACTTGGAGTGTGCGAATTTTGTAATAAATTGGACAGAACGTTTGCGCCTATTTTGTGTTTGTTCGGCCTGTCTTTCCCGCTTTCGTTTTAATTTTTGATATAAAATAAGCATGCCACAACACAGCTTTAACGACTCCAAAGTAAGCCTAAATTTGCATCTGTAAGAGCATCTCCAGCACATACCCATAACTTAATTACCCATATTTGAGAAACTTTTGTCCATCTAGCCCATCCTTCAAAACTTAATCCCCATGAGATTTTCTTTTGCTATTTCTTTTTCAAATGCTTGCATACAAACTTAGTCTGGACATACTTTTCATAACATATTAATACGAAACTTGATCCAAGATACAAATGAAATTCAATGTTGCACAATAACAATTGTTGTTACTCATCTATGGTACATAGTACGAAACATTTTAGTGCATGGCTAAACCATCACTTCTAATTGTCCCTCTAGCTAATTGCATAAACCAAGAACATTATACCTGTAATGGATCCCAGAAGAACATGATGCTGATCCAGAGAGTATGAACCAAATCACAACAACAGCCAGAGGTGCAAGGTGCAGCTTCTTGAATTTCTTTATCTAGGTATGCATGTCGTTGATCTGGACTTGCATCTCATTGATTGGGAATTGCTTCTTAAGCGCGTCTATCATCACATCATCTAACTTGTTTCACAGTGGTCGATACAGTAGTCAAGCATCTGGTTACATAAATCTTTATGAGATTGACCCATATCCGGACTCACGAGCACCTGTAGCTTGCCACTTTGCTTAATCCGATCTCCATGGATGACAAGGTGGGTGATGTCCCAGAACTGCGCCCAGAAGGCCCGGCCTTTCCCATGTTTCGGATCATATCCCCCCTTGGAAGAACTCACGAACTGCACTTTGGGGAGATCGGTAGAGAAGTTTGAGGCAAGCAAAACTTGAGTCAGATCTGCATAACCTTGGCATAAAAAATGCATTCAAGAAGATATGCCTTACCATCTACAATAACACCGGCTTGCCTGGCCTCCTCCTCGGCATTCTGCTGGCGCAGCTTGGCCTCCTTGCAATCATATATGACCTTTTTAAGGTCCTCAGACAAGCTAGCCTTCTCATCCTTCAGCTTGTCATATATGTCATGCAGTTTTCTGAGGTCTTGCTGGAGGAGGGCGGTCGCGTCTCATGCAGCCTGGCTTGCCTCTTACTCTTGTGAAAGTTGGGGGGCTATCTTCTGGGCTTCTTCCCAGGCAGCCTAGGCCTAATGCTGGCTAGCTCCAACTTCTGCTTCCAGCTTGGCTAGCTATTGCTTGGATGTTGCAGGAAGGCGTCGATGGCAGACATGCTAGGTGAAATGACGCCATGTATCAGTGTCAAGTCATTGGTGGGCGGCTGGTTGGCTTCTCCGATGTGCTCCTCCTCGGCTGCAAAGATGAAGGTGACGTCTAAAGGAGGAAGGAGCCTAAGTGACCAGCATGGCCATCAATGCCCCCATCACAGTAGGTGGTGTCGAGAGACACGTTCAAAGAGCCAAGGGGCGCCGGTCAAGTCAGCAGCTAGATCACGCGCGACGGCGTGCAGTACAAGACATGTCGAAGGATAAAACCTAAAGGCATTTGAAGTTAGCAGTTCATCTATGAAGATACTTACAGAGTAGCCACATGCTTAATGTAGACCTTTCAAGCCGCAGGAAGTAACTCGGTAGCCTTCTTCAGTAGATGAGAAGCTGGGTTGCTAGAGGAGGCCCGGGCGGCCGTGCTGGACGCCGAGTCTTGGCGCACCTTGTAGAGTTTTTCTTGCCCAACGTCTAAGGAAGGGTCTTGCTCAGTGGTGCGAGAGGGGGAACTCCAATCGCCTTGTCCAAGTTTGACAAAATCAAAGGCGCCTGCATCACCATCCACAGTCTCGCTGCTTGATTCTCCCATGGCCTCCTCGAGAAGGTCATCGACCTTGATCTCCACCAGGGCCCCCTCGATGTGAGTTATGTGCGTAAAAGTCCTACCAGGATCCTTAGATTAGAACAAAATCCAACCTTCTGGCTAGTGATCTTCACGTTTAGGGGTGTGGGAGACGACCTTGGCCGCCCACGAGCGATACGGCTACAACATCAAACAAAGGGTCAATTCAAGTTACCAGACTTGGCAGAAACTGAGAAACCTGAAGTAAATACACACCTCGACTACAAGCATGTCGGCTGAGAAGTAGGCGTCGGTTGCTTCATTGGGGAAGCCTATCATGTTTCCCTTGAACATAAGGGAGAGCATCTCTCGCATTGGCTTCTTCTCAAAGAAGCCTCCTTGGATTGCCAGGTAGGGCCATTTTCCCCGGTGTACTTTCACATCGGGTGCACTTGAGCTTGCAGCAGTTGGATTCCTCGGCTAAGGGCCAGATGCATTACGTGCACTAGGGTTTGACCTATGTCGGCCAGCTCGATCACCTTCTGGGTCAACTTCTGGGTCGACTTGGATTCCACTTTGTTGTTCATTGGGCTACAAGAGTGTCGCTTGACCGGGGAAGCCCAAATGAATGCTGTGATGCTGCCGATCACAGGAGGATTTTTGAGATCTACATCCAGGATTTAAAACCACTCACCTGGTAGGTACTGGAAGCCGAGGTTCCTGCTGATGGCCTCTTTGTCGCACTCGCAGGTCTCGTCGATGTTGGTTTGGATCTTGATCTAGAAGTACTTCCTCCACAAGCCAAAGTGTGGCTCGATGTAGAGGAAGGCCTCATAAACAATGATAAAGCAAGTGATGTGGACATTGTAGTTGGGGGAAGATGATGGAGCTGTAGACAGTAGAAGTGCAACATACCCTGGAATAATGATGAATCAGAAACCCTAACTTGCGAATAGGAAAGGGAACAAAACAAACCCGTTTTTTGGGCCCTGGCCGCGGCACCGCCTCGGCAAAAACGTCGCTCTTGCTAGTCATGGTGATGGTTGAACACAGAAGGCGACCTCGGACCTCGGAAGGTATCCCGTGTTGGAGAGGCGGTCCAGCTGACCACACATAGTTGTGGAGGACATCCACTTTCCCTTAGGCCTGGAGCCACCTTATCCTTCACCGACGATGCTCTTGTCATTAATGGGCTCGCCAGCTGTCGGTGTCAAAACCGGCGGATCTTGGGTAGGGGGTCCCGAACTGTGCGTCTAGGCGGATGGTAACAGAAGACAAGGGACAGGATGTTTTTACCCAGGTTCGGGCCCTCTCGATGGAGGTAAAACCCTACTCCTGCTTGATTAATATTGATGATATGGGTAGTACAAGAGTAGATCTACCACGAGATCAGAGAGGCTAAACCCTAGAAGCTAGCTGTTGACACACGAACACGTCACGTGTACCCTCGACGCCGGGGGTGATGCACCGCAGCTCACGTCGAAGGAGACCCGACCGACAGCGCGATACGCAAGACAGTCGGCGGGCGCTTTTGCAGACCCGAAACCCCGCGCACCCGGGAGGGACCCCGTCAGGGATTGCGGCGGCTATGGGCTGCCCTAGGTCGATTCGCTCGCCCCTAGAGCCTCGGGATTCGCAGCTCTCAAACACGAAGAACAGCGAAGAACGAGAGAAATACGGTGGAGAGATAAAACGTAGACATGAAAAAGTAGTATATTGATTTGTTCGATTGTGTGTTGTTTAATCGGCCGTCACCCCCAACATATATAAGAGGCGGCTGGACTTCCCTGCATAAGTAAAGGATTCATCTAGGCTTTCCTTACAATAAAAATTACATCAATTCGCGTCCTAGAGTCCTAGTTCTATTCCAACTCGGATTCAGTCTGAATCTGGCCCAAACTCTGTCTTCCTTCTTGCGCGGGCCGCCGAGCTTGCATATGATCTCTGGTCAAGACGGCCCAAATATCAAACTTGTGCGCCTCGATGATACGAACAACTTTCATGTCGATTTCTTTTTCAAATAAGGCCATCTTGAATGCTCTTCGAGGTCATCTTTACCTTCCAGTCGGACTCGGTCTTGCAGTAGACTGGATTATCCGAGTCTCGTAGTGAACTTGTAAGCCATATACTATCTTTGATGATGATGACTCCAAAACCAAAGTTTACCGTCTTGATGATATGCATAACTTCTGTATTGAACACTTCTTCATCCGAGGTCATCTTGATAAACTTTCGGGCACATGTTCAGTTTCACTCGGATTCGAGCTCATCCACTCGGATATTAGAGACTTTCACTCGGACCATCCGACTCGACCTTTTCACTCGGAAAACAATCTTTCACTCGGATGACTATATTCTCACTCGGAAGACAAACTTTTACTCGATCGATAAGTTTTCACTCGACCTTTTACTCGATCGGTAGGTTTTCACGAACTTCTACTCGATCGGTAGGTTTTCACTCGATCTTTTACTCGATCGGTAAGTTTTCACTCGGATGATAAAAATTTCCACTCGGATTTCCCGACTGAAAAGACAGCCTGATCTTGATTTGCCTCTCCAGGTTGCATATGACCTCGGATTGAGACAAATTGTATATGAAAATCGATCGGCTCGACGAGACGAAACTTTTTCATGTTGAAGGTTTTTCCATTCAAGGCCATCCAGAAGGCCGAATTGCTCACGCATTGTATCAGACACTCATTAACATGTGTGTGGTGTCGAGCGTAATATTTTGGTCTTTGGTAGGGCTGGTCTGTATTGATTGTAACTTTTGCATACAAACTCGGATTAAGATGATTTATATATCAAAATTGATTGCTTCGACGAGACAAAGACAATTCCTTTAGAGTACTCCTTCATCCGAGGTCGTCTTGAAGACATGATCGGCCGAAAACCACCCGGAATATTGAATTCTGCCACTCGGAATATAATTTCGGCCCCTAAGATGGAGTCGTACGATGATAACCTAAACATCAAAGTTGTTCCACTCGGTGATGTGAAACTTTTCATGCTGAAAACCCTTTCACTCTGTATCTTGTCAAAATCAGGCGTCAACACATGCCCCCCTGTTTTTCGGCAAAGCTTGCACGCCGAAAAATAATATGCATAGTGTTCGTTCTAAGGACGATGTCAACACTCCATCGGCCATTTATTTTCCTCAGGGCGATAATTATGTATCGGCCATGTTTGTGCTAAGGGCGATAGTCGTATATCGGCCATTGCCTACTCAGGCTTCCTACCACACACTCGGATGGTACTTCTTCAAATATTTTCCGTTGAGAGCTCGGGGTAACAATGCCCCTTGTATTGATTCCACCAAATATGAATTTCCGGGAACAACCCTTGTAATTCTAAAAGTACCTTCCCAACTCGGAGACCACTTCCCGAATTTCCTATCTCTTGAACCAATCTGCAGAATCACCTTCCAGACGAGATCACCAACTTGAAAATTCTTCAACTTAACTTTCTTATTGTAAGCTCTTGCAACCCTCAACTTGTCTCTCTCTATGTACTTCAAAGCAACCAAACGTTTATCGGCAACTTCATCAATATTGTCCATCATCAAGTTATAAAAGTCTACTGCCGATAAATCATTTTGTTTGGCTATTCTCAAAGCATTCAAATTTACTTCCAATGGTAAAACAGCCTCTTGGCCATATACAAGCTCATATGGAGTCACCTTGGTAGCACCATGCCTTGAAATTCTATGTGCCCACAAAGCTTCAGACAACAACTCATGCCATCTCCTCGGATTATCCTCAATCCTCTTCTTGATGAGCTTGATTAAAATTTTATTGCTAGACTCAGCTTGTCCATTAGCTTGGGCATAATACGGAGATGAATTGAGCAACTTTATGTTATAAGATTCGGCAAACTCTCTGACTTGGTGTGACATGAAAGATGAACCTTGATCCGTAGTTAACGTTTGAGGAATACCGAATCTATGAATAATGTGCTCGGTTATGAATTGAATTACCTCCGTATGTGTCATGTTCTTGAGAGGTACTGCTTCAGACCATTTAGTGAAATAATCAGTTGCCACCAATACGAACCGATGCCCTTTTGAAGAAGACATGTGGATTTGTCCAATGAAATCTAAACCCCAACCTCTGAAAGGCCACGGTTTGATAATAGGATGTAACATAGCAGCAGGAGCCAATTGAATATCACCAAACTTTTGACAAGCTTCACACCCTTTATAATATCTGAAGCAATCATTAATCATAGTCGGCCAATAAAACCCAGCACGTCGCAATAACCATTTCATCTTGGGAGCCGACTGGTGAGTGCCACAAATACCTTCATGTACTTCTCCCATAGCAACTCTTGCCTGGTCCTCATCCAAACATTTTAGAAGAACATCATCGACTGTTCGGCGATAAAGATTATCATCTCTCATTGTATACTTGAAAGCCATACGCCGAACAGCCCTGTCCACCCTTTCACTCGGATTGCACAAGTAATCAACAATGGGCTTTCTCCAGTCGGAATTATCACCTGCACTAGATTTTTTGTTAATGGCCGAATCAGTGAGTTCAGGTTCAGCCTCTCCCATATTGGCAAGACAAGACATCGGTCTTTGAGAGATATGAAACATGCCATGATCAACATGATATCCAGATGCTTGTTGTGCCAGATCATTTGCTTTCCAATTGTCATGCCTAGATATATGAGCAATGCTAAAACAATCCAAAGTAGAAATTATATCTAGACATTTATCAAGGTAAACATTAAGTGATTCGTCCAAACACTGAAAGACTTTGGATACTTGCTGCACCAGTAGTAACGAATCACCATAAGCCTCAATATGGGTAACACCTATAGCAAGCAACATCTCTAGGCCGAATAACAATGCTTCATATTCGGCTTGATTGTTTGTGCAAATATATTCTAAGCGTCATGATGCTTCAAAAACAGCACCATGAGGAGATATATAAACAATACCAACACCTTGGCCATTGTTACAAACTGAACCATCAAAGTATAATCTCCATGGCACTAATGAAACAAGGTTCATATCAATATCATGCTTGTCATTAATCCGATGTTCAACAATGAAATTAGCAACAATTTGGCCTTTCATGGATTTTAGAGATTCATAAGCCAAATCATATTCAATCAAAGCATAAGCCCACTTGCCAATTCTACTACTAAGAATAGGCCTATGCAACATGTACTTAATGACATCGGTTTGACAAGCTACTACACAAGCACTCGGCACTTGGTAATGTCTCAATTTTCTGCAAGCATAATATAAGCATAGACATAGTTTTTCAATAAATGTATACCTTGTCTCGGCGTCCAATAAGCGTCTGCTCAAATAAGTAATGGCATGCTCTTTTCCTTCGGTATCTTGAGTCGAACAGCACCAATAACACCTTCCTCTGCTGCGATATAAAGCTTAAAAGGCTCTCTATGCTTGGGTGCTTTCATCACGGAGGAGTGCACAAATAATTCTTGATCATATCAAAGGCTTCTTGCTGTTTTGCCCCCCAAGTGAAATCAACATTATTCTTTAACCGAAGGATGGGAGTAAACGCATCAACTTTCCCTGACAGATTAGCTATGAACCTTCTCAAATAATTGACCTTGCCAAGGAACTTTTGCATATCTCTCTTGCATGTTGGATCCTCCACTTTCTGTATGGCCTCTATCTTTTTGGGATCAATTTCGATGCCATCTTCATGAATAATAAAACCCAAAAATTTGCTAGCTGACACGCCGAATGCACATTTCAAAGGATTCATCTTCAGTCCATATTTTTTCATTCTTTCAAAAGCTAAACGCAAATCGGCCAAGTGAGATTCAAAAGCATCCGATTTGACAACAATATCATCAATATAAACTTCAAGTATGATACCGAGTAAATCACGAAAATCAAATTCATAGCCCTTTGATATGTGGCACCAGCATTTTTAATCCAAATGTCATCACTGTCCACTCGAATAAACCAAGGAAACCAGGACATCGGAAAGCCGTTTTGTACATGTCCTCTTCAGCCATCAAAATTTGATTGTATCCGCATTACCATCTAGAAAGCTAATAACCTTATGTCCGTAAGCATCATTAATATTCATATCGGCTATTGGCATGGGATACTCATCTTTGGGTGTAGCCCTATTCAAATCTCTGAAGTCAATGCACACCCTCAACTTGCCGGATCCCTTCTTCTCCACTGGGACAATGTTAGAAATCCACTCGGCATACCTGCAAGGTCGAATGAAATTAGCTTCAAGCAGTCGACCGATCTCTTCCTTGATCCGGTCATATGTTTTTGGATTAAACTTTCTGGCCGACTGTTTATAAGGTCTAAAACCGGCCTTTATAGGCAACCGATGCTCCACTAGCTCTCGGCTCAACCCTGGCATCTCATGATATTCCCATGCAAAGCAACAAACATATTCTTTCAATAGCTCGACTAATTTAGCCTTACAATCGGCTTTCAAATTTTTGTTTATAAATGTCGGTCGAGTGACTGAACCATCTCCAATATCTATCTCTTCTAATGGATCAACCGATGTAAAACCTTGTCCAAGTTTATCCATGTCATCCAACTCCTCTATAGACTCATACATATCGTCCTCACTGGACCGATATTTTACAAGACGTTTTTGTAACCACTCGGAATTAGGATCCATTTAAACATATCATACCTTGGAGCCGATTGCATTCAGTCGGCTTTAAAGACACGGGCACAAAACCATTCTTGATCGCACTGAGAAAATCAAACTCTGATAAGTCACGTCCCGTCAAGCAAGTAGCATTGGGATGTTGCCAATCCACCGATGCATCGGCCAAAGCAACACAGGCCGAGTTATCCGCATGAATGACTTCCACTTCATCATCAACCCACTGAATCAAAAACTGGTGCATAGTGGATGGCACGCACTGGTTTGCATGAACCCAATCACGGCCTAGTATAACGTTGTAGTTACCTTGCACCTCAACGACAAAGAATGCAGTAGCCAAAATTTTGCTTCCGACTGTAAGCTCCACATACATCACACCTTTGGCTTCAGTTCTCTCTTTGCCTTCAAACCCGTTGAGCACCATATTGGTCTTGATCAATTCTTCATTAGGCAAACCCAATTTCTTGAAGACCGAATAGGGCATAAGATTTACCACAGCACCACCATCAACAAGCATTCGACTGAGTGGCGATCCATTGATATGACCTCTGAGATACAACGGTTTCAAATGTGTTACTGGTTCTTTTGGCTTCTCGAATATTGCATTTTTAGGGCCAAAATCCAGTTGAGCCACTTCCCCTTCCTCATCTACAGCACGAAACTCAGCAGGTAAGTAATATACCTGATATCCATACCTTCATGGACCGGTGTAGACTCATAGTCTAACATATCAGCCTCTTCTTCAAGTGGATCGACCGATTCTGAAATCTGGTCGAGTGAAGGAGAAGTAAGAAGTGTTGCAGACGATGTAATAGCTGTCGCATCGTCCTCCTTGGGTGGTGTAGGCACTTCTGTGATAGATGTAGAAGCTGATGTATCTTGTATTTGTTTAGGTCTCCACACTTGTTTTGCTGGAACCATGGGCCGAGTGTCATTGAACAACTTATCCCTTTGCTTCTCGGCCTCCTGCTCCGCCATCTCTTGACTCCTTAACCTCTGTAGTTTCCTCTTCTGTGTCTTTGTTAGCCCTGGAGGACACCACTTTGGTCGAGTGTATTTAGCATCTCTCACCTTTACTTGGCTGGTGCTTGCTTCATGGTCATTAGCCGAGTGCTTTGGCGCGATAGCAAGTATCGGCTCAGTCGAGTGGTTATGCAAAGTCGGCTGCTGTATGGGGAATGTTTCGGTGCCCAAGATAAGTGAATCGACATCCATTTTCTCCTTGCCTTTTCCCGACTCAACTGCTGCAACACTTGGTGACTTAATACGCCATTCTTTTCGACTTTCCAGATGCATGAAATTTCCATTCGGGCGCACCTTTTTACTCAGATGGAATCCACTCGGATGGGCGTCACTCTGATGGAATCCACTCGGATGGAACTCACTTGGATGGATTTCACTCGGATGAAATCTACCCATCCATATTTTTTCATTTGGATAGCTTCCACCTGGGTGCATTCTTACACTAGGATAGTTTCCACTCGGTCGCATATGTTGACCAGCCGACTGATAGTCACCAATGTTCAGTCGGCCATTATATGAGTAATCAAGTCGATTCCACACAGATTGCCTCTGCTCTTCTGAAAACTGTGCCCTTGGTCCACTCGGTTTCACATATTGACTGAATATATCATCTGATGGTGACCTTGGTCGTTTCAAGTATGATGGCCGGTTAGAGCTGGAACCAGCCGACTGATTAGCATATTTGGACAGCAACATATCAAAAGTTGGCTTGATCCGCTTGCGTTGCACTTTAGCTTCATTCCTCTTCCATTTGCCAACTTCTGGCCTCTTGGGCTTGACAAATTTAACTCGAGTGTCCTGCTGCACCTGTGTTTGCCCCCCGAGTGTAGGATTCTTGATGGTGATCTTGATCACTTCCTTGCCATCAGGTTGCTTATCAAGCACAACATGTCTCCCCAAAACCTTGTTGCCCTCTTTGTCTTTCCTGGGCTCACCAACAATGACATTAGCTTTATTAGCAGATTCGGCTACCTCCGGCCGAATGAGCAGCTTCTTCCCTTCTAAATCCATGGTGTTCATTGGAAAGGGCTGTTTATCAACTTGCATCTCAGAAAAGTTCAATCATCCGTCATTAATGGCCGATTGTATCTGTCGTTGAAAAACATTGCAATCGTTAGTAGCATGAGAAAAAGAATTATGATACTTGCAATAAGCACGCCGTTTCAGCTCTTCAAAAGGCGGTAAAGTATGAGATATTCTAATAATCTTAGCCTGCAGCAAAGCATCAAATATTCTATCAAACTTAGCAATGTTAAAAGTAAACTTCATATCTTCATCACGATTCTTATGAATCGGTTTCAGATCATTGCAAGTAAAGGGTTTGGCCTTAGATGGCCAAACAAATTCATTAGCAAAAACATCACCCTCATCGTCCGAATGATCACTGTCATATTCCACCATATTCATCTTTGGACGATCGGCTTTGTATCTATGCACTTCTTTGAGGTCTTTGCTTCGGCTTTCCAGAGCCAAAGCCCTTTGTAAGACTTGGTTAATATTTAAGAACTCATAACCCTCTAACTTTTCTCTAATGGGAGTTCTCAAACCACTCAGCACTAGGTCTGCCAAGTCTCTCTCGGTTATCACCAAACTAAAACATCGGTTTTTTGTTTCTCTGAATCTCTTGACGTAATTGGAGACCGATTAATCATGCTTCTGTTTAACCGATGTTAGATGTGACAACTTGAGTTGATTGTCGCCGCTGTAAAAGTGATCATGAAATTTCTGCTCTAGCTGCGACCAAACTCGAATGGAACCATGTGGTAAAGAAGAAAACCATGAAAATGCGGCACCAGTTAATGATAAAGGAAATAAACGCACTTTCAACTCATTTAGTGAACCTGCTTCACCTAATTGTGCCAAGTATTGACTAACATGCTCCCATGTGGTTTTTGTGCCCTCTCCATTGAACTTAACAAAATCTGGAATTTTATATCCTGGAGGGCACTGGATGGCATCAAAGTACTCGGGGTACGGCTTTTGGTAAATCCGATTCCGAGGTAACTCAACCCCAAAATTCTCTCGAAGCATCTTAGCCATCTCCTCTCTAAGATTAGCTAGACCATCATCCATAGTGGACGATGAAGCTTGTGGCAGTGGCATAGGAGGAGTATGATTACTAGCTGTAGGTAGGAATTGTGGCAGGTATGTCGACCCATAGTTTGCTAGTGGTAGAGTGGTTGTAGCTGTAGGTAAGGTTGGGTTCGGCGTTGCCACCGAACCTGGCATGCTCATAATAGGATTAATGGGTGCAGCCACAATCTGATTTGTTTGGGTAGGATAATAAGCCATCAGCACGGGAGGCGCCGATGCAATAGGTAAAGCCTGATTAGGGTTTTGCACACTAGCAGCTACACCATCATTACCACTAGTCGATTGAGATGTATTCTTCTGAGCATTAGTATTTTCTATGAAAGTTTGATAGACTAGATTGTTACCATCAGCAATACGACTTTCAATCTCAGTCCACTGCTCAGAGAAAAGGTAGTACTCACGTAAGGTTTAACCTGCTCGGTTTGAAGAGGAGGGAACTTGATTTCTTCAATCGGAGTGATGTTGCCTTGGCGATCCTTCTTGAACTTTGCAAGGAACTCCTGCAAATCCTTCTCTTCGCGCGCCTTCTTGTACTCCTCATAGACTTGGCGATGATCAGCCGATATCTCATCAAGACTGGGCTTAATGATGTTATCGGCGTCTACCTCGGATGGCTTGGGAAGATCGGACATGGTGGATGATGATGATTGATCTTCGTTCCCCAGCGGAGTCGCCAAAAAGTGTGTTGACACACGAACACGTCACGTGTACCCTCGACGCCGGGGGTGATGCACCGCAGCTCACGTCGAAGGAGACCCGACCGACAGCGCGATACGCAAGACAGTCGGTGGGCGCTTTTGCAGACCCGAAACCCCGCGCACCCGGGAGGGACCCCGTCAGGGATTGCGGCGGCTATGGGCTGCCCTAGGTCGATTCGCTCGCCCCTAGAGCCTCGGGATTCGCAGCTCTCAAACACGAAGAACAGCGAAGAACGAGAGAGAAAAACGGTGGAGAGATAAAACGTAGACAGGAAAAAGTAGTATATTGATTTGTTCGATTGTGTGTTGTTTAATCGGCCGTCACCCCCAACATATATAAGAGGCGGCTGGACTTCCCGTACAAGTAAAGGATTCATCTAGGCTTTCCTTACAATAAAAATTACATCAATTCGCGTCCTAGAGTCCTAGTTCTATTCCAACTCGGATTCAGTCTGAATCTGGCCCAAACTCTGTCTTCCTTCTTGCGCGGGCCGAGCTTGCATATGATCTCCGATCAAGACGGCCCAAATATCAAACTTGTGCGCCTCGATGATACGAACAACTATCATGTTGATTACTTTTTCAAATAAGGCCATCTTGAATACTCTTCGAGGTCATCTTTACCTTCCAGTCGGACTCGGTCTTGCAGTAGACTGGATTATCCGAGTCTCGTAGTGAACTTGTAAGCCATATACTATCTTTGATGATGATGACTCCAAAACCAAAGTTTACCGTCTTGATGATATGCATAACTTCTGTATTGAACACTTCTTCATCCGAGGTCATCTTGATAAACTTTCGGGCACATGTTCAGTTTCACTCGGATCGAGCTCATCCACTCGGATATTAGAGACTTTCACTCGGACCATCCGACTCGACCTTTTCACTCGGAAAACAATCTTTCACTCGGATGACTATATTCTCACTCGGAAGACAAACTTTTACTCGATCGATAAGTTTTCACTCGACCTTTTACTTGATCGGTAGGTTTTCACGAACTTTTACTCGATCGGTAGGTTTTC
The DNA here is from genome assembly GCA_021605145.1 of Aegilops bicornis. NCBI lineage: Eukaryota > Viridiplantae > Streptophyta > Magnoliopsida > Poales > Poaceae > Aegilops > Aegilops bicornis. The sequence goes on from CM038675.1 coordinate 15,522,034, forward strand.
ACTCGACCTTTTACTCGATCAGTAAGTTTTCACTCGGATGATAAAAATTTCCACTCGGATTTCCCGACTGAAAAGACAGCCTGATATTGATTTGCCTCTCCAGGTTGCATACGACCTCGGATTGAGACAAATTGTATATAAAAATCGATCGGCTCGACGAGACGAAACTTTTTCATGTTGAAGGTTTTTCCATTCAAGGCCATCCAGAAGGCCGAATTGCTCATGCATTGTATCAGACACTCATTAACATGTGTCTGGTGTCGAGCGTAATATTTTGGTCTTTGGTAGGGCTGGTCTGTATTGATTGTAACTTTTGTATACAAACTCGGATTAAGATGATTTATATATCAAAATTGATTGCTTCGACGAGACAAAGACAATTCCTTTAGAGTACTCCTTCATCCGAGGTCGTCTTGAAGGCATGATCGGCCGAAAACCACTCGGAATATTGAATTCTGCCACTCGGAATATAATTTCGGCCCCTAAGATGGATTCGGACGATGATAACCTAAACATCAAAGTTGTTCCACTCGGTGATGTGAAACTTTTCATGCTGAAAACCCTTTCACTCTGTATCTTGCCAAAATCAGGCGTCAACACTAGCCTATGGTATGATTGTTGTTCGTCGTACGGATTAAAACCCTCCGGTTTATATAGACACCGGAGAGGGTTAGGGTTATATAGAGTCGGTTACAATGGGAGGAGATCTACATATCCGTATCGCCAAGCTTGCCTTCCACGCCAAGGAAAGTCCCATCCGGACACGGGACGAAGTCTTCAATCTTGTATCTTCATAGTCCAGGAGTCCGGCCAAAGGTCATAGTCCGGCTATCCGGACACCCCCTAATCCAGGACTCCCTCAGTAGCCCCTGAACCAGGCTTCAATGACAATGAGTCCGGCGCGCAGATTGTCTTCGACATTGCAAGCCGGATTCTTCCTCTGAATACTTCATAGAAGATTTTGAACACAAGGATAGTGTCCGACTCTGCAAAATAATTTCCACATACCACCGTAGAGAGAATAATATTTACACAAATTCAACCTGCTGACGTATTCCGCAGCGTGACATCACACCACGGCCAAGCCTTTATTCGAATCATTTTTACTGTCCCACCTCAGCGCACTTAGCGAGGCGGTTTCCTTGGCACGTCTTGTTGAAGCAGAGATCGTGTCCCCTTATTCCGGGATTCTCATCAACACGGGTGTGGGTAACCCAACCGCGCCATTAATTTACGACGCTTGGGAGATAAGCGAGTTTTACCAGGCTGGTGGGGGCACATAGTTTCGTCCGCCCATATAAGGGGATAAGGATCCACCTTTTCCATCTACGCCTTCTTCCTCCTTTGCTTATCCATTTTCGCGCACTCGAGCTCTAGCGCCCAAATCCGCACATCCCACCTCTACCTTCTCCAGCCATGTCCGGAGCAGGAGGCAAGTGGATTGTCTCCTCCGTCACGGAGGGACACATCAAAAAGCTGAAGAAGGCCGGATACTTGTCCAATGACATCGCGCACCGGCTCCCCGACAAGGGGCAACTCATCCCCACCCCCAGGCCCCATGAGAGGGTAGTATTCCTCACCCACTTCCTCCGCGGACTAGGTTTTCCACTTCACCCATTCGTCCGGGGGCTCATGTTCTACTACGGCCTGGATTTCCACGATCTGGCCCCGAACTTCATCCTCAACACCTCGGCGTTCATCGTCGTGTGCGAGGCCTTCCTCTGCATCCAGCCCTACTTCGGCTTATGGCTGAAGACCTTCAATGTCAAGCCGAAGGTAGTGGGCGGCCGCCAAGCGGAGTCTTGAGGCGCCATGGTGGGCAAGATGCCCAACGTTACATGGCTCGAGGGCTCCTTCGTGGAGACCATAAAGGGGTGGCAATCGGGGTGATTCTACATCACCGAGCCGCGTGACCCTGAATGGGCAGCGGCCCCCGAATTTCGATCTGGCATCCCCACACGGCTCACCTCCTGGAAAGAGAAGGGCATGTCGTGGGGTAATTCAGAAGAGCGGACCGGACCCCAAACCTGCGTCCAAGACCTGGTGGACAAAGAGGTTAAACTCATCAACGTAGTCCAGGTCATGCTCATCCGCCGGATCCTCCCGTGTCAACGACGGGCTTTTAACTTGTGGGAGTTCAACCCGGCCCAGCACCAAACTCGACCAGGCTCTTTGACACAACGCACGAGGATGCACGAAGGTGCTATTCAAGAGCGCCCGACGTTCCCCTCCCATCACCGAGGATCGCGGATTCCGCTGGCGCCAAGCCAGCGTAGTAAGCTTATTTTACCCTTTACGGGATACTTGTTTTTCATAGTTTAACTCAAAGAGGGATCTAAGCTCCCGTTCCTTTGACAGGAATGGCAGAAGAAGACCGGACAGATCGACTGTCCGGCTCCTTTGCCCGAAGACCCAGCAGACGCCCACTTGACAGGGCTGCTGGTCCCGGCACCCTACGTGGTGCCGGAGAAGAAGGCCAAGAAGAAGGCCACGGGAACTCGAAAGGGTTCCCTGCGCCCAGTGGTGCCGGATTCATCATCCGATGACTCCGAGGCGCACTCCTCCTCCGAAGACGAGGAGGAGGAAGAAGAGGCCTCTCCCCCTCCAGCGGGGGGAGGACAGAAAAGGAAGGCCGCCCCAACTGGGGGGGGGGGCGGAGGGTCCAAGAAGGGAAGGACCCTTCCTCCGGACTACTCCACCAACGCCGACGACGGCGAAGAGGAGTGTCCATCCAGGGCCAAGCCCCTGGCAAAATCGTAAGTATCCGGATACCATAATAACTCATGGCGTTCCTTTACTGCACAGTATCTTCTGACTCCGAATGTAATCATGCAGTCCGCCCGCGGCCCAGCTCGATGCTTCATCGAGCGTGTAAGTGCATCTAGTGCCACCCCTAGTTGGTTTTGGAGTATTGACGACAAATGTGGTTGAGGGACTAATGCGTTTGTGAGAATTGCAGGATAACGCAGGTAGTGTCCCCCATTGATTCGGTTTACCTACGGAGATGACCCCTAAAATGTATGAAGACATTGGCGACAATGGTGGCATGTGAAGATATTCACATTGAAGACTATGACATGAGAAGACATTGAGTGAAGACTATGGAGCCTTGAAAGGCGTATGTCGTTTCGTTGTTTCCTTTTCTTCTTTGTTGAGTCATAGGAACCCCGTCTTTGTTAAGTGGGGTCCAAGTGATCAAAGTCGAGAATGTCTCAAGTGATACTCAACCCAAATCCTATGTCTTGGCCGAAGACAATGAGAGCAAAACTTATCCAGAGCTGGATGAGTCAGCTTTGCTTGTAGCCCAAGTAAAGTTGCCGTGTGTGTTTGAAATCGACCGTTGGAACACGTGTCGGGTTCCTTAGTGACCAGGGTCATTTCGGACATAACAGGTTGGGTTTCCTAGTGGCTATAAATAGCCCACCCCTACACCATAAATTGGTGGCTGCTCAGAGTTTATGCACGGCTTTTGTCGTTTGAGAGCAACCCACCTCGAAGCCTTTGAGAGAGAAATCCTTGCGAGGACAAAGCCCAAACACCCAGAGCCAAAGAGTGTTGGGCATCACTGAAGTCTTTACATGCATGTGACCTGAAGACTTATTACACTTGAGGACTGTGAATCCTCCAGCCGGTTAGGCATCGCGTTCTGAGCATCCAAGAGTCATTGTGGATTGCCGGTGAATGCAGTCTGTGAAGGTTCGGAAGTCTACCTTGAAGACTTACCAGAGTGATTGGGCGAGGACTGTGTGTCCTTAGCTCAAGGGGAATAAGGTGAAGACGCGGTCTTCTGAGTTGAATCTCAGCCTCCCTAACCCGGATGTACAGTTGTCACAAAGAATCGAACTAGTCCAACAAATCCTGTGACTACAACAAGAGACGGGTTCTATCTTCTCCTTCTCCTTACTTAGAGTTTGTCTTCGTGAAGTCATTGCCTAATTGTCATACCTGTTTGACTTCATTGCTTGACTACTTTTGTTGATTGGCTTCTCACTATCTTCCATCTTGATCCTACTACCAAGCTGCTATTTGTCTTGTACTTTCCCGTTATTGCATACTTGACTATGGTTTGCTTGTTGTAGTTTGTCTTCCGCTGCATATCAATTAGGTCATTTCTATTGTTTGTCTTTGAAACATCCGTGTTTTGAAGACTTTCCTAAAAATCGCCTATTCACCCCCCTCTAGTCGATAACTAGCACTTTCAATTGGTATCGAGCATGGTACTCCTTGTTACGTGTGATTTGGTTTAACCACCGGAGTTTTAGCTATGTCGATTGCAGGATAATCAAAGTCTCCGCTGCTTGCCCGTGTTCGATGGAACTGACTATCCCTCTTTGGAAGAATAAGATGCGCATGCATCTTGAAGCCATTGATGTCGACCTACGGTATGTCGTCAAGAACGGCGTTCCCAAAACTGGTGAAGGTGTCACCCCTGGCGATGTCAAGAAGTTCATTCAATCGACTCTACCGCAAAGAACATCATCTGTGGTCATCGACCAAAGGACAGTATGGCCGTGTGAGTGCTCTGAAACGCGTCGAAGCTAGTCTGGGACTGGCTATCCAAGGTCAACGGCGTCTCAACCCGGAGAGATCAAAGGATCGGTGTTCTTCGCAACCTCTTCAACCGCTTCAAGAGAAACAACAATGAAAATGTCCAGCTCACGTTTGATCGCCTCACTGACATCACAAATGAGCTTCATGCTCTCGGCGCCACTGAGATCACCAAGCATGAAATCGTCAAGACACTACTGAGATCACTTGACAGCTCTTTGGACACCCTTGCCCTCATGATACAAGAACACCCTGACTTCAAGCCACTCGATCCGTTTGATATACTTGAGAGGCTCAACACACATGAGTTCCAGCTTTCTGACAAAAGAGATATCTATGGTCCCAACTATGACCGAACTCGCGCTTTGAAGGCAAAAGTTGTTTCCTCATCGGAAGAAGAATCTGACTGCGGTTCTGATGATCCTGAAGACATTGGAAAGGAACTTGCTATGCTTGTGAAGAAGTTCCAGAAGTTCACTAGGAAGAAAGGCTTCAGAAAGTCTTCATGATCCAGCTCAAGAAATGATGAAGCTTCCACTCATGACTACAAGAAGAGAACATGTCACAAGTGCAAGAAAACTGGACACTATATCTCTGAGTGTCCACAGTGGGACAATGAGAAGAAGAAGAAGAAGAGCAAGGAATATGATTCTGATGACAAGAAGAAGAAATCTTCAAAGTCTTCTTCCAAGTCCTCATCAAAGTCTTCATCTCATAAGAAGAGCTCATCTGGCAAGGCTCGTGCTTTTGTTGGCAAGGAAATGGATTCAGAGGAGGAGTCTGCTTCTGAGGAGGTGGAGGTGGAGTCTGAAGAGGAGTCCGACCCTGGCGTTGCAAGTCTGGCTTTAGCCACAACCTATGTTGCCAAGTCCATCTTCAACATTGAAGACAATGACTTCCACACCAACGCTGAAGCTGATGACAAGGACGACCCTGTTCCCATCTACTGCTTCATGGCACGTGGTGCCAAGGTAAAATCACGTGATGCTTACTTTCAAACATCAAGTTAAGATGACTCTGATTGTGAATCCAAACCCAGCTACAAAACACTTGCTAAAATTGCAACCGAACAACAAAGAGCTATGGAACATACTCAAAAACTGTTAGACAAAAGCGATGACCTGTTGGGCGCGGAAATGACACGTTCACAGTCCTTAGTTGAAGACATTAAAAATCTTCATGCTAAGTACCAAGAACTTCAAAGTCGTCATGAAACGCTCTCAACTGCTCATGAAAAGCTCTCCTATGATTATCTTCAAAGGAAGCAAGAGCTTGAGAAATTGAGAGCGGCTCATGAAGATCTTCAAAAAGAGAATGAGTCACTTCGCGCTCAACAGACCAGTTCCGCCGAGGATGGATTTGAACCACCATGTCTAAAATGTCTTGAGCGTGATATCGCTACCTCTGTTCTTTGAATGTTCAACTGCTGCTACTGTTGCATTGTCTTCAAGTACTAATGTGGTAACTAACCCCTCTGCGGAGGATACCACTGCTATTGCTGATGAAAATGCTAGGTTGAAGACATTGCTTGAAACAGGGATGTATAAAAGTCTGAAAGGGCATCAGACACTGCGATGTCCTCAAAAGCAGATTCGAACGAAACCCTAGGAAAGAGGGTGTTGGGTTCGAGAGGAAAATGAATGTTGATGGTTCCTCTTTGGAAGCTTTGAGCAGTATCCCAAAACCACATGGGTTCTGCTGCAAAGGGACCTTCAGTGGATCCATCCACCTTATCTGGCTTTACCTATGCTAACCCTATTATCATTGATGAATCCTTTGATGCAAACTATAAGCTGTTCAAGAATCAGAATGGTGAAGTGTTTGCCAGGTATATTGGTACTAACTGCAGGAATGGACCACCTATGAAGAAGATCTGGGTTCCCAAAAGCTGTCTTGAGAATCTTCTAGTGAATGTCATCATGACACCACCTGGGAAGAAGACAAACCCCAGACCTAAGGCGTCATATGGTCCAAAGGCTTCATACAGACAAAGGACTCACCTGAGTCACCCTAACGCTAATGTTTTGCAGGGAAACCGTACTCCAATTTATGAATATGAGCGTGTGTCTTCAAACCGCTATGTTCATAGAACTAAGAACTTTTCTGCTTATTCATATGAGTATCATTCATCTGCTGCAAGGCTATTTGCTAGGGCTCCAAAGCCGAAGTTCTCCGATGCTACACTTAGACTCATTGCTTCTAAGCCACCCCTGAAGATGTGGATGGTTAAGAAGAATTAACTCTCTTTTGCAGGAAAGGGTCTCCAGCCGAAAATCAAAGGCGTCTGATGCTATTGCTGGGGACCTAAAACAACTTGTAGGACGCAAGATCAAATGCCCAAATGGTCTCACTATGTATTTTGTTCCTGAATCGTTTGCCATTCATCCTATCTGTCTTAATCTTGATCTAAGCTTCAATAATCCTCTTGTCCGTCAAATGTTTATGCTTCACAATACTCTTGGTGAGGCCTATCCCCCTAACTGTACTGTAGGGTATGACACCTCATGCTTCAGAATGGATTATGGACAGCGGATGCACTAATCATATGACTGGTGATCGAAGTCTTCTCATGGACTCAACCTTACGACCATCAGACAAGAGTCACATCACATTTGCTGACACTGGTAAAAGCAAGGTGTTGGGTCTAGGTAGAGTTGCAATCTCAAAGGATCAACACATGGATAAAGTGATGCTTGTTGAATCCCTTGGTTTCAACTTGATGTGTGTCTCAATGCTTTGTGACTTGAACATGATTGTGATATTCGGAAAATATCGTTGCCTTGTACTAATGGAATCTGACAAGTCTCTAGTCTTTGAAGGGTATATGAAAGATGATCTATACATGGTAGATTTCTCAGCAGGTCCACAGCTTGCCGTATGTCTTCTTGCAAAAGCTTGAATCTGGCTCGCATCGGAGGCTGGGGCATCTTGGCATGAGGAACTTACACACACTCGCCAAGAAGAAGCACGTCATAGGCATCGAAGGTGTCAAGTTCAAGAAGGATCATTTGTGTGGTGCCTGCGAAGCTGGAAAGATGACTAGGGCAAAGCACCCCTCGAAGACAATCATGACGACATCTCAACCCTTCGAGCTGTTACACATGGATTTGTTTGGCCCTACTCACTACTCTACCCTCACAACAAGTGCTTGTCTCTATGGCTTCGTCATTGTTGATGACTACTCAAGATACACATGGGTGCACATAATTCTCTACAAGACTGAAGTGCAAGATGTCTTGACGCAACCGTAATCGAGCAATGAACAATTATGGCGTCAAGATCAAGCATATCAGAAGTGACAACGACACTGAATTCAAGAACACCGGACTTGATCTTTATCTGGATACCATGGGAATCACTCATGAGTTCTCTGCTCCATACACACCTCAGCAAAATGGCATCGTGGAGCGCAAGAACAGAACCCTCATTGAGATGGCTCGAACAATGCTTGACGAGTACAAGACACCAAGAAAGTTCTGGCCTGAAGCTATTGATACAACATGTCACATCATCAACCGTGTTTACATCCATAAGCTTGAACAAAACATCCTATGAGCTCCTTACTGGCAAGAAGCGAAATGTCAGCTACTTCAGAGTATTTGGGGCTAAGTGCTGGATCAAGGATCCTCATCACAAGTCAAAATTTGAACCCAAAGCTCACGAAGGCTTCATGCTCGGTTACGGAAAGGACTCTCCCAATGATGACAATGATCAGCAAGAGCAAAGTTTTCGTCCAGTTCATGCTCGAGTTGCAAATGAAGTACAGATTGAGAAGATAATCGATACCATCAATGCACCTGGTCCACTTACTCGCTCAAGAGCAACACAGCTAGCAAATTTTTGTGGGCACTTTTCTTTTGTGTCAATATCAGAACCCAAGAAAGTTGCTGAAGCCTTTATGGAACCAGAATGGATACAAGCTATGCAAGAAGAACTTCAACAGTTCAAGCTGAACAATGTTTGGGAACTTGTCAAGCGTCCTGACCCTCGCAAGCATAACATAATCGACACAAAATGGATATATCGAAACAAGCAAGATGAGCATGGTCAAGTCGTCAGAAACAAAGCACGTCTTGTGGCTCAATGATATACTCAAGTTGAAGGAATTGACTTCGATGGAACATTTGCTCCTGTAGCTAGGCTTGAAGATATTCGCATACTACTAGCCTATGCTAACCACCACAACATCTTGCTATATCAAATGGATGTGAAGAGTGCATTTCTCAACGGCAAGATTGAAGAAGAAGTATATGTCGCTCAACCACCTGGCTTTGAAGATCCAAAACACCCTGATATGGTGTACAAGCTAAATAAAGCACTGTATGGCCTCAAAGAAGCTCCTCGCGCCTGGTAAAGAGTTCGATCAAAAGGTATACCGCTCCATGATTGGTTCCTTACTTTACCTATGTGCATCTAGGCCAGATATCATGTTTAGTGTTTGCATGTGTGCTCGATTCCAAGCGGAACCAAAGGAATCGCATCACTTAGCTGTGAAGCGAATTCTTCGATATTTGGCTCACACCCCAACACTTGGATTATGGTATCCAAAGGGCTCAAAATTTGATTTGGTTGGATTTTCGGATGCAGATTATGCTGGTGACAAGGTGGATCGCAAGTCTACATCACGCACATGTCACTTTCTGGGACGATCACTTGTCTGTTGGTCTTCAAAGAAGCAGAACTGTGTATCACTCTCAACTGCTGAATCTGAATACGTTCTTCTTTGGATCTTCGTGCTCAGCTTCTATGGATGAAGCAAACTCTCAAGGACTATGGCATCAATCTGAAACAAGTACCTCTCTTCTGCGACAACGAAAGCGCCATCAAAATTGCCAACAATCCAGTCCAGCACTCGAAGACAAAGCACATTGAAATTCGTCATCATTTTCTCAGGGATCATGTCATGAAGAAAGATATTGACATCATTCACGTCAACAATCAAGAGCAATTGGCGAGATATCTTCACAAAGCCCTTGGATGAGAAAAGGTTTTGCAAGTTACGGTGTGAGCTAAATATCTTGGAATCCTCAAATGTCCTGTGATCAAGCACACATCCTAACACTTATGCATGTTGATGACTTAGATGTGCAACACACGAAGTAAAGTATATCTTCAATCAATGAAGACTTACATTCTGAGTGTGAATACATTGACATGGAATTTGACTCCGGAGTGCCACGATAATTGTGCGCCGTGTCTGGGTCTAATACTTCCTATACGGTGGGTAACGCCACCACCAAATTTCTCTGTTTGAAGTGTTTCACTCATGGCGTTATTTCTGCAATATCTTCGCATTTGATTTGTCTTCAACTTCAACCTATCTTCATGATTTTCTTCACTATGTTGATTTGGTTGCCTTCTGATATATATATATATATATATATATATATATATATATATATATATATATATATATATATATATATATATTTGTCTGGCCTCTACAACATTCAATTATAGCTATGTCTTCCAAGTTGAATCCTTTGAACTAAGTGAATGTGATCGGACCCTAATCTTTCTATGCTTTCTATCTCAAACTCTATCTGTCCAAATCATATGCATTCTATTGAAACGTTCGAATGTCTTCTTTGTGTCCTTGTCAGCAGAAGACACAGAGACAAACTTTAAGTCTGTTTTTAAATGATTCATCCTTATTGTTGAAATCCGGAGAAGCCGGAACGACCATCCGACAAACCTGGCGGGCGTGGGAACGTGGGACAACTCAGAGTATGTTGCATGCTTGCCACGTGCCCCTCAGATGTGAACCGCCATTGGCACCTGCGTAATTGCACTGTGCCGCACACCTCCTTATAAATACATGTCCCCTGCGGTAAAGAAAACCTTCTTCCACCTCTCCACCTCGTCAAAACCCTAGCGCCACCGCTAGCTCACGACGACGCCGGCGACGAAGCGCTTAGCTGGCGCGACTTCTCCGACGCCGTCCTCACGCCGGCCGCGAACATCGTCCTCTCCGCCGCCGCCGTAGGTGTCCTCTGTCGCCAAGTTAGGGCACAGTGGATTGAACTGCTCGGTCTCCTTTTCTTCCCGTCTAGCAGTTCTTCAAGTGGTAAATATAACTCTATTTTTACCATCTTTTTGATCCTCAAAGATTCATCCTACTTACCAAAATTGGTTTCTGCCTATACAATGTTAGATCTATTCATGCGCATCTCATACTGCCTAGTATATTCACTTAAGCCTCACAACTAGTTAGATTCCTCACTTGTACTTATTCACGGATTCGTAAAAATCTGGAACCAACTCTCAACGTATAAGTGAATGTCTTGGCATCATGAGGTCAATGTCTTCAAACTGATTTATCTTCAAAATCTTACGAGAATGCATATGACCTCTTCCCCTTCCTCGCATCTCTAATGCTGTCACAGTACATGTCCGTGGGAGAATCCCTTGGTTCTCATAGTCTGCATTCGTTTGCAGAACTCTTACAGCATCAACTTAACTCTCCCGAAGCCAGTTCCTGTTTGTACAGCAAATGCAAGACTTTGAAGCCTTTGAACGTATTGAAGCCATTCAGTTTGAAGTTCATGGCTGCAGATAAATCAGTTAGGAAGGGTGGCAGACAACATCGTGGGGGAACCTCAAAAGATCTGCCTGATGACCTCGCAGAGCTGTACAGGACAGATCCCGAAGAGAATTACAATCGGTATGAAGGCCTTGAACCCAATGGATTCGACGATATTGGGCTGAACAATGGTTCAAGTACAATTTCGTGACCCAGGAATACGCCGAGAAGAATGCTATCAAAAGCCCTTGGGGTGATATTCTCTTTCGAGGCCTTCCACCCAAGAACAGGGCTGAAGCTATTGCACAAGGTTTCTTTCCTTGTATGGTCTGTGGACCTTAGCCTGAGAATGACGACCCAACGTCATTGCTCTGGTGTCGTGACGATAATCTCTTCAAGCGCAACTTCCAGCACGCAAAGGCTTCGGCCAAGGAAAACAAGAAGTCATTGGGATTAGACTTCAACCCTGGTCCCTCTGCTCCCCATGCTGACGGCTCACGTGATGCTGAACCCAATGTCATCGGTCCCTTCTACAACCTTGATGGCCTCATCACTCACATTGCGGTCCAAGGTGCCCAAGTGGATCACTCTGATGACGATGCTGACTCTGATGAAGCCCCAGCTCCTGCTCCTGCTCCTGCTCCAAAGTCGTTGAAGCCAAAGAAGGCTAAGGCTTCAAAGTCAGCTGCTCCTCCAAAAGCTTCACGTGTGAAGCCACTAGCCACTGCACCTCCTGAAGCCAGTGCGCAGTCTGAAGATCAATCACGTATCTCCAAGAGGACGGAGAAGAAAAAGAAAATTGTCAAGAATACTGAACTGACACTGACTCCTGCTGCCATTCTGTGAGAAGAGCACATTGATCTGTCCAGTGATGAAGATCTTGCAGATGATGCCCTTGAGAAACTTATCAAGAGCAAAGAAGAAGCAGAAATTTTCAACAATTTGCCTCTCTTTGATGTGGCAATCATCCATCACTTCATTGATGAGTGGTTTGACACCCCAAACATCAGCTTTGAAGATCTGCAACTTCCTATTGGCCTCAGCGTCTCTTTCAATGGCGCCATTGCTTCTGAGCTAGCTCTTGCTCAGCGCATTGTTGAACTGAAGCATAAGATTGACTATGAGAAGGCTCAGTTCAAGAAGCATATGGCTGCACTTAGCGTGCAAGATGTCAAAAACTTCAAGGTCATGCTGCACGACCTCAAAGAAGCCTTTCTCAAGAAGCGTGAAGAAGCCAGAGGCTCTCGTGAGCGCATGAAGAGTCTGGCTGACAAGTGTGCTAGCCTACAATGAGGCTGAGAAGCGCAAGGCTCTTGGCCGTCCTGGCATTGACCCCAGAATGGCTGCAAAGAGGAAGAAGCCTTCAACTGACCAAGCTGCACCTTCAAGGCAGGAAGAACCCCGCATAGTCTTCCCAAGCAGCATGACTGGCTCGAAGCCAAAGGTCAGGTCAACCGCTTCTGAACAGAAGAAGACGAGGGCTGCTGAGGCTGAAGCCAGAAAGAGGAAACATCCTGAAGCCTCTGATGCTGCTCCCTCCAAGAAGAAGCTCAAGACCAAGAAGAATCGGGCTGCTCCCACAGAGCCCTTGGTTGTTGAACCCATTTCAATGGTTCGCCCTGCCTCTGCTATCCAAGAACGACGGATGATAGTTCATGAGCCTGCTTCCACAGAGGCTCATGAAGCTGAAGACATTCCAGCAGTTGATCCCATCGCTGCTGAAGACATTGGTCACCATGACAATGTTGAAGATGATGAAGTTCTTCCTCAGATCGAACCAAACCCGGTATCATCGCCTGTTCTCACAAACAGCAAACTCATCAGCATTGGTCGTCCCCTGACGCCAATTGCGCAGGATGCATCATGGGCTGATCACCCACAGCAACAAGACTCCCCTAGTACTCCCCAACAACAACAAGTCACTCCCCAACAACAACAAGAAGAAGAGGAAGACTTTGAGGCCCAGGCAACCCCATCTCCAAAGGCGTCGCCAACATTTCGCAGGCTTCGCAAAGGTCAAAGGCCTCAAGTACCTCTCTCGAGCGTTCCAGAAGGAGAAGTGCACCACCAACCTGTTGCACGTCAAGTGTTTTCAGAAGCCACTCCAACTGTGAATGTCTCCGAGTCTGAAGCCAAAGCTGCTGAAGACAATCCGGCTGCATCAGCCGAAGACACCCAAGAAGAAGAAGAACGTGTCCCTACACCCCCTATAATTGAAGAAGTTATTCCTGATATCAACATGCCAGTGCCCGACCCTCCAGCTCCTCAAGTGGAGGTTGAAAACATTGAGGCTGCCACCTCCAACACCAATGAAGCCAATGACACAGTCATGGCTGAAGCAAATGTGGAGCCTGCACCAAATGTGCCTGAAGCCAATGAGGCACCTGCTCACAAGCATCTGGCTGAGCAGCACGAAGCCTCGATTGTTGCCACTGCTCCAGCCCGCCACCAAGGCCCTACACAATTGAGCAAGCATACAACTATGGTCAGCTAATCACAAGAAGATGGCCCGTTCTGGTCCCTCCGCCTCATGCCTCTCGGGTCCTCGGTTTGAATATCATATTGCGCATAGGCCTCGTGTCCGAAGCCAAAGCCAAGACTGCCAAGGTTCCCAGGCATTGCCACCTCTACAGGGTCTTTTAATGCAAATGGCTTCAAAGCCCACAACACTTTCTTTGACAGAGCAAAGAACCCCTACACAAGGCCAATGATATCATCTGACCGTTTCTGGAGCTATCAGCAACGAAGCTATTACTCCTGCGTTCTGTATGATCAAGGGCGCATTTTCCCTCATATGCGCCTCGACTCTGAAGCCATTACCGGACTGCCGTGCTTAGAAGAAGCACTTGACTGCTTTCGTCTGCTCGGCTTCGTAACAGACAAAGAACACTGGAATGAAGAACTTTTGCTTCAATTCTATGCTACCCTCCACATCCGCGGCTACTACAGAGATACGAAGACATGGGTTCTCGAGTGGATGACAGGAAATGTTCGTCATGAAGCCAAAGCTCTTGACGTCATTGAGCTCACATGCCTACCCACTCCCGGAGAGCTGTTTGAACCTGGTTGTCAACTCCACCGCGATGCACTGGAGAGCATCTTTCATAAGCCAGAGCCCAACATGAGTCAGATGTTGAGCATGATGAAGCCTCTGCCACATGACGCTGAATACCCTCAGGAATTCTTTGTTGATGACCTTGAGTATCTGCCTCGTACAATATATCACATCATCAGGCGAACTCTATGGCCTATCAAAGGGCGTTCATCATCTGCAAAACTTGTAGGAGCCATGAATACATTGGTCTTTTACATCCTCAATGGCATCAGCTTCAATACGCAAGAATTCTTCATCCGACAATTGGCTGCGTCGCTCGATCTTTTGGTCTGAAATTTTATGCTCCATGGGTCATGTGCCTCATCAAGATGCACTCTGCTATCAACTATCAGCCTTCTGCTCGCAATCATCTGATCTTTCTACCAGAGGTTGATATGTCAGTTGAAGCCATATACCCTGAGCCTGCCAAAACGCCACTTTGTCTTCAGATTGCAGATCACCATAGATTCTCTCAACCCATGGAAGGCGTCCAAGCAGTATCTCGTGTCTATCCTCTGTCTGGGAACACTCGTCTGCCTCACCGTGCGCAAACTGAAGCTGCTGAGAGCACTATTGCACAAAGGCCTCGGAAGCGCTCTCGCGTCCTAAATAACCGAGAACTTCTTGTGGCACTGCATCAAAAACAAGATAAGCATCACTCTGGCTCAGCGACAAATGCAAAGCCTCTTGGTGGACGTCAATCGCATTCGAAATCTTGCCACCAAGAATGCTTTTGTCACTCATGAGACCTGTCGGCGATCATGGAAGGGTTTGACCCTGCTCAGTGCTGAAGCAGATCTTCTAGACGATGGCTTCACTGAATGCTTCAAGTTTGACTCCACTCGTCGACGAACTCCATCACTTGAAGACTCTAACTATTCTTCCTCCGCGGCAACTGTCAATGCCAGAGTGATCAATGATGAAGCTGATGCTACTTCACCGCCCCCTACTTCTGTTCGCATCGACACTGCACCAAGTTCGTCTGCGCCGCCAAACAACAACGACAACCCTGCTGCATCATCTACTTCTGAAGAGGATGAGTAGATGCTCTATGTCTTCAAACCTTTTTGGTCCTTACTGACAAAAGGGGGAGAAGCATATGAGTTTGATAGTCTTCAAGCGGATTCATATGGGCGTTTGCTTTATATTTTGCCTAGTGTTTACAACTCTCGTTTTTGATACATTTGGTTTTTTGAGTTGTAACACTTAAACTCGATGGTCGTCTGCTACTTGTTTGCTTTACTGTGATGCGATGATAAATTCCGCATGTGCGATGATAACTTCCGCACTTTGATCATTCTGCAGACGTCCATTTTTCATTATGCATGTCATTCTCTTAGTTATATCATTTCATGCATGATGAATTATCTTCATAAGTTGAAGAGGATCTCCACAAGTACAACCTGCCATGTGCATTTGCATTCCAAAAGCAAACTACTTATATGCACATCTTCGGGAGCCTTTGCCACTTATGAAGACAATTCCTATCCTTTACAATTTCACGTACTTTATCCCGTTGAAAACTTCAACCAGTTTGTCATCAATCACCAAAAAGGGGAGATTGTAAGTGCATCTAGTGCCATCCCTAGTTGGTTTTGGAGTATTGACGACAAATGTGGTTGAGGGACTAATGCGTTTTGAGAATTGCAGGATAACGCAGGTAGTGTCCCCATTGATTCGGTTTACCTACCGGAGATGACCCTAAAAATGTATGAAGACATTGGCGACAATGGTGGCATGTGAAGATATTCACATTGAAGACTATGACATGAGAAGACATTGAGTCAAGACTATGGAGCCTTGAAGATCGTGGTCGTTTCGTTGTTTCCTTTTCATCTTTGTTGAGTCATAGGAACCACCGTACTGTTAAGTGGGGTCCAAGTGATCTAAGTCACAATGACTGAAGTGATGCTCAACCCAAATCCTATGTCTTCGAGCGAAGACAATGAGAGCAAAACTTATCCAGAGCTGGATGAGTCAGCTTTGCTTGTAGCCAAAGTAAAGTTGCCGTGTGTGTTTGTAATCTGACCGTTGGAACACGTGTCAGTTCCTTAGTGACCCAGGGTCATTTCGGACATAACAGGTCGGGTTGCCTAGTGGCTATAAATAGCCCACCCCCTACACCATAAATTGGTGGCTGCTCACAGTTAGTGCACGGCTTTTGTCGTTTGAGAGCAACCCACCTCGAAGCCTTTGAGAGAGAGAAATCCTTGCGAGAACAAAGCCCAAACACCCAGAGCCAAAGAGTGTTAGGCATCACTGAAGTCTTTCTGTCTGTGTGACCTGAAGACTTATTACACTTGAGGACTTTGAATCCTCCAGCCGGTTAGGCGTCGCGTTCTGAGCATCCAAGAGTCATTGTGGATTGCCGGTGAACGCTGTCTGTGAAGGTTCGGAAGTCTACCTTGAAGACTTACTGAGTGATTGGGCAAGGACTGTGTGTCCTTAGCTCAAGGGGAATAAGGTGAAGACGCGGTCTTCGAGTTGAATCTCAGCCTCCCTAACCAGATGTACAGTTGTCACAGCAACTGGAACTGGTCCAACAAATCCTGTGTCTTCAACAAGTGACTGGTTCTATCTTCTCCTTCTCCTTACTTAGAGTTTGTCTTCGTGAAGTCATTGCCTAATTGTCATACCTGTTTGACTTCATTGCTTGACTACTTTTGTTGATTGGCTTCTCACTATCTTCCATCTTGATCCTACTACCAAGCTGCTATTAGTCTTGTACTTTCACGTTATTGCATACTTGACTATGGTTTGCTTGTTGTAGTTTATCTTCCGCTGCATATCAATTAGGTCATTTCTATTGTTTGTCTTCGAAACATCCGTGTTTTTAAGACTTTCCTAAAAATCGCCTATTCACCCCCCCTCTAGTCGATAACTAGCACCTTCAGAGCGGATCCCTGAATTCATCGGATGTGAATAGCCTTTCACTTCCGACTGCTACCTCCCCTCGTCCTACGGATGATGCCGAAGTGCTGTCCCAAAAGGGTCCAAGCCAGGAGGGGGTGGTCCTGGAGGCGCCGCAAGGCGACCTCCCGGACTCCAGGCGCAAAGGGGATAAAACCCCGAAGGGCTCTTAGTCCGGCCCTAGGCCGGACACCGCACCAGAACCTTCAACGGTTCCGTCATCCGGCAGGCAGCCCCCTACTAAGAAGGGCAAGCCTACGACGCCGGTGACCTCCGTTCAACCGGAGGCACCGGATAATCTGCTGGAGGTGCTTAACAGCGCTTCCATCGACGAGGAGCACCGCACTATTATGAGTGTGGTGATCCAAAAGGTTCAGTCCGCCAAGAGCGGGCTGACTGAAGCCTGTGCCAGCCTTCTAACAGGCTTTGAGGTATGTATTTAAGATATGTAAAAATATTACCGCATAGACAGTAGCCTCTGATGCTCAGTTTGGTGTTCGGAAAGAAAAGCCGAACTGAAGATCTAAAAGATATACGCAGGAGTCTAACATAAGTATGTCAATATGGGAATGCAGGCTGTGCTGCTGACCTCTGCCGCCTTGCGGAGGTCGATGCATTGAAGCGAGCCTCGGCGGTCCGAGAACGAGCTCGACCTTGCCAAAAAGCAGCTCGAGGACAAGGAAGGTAAGGAATACCTTATGTAAGTATATAAAAAGATGTGGTTGCAAAAATGACAGGACCGGCGTGGGTATTGCAGGGGCCCACGAGCGAGGTGGCGACCACGAAGGAAGCACTTGTCAAGGTCAAGAAAATGCGGGCGTGGAGCGTACCCAGCGAGAAAAGCAGGAGGCGCGGGTGGCGGAGGTGCAGCAAGAGCTCCAGGTTCTCGTGGAAAAACACGAGAGTTTGGAGCTTGAATCAAAGATTCGAGAGTCCGAGCTCGCCTCGGCGCTTGAGAGCGCCAAATCTGCCAAGGCCGAAGCCCAAAAAGCCCTCCAGGAAATTAAGGCGATGAAGAAGATAGCGGCGGGTAAGGCATTCTTTATGCAAAGCAAGCACGTGAAAGTGAATTACTTGTTACTTACCCGAGTCCGGAGCTCTCCAGGAGCATTCGCAGATCTTCCCCGGAGTGTGTCCGACGCTGCCGCATTCTACCGAGCCGAAGAGGGGAGCTCAACGGAGAAGGTGTTCTGGTCTCAGTATGCTGAGGCCGGACACCCGGTGCCCTTGAGCGACCAGCTGAAGCAGCTGGTCGAGCTCCATAAGGTGGCCGAACAGGCCGTGAAGGGTCTCGTAGTCCGGCTGTGGCCTGGGGAAGCCATGCCTGGGAGCTACTTCGGGCTGGTAAGGCGGCTGGTGGATGCCTGTCCAAGGCTTGAAGTCATCAAGGGCTCCGTATGCATCGAAGGTGCCCGTAGGGCCCTTGCCCGTGCTAAAGTGCACTGGGGCAAGATGGACGCTGAGAAGCTTGTGACGGACGGACCACCGCCGGGCAAGGAGCATCGCAAACCCGAGATGTATTATGAGGGCGTCCTGAAAGGTGCCCGCCGTGTAGCAGATGATTGCTCCAAAGATGTAATTTTTGAGTAAACTTCGCATTTGTGATCCTGTACGCTGAAAACTTGTTCATATGTACTAAGCAACGCTTTTGAATTTAAAATATTACCTTCTGTGCGGCCTTTTATTAAATTTGAGAGATGGCGAGTCGTAAACCACGCCCCATGCCACGAGTGCTGGGGTGTTCGGGATAAACTTGAGCGCTCTTTTTCCCATTATTGGGTCCTTCGAGGGAGGCGCTCAACACAACGAACAAGGCAATCGGACTATAATGCTTGAACACTCTCACTTAGCCATAGAATTCTATAATTTTAAATTTAGTGAAGCCCCTAGTATTCGAAGACCGAGTTCGGGGCGCTATCCACGCCTAGGCCTGACAAAGCCGACTCCTCGCTCTAAGCGGCATAAGTCTTTAGGGACTCGAAAACCTCTTGAACAGCGACCAACTCTCGCCCTATCATGACGGTCAGTTTTAGCTTTCTCCACTGAGGTGCTTAGCCCAGCTCAACCGGGGCACAATCGCAGTGGTTCTCCCAGTGCTACCTTAGCCGATATAACGGAACGTAAGGTACCAAAACATGGGAGCCGGGCAAACCCAACTATTGACCCAAGACATGATTCGAAGCCGATGCATATAATGCTATAAGTTCGGGGTGCCGCACTCATGAGAGTGTTCGGACTTCTCACACCATATTCTGGGGTACATAAGCCCCTGGTGTATTGGTCGTACCAAAGTGTACGGTTGCATAATGTCATAACTGAACATATTTTTATAAAAAAAGAATGCAATAATAGACAAAAGCTATGTATTGTTTATTTAAAAAGTCTGCGGTAAAAGCAGAACGATACAAATAGTGCGATAAGCAAGAGATGGGACTATTTAACATGTCCTCCTCCAGGGGCGAGCTGCGGGATGATATGTGAAACAAGTATACTGCTTGTTATATAGACCACCTGGACACTCGACGTAGCTATCTGCCTCCCTGGCTGTTGCATCGTGTGTTCGGCGATTGTACTGTCGGACAGGCCTTCCGTAGAGTGGAGTCCTAAAAGTAAGAAAAAGAATGACAAAATCGGGAGCCCCTGGTGCGGTTGAGCCGCATTTTGGGCATGCCGTGGTCGTGCCCCTCCCCCTATGCCCATGGTATTTCCAGAGCGTAGTTATGTACGCGTAGTACTGGTTTCGCAATTTCGCGAGGGCTGGGGTTGGGGCCGCATTGCTACGCGTGCTCGGAACGTGCCAGGCGGTCTTGTTGTAGGTTACTCCGGGCGCGCTTGACGGTGTCCGGACGTTTAATGGCCGGACTGGAGAATTGCCTTGAGAGGCTGCTTTGTACTTCCGTCGCGAGGGCCACCGTATGCTCCTCCGTTCGAAGAGAGCGTTCGGTGTTTCCATTGGCCGTAATGACTCCTCGAGTGCCTGGCATCTTGAGCTTGAGGTATGCGTAGTGCGGCACCGCATTGAACTTTGCAAATGCGGTTCGTCCGAGCAGTGCGTGATAGCCGCTGCGGAACGGGACTATGTCGAAGATTAACTCCTCGCTTCGGAAATTATCCGGGGATCCGAAGACCACCTCAAGTGTAACTGAGCCTGTACAGTTGGCCTCTACACCTGGTATGACGCCTTTAAAGGTCGTCTTTGTGGGTTTAATCCTTGAGGGGTCTATGCCCATTTTTCGCACTATATCCTGATAAAGCAGGTTCAGGCTGCTGCCGCCGTTCGTAAGGACTCTAGTGAGGTGAAATCCGTCAATGATTGGGTCTAGAACCAATGCGGCGAATCTGCCATGGCGGATGCTAGTGGGGTGGTCCCTTCGATCAAAAGTGATCGGGCAGGAGGACCATGGGTTGAACTTTGGGGCGACTGGCTCCAACGCATATACGTCCCTGAGTGCACGCTTCCGCTCCCTTTTGGGTATGTGGGTTGCGTATATCATGTTCACCGTCCACACTTGTGGGGGGAAGACCTTCTGTCCCCTATTGTTCGGCGGCCGGGGCTCCTCCTCGTCATCGCTATGCAACCCCTTGTCATTGTTTTCGGCGTTTAACTTGCCTTCCTGCTTGAACACCCAACAATCCCTGTTGGTGTGATTGGCTAATTTTTTGGGGGTGCCGTGTATCTGGCACGAGCGATCGAGTATTCGGTCCAAATTGGACGGGCCCGGAGTATTTCTTTTGAATGGCTTTTTCCGCTGACCGGGTTTAGAGCCTCTGAATCCGGCATTAACTGCCATATCCTCAGCATTGTCGCCGTTAATGCGGCGCTTTTGCTTGTTGTGACGCGACCTGCCAATGTTGTCCTTGGTATCCGAATTACCAGGGCTCTTGGTCATGTTATTACTACGAGCTAGCCAGCTGTCTTCTCCCGCGCAAAAGCGGGTCATGAGTGTTGTGAGGGTTGCCATGGATTTCGGCTTTTCCTGTCCTAGGTGCCGGGCAAGCCACTCGTCACGGATGTTATGCTTGAAGGCTGCAAGGGCCTCTGTGTCCGGACAGTCGACTATTTGATTTTTCTTGGTTAGGAACCGTGTCCAGAATTGTCTGGCCGATTCCTCTGGCTGCTGAATTATGTGGCTTAGGTCATCGGCGTCTGGTGGTCGCACATAGGTGCCCTAGAAGTTGTCGAGGAATGCGGCTTCCAGGTCCTCCCAACAACCAATTGATTCTGCTGGCAAGATGTTAAGCCAATGTCGAGCTGGTCCTTTAAGCTTGAGTGGGAGGTATTTGATGGCGTGTAGATCATCGCCGCGGGCCATGCGAATATGAAGGAGATAATCCTCGATCCATACCGCCGGATCTGTTGTGCCATCGTATGATTCGATGTTTACGGGTTTGAAACCCTCGAGGATTTGATGATCCATTACTTCATCTGTGAAGCATAGTGGGTGTGCGGCGCCTCTATATTGGGCTATATCACGACGTAGCTCAAATGAGCTTTGTCTACTGTGTTCGGCCCGACCGGGTTTACCATATCCGGCATGACGGTTATCGTCACGTGTCGTGGGGCGCCCACGTGATCCATAGATCGATCTTGTTTGCCTTGCCCTGTCCTCCAATATATCTCGCAGGTCTGGTGCATTTCCCCGTGCCTTGGTATTCTTTGAGCAACGCCGGGGTGTGGCTTGAGTGGAGGGCCGAGAGGCCTCTTCCGTCATGGGCCACGAGGTGGCGATCGGGCCGCATCATGCGCTGGTGATGTAGGTCTTTGTGCTTCCTCCTCTAATCGGGTAGCAGCCTACGTTTTGGGTAGCTCTTGGAGGGGCGTTCGAGTTCGTACTCTTCAGCCGCAAGGACATCCGTCCATCTGTCGGCTAGCAAGTCTTGGTCAGCTCTAAGCTGTTGCTGTTTTTTCTTGAGGCTGCTCGCCGTGGCCATAAGCCTGCGTTTGAAACGCTCTTGTTTGACGGGATCCTCAGGCACGACGAATTCGTCGTCGAGGCTTGCTTCGTCTTTGGAAGGAGGAATGTAATTATCGTCCTCGACCTCTCTGTCTGCCGCTCTCTCATGAGGGTTGGCTTCTCCATCCTCCTGCGCTGAATCCTACTGGAGGGGATTGTCTTCGGCACTGTCCGGGGTGTTATTATCTCCCGTGTCGGAATCCCCGTTTTTGCTGTGGCGGGATTTAGAGCGGCGCCGTTGACGCCCGCGCTTAGGCTGTTTCTTGGAGGGGTCATCCTCCGTTGTTCCATCGCCGTTCCCTTCTTTTGGGGTGTCCACCATGTATATTTCATACGACGAGGTGGCCTTCCAGTGCCCTGTAGGCGCTGGTTCTTGGTCGTCTCCCGCATCGGCGTCCATACCGTCAATGTCTTGGTCGAAGTCGAGCATGTCGGTTAAATCATCGGCGATGGCTACGAAGTGGGTGGTGGGTGGGCTTTGAATTTCTTCGTCGTCCGCATCCCAACCTCGCTGACCATAGTCCGGCCAGGGCTCTCCTGATAAAGAGAGAGACTTTAGTGAATTCAGAATATCGCCGAAAGGAGAGTGCTGAAAGATGTCCGCGAGGGTGAACTCCATGATCGGCGCCTAATCGGATTCGATTGGCAGGGGCGCAGAAGGTTCGGAGTCCGGAGAGGAGTCCGACACCTTGGAGTCACGAGCTTCGCAAAGGACATGTATGGTGTTCGGCTCGATCGCCGTAGAGATTGCAGCCCCCGAGGCGGTGTCCAGCCACCCGTCCTCGATTGGCGCAGATGGCTCCGAGCTAAGGGTCGGAGCAAACACTGATGCGGCCTCCAGGGCACTGTTCGGCGGCAGAGCTAGATCATGCCCATCATGACAGTGTGGCGCGCTTGGCTGTGGCTCGAACCCGTCGAAGATCAAGTCTCCACGGACGTCGGCCGTGTAGTTCAAACTTCCAAATATGACCTGATGGCCAGGAGCGTAGCTTTCGATCTGCTCCAGATGGCCAAGCGAATTGGTCCGCAGTGCAAAGCCGCCGAATACGAAGATCTGTCCGGGGAGAA
Organism: Aegilops bicornis; assembly: GCA_021605145.1. Classification (NCBI taxonomy): domain Eukaryota; kingdom Viridiplantae; phylum Streptophyta; class Magnoliopsida; order Poales; family Poaceae; genus Aegilops; species Aegilops bicornis. The sequence goes on from CM038675.1 coordinate 15,545,132, forward strand.
AAGTCTCGCCCTGGACCGCATCGTTGTTGACGATAGGAGGAGCCATCGGGCCTAAAGATGACGACACAGAGGAACTCTCAATGAAAGCACCAATGTCGGTGTCAAAACCGGCGGATCTCAGGTAGGGGGTCCCGAACTGTGCATCTAGGCGGATGGTAACAGGAGACAAGGGACATGATGTTTTTACCCAGGTTCGGGCCCTCTCGATGGAGGTAAAACCCTACTCCTGCTTGATTAATATTGATGATATGGGTAGTACAAGAGTAGATCTACCACGAGATTGTAGAGGCTAAACCCTAGAAGCTACCCTATGGTATGATTGTTGTTCGTCCTACGGACTAAAACCCTCTGGTTTATATAGACACCGGAGAGGGTTAGGGTTACATAGAGTCGGTTACAATGGGAGGAGATCTACATATCCGTATCACCAAGCTTGCCTTCCACGCCAAGGAAAGTCCCATTCGAACACGGGACGAAGTCTTCAATCTTGTATCTTCATAGTCCAGGAGTCCGGCCAAAGGTCATAGTCCGGCCATCCAGACACCCCCTAATCCAGGACTCCCTCACCACCATCATTAGTCAGCGTCCGGAGGCGCTACCCATGGTGATGTGGTGGAGCGGTCGAGGAGCGCTACTGCAGTGTTGCGGCGGAGCATTTGTGAGCAGCGGAGGTGCTAGGGCAGCGGAGCTCTGGGTATGAGGAATAAGAAAATGTAGGCGAGGAGAATGAGAGTGTAAAGCCCTCTCTTGCTCCGCCCTCTCCCTTATATAGGGTAAAGGAAACGCGAAATGGTGACAGATTAACCCTACTTCATGGCAGTAAATCATTTCGAAGCCTTCCTCTTTACGTTCCAATTTTGTGGAGTGAATAGCATAAAACTACCACTTTTCGCGTTAGGGTTCCAAAAAACTAACAAAAAATTGTTTGTCGATAACTACCAGTTTTGGCGTTGTCTGTTTCAAAAAACCCAAATCTCCGAGCGCTTTGCAATTGATCATGATTACGATGTTGGGGCCCGCTCCTAAGCAAACTGTTTGTTTGACCTTTAACTGACACGTGGAGCCCACATGGAAGTGTCTATTCCTCATATTTAAATTTTTTAAAAGCAATCAGGTCAATGCAAAATTTTTTAAAATGCAATTTGGTCCATGCAAATATTTGAGAAAAGCAATCAGGTCCCTGCAAACATATTTTGAAAAGCAATCAGGCCCCTGCCATGGCCGTGCTCCAGATCGAGCACCTCCGGCAGCCATTTTGCGGGTGCCCGCGACTGGAGCATCTCGGAGGCCAGCTCCTCTCCGTGCTACGGGCGGCCGCATCGATCAACCCGAGCAGCCACCACCCAACTAGTGAACCCTTCTGCTCCGGCGTCGTGTCCATCGCCGTCATCGGGGGCAGTCGCATCGGCGAAGGCTGGGTGAGGGAGGAGCTCGGAGGAGCCGACTTGAGGCCGAGGTTGTCGGCTCTCCATCCACGGGCCACGCGCACGGGTTCGGCAGTGCGGATGGCGGCGGAGGCGTCCGCTACTGCCGGGGCTCCTTGGGTGGACGTCTGGACCGCCGTGTCTAGAAGCTCGCCGCCTCAAGGACGCCATGGCCGTCGGCTGGGTGGGCATACGAGGGGTCACTAGTAGAAAACAGGTCTTTGGTGTTTGCCAGATCAGAGCAATAGTCCCCATCGTGTTACGAACCGGGACTAATGGGAGCATCAGTCCGGTTCAAGCGGCTAGGATGCCGGACGGGCCTCGGCAGGCATCAGTCCCGGTTCGGCTGGGACCTTTAGTCCCGGTTCCAGACACCAACCGGGACTAAAGGGCCCTGCTCCTGGCCCAACCCCTTTAGTCCCGGTTGGTGTATGGGACCAGGACTAAAGGTCATTCTTCAGTCTCGATTCTAGACACCAACTGGGGCTAAAAAAATGCCTATATGTATGCTCGCCCCTGCCCGCTCTGTGCTCTGTTTTTTGATCGGCCGGCGTGTGGGAGGTGTGTGTTACTCTGCTCTCACCTCCTATGCGCATGAGGTGTTCGATGAAATGCCCGAGCCACACTTAAGCTTTCTCCTCTCCAAGCTCGACCTCCAAGCTACATTTCCCCCAAGATTTGTCTAGGTTTGGCGGTGCACCAACTATCCAAGTGTTCTAAATGGTTAGCAACTTCATCCTTTCATCTCTCACTGCTAGTTTAGCTCATTTCAAATGCTCTAGAAGTTAGTGTGGTTTGTGGGTTTTAGTGGATGAGTGTATGTGGGAGTTCTTTTGATTTAGATGCACAATTTGAGCTCAACTTAACTTCTTAGAGTTTGCACATGTGTAGGGTGCCGTCCCGTCCCCGCCCCCGTCCTCACCGCCGTCGATCGCCCGCGCCGGTCTTGCCGCCGGCACCACCGTGGTGAGCCTCTTGTTCTTATCTTCTTTTTAAAAGAAAAAAAAATTCTTACTTGTATGATTTAGATAGCTACTTGTATAGTTTTCTCACTTGTATTATTGTTTGTTATTATATAGTGCCATGGTTTTGGTATCCGCCCCTGCCGGCTCTTGTCCGGTCTATGTTTCGGATGTGGTATATTATTTTTTATAACCATTTGTTTCATTTAGTGTTTATGACAATTATGCCGACCAACATGACATATATGTTTTTATCTAGGAGGTATGTTAAACAAAAATTCCAACCGACCCTCTTGTCAAGAGGTTAAATTTAGTAGAAAAACAAAACAATTATTTGAATGAAAAATTGAAAAGAATTGAAGAAGATAAGATGAAATTTGAGTTTCATGTTGCCGATGTCGTCGATCTACACAAGATCCAGATGGATGCAATGCACTTGAAGATTAGAAAGATTAGAAAATATGCCACTGATAATGAGGCTTGGTATCATCATGCTGTTGGGTCAATTGTTACCTTAGTTGCGATTTTGATCGCATTTGTTGTTGCATTTAAATGTTTTACATAGTTTTATGTTAGTTTCAATGTATGTTTTAATTAGATGCTCTGGAGAGTTGTTTGTTGTTCTATGAGAACTATGTATGAACTTTATATATTTATTTTTTCAGATATAACATTTGATCACTACTGTACTTTGGTTTTAATGTGATGATGAACTTGTATTAATTTGGTCGATCATTTCTCTATTCATGATGTTCTATAATGGTTTTTGATATACTTAATTATATAATGCATGCAGATGAACCGGCAATGGATGTACGGTGATCGACGCACCTTCGAGTATATTACGGGGCTGCATAATTTTCTTGATGTGACCGAGGCAAACAAGCAGAATGGTTTTATGTATTGTCCATGTACTGTCTGTGGAATACGAAGGAGTACTCTTCCTCGAAAATCCTTCACTTCCACCTGCTTGAGAAGGGTTTCATGCCACACTATAATGTTTGGACCAAGCATGGAGAAAAAAGGATTATGATGGAAGACAATGAAGAAGAAGAGGATGATGACAACTATCCAATGTTTCCTGAATACGGTGATACTGCAACGGGGGAAGCTGAAGATCAAGAGGCACCAGATGTGCCCGATGGTGATCTTCGCCGTGTCATTGTTGATGCACAAAGAGGATGCAAAAGTGAATGGGAGAAGTTGAAGTTCGATCGCATGTTAGAGGATAAAAAAAAAGGTTGTACCCAAATTGCGAAGATGAAACACAAAACTCGGTACCACACTGGAATTGCTGCAATAGAAGGCAAAGAATGGTGTATCTGACAAGGGATTTGGTTCGCTATTGAAAATAATGAAGAAGAAGCTTCCAAAAGATAACGAATTGCCTGAAAGTATGTACGAAGCAGAGAAGGTTCTCTGCCCTCTAGGATTAGAGGTGCAGAAGATACATGCATGCCCTAATGACTGCATCCTCTACCACGGTGAGGAGCACGAGAATTTGAATGCTTGCCCGGTGTGTGGTGCATTGTGGTATAAGATCAGACGAGATGACCCTGCTGATGTTGAGGGTGAGCGCCCCAGGAAGAGGGTTCCTGCCAAGGTGATGTGGTATGCTCATATAATACCACAGTTGAAATGACAATTCAAGGGAGCGACAATATCTACGGGGGAATTAAAGATGAACACTACTTCAGTGGAGTCGAGGCGTTGTACAATGAACTTTAAGAATTATTTCAATTATACAATCAAGACGCCCTCGATAATACTATCGTCAGTTGCTATTGTATGTAAGTATTATTTCTGTAATTAAGTCTCTAGCTCAGCTCGTTCATTGCATGTATAATTATCCTCACTATATTATGTAGATTGAAGATCCTCGAATGCAACACAGTGCCGAGGAAACAGAGAAAAACTTGCTAAATGCGTTAATTTGACAACAAAAAACACTATTTCCTTACAACTTCCAGTGAGTGTTACTGTCTTGTGCACATTCTGTTTCGCTTACTCGAGGTTAAGTGTAATTGATGAGTTATGCGTGCGCAGGTTCCACTTTATTCTGCTAGCCATTCAGCTTGACGCGGGAGTAGTAATTGTCTTGGACTTGAGACGTAAAGAGCCTAAGGAGTGGGCGGACATGAGTCAAATGCTCCAGAAGTAAGTTCAATCATTATCGCACCACATTGGCAACTTTCGTTCATTTCCTGATATCAAGTAATCATATTCTTTGCCGGGCAGGGGTTGGAAAAAGTTCACCAAGTAGGTTAGGGGTGAATGGAAAAAAGAGCTGTGTTTTTCACACCACAAAGTAAGTAGTACTAGCTAGTTTTGCACATCTCTCACTGATTCTAGTTTGAATGCCATTATCATTCTTGATTATCATTTTGATTGAACTCTATTCTCGTAAAGTGCTTCTGGCAGGCACCCGGGAATAATTTATGTGGATACTACGTTTGCGTGCGCATTCGCCACTCGACCTCTGAGCAGGGCAGATCTTCAGAACAACTTGAAGTACATAAACAATATTCATAATTTTATTTTATTATCATCAATTGTGTTGAGTTTCATTCACCCCAAACCTACTTGGTGAATTCATCCCTAACCTACTTGAAGTACGTAAACAATATTCATAATTTAATTTTATTTTGACCTACTTGATATCAACTAGAAGCGGGACGAACTCCTACCAACTGATCGCATATGAGCAATTCAAGAGGAATTGGCAGGATTCTTTCTTGAGCAGGTCATACCTACAGACGGAGAATACCATTGGGATTTGCAATGCGATTTTGGTAATTAGATATGAGCGATCGTAGGAGATGTTATATTGTATATATGCATGAACGTGTACTATATGTAGTAGCGTCGAATAAATATACGAAAACTTGTTGTTGGACCAAGCACGGAGAAAGAGAGGTCACTTCTCTCTATATATTCATGACGATGTTCTATAATTAATGGTTCCTTCATTGCTATATGTAGTAGCTAGCATCCAGTTGAATGGAAAACATAAAATAAAAATGAAAACTCTAAATGTAAAAGAATTGAATGGTAATTAAACACAAAAAGAAAAGGGGGAAACACAAAATAAAACCCATAAACCCTCCAAAACACATAACCCCTCCTTTCAAAAAGAAAAAAAAAACAAAAACCCCACCGCTTGGCTGGTGCTGACGCGTGACTGCCTTTTAGTTCAGGTTGGTGTTACCAACCGGGACTAAAGGTCCTCCTGTCTGAGGCCCCACAGCGGCCTCGTGGAGCTCCTTTAGTCCCGGTTTGTAACCCAACCGGGACTAAAAGTGAGGGCCTTTAGTCCCGATTGTTTAGTCCCGGTTGCAGAACCGGGACTAAAGGCCCTCTAGAACCGGGACTGATGCCCTGTTTTCTACTAGTGGGTGAGGAGCGGGTTGCCGACGGGGTGGGCACGCAAGGGAAGGGGAGAGGGTCGCCGGCGGGGGTGATGAGAAGAGAGAGAGAGAGAGAGAGAGAGAGAGAGAGAGAGAGAGAGAGTACATGGGAGAAGAGGAGAGAAAGAGAGACAAGAGGAAAAGGAGGCTGACATGTGGGCCCCATGTCAGTTAACGGTAAACTAAATGGTCAACAAACAGTTTGTTTAGTAGCGGGCCCCAACTATCAAAGTCGTGATCAATTGCAAAGCACTGGGCGACTAGGGTTTCTAAATAGTCGACACCAAAACTGGTAGTTATCAGCGACAAACAAATTTTGGGTAGTTTTTTGGAACCCTAACGCGAAAATTGGTAATTTTATACTATTCACTCAATTTCGTGAGAACATTGTAGTTTATTTTCTTTACAAGGCAAAAAAGGAATCCACATCATAGTAGAAAACTATGAATGCTGAATGGCTTACAATATTCGACATGGAGATTGCAATTTTGCATGTTGTCATGAGAAGAAGTTGCTTAGATGTGTCGATCTTGGAGTTGATATGCCTTGATCCCACCATGCGTGCGTGCGTGCATCTTTTTGGCCCACACGTTCACCCACTCATGCATGCATGACACAACTGAACTTTTCAGACACATAATTGCCTAGCTAATCCCACTCACTTATTAAATTACTCAGTATGGATCCCTGTCAATGGTTGATTAGACAGTACCTGGACACAACACATTTTACAATGGTTAAGTGTGCATGCCGCTGAATTATCTAATTCATACGTGCATGCGCCGTGGTCTCAGTTTTGCCCATGTACAGTGGGGTCCAATTTATAACTTGCTGAAGCTCTTAGTTAATATCCTGTGTTGAGCCAAGGTGTACTACTTGTGGGCACTGATCAAAGCCATTTGAGGAAAGCAATTGTGCAACTAGTTGGAATTAATGATCTTGTGGTCCTAGTATTACAGAAAAGGTATATCCATCTTGTGGGCACTGGCAAAAATACAGAAGCAAAAAAGGAATCTATGTTGAGATGTAGGTCATGTGCACATCACAACACTGTAGATCACTGTGTACTGCAATGCAAGACACCCTTATGTGCAAGCAATTGAGAGAGTATGAAGGGCAGGGCATTGATTGCATGAAAGTGTGGTTTCTGCAATCCAGTGGCCCCCTCTTGACAGGTATATGTGCTTAATTATGTGGGTCAATGCATGCTTAGTTAATTAATTAAGCATATCTAACTAAATGGTTAATTCTATCTACAGGAGAATTACAGAATTACATTGAGTGTGTTCTGCTGGTTTAGTTGCAGTGCATGAAGGATGCTTAATTTATCCAAGTCGTCTACTGAAGAAGCTGGTAGAATAAATTATATAACAATGGGGGTGCAATGCAATTCAAGAAGTTGGTTAAACTTTTACCAAACCTGCAACCACCTTGATCTCTCACATCACACGGAGCAGAGACGTTCCTGTAAAATTGGGAACTTTGATGTTTGAACTGTGATATAATAGCTATCAACCTTGCTTATTGGAAGCTTCCTGTCAACCCTTGATTGCTACTGTCATCACTGACAAATGCAGGCACACAAATCCAATATGTATACGTGTCTCCCCAGAAAAGATGAGTAGTTAGTTCCGGACATATAGTTGAACACTCTTGTCGATTCTTTCAGGTCATTTCTTCTCTTTTCTTTCTTAATGCACTAGTGCACAGATATTTAATTTGCAGGTTCAATAAATAGTTAATATTTAATTTGTAGGTTTATTAAATAAGAAAGTCAAAGATAAAAAGAAAAAAAAACACTCTGATAAGGCACGCCATGTGTTTTTATAACCATGAACTGCAAGAATGTTTAGAGTCTAATTAACACTAATACTAACATAGATAGATACATAGGTGCCTTCGCCATCACCAGCCACCCAATTATGGTTAACCAAATCGGTTATGGTGGGTGGATCAACAGCCACACGCACGCTCTTATGTAGAAGCTTCAGGTTCATCTTATTGCAGCCTGCAGGTTTCAATCAGTATGAATCAGCCATGCATATTTAAATCACAATGTGCTCTACATTCGATGCCCTCACGACACAACCACTGTCAGAGGGCTTGCTAAACTAGTTTCCATTCAGCAAACTACCTTATTGGTCAATTAATTAGAAATTTCCCTTCAGCAAACCCAGTTTCAAGAATTGCTTTCTCTGGTTTAAATAACGAAACCAGTAATTAATACTCCCTCCGTATGGAATTACTTGTCGCGGAAATGGATGTATATAGACGTAATTTAGTTCTAGAAAAATTCATTTTTACCATTTGTGCGACAAGTAATTTGAGATGGTGCATTCGTCAGGTCCAAAGGACAAACAGGCCTTGGGGGCTCCCCGCCTCCCCATTCCCCGCTCCCCGCTCCCCGCTCCCGCAACCACGACGACTCCACACCTCTCGCTCGCCATTGCCCCCACCGCAGATCTAGCCGTGCCGACCCCGCGAGATGCCTCCGCGGCAGCGAGGACGAGATCCAGTGTCCGCGGCCGCGCCACCTCCCCCTTCCCCTTGCCCTACCCGAGTCCAGGAGTCCTGCGCCGAGCTGGTGAAACTGATTTCGCCGCTCCCGCAAGCGATACTCATGGCGACAGGGAATCAGGAGTGGGTGGAACGGGCGAGGAGAATCCGTGCCGCCACGGCGGCGTGGATTTGTCGGATCCAGGAGTTGAAGGCAACGGATCGGGCGGTGGAGGCGGCGAGAGATCCAGCTACCAGAGCGGCAGCAATAGGGTATGCAGATGCTTGCCGTTCGCGCGCGGAAGGGGAACAGAGAGCTCTAGCGAAGCGGATCTTCGACGAGGCGACAGCGGCAGAGAGGCTGAGGATGCCTCCCTTCCCCTACTCCACATCGACGGCGTTCGTGCAGTGGGCGAGGGCGGAGGCAAAATCAGAAGACCCGCGCAGATCGATGAGGTGGGATGCCTTGCTGGGGGTGGTACCATCCGGTGCGCCACTGCAAGGCATCTCGACTTGGCCGCCGTCGTCGATTCGAGACTGAGCGCGGAGGAGGGATTCGGATCTGGTCAGAGACGACACTTGAAATCAAAGCTGATGAGCGCTGCGGATTTTGGTAAGCTTCGTGCCTCTGATTTTACTCATCATTGTAGTTCTGTCCAGTTCCCTAGTCGCCGGCGGGCTACGTCGCCGCCGCCGTTTGTGATCTCCTCTCCGGTGAGTAGTGAGGTTCAAAGTAGAAGGATTTGGGGGTGGGGCCCGGGTGTCAGCCTCGCTAGTCTAGGTAGCCGTCCGATGCACGCCAGCTCGATCCTGACCACTGAGCTGCGGGTTCCTGCTGACCTTGAGACCTATATCTCCCCTCCTGATGGCAGAACTGATCCCCACCCCCCTAGGGTTCGCCACCATCCCCCCCGCCGCCGCCATGGCAATCAAAACTTAGTTTGGATTCGGCGAGATCTTTTCATCTCTGGTAATTTTTCGGCTGACAATTGTTTTCCTACTGGTCCTTCCGATCATCTCTTTGAACCCAAGCATTTTAGCTTCTCGCGTGATTTCTGGTCGAAGAAGTCTGGCAAAATTCCTTTCGCTGCGGTAGCTAGGAAGATGGCTGGATCTGGTCAAATCAGGCCCAAAGGGGGGGCGGAGTGGAGGCGGCCGTGGTCGCAATGATGCTGCCCGGCCTCCCATTCCTCCTCCCGCTCCTCCTCCAGTGGCTGTGCCCCCGCCGCGTGCTCCTGCGCCAAACCCAAACCCCACTACCATCCAGCAAGGACCGCCTCTATCGATCTTCGCCAAACCCCCTATTATCCTTATCGGGTCCAGCCCTGCTAATATGATGCACCCAGCTATGGGCCAGATGTACCCTGGTTTTTCTGCTCCCAACTACCAGTACCCTCAAATGTCCCCCTGGTTGCAACAACCCCAATTCCAATTCCCATACATGCAGCAGAATCTTCCTGTCCAGTTTCAACAACCTCAACAGCCTGCTAGTACTGGGAGTGCTTCTGGAGGGAGTAGTCAGGTTGGAACTGGGAAAAACAAGAAGAAGAACAGAGCAGGTGCCAAAAAACAAACTAACTCTGCTGCTACTGGGACCATGGATGGTGTTGTTGGACAAGGTGCTACAGATGCTGAGGAGTTCATGGTAGATCCTAAGTATATTGGCACAATTTGCTACAACTGTGGCCTCCCTGGCCACTTTGTTGGCATGTGCTCTGTCCCAAAGGTGTGTTTTATCTGCAAAACCCCAGGCCATCACATGGATGCTTGCCCCAAGTGGTATGATCCATACCCAGCTGCTCAATTCTGGGGGAGTGCCAACAATGGGCTAGGATTTTTCCACATTGAAGCTGGAGACAAGAGTGACAGTAACTGGCTCAATCTTGGTAATGTTGGTCTGGTTGTTGTGGAAGAAGGTAACATCACTGCTGATGAATTGGAAAGTTGTTTTGCTAGCATGTGGAAAACCAACTAGCCTTGGCAGATCAGAGCTTATGATGATACGCAATTCCTGGTCAGATTTCCCCCCAATAAAAAGATTGTTGATCTAGTTGCTTTTAAATCCATCAATCTGAAAAAAGCTGGTGTTACTATTTCCTTCAAAGATTGGCATGGTGAACTTCCTCCATTTGACTCTCTTAAAGAGGTTTGGGTTAATATCATTGGCATTCCTCCTGTCTGGTGTTCTTGGCCAGTGATTGCCCAAATTGCTTCCTCTCTGGGTGTCATTGTCAATGTTGATTGGCATGAGATCTTCAGGAGTTTCTATGAGGTTGTCAGAATCCAAGTGGCAGTGAGGAATCCTCTTCAGATCCCTAAGGATAGACTGTTTGAGATCCAACATGAGTTATATTTACTCAACTTTGAGGTTGATGATGATGTAACTGCTGATTCTCCCTCTCACAACCACCCTAAGGGCCCCCCTGGTCCCCCTAGTGGGAGTAATGGAGACAAGAATGCTGACAGGAACAGTGAGGGGGATAAGGATAGTGATGATGATCTTCTGGGAGAAGAAATGGAGCAAGATGCCAGTAATCAGCTTGCTAAGAATACAACTCCTGCTCCCAGTGGATCTAAGTCCAGAGTCAGCTATCTCCTTCCTTGTACTCCTGTTGGGCAATTCCCCCCGGGCTCTTCTGCTATGTCTAACTGCCAGGTGGCTCCTGTCACCAAAAGCTATGTAGATGCTGTCAAGAAAACCAACTTAGTGGACTGTGGCAATAGTTTGTTGGTGCAGTTCGATTCTGTGGTTAATGGCACTACCAACATTGGTTTCAACCCACTGGCGCCATCTACTACTACCCTCTCTTGCCCAGCTCCCCAGCCTCTGACCAATAGGCCTGACAAAGGGAAATGGGGCCCTGTGGTTGCCACTAGGATGAGCAACAGGATCAAGAGGGATGGTAAAAATGCTATAGCTAAGGCTCAAGATATTAGAAAAGTGCAAAACCTGGAAGTTCCCAAAGGTAGCACTGCAGCCTTTTCTGTTAATTCCTTTGCTTGCTTAGATAATGATCTGCTCTTACATAATGCTAATTTGTCTGGTTTAAGACTTGGGATAACATTGACTTCATTAAAAAAATTGAACTTGAGAGGTTGTCTAATTTCCATAAAGATAACCCTGATATGTTTCTTCCTCCTGGCACTGATGCTGATGGGGAGGTTTCTTTAAGTAATATTGTTGACACTGAGAAGCATCCTCCCCCTAGCATTGAAAATAATTCAGACATGGAAGAGGGTGAACTCCCTTGGGTGGAAGTATCCCACCAAAGGAACAAAAAAGTGTCATCTAGAAGTAGATCTAATAATAATAATCATTTCCTGTGATTGGCGCCTTCTGGAATATTAGAGGCCTGAATAGCCCTATTAAGAGTTCTAGAGTGCAAGAGCTTATAAAAGCTTGTAGCCCTGACTTTATTTGTTTATCTGAGACAAAAAAAGCTAACTTCACCATCCCACAGCTAGAGGCCATAGACTCTAGAAATGGTTTTGTGTGGAACTGGCTACCTGCTTCAGGTACTGCAGGTGGTATCCTAGTAGGTGTTAAAGAGGATAACTTTGACATCCTTCAGTGTGATATAGGCACCTTTTGTATTTCTTGTATTTTGAAGTTTAAGCATAATAATACCAGATGGAGATTAATATCTGTGTATGGTTCTGCTTATGATGAGTTCAAGCTTGATTTTCTCAACGAGCTTCACAGTGTTCTTGCTAGTTGGTCAGGCCCTACTCTTGTAGGGGGTGATTTCAACCTGGTAAGGGACACTAGTGACAAAAATACTGGTAATATAAATCAGCATTGGGCTGATCTGTTTAATGATTGGATAAATAACTTTGGCCTAATTGAGATAAAAAATGCTGGGAGGAGATATACTTGGGCCAATAATCAAGACAACCTGATTATGGCCACCCTAGACAGAGTTTTTGTTTCTGTAGATTGGGATGGTATTTTTCCTGGGGCCTCTTTAAAAGCCCTACCCAGAGTGGGGAGTGATCATACTCCTTTGGTTTTAAATACTACCTCTGGGACCCCGAATGCTACTTCTAAATTCTTTAGATTTGAAAAATGGTGGCTTAATATTCCTGGGTTTGATGATGTTATTCATAAAGCCTGGAACTCTAAGTGCAAAGCCACCAAAGCCATTGATATCTGGCAATTTAAAATTAGGACCACCAGGAAAGCTGCGAAAGGCTGGTGTGCTAATTATGAAGCTGACCAAAACAGGAATAAGCAAGCCTTGGTGGCTGAGTATAATTGCTTAGATATACTAGCTGAATCTCAACCTTTATCTCCTAACTCTAAGAACAATATGAAAAAAATTGCAGGTGAGCTGAATGAAATTTGGAGAAAAGAGGAGATTAAAGCTAGACAGAGGTCCAGAGAGAAGGAGATCTTGGAGGGGGAGTATAACACTGGGTATTTCAAAGCAGTGGCAAATCAGAAGAGGAGGAAGAAACAGATTGCTATGCTGGAAACCCCTACAGGTCCTGTTGAAGACACCCAAGGTATCCTTTCAATAGCTGTTGATTACTACAAAAATTTATTTGGCTATGTTCCTACTATTGACATTGATCTCAAAGATGACTTTTGGGATCATGATAGCATATTATCTACTGAGCACTTTATTTTACTTGAAAAACCCTTCTCTGAGGAGGAGATTAAGGCTGCTGTTTTTGGCTCTTATGCTGAAGGAGCACCTGGTCTGATGGCTTTCCTTTCCTATTTTATCAAAACTACTGGGATTTAATTAAAGATGATTTGTTTGCTCTGTTCAGAGATTGGGAGGCTGGAGAACTTGATTTATATAGGCTCAATTTCTCCTTCCTTACTCTGGTCCCTAAAGAACCTAATGCTGTTAAACTAGATAGATTCAGGCCTTTAGCCATGATTAACTGCAGTTTCAAAATCTTTGCCAAATGTGCCACCAATAGGTTTGGCCCTGTTTGCAATTTTTTAATTTCTCCCAACCAGACTGCTTTCCTAAAAGGAAGATTTATCCTTGAAAGCATAGTGGCGGCTCATGAGGTGGTTCATGCAGTTGCCACTAATAAAATGTCTGGTTTCTGCTTTAAACTTGACTATGAAAAAGCCTATGACATGATCAGTAGAGAATTCCTACTGAAAATGCTTAGGAAGAGAGGATTTGGCCCTATTTGGATGCATAAGATTGAATCCTTGCTCTGCAAAGGTTCTGTTGGTGTTAGAATAAATGACAGCAACAGTGAGTATTTCATAGCTGGTAAAGGAGCTAGGCAGGGAGACCCTATTTCCCCTCTCCTGTTTAATTTAGTTGCTGACGTTTTCACTAGAATTTTGATCAAAGCTGCTGGTGAAAATTTGATTGCTGGTGTTTTCCCCCCCTCAAACCCTGCTGGAGTTGTTAGCATGCAATATGCTGATGACACCCTGCTCTTCCTAGATAATAATCTAGAGCATGCCAAAAACCTTAAGTGGCTTTTATCTTGTTTTGAGCAGATCTCTGGTATGAGGATTAATTTTCACAAATGTGATTTAGTTCCTATTAACATTGATAGCAGGGAGGCCTTAGTTTTTTCCCAAACCCTGGGCTGTAAAATTAGCTCGTTCCCTATTAAGTACTTGGGTGCCCCCTTGCATTTTAGTAAAATTAGAAAAGAGGATCTACAACCTACTGTTGATAAGATCATCAAGAAAGCTGCTGGGTGGAGGGGGAGATTGCTCTCTTTTGGCAAGAGACTGATTTTAGTCCAAGCCCGCCTAGCTAGTATACCTACTTACCTTATGGGCTATATTAAATTTCCTAAATGGGCCATTAAGCTCATTAACTCCCAATTAGCTCATTGCTTTTGGGATGATTATGAGGGCCATCACAAGTACCATTTAACGGCTTGGAATTCTATTAATATGAGAAAAGAGTTTGGTGGTTTTGGTATTACTGACATAGGAGATTTAAATTTAGCTCTATTAGCATCTTGGATTAATAGATACTACAACTCTGAGGGCAAAATTTGGAAGAGTATTATTGATTCCAAATATAATCCTCAGAATAGTAATATTTTTGCTTGCTCTGCTACGGGAGCCTGCCCTTTCTGGAAAGGAGTGATTTGGGCAGCTCAAGCTGCCAAAATTGGCTTCTCCTGGAAAGTGGGCAATGGTAAGAGAACTAGATTCTGGGAGGACCATTGGTTTGGCAATGCTACCTTGGCTACCCAATATTGGGATTTGTACAACCTAGCTAATGAACATAATGTCACTATTGATAAAATTTGGGATGGCCGTAACCTTAAACTTACGTTTAGGAGATGTTTTACGCATGAGCAGATAGATCTTTGGTTTGAACTTGTAGAAATTGCCAGTTCCATTCAGTTAGTAGATGAGGATGACTCCCCTGTGTGGAATCTGAATTCCAAAAAAGTATTTACAGTTAAGTCCTTCTACAAGTTCATTAATTTCCGGGGGGTCTTGCCTACTACTTCTCCTGCTGTTTGGAATTTAAAAATTCCCCCTAGGATTCAGATCTTTCTCCGGCTTTTGATTAATAATAAACTTCTGACCAGAGATAACCTGAGCAAAAGGCAAGAGGTGGGGGATCCCACCTGTGTGTTTTGCTCTGAACATGAATCCTGTTTTCATTTATTCAGTGCTTGTGTGGTTGCTGCTGAGTTCTGGAGAACCATCTGTGCCATTACTGGAGTGAGTGAGGACATAAATATGATGTCTATCTCCTCATACTGGCTCAGAGGGGAAAAGTTCGCGGCCATTAACATAGTCCATGCGGCTGGGCTGTGGGCGATCTGGAAAACTCGCAACGACATAGTTTTCAATAATGTTTGTTGGCCTGGTATGCAGGCTATTTGGAGGAGAACAGCTACAAATCTGTCTACTTGGGAGTGCCTTTCCTCAGGAGATGCCAGGGGCAAGCTGGAGTGGGCAGTGGAAAAGCTGGAGGAGAAAGCAAGAAGCCCACCTCTGTTGCCATGGCCGGATCTTGGCTGAGGCGCGAAAGCTCCTGTTAGACCTGCTCGATGGGCTTTTGAAGCTTGTAGTTCCTCTTTGGTTTTAGTCTTTTAGTGCTTGGTGCTCTAGCGCTTGCACGTATTAGTTTCCTTTCTTGTTTTCTAGTCTTTAGACTCGCGTTGCCTTGTTTCAACGCTGTACTACGGCAGCGTGCCTGCTGTCCGTCGCGAGCTTTACTGCTGTAACATACTCTGGATTGGTTGTTTCGTTTCGTTTTGAAATGGAACAGGGGCGCAGCCCTTTCTTTCTAAAAAAAGTAATTTGAGACGGAGGGTGTATGATCCAGTCTATTCCTAAAAAAGAAAAATCTGGTCCACTAAACTTGTGGAACTGGTAAGAATTTCACACTCTGGTGTCCGATGAAGAGGAAAACTACTATGTCCCTATTGGTTATTGGCATTATATGCTCATGTGAGCAACTGAATATTACACAACATATTTCAGTGTGTTCAATAATGTGAGTAGATGTGACAGGAAGAAAGAACTTTATTTTCATTCTGATAACTTCTGCCAGTACTCTATCTAGTGGATGAATTGGCAAGCATCCCACAGTAGAATTCGGATATATAAGTACCTGCCTAGGCATCTAGCTACTAGGAGAAGAGATAATGGGTGCCTGTTAGTAGCATTGAGACGCCAATACACTGTTATCTGCAGCTTTGATTTAGAGTATATGAGGGTGACATGATGAATTCGAATGCTATTGGGCAGTTAAAATAAACCATCAGATTGTTGGATGTAGTATATGTCAGTGTACACTCTAGAAAATATTACATTTCTGATTGGCAATGCCATGTCCTCCTACAGAATGGTGCACACCTAATACAAATTATGTCTATTTGCACTAATCAGATTTCTGACGCGTGTGACAGACACAAACGAAGAGTAACTCATTGTGATAAGAAATCTGATATGGACATCTTATATAACGATGTGCTTATTTTAGGAGGCAATCCTTTTCAGCCCATCATTATTGTGTATCACTGGAAGCAACAACGCTGCAAAGATGACAAAATGGCTTCCAATTATGTATATCACACGCTGAGTTAATAATTTCTGTCATTATCTGAAGAATGTCATTCCCATCTACTGGCTATTTGCTTCTGTTCTATATTTGGGAAATTAATTCATTTTATCGTTTGTTCCAAATCATAACCATGCATAATAGAGAAAGATATATAAGTTCTCAATTTTTTTTGCTATCATCCTGAAGAAAATATGTAACATACTTACTAGGAGCATCTCCAGCCGTTCGGCCCCCCAGGGCGGCGAAAAAAGCCGTCTCGGGGCGAACCGGCGCAAGATTAGCGCGTGGGGGCGACTCCGTTCCTAGTCGTCGGTCACCAGGTCGCCACCAATAACGTGCGAGATCGGCGATACTTCGTACAATTTTTTGCAAACTCGGCAATCTCGCAAACTACGCCTACTACTACGCCAAACTACGCCTAGCCACTGCGCCGCATCCACCACCCTCCATCTACATGCCGAGAAGCCTGTAGAAATGGGTGTAGTCAACGCCTCCGTCGTCGTCGTCGTCGCGCCCCCCGCCGGAGTCGTCGCCGACCCTGCTGCACCCCTGCCCAGGGTCGCCGACGCGCGGTGGGGCGCTGGACGGTCCGGCCTCGTCCTCCTCGTTGTTGTCGAGGATGATGACGCTGCCCTCCTCGCGCCCGCGGCGCCGGACCTGGAGCTGCGCGTATGCTGGCGCTGGGGGCACACCTGCTCACGGACGTAGTCCTCCTTCGCCCATTTTAGGGCGGCCTCGTCGTCGGGGGCCATCATGTCGACGTGCTCCGGCTTCACGGGGAGCAGGCCCAGCTCGGGCTTCGGCCGGACCAGGCAAAGGGAGCGCGGTGAGGGGCGGGCACCCTGGTTGATGACGAGGGCGCCGCTGCGGTGTCTCCTCTGGCTCTAGCTTGACGAGGCAGAGAGCCGGCGAGCCGGAGGAGAGCGAGCCGGAGCACGACGACGGCGATGTCAGCTCCATTTGCCGCAGTGTCCAGGAGCTGCCACGGCGGCGAGAGAAGGACGGCCGCGCCGGGTACTCGAGGCGCGACACGTTGCCGATCTCGATGTGGTCGAGGACGGCCTTGAGGGTGCGGCCTGGCACGCCCTACCACTCGCGCCGCCCTTCGGTGTTGAGGCAGCCGCGGGGGATGATGCCGTTGACGGAGGCGATCCGCTCTTGGCGGCGGCGCTCGAAGTACATCGTCCACAGTATTTTGCTGTCGGAGGCATACCTCGGCTCGTTCCGCTGCTCCTCCGTCAGGGACGAGTGGATGCGGGCGATCTCGGCCCGCCGTGCCGCCCCTTCGGGCACCAGTGGCACCGGGACGCCGCCGGCGCTCAGCCTCCACGACCCCGACACACGCATGTCTGGGGGCGCCGGATACTCGGCCTCGTAGAGGAGGCGCGCCTCCGGCTCTTGGAGATGGCGGTGGCCGAAGCTGTTCGCCGCCGCGCTGTCGCCTGGAAACCTCTCGGCCATTTGCTCGTCAGCGGGAAGGGAGGAGAGTGCAGCTTTGCGCGGGGGATGCAAAGGGGGGGGGGGGGGTGTGAGTTGTGGCGTTCACCAGCGGGGAGGCTGCATGCCGGGCGACGCGTGGCGGGAGCAGACGGGACGCGCGTCGGCGGCCCCTTCGCTGCACAGCCCGTGAGGCATTAATGGAGGCTGACCGGCGCCAAAATCGAGGGCGATGAGGGCGACGAAGCAGCGTCTCGCTGACTCGGTGGGTCCATCCTCGTTCGCGCCAAAATCGCGTTCTCCGGCGCTCCCAGCGCGCCGGGTTCGGCCTGGGTCCGCCGGCGCCAATTTCGGCCTAAACCGGCGAAAAAGGGCTCCTATGGGCGCGACTGGGCCGATTTTTGGGCGCCAGCACGAAGAAATCGCCTCGGGGGGCGTGTTGGGGGCTCGGCTGGAAATGCTCTAAGGAGTACTCGATCACATATGGAGCTTGAATATGGCAGGCAAAGAATTTTTTTCTCACCTTTAATATATTTTCTTCAGTTGCAGTAATATAAGGAACTCAAACTTCACATGCTGTTCAGTTGATGAATAAAGTAACGATCCGGACGGATAAGTCAAGCTTAAATGTTTACACAGTCAGACAGCCTTGTGGGGTCTTTAGGTTAATTAGGGTCCCAACTTAGTCTAATGCAACCTTAACATGCATGAAGCTACTTGTTCTCACGTCTTTCATATGATACTGCATTGCTTAAGAATTTTCTGAATCAACAAGGATTAACAACATGATCTGCCGTGCCATGCCCTGGACCACATCTGTTAAAGAGTATAGTTAGTAAACAGAATCGGATAAAGAAATAGAACCAAATCTTTGCCTGATCCATTTGCTCATCGCATGTCACTGTTAAGCCTGTAGTAGTTACAGTTCGGTGAGGATTGTGTTCACGTTTGTACTACTTCACTTGTATCTCCGCACTTATAGTAGGCGCTATATTAACAACCTATACTAGGACTGTTCGCAATTTGGGCATCAATCTAAGTAAGATGAATTAAATGTGGCATTTTACTTGCAAGACAAGGTATTGTTAATCAATGCTAAGCTAGGCTTATTGGCCTAGGCATTCTCAAGTCAATAGGTTCACTGTCCTAATCGCAGACGTGCAGAAAGGCTCCATTAGTATGATATGGTGATAATTTGAGTGAGTTGACAAAGACTATATCAAGGTTGAAATTGATGCTCCGGGCCTCGACCGATTTGCTCTTCTCGTTGGCGTCATCAGTTGCATAAACAGAAAGTTTTGGTACTTGGATGTAAGGAAAAACCATATCTGTAATTGTATTTGCTCAAAAAATATATATCTACAATTACCATGGGTTTCAGATAATATATGTCAGGTTAATAAATAAAATTAAATAAATCCATTTGTGTAAATAAGGACATATTTCAATGCATACGTGGTGTCCGCGGTGTCATACCGTGGCAATAAACCCGACAAGAGCCGCGTCTCGTAAACTTTTGCAATCTTAGTTTGTTGCATTAATCTAATCAAGTTAGTTATGAGAAAGCGGACCATGTTGCATTATAGCATCTGTTTGACTTTGCTGCTGAGATTGACTCCTCCTTGTTAACCAATTTGTCTCAGAGCATGTCTGTGCTATTGGCAGCAGGAGTTTTTTTATAAATACTCCTAGCATGAAAGGAATTCAACCCTGAACCTGTGCGTCTGTGTCTGCACCTGAAAAACAGGCATAAGCTATCACCTGCTGGCTAAAGCAAACCAACAACAGTGTATGAAACTGAATCTGTCCTTAGATCTTCAGCTATTTCATCTGTCGTGTAATTATCTACCATTATAAAAATACTATTAACTACTTGCTTAATCTTGAGTACAGGGGATTACGGAGTTGAAACTTCAACTGCTAGCAGCTTACGCACGGTTAATTGTTTGCTAGACTCAGATCGCTGGAATCTAGTGTAGTGCTCCTACTGTCGACAGAATTTTATCAACTGAATGTGCTGCATTAGACCTCAGCAATACTAGCGTGTGCGCATGACACGGATGTGACCCGTGGGTCACAAAATATAGTATACAGAACAAATCCTGTTCTTTGCCCTAATTTATATTTAAAGACAATAGGCATGTAGCCACAATTGTTTGTAAACATGTAGCCAATTTAGCAGGCATCAACTTGGCACAATTGTTTGTGAGGGTCAAAGACATGGTTGAGAAGCATGGGAAAGCCAGAAAATAGTGGCATGACAGTGATGCATATCCATGGCTGACTAGCAACAGTAGTGCTTGCAGGTTCCTGTCTGAACCTCTGGAAAAAAAAGTTCTTGTCTGAAGTGAGTGACTCATGGTAGAGGATGATGGTGATTAGTTTATTGAACAGCTAGCTAGGTAGCTAGGCAGGGCTGTGGTTTGCAAGGGAAGCTTAACTTTGGATGTAGGCTGAAGTGACTCATGGTAGAGATTGACAAGTTACTCTTCTTCCTCCTGTTATGTCTCTCATGAATGTGTAGAATAATAATAATAGTAATTCCAATGATTAGTTTGTTCTTTCTCCAGGAATGTACAAAAACGACAGGATAAAATGGAAAGGGAAGATTTACTTTGCTGAGGATGGAAACATATAAAATGCATATAATTTTGTAAAAAAATGGTACAATTTATGCTAGAAAAATAAATCCGCCTTTTTCGGGGATCAAACCCAGGTCACCGGGGTGACAGGCGGGAATACTTACCACTATATTATAACAACTTATTCATTGCATCTAGCTACATAATTTCAAATACTAAGCCATTGTATTAACCACTAACAATGTATTTTTCCATGTGAACTGCCAATTTATTCAACTGTGAAGGCAATACAAAGAACATCATAAGTAACATAAATTACATGAAGGTCCGTAGACCAGCTAGCGACCACTACAAGCACTGGAACGAGCCGAAGGCGCGGTGCTGTCATCGCCCCTCCCTCACCGTAGCTGGGCAAACCTTGTTGTAGTAGATAGTCGGGATGTCATTGTGCTAAGGTCCTACAGGACCAACACACAAGAACAACAACTGTCCCCAATGAAATGAATCATAAATTGGAATGATCCAACCTATAGATACCCGAACAAAGACGAACAAAGACCGGATCCAAAGGGATCCACTGAGGACAAACTCAGGCCGAATCCTGCAAGATCCGCCAGAGACACACCTCCACACAACCTCCGACAATGCTGAGTAGGACACAAACCTTAACCAAACTAAAAAAAACCTTAAAGCCGAGCCCTCCCGCCTGCAGAGGCCGAGATTCACTGAGCCTCCATGGCCCTAAGGTCACATAAGACGAGGCAGATCAATGGCGGGACCGATGGTAGCAAGAAGCCCTATCTCATGTGCGTGTTGCAAGTCAGAGCAAAGGGTTACTATCGGTGGATGTCTCTCTAACAACATTCTCTTCTCTAAGTGAAGGGGTTGACTTTTTCTTTTGGCCCCAGAAAATTTGGCCCGACTTAGAGACCAAAGTACCCAATCAATGGTTCCTTTACTAAGATCTCTCGAGAAAATTTTGGATTAACCTCACTTTAAGTAATAATTGTACCTCCTACAAATTGGATTTTTTCCTACCTATTTGTGTTACTAACATGCCAATTTATCATTGACACATGTCACGGGGTGATATGTCTCAAACGTGTTTATAATTTATTTTACTGTTTCATGCTATTATGATAGCACCTTTGTATACTTTTTTTTTGCAATTTATATTATTTTTGGACTAACCTATTAATTTAGTGCCCATTGCCACTTGTTGTATCTTTCATGTTTTTGGTTTTCTTGGAAATCAATATCTACGAGGGTCAAAATGCCATGGGGATTTAATAAGATTTTATATTCCATGACAAGAGTTGAGAAAGTACCAGAGGCAGGCGAGAGGAGCCATAGGGTCTCCACACGGTCACCTGGCGCAGAAAGGGCTTGGCCTGCAACCTAGACCATGTGGCACCTCCATGCACCGCCTTACGTCCAGTCTTGCGCCTATAAATGCCATATTTCGCGGAACTCTCAGTACCAATTTTCTCCAATTTTTTCTGCCGCCGTAAGTTTCTGTTCCAAGGAGATTTTCTACTTCTTGAGCTTGCGTTAATTTTCCGCTTGAACAAAAAAAGGTGATGCAAAAAAGTAGAGATAAGTATTTTCCTCAGTTAAGAACCAAGGTATCAATCCAGTAGGAGGAACAACCAAGCCTCCAATAGATGCACCCGCACAAACTAACAAACACTTGCACACAATGCGAAAAAGGGGTTGTCAATCCCTTCACGGTCATGAGCAAAAGTGAGATTTGACAGAGATAGATATAAAACAAATAAAAAGTAATTAAAACTCAGCGAGGTATTTTTGTATTTTTGGTTTATAGATCTGAAAATATATGATGAAAAATAGACCCGGGGGCCATAGGTTTCACTAAAGGCTTCACTCTTGAAAGAAAACATAAGGTGGGTGAACAAATTACTGTTGATCAACCGATAGAAAAGTGCATAGTTATGACGATATCTAAGGCAATGATCATGAATATAGGCATCACGTCCATGACAAGTAGGCCGAAACAATTTTGCATATACTACTATTACTCCACACATCAACCGACTCCTGCCTGCATCTAGAGTATTAAGTTCAAAAAGAACAGAGTAATGCATTAAGCAAGATGACATGATGTAGAGGGATAAACTCAAGCAATATGATATAAACCCCATCTTTTTATCCTCAATGGCAACCATACAATATGTGCCTCGCTACCTCTGCTATCACTGGGTGAGGACAGCGCAAAATTGAACCCATCACAAAGCACCTATCCCATTGCAAGATAGATGAATCTAGTTGGCCAAACCAAATCAATAGATCAGAGAGAAATACAAAGCTATCTTAATCATTCATAAAAGAGTTTAGAGAAGACTCAAATAATATTCATAGATAATCTGGTTATAAATCCACAATTCATCGGATCTCAACAAACACACCACAAAAGAAGATTATAACGAATAGAACTCTAAGAACATTGAGGAGAACATTGTATTGAAGATCACAGAGAGAGAAGAAGCCATCTAGCTACTAGCTATGGACCCATAGGTCTGTGGTAAACTACTCACACATCATCGGTAGGGTAGCAAGGTTGGTGTAGAGGCCCTCCGTGATCGAATCCCCCTCCGGCAAAGTAACGAAAAAGGCCCCAAGATGGGATCTCACGTGATCAGAGGCGTGCGGTGGTGGAAAAGTATTTTTGTGGACGCTTCTGATGTAGAGAGAATATTTGGGTAATTATAGTGCAAGAATTAGGGTTAGGGGAGTCCCGAGGGGCCCACTAGCCTGGGGGGCGCCCCCCTGGGGCGCGCCCTCAGGGCTTGTGGCCCTCTCGTGGATCCTTGCTACCTCTTGAGCTTGCGTTGGTTTTTCCCTTGAAGAGGACAGGGTGATGCAGCAAAGTAGAGTAAGTATTTCCCTCAGCTTTAGAGAAAAAAGGTATCACTCCAGTTGGAGATAACGCGCAAGCCACCGAATACCTGCACAAACCAACACAAACTTGCACCCAATGCGATAAAGAAGTTGTCAATCCCTTCACAGTTATTTGCAACGTGAGATCTGATAGAGATGGATAAACGACGAAATAATATTTCTGGTATTTTTTGGGTTTATGGAACGGAAAGTAAAAGATTGTAAAGAAAGTAAATAGGAAACTAAGATTGTAGATCAGAAACTTATATAATGGAAAATAGACCCGGGGGCCATATAGGTTTCACTAGAGGCTTCTCTCAAGATAGAAAATAATACGTTGGGTGAACAAATTACTGCTGAGCAATTGACAGAAAAGCGCAAAGTTATGACGGTATCCAAGGCAATGATCATGAATATAGGCATCACGTCCATGTCAAGTAGACCGAAACGATTCTGCATCTACTACTATTACTCCACACATCGACCGCTATCCAACATGCATCTAGAGTATTAAGTTCATAAGAACAAAATAACGCATTAGGCAAGATGACATGATATAGAGGAATTAAGTCAAACAATATGATGAAAACCCCATCTTTTTATCCTCGATGGCAACAATACAATACGTGTCGGTTCCCCTTCTGTCACTAGGATCGAGCACCGAAAGATTGAACCCAAAGCTAAGCACTTCTCCCATTGCAACAAAAACCAATCTAGTTGGCCAAACCAAATCGATAGTTCGAAGAGACTTGCAAAGATATCAAATCATGCATATAGGAATTCAGAGAAGATTCAAATAATATTCATAGATAAGCTGATCATAAACCAACAATTCATTGGATCTCGGCAAACGCACCGCAAAAGAGTATTACATCGAATGGATCTCCAAGAACATCAAGGAGAACTTTGTATTGAGAATCAAAGAGAGAGAAGAAGCCATCTAGCTACTAGCTATGGACCCATAGGTCTGTGGTAAACTACTCACGCTTCATCGGAGAGGCAATGGTGTTGATGTAGAAGCCCTCCATGATCGAATCCCCCTCCGGCAGGATGCCGGAAAAGGCCCCTAGATGGGATCTCACGGGTACAGAATGTTGTGGCGGTGGAAAAGTGGTTTCGTGGCTCCCCTGGAAGGTTCTGGGATATTTGAGAATATATAGGCAGAAGAAATATGTCGGTGGAGTCACAAGGGGCCCACAAGGGTGGGTGGCGCAACCTACCCCCTAGGCGCGCCCTCCGACCTTGTGGCCGCCTCGTGGCTTTTCTGATGTGCACTCCAAGCCCTCTGAATGTCTTCTGGTCCAAGAAAAATCATAGCGAAAGTTTCATTCCGTTTGGACTCCATTTGGTATTCCTCTTCTGTGAAACTCTAAAACAAGGAAAAAACAGAAACTGGCACTGGGCTCTAGGTTAATAGGTTAGTCCCAAAAGTCATATAAAATAGCATATTAATGCGTATAAAACATCCAAAACAGACAATATAATAGCATGGAACAATAAAAAATTATAGATACGTTGGAGACGTCTCACTCCTCTGGCCTCCTCTCCAAGTCTCCTGGGTTTCTTCTGGTCCAAGAATAATCATCGTAAAGTTTTATTCCGTTTGGACTCAGTTTGATATTCCTTTCTGAAAAATTCAAAAACAAGGAAAAACAACAACTTGCACTGGGCACTAGGTTAGTCCAAAAAAATGATATAAAATAGTACCAAAATGCATATAAAGTATTCTAGATGGATAATAAAATAGCATGGAACAATAAAAAATTATAGATACGTTGGAGACGTATGAAGCATCCCCAAGCTTAATTCCTGCTCGTCCTCGAGTAGGTAAATGATAAAAACATAATTTTTTATGTGGAATGCTACCTAACATGTTTATCAATGTAATCTTTCTATATGTGGCATGAATATTCAGATCCATAAAATTCAAAACAAAAGTTTAATATTGCCATAAAAACAATAATACTTCAAGCATACTAATAAAGCAATTATCACTTCTCAAAATATGCTGGCCAAAGAAAGTTATCCCTACAAAATCATATAATCTTGTCATGCTCTATCTTCATCAAACAAAGTATAAATCATGTACTACCCCGGTATTGGTCAAGAAATTGTTTCATACTTCTGACATTCTTAAGCTTTTTCAACCTTCAAGCAATACATGAGCGTGAGCCATGGATATAACACTATAAGTGGAATAGAAAGTGGTAGTAGACAAAAAGGAGAAAGAAATTCTCACATCAACTAGGCAAATTAATAGGCTATGGAGATGCCTATCAATTGATATCAATGTGAGTGAGTAGGGATTGCCATGAAACAAATGCACTAGAGCTATAAGTGTATGAAAGCTCAAAAGAAAATTCTGGCAATGAGCACAAAAGTTTCTGTTTTCCAGGAAGATCAAATCAACTATCACCATAGATCATCCCAAAGGTCTTACTTGGATAAAAACACTAATTAAAATTATAAAAGCACATCTAACCAGAGGCTAGAAGATTTATTATTGCAAAATAGAAGCAAAAAGGTAAAAACAAATATAACATTGGGTTGCCTCCCAACAAGCGCTATTGTTTAACACCCATATCTAGGCATATTGCAATAGATCTAGGTGTTGTCATCTTTGGTATTTAATCCATAAGTAGCTCTCATAATAGATTCATATGGCAACTTTCTTTCTTGGAAAGTGTTCCATGCCCTTCCTTAACGAAAATTGAAATATAATGTTTCCTTCTTTCATATCAATAATTGCACCAATCGTTCTAAGGAAAGGTCTACCAAGAATAATAGGACATGTAGGATTGAAATCTATATCAAGCACAATAAAATCTATAGGTACATAATTCCTATTTGTAACAATAAGAACATCGTTAATCCTTCTAATAGGTTTCTTAATAGAGGTATCTACTAGATGCAAATTCAAAGAACAATCATCAAACTCATGGAAACCTAACACTTCGCACAAAGTTTTCGGAATAGTGGAAACACTAGCACCCAAATCACATAAAGCATAACACTCATAATCTTTAATCTTAATCTTCATATTAGGTTCCCATTCATCATAAATCCTTCTAGGGAACACCCAACTCAAGTTTTTGTTCAAAAGATTTCATCATAGCATCAACAATATATTTAGTAAAAACCTTATTTTGGTTGTAAGGATGGGGTGAATTAAGCATGGATTACAACAAGGAAATACAATCAATCAAAGAGCAACTATCATAATTAAATTTCTTGAAGTCCAAAAGAGTGGGTTCTTTGCTACCTAAAGTTTTGACCTCGCCAATCCCACTTTTATCAAATTTTTCATAAGATCCTCACCTTCCAAATTATTGGGACGCCTTCTAGCTAAAGTTGACTCATCTCCAGTCCCTTCTTGATCAATTTTTTATTTGAAAACAAAGATTAAATAGGAGTCACACCAACCACTTTAAGATCTTCATCATTATTATCATAAAAACTAGAAGAACACGCTTTTACGAACCAATCTCTTTTAGCACACATCCTAGCGGTTCTTTCTTTACTTTCATCAATAGAGATTCTAATAGTTTTTAAGACTCATTAATATCATGCTTGGGTGGCATAGATATAATCTTAAAAGAATCAATCTCATGAGAAATCTTATCAACGTTTCTAGCCAAATCATCAACCTTAAGCAATTTTTCTTCTACCATAGCATTGAAAACCTTTTGAGAATTTATAAAATCTTTAATATTATTTTCAAGATCAGAGGGTATCTTATTATAATTTCCATAAGAATTGTTGTCGGAATTACCATAATTATTAGAGGAGTTACTAGGAAACGGCCTAGGATTAAAAGTGCCTCTATACGCGTTATTACCAAATTTGTTCCTACCAACAAAATTCACATCCATAGATTCATTATTATTTCCAATAATGGTAGACAAAGTAATATCATTAGGATCAATAGGAGAACTCTTACTAGCAATCAATTTCATAAGTTCATCCATCTTTTCACTCAAAGTATTAATTTCTTCAATCGCATGCACTTTTTTACTAGTGGAAGATCTTTCGGTATGCCATTGAGAGTAATTGCCATAATATTATCTAGGAGTTTAGTAGCTTCTCCTAATGTGATTTCCGTAACAGTACCACCCGCGGCGGAATCTAAAAGATTTCTAGATGCAAAATTCAATCCAGCATAAAAAAATTGTATGATCATCCATAAACTTAAACCATGAGTAGGGCAATTTCTATTATCATCAATCTCATCCTCTCCCAAGATTGCACAACATGTTTATGATCAAGTTTCTTAAAATTCATTATATCGTTCCTAAGGTAGATAATATTAGCGGGTGGAAAATACTTGGAAATAAAAGCATCTTTACACTTGTTCCGTGAATCAATAATATTTTAGGCAAAGATGAAAACCAAAATTTAGCACGATCTCGTAGTGAGAACAGAAATAGTTTCAATTTAACAATATCATCATCCACATCCTTTTTCTTTTCCATATCACACAACTCAACAAAAGTGTTTAGATGGGATGCCGCATCTTCATTAGGACTACAAGAAAATTGTTCTTTCATAACTAGATTCAACAAAGCGGCATTAATTTCATAAGATTCCACACTAGTGACGGGAGCAATCGAAGTACTAAAAAACATTATTATTAGTGTTGGAAAAATCACACAACTTGGTATTTTCTTGAGACATCGTGACAACGCAAGCAATCTAGCACACAAGCAAACAAAAGGCAAACTAAAAAACGGACGGAAAGAAGGCGAATAAAACGGTGAATATTTTTGTGTTTTTCTGAAAACGTTCTAGAAGTGGTGGAGAGGAAAACGAGAGGCGAATGGCATATAATGTAAATGCAAGAGATGAGAGTTTATGATAGGTACTTGGTAGGCTTGATGTTATCCTCCCCGGCAACGGCGCTAGAAATTCTTCCTACTACTTCTTAAGCTTGCGTTGATTTTTACCTTGAAGAGGAAAGGGTGATACAACAAAGTAGAGATAAGTATTTCCGTCAGTTAAGAACCAAGGTACCAATCCAGTAGGAGGAACAACCAAGTCTCCAATAGATGCGCCTACACAAACTAATAAACGCTTGCACACAACGCTATAAAGGGGTTATCAATACCTTCACGATCACGAGCAAAATTGAGATCTGATAGAGATAGATATAAAACAAATAATAAATAAATAAAACTCAGCGAGTATTTTTGTATTTTTGGTTTATAGATCTGAAAATATATGATGGAAAATAGATCCGAGGGCCATAGGTTTAACTAGAGGCTTCTCTCTTCAAAGAAAACAAACGGTGGGTGAACAAATTACTGTTGAGCAATTAATAGAAAATCACATAGTTATGACGATATCTAAGGCAATGATCATGAATATAGGCATCACGCCCGTGACAAGTAGACCGAAACGATTCTGCATCTACTACTATTACTCCACACATCGACCGACCCCTGTGTGCATCTAGTGTATTAAGTTCAAAATACTAGTGTATTAAGTTCAAAAGAACAGAGTAATGCATTAAGAAAGATGACATGATGTAGAGGGATAAACTCAAGCAATACGATATAAACCCCATCTTTTGATCCTTAATGGCAACAATACAATACGTGCCTCGCCACCCCTGCTATCACTGGGTGAGGACACCGCAAGATTGAACCCATCACAAAGCACCTCTCCCATGGAAAGATAGATCAATCTATTTGGCCAAACCAAAACAATAGATTGAAGAGAAATACAAAGATATCTTAATCATGCATAAAAGAGTTCAGAGAAGACTCCAATAATATTCATAGATAATCTGATCATAAATCCACAATTCATCGGATCTCAAAAAACACACTACAAAAGAAGATTACATCGAATAGAACTCCAAGAACATCGAGGAGAACATTGTATTGAAGATCAAAGAGAGAGAAGAAGCCATCTAGCTACTAGCTATGGACCCATAGTTCTGTGGTAAACTACTCACACATCATCGGTAGGGCAGCAAGGTTGGTGTAGAGGCCCTCCGTGATCGAATCCCCCTCCGACAGAGTACCCAAAAAGGCCCCAAGATGGGATCTCACGAGGTCAGAGGCTTGTGGCAGCGGAAAAGTATTTTCTTGGACGCTTCTGATGTAGAGGGAATATTTGGGTATTTATAGAGCAAAAGTTAGGGTTAGGGGAATCCCAAGGGGCCCACAAGCCTGGGGGCGCCCCCTTGGGGCGAGCCCTCAGGGCTTGTGGCCCTCTCATGGCTCCTCTGGCCTCCTATCCAACTCTCCTAGGTTTCTTCTGGTCCAAGAAAAATCATCGTAAAGTTTTATTCCGTTTGGACTCTGTTTGATATTCCTTTCTGAAAAAGTCAAAACAAGGAGTTCTTCGTCCAAATCTGATCATAAAGAGAGAGCAAGGACGGGGGTCTCTTGAACTTCACACTTGATCTCACTTTAGCCCATAACCTCTCATAAGGTTAAGTTGATGCGTGTCGTCTAGCTCATGTTCGTCCAAGTCTAATACATAGAGCAAACCTTGAACAGTGGAGCATGGTATGTTGATTAGGATTGAGTACATGAGCAGAACACACATTGTAATGTTCTGTACTACCCCAATCAAGTGTACAAGCCACACAATGTTACCATGGAGAGTCCCTCCCTCCCTCCCTCCCTCTCTCTCTCTCATTCTTCAATATCCAGTTCTTGTGAGCAGCCTCACATGACCGGGATCAATCTGATGTAATCGGTGGTGTGTTTGTTGTGATATAATGAATTGTCACTTTATGATCAGATTGTTCAATGAAATCAATTGAATTAGTTGAATTTTATTTGATGTATAATTGAATAGCTTTGTATGCTCGCTGATCTATTTGTCTTTTTTGGCGAAGTTTGACGTGTAGATCTTCAGAGGGAGTGATGCATTGTAGTGGGTTCTAATCTTGCGATGATCTATATCCCAGTGCCAAAAACGGACAAGACATGTATTTTATTGTTGCCACAAGGATAAAACGATGTTTTGTTTTTCATATTGCTTGATATTTTACTGTATACATTAAGTCATCTTGCTTATTGCAATGCTTTTTTTTGTCATGAACTTAATACTTCAAGATGCATGTTGGATAGCGCTTTCTGGGTCGAGTATTAGTTGTAGATACTATTGGATAACTGTCTACATATCACGGACAGAATGCCTATATGAGATTATACCATGGATGATCATAGCCATAAATATAAATATTGCAATTTAATTGCCACCCAGCTGTAATTTGTTCACCACAATACACTGTTATGCATAAGAGATATGCTACTAGTGAATCTATAGCCTCCTTGATCTATTCTCAATTATTATAATTTATATCAAAAATATTATTCTTTTCTATACCGTTTCTTTAAATTTATCTATATATTAGTTCCTACCATATGATGCAATTTAAGTTTGTAACTATAAACACAAGAAGCTTGAAAACCTGCTTGATGTGTTGGGGACAAGCTTCTTTTGTCTTTTGTGTGAAGGCATTGTTTGCTGAAGAACTCCTTTTGTGTGAAAGTATTGTTTGCTGGAAGAACTCCTCCTGGTTTGATAAATTGAACGTTAAGTGCGTAGAGTTGTATAGGTGGTCGAGTAGAACTTGAAGGGAATATAAATTCTACCTTTAGCTCCTCATTGGGTTCGACACTCTTACTTATTGAGAAAGGCTACAATTGATCCCCTATACTTGTGGGTTATCACCATGATAGAGACTCTTAGTAGGTGCCTTACATAATGGGGTATCAGACACAAATTACTTACCTCACATTGGACAATGCACCGAAAAAATACAAAGGCAAATTTTTTTGGTCAATAAGTACCACGACTTGCTCTTTGATGCAGTGAAATTTCATGTGAGATGCCGTTCACAAATTCTAAAACTCTTTATTTAGGATGGACTAACACATATCAAAAAGTTAATAGAGAAGATTCGTGACCTTTTAAGGCAGATTCTTCACCCTGAAGGGTCCAAACATTCAACGAGATCGCCAAAAATGAGGAACTATTAGAGAAGGCCGATCTATTTATTGATAGTCCAACTCGTTGGAACTCTAAATACAAAATTCTCAGGCAAGCTATCAAGGCTAAGGCGGTCTTGAATAGTTATGAGAGTGACAATGGTGCGCTAGCACCATAAGCGACTGAGTGGATGAATGTTGAAGTCATCCGCGGTTTCCATAAAGCTTTTGAAGAAGCTAAAAATCCAGTCTTGAGCGATAGAACACCCCGTGCAAATTTCTTCTTGCATATGATTCTGTGCATCCACCATAATTTTTTGCCATCACAGAGATTCATTAAGAGAAGCCATGTGAAGTAACACTACATCGATGCCAATGCCGTTGTTCTCTCCCACAAGATGTTGGACACACCGATGTTGAACCGCACCAAGGTGGAGGCAACCACACAAAAGGTATGCGCTCTCGTGAACTTGCTCCACCCTCACCTTGTTTGCATGTAGAGAAATTCTATTCTCTAGTTGCGGAGGTGGAGATCATATGTCTTCGTTATCAGTACGAGAAGGCCATTAAGCTTGCTAAGGAAGAAAGGGTGTTGAACGCCTCGTAGGCTGCCACCAAGACTTGCTTAGAGATGGACTTCCTTCGCGAGCAGGTGGTAGAGGTCATCGAGCTTCGATCTGCCAATGAGACCCTGCATATGGCCATGTCCGATATGACTGTAGATGCACCGGTTAAATAAGGTATGCTCAACTCTGCCCTCGATGCTAAGGAAAAGGAGATGGAGGTCGAGGTGGCATAGGCCAATAAAACCTCCAACAGTAACTATCGAGCTTATAGATGAGAGTTCTGATCCATTTGATCATGGTCGAAGAATTTTTCCATTCTGCCCTTGTCCTTTTTCTTGTAGGCAATGACCAACTCACAAAGAAGTACAAGCATAAGTCTAAGTTACTCTCCAGTGCATCATACCTAATCACGGACGCAGTCCTTGGATCCAACCGTATTCTATAGGAATGCAAAGTAGACCAGTGGAAGAAAGCACAAGATGGTGCTGAGGACTTTAGGGATGCTACTTCAAAGACTTGCGCCATGTTCTGGCCAGAGGAACACCTCAACGACAACACAACCTTACTCATGAGGCTTCTGGAGCGCGACCCGTCAAAGCGCTGTAGGTGGAAGATGCCTATCACTCGTGAAGGATCTCGATGGCTCTTGAAAGAGTCAGCACCCACTACCCAATGATTAAGTTGGGTAAAGTGCACAAGGGTGTTTCTCCAGAAGAGCCCGATATCGAGGCACTAGTTTGGAAGGTGGAGCTAGCGGTATCGTAGTTGGCACCCTATCGCCCTTTATCCGAGCACATGGAAGACCTCCATACAAAGAAGAAGTAGATTAGATCTTTCATGTATGAATATTTTTGGGATGCCATATTGAATTATATTTTTAACTTCATGAGTTATCTCTAAGTGTTTTCACTTATTATGCGCTAGAGCCTTTCTGTATGCAAGCTAGCTTCTAACTTTTTGCTCTTACCATCCAAACAACTGACACGCAACTTTAGTTGGGACGAAGAGTGGCACTTGTATGGAAATGTACATATGTTCTTATATCTTTACAGTAAGACAAAAACATCAAAGCTCTGGCTGCGCCAGGGTACTGCGCAACCAGTGGGTGGTGGAGTTAGCCCCCAAGGGTTGCTTGAGGGAATTTTAATAGTAAGATAATAAATAAAATAGAACTTAGCATGGAGAGTACTAATTTTATTTACTATTAATTGGAAAAAATTGGATCAAACTAAGACGTAAAAAACTAATCATACAAAAGGTGTAGGTAAAAGCGACATAACATGGAAATGTTGCAGGAGTTGTCCACGATCGTGCCAGTATTTGGTTCTTCAATCTGCAAGATCTAGAGTTTGGAGCATCGTGGATGACGAAGGGGCCTTCCTAGGGTGGAAAGAGCATGTGCATCCTCTTCGTGTACCCGCCGAATGACAAGATCTCCAACGTGAAAGGTTTTGCTACGGTAGCATCGGAGGTTTTGCTCATAGACAACCGAGCGAGAGAGATCTTGTTCCCTAACTTCCTTGAGTCCACCGAGGCTGTCGTGGCATGCTACTCCCGTGTCCTCTTCAGCGTAGGTTGTGACTTTGGGGGAGTCATGAAGAACATCGCCCGACAGAATAACTTATGTTCCTTAAACTATGAAGGAAGTGCTGTACGAGATGGATTAGTCGGAGTTGTTCGAAGACCCAAATGACGGAGGGGATCTATGCACCCCATAGCCTTGTTGTCTTATTGAGAGGTGTATGGAGCCTTGGCTTTTAGCCCAGAGAGGACGAGTCTGCTTTTCTGTTTGACCTGCTCGTTGGACATCAAATGTGCAATACATGCATAGTCGAGGTGATACATTCATCCACACAGAAGTCACAAAAGGCTTCCTCGGTGAAATGAGAGCCATTATCGATGATGATTCTACACAGAACATCAAATATGCAGATGATGCTTTTGATGAACATGATGGGGTTAGTCGCATCATCCTTCGTGATAGGTTTGGCTCAATCCACTTTGTAAACTTGTCCACTATGGCAAGACGGGTGAAGCCCCCTGGAGCAGTCTTGAGGGGTCTCACTATATCCAGACCCCACATGGCGAAGGGCCAAGTGAGGGGAATGGTAATGAGTGACAGAGCTGACATGTGGAACTGCCAGGCAAACTTCTGACATCCAATGCAAGTGCGTATGATTAACTCAGCGTCCGCCACCACGGTAAGCCAAAAGAAATCTTGACATAAAGCTTTGGCTACAAAAGGCCAACTATGGATCATGATGCCTACATACACTATCATGGATGGCGCAAAGCAGAGCTCGGACCTCCTTGATATACATCTCAAAAGCATAGAACAATGTTTTCCCTGATGAGTAGGAATTAATTAGGTCCTTTCCACACCTCTCAAAAGATGCACATTTTCAGTGATCCAACATGTTTTAAATTAATTAATGTTTCATTAGTTTTGTGGAGCAAAAGTCTTGGTTTGACATGCATTAATTAGTGCCTAGTCAGGCTCAAAATGCCAAGTTGGCCATGCAGTGCGGCCATCATATATGTTCTCTATGTATTTTATGGGGTAGGTCAATCTTTGTGCATGTCACCGTACACTTGTTGACAGTATTGCATAGGTGGCCAAGTGGCCATGCTACTGCTGTTGCTAAGAGTTCTTGGGATTCAGGTTTCCTCCCACACATCATTTTTTAGGTGGAGTTCTTGTATAGCTAGCTGTTTTTCTTTTCACGAAAAGGAGGCTCAAACCCATGCCTCTGCATCATTACGAATTTGTGATGCACACAACCATTTATTATTAATAAGTACCTTTGTCCCAAATTATTTGTCATCTGTATCTCGACATATCTAAGACAAGTAATTCGACATAGGGGGAGTATTAGGCATAGTACAGAACAAATGCAACCACCACCAGATAATTACAAGACATGAAGCATAAGCTATTTAATTCTGCCTACATGCTGGTTTAGCTGTCTCTATACATATTAAGGACTGGTGTGATGCAACCCTAATCTGATCATTCTCAACTGCGGCACTATACATATATCTCATAAATCTTAATAATAAATTCATTTTCTTGAATATATATAACTAATTAAGAGCCCTAGAGACAAGTTGAAGTTTTCCATCTCTTCCTTCTCCTCAATTAATTAGTTGGTAAAGGATAGGTATATACATACTCTCTCCATCCGAATTTTTTTGTCTCAAGCTTGTCCCTCAAATGGATGTATCTAGCACCAAGTTAGTGCTAGATACATCCATTTGAGGGACAAAATTTTTCGGACGGAGGGAGTACATATGAACGGACGTGGTGTTGAACAAATTATTCTTAGTCCATTTGTCATCTGACATGAATGCATGCATGGTCATGTAAAAATCTCACCCGACAAAAAAGCGAGATCCATGTCCTGCATACACATTTTTTTTTGGAAAAGGAGCCTTGGCCCCGGCCTCTGCATCGGAACTATGCATGCAGCCATATTATTAAAAGTCTCAAAGTAGCACAAAGTCTTAAAAGTATTACAACTCACAAAAGGAGCAAAGAAACATAAAAAAAAATGCAATGCCACAACCGATATGAAATAAAGGACTAGGGCCCTAGACTCCTATCCTGTTATGCGACCGCCATCCAAACCGGTTGAATATAGCCCGTGCTACCATCTCCCATCGGTTGCACCCAGTAACCAATGGCTCCCTGGAGTCCGTAGGAGTGAGTAAGGACCACGTACAGATCCATGCCGTAGCTATGAAGATGACCTGCAAGAAAGTTAAATTATGTTGTCTGTTAAAAATCATATCATTCCTGCAATTTCATATAGCCCACATAAGTGCACATATTCCAATTCAAATACGAGCCGCCGTAGTATGTTCCGCCCCAGCTAACCATGTCCCAAATAACGATTCAATGCTAACTGGAGGGACGATATTGAAGGCTACATGAATCATACGCCAAAGTAATTTGGCGAGAGGGCAATCTATGAAGAGATGTTGTATTGTTTCATCATGATCACAAAAACAACATCGTGAACAGCCTACCCATCGCCACTTTAACAAATTATCTTTGGTGAGGATCACTTGCTTGTGGACAAACCACATAAAGATTTTAATACGCAAGGGAACCTTAACCTTCCAGATATGTATAGATCTCGGGATTGGGACAGAATTAATTATATCCATATAAAAAGAATTTCACTCCGTTTCTAGCCAACTTCCAGTGTAATGAGTCAGGTTGTTCGGATAATTGAACATCCATCAATCTCCATACCAAGTGCATCCAGGAATTCCAACGCTCCCCAACTAAAGATCGCCTAAACTGAATATTCAAAGGAGCCGATTGTGATACTGTGCCTACGTAATCCTCCTTACGTTGCACAATATTATAAAGGCTTGGATATTTATGGCTAATGGCGTCTCCCCTAGCCACGTATCCTCCCAAAATCTTGATGTCATCCCATTGCCAACAAGAAATTTGGTCCTACGAGAGAACAAGTCTTTCGTTCTCCTAAGCCCCTTCCAGAATGGCAGATCATTCAGCCTCGCGGTGAACTGGGCAATAGTTTTCGATTGCAGATATTTGTTGTGTAATATCTGTGCCCACATACCGTCATTCTCTATTGATAACCTATATAGCCATTTACTCATAAGGATTTATTCTTAACTTCCAGGTTTTCAATACTGAGACCTCCCTGATCCTTGGGTCGGCATATTATTTCCCATCGTGCTAGGTGATATTTCTTCTTGGCATCATCTGACTGCCAGAAGAATCCTGATTTAAAAAATCTAGTCTCTTCCGTACCCCCTTGGGTACCTCAAAGAAGGATAGCAGGAACATTGGCATACTAGTAAGTACTGAGTTAATAAGCACTAGCCGACCTCCATACGACATTAGCTTGCCCTTCCAATAGCTAAGCTTTTTTTGAATTTGATCTTCTATGCATTTACATTCTTTATTGGAGAGTTTGCATACATGGTGCGCCATTAATGTCCATATCAGCTATAGCCCTTTTCCTAGTAGTGATCGGTATGCCCAAATAACTAAAAGGCAAAGAACCTAATTCACAACCGAACAATTATCTATATGTGTCTTGCTCCTCTTTGGCCCGACCAAAGCAGAACAATTCACTCTTGTTAAAGTTGATTTTTAGCCCCGACAATTGTTCGAAGAGACATAAAACTAATTTCATGTTCCGAACTTTTGCAATGCCATGCTCCATGAAGAGAATAGTGTCGTCCGTATATTGTAAAATGGAAACTCCCCCATAAAATAGATGAGGAATGAGTCCATATACTAGGCCATTCTCCTTGGCCCTGCCAATAAGAACGGTCAACATATCCACCACTATATTAAATAAGAGGGGAGACATCGAATCCCCTTGTCTCAAGCCTTTATGATTCTGAAAATAGTGACCGATATCATAGTTAACATTAATTCCGACACTACCTTTTTGGACTAGAGAACCCACTTGGTTCCGCCATGTCTCATTAAAACCTTTCATGCGCATTGCCTGCTGAAGAAAAGGCCACTTAACTTTATCGTATGCCTTCTCGAAATCCACTTTGAAGATCACCCCATCTAGTTTCTTGAATGGATTTCATGGAGCGTTTCATGGAGAACAACTACCCCTTCTAGGATGAGTCTCCCAGGCATGAAGGCCGTCTGACTAGGTTGCAC
Source organism: Aegilops bicornis (assembly GCA_021605145.1). Taxonomy (NCBI): domain Eukaryota; kingdom Viridiplantae; phylum Streptophyta; class Magnoliopsida; order Poales; family Poaceae; genus Aegilops; species Aegilops bicornis. The sequence goes on from CM038675.1 coordinate 15,582,542, forward strand.
CACTAAATGGGTGATCCGTGTCAGTCTATTAGTACCTACTTTCGTGAATATTCTGAAACTCACGTTGAGAAGACAAATCGGCCTAAACTGCTGGATACGAATAGCTTCTTCTTTCTTTGGCAATAACGCAATCATACCAAGTTAAGATGAAATAGTTCAAGATGCCCGTTAAAAAATCATGAAACATAGGCATAAGGTCGCCTTAATAATATGCCAACATTTCCTATAGAACTCCGCAGGGAACCCATCTGGTCCCGGTGCTTTGTTCGGTTTCATTTGTGATATTGCATCTAATACCTCTTTCTCAGTAAATGGCATAGATAGGATCTCATTTTTCTCTGACCTAAGCTGAGGGATATCTCTAATAACAGACTCATTCAGGGAAACCGTGCTCTCCGCCGGAGGCCCGAATAGTTGTGTATAGTAATTGGGGATATATGATTTTAGATTCTCATGACCCACTACGGTCCCTTCGTCCTGCTCAAGCTGAATTATTTTCTTGTTTCTATGCTTGCCATTCGCAATCATGTGAAAAAATTGTGTATTGTCATCCCCTTGGACAACCTTGAGAACCTTAGCCCGCAATGCCCATTTGAGCTCTTCTTCTCTAAGAAGAGCCCGTAGGTGTTGCTCCGCTTCGGATTTCGTGGCCTACTCATCCACATCCAGCAGGGTCACTTCTGCTTTTAGGTCTAGAGCATCTATTAATTGGATGAGTCTTTCTTTTTCTTGTTTGTAAATCCCACTCTCGTTTCTGGCCCAATCCCGTAAAAATTGTCTTAAATGTCTAATATTGTTTTGCCATCTCTCTACTTCTTCGTCCAGTAACAGGCTTTGCCCATTCTCGTGCTACGATGGCCAAGAAATTCTCTTTCTCAAACCAACTCAGTTCGAAAGAGAAAGTGTTCCTGTTACCAATATGTGTTGCGTCTCCCGAGTCTACTAGCAATGGTGTGTGGTCTGAGATTGCCCTCTGCACCTCATGTACCGACACCAATGGTTATTTCTGTGCCCATTCCACACTAGCGAGCACCCTATCCAACTTCTCATAAGTCGGAGTAGGCAACAAATTAGCCCATGTAAATTGTCTACCTGTGAGTTAAATCTCCCTCAGACTGAGACTCTCGATAATCATGTTAAACATGAGTGACCACCGTCCATCAAAATTGCCGTTGTTCTTCTCATCTCGCCTTCTTATAATATTGAAATCCCGTCCAACTAAGATTGGAAGTGTTTCATCGCCACATAACCGTACTAGGTCAGCTAGGAAATTGGGTTTGAGTTCGGGTTGGGCTGCTCCATATATAGCTACGAGAGACCAATGGAAACCATCCAACTTTGATCTCACCCGAAACTTGACCGCAAAGTCCCCCTAATCCCATTAATGACCTCTAGCGTTTCACACCTAACCCCCAACAATATCCCAACGGATCTTCCTCTAGGTAAACAGTGCCAATCAAAATCAATTCCGCCGGACAAAGTTTCGAGAAACCGTTTGGTAAAATTTTCTCTGCCTATTTCGGGAAGTGCGATAAAATCTAGCTTTTGCTCTGTTGATGTCTCTGCAAGGAACCTTCTTTTAGCCAAGTCAGCCAGACATCTGTTATTCCAAAAGATTCCCTTCATAGATCATCATGGAATTTCTTTTTAAGCTTAACCCTAGCACTCCTCCGAACAGCCGAAGTAGGATACACCTAACTTTTTCAGGATCGTTTGGGCTTATCCCACGTACCCAACGTATCTATATTACTATGATGACTAGAGACAATACTGTCCACCGGTAAAGTCTCTTCACTCTCCTCAATCTCCGTCCCATTCTATTTCACCTTCGGCCTCCCTAGTAGGCATGAGATCATCACATAAGCTTTCAAGGGCTGATATTCCTAAATGTTTCATATCTTCCTCATTCATAGGTTTAACGGCCGCTAGGTTACGAATAATTTCGGAAGCCTGCTCCGCTTCTAAGTCAAAAAAGTCAATAATATATTTCACAACTTCCTTTTCATTCGAACCCAGTGAAACTCCTAGGTTGTGGGCCTTATCGATAATTTCATGTTCAGAGAAATGCATAATAGAACAACTTTTATTAAAATACATACATGTATTTGCCTCGACATTGCGAAGCTTGGCCGCCCTCATGGCACACCCTAACTACAAGTCGTCCGCATCTGGTTGCTCCTGGATTCGGGTGCTGACACGCCTGCTAGCCGTCACCGGGTCCATGATCCCACCAAAGGCGATGATCTCCTCCATAGACCTCTCTAGGGGATTAAGCTCCCCATTGTTATGCCCGCCCGTTGTAGCTGGTGAAGATGGAGTGGGCGCGGTAGCATTAGCACCTTTAGAAGGTATTGTGGGAGTAAGTGAGCACAGAGCCTCCTGCTCGGCAGCCCCACTCCCCATCATACCGCCAAGGCGGCTAGGGAGCACCACTGGAGAGGACTTGGGGGCCTCCTGCCCACGCCCCTCCCCAACCACGGCGCCCATCCCGACGCCTGGAGCACCGGCAACCGCGACGACCGCCGGGGCGCACGTCCTCTCCACCAAGGCAGCTGATAACCCAAAAGTATAGGGGACCGCAACAATTTTCAAGGTAGAGTATTCAACCCAAATTTATTGATTTGACACAAGGGGAGCCAAAGAATATTCTCATGTATTAGCAGCTGAGTTGTCAATTCAACCACACCTGAAAGACTTAATATCTGCAGCAAAGTATTTAGTAGGAAAGTAGCATGAAAGTAACGGTAACGGTGGCAAAAGTAACAGTAGCAGTTTTGTAGCAATTGTAACAGTGGCAACGAAAAATTAACTGAGCAAAGATCAATATGTGAAAAGCTCATAGGCAATGGATCAATGATGGATAATTATGTCGGATGGCATTCATCATGCAACAGTTATAACCTAGGGTGACACAAAACTAGCTCCAATTCATCAGTATAATGTAGGCATGTATTCCGTATATAGTCATACATGATTATGGAAAATAACTTGCATGACATCTTTTGTCCTACCCTCCCGTGGCAGTGGGGTCCTAATGGAAACTAAGGGATATTAAGGCCTCCTTTTAATAGAGAACCGGAACAAAGCATTAGCACTTAGTGAATACATGAACTCCTCAAACTACGGTAATCACCGGAAATAATCCCAATTATTGTCACCTCGGGGTATGCGGATCATAACTCGTAATAGGTACCTACAACTTGCAAGATCCACTAGTAGAAAAAGGGCCATTTGTCCCGGTTCATAAGGCCCATCTATCCCGGTTGTGGAACCGGGACTAAAGGGTCGTTACTAATGCCCTAGGCCTTTAGTCCCGGTTCTTATACCAACCGGGACAGATGGGCCTCCATGTGGCCGCTCCGGCGAGCCCAGACAGGAGGGCCTTTGGTCCCGGTTGGTAGCACCAAACGGGACCAATACGCTTCCACGCGTCAGCATTTCAGGGGCTGGTTTTTTTAAAAGGAGGTGGTTTAGGGGTTTTGGGGGTTTATTTAGGTTGTTATAGGTAGCTAATAGAGAGATGTGTCCTCTCTTACCTCCATGCTACTGCTATACTGCTATTTCTAAACATGACTTAGATTGAAGTGAGGCAACATGTGGTGCATGTCGAAAGTAATACTAATCCTAACTTGATCAAGTTTGGATTGTACTACTTTCGACATGCACCACATGCATGTTGGCTTCACTTCAATCCAATCCATGTTCATTTCACCCATAGACATATAATAACTCTTCATGCTCGCATCATGCATCATCATAATAACAAGTCCTACTAATCATCATCATACAACTTCTACTCGTTATTAATAACAAGTCATATGATCATCATCCTGATAGTCATCGAACCAACCCTACTTAATTGTTCTTAGCACATGATCATCAGGTTATGCAGGACCTAAATACCCTATTTAAGGTAAAATAGCATAAAACAATATAGACGCTGACTCTCCATTATGGAGAATGGAGATCATCCTATCTCCAATTCTTGCGCGGCGCTTCCTTTTGCTTCCAAGAACCTCCTTACGATTGTCCATACATTTTTTCCATTCTCTAATTAGCATGTCTCCACTTCTTTTAGAAATCCGGTATGGACAGTTGAGATTCGTAGGCTGACCTGGATATATGTTCAAAACACGAAGGCTGCCGTTCTGATACATCAAATAAGGCACACAATCCTCTGGGATTCTCTGTTGAAAAACATAGTAATAACTTCATAGTTAGCAATGATGTACTAGTTTTAGAAGTATGCAAAAGATGCACGGATGTCGTAATAGTAAAAAAATCTTACCAGGTTATCTCCATGGTAGTTACTGTTGGAAATATGCCCTAGAGGCAATAATAAATTAGTTATTATTATTATATTTCCTTGTTCATGATAATCGTTTATTATCCATGCTATAGTTGTATTGATAGGAAACTCAAATACATGTGTGGATACATAGACAACACCATGTCCCTAGTAAGCCTCTAGTTGACTAGCTCGTTGATCAATAGATGGTTACGGTTTCCTGACCATGGACATTGGATGTCATTGATAATGGGATCACATCATTAGGAGAATGATGTGATGGACAAGACCCAATCCTAAGCCTAGCACAAAGATCGTGTAGTTCGTATGCTAAAGCTTTTCTAATGTCAAGTATCATTTCCTTAGACCATGAGATTGTGCAACTCCGGATACCGTAGGAATGCTTTGGGTGTACCAAACATCACAACGTAATCGGGTGGCTATAAAGGTGCACTACGGGTATCTTCGAAAGTGTCATTGGGTTGGCACAAATCGAGACTGGATTTGTCACTCCGTGTGACGGAGAGGTATCTCTGGGCCCACTCGGTAGGACATCATCATAATGTGCACAATGTGACCAAGGGGTTGATCACGGGATGATGTGTTACGGAACGAGTAAAGAGACTTGCGATAACGAGATTGAACAAGGTACCGGATACCGACGATCGAATCTCGGGCAAGTATAATACCGCTGGACAAAGGGAATTGAATACGTGATTGATTGAATCCTCGACATCGTGGTTCATCCGATGAGATCATCGTGGAACATGTGGGAGCCAACATGTGTATCCATATCCCGCTGTTGGTTATTGACCGGAGAACGTCTCGGTCATATCTGCATGGTTCCCGAACCCGTAGGGTCTACACACTTAAGGTTTGATGACGCTAGGGTTATAGGGAATAGATATACGTGGTTACCGAATGTTGTTCGGAGTCCCTGATGACATCCCGGACGTCACAGGGAGTTCCGGAATGGTCCGGAGGTAAAGATTGATATATAGGAAGTATGGTTTTGGCCACCGGAAGTGTCCCGGGCATCACCGGTAGTGTACCGGGACCATCGGAGGGGTCCGGGGGTCCACAGGGAGGGGCCACGGGCCCCGGAGGCATAGATGGGCCAAGTGTGAGAAGGGACCAGCCCCTAGGTGGGCTGGGGCGCCTCCCACCAAGGCCCATGCGCCTAGAGAGAAGAAGGGGGGCAAACCCTAGGGTAGATGGGCCCTAAAGGCCCATGCACAGTGCGCCTCCTCTTCCCCACTTGGCCGCCACCCCAGATGGGTATTGGGGCTGCCGCCACCCCTAGGGAGGGAACCCTAGGTGGGGGCGCAGCCCTCCCTCTCCCCCTATATATAGCTGAGGCAAAGGGGCAGCCCAACACATGAGTTTCTCCTCTCCTTGGCGCAGCCCTACCTCCCTCTCTCCTTGTCTCTTGCGGTGCTTGGCGAAGCCCTGCTGGAGTGCCATGCTCCTCCACCACCACCACGCCGTTGTGCTGCTGCTGGACGGAGTCTTCCTCAAACTCTCCCTCTCACCTTGCTGGATCAAGGCATGGGAGACGTCACCGGGCTGTACGTGTGTTGAACGCAGAGGTGCTGTCCGTTCGGCACTAGGATCTCCGGTGATTTGGATCATGACGAGTACGACTCCTTCAACCCCGTTCTCTTGAACGCTTCCGCTTAGCGATCTACAAGGTATGTAGATGCACTCTCCTTCCCCTCGTTGCTAGATTACTCCGTAGATTGATCTTGGTGCTTAGAAAATTTAGAATTTCTGCTACGTTCCCCAACAATGGCATCATGAGCTAGGTCTACGCGTAGTTCCTATGCACGAGTAGAACACAAGTTGTTGTGGGCGTTGATTTTGTTCAATATGCTTACCGTTACTAGTCCAATCTTGTTTCGACGGTATTGTGGGATGAAGCAGCCTGGACCGACCTTACACGTACACTTACGTGAGACAGGTTCCACCAACTGACATGCACTTGTTGCATAAGGTGGCTAGCGGGTGCCAGTCTCTCCCACTTTAGTCGGGTCGGATTCGATGAAAAGGGTCCTTATGAAGGGTAAATAGCAATTGACATATCACGTTGTGGTTTTTTATGTAGGTAAGAAACGTTCTTGCTAGAAACCCATAGCAGCCACGTAAAACATGCAAACAACAATTAGAGGACGTCTAACTTATTTTTGCAGGGTATTCCATGTGATGTGATATGGCCAAAAAGAATGTGATGAATGGTATGTGATGTATGAGATTGATCATGTTCTTGTAATAGGAATCACGACTTGCATGTCGATGAGTATGACAACCGGCAGGAGCCATAGGAGTTGTCTTAATTTATTGTGTGACCTACGTGTCAATGAACAACGCCATGTAATTACTTTACTTTATTGCTAAACCGTTAGCCATAGTAGTAGAAGTAATAGTTGGCAAGACAACTTCATGGAGACACGATGATGGAGATCATGATGATGGAGATCATGGTGTCATGCCGGTGACGATGATGATCATGGAGCCCCGAAGATGGAGATCAAAAGGAGCAAAATGATATTGGCCATATCATGTCACTTTTTGATTGCATGTGATGTTTACCATGTTTTTGCATCTTATTTGCTTAGAACGACGGTAGTAAATAAGATGATCCCTCATAATAATTTCAAGAAAAGTGTTCCCTCTAACTGTGCACCATTGCGAAAGTTCGTTGTTTCGAAGCACCACGTGATGATCGGGTGTGATAGATTCTAACGTTCACATAGAACGGGTGTAAGCCAGATTTACACACGCGAAACACTTAGGTTGACTTGACGAGCCTAGCATTTACAGACATGGCCTCGGAACACAAGAGACCGAAAGGTTGAGCATGAGTCGTATGGAAGATACGATCAACATGAAGATGTTCACTGATGATGACTAGTCCGTCTCACGTGATGATCGGACACGGCCTAGTTGACTCGGATCATGTAATCACTTAGATGACTAGAGGGATGTCTATCTGAGTGGGAGTTCATTAGATGAACTTAGTTATCCCGAACATAGTCAAAATCCCTTTGCAAATTATATCATAGCTCGCGCTTTAGTTCTACTGTTTTAGATATGTTCCTAGAGAAAATATAGTTGAAAGTTGACAGTAGCAATTATGCGGACAGTAGAAAGCTTATGTCCTTAATGCACCGCTCGGTGTGCTGGACCTCGAACGTGTTCTGTGGATGTTGCGAACATATGACATACACGTTTTGATAACTACGTGATAGTTCAGTTAAACAGTTTAGAGTTGAGGCACCAAAGACGATTTCAAAACGTCGCGAAATATCTGAGATGTTTCGAGGGCTGAAATTGGGATTTCAGGCTCGTGCCCACGTCAAAGAGGTATAAGACCTCCGACAAGCTTCTTGGCCTACAAACTAAGGGAGAAAAGCTCAATCGTTAAGCTTGTACTCAGATTGTCTGGGTACAACAATCACTTGAATCGAGTGGGAGTTAATCTTCCAGATGAGATAGTGATGTTTCTCCAAAGTCATTACCACCAAGCTACTAGAGCTTCGTGATGAACTATAACATATCAGGGATAGATATGATGATCCTTGAAGTATTCGTGATGTTTGACGCCGCGAAAGTAGAAGTCAAGTAGGAGCATCAATTGTAGATGGTTAGTAAAACCACTAGTTTCAAGAAGGGCAAGGGCAAGAAGGGATACTTCATGAAATGGCAAAACAGTTGCTGCTCCAGTGAAAACCCAAGGTTGAACCCAAACCCGAGACTAAGTGCTTCTGTAATGAGAGGAACTGACACTAAATCAGAACCACCCTAGATACTTGGTAGATAAGAAGGCAGACAAGGTCGACGGAAGTATATTGGATATACATTATGTTAATGTGTACTTTACTAGTACTCCTAGTAGCACTAGGGTATTAGATACCGGTTCGGTTGCTAAGTGTTAGTAAATCGAAATAAAAGCTACAGAATAAACGGAGACTAGCTAAAGGTGAGCTGACAATATGTGTTGGAAGTGTTTCCAAGGTTGATGTGATCAAGCATCGCACGCTCCCTCTACCATCGAGATTGGTGTTAAACCTAAATAATTGTTATTTGGTGTTTGCGTTGAGAATAGACATGATTGGATTATGTCTATCGCAATACGGTTATTCTTTTAAGGAGAATAATGGTTACTCTATTTATTTGAATGAAACCTTCAATGGTCTTGCACCTAAAACAATGGTTTATTGAATCTCAATCGTAGTGATACACATTTTCATGCCAAAAGATATAAGATAGTAATCATAGTACCACTTACTTGTGGCACTGCCATGTAAGTCATATTGGTATAAAACGCATGAAGAAGCTCCATGTTGATGGATCTTTGGACTCACTCATTTTTGAAAAGTTTGAGACATGTGAACCATGTCTATTGGTGTATATGCATGAAGAAACTCCATGCAAATGGACCGTTTGGACTCACTTGATTTTGAATCACTTGAGACATGCAAATCATACCACATGGGCAAGATGACTGAAAGCCTCGTTTTCAGTAAAATGGAACAAGAAAGCAACTTGTTGGAAGTAATACATTTTGATGTGTGCAGTCCAATGAGTGCTGAGGCATGCAGTGGATATCATTATGTTCTTACTTCACGGATGATTTGAGTAGATACTGGGTATATTTACTTGATGAAACACAAGTCAAAATTATTGAATGGTTCAAGTAATTTCAGAGTGAAGTTGAAGATCATCGGGACAAGAGGATAAAATGTCTATGATATGATCATAGAGATGAGTATCTAAGTTACGAGATTTGGCACGCAATTAAGACATTGTGGAAATTGTTTCACAATTAATACCGCCTGGAACACCATAGTGTGATGGTGTGTCCGAACATCATAGTTGCACCCTATTGGATATGGTGCGTACCATGATGTCTCTTATCGAATTACCACTATCGTTCGAGGGTTAGGCATTAGAGACAACCGCACTCACTTTAATAGGGCACCACGTAATTCCGTTGAGACGACACCGTTTGAACTATGGTTTGGAGAAACCTAAGCTGTCGTTTCTTAAAAAGTTTGGGGCTGCGACACTTATGTGAAAAAGTTTCAGGTTGATAAGCTCGAACCCAAAGCGGATAAAATGCATCTTCATAGGACACCCAAAACAGTTGGGTACACCTCCTAATTCAGATCCGAAAGCAATAGGGATTGGTTCTTGAATCGGGTCCTTTCGCGAGGAAAAGTTTCTCTCGAAAGAATTGAGTGGGAGGATGGTGGAGACTTGATGAGGTTATTGAACCATCACTTCAACCAGTATGTAGCAGGGCACAGGAAGTTGTTCCTGTGGCACCTACATCAATTGAAGTGGAAGTTGATGATGGTGATCATGAAACTTCGGATCAAGTCACTACCGAACCTCGTAGGGTGACAAGGATGCATACTACTTCAGAGTGGTACAGTAATCATGTCTTGAAGGTCATGTTGCTAGACAACAATGAACCTACGAGCTATGGAGAAGCGATGGTGGGCCCGGATTCCGACGAATGGCTCGAGGCCATAAAATCCGAGAGAGGATCCATGTATGAAAACAAAGTGTAGACTTTGGAAGAACTACTCGATGGTCGTAAGGCTGTTGGGTACAGATGGATTTTAGAAGAAGACGGACAATGATGGTAAGTGTCACCATTAAGAAAGCTCGACTTCTCGTTAAGATGTTTTCCGACAAGTTCAAGGAGTTGACTACGATGAGACTTTCTCACTCGTAGCGATGCTAAGAGTCAGTTGGAAATATATTAGTAATTACCTCATGATTTATGAAATCTTGCAGATAGGATGTCAAAACATTGTTTCCTCGACGATATCCTTGAGGAAAGGTTGTATGTGATACAACCAGAAGGTTTTGACAATCCTGAAAAACGCTAACAAGTATGCAAAGCTCCAGCAATCCTTCTAAGGACTGGAGTAAGCATCTCGGAGTTGGAATGTACGCTTTGATGAGATGATCAAAGATTTTGGGTTTATACAAAGTTTATAAGAAACTTGTATTTCCAAAGAAGTGAGTGGGAGCACTATAGAATTCCTAATGAGTATATGTTGTTGACATATTGTTGATGAGAAATGATGTAGAATTTTTAGAAAGCATATAGGGTTATTTGAAAAGTGTTTTTCAATAGAAAACCTGGATTAAGCTGCTTGAACATTGAGCATCAAGATCTATGAGGATAGATCAAAAACGCTAAATGGTACTTTCAAATGAGCACATACCTTGACATGATCTTGAAGGTGTTCAAAAGATGGATCAGTCAAAGAAGGAGTTCTTGCCTGAGTTGTAAGGTATGAAGTTAAGAGTTAAAGCTCGACCACGGCAGAAGAGAGAGAAAGGACGAAGGTCGTCCCCTATGCTTCAGACGTAGGCTCTATAGTATGCTACGTTGTGTACCGCACCGGAAGTGTGCCTTGCCATGAGACAGTCAAGGGGTACAAGAATGATCCAGGAATGGATCATTGGACAGCGGTCAAAATTGTCCTTGGAGTAAATAAGGACATGTTTCTCGATTATGGAGGTGATAAAGAGTTCGGCGTAAAGGGTTACGTTGATGCAAGCTTTTGCACCTATCCGAGTGACTCTGAGTAGCAAACCGGATACGTATAGTGGAGCAACCATTTGGAATAGCTTCAAGTGGAGCGTGGAAGCAGCATTTACAATATGACCTAGAGATTTGCGAAGTACATACGGATCTGAATGTTGCAGACCCGTTGACTAAAACCTCTCTCACAAGCAAAACATGATCAAGCCCCACAACTCATTGAGTCTTAATCACATGATTATGTGAGCTAGTTTAGTGACACTAGTAAACTCTTTGGATGTTGGTCACATGGCGATGTGACCTGTGAGTGTTAAGCACATGGCAATGTGAACTAGATTATTGACTCTAGTGCAAGTGGGAGACTGTTGGAAATATGCCCTAGAGGCAATAATAAATTAGTTATTATTATTATTATATTTCCTTGTTCATGATAATCGTTTATTATCCATGCTATAATTGTATTGATAGGAAACTCAGATACATGTGTGGATACATAGACAACACCATGTCCCTAGTAAGCCTCTAGTTGACTAGCTCGTTGATCAATAGATGGTTACGGTTTCCTGACCATGGACATTGGATGTCGTTGATAACGGGATCACATCATTAGGAGAATGATGTGATGGACAAGACCCAATCCTAAGCCTAGCACAAAGATTGTGTAGTTCGTATGCTGAAGCTTTTCTAATGTCAAGTATCATTTCCTTAGACCATGAGATTTTGCAACTCCCGGATACCGTAGGAATGCTTTGGTTGTACCAAACATCACAACGTAACTGGGTGGCTATAAAGGTGCACTACGGGTATCTTCGAAAGTGTCTGTTGGGTTGGCACAAATCAAGACTGGGATTTGTCACTCCGTGTGACGGAGAGGTATCTCTGGGCCCACTCGGTAGGACATCATCATAATGTGCACAATGTGACCAAGGGGTTGATCACGGGATGATGTGTTACGGAACGAGTAAATAGACTTGCCGGTAACGAGATTGAACAAGGTATCGGGATACCGACGATCGAATCTCGGGCAAGTACAATACCGCTAGACAAAGGGAATTGAATACGGGATTGATTGAATCCTCGACATCGTGGTTCATCCGATGAGATCATTGTGGAACATGTGGGAGCCAACATGTGTATCCATATCCCGCTGTTGGTTATTGACCGGAGAACGTCTCGGTCATATCTGCATGGTTCCCGAACCCGTAGGGTCTACACACTTAAGGTTTGATGACGCTAGGGTTATAGGTAATAGATATATGTGGTTACCGAATGTTGTTCGGAGTCCCTGATGACATCCCGGACGTCATAGGGAGTTCCGGAAATGTCCGGAGGTAAAGATTGATATATAGGAAGTATGGTTTTGGCCACCGGAAGTGTCCCGGGCATCACCGATAGTGTACCGGGACCATCGGAGGGGTCCGGGGGTCCACAGGGAGGGGCCAGGGGCCCCGGAGGCATAGATGGGCCAAGTGTGAGAAGGGACCAGCCCCTAGGTGGGCTGGGGCGCCTCCCACCAAGGCCCATGCGCCTAGAGAGAAGAAGGGGGGCAAACCCTAGGGTAGATGGGCCCTAAAGGCCCATGCCTGGTGCGCCTCCCTCTTCCCCCCACTTGGCCGCCACCCCAGATGGGTATTGGGGCTGCCGCCACCCCTAGGGAGGGAACCCTAGGTGGGGGCGCAGCCCTCCCTCTCCCCCTATATATAGTGGAGGCAAAGGGGCAGCCCAACACATGAGTTTCTCCTCTCCTTGGCGCAGCCCTACCTCTCTCTCTCCTTGTCTCTTGTGGTGCTTGGCGAAGCCCTGCTGGAGTGCCATGCTCCTCCACCACCACCACGCCGTTGTGCTTCTGCTGGATGGAGTCTTCCTCAACCTCTCCCTCTCACCTTGCTGGATCAAGGCATGGGAGACGTCACCGGGTTGTACGTGTGTTGAACGCGGAGGTGCCGTCCGTTCGGCACTAGGATCTCCGGTGATTTGGATCACGGCAGTCTGACTCCTTCAACCCCGTTCTCTTGAACTCTTCCGCTTAGCGATCTACAACGGTATGTAGATGCACTCTCCTTCCCCTCGTTGCTAGATTACTCCGTAGATTTATCTTGGTGATGCGTAGAAAATTTAGAATTTCTGCTACGTTCCCCAACAGTTACCGTAGTTCGACACGTGCACTAGAGGCACATATTGACCATAATGTTGAGGAGTTTGATTGTAGATATTGTAATTCTCAAGATTAGTACAAAATCCGACCAGATGATTTTTCTCCTGACAAGTTAACTCGGAACCATCGGTGTAGTGGGTTTTGTCTACCAAGTTCCGCACATTGTTGAACAATCAAAATAAGCTATCAATGGAAATAAGCTGTCAACTATTTTGAAATAAACAATAAAAATTAGTTAATAATTAACTATGTTTGAGAAACTCACATAGCGGTAGAACTGGAGGCGTATCAACAAGGACCCAAATGTCCATATTGTCTTGGTCGATGTCAGGATCACAAAGATCCATAGTGACAAGCATTATAAAGATTTGCTTCAAAATCCACATCATGATGTGTCCTTAGGTGAATTTTCTTCGTTTCAAAATTTTCATGGTCTTCAAAATCCATCCTCTCTAAGACATAGCGTCTTGCATGGCATGCGATAAGCTATACTCGAATTGTAAAAGATGAAAATTACACGTTGAAATAGTTGAAGTCATGCTTAATTACGAAAAAAACACTTGTCGCCGTTGCGTACCGTTTCAACATCGAAGGTCTCCTCGAGCTTAATGCTGAAGCGCCGATCATCGTCCAGGTGAGGCCTGTCGCACAAACCTCGATCGTCGTGGCACCAGCCGCACTCCCCCGGGGAGAGTTTCGTCGTCCGATGACGACATTTCCTACGTTCATAATTCAAAGATTAAACTTGTACAATTAAATATATGTACTACAAAAACTAAATTAGATCATTATTATTCATCACGGGTTGACTATCGGTTTGTTGAGTCTTTTCTTGAAAACTCTCAGCTCACGTGGTGTATACATTCGACCGTTGATGATGGTCGCTCCTCCATTTGTCCCCGAGTGCATTACACCAAAATGTCTAGCACACGGGAACGAAGGAGAAGCGACCCCCACGACAACAGTCGGGATTCTTCATCCTCTCATATATATATATATGGTGGAACTCTCCCGCACTGATTCCTCTCTGACATTTGCGACCGTCGGTGATGGTAGCTCCTCCTTTCATTCCCGAGTGCGTTACACCAAAATGTCTAGCACACAGGAACGAAGGAGAAGCTACCCCCACGACAACAGTCGGGATTCTTCGTCCTCTCATATATGGTGGAGACTCGACAGACTTAAAGTCAACCCGAAATATTGTTTAATTATCTTTCTAAAAGAGGATTTGGCTGGTCTCACCTCGAGGTCGGAGGGGTTCGGTGACGGGGACGACGGCGGGGATGATGGAGGGTCTGGGGCTCCTAGATTTCTGCGAAAACAAAAACCCTATAAGCTATTAACTAATCATATGCATACATCTTGCATAGTGCTCTCCAATTTTAGCATTCAAAGTAGGAGTAGTTTTCCAATTTGAGCATTCAATAAGCAAAATCAAATCGCAAAATAAAGTAGTATTCAAATTAGGATGCATTCAATTATAAGCAAAACTACATCATCTCCATGCGTCCGTACATCGTCAAATATTATCACTAATACACCTCGAATACTATCATACATATAGCATCGCCAGTACAGCTAGAACTGTAGCGCCCGACGGGTATCAGCGCGGGCGGTGGACACCCAAAGAGAAGGAACCATCACAGGATCTCTCCAGTGAGATCCCTGAAAAACCTGCCAGGTATTGTCGAACCTGCCCTCCAACGCAACCATGTAGCTACGGACATGCTCTGCCTCCTCGCTCACATGGTGATGTACCACCTCCGCGGTGTCCGGAAGCCTCGGCACCATCACTGGCCCACGCGACCGCCACCAAACAAGGATCGGGTCAACGACGGGCTGGCTCCTCACCAACCTACGCCCCCCGGAAGGTAGCACCTCCCAAAACCAGCCCGGCGGAGCCCAGTCCCGGACATGGCCCCTCTGATCAAGCCGGCCTCCTCCGCCGAGTCGACGACGAGGATGCGACATAGGCATGGTCGACGTCCATACGGGAATAATTGCTTTAACTAAAAAATAAACTAGTTCTATTATTTTCCTTGCTAAAAATAAACTACTTCTATAGTAAAATAAACTAGTTTTGTTAAATCAAATAGTTCAACTACTAAGCACTTACTATAAATATAATAAAGTAGTACTTACTAATTAAAAATAAACTAGTTTAACTAGTTTTATTATTTTTGTAACTAATTATATTAAACACTTTATCTTCTTATTGTATGAATAAAATTACAATAGAAAAAATCATAAAAATTCTATGAACAAAATAAAAATTCTATGAACAAAATTACAACAGAAAAAAATCATAAAAATTCTATTAAAAAACTTGACATATTCTTTTCATATATATGAACACAAACATTTGCATATTCAACAATAATATCACAAAAAAATATGAACAGCAAAACATTCTAACTTTTGCATATTATTCATTTATGAACAAATTACAACAACTCAATTAACTACAATCTAAACTACGCATCTAAATTAACTACACATCTAAATTAGGAAATTCATATATGGAGCTCTCACTGTCCAACGGGGCGGCGATCGACGAGGAGGCAGGGCACGGGGGCGACGGTGAGGTGCGCGACGACGGCAACGGTGAGGGGCGCGGCGACGGGCGATGAGGAGGCAGGGGGCGGCGACGGCGACGGTGAGGGGCACGACGACAGGCGGAGAGGAGGCAGGGGGGCGCGGGGCGGCGACGGCGTCTAGGCGACGTGGGACGGCGAATGAGGCAGGGGCGACGACGACGACGGCGAGGCGAAGAGGGCAGACTGGCGGCGTCGCGGGGCGGGATCGAAGAACTGAACAAAAAATTTCACAAGTGCTGTATATATAGATAGAGCATTGGTACCGGTTCATAGCAGCAACCAGGACCAAAGACCCTCTTTAGTTCTGGTTGGTGCCACCAACCGGGACCAAAGGCCTCTTTTCAGCAGCCCAAAGGGCGGGAAGCGGCGGCCTTTGATCCCGGTTGGTGGCACCAATTGGGACTAAAGGGGCGGCATTGGTCCCGGTTGGCGCCACGAACCGGTACCAATGCACGCCTTTAGTCCCGGTTAGTGCCACCAACCGGGACCAAAGGCCTAGTGCTGCTGCGCCCGCGTTGAAAGTTTAGCCCCGCCTCGCTAGTTGAGAGGGCGCACAATGGTTTATAAGTCCCACTGCCGCCCCCCTCTCGAGCTCCTCTCCATTGCAGGTTTACGGGCCTAATTGAAACTGCAATGCCTGATGGGCCTACTGGGCCTTCTGCTAGCCTGAATCATGTCCCATTGGTTGGTTTCTAGTCGTATTCAGGCAGTGGTGGCCCAGTAGGTGGCATATTTTTTATTCCCTGTTTTTTGTTTTCTTTTTTGCTTTATTTATTTTGTTTTATTTCTACTTACAACAAAGAACTTATTTATTTTATTTTATTTTGTGTCTAATTACTTATTTATTTCACTTTATGATAATTCTTTTTGCTTTATGTTATTAAAGTTTATTGTATTTTTATTTTGTTTGTACTTATATATTTTATTAAAGTTTATCTGTTTTAAATATCAGTTTTAAATATCAGTTTTAATCAAAACCAGATTTTGTTAAAAAATTTTACTATTAATAATTTGAACAAAAAATACTTTGTTAATATAAGTTGCACAAATTTTATTTAATTTTAGTTTCAAAAATACTAGAGGTTTATATAAGTTTTTTAGTTGATCATAACAAATATTATAGTTTTATGCATTTTATTATTTTTCATGCATTTACTGCTTTTTGAGCTATAAGACCCGGAAATTGAAAAGCATTTCAAATAAACTCCAAAAATGTTGAAAATTGGCATGGTATCATCATTTCACCCATATAGCTTGTGCAAGAAAGTTGAGAGGGTTACTGCAAAAACTAGATGCACTTCGTGTACAAAACGGACAATCTGTTTCGAAGTATCAGGATTTCATACGGAAACTCGTCTGTTACAACAGACATTTCAAATGAACTGCGAAAAGGTTAAAAGTTGGCATGGTATCATCATAAAAGTTGTGGAGAGAAAGTCTTCACTTTTTTTCCTTTGTGTGCTTTGCTTATTGCGTCGTAACCATGGATAATCTTCATCGTTTATCAGGATGCTTGGGTCAGTCTTGACTTTGAAGGGAGGAATTTCATGAAACTTTTCATAATCTTTAGACATGTATTCCTTGCCCTCCACTCCCACTACGTCCCTTTTTCCTGAAAGAACTATGTGGCACTTTGGCTCATCATATGATGTATTCGCTTCCTTTTGTTTTCTTTTTCTCAGTTTGGTAGACATGTCCTTCACATAGATAACCTGTGCCACATCATTGGCTATGATGAACGGTTCGTCAGTGTACCCAAGATTGTTCAGATCCACTATTGTCATTCCGTACTATGGGTCTACCTGTACCCCGCCTCCTGAAAGATTGACCCATTTGCACTTAAACAAAGGGACCTTAAAATCATGTCCGTAGCAAAGTTCCCATATGTCCATTATGTAACCATAATATGTGTCCTTTCCCCTCTCGGTTGCTGCATCAAAGCAGACACCACTGTTTTGGTTGGTGCTCTTTTGATCTTGGGCGATCATGTAAAATGTATTCCCATTTATCTCGTATCCTTTGTAAGTCAATACAGTCGAAGATGGTCCCCTGGACAACGAGTACAACTCATCACAAACAGTGGTGAAACCTCTAAGACATTGTAAGGGCATATTTATCCCGTAAGTGTTTTGGTGATTGATGACGATACTTTTGCGGATTAATCGTATGCTTTGAGTTCCTCAGATGGTTCATCTCTAGGCTCGAGACGATTCGGTGCCCCTCGGAGACTATTGAAGATGGCGTCGTCCTACGTTTCTTTTTGGTGGATTTGAGTCGTAGGAGAGCCGTACTATTAAGAGGGGGTTCGCGTCGGAAAGGTTAGGGCGGAATCAACACGTACACTTGTCCCTCCTTTCCCTGCACTTTGGAGCTTCCCTTCGTTATCTTGGTTGTGCGGAAATCTGACAACTACCCTGTACTTGCGGTAGTACCGCGGGTACACGCGGTAGTACCGCGGGGTGCCACGGTAGTACCGCTCCTCTGCAGCGGTAGTATCGCGACTCCCAGGCCTAGTGCCGCCCCGGTGCGGTAGTAGGGGCGGATGTAAATTTTTACATCCGCGCCCACCACGGTAGTACCGTCATTCAGCGCTGTAGTACTGCTGGAGCCCCTGATAGTACTGCTCCCTATGAGCCGTAGTACCGTGGCCCTCCTACTGAGTACCCTAGTTTCACGGTAGTAGGCACGCGCTACGGTAGTACCGCTCCTCCGGAGCGGTAGTACCGCGTCGGATTTTTGCACTACCGCTGTTTCAGCGGAAGTTGGCACGGATGTAATTTATTTCATCCGCGCCCTTCCCAGGCCGTGACTCCCCTGCCTTGCGGTAGTACCGCAAGGGGGAGCGGTAGTACCGCGCAAGCGGTAGTACTGCTCCTTAGTCAGGCTAGTTCCAGCCCGTGCTGCTGCCGCGCTAGTACCATGGTCCGCCATGGTAGTACCGCGCAGCCTCGCGGTAGTACCGTGCCCCTGGAGCGGTAGTACCGCGCGTCGCGGGCTGAATAAGTGGATAACGGTTGGATTTTTCCCACGACTATATAAGGGGCGTCTTCAACCTCTAGTTGACTACCTCTTCTCTCTAAGCTCCATTGTTGCTCCAAGCTCCATTTTGGCCGATCTCTCTCCCTAGCCAATCAAACTTGTTGATTTGCTCGGGATTGGGTGACAAGGGCCCGATCTACACTTCCACCACAAGATATTGGATTCCCCCCGCTTATCCCTTGCGGATCTTGTTACTCTTGGGTGTTTGAGCATCCTAGACGGTTGAGGTCACCGTGGAGCCATATTCCATTGTGGTGAAGCTTCGTGGTGTTGTTGGGAGCCTCCAATTAAGTTGTGGAGATTGCCCCAACCTTGTTTGTAAAGGTTCGGTAGCCGCCTTCAAGGGCAACATTAGTGGAATCACGTCTCTTGCATTGTGCTTGCGTGAGGAGATTCTGATGGCCCTAGTGGCTTCTTGGGGAGCATTGTGCCTCCACACTGCTCTAACGGAGACGTACTTCCCCTCAAAGGGAAGGAACTTCGGTAACACATCCTCGTCTCCACCGGCTCCACTCTTGGTTATCTTATCCCTTTACTTGTGCAAGCTTATTTGTGTTCCTATCCTTGCTTGCTTTTGTGCTTGTGTTGTTTGCATCATATAGGTTGTCCACCTAGTTGCACATCTAGACAACTATTATTATTGCAAAGTCTAAATTGGTAAAGAAAAGCTTAAAAATTGTTAGTTGCCTATTCACCCCCCTCTAGTCAACTATATCGATCCTTTCAATTGGTATCAGAGCCTCGTCTCTTTTAAGGACTTTACCGTCCGAAGAGTATGGTTGACGTCGTAGATGATGTGGGGGAGCACTCCGGTGCGAATCCGACATCATCTACGGGAGATGGGGGTACCTCGATCTCTCGTGAGGAATTCAATGTGGTGTTGGACACATTGAAAAACTCCATGACGAGCGAGGTCAAGGACATGTTTAAGGAATTCCTAGAAGGGCTTAAACTTTCCACCGCACCCGTGAAAGTGGGTGATCCCGCCAACACGGGAGCGGATGCTAACTCCGATAAGGGGGAAGCTACTAGTGAGAAAGCCCCCTCGTCTAGTGGTAAGAATGGCACCTGCATCTTCGACCATGTGCAACCTCCCGTTTATGGTGGACCGATTCCTTCCACTCATTTGAATCATGCCGGTCCACCACCTAAGATTGATAAAAAGGAGGATTTTTATTCTTGGGTTTATCGTTTTAAGCGTCATTTAAATCATGTGAACACTAACCTTTGGAGAATCATTGAAGAAGGTTTCTATCCGCATGATCCGAGCAACTTTTCTCCAAGAGAGATCGTGGACCATCAATTCAATGAGAATGCTCTCTTCATCATCCAAGAAGCAATCCTTCCCGAAGACCTTCCTCATCTCCGGCCTTACTCCCGTGCCAAAAATGCTTGGCTCAAGGTGGTTTCCCTTTATCGAGGAAGCGCAAGCATTCAACGTTCCAATTATGAAGTGGTCCAAGATGAAGCCGATGAGTTTGCAATGAAGGAAGAAGAAGAACCTCGTGAGCTCTATCGGAGAGTAACCAAGCTTGCTGTATCCCTCCCGGATCATGGAAGTAAGGACACAGATGACAACTGGATCAAGCGCAAATTCCTCAAGGCAATGATGCCCTACCACAAAGCCATGTCCTCCGTCATCCGTCAGTGACCGGACTTCCACACCCTGTCCTCAAGTGATGTGTTGGATGAGTTTGTGGCTATGAGCATATTGGACAAGACCGCCGACAATGCGGTGCTTCGCTCCCAAAGAGCAAAGAAGCCCAACCTCGCTTTGAAGGCCAAGATGTGTGTCGATGAAGATGGAGAGGAGGAAGAAGAAGAGAGCAACCTCGAAGATACTAAGTATGATTATCATGAACACATGGCCCTTGCTTCAAGACAATTTTGGAGCAAGAAGAACTCAAGGCCCAACTTCAACAAGAGCAATTCAAGTGGCTCTAAGGGCAAGCAACGAGTGAGGGCGTGTTTCAATTGTGGCAATGTGAGTCACTTTGTTGCAGAGTGTCCATATGAGAAGAGGGAAGACAATGGTGGCAAGCTCATCCGTAAGGACAAGGCCAAGTCTTTCCCCAACAAGAGCAACTTCCCAAAGAAGAATCCTCACAAAGCCTTGGTGGTTCAAGAAGAGTACAATGAGGATGATGATGATGATGAGGATGGTGAATCGGTTGCCATGGCCTCCGTGGCCATTGCAATGACTCCTCGGGTGTCTCTCTTCGGTTCACCCAATGAAAGCATCACCGCCAAGTGCCTCATGGCTAAAGCCACCAACAAGGTAACCCCCAACATCAAAACTACCATCATCAATCATTCTTCTTTGACGGATTGCATTGATGAACACGAGGACTAATGTAGAGGAAAATGAATTTGAGATCTTTATGAGTAAACTCAAGGGCAAATCCAAGAAGCACGCCGTTGCTCTCTTGGAACAACTTAGTGAAGCCAATGTCATGATCGAGACTCATGAAGAAACCATCTCTAAGATGGAAGGGCATAGTCGTGACTATGCCGATGAGATTTCGGATCTTTCCAATGCTCTTGAGGAAGAGCGTGGTCTTCGTTTGGCTCTTGAGGAGTCACACAATGATGATCACGCTAAATTAAAGAACCTTGATCATGCTCTTGTTGTGTCTCGCGTGCTTAGTTCCGAGAAGGCAAAGCTTGGAGTTGATCTTGCTAGACTCAACGAGGACTTTGACACTCTCGGCAAGGCTCACAAAGTCTTGAAGGGTGCTCATGCTAGTCTCAAAGAGTCTCATGATCAACTCCAAGTGAAGCTAACCAAGGAGAAAGCCACCTTTCCTCATATGATATTGATTGATAATGCAAATGCTACTAACCCTTGTTGTGAGCATGTGCATCTTGTTGAGGAGAATGCTAAGTTGAAGGAGCAACTTGAAAAGGGCCTTGTCACATGCATTCAAGGTGAGAAGAACCTTAATGAACTTTTGAGTAATCAAAAGGAAGTTGTGGCCAAGGAGGGGATTGGGTTCACGCCCAAGCCCAAGAGCAAGAAGAAGAATGACAAGACCAAGCAACCTCCCCCTCTCAAGAAAACTTTTGTAAGGGAGGGAGAGGGTGCTTCCAAGAAGAAGAAGAACCGTGCAAAGGGTGGCAATGTCAAGAAGGACAACGTCATCCCCATGAACATAGCCGGCGACTTTAACCCCTCTTATGTGTTGGGCCGTGCTAGTGATGGGCATGTTTATGCTAAATTTGTTGGTTCTTCTTATGAGTACATTGAAAGGACCCATTACCAAATGGGTACCTAAAACCAAGCATTGATCTCTTGTAGGGGTTTGCTTCCGGTGGGGGATCATGGTTGCTCGACAGTGGAACAACAAATCATATGACCGGGAGCAAGGACATGGTGGTGGACGTGCAAGAGATTCCATCTATGCCCACCGATGTCGAGTGGGGTGATGCATCACATCCTAAGGTATTGGGTCTCGGCAAGGTTGCCATTTCTCATGATCTTACGATCGAGAAAGTCATGCTTGTTGAGTCCCTTGCATACAATTTGCTTTCCGTCCGTCAACTTGCAGTCATGGGTTTTGCTACTTTCTTTGACATTGATACCGTGGCCCTCTTGTGGAGCAAGACTCTTAAAGTAGCGTTTGTTGGGCATGTCGAAACGGTCTCTATGTGATAAACTTTTCGGAGCGACCCACTAAGACCGCGACATGCCTAATGGCTAAAGTTGACGTGGGATGGCTTTGGCATCGCCGTTTAGCCCATGTCAATATGAGATCTTTGCAAAGTCTTCTCAAGGGGGACCATGTCCGTGGACTAACAAATGTTAGTTTTGCCAAAGACCGTGCTTGTAGTGCTTATATTGAAGGAAAGTTTCATGAGAAGGCTCACCCTCCCACGACCATCATATACTCAAAGAGACCCTTGGAGCTCCTTCACATGGATCTTTTTGGGCCACCATCATTTGATAGTATTGGAGGTAGAAAGTATTGCTTGGTGATTGTGGATGACTATTCAAGATACACTTGGGTATATTTCTTCAAGAGGAAGAGTGAGACTCAACAAACCGTCATCGACTTTGCAAATGAAGCTCAACGTCAACATAATGCAAATATCTTGACTATAAGAAGTGACAACGGCACCGAGTTCAAGAACTACACCTTGGATGAGTTCCTTAGTGATGAGGGAGTCAAGCATCAATACTCTGCACCATATACCCCTCAACAAAATGGTGTTGCAGAGAGAAAGAACCGGACGTTGATGGATGCGGCAAGGACCAAGATGGCGGAGTTCAAGTCTCCATACAACTTTTGGGCCGAAGCCATCAACACCGCATGTCATGCATCCAATCGGCTCTATCTCCGCAAAGGCTTGAACAAGACTCCTTATGAGATACTCACCGCAACAAGCCCAACCTCAAGTACTTCCGGTGTTCGGGTGTAAGTGTTTCATTCTCAAGAAAGGTGTTCGTTTGTCTAAATTGGAAGCTAGAGCTCATGAGGGCATATTTGTTGGTTATGCTACAAACTCTCATGCTTACCGTGTCCTCAATAAATCCACAGGACTTATCGAGGAGACGTGTAACGTGGAGTTTGATGAGAATAACGGCTCCCAAGTGGAGCAAAGTGGCACTTGTGATGTAGGTGATGAAATTAATCCCCAAGACATAAGAAGAATGGGAGTTGGCTTTATCCTACCCATTGAGGAACCCCTTGTGGTCGAAGGAGAAGGACCATGCTCCACTCAAGTGGAGCCATCACCAACCCAAGGCCCACACGCTTCCGAAGAACAAAATGAAGGCCCTCAACCTCATGAACAAGACCAAGGGCAAGATCGTGCTCAAGACGATGATATCAACTCAAATGATGCCCAAGGTCAAGTTCTCTTCCCCGAGCATGCTCAAGATGAAGATCTTTCTCAAGATGGCGCTCAAGATGATCAAGTGACCCCTCCTCATCTCACCTCCGAGGAGGAATTAGAGCGTCGTGCCGCCAAGATTGCTTCCAAACTCACCACCAAAGGCCATCTCATGGAGAATGTGGTTGGAAGTCTAAGAAAAGGGGTAAGCACTCGTAGACAATTGGCAAACTATTGTGAACATCACGCGTTTGTCTCTTGTGTTGAACCTCAAAAGGTCTATGAGGCGCTCGAAGACTCGGATTGGCTCAATGCTATGCATGAAGAACTCAACAACTTCGAGTACAACAAGGTGTGGAGATTGGTGCCAAGGCCATCGGAGAACCACAACGTCATTGGAACCAAGTGGATTTTCAAGAACAAGCAAGATGCTCATGGGAACATCATTCGCAACAAGGCAAGATTGGTTGCACAAGGCTACTCCCAAGTCGAGGGTATCGACTACGGTGAAACCTTTGCTCCCGTTGCTCGCCTTGAATCCATTCGTTTGTTGATTGCTTATGCTTCCCATCACAACTTTAAGTTGCAACAAATGGATGTGAAAAGTGCTTTTCTTAATGGTCCCATTAATGAGTTGGTCTATGTCAAGCAACCCCCCGGGTTCGAGGACCCCTACTTCCCGGACCATGTGTATCAACTCAATAAGGCACTCTATGGCCTTAAACAAGCCCCACGTGCGTGGTATGACCACCTTACCAAGTTGTTACAAGATCGTGGATTTGAAGTGGGGCAAATTGATCCCACTCTTTTTACTAAGAAGGTCAATGGGGAGTTGTTTGTGTGCCAACTATATGTTGATGATATTATCTTTGGTTCTCCTAACAAAGCTTTCAATGAGGAATTTGCCGCTCTCATGACCTCCAAGTTCAAGATGTCTTCGATGGGAGAGTTGAAGTTCTTCCTTGGTTTCGATATCAAACAAAGAAGAGAAGGAACCTTCATCAACCAAGCCAAATACACTCAAGACATGCTCAAAAGATTCAAGCTAAGTGATGTCAAGCCGGCTACTACACCAATGCCCACCAAGTGTCAACTTGACATTGATCCCAATGGTAAAGCGGTGGATCAAAAGGTATATCGCTCCATGATTGGATCCTTGCTTTACCTTTGTGCATCTAGACCGGATATCATGTTGATTGTGGGAATGTGTGCACGGTTTCAAGCCGCACCGAAGGAAAGTCACTATGTGGCGGTCAAGCGAATCTTTCGATATTTGGCTCATACCCCAAACTTTGGCTTATGGTACCCAAGATGAGCAAAATTCAAGCTTGAAGGATTTACGGAATCCGATTGGGCGGGAGACAAAGTGGATAGGAAGTCCACTTCCGGAGGGTGCCAATTTCTTGGTTGCTCCTTGGTAAGTTGGTCTTCCAAGAAGCAAAGTTGTGTGTCTCTCTCGTCCACCGAAGCCGAATATGTGGCGGCCGGTAGTTGTTGTGCTCAACTCCTATGGATGAGGCAAACTTTAAAGGAGTACAGTGTCATTTGTGACAAAGTGCCTCTTTGGTGTGATAATGAAAGTGCCATCAAGATTTCTCTCAACCCGGTGCAACACTTCAAGACGAAGCACATCGAGATTCGGTATCATTTCATCCGGGATCACATTAGGCGAGGGAGATCGAGCTCAAGTATGTCAACACTCAGGATAACCTTGCAGATATATTCACGAAGCCCTTAGATGAAGCAAGATTTCGCGAGTTAACGCATGAGCTAAATATCATTGATTTGAGCAATGTGACTTGAGTCCGTGCACTCCCACCACACTCAACTTGTTGTCTAGTTTAGGTGTAGGCATGGACATAGGGGGAGTGTTGTTCTCTCAATGAACTATCCCTCCCCCCATTATGCATAAATCGTCACCTCTTTCACATTAGCCATTTTTGATGGTACTTGTGTTCCAAAGACGAGTTTTGGTCATGGGCCCAAGGATAATTCTTCGTGGTGCCATACCATTCCACTCAAACATAGGTGGCTTCGGCCACCGACCTCTCTCCTTGAGAGTCCTTGTCGTTTGGTGGTTTCTTGTTGTCTTTTGCCTTTGGTTTGTGCTAAAGTTTGTGGTTTCTTGTGTGTGAAAAGTTTCCTTGCAAAGGCCCTCTTTTCGTTTTTGAAACCTGCGGTGACTTGAGATTCACGGTACTACATGACCAGCCAGTACTACCGCAACACCTGCCACGGTACTACCGCTTGGAGCACGGTACTACCGCAACCTCACGGCAGTAATTTTTCTGCCGCTGGTTGAGCGGTACTACCGCCTCGGTCTTGAACTTCCGCCCGAGCGGTACTACCGCGATGATACGCGGTACTACCGCGACGGTTCGAGGGCGTGGGGATAAGGACGGGCAGGGGGAGTTCTAACTCCCCATACCCATTCGCTGTCTTCTCCCCACGTCGCCTCCTTCTCTCCCTTGCTCAAGAACGGAGCCGGCGTCTCTCGCCGGATCTCCTCCACCGGCTGCCCTCCCGTGATTCCGACCGGTGGGATCGTTCCCCACCACGTGCTCTTGCTATGGACCCAGGTTTTTCCCCAATTCCCTCTCCTTGTTGATGGTGTTTGGCGTTTCTAGGTTTTGGGGGAGGCTTGTGTGTTCTTGAGATTGATAGGCCTAATCTCTGCAAGAATAGGATGAAGGAGTGTAGTATTGCATAGGATTTATATGTGTATTGTTGTCATGCGCTAGATCTGATCACTTTGTAGCACCGCCGTTGTTTTCGCATGTTCTTTTCAGATTCAAATCGATAGTTGGATCCGCTGCGACGCGGTACTACCGCCCATATGGCGCGGTACTACCGCTTGCACGGTACTACCGCCCTTCGGGTGCGGTACTACCGCGCTCTGTGCGGCACTAAAGCTCTACTTCCACTCCAACCACAGTACTACCGTAACCTCGCACGGTACTACCGCGTTTGGAGCAGTACTACTGCTTTAGTGCCGCAGGCAGTGGCAGTCCTACCGTGACTCACACCTATCGCATGCCAACTTTCTCATATGTCTCCTATGTGTTTCTTGTGCTTTTTCGTGGCCTTTGCATTGATCTTCTTTGCATCTTTGGTGCTTTGCGTGTGTGTCTCAGGTGGTGGCTCTCACCGGTCCAATCCCAACCGTGACACTGGCTCCAAGTGTCTGCGCAACCCCGGTGAAGCACCAGAGGGCTCCTCCTCTGCCCCCAAGCGCCATGTCAAGACAACTGCCAACAAGTTCAAGGAGCCCGCCAAGGGCATGGATGAGATGCCCCAATCTGACTACGTCCGTCTCAGGCAAATTGATCCGTACGTGACCCCTCGTTCCTCTGTCAGGGGCTGTGAGCTGTTCTGGAACAAGCATCAAACCAACGTCTATCTGGACGTCATCAAGAAAAAGCAGAATACCTATGTGGATGTGAAGTGGATTGGCATGCATCACTTGAGGAAGGAGAAGTTCTGTGCCTACTTTGGAGAGGCTCTGGACTTGGTGGAGCAGTTTGGCATTGAGCATGTGATCTCTTTTCACCTTGACTATGATCCTGAGCTCATTGGTCAGTTCTTTGCTTCTGTCTACTTTCACCCCAATGAGGAGAGGAGGATGACCTGGATGACAAATGGCCGTAAGCTGACTGCTACCTGGAAGGAGTTCATGGATTTGCTCCAAGTTCCTGATGACGGGCTTGACTCCCCCGTGGGTGTTCGTCCCCATGCCAACCCTGACTCTGCCAACAAGGACAGGCTTGCACCGTACTATGTTGAGAAGACTCTTCCAAGTGTCAAGACATGGTTGGTGCTCAACTCTTTTCTGGATATCATGTACCGCATCTTCCGCAACTCCTTGTTCCCTCGCATTGGTGACAAGGACAAGGTCCATGCCTATATGGTGGATATGATGCTCATATGCGAGGAGGCTCGTTTGTCTCAGACTCAGCCACTTGATACCTCACACATCATGTGGTGTGAGCTTCGGTTTGTGTGTTCAACCGCAAAGTGCCTATCTCACGGCCTTATCTGCTTCGCTGATCTCGAGGACCTGGGAGAAGATGTTCCCTGGTGAGGAGTTCCTTGCCCCTGACTGGATTCGCCATGACCCCATCTGTTTGCGTGTCAAACCCAACTGGGCCAACACTACTACTCGTGCCGAGGCGTCTGCTGCTAGGGCTGCTGTTGGAGAGGAGTATGCTGGCGCCGAAAATGTTGATGAGGGCCATGCTGCTAGGCCTTCCCAGAGCTCCTCTATGCCTTCTTGGGCCACGGTGAAGGACAAGATGAAGACTCTTTTCTGCATGCAAGCCAAGGGGCAGTACAGGACTCACGTGGCATCCAAGGAGAGTCGTCGCCGGGACAGGAAGATCTTGAAGCTCTATGGTGAGGATGTGTCTGGCGGTCTGAGGATCACATCACTCCAGAGGCCGAGTGGATGGCGAAGCAAGGCTACAAGTGGACTGATTCTGAGGAGGACGTCGAGGAGTCCATCCCTGCTGCTGAGGAGTCTGACGGAGAGGGTTGGGACGAGTTCCCTTCTGCTTGAGCCACCGCTTGTGTGTAGGTGTCCTCTCTGCCTTTTTGGAGTCTCGATGCCAAAGGGGGAGAGAGCGTAGGGATTTGCGAGTCTTGTGTCGTGTTCGTGTTTGGTGCGTTTATTGCTTTTTCGGTTGAACCTAGTTTGAACCTCGTTTTAGTTGCTTTTCCTTCATACGGTGTAAGACATATGCACTCTATCTATCTTAGCAAGCTTATGTTATATCGTGCTATATGTTGCTTAGATGTTATTCTTCGGACCTTTGTCTCTAAAATATAGGGGAGTGGTGATCCTAGTACGTGTGCTATGCAGTCCAAAGCATTCATCCAGAGTGCACACATCTAGGGGAGCCCGTCTATATTTTGGAGAGGAGGGTTTTCCTTGCTCTATATTATTGTATCTTTGTGCAAATCCCGTATTGTCATCAATCCACCAAAAAGGGGGAGATTGTAAGGGCATATTTATCTCGTAAGTGTTTTGGTGATTGATGACGATACTTTTGCGGACTAATCGTATGCTTTGAGTTCCTCAGATGGTTCATCTCTAGGCTCGAGACGATTCGGTGCCCCTCGGAGACTATTGAAGACGGCGTCGTCCTACGTTTCTTTTTGGTGGATTTGAGTCGTAGGAGAGCCGTACTATTAAGAGGGGGTCCGCGTCGGAAAGGTTAGGGCGGAATCAACACGTACACTTGTCCCTCCTTTCCCTGCACTTTGGAGCTTCCCTTCGTTATCTTGGTTGTGCGGAAATCTGACAACTACCCTGTACTTGCGGTAGTACCGCGGGGTGCCACGGTAGGACCGCGGCTCCCAGACCTAGTGCCGCTCCGGTGCGGTAGTAGGGGCGGATGTAATTTTTTACATCCGCTCCCACCACGGTAGTACCGCTCGTCCAGCGCGGTAGTACCGCGGAGCCCATAGTAGTACTGCTCCCTATGAGCCGTAGTACCGTGGCCCTCCTACCGAGTACCGTAGTTTCACGGTAGTAGGCACGCGCTACGGTAGTACCGCTCCTCCAGAGCGGTAGTACCGCATCGGATTTTTGCACTACCGTTGTTTCAGCGGAAGTTGGCACACATGTAATTTATTTCATCCGCGCCCTTCCCAGGCCGTGACTCCCCTGCCTTGCGGTAGTACCGCAAGGGGGAGCGGTAGTACCGCGCAAGCGGTAGTACTGCTCCATAGTCAGGCTAGTTCCATCCTTTGCTGCTGCCGCGGTAGTACCGTGGTCCGCCACGGTAGTACCGTGCAGCCTCGCGGTAGTACCGCGCCCCTGGAGCGGTAGTACCGCGCGTCGCGGGCTGAATAAGTGGATAACGGTTGGATTTTTCCCACGACTATATAAGGGGCGTCTTCAACCTCTAGTTGACCACCTCTTCTCTCTCTAAGCTCCACTGTTGCTCCAAGCTCCATTTTGGCCCGATCTTCTCTCCTAGCCAATCAAACTTGTTGATTTGCTCGGGATTGGGTGACAAGGGCCCGATCTACACTTCCACCACAAGATATTTGATTCCCCCCACTTATCCCTTGCGGATCTTGTTACTCTTGGGTGTTTGAGCATCCTAGACGGTTGAGGTCACCGTGGAGCCATATTCCATTGTGGTGAAGTTTCGTGGTGTTGTTGGGAGCCTCCAATTAAGTTGTTGAGATTGCCCCAACCTTGTTTGTAAAGGTTCGGTCGCCGTCTTCAAGGGCACCATTAGTGGAATCACGACTCTTGCATTGTGCGAGGGCGTGAGGAGATTATGGTGGCCCTAGTGGCTTCTTGGGGAGCATTGTGCCTCCACACCGCTCTAACGGAGACGTACTTCCCCTCAAAGGGAAGGAACTTGATAACACATCCTCGTCTCCACCGGCTCCACTCTTGGTTATCTTATCCCTTTACTTGTGCAAGCTTATTTGTGTTCCTATCCTTGCTTGCTTTTGTGCTTGTGTTGTTTGCATCATATAGGTTGTCCACCTAGTTGCACACCTAGACAACCTTTATTATTGCAAAGTCTAAATTGGTAAAGAAAAGCTTAAAAATTGTTAGTTGCCTATTCACCCCCCCTCTAGTCAACTATATCGATCCTTTCAGACGTGTTTCCAACCAACTGCTGAAAGTCCTGATGTGTTCACATGTAATCCAGTTCACACTACTCCGGGTGTTTGGAGCGCAGACTATTCTTGTGTTCATCGACATACGGGGTCACCAAGGTAGAGTTCTGTAGAACTGTGTAGTGTGCTTGAGACCAAGAATGCCAGTCCCTGCATATTATTGAGTCCGCTCCTAGCGTGCCTTTTCCAGTCAGTCTCCCATCATACCACGATTTAGGGAGACCTATCTTCTTAAGGCCAGGAATGAAGTCAACACAAAACCCAATGACATCCTCTGTTTGATGGCCCATGGAGATGCTTCCTTCTGGCCTAGCACGGTTACGGACATATTTCTTTAGGACTCCCGTGAACCTCTCAAAGGGGAACATATTGTGTAGAAATACGGGGCCCAGGATGACAATCTCGTCGACTAGATGAACTAGGACGTGCGTCATGATATTGAAGAAGGATGGTGGGAACACCAGCTCGAAACTGACAAGACATTGCGCCACATCACTCCTTAGCCTTGGTATGACTCTAGATCGATCACCTTCCGAGAGATTGCATTGAGGAATGCACATAGCTTCACAATGGCTAATCGGACGTTTTCGGTAGAAACCCCTCAATGCAACCAGAAGCAGTTGCGTCATAATCACGTGGCAGTCATGAGACTTTAGGTTCTGGAACTTTTTCTCTAGAATATTTATTATTCCCTTTATATTCGACGAGAAGCCAGTCGGGACCTTCATACTGAGCAGGCATTCAAAAAAGATTTCCTTCTCTTCTTTGGTAAGAGCGTAGCTGGCAGGACCTTCGTACTGCTTTGGAGGCATGCTGTCTTTTTCGTGCAAACGTTGCAG
This sequence comes from Aegilops bicornis, assembly GCA_021605145.1. Taxonomy (NCBI): domain Eukaryota; kingdom Viridiplantae; phylum Streptophyta; class Magnoliopsida; order Poales; family Poaceae; genus Aegilops; species Aegilops bicornis. The sequence continues at coordinate 15,613,500 of CM038675.1, forward strand.
GTCCTCCCTTGCCTCAGGTGTATCTTTTGTCTTCTCATACACGCCCAAGAAGCCTAACAGGTTCACGCAAAGGTTCTTCGTCACGTGCATCACATCGATTGAAGAGCGTACCTCTAGCTCTTTCCAGTAGGGTAGGTCCCAAAATATAGATTTCTTCTTCCACATGGGTGCGCGTCCCTCAGCGTCATTCGGAACAGCTAGTCCGCCGGGACTCTTTCCAAATATTACGTGTAAATTAGAGACCATAGCAAGTACGTGATCACCGGTACGCATGGCGGGCTTCTTTCGGTGATCTGCCTCGCCTTTGAAATGCTTGCCTTTCTTTCGACATTGATGGTTGGTCGGGAGAAATCGACGATGGCCCAGGTACACATTCTTCCTGCATCTGTCTAGGTATATACTTTCGGTGTCAGCTAAACAGTGCATGCATGCGTGGTATCCCTTGTTTGTCTGTCCTGAAAGGTTACTGAGAGCGGGCCAATCATTGATGGTCACGAACAACAACGCCTTTAGGTCATATTCTTCCCCCATGTGCTCATCCCACGCACGTACACCTGTTCCATTCCATAGCTGTAAGAGTTCTTCAACTAATGGCCTTAGGTACACATAAATGTCGTTGCCGGGTTGCTTAGGGCCTTGGATGAGAATTGGCATCATAATGAACTTCCACTTCATGCACATCCAAGGAGGAAGGTTATACATACATAGAGTCACGGGCCAGGAGCTGTGATTGCTGCTCTGCTCCCTGAAAGGATTAATGCCATCCGCGCTTAAAGCAAACCATACGTTCCTTGGGTCACTTGCAAACTCAGCCCAGAACTTTCTCTCAATTTTTCTCCACTACGACCCGTCAGTGGGTGCTCTCAACTTCCCGTCTTTCTTACGGTCCTCACTGTGCCATCGCATCAACTTGGCATGCTCTTTGTTTCTGAACAGTCATTTGAACCATGGTATTATAGGAGCATACCACATCACCTTCGCAGGAACCCTCTTCTGCGGGGCTCGCATCATCAACATCACCAGGGTCATCTCGTCGATCTTATACCACAATGCACCGTGATACCGGGCCTGCGTTCAAATCCTTGTACGCACCATGTAGAGGATGCAATCATTAGGGCATGCATGTATCTTCTCCACCTCCAATCCTAGAGGACATATGACCTTCTTTGCTGCGTGCGTCTTTGTCGGGAAATTCATTATCCTTTGGAAGCTTCTTCCTCAATATTTTCAAGAGCTTCTCAAATCCTTTGTCGAGCATGACATTCTCTGCCTTCCACCGCAGAAATTCCAAAGACGGTACCGAGCTTTTGCCATCTTCGCAATTGGGGTACAACCCTTTTTTGTGATCCTCTAACATGTGATCGAACTTCAGCTTCTCCTTTTCACTTTCGCACTTTTCCCTTGCATCAACAATGACCCGGTGGAGATCATCATCGGGCACATCGTCTGGTTCCTCCGGATCTTCAGCTTCCTCTTGATCTTCAGCTTCCCCGTTGCAGCATCACCGTATTCAGGGGGCACATAGTTGTCATCGTCCTCTTCTTCTTCGCTGTCTTCCATCATAACCCCTATTTCTCCGTGCTTCGTCCTAACATTATAGTGTGGCATGAAACCCTTATAAAGCAGTGTTGGGGAACGTAGCAGAAATTCAAAATTTTCCTATGTTTCACCAAGATCTATCTATGGAGAAACTAGCAACGAGGGAAGGAGAGTGCATCTACATACCCTTGTAGATCGCTAAGCGGAAGCGTTCAAGAGAACGGGGTTGAAGGATTCGTACTCGTCGTGATTCAAATCACCGGAGATCCTAGTGCCGAACGGACGGCACCTCCGCGTTCAACACAAGTACAGCCCGGTGACGTCTCCCATGCCTTGATCCAGCAAGGAGAGAGGGAGAGGTTGAGGAAGACTCCATCCAGCAGCAGCACAATGGCGTGGTGGTGGTGGAGGAGCATGGCAATCCAGCAGGGCTTCGCCAAGCACCACGGGAGAGGAGGAGGAGGAGAGGTAGGGCTGCACCAAGAGGGAGAAGTTCTCATGTGTTGGGCAGCCCCAAAACCCCACTACTTATAGGAGGAGGGAGGTGGCTGCGCCCCATCTAGGGTTCCCACCCAAGGGTGCGGCAGCCCTAGATGGGACTTGGGGGTGGCCAAGAGGGGAGAGAGGCGCCCCTCGGGTGGGCCTTTCGGCCCATCGGCGCCTAGGGTTTCCCCTCACCCCCCCTAGCGGCGCCTTGGGCCATGTGGGGGGGCGCACCAGCCCACCTGGGGCTGGTCCCCTCCCACACTTAGCCCATGCAGCCCTCCGGGGATGGTGGCCCCACTTGGTGGACCCCCGGGACCCTCCCGGTGGTCCCGGTACGTTACCGATAAAACCCGAAACTTTTCCGGTGACCAAAACAGGACTTCCATATATAAATCTCTACCTCCGGACCATTCCGAACTCCTCGTGACGTCCGGGATCTCATCCGGACTCGAACAACATTCAGTAACCACATACAAACTTCCTTTATAACCCTAGCGCCATCGAACCTTATGTGTAGACCCTACGGGTTCGGGAACCATGCAGACATGACCTAGACGTTCTCCGGTCAATAACCAACAGCGGGATCTGGATACCCATGTTGGCTCCCACATGTTCCACGATGATCTCATCGGATGAACCACGATGTCAAGGACTCAATCGATCCCGTATACAATTCCCTTTGTCTAGCGGTATTGTACTTGCGCGAGATTCGATCGTCGGTATCCCGATACCTTGTGCAATCTCGTTTCCGGCAAGTCTCTTTACTCGTTCCGTAACACATCATCCCATGATCAACCCCTTGGTCACATTGTGCACATTATGATGATGTCCTACCGAGTGGGCCCAGAGATACCTCTCCGTTTACACGGAGTGACAAATCTTAGTCTCGATTCGTACAACCCAATGCAGACACTTTCGGAGATACCTGTAGTGCACCTTTATAGCCACCCGATTACGCCAGGACGTTTGGTACACCCAAAGCATTCCTACGGTATCCGGAGTTGCACAATCTCATGGTCTAAGGAAATGATACTTGACATTAGAAAAGCTTTAGCATATGAACTACGATCTTTGTGCTAGGCTTAGGATTGGGTCTTGTCCATCACATCATTCTCCTAATGATGTGATCCCGTTATCAACGACATCCAATGTCCATGGTCAGGAAACCGTAACCATCTCATTGATCAACGAGCTAGTCAACTAGAGGCTTACTAGGGACATGGTGTTGTCTATGTACCCACACATGTATCTGAGTTTCCTATCAATACAATTATAGCATGGGTAATAAACGATTATCATGAACAAGGAAATATAATAATAACTAATTTATTATTGCCTCTAGGGCATATTTCCAACAGTCTCCCACTTGCACTAGAGTCAATAATCTAGTTCACATCGTCATGTGATTAACATCGATAGGTCACATCGCCATGTGACCAACATCCAAAGAGTTTACTAGTGTCTGTAAACTAGTTCACATCATCATGTGATTAAGACTCAATGAGTTCTGAGGTTTGATCATGTTTTGCTTGTGAGAGAGGTTTTAGTCAACGGGTCTGTAACATTCAGATCTGTATATACTTTGCAATTCTCTATGTCATATTGTAAACGCTGCTTCCACGCTCCACTTGGAGCTATTCCAAATGGTTGCTCCACTATACGTATCCGTTTTGCTACTCAGAGTCATTCGGATAGGTGTTAAAGCTTGCATCGACATAACCTTTTACGCCGAACTCTTTATCACCTCCATAATCGAGAAACGTGTCCTTATTTACTCCAAGGACAATTTTGACCGCTGTCCAATGATCCGTTCGTGGATCATTCTTGTACCCCTTGACTAACTCATGGCAAGGCACACTTCCGGTGCGGTACACAGCATAGCATACTATAGAGCCTACGTCTAAAGCATAGGGGACGACCTTCATCCTTTCTCTCTTTTCTGCCGTGGTCGAGCTTTAAGTCTTAACTTCATACCTTACATCTCAGGCAAGAACTCCTTCTTTGACTGATCCATCTTGAACACCTTCAAGATCATGTCAAGGTATATTCTCATTTGAAAGTATTATTAAGCATTTTGATCTATCCTTATAGATCTCAATGCTCAATGTTCAAATAGCTTAATCCAGGTTTTCTATTGAAAAACATCTTTCAAATAACCCTATATGCTTTACAGAAATTCTACATCATTTCGATCATCAATATGTCAACAACATATACTCATCGAAATTCTATAGTGCTCCCACTCACTTCTTTGGAAATACAAGTTTCTCATAAACTTTGTACAAACCCAAAATCTTTGATCATCTCATCAAAGCGTACATTCCAACTCTGAGATGCTTACTCCAGTCCTTAGAAAGGATCGCTGGAGCCAGCATACCTTTTAGCATCCTTAGGATCGACAAAACTTTCTGATTGTATCACATACAACCTTTCCTTACGAAAATTGGTAAGGAAACTCATTTTGACATCCATCTGCCAGATTTCATAAATGCAGCTTATGCTAACATGATTCCGACGGACTTAAGCATCGCTACGGATGAGAAAATCTCATCGTAGTCAACTCCTTGAACTTGTGAAAAACTCTTCGCCACAAGTCGAGCTTCATAGACGGTGACATTACCGTCCACGTCCGTCTTCTTCTTAAGGATCCATTTATCTCAATGGCTTGCCGATCATCGGGCAAGTCCACCAAAGTCCATGCTTTATTATGATACATGGATCCTATCTCGGATTTCATGGCTTCTAACCATTTGTCGGAATTTGGGCCCACCATCGCTTCTCCATAGCTCGTAGGTTCATTGTTGTCTAGCAACATGACCTTCAAGACAGGATCACTGTACCACTCTCAAGCAGACGCATCCTTGTCACCCCTCGAGGTACGGTAGTGACTTGATCCAAAACTTCATGATCACTATCATAAGCTTCGACTTCAATTGGTGTAGGTGCCACAGAACAACTTCCCGTGCCCTGCTACACACTTGTTGAAGTGACGGTTCAATAACCTCATCAAGTCTCCACCATCCTCCCACTCAACTTTCCGAGACAAACTTTTCCTCGAGAAAGGACCCGATTCAAGAAACAATCCCTATTGCTTTCGGATCTGAATTAGGAGGTATACCCAACTGTTTTGGGTGTCCTATGAAGATGCATTTTATCCGCTTTGGGTTCGAGCTTATCAACCTGAAACTTTTTCACATAAGCGTTGCAGCCCCAAACTTTCAAGAAACGACAACTTAGGTTTCTTCAAACGGTGTCGTCTCAACGGAATTACGTGGTGCCCCATTAAAGTGAGTGCGGTTGTCTCTAATGCCTAACCCATGAACGATAGTGGTAATTCGATAAGAGACATCATGGTACGCACCATATCTAATAGGGTGCAACTATGATGTTCGGACACACCATCACACTATGGTGTTCCAGGCGGTATTAATTGTGAAACAATTTGCACAATGTCTTAATTGTGTGCCAAAACTCGTAACTCAGATATTCATCTCTATGATCATATCATAGACATTCTATCCTCTTGTCACGAAGATCTTAAGCCTTACTCTGAAATTACTTGAACCATTCAATAATTCAGACTTGTGTTTCATCAAGTAAATATACTCAACATCTACTCGAATCATCTGTGAAGTAAGAACATAACGATATTCACTGCATGCCTCAGCACTCATTGGACTGCACACATCAAAATGTGTTACTTCCAACAAGTAGCTATCTAGTTCCATCTTACTGAAACCGAGGCTTTTCAGTCATCTTGTCCATGAGGTATGATTTGCATATCTCAAGTGATTCAAAATCAAGTGAGTCCAAACGATCCATCTGCATGGAGTTTCTTCATGCGTATACACCAATAGACGTGGTTCGCATGTCTCAAACTTTTCAAAAACGAGTGAGTCCAAAGATCCATCAACATGGAGCTTCTTCATGCGTTTTACACCAATATGAATTACATGGCAGTGCCACAAGTAAGTGGTACTATCATTACTATCTTATATCTTTGGCATGAAAATGTGTATCACTACAATCGAGATTCAATAAACCATTCCTTTTAGGTGCTAGACCATTGAAGGTATTATTGAAATTAACAGAGTAACCATTATTCTCCTTAAATGAATAACCGTATTACGGACATAATCCAATCATGTCTATGCTCAACGCAAACACCAAATGACAATTATTCAGGTTTAATCTTGATGGTAGAGGGAGCGTGCGATGTTTGATCACATCAAACTTGGAAACACTTCCAACACATATCGTCGACTCACCTTTATCTAGTCTCCGCTTATTCCGTAGCTCTTTTATTTCGAGTTACTAACACTTAGCAACCAAACCGGTATCTTAATACCCTGGTGCTACTAGGAGTACTAGTAAAGTACACATTAACATAATGTATATCCAATATACTTCTATCGACCTTGCCAGCCTTCTTATCTACCAAGTATCTAGGGTAATTCTGCTCCAAAGGTCTGCTCCCCTTATTACGTAAGCACTTGCCTCGGGTTTGGGTTCAACCTTGGGTTTCTTCTTTGGAGCAGCAGCTGATTTGCCGTTTCATGAAGTATCCCTTCTTGCCCTTGCCCTTCTTGAAACTAGTGGTTTTACCAACCATCAACAATTGATGCTCCTTCTTGATTTCTACTTTCATGTGTCAAACATCACGAATACCTCAAGGATCATCATATCTATCCCTGATATGTTATAGTTCATCACGAGGCTCTAGCAGCTTGGTGGCAATGACTTTGGAGAAACATCACTATCTCATCTGGAAGATTAACTCCCACTCGATTCAAGTGATTGTTGCACTCAGACAATCTGAGCACAAGCTCAACGATTGAGCTTTTCTCCCTGAGTTTGCAGGCTAAGAAAATCGTCGGAGGTCTTATACCTCTTGACGTGGGCACGAGCCTGAAATCCCAATTTCAGCTCTCAGAATATCTCATATGTTCCGCGATGTTTCAAAAACGTCTTTTGGTGCCTCAATTCTAAGCCGTTTAACTGAACTATCACGTGGTTATCAAAACGTGTATGTCCGATGTTCGCAACATCCACAAACGACGTTTGGGGTTCAGCACACTGAGCGGTGCATTAAGGACATAAGCTTTCTACTGTCCGCATAATTGCTACTTTCAACTTTCAACTATATTTTCTCTAGGAACATATCTAAACAGTGGAACTAAAGCGCGAGCTTACGACATAATTTGCAAAAGGTCTTTTGACTATGTTCAAGATAATTAAGTTCATCTTATGAACTCCCACTCAGATAGACATCCCTCCGGGTCATCTAAGTGATTACATGATCCGAGTCAACTAGGCCGTGTCCGATCATCACGTGAGATGGACTAGTCATCATCGGTGAACATCTTCATGTTGATCGTATCTACTATACGACTCATGCTCGACCTTTCGGTCTCTGTGTTCCGAGGCCATGTCTGTACATGCTAGGCTCGTCAAGTTAACCCTAAGTGTTTTCGCGTGTGTAAATCTGTCTTACACCCGTTGTATGTGAACGTAAGAATCCATCACACCCGATCATCATGTGGTGCTTAGAAGCGACGAACTTTAGCAACGGTGCACAGTTAGGGGAGAACACTTCTTGAAATTGTTGTAAGGGATCATCTTATTTACTACCGTCGTTCTAAGTAAACAAGATGCATAAACATAATAAACATCACATGCAATTATATATAGTAGTGACATGATATGGCCAATATCATATAGCTCCATTGATCTCCATCTTCGGGCTCCATGATCATCATCGTCACCGCATGACACCATGATCTCCATCATCATGATCTCCATCATCGTGTCTTCATGAAGTTGTCTCACCAACTATTACTTCTACTACTATGGCTACCGGTTAGCAATAAAGTAAAGTAATTACATGGCGTTGTTTAATGACACGCAGGTCATACAATAAATAAAGACAACTCCCATGGCTCCTGCCGGTTGTCATACTCATCGACATGCAAGTCGTGAATCCTATTACAAGAACATGATCAATCGCATACATAACATATCATTCATCACATTCTTCTTGGCCATATCACATCACATAGCATACCCTGCAAAAACAAGTTAGACGTCCTCTAATTGTTGTTTGCATGTTTTACGTGGCTGCTATGGGTTTCTAGCAAGAACGTTTCTTACCTACGCAAAAGCCACAACGTGATATGTCAATTGCTATTTACCCTTCCTAAGGACCCTTTTCATCGAATCCGATCCGACTAAAGTGGGAGAGACTGGCACCCGCTAGCCACCTTATGCACCAAGTGCATGTCAGTCGGTGGAACCTGTCTCACGTAAGCATACGTGTAAGGTCGGTCCGGGACGCTTCATCCCACAATACCGTCGAAACAAGATTGGACTAGTAACGGTAAGCATATTGAACAAAATCAACGCCCACAACTACTTTGTGTTCTACTCGTGCAAAGAATCTACGCAATAGACCTAGCTCATGATGCCACTGTTGGGGAACGTAGCAGAAATTCAAAATTTTCCTACGTTTCACCAAGATCTATCTATGGAGAAACTAGCAACGAGGGAAGGAGAGTGCATCTACATACCCTTGTAGATCGCTAAGCGGAAGCGTTCAAGAGAACGGGGTTGAAGGAGTCGTACTTGCCGTGATCCAAATCACCGGAGATCCTAGTGCCGAACGGATGGCACCTCCGCGTTCAACACACGTACAGCCCGGTGACGTCTCCCATGCCTTGATCCAGCAAGGAGAGAGGGAGAGGTTGAGGAAGACTCCATCCAGCAGCAGCACAACGGCGTGGTAGTGGTGGTGGAGGAGCGTGGCAATCCAGCAGGGCTTCGCCAAGCACCACGGGAGAGGAGGAGGAGGAGAGGTAGGGCTGCACCAAGAGGGAGAAGTTCTCATGTGTTGGGCAGCCCCAAAACCCCCACTATTTATAGGAGGAGGGGAGGTGGCTGCGCCCCCATCTAGGGTTCCCACCCAAGGTGCGCCAGCCCTAGATGGGACTTGGGGCGGCCAAGAGGGGAGAGAGGGCGCCCCTAGGGTGGGCCTTTAGGCCCATCTCGCCTAGGGTTTCCCTCTCCCCACCTAGCTGCGCCTTGGGCCATGTGGGGGCGCACCAGCCCACCCGGGCTGGTACCCTCCCACACTTAGCCCATGCAGCCCTCCGGGGTTGGTGGCCCCACTTGGTGGACCCCCGGGACCCTCCCGGTGGTCCCGGTACGTTACCGAAAAAACCCGAAACTTTTCCGGTGACCAAAACAGGACTTCCCATATATAAATCTTTACCTCCGGACCATTCCGGAACTCCTCGTGACGTCCGGGATCTCATACGGGACTCCGAACAACATTCGGTAACCACATACAAACTTCCTTTATAACCCTAGCGTCATCGAACCTTAAGTGTAGACCCTACGGGTTCGGGAACCATGCAGACATGACCGAGACGTTCTCCGGTCAATAACCAACAGCGGGATCTGGATACGCATGTTGGCTCCCACATGTTCCACGATGATCTCATCGGATGAACCACGATGTCAAGGACTCAATCGATCCCGTATACAATTCCCTTTGTCTAGCGGTATTGTACTTGCCCGAGATTCGATCGTCGGTATCCCGATACCTTGTTCAATATCGGTACCGGCAAGTCTCTTTACTCGTTTTCGTAACACATCATCCCGTGATCAACCCCTTGGTCACATTGTGCACATTATGATGATGTCCTACCGAGTGGGCCCAGAGATACCTCTCCGTTTACACGGAGTGACAAATCCCAGTCTCGATTCGTACAACCCAATGTACACTTTCGGAGATACCTGTAGTGCACCTTTATAGCCACCCAGTTACGTTGTGACGTTTGGTACACCCAAAGAATTCCTACGGTATCCGGGAGTTGCACAATCTCATGGTCTAAGGAAATGATACTTGACATTAGAAAAGCTTTAGCATACGAACTACGATCTTTGTGCTAGGCTTAGGATTGGGTCTTGTCCATCACATCATTCTCCTAATGATGTGATCCCGTTATCAACGACATCCAATGTCCATGGTCAGGAAACCGTAACCATCTGATGATCAACGAGCTAGTCAACTAGAGGCTTACTAGGGACATGGTGTTGTCTATGTACCCACACATGTATCTGAGTTTCCTATCAATACAATTATAGCATGGGTAATAAACGATTATCATGAACAAGGAAATATAATAATAACTAATTTATTATTGCCTCTAGGGCATATTTCCAACAAGCAGGTGGGTGTGAAGGATTTTCTTGTCAGAGTAAGACCTTGTATTCCCACAATTAGGGCATGGACAAGACATAAAACAATTCTGCTTGTTTGCCTCAGCCACTTCGAGAAAATTATGCACGCCCTTAATGTACTCAGAGGTGTGTCCGTCACCGTACATCCATTACCGGTTCATCTGCGTGCATTATATATAATTATGTGTTTCAAAAGTAAGAAAATAAGACAAGTATCTATCTAAAGTAAGATTTTTTTTTCCAGAAAGAAGATAAGAACAAGAGGCTCACCACGGTGGTGCCAGCGACGAGATTGACGCGGGCGATCGACGACGGTGAAGACGAGGACGGGGCGTGACGGACCGCTAAACCTAGACAAATATCGGATAAAATGGAGCTCGGAGGCCGAGCTTTGAGAGGAGAAAGCTTAACTAGTGTGGCTCGGGCATTTCATCGAACACCTCACATGCATAAGAGGTGAGCTAGAGCACCCAAATGCCCTTCCTCGCCGGCCAGCAAAAAACAGAGCACTGTGGAGTGCTCTGCTCGCCGGCGATGGGGTATATATAGGCAACTCATTTGTCCCGGTTCGTGGCTGGAACCGGGACTAAAGGCCATCCTTCTGTCCCAGTTCCTACCACGAACCGGAACCAATGATTGTGGGCCAGGAGCGAGGCCCATTGGTCCCGATTCGTGCCAAGAGCCGGGACAAATGGGCCCAGACGAACCGGGACCAATGCCCACGAGGCCCCAGCCGGCCCCCTGGGCTCACGAACCGGGACAAATGCGTCCATTGGTCCCGGTTCGTGGCAGAACCGGGACTAATTGGCTGGTCAGGCCCGAACGAAAGCCCCTTTTTCTACTAGTGATCGGATCAAGAACACAAATATATTCATGTAAACATAAAGGGTTCTGATCTGAATTCATGGCACTCAGGCCCTAGTGACAAGCATTAAGCATAGAAAAGTCATAGCAACATCAATCTCAGAAGATAGTGGATACTAGGGATCAAACCCTAACAAAACTAACTCGATTACATCTTATATCTCATCCAACCAATCACCGTCTAGCAAGCCTACGATGGTATTACTCACGCACGACGGTGAGCATCATGAAATTGGAGATGGAGGATGGTTTATGATGATGACGGCGATGATTTCCCCTCTCCAGAGCCTCGAACGGACTCCAGATCTGCCCTCCCGATGAAGAACAGGAGGCGGCGGCGGCTCCATATCGTAAAACATGATGAATCATTCTCTCTGATTTTTTCTCCCCGAAAGTGAATATAAGGAGTTGGAATTGAGGTCGGTGGAGCTCCGTGGGACCCACAAGCCAGGGGGCGCGCCCAGGGGGTAGGGCGCGCCCCCCACCCTTGTGGTCACCTGGTGGGTCCCCTATGGTTGATTCTTTCGCCAATATTTTTTATTAATTCTAAAAATATTCTCCATAAATTTTCAGGTCAATCCGAGAACTTTTATTTCTGCACAAAAATAACACCATGGCAACTCTGCTGAAAACAACGTCAGTCCGGGTTAGTTCCATTCAAATCATGCAAATTAGAGTCCAAAATAAGGGCAAAAGAGTTTGGAAAAGTAGATACGATGGAGACGTATCAGCAGTGCCCCGAGTGACCGCTGTGGGGGAAGTGGGAGTCTCCTACCCGCACCTCTCCCCAACCTCGGCGTCGGCCCCGACGCCTCGAGCACCTGCAGCCGTGGGCACCACTGGATCGTGCGTCCTCTCCATCGAGGCGGCCCCCCGAGTGACCGCTGATGGGTAGTCGCAGGCTAGGGCCTCATGCCCATCTGTGCCCATATCAGCAGTAGTACGCGGTGGAACACTCACCAGCCCGGAGATCTCCTGAGGTGGTGTGAGAAGTGTCGGCGACCCACAATCATGAAGCATCAGTGGCGGTAGCTCAAGCTCCGCCGGTTCGTCCATCTCTACTCTATTGCTCCATGATCGACTAGAAGAAGAATATGATCCAAAAGAACAAAAACAAAGTGTATTCATCGGTATCGCGGAGGAAGTAGATCTCTTGACATACTTATCTGCCTTATTAGCCTGCGAAGTAGGCCTCTTGGACGAGTCCCGAGATTTGTCCTCAGTCCCCTTGTTCTGATTCCCAGGGCCTTCATCCCCCTCAGTTGTGTCCATATCCTGATGCTCATCAACCTCCTCGTGTGTCGACGTATCCTCTATCTCAATCTCCAACTCACATGTGATCCCCGCATGGGTCCACTTGACCACATCCGGCACGAACTCAGTACTGACCACACTAGCAAGTAACCTCGCGACATCATGGGCACGAGTGAAAGACATGTCTACCTTCTCAGTCTTGCCAATGAGGGAACCGAAGCTCCATGTCACTAAAAAGTTATTCAGCGGCTTAGGTGGAGCACCCGAAAAACAAACCCAAATATGTTCCAATGGTGTGCCCTGTGGTTCTTTCTGCTTCCACTCGTTGAACTCCAAGATGATGCTAGTACTCGGTACTCTGCACATACCAAATTTAAGGATATGTATTTGATCCTCCTTAGTGGGAAATTCTACCTTGTAAGTCCGATTCTCCAGCCTGACAAGGTTCCACTGAAAGTTGCCCGGTGCCAACTCACACAACTGCTGCACAATCTATGCTTCTGTCATGACACCATTAGTCACCCAGACCATTCCTGGGAAAGATCCCTCCAGTGCATGTATCGATGGTGCCACCTCCGGTGACTCAAAAAACATCAGCTCCTGACAACATACCCCGTAAATTGTGACTACCAGTTTGGGTCTCGAACGTAAAGGACACTCACCGGTCACATGTTGTGACTTGAGACAATGATCACACAAATCCTTAGTGCATTCTGCCACAAAGTGTCTTGGCTCACCACACCTATAGCAAGTCAGCTTTTTTCTTTTTGATTGCCCACTTAGATAGCTTTACACCTTCAGCCTTGTCATTGCATTTGTCAGAATTCAGAGATTTAGTCATCAAGAATTGGACAACTCCTGTCAAGAAGAAAAAAGCTATACATATTTGGCAGGAAAAATCCAGGAGGTTTAGGATGTTTGCTAGAGGATGGAGCATAAATATAGAAGCTGATATTAGAAAACATAAGGCCCTCCTCACACAAGAATTTGATTCCTTAGATATTAAGGATGAAACAGAGCAGTTATCTGACTCTGAGATCAATAGGATGAAAGTGGTGATGCAAGAGCTTCACCATATTTGGCTTAAAGATGAAGTGAAAGCCAAGCAAAGATCTAGAGATAAAGATATCCTAGAGGGAGATAGGAATACTAAATACTTCCAGGCTATAGCCAATCAGAGGAGGAGGAAAACACAGATTCATGCCCTAGATGGCCCTAATGGCACTGTCACAGAGACCAAATACATGTTAGACATTGCCTCCTCCTTTTACAAAGATCTCTTTAAAAGAGAGAGTAGAAATGGGTTTAGGTTGAGGGATGACTTCTTCTCTGAAGGAGAAAAAGTTAATATGGAAGACAATAGTTCTCTTCAAACTCCTTTTACTGAAGAAGAGGTGAAAGAAGCCATTTTTGGGGCTTACTCAGAGGGGGCCCCAGGCCCTGATGGGCTCTCTTTTCTCTTCTTACAACAGTTTTGGGAGGTGATAAAACAAGATATTATGGCCCTCTTCAAAGATTTTTATGAGGGAGACCTGGACATCTACAGGCTTAACTTTGCTATGGTTACTCTTGTTTCTAAAGAACAAGATGCTTCTTATATGAAGAAGTTCAGGCCTATTAGTCTGCTTAACTGCATTTTTAAAGTCTTCACCAAGGTCTTGACTAATAGATTAGCTAGGTTGATGAATTTCCTCACCTCCAGCAACCAATCTGCCTTCATTAAAGGCAGATACATACTAGAAAGTGTGGTGACAGCACATGAAGTGCTGCACTCCACAGTGCATTCTGGTAATGCTGGACTAGTGATCAAACTAGACTATGAGAAAGCCTTTGACAAGGTGAATCTTGATTTTCTCTATGAAATTCTAGAAAAAAGAGGTTTTGGCACAAAATGGATAAACTGGGTCAAGCAGATCACCCAAATGGGATCCATTGGAGTGAAAATCAATGGGGTAGAAGGAGATTTCTTCACTACCGGCAAAGGCCTGAGACAAGGAGACCCCTTCTCCTCACTACTATTTAATTTTGTAATAGATGTTTTGACCAGGATGTTGGCCAAAGCAACATCTCATAACTTAGTGAAGGGGTTGTGCTCTGACCTCAACCCTGGAGGTGTTATCTGCCTTCAATATGCAGATGACACCATCCTCTTTGTAGACAATTATGAAGATAAGGTTACTAACCTCAAACATGTTCTAACCTGTTTTGAGAATGTATCTGGTATGAGGATCAACTACTCAAAGAGTGGGATTATCCCTCTTGGACTCACTGACAGAGAGGTAGATTCTTTCAAGAAAATATTAGAATGTACTGTAGGTACCTTCCCTATTAAATATCTAGGTATCCCTCTTCACTATGACAAGCTTAGGAGGGAGGACATCCAGCCCCTTATTGACAAGATCCTCAAAAGGATGGCTGGATGGAGAGGAAAGCTACTCTCTTATGCTGCTAGGGTAGTTTTTATTAAAGCTTGTCTTGCTAGCATCCCAGTCTACCTGCTCTCCTTCTTCAAATTCCCCAAATGGGGTCTGGACCTGATCAACAGCCAGCTTGCCCACTGTCTTAGGAGTGACTTTGAGCAGGATAGGAAACTTCATCTTGCAAACTGGCATTTGGTTTGCATGAGAAAAGAATATGGGGGGATGGGTATCCCTAACATCAAGGATGTTAACCTGTGCCTGTTAGGTAATTGGGTTAAGAGATATATCCAAGATGAGGGCAAGATCTGGAAACAGATAGTAGACTCTAAATATATTAAGAAAAGTCCAAACATTTTTGCCTCCAACCCCCAGAACACCTCCAAATTCTGGCAAGGGGTAATGTGGGCTGCAAAAGCCCTGAAGTTTGGATATAGATGGAAAATAGGTAATGGTAATAAAATTAGATTTTGGGAAGACATCTGGTTTGGCACCTCCCCTCTGTCAGTGCAGTTATGGCCCCTATACACTATCTGTCACCAGCAGGGGGTAACTGTTGCAGATATTTGGGATGGGGTTGATGTCAGATTGACATTTAGAAGGGTTTTCTCAGATGCCATGATGGAGAATTGGTACTGCCTAGAGCAGATCATCAAGAGCTCTGTGCTGACTGATGATGAAGATTCTCTAATCTGGCAATATGAGAGCAAAGGGGTCTACTCTACTAGTTCTCTTTACAATATTATCAATTTTAGAGGAGTGCAATATGTATATATACCTTCTGTGTGGTCCATAGTGGTTCCTCCAAGAGTACAAGTGTTTTTGTGGATCTTGTCTCATAACAAGTTAATGACTAAAGATAATCTGTTAAAAAGAGGTATTACTAAACCACCTGAATGTATGTTTTGCAATGAGCAGGAATCCATAGATCACCTGTTTTTTGGGTGTGTGGTTGCTAAACAGATTTGGATTGAAATATCTAAAATCCTTTCTCATGATGTAGGCAATGACTACATATCTATTGCTAGACTTTGGCCAGCCCATAAGAATAAGGTGGTCTTGAACTCTGTTTGTGCCTGTGTTATGTGGTGCATCTGGAAGTTCAGAAATTCCATGGTTTTTAATAATGTGAGGTGGACTGACCTTAAACAGATTTGATGGCAGATCCATTTGACTCTCAGGAAGTGGATGATCTTGTCCAAAGAAACTCCCCTAGAAGAGCTGAAGCTGGTTTCACATAAAGTGGCAATGACCCTCACCTCCCCTTTCCTGCTGACTATGGGGTGATCGATGGCAATGATACTGCAGGTATCTTAAACCTAGACTCACTCTCTAAGATGTCGCTGGGAAATGAGGGATGGTTTGCAGGTTTACTGCCTCCCGTTCGCTACACACCTCCGAACAGCCCTGAGAGGAACCGCAAACACTCATCGGCGCTGAGCCCTGCCACTCTGCTGGAACTGCCGCTGACCCCTGTACAAACCTTCAAGAGAATCAAGTGGGGATGTGCATACCAGGCGAGTCAGAAGAAGGCTGGAGCTGTACCGGTGGGCGAATGAAGAAATGACACTCTCAGATGGGAATTTTCTGTTTTTGGGTGTGAGCACCTTAGTTTCTGATCTAGACTTTGAGGCTTGTAATAAGTTGTACCCTCGAGCCTTGTGAGCGATCGGCTCCCTTTACTTTTGCTTTGCATTACAGTTTACGGTAGTGTAGTTTGGTTTAGTCCCATGGAACCTTTGTCAGAAGGCTGTTTCTCTATGTACCTGGTTTCACGTTTTCAATGAAAAATGGTGGAGCGGGGGGTGTTTTCTGCCCTCCTGTCAGTCTAAAAAAAAAGGAGGCGGATGCCCTCCTCTTTCCCGCCATGAGCGGCACGCCGCAAAGAACCGGCCGGATCTGAGAAGCACGGTCAGCGGCGATCTTAGGGAACCCCGGCTACGCTATACGAGCAGCCCTACCCGACGACACATGCAATGGCTCGCGATCCAGGAGGGCTTCATGCATAGACGTCCATCGTACGGGAGCGAGGGCACCGACTTGGGCCTCCGGCTGGGCCATATACTCAGATATTTCGAAACCTGCAAAAACTGAACAACCACAACCTCATAAACATCAAACGTGAAATGCATACCTTCGGATATTCGCTCATCCTCGTCGAGATATCGTCCGGCGAGGATGTCGTCCTCCTGATCCATCACCGTTGTCCAGCGCAACGGAGAGTAGGAATGTAGAAATCCCTCGTACCAGTCCTCCCCATTCCGACCGTCGGCGAAACGGATCCGCCATCGCGCCGGATGTAGAAATCCCGCGTCCCGATCTGAACCTGACGAGGAAGACCCACCGAGATCCCCATGCAGTGACCGCGATGCAGCCCTCGAGGAAGGTCCGCCGAGATCCACATGCGGCGGCCACGCCGACCTCGCCCGCGGCACCGAAGCCCGAGACGTCGCGGGCGGCGGCTCCGATGGCGGTTGGGTCACCGCCCCCTCTCCCCCGTCTCTCATCGCTCCAGTTTACTGAAGTTATATCATAAAATTAGGGGAGAATTTCACTTCCCGGCTTTCTGTATAGACGTTTGCATGCACAGATAACTACGCTTGGAAGTTTCTGTGAAGGTCATCCAGAGGATGGTATGAATATGTGCACATGGAAATTAACTGTCGCCGATGACCTAAATTGTCTATCGACGTATTATAATTTTTCATGGTAACATATTATCATCTTAACGAAAACATTTTATCATTTATCGACAGGGCCCGTCCTGTTTGCTTAGCTTGAAAGAGAGAAGAAACCTGTTCAAACTGTCCACGAGAAAAGGAAGGACATTGCGAGAAAACAGGTTTAAGTACTCTAACGACTGTGTCAAATCAGAAAAGCCTGCGAGCTTTTCGAGGATAAAGCGAGCTTAGCTGCTAATCAAAAAGGGCGCTATGAGCGAATTAAGCTAGGTTGTGAGCATAGAGGACAGACCTGTCAGAGCAGTGGATACATACGTGATACGTAACTAGCTGCGGCAGTCAATTGCTTGTGCTGCCCGGAAATGAGCCCTTTACCTACTGTCTAACCAATTCTGTGACTTACTCCCTCCGTTCGGATTTACTTGTCACAAAAACGGATGTATCTACAACTAAAATACATGTAGATACATTTATTTTTTGGACGAGTAATTTCGAACGGACCGAGTACATGGCCCAGGACAAAGAGAAAAACATATATATTGTCAAGTTATGTGAGGCTGCAGGCATCAGGGTCAAGTCGCTGCGGTTTTAACTAAAAGTGCACTCAAGCATTTAGCTGCGATTGAGAGATATTTTTGCATCCACTGGCCCATCTATCGCAAAAAGGAATCTAACTAAACTAGCTAATTAGACAGGAACGTAGACACATGAACAAGACATGTCGAAAGTGTCCCAAAGATCGAAATAGATGTTTAGAGAGTTCTTCTTTTGCTTAAACTATTTTGCGCGTTGAAACTGCTATATAAATTGAATCAATTGTTTAGAAAAAGAGGATGACCCCCGGCCTCTGCATCTGAGAGATGCATACGGCCACTTTATTGATTATTCTCGAGGACCTTACAAAGTATTACAACAATGAGCCTGAATCCACCATCTTGGCAACACATGCCGCTACTCCTATCCAAAATGATGAAGGGGTGCTAGCTGGGCCACTACCCAAACCACTCACCTAAGCCTAACATCAAAAAGCCGGAAACCGAAACCTATTCGGAAGCCCCAGCCGAGCCACATACCGGGTCTGGGGCACAATCCGGTCAGACGCACTCGTGTGTCGTCGCCGCCATCTTCCACAGGTCTGTCTTCTGGTCATATTGATGCTTCTACCTTGTCTGGCCACTCTGCCATCGACGTCACCATGACGCCAGACAGCAACATCCTCCTACGCGAGTCCATCTCCGCGCATCGGGCGGTGAGCCTCCACAGCGCCATGCCGCCGATCTTCGCCGCCATCAATGAGTGAGATGAAGTACCGCTCCACCACGGCATGTACAAGGTGAGGAAGGGCGAGGTCCCTATCGGAGACACGGCCGGAAGAGAAGCACCGCAGCCCCGAGACACTGCCCGGACCTGCGACGCAGTAGATCAGGCAGGCCGCCACCAGGAACCTGACAAGCTCGCCATGCACACCCAGCATCCCCATGCCCAAGTCGGCGCCTTCAAGAAGGTGACGACGCTGTGGCGCCGCCGCCGCTTAGCCACCGGGGCTAGGGTTTTCACCCGGGCGCAGGGGAAGGGGGGAGGCAGGGGAGGTTTAGCCTCGGCGCCGCCACCAAGGAGGGAATGGCATCCGAGACGCCATCGACGCCGTGACCGCCACCGGCGGCCAAGGGTTTCCCCCGGCCAAGCACCCTGCCGCCACCTCCGAACCAGCCACAACATCAGCAGGCGCGTGTACGCCGGAGATCCAGGCCGGCCGGAGGTCATGCATCACGAGCGGACCAGGATCGCCTCCGATCTGACGAGGGAAGCCCGGGGCCTCCCCGCGCCATGACCTGCGCCCATCGGGTCCTTGCTGCCCGCGCAGCCGAGGGGAACCGGCCTACCTCACCGACGAACAATCCTCGCCGCCGGAGGAGCGCCGTCCGCACCAGCGAGGCCGCCGCCTCAGATCCGGACCCTCACCACCGAGAGGGGGCGGTCACATTGGGGAAGTCGGATCCGACCAAAGTCGCCCGCCGCCACCATCCCGGGAGCGGCACCGGCCACGGCCGTTCCTCCAGTGACGGCGAGGTGGGAAGGGAGATGGGAAGGGTGTAAGGCGCGGGGATCTGGGTTCCCCCGTCGCCGCCAGGGAGGGCGACGCGGGGGACAGGGCATAAATTGAATCAATTAAGTTAATATTAGTTATGCTTGATCAATTAGAGAGTACCATAAGTCGTAGTATCGAGTTGAATTTGGGAAGTAGATTAGGAACACTTAGATGTCCCCCCCCCCCCCCCCTAATATTCAAAAATAACTTATAGTAAATAAAAAAAGGTAAAAACACCCGGAAAAAAATTGGAATCAACTATGACCTGGTATTGTACTCGTATAAAAAGTTTAGCCATGGAATGATTCCCGTTTTCCAATTATGCCTTGCTTACGTTCTCAACTGGATCACTTTAATATCATGGCAAAAAAACAAATTTATGACGACAGTATAACATGAATAGTACTTGTATCTAGTCTTTTTTTGGCAAATCTTTGATCCCGTATACAAGGAAAGCCATTCCCTCTTTAATCTTTTTATATGAGTGCAATACTTGGTCATGTTTAATTCCATACAAAATTCCGAGATTTTTGACTTTTTTTAATATTAGTGTGTTAAGTCCCGAGCGCCCCTATGTATTTTTGGATGAATTCGATACTACCATAAGTCCTAGTTATGAATCTGTGTGTTAAGTTAATATTAGTTATCTAGGTATGTACCCCTAAAAAAACCAGGTACGTACTAGCTAGATAGATTGATGAAGGTGCGAACCAACCTGTGGTTGGATGGTTAGAGGGACTGTGGTATCCCCAGCTCAACAGGGTTCAAATCCTGATGCTCGCATTTATTCCTGGATTTATCTCAGGATTTCCGGCGATGCGCATTCAGTGGGAGGAGACGTTCCCGTCGACGACGAGGCGCCTACGGTGACTTCGTAAATCTCAAGATGATATGCCGGCTCAGTCTTTCGGAGGTGCTCATACGGGTAGGGTCTGCGTGTGTGCGTTCATATGGGTGAGTTTATGCGCGTGTATATAAACGCTTGTGTCTGTACTGATGTTAAAAAAAAGATAGATTGATGAAAGGTAGTGTTTTTTTTTTTGCCTTGATTGTATTGATGGGTCGTGTGTGATAGTGGAGAAATTATAGCAGATTAATAAGGTAACTTTCTCCACTTTGACAAGCTACAGCTTGAGCGGTACCCGTCCTTCTCCAACTCCAACTAACTCATTTTATAGTATTATTATACCGTTTGCATGCTATCATATATATATGCATGCATGTCCCCTGCTGGTTAATTTCAGAAGTACATATGGGGAGCTTTTTTTGTTGTTGCGGAAATACATATGGGGAGATTGATCACAGTGAAGACTAATGCGGACTCACAAGACCAATATCGTGGGAAAAAATATAATCACAATCCAATCAAATGACGACCTGAGTTTAGCTTCTTCACGCAAGAGAAAGTTTATACTAACTAACTAAATCATGTGTCATAATGCAAGAGTCAAGAAATAACACGATGAGTATGTAGTCACACACCTACTTTGCTGTCCGGAAAAAAAGAAAGTGATTTTATGTCACAAGCTAGTTATTACATATATTACCTTCCTCATAAAAAAGGAAACAACAATTAACTAATTAAAAAAAATGAACATTAATTGCAGTGAGCTTGTACATGCGTATATGTCCTTTTTCTGTTCTTTTTTTGTACATGGCTAAAAGGGTCGACTCAGCAAGCAAACTTCACATATTTGGTATTGATCGACCAAAATGTGCATCCAATCTACTCCCTCCGTTTCTAAATATAAGTCTTTCTAAAGATTCCATCAAGTGACTACATACGGAGTAAAATGAGTGAATCTACACTCTAAAATATGTCTACATACATCCGTATGTTGTATTCCGTTTAAAATGTCTAAAAAGACTTATATTTAGGAACGGAGGAAGTAGCAATTAGTAGTCTCAATCTCATTCCTCATTATTTGTGGCATTCTTGATCATATCGCTGCTTCTATCCAGCCATCACAGCTCACTTGAGTTCAGCCATGGCATTTGCCTGCATAAAAATAAATAAGAGAATTAATCATTTCAGTGAAGCATTGTACGCTAGTTGAAATATAAATCAGGTTTACGGAAAAATCATAGAGATTATCTAAGAATATACGAGCAAAATTATTTGGGTGGATGGAAAAGAGACATGCCGGCATGCATGTGTGTTCATTTTTTCTTTTCTTTTTGATGGAAAGTTGATGGAATGGGAGCAGGTACTCACTCTAGCAAATCCTTCCAACCACCATCCGTGTTGAGGTCATCCATCAGGTTCAGGCTCTCTAGCCCGTGGAACGGGCTCGACGCCGGCGTCTGCTCGCACGACACGCTGCCGCCCCCATTGTTCTTGCACGCCTGGTCGCCGGCCACCATTGGATCGACGGTAGCGTTTCTCCCGCTCGCCCCGCCGTGGCCCACATGCTCCGTTGAGCTCAGCCCGTCGTCAGCGCTGAAGCCGTCGAACATGCCGGTCGGCGCTGAGCTGGTCAGCGCCGGCAGGTTGTTCATGTCGTTCCACTGGCACTTCTGGAGCAGCATGTTCTGGTCAACTCCGCCGTGCTGCCCGCCGTTGCTGAGGGCGAGGAGCGCCATGAGGTTGTCCATGCCGGGCGCGGGCGGAGGAGCCGCCGCGGTGGTGAGTGCGCGCACCAGGCCCTGCAGCAGCTGGAACTTGGCGGCGTCGACCTGGAGCTTGAGCGCGTTCATGTTCCAGGCGGTTGTGGCCGCGCCGGAGTCGCCGAAGTTACCGGCTGCCGCGAGGAGACCCGGGAGCCCGGCGAGCAGGCTGAGGTCGGTGCGCGGGCGGTGCGTGACGGGGTCGATGCCCATGCGGAGCAGCTTCTTGCGCAGGTGTGTGTTCCAATAGTTCTTGATCTCGTTGTCCGTCCTCCCCGGCAACTTCGTAGCGATCGACGACCATCTGGTTAAACCAAAACTCGTCAGCCACCGGCGGCGGAGTCGAAGAAGATATGTAGTGTGGCCAGGAAGCATGCATGGACGGTTCTTACTTGTTGCCGAGGAGGGAGTGGAGGTGGATGATGAGCTTCTCCTCGTCCTCGGTGAAGCGTCCGCGCTTGATGTCGGGGCGGAGGTAGTTGGTCCAGCGGAGGCGGCAGCTCTTGCCGCAGCGGTTGAGGCCGGCGAGCTTGGGCAGGCGGCGCCAGCTGCCGTGGCCTTTCTCCTGGATGTAGTCGACCAGCAGCTTGTCTTCCTCGGTTGTCCAAGGCCCCTTCTTCACGCCGGCCTCCCCATCGCAGCACGGCGACCGCCCCATCGCTCTATGAAGCTTAGCTTGCTGGAGAGAGGTGTAGCCTAGCACTGCCGGAAGGTATGAGTTAGGTTTTTCAGGTTTCGTTGGAGTGGATAGGAGGGGTTTTTATAGAGAGTTTAGAGGGAGGGAGGGAGGGAGGGAGGTGGACGATGATGCGTGCATGGCAGCATGGAATGCCAAGGAAGTCTTTGTGTGCGGGAGACGCTGCCTCCTCTCTCTCTAGCGAACTCTCTGTTTCTCTCTCTAGCGACCTCTCTGTTTCTCTCTCAAAATTTCTCTCCCTGTCTGTCCCTCTCTGACTTTTTGGTCTATGGACCCAATCAGCAGTTTGCTTAAGCACGTACGTTGTTTAGTTTTTTTAAACCCTCTCATCTCGCGAACGTTCGTTGGAAGGGGTGGTATTTGCGAACGTTTTGATGGCAATTTTAGCCAGTTCCTTCAGAACATTGTGACATTTTCTAGGATGAATGCTGAAAATTGCCGTCCTCCTAGAAAATGGCATGCTGTTTTTGAAAAAATTACCATCTCCATCACAACTAAAATTGCCAGCAAAAACGTTCGAAATGCCACCCTCTCTCAGCGAGCGTCAGCCATGTACAAGGATTGGAGGCCGCTCAAACCCGCCGCTTTGAGCAAAATGAACTAACGGTCAAAAGCGTAGCCTTGTCAGAAATTATCAAACAAATATCCTGATCCCGAGGATGACGGGAAGGCTCGCGAAGAAGTTTTGAAATTCATTTTTTTATGGAAATGAATGGTTGCAAAGAGAGCTCTTAGGCAATTTGGAGCCTCACGATATGCCAATAATCAAAATAAGGTATGACTAAACCCGCTTTTTGAAATGTGTAGAAAGAATCCTCGCATGCCAAGGCAAGGATTTCTACAATCTCATTACCTCTTTTTTTTTTGCCGCAATACGTCGTTCCCTTAGAAAGAATCTCATTACCTCTTTTTTGCACAAGGCCAATAGTGCAACTAACCAGCGCGATATAGCAGCATCACCTATCTATACACCCCACACCTAAAGCAGGCGTGTGTGCTTTGGTGTAACCATCTTTTCTGGTCAGAGATCTTTGTTGTTCGTGTGTATTTGATCAGTTCCTTCACTCTAGTGTAATTTAGCAAACTAACAAATTCAATCCAAATTGTTTCTATGCTAATGCATTACATGTTGTATCGAGGGGAATTTTTGCAAAAAAAGTAAAATGAAATAAATAAATCTTTCGAAGCGAAAGCAAAACATCTCGGTTTTTGCACGTGCGAAATCGATACGAAATGATAGATAGCGATATCCCAGATCCACAGTGCAGCATAGTCAACACCTACAATCAGGAAAAATATTTGAAACGACAGATGCACGGTTAAAAAGAGCCATGGCCGTGTGTATGAGGTGCACGTTTGCAGGAGGCAGAGGGGAGTTAGGTCTATGTGACCTGACACGTGTGGACTTTGGCCTCCCAACAAGGAGCAACCAAGAAGGAACTACCTGCCTTGCCTCTGCCTGTTCCCGCCTCCCTCGAATTCCCTTCCGTGTCACACAAATCGATTTGAATTTGTTGCACCTCACCGGCCGCCTCATCATAGGCCTATCAGGGTTGCCTAGTGGGGACCACCTTTTAGGTACTACTGGCTGTGGGACCCACCTTCCAGCCATCTAGGTAGATGGATGGATGGATAGTGTCTGACTGTCAATGGCCCAGGTGGCCATTGCCTGCCAGCAGGTGATGAGGGAGCAGCTATTAATGTGCGTGTGTGTGCATGGTTGGTTGATGGGAAATGGATTTGGTGATCACGTTCATTAGTTTAGCTTTGCATGGGGTGAGGGTGTGTTGATTGGGTGGACATTCTAGTGAGCGGTCACATTTCTGTCCACAAGGCCAACAGATTTAAATAGAAGAACGGCTTTTCAGTTACAATTAGCTCGGATGTTGTTGATCCATTTTTTTATTATAAAGCTCAATTTCTACACATAATTGATTTGGCCATAAGAAAGGGAGAGGCCAATCACATACATGAATATATTTTTTAATACGGATGAATAATGGCTGATTTTGCCATTTGGCACGCAGCGTCGAAGAAAAGAGCATTCGCCAACATATTCCTGGCATATTTTAGTGTGGGTGTTTTGTGATAACTTGGATAATATGTTTGTTCCTATTTTAGTACTTGTTGGCCCTGTTTTTGCCTGCGCTTTTATGGTAATTTCTCATTATCAAATTGCCATGTCACAACACAAGTTCAACAACTCAGAACTAAGCCTAAATTTGCATGGGTAAGAGCATCTCCAGCACACCCCCATCCTATCCCCCACCATTCAATTCCCCATGCTTGGGATATTAAACTTTTTTCCATCTAGCCCATCCTCAAAAACATAACCCCCCCCCCCCCCTCGATTTTTTACTTTTGCTGTTTATTTTTGAAATATTTCCTTACAAACTTCTTTTGAACATATATTTTCAAAACATTAATTCAAAACTTGATCCAAGATACATATCAAATTAAATGTTGCACAATAAGAATTGTTACTACTGATAAAGCCACATATTACAAATTACATATAGTGTATTTGCTGATGCTAGCTCTAAAACTTATTGATTGCATACACATTTAAAGTTGAGATATGCATATAAAAAATCACTTGAATAATTTCGTGCGAATTGTGATCAGTATTTCTACATTTTAGGTGTGTATGATATATGTGGAAGTATCGGTCACTAAACTTGGCCTTCACATCAACATAGTTGCTCCTGTTTGGAGAATTCTTTAAGATATGAAGTCAAATGCCGAATAATACGTTTGGAGGCACCCCGGGGGCATTCAGTTCAGTAGATGCCTTCATGTGTCATGGCTCTGCTTTCTTCTCTATCGCTTGGCCTCACGTCACCTCCCATCATGGTTTCCTAGACATCCCGTAGAGATAGTCTTCCACAGGATGGCTGGTGATGGGAGCAATCCTTAGCACGAGATTTGTGTTTGGGGACGACCCTAGCCTTGGATTACTACTCTGGGGGCAAGTATAGCCCTTGGCTAGTAACCCAAGGAAACTTCAGTTTTTGACTAGCATCCAAAGGCGACTCTAGCTATTGGCCACCAACTGAAGCTACATGAAGCTCTTGGCTAGTATCCAAAGGTGATTCGTATTCATCGCTAGTGTTTGAAGGTGATGCTAACACTTGGCAAGCAACTGAAGGCAACTCTAGCTCTTGGCGAGTTTAAGAAGGTGTCAGTCTAATGATAGACATCTAGGACACCTACATGCCCCAGAGATGAGTCAATACACGTTTGGTTGCCGTTGTGTCCCTCACCCCTTGCTCTGAAGTTCTCGCACCTCACCTTGAAGCCAGTCGCATTGTAGTCTAATATGTCAGGTCGCGCCTCCTTGACTTGGACGCGATTGTGGCGTGCCGCTTCGAGCTTGTCGGGTCACTCTGGAGACTTCACATCATGCACCTAGAGTCAATCCTCGCAGCACCTGGGTGGTTACGGCTTTTACCCGGCACTGACCCCCAACTCTAGTGCCGCATCCTCATTCTTCCTCTCTTCCCTCCCATGCGCAAAGTAGGGGAGAGAGACTCAAACTTTATAACCCTCTCAATGTGAGGGGATATCCTCTATTTATAGGAGAATATTGAGAATTTTAGATTGTATGATATTTTGAATTTTACAAGTGTGAATTTCCATATCACACCATTGATCATTCTACCTGTGTGCCCTTGATCCCTTTATGTTCCCTAGTTGCAAATGGGGGTAATTATTGCCTTCCTTCTAGTGCATCAAACACACAAAGGGAGAGGAGGGAGGGAGGGAGGGAGAGAGAGAGAGAGAGATTGCAAGATTGCACTTTTGGGTTCCTGTCTTCTCTCGCATCACTTTTAGGGGTATTTTCTGGATTTATGGCACTTCTGTTCTTCATATGTGAACTCCTTCACTCCTAGGCAACTGACAACAGAATAGGCTGCGTGTCCATGTGGTGGTTTTGACTTCAAATTGACTATTGTGGGACTTATGGTTCTCATAATCAGATTCCATTGGCTTCAGATGCCTCATATTTCTATGTTGTCCTCCTAGGATGTCCTGGGTAGTTCTGGTGCACGGAGCGCACATGGCACATCGAATACATATGCATATCTAAACCATCACTTCTGATTGTTCTTCTAGCTATTTGCATAAACTAAGAACATCATCCATATAGTGGAACCCACATGAAGAACATGTTGCTGATACATGGAGTATGAACCAAGTCATAATAGCAGCTAGGAGTGCAAGGCGAATCTTCTTAATTTTTTTATCTGGGCATGCATCTCGTTGATTTGGCCTTGCATCTCATCGATTGGGAATTGCTTCTTGCATGCGTCTATCAGCGCATCATGTAACTAGTTTATCAGTGGTCGATGACAGCAGTCAAGCATTTGAATTACATAAATCTTTACGAGATTGACCCATATCCATTTTTTACAATGAAGCCATTCATGTTTGTGTGTATAGAAAATAATATGAGCAAC
Organism: Aegilops bicornis; assembly: GCA_021605145.1. Classification (NCBI taxonomy): domain Eukaryota; kingdom Viridiplantae; phylum Streptophyta; class Magnoliopsida; order Poales; family Poaceae; genus Aegilops; species Aegilops bicornis. The sequence goes on from CM038675.1 coordinate 15,640,835, forward strand.
TGGATCCGTATTCCAAATTGGAAACAAAGAGAGATTTCTTTTACCTTGCTTCCACATCCAGCACAAGCAAAGAAGTCTCTATTTGGATTCCTGAGGTGTGGAAGGTATTTTCAATAACAAGCCATTTGCATCCCCAAAACTGCATGGATGGGCTAGCTAGATTGCGGGGAGGGGTATCATTGTCAGTGGTCTACGGTTTGCGTGCGGGTCTGAAAGAGATGTTGTTGCGGCATGATAATTTTCCGAACATGGGATGAGTGGGTGACGATGTGTATGCATGAAGGTTTCTCATGGCCGAGCCGAAGGGAGCGGTGGGGATCTCGACAATGAAGGCGGTGAAGATGTACAAATCTGGCGCCATTGGATGGTGTGAGGTTGTGCTCCTACCACACCTGTGAACTCCTATGGCATCATTCCTGGCCACATCAGGGCTCAACAACGGTGTAACTGGATGATGATGATGTCGACGACAACGACAAGGTAGGGAGAGAGCGGTGGGGCTACGAAGGAGGGGATGACACATGCGAATTCCTACGCCGGTAGCACAGAGGTGATGGGGTAGTCACCGGCCAACACGGTATGAGAGGGACGAGCCGACTGCCGAAATTTGCTGAGACTTGCCCTGATTGGAGCAAATATTGGCTAGAGGAGTTGGGAACGGGTGGCAGTTAAAAGCTATAATTTAGAAGGACTAATGGTTCGGGGATGGGCTAGCTAGTGCTTAATCCCCCAAACCACAAAAGTTTTGACCAAAAATGACTTTGGGGGATGGGATCAAGATGCTCTAAGTGTGTTTTGAGTGGAGACCAAATCCTTGGAAACTTTTCTATATATGTGAAACTGTTTTTAATAACTTAGCCAAAATCTTATTTTTAAATTTGTAATTGAAAAAAACTTCAAATTGTAGAAACTTTTCCATACAAAATTTAAATGTTATGACATTTTCAAAAATAAAAAATTACAATAAAGTGAAACTTGTGATTTAAATATCCGCTTTGTGATTTTCCAACGGGACACAAATGGTCACATTGTTTTAGGAATATGTTTTGTCCATATGAATTTTAAATGTTATGACATTTTCAAAAATAAGAAAAATACAATAAAGTGAAACTTGTGATTTAGAATCCGCTTTTGTGATTTTCCAATGTGACACAAATGATCACATTCTTTTAGGAATATTTACAATCTTAAGTTTATCTTTTTAGTGGGATTTTTTGTTCTACATGTCATCTCTCATGGCAATAGAAGGAACACCATAAATAACAAAACTTACAACCAGGTCCATAGACCACCTAGCAACGAATAAAAGCGCTAGAGCAAGCTGAAGGAACAACATCATCATCGCCCCTCCCTCGCCGGAGCTGGGAAAAACTTGTTGTAATAGATAGTCAGGAAGTCATCTTGCTAAGTCCTGATGAAGAGTATCCTAGAATGGAAGGATCCAAACTATAGATAGACGAACAAAGACAGGATCCAAGGAGATCTACCAATGACCAACACCGACCGAATCCCATGAGATCTGCCAGAGACACACCTTCCAATGCTCACCAACAACGCTACACTCACCACGATGATGGGTTTTGGTGGGGAGGACCTTACTCCATCTTTAGGGAACCAAAGTCGCATCGCCTTTTGATGACCCACAAGTATAGGGGGTCAATCGTAGTCCTTTCGATAAGTAAGAGTGTTGAACCTAGCGAGGAGCAGAAGGAAATGACAATTGGCTTTCAGCAAGGTATTCTCTGTAAATACTGAAAGTAGCAATAATAGATAGCTTTGTAGAAAGGTAATTCATAACAAGTAGCAAGTAGAAATAGTAACCATGGTGTAGCAAGGTGGCCCAATCCTTTTTATAGAAAATGACAATCCGGAAAGTCTCTTATAGTAAGCAAAGCGTTCTCGAGGACACATGTAAATTCTCACCAAGTCACGTTCATAATGTTTAGTTGATTTGTGTTCGCTACTTTGATAATTTGATATGTGGGTGGACCGGTTCTATGATGTTGTTCTTAGTTGCACAAGCAAACCCCTTATGATTACCTCATCTTGCAAACATCCGCAACTACAAAAGAAGAATTAAGATAAATCTAACCATAGCATGAAACATATGGATCAAAATCAGCCCCTTACGAAATAACGCATAAACTAGGGTTTATGCTTCTGTAACTCTCGCAACCCATCATCTACTTATTACGCCACAATGCCTTCCCTTAGGACCAAGTATGGTGAAGTGTCATGTAGTCGACGTTCACATGACACCACTATATCAAATGACTACCAGCTTCACATGATTACTTATAACAAGACTTCTTCCATGTCCTCAAGAACAAAAGTAACTACTCAGAAATCATATTCTTGTTCAAGATCAGAGGTGTATTGAATATGTTTAAGGATCTGAATATATGATCATCCACCAAATAAACCAACTAGCATCAACTACAAGATGTAATCGACAAAACTAGCAACCCACAGGTACCTATCTGAGGCTTTAGTACAAAGATTGAATACAAGATATGAACTAGGATTTGAGATGAGATGGTGCTGGTGAAGATGTTGATGAAGATTGATCCTCCCACGGTGAGAGGATCGTTGGTGATGTCGATGGCTTCGATCTCCCCCTCCCGGAGGGAAGTATCCCCGGTGGAATCGCTCCGCCAGAGAGAGAAAGTGTTCCTGCCCAGGTTACGCCTCGAGATAGCAGCCCTTCGTCCAGAAAGTCCTCTTCTAATTTCTTCTAGGTAAAATAGCAACATATATGAGAAGATGCGCGCTCCGTCTAACCTGTCCCAATGGACGAACTTGAGAAAGATAGGAACCAGGAAGATTGAATCAAATAAGAAGCACCGCCACCCTTCCAAGCATTGCCCATGCGAGGACTAAAACCCTAACCTATGTACTAACTGGAGTTGGGTCACTAGCATTCCACTCGCCGCCATCGGCAGCTGGAGTGGCGGTCGGAGGGCGAGGTAAATCCACAGCCTCACCGGCAATGATCGAGGGAAGAAGGCTTTACCCTAGTCACCTTGCAAGAGGGGAAAGAAAGACATGAAAAACTTCACTTTTAGAACACTAGTGATCAATCACATAAAAATCAACAGTACAACACACATGGAAATATTTCCTTTCAAAACGAATAATTTATTCAATACATGCATCACTTCTGCATGATTCTGAAAAAATGGTTAACTGAGATGATGGTGATCCTTTTTGTGATAAATTTAAAACTATGAACAATGGATTTGAGTATGGGAAAATAACAAGTCAGTTATGGATTTTTGTATTAGAAATAGAGAGTAACATATCTATTTAAAAAGTCCAAACAATACAAAATGTGAACTAAAAATTCTGAAGCAACCAGAATAAAGATTACATGTTGAGAAGCACCCAAGGCATCTGACTAGGAGGGAAGCCGCCTAACACCATTGCGCCGCACACAATAAGCTATTGCTAGAGAGGGCTATCGACCCACTCGCTTCGGGTCATGGAGCGCATATCCTGCCTATAGACAGCGAGTACCAATAACGGTGACAATGAGTTCACGTGTAAAAGGTAGGAGACAAATGATACAACCCCACGCCATGGTCGAAGAAGTTTCACACCAAGATCAAAGCATGCCTGAAGAAGCTGACACGCTGCGACCAATAAGTACCTAAGATCCGTGATGATACCCCAAGAGGATGACAAAGAAATCACCCACCACCATCGAGGGTTGTCGCTTCCCTCGTGGGGGCGTCGTTGTGGGTCCCCTCCCTGTGCCAAGGCTCCAGGTGTAAATCCATCTCTGTATTTTTTAGGCTCGGTGGTGACAGTGCCTTGCATCGTCACCCTCTTGGGGGCGTCGTTGTGGGGCCTAGGTACTTTCCAGTCGCATCTAGTCGGTGGCTTCAGGCATGCTACGATCCTAGCGTGTAGCTTCTTCGGCTCTGGCGTGGGGTGGTCTCGATAGTCTTCTATCTTTTACATGTGTCCTTGTCGCCACCATTCTCCTCCCTCGGTATCTCCTAGCAGGATCCGCGCTCCACGACCCAGAACGTGAGGGTAGGAGGCCCTCTCTAGCGATGACCCGATTTGTTCGGTGCAATGGTGTTCGATGGTTTCCAAAGGTGGCATGGTTCATGTTCTGTTTGATAGTCTTGGTCGCTTCATATTAGGTGTGGTGACTCCTGTTATCTTGCTTGACTTTGAGTTGGTGTCATTTTAGCTACTCTCTCGGATGTCTTTTGATTTGGCACGCTCTTATGAGGATTTCCTCACCACTTTGTATTGGTTCGGCAGTTTGTGCTTTATTTATAAAGCAGGTCGAAAGCCCGTCTTGAGAGTTGCCACCTGTACACATTCATGAACATATGTCCAGGCCTTCTTGTTTATGTTGCAAATTTGCAAGAACTTTGTAGTTTAGTTTATACATCGTGTAAGTAAAATCCACATTGTCATAGCAGTCTATGGATGTTGAATGGCTTACAAAATTCGACATGGAGATTGCAATTTTTCATTTTGTATTGTGTTGTCATGAGAAGAACTTCCTTGGATGTGTCGATCTTACAGCTGATATTCCTCAATCCCTACATGCGTGCGTGCATCCTTTTGGCCCACACGTTCACCCACCCATTCATCCATGCTACATCTGAACTTTTCAGACATAATTGCTTAGCTAACCCCACTCACTTATAAAGTATCACTTAGTTTGAAGCCCTGTCAAATAGATTAGACAGTGCCTGGACAAGACACATTTTACAACGGTCAAGTGCATGCGCTGAATTATCTAATCCATACGTGCATGCCCCGTGGTATCAGTTTTGCCCATCTACAGTGGGGTGACTGGGGTCCATTTATAACTTGCTGAAACTCTTAGTTAATCTCTGTGTTGACCCAAGGTGTACTACATGTGAACACTAATTAAAGCCATTTGAGGAAAGCAACGTTGGAGCTAATTGGAATTAATGATCTTGTGGTCCTAGCTAGGATTGCAGAAAAGGGATACCTATGTAGTTCAGTTGTGGGCACTGGCAAAAATACACAAGCAAAAAAGGAGTCTATGTTGACATGCACTAGTTCATGTAGACATCACAACACTGTAAACCATTGTGTAATGCAAGACACCCTTATGTGCAAGCAATGAAGAGAGTATGAAGGGCAGGGCATTGATTGCATGAAAGTGTTTGGTTTTCTGCAATCCAGTGGGGCCCCTTTTGATAGGTATATGTGCTTAATTATGTGGGTCAATTCATGGTTAACTAATTAATTAACCATTTTCGCAAAAAGTAATAATTAATTAACCAGATGTATCTCAATGGTTTACAAGATGATTACATTAGTTGTACACACTGGTTTTTTAGTTGGCTCAATGGTATTTTTAGATGGGCTCATCAATGGTTTATTTTGTCTACAAGAGAATTACATTAGTTGTACACACTGCTGGTTTAGTTGCAGTGCATGCATGAAGGCTTCTTAATTATCTGAGTCATGTACTGATGGAATCAACAGAAATTATATAATAATGGAGGTGTCATGCAATTCAAACAGTTGGTTAAACTTTTACCAAACATGAAACCACCTTGATCTCTCACATGTCACATCACACGGAGCAGGGACGTTCCCGTAAAATTGGGCACTTTGATGTTTGAATTGTGCGTATAATAGCTATCACACCTTGCTTATTGGAAGCTTCCTGTCAACCTTGATCGCTACTGTCATCACTTACAAATGCTGGCTGCCTCCTGCCTGGGCACAAATTCAATATGTATATGTCTCTCCCCAAAAAAAGATGGGTGGCTATTCATTAAACAACATGGCAGTACAAAGGAAGAAAAATACATCCATGTTCGTAGATCACCTAGCGAAGACTACAAGCACTGAAGCGAGCCGAAGTCGTGCCAGCATCAGCGCCCTTCCCTCACCAGAGCCTGGCAAACCTTGTTGTAGTAGATGGTCGGAAAATCGTCTTTCTAAGGCTCCAAAAGACTAGTGGACCAGACCAGCAACCGCTGCCGATGAAGAGAAATGTAGATCAGAAGGATACAACCTGTAAACACATGAATGCAGGCGAACGATGACCAGGTCCACGTAGATCCAATGCAGACAAACATCGACAAAATCCCGTGAGATCCGCCTTTAGACACAACTTCACCTGCCCTCCGACGATGCGAGACGCACTGCCAAGACGGGGGCTAAGTGGGAAGAACCTTATTCCATCTTCATGGAGTCGCCACCGTCTCACCTTCCTGAGAAGGACACAAACACTAAACAAACTAAAAAACACCTTAAGACGAAGCATGAGCCCTCCCGCCAGCAAGGGCTGGGATCCGCTGCACCTCAATGGCCCTCAGGCCACAGGAGACATGGCAGGTCGGTGTGGCACGAGGCGAGGACACCCTAAACGCCTTCGAGCCTTTCTTTCTTTCTGGGGAAGAAAGAAACACAGAAATACAAAAAAGAAAAGAAAAGATAACATAAAAACTGTCTAATAAGGAATGACATGTGTTGTCAAAATTCTGAACTGCAAGCAAGATAGGAGACAAAATTAATAAGATACATTTTTTAATTCAGTACGTGTCTTTATTTTTCTTGAGCTCCCACCTAAATGTGCACCATTTTTTCTTACAAAAAATGCCGAGAAGATGCAAACCACTAACTTTACATCTTAATTTCACTTCTACAAATTAGCAGCATGCTTAGAGTCTAATTAGTAACTAACACTAATACTAACATCGATAGATTCATAGATAATCCCACAGCCAACCCAATATGGTTAACCAAATCGGTTATGGTGGGTGGATCAACACCCACACTCACCCTCTTATGTAGAAGCTTCAGGTTCATCTCATTGCAGCCTTCAGGCTTCAGTCGGTATGAACTATGAACCAGCCTTGTATACTAAAATCACAATGTGCCCCAAATTGGATATGCATGTATATATCGTCTTGTCTGGTCTCTTTGACCGTCACGACACAACCACTATTAGCAGACTTATTAAACCAATTTCCATTAGCATTGCTGCATGGAGAAGACTAGCTTATTGGTCAATTGGTTTGACTTTCACTTCAGCAAACAAATAAGATCCGGTCTGTTCTCGGGGGAAAAAGGAGATCCGGTCAGATGCAATAATCCACTGAACTTTGTGAAATTTGTGAGAACTCCGGACTCTGGTTTCAATTTTCTCGAACTGACCAGAGTGCAGAAATCTTACCATTTTCACAAGTTCTGTTCAGTGATTGCACTCTGGTTTCCGATGACGGGGAAAACTAGTATGTTCCTATGGGAAAGTAGTGGCTCCACCCAAGTTTTTTTTGTTTTTGATTTTTTATTTGCTTTAATTGTACTGTTCAACATGGGGTGCTCTTGGTCACCGACATTATGTGCTCATGTGAAAATGTAACTGAATGTGCATAGCACATTTCAGTGCGTTCAATAATGTGTGTGTAGAAGTGACAAGACGGTAAACTTTTTTTTTCATGATTTATTCTGCAAGTACTCCAGCTAATGGATGAATTGGCAAGCATCCCACAGTAGAATGCAGATATATAAGTACCTGATTAGGCATCTAGCTACTATGGCAAAAGACAAAGGTTGCTTTGTGCCTGTTAGTACCACTGAGACACCAATATACCGTTATCTGTGGCCTTGATTTAGAGTATAGGAGAGTGACATAATGAATTTGAATGCTATTGGATATATGCGATTGTAGCATGCATATGTCAGTGTAGAATCTCTATATATGGCCAAGTACCCTAACACTACTGAAAATTTCTGATTGCCAATGACATGTCCTCCTACACAATGGTAGACAGTTCATATAAAGTATATATGTTTGAGCTAATCAGACATAATTTTTGATTGCCAATTACATCTACTTAATTTAACTGCAGCGCAAACATCTCGTCATATACCTCTTGCCAATTCTTCTTTCCCGACGCGCATGACAGCCTCGACTGAAGGGTAACTCATTCTGACAAGGAATCTGATATGGACATCTTATATGACCATGTGTTTATAGCTTTATATAACTTGGTAATCCCTTTCAGCCCACGATGTTGCAAATGTGACAATTTCTTCCCAATTATGTATGTCATACACCGAGTTAATTAACATTTTTTATCACTTGTGAAGAATGTAGTTCCTATCTTTTGGCTGTTCTGTGATTGAGAAGTTAATTTAGTCTGTTCCAAGTCATAACGACAATCTACATGTGCATCATATGGAAAGATACGTTTTTGCTCAATTTTAGTATCATCCTGAGGACAATATGCAACATACTACTGTTATGGCGCTGCTAGAAGGAGGGCACGAGAGGGCCGGCCGGGGGCCTTTTTGCCCACGGCCGGGCAAGAGGGAAGGGATTTCCTTCTTAATTCTTGCTTGATTAGATTGATATATCTCCTCTCTTTATATAGAGAGGTTTACTTGGCTCCCAAACAAGGCTTAATTGACCCCTAAGCAAACGACCCTTATCTCTAATTAACCCTAAGACTAATGGGCCCATTAGGCCCATTACGTACTCTAACACTACACCCACCTGGACATGCAGCTTATCCTCGAGCTGCAGCCTAACCAACTTATAACCATGACTCGACACAACACAAACCTAACACCTAAAAATAAGCCTTTTACATCTCGGCTTGTTTTATTATTCTCAACCTGAAATGGACTGGGACGCTTTATTTTGGACCCCTTAACAAAAAGTGGACACCATCCGCACGTCGGACGTGCACGTGTATATCCACCTTTTTTTTGCATGGTAATACGTGTCTCATTTATATCATAAGGATCATAGTACAAGCCACGTACATACCGACCTGACAAAACTGAAAAGACAGCAGAACGCTAGCCTTTGCACACAGGAACACCAGCCAAGAAGTAAAATTACAAACAAGACTGAAGAATCCTCTGAGCTTGACACCAACGCCCGTCACCTGCCTCTGGCACCACCATAGCAGCCGCCAAAGGAGAACATGACGGATCACCTCCACACCCGAGCTCGACGCGGCTCCATCGCTGATATGCAGCTTTGCGGACCTCCAAGGTGGCTCGCCAATAAAGGCGAAGCCATTGCCAGGCAACACCCCGGACACGCCATCGAACTCCAGATCTGGCACCCCCGCCCAACTAAGATGTTGAAGGAGGAAACCATACCTGCCTGCCACGAACCACGAACCCAGATCCACTATCTTCCAGATGCCGTCAATGCAGACTACAATCTGCATCCGCTCCTGGACTACCTCCCAAGCTCCACGCCGGCGTTGGAGCAAACACCGTCGCAACGGCGGAGCCTGAGGGCACAGGTCCACCACAAGGATGCCGCCGCCGCCGCACCATCCTTGCTTGAACAGTCTGGTTTCCAAATCCACCCCAAAAGCGGATCGCCTCGTTGGGGAAGGATCTGAAGATTTATTAGTCGGCGCTGCCATCGCCATCGCCAAGCCATGACGATGAACAACCCAAAAATCTAAGAAACTAACGCCTAAAACAATCCACACGTGTGGATCCGGCGACCACCACCGACGCACCGAGGTCGCTGGCCGAGGGGAGCCACCGAGGATTTGGCGGCGGAAGACACCCTGGCAGCAGGAGGCGAGATCGCCTTTCTTTTCTTAGGTGTCTTTCGGTTAATTAGGGTCATAACTTAGTCCTATGCAACCTGGATCCCATGGACACCACCTGGACAAAAGGAGTGCATGTGTATGACCATCTGGAAGTGGTCGCAAGAGTGACCAGCAGAGGCGCCTTCACGGCGGCCGGTGGCGGAATGCAGTGGTGCTACGCGGTGCGCTGCTGTCGGTGACACCATGTCTTCTCCCTGCCGGACGACTGTTGGTTTGCACCGCACAGGAAAGAGTGGAGGGCTTGCGATGAAGAATGACAACGAGGGGTGCGCCCCCTCCCCCCAACCGCCGATGTCGCGAACTTTGAGGTCGCTGCCCGCGGGGAAAACAGCATGCCCGCCGCTCATGGGGAAACCGCATGCCCAAGATCCCCGATGCAGCGGATGAGATTGAGGTCCTTTGCGCAGCGAAGGGCAACTTGGAGGAGCGGCAACTGCAGACCATGCATCTCTCGCACACGCCGACGCGCGAGGAGGCCGCGCGCAGCAGCCTGCAGCCTCACCGCCACCGACACGTGGCGGGTAGCGATCCAAGACGGAAACGGTGACGGCGACGGCAGGGACTGGACTTGGTGAAGCGGGACTCCCGCCGGTGCGGTCGATGCGGGACCGGAGCTGACCGGCGGTGGCTGCTGCAGCTGCAGCGGCTGCTGCGGTGGCGCACCGGGTAGCGGCAGCGGCTGCTGCGGTGGCGCACCGGGTAGCGGCAGCGGCTGCTGCGGCTGTTTTATTCAGTTGACGAATAAAACAATTATCCAAACGGATAAGTCAAGTTTAAATGTTTACAGAGCCAGACAGCCTTGAGGGGTCTTTCGGTTAATTAGGGTCATAACTTAGTCCTATGCAACCTGAACATGCGTGAAGAGACTTGTTCTCGTGTCCCTCATATGATACTGCATTCCTTCAAAATCATCTGAATCAATAAGAACTAACAACATGATCTGCCGCGACATGCCCCGGGCTGCATCTGTTGATTATAATAATATAGGAGTATTATAGTATAATTAGTAAACAGAACCTGACCAAGAAATGGGAGCAAATCTTTTCCTGGTCCAATTGCTCATCGAATGTCACTGTTAGGCTTGTAGTTGTTACAGTTTGGTGAGGATTGAGTCCAAATTTGTACTACTTCACTTGTATCTCCGCGCTTATTCTAGACGTTGTATTTACAACCTAGACCTCGATTGATCGTAATTTGGCTATTAATCTATGTAAACAATAGTTAAACTTTGCAGTTTACTTGCAAGATGGGGTTGCATTACCAATGCTAAGCTAGACCTATTGGCCTAGGCATTCTCATCTCAATAGGTTCACTGTCCTAATAGCATACGTGTAGAAAGGCTCGATTAGTATTATATGGTGATAATTTGAGTGGGTTGACAAAGACTATATGAAGATTGAATTTGATGCTCTGGCCCTCGACCGATTTGCTCTTCTCGTTAACGTCATCAGTTACGTAAACATAAAATTTTGGAACTCGGATGTGAAGGCATCATATACCAGTAACAATCATATTTGTAACTATATTTGCTCAAAAATGTATATCTGCAATTACCTTGGGTTTCAGGTAAGATGTCGGATAAATAAATAAAAAATGAAAATACATCCGTTTATGTAAATAAGGACATATTCCAATGCATATGGTGCCCGCAGTGTCAGGCCATAGCAATAAACCCGACAAGAGCCGCGACACGAAAACTTGGACAATCTATCTTACTTTGTTGCATTAATCTAATCCAGTTAGTTAGGAGAATGCGGACCATGTTGCATTTTATCAGTTTGACTTTGCTGCTGAGACTGATCCCTTTTTGTTAACCAGTTTCTTTAAGAGCATGTCTGTGCTATTGGCAGCAGAAGCTGTTTACAAAATACTGTAGCACGGAGGGAATTCAACCCTGAACCTGTGTGTCTGTGTCTGCACCTGAAAAACAGGCACAAGCTATCACCTGCAACAGTATATGAAACTGAATCTGGTCTTAGATCTTCAGTTATTTCATCTGTCTGGTAATCACCAACCCTTACCGGATACTATTAACTAACTTTATTAATCTTGAGCACAGTGGATTAAGGAGTTGAAACTTAGACCACCAGTAATTTACGCACTGTTAATTGTTTGCTAGGCTCAGATCACTGGAATCTAGTGTAGTGCTTCTACTAGTGACAGAATTTGATCGACAGAATCTGCTACACACCTCAGCACTACTGGCGTGTGCGCACGGCACGGATGCGACCCGCGGGCCAAAAAATGTGGATTCTGTGAGAAATGTGGCCTCAGAATCTGGTTAATCCATCAAGCTGCACGTAGCCAATGAGAAATGTGGCTTCAGAATCTGGTCCTATGCAGACCAAATCCTGTTCTTTGCCCTGATTTATATACAAAGATAGTAGGCATGTAGCCGGCTTAGCACAAAGACAGTAGGCATGTGGCCAATTTAGCAAGCAGCAACTTGGCACAATTGTTTGTGGATTCGGGGGTCAAATGCATAGTTGAGAAGCAAGGGAAAGCATCATAAAAGTGGCATGACAGTGATGCTTATCTATGGCTGACTAGCAACAGTAGTGCCTGCAGGTTCCCTTCTGAACCTCTGAAGAAAAAAAGGAAGGTTCTTGTCTGAAAAAAATATCAGTCCTCAGCTTGAGTGGCAAGCTGGTTTTAAGGGGGAGTCGATGACGCACCCTTGATTATTTTCCTCTCTATCCCTCTAGTTTGTGTTGTCACTTTGGCCAGTCACAAGCAGGACACAGAGACAGAGAGAAAGTGAGAGATGCTTGTGCTCTGATCCAATCCAACACATGGACGATAATGATTAGCTTATTTTAGGGCTAGCTAGGTAGCCAAGGATGTGGCTTGCAGGATGGTTAGGTTAGGTTAATTAGGTGGTGATGTCATTTGTGCAGGCTTGCAAGGGAAGCTCAGTTGTGGATGCATGTAGGCTGAAGTGACTCATGGTAGTACTGCTGCTGGGGAAAGTGGCGACTGGAGTGACAAATTACTTCTGTTTCACTGACTCTAGGGATTGTGATGATTGTTAAATAATAATGCCAATGATTAGTTTGTTCTTTCTGCAGGAATCTTCAAAAACGACTGAAGAAAACGGGAAGGGAGAGGATTTACTTAGCTGAGGACGAAACCATATGCTAAAATGCATAGACTTTTGTAAGAAAAGAGAGTTCAATTTAGTGCAAAAAGTACAAAAATCCCCGCGTGACAGGCAGGAATACTTACCACTATACTACAACGACTCTTTTTTCTTTGTTAAATACAATTAATTATAGTGTTAACTGATAACTCTCTAAGTGAAGGGATGGACTCCTTTCTTTTTGGCCATAGAAAATAAATAAATTAGAGGCCAAAGTCCCAATCCAAGGTTGGTTCACTAAGATCTCTCAAGGAAATTCTGGACTGACCTCACTAAGTAATGATTGTATTCTTTTCAAGCGTTTTGTGTTACCAACAAGGTCGTTTTTTTTTTGAGTACATGTGGCAGGAGTATTTTGAACTTTATACTTGAGCTCACTTTAGTCCATATAAACTCACTTTAGTCCATATAAACTCTCCTATGGTTATGTCGGTAGTCTAGCTCACTGTCGTCCAAATCTAATACATACAGCAAATTTCAGACCATGGAGCATGGTATGCTGGTCAGGACCGAACGCATGCGCAGAACACACATGGTTACGTTTTGTACTAACCCAGTCAAGTGTCTGGGTTCCATGAGACCATGACGGTACCCCCAGAGAACTCCTTCCCAAACTAACAATTGGGATTACCGCGACTTCGCCTAGCAGAAGGTATGGTGCAGTCGGAGATGATGCTTCCAAGTCCTATGATGTCTTTAGGTTTTGGCTAGATTACAAATGCAGTTCTAACAACTAAGTTCAAAACTTGTGTCCATCACGTACACATGTAGTGTATGTTGGTATAAACCTAGAATATCAAAAGCTATTCCAACTAAGTGGAATAACTTGTGTACATTGCCTATGTGGTATATGCTACTAAGCTTTATCTCATGCTTAAGTAGGAACACTAGCACATACATTACAGTACCACTTGATAACAGATGGCGCAGCAACCATGCGATAAATTCTTTCATGCATGCATTTCAATACCACGATAAAAGGAGCATATTGGCATTTCCAATCTATTAAGATTATCACCTCCCGGAAAGTCTTTGAGCAGTTAATACCTCCGCACAACCTGGAAGACCTGAGAGGCCTCAGGGACCCCCCCCCCCCCCTTTCCCCTCCTCCTCCTCTGGCGCTCCCGCGGGCGGCAGGGGAGGAAGCCTAGCCGCCGCCCGCCTCTCCCTCCCCCTCTCCTCCTCCCCCTCCCGCCGCCGCCAGAGGGCGTGGCCGGGCGAAGCCTGGACGGCACCGGTGGCGGCGGGGACTTCTCATCTCCTCGCTCGTCAGGGGCTAGCGCGGGCCGGCGATGTTGGGCCTGGGCACTGCGGTGCGCGGGACGCGGCGGCGCGGTGGTGGGTCGGCGTGGCGGAAGCTCGGGGCCCTTCTGGTGGCGCGGTGGGCTGCACTGGGGCGGGGCGTGCCCATCCTTGTGTTGGCGGCGGCAGATGCAGCGGCGGGCGGCGCGGGCTGGATCTTTGAGGGCAGCTTGGGCCGCGGTTGGCCATCTCTGCGATGGTCGGTGGAGTGGCAGCGCGGTGGTGGTGGTGGTGGTGGTTCATGCTGGTGGTGGCGCCAGCGGCGGTGTGGGCTTCGGCCGACCTTGCGTGCGGCGGCCGTTGGTGGCGAGAGTGGTGGCGCTGGCTCGGGGCTGCCCCTCGGGGTCCCGACGTGGATGTGGGCTGCCACGGCGTGGTGGTGGCCCATGGCGGTGGCTTGGGTTGTTTCACGGCGGCGGCTAGACTTCTTCGGCGTCTGCCTGTCGGTGAGCGCCCTTGTCGACCTTCGATTCCTCCCCTCGTCGTTTGGGCGCTACCTTCATCGAAGGGTTGGCCCTCTCCCAGTTGTGGCCCATCACTCGTCTCGCGCCCGGCAACAGGACCGAGCTCGTCTCACGCCCGACAGCAGGACCGAGCTCGTCTCGCGCCCTGCAGCAGGACCTGACTCGTCTCGCGCCCGGCGGCAAGACGGGTCGATGGTGGCCACTTTTGGCCGGCCTATTGGGTCTCGACGCTGGAGACTGCTCAGGGGTGCGAAAGGCGGTTCCTTTTCACTCGTCTCTTCGGTTGGGGTAGCGGTGGGTGGCGGGTGAGGTGGCATCGAGGTCCTGGATGCCGGGGCGGCGGCCCTGGTGGTGGTGTCGCGGTGCTCATGGGCAAAGCCTGTGGCTTGGTGTTGCCTGGTGGCCATGGCCGTGTGGGCGGCGTCATAGTCAGGGTGTGACGTTCGGTGGCGGTGAATATTGGCCGGGGTGAAAACCTGTTCTATTTTCGGACGGACCGGCGGCGGCGAAGTTCGTTCCCTTCTTGAATGCGTCGTCGCGGCTCTGACTTCCCGTCGTGTTGCTCCAGGGGAAACCTTGACCCTTGGATCAGGCGGTGGCGGCGCTTCAGTGTCGTAACCTTCTTGTAGGCACCGGCTTGGAGCCCACGGTTCGTCGTATGTAGCTTCTTCTCCTCGTGGTGGCGTGTTCACGGTTGAGGCCCCCGGTTGCTCTTGTAGTGCTAGGGGTGGTGTTGCTGCGCTCAGCGCCTATGTATCCTGCCTTGGGTGTGTGCTTGTGTTCTGGTGACGTGCGTTGTACCGGGTTGTTGATGATCTTTGCTTTATATATAAAACAGAGGAAAGCCTTTTTCGGTACGATTATCACCTCCCTCAGAACATTGGCTCGCTAATGTATGTTCTGTTCATATCAGTTTGAGCTCAAGCATTCACCGTCTCAAGTCGCATGCATCATCACTATGAACGTGGTGAAGATAATAAATCATCACTACGAGAGCAAAACAAACCTAAGCAATCATAGTGTCAGAGCTAAATCCGGCAGATCTTTCGGTACGGTATCCTATCAAGGCGCTTGGCACGATGGTAATAGGGGGCAAGGTTTTACCCAGGTCCGGGCTCTCCGTGAGAGATAATACCCTACTTCCTTCTTGTGTATATTGCATTGGAGTGTGTACATAGTACATGTAAAATATAGAGAGAATGCATGATCACTAGCATCAGCCAGCCCCAGCTAATATAACATATCGGGGGTCCTAAGCTTATAGAACTAGGCAAGCTATGTCAGTGCAGGTAGAGTCCTCCACTGATACGGTATCTTCGGATTGTACTACAAGTCTTCCGAAATCTTCGTGTTTTTTGTCATGGGCCACCCAAAGTGTCCCAGGACGACCTAGGGGCCTAAGCCGGCCCATCAGGTCGAAAACCGACGTGGTGCGAGGCCCCTTGGCTGAGGAGGTTATCCCCCACTGTGGAGGCCCATGGTGACCTAAAACCCAGCAGAAGCCTATGGATTCCCAAGCGCACATTCATCAAGTATCGAAGTACCATCCTGCATGATGGGGATTTGTCACTCGGGAAAAGCTACCAGAATGTAGAAGGGGTATCATCACTTGGGCGTACTTCACTCGGATAGAAGCAGCCTAATGGCCAGAAGCATTAATAATAATGCAGGTTGAACTGACTCATATGGTAGTACTGCTGCCGCGAAAGTGGCAACTGAGGTTTGAGGGATAGAGGCATCGGTCACTAACTAATAAAGTTTGTGATTATTTTTTTTATAATAATGCCAATGATTAAGTTGTTCTTTGTCCATGAGTCTGCAAAAAATGATGTGAAAATGTTCGGAGGAAATGGAAGGAGCGGACTTACTTGCTATAATGCAAATAATTGTTGTGAAAATAAATACTACATTTCATGTATGTTAAAAAGAACTCGCTGTCCCTGGTGCTCAAACCCGGGTCACCCGCATGACAGATAGGAATACTTACTATACTACAACGACCTGAATAAAGCTATGACGGTTTTATAAAAGAGTGAAGTGCATTATAGGTCCTCGAACTATTTCAGAGGTATCATGTAGGTCCTCGAATTATGAAAATCATCATCCAGGTCCTGAAAGTGCAATAGGTGTGTTATCATGGTCGTCAAACTATTTCAAAGGTGTCATGTAGGTCCTTGAACTATTTCAGAGGTGTCACATATATACACATTTATTACACTTTAAGGATTTTTTAGGACCTAGATGACACTTTTCATAGTTTGAGGACCTACGTGACACCATCAAAGTAGCTCGAGGACCTAGGATGCACTTCACTCATGTTTTATAAAGAGTCAACTAGTAACTTCGTTTTGGTCTCTACATGAAGAGATAAATTGCCTCACCCGAAAATTGTGCCAGGCTTAGAGGTCAAATTATGTAATCGGTGGTTTCTTTACTGAGATCTCTCAAACAGGTTTTGGATAAACCTCACTTTAAGTAACAGTTGTAGCCTCCAACTCCAAGAAATTGACCTTTTTTCCTAGACTTCTGTGCTATCAACAAGGTCGTTTTTCATTGGGTAAATGTCATTGGGGTATTTTGAACTTCACACTTGAGCTCACTTCAGTCGATGAACACTCATATGTTAAGCAAGTATCTTCAGATTAGCTCACTTTCATCCAAATAAAATACAACGAGCAGCGCTACCGCCTTCGACCGTGGTGTGCAGCGTGTGCTGATAACGACTGAGCGCATTTGCAGAACACACATGGTGATGTTCTGTACTGGCCAAGTCGAGTTTCCTGGTTCAACAACCATAGACAGCTGAAGAGTCGTACTCAACAGGGCCGTACAATCGCATGTGCAACCTGTGCAGCTGCACAGGGCCCCCAAAAATCATGAGGCCCCCATTTTTTTCTAAATACAGCTATTAGCTAGCACTAATTCAGGAATTAAAGACTAATGAACCAATAAAAAATGGACTAACGCTAACCGGCTGGCTGCTAGACTCCAAGTCAACCACGGAACCACTCCAGGCCCATCTGCGGTCTCCCGCACCTTCTCAAAAATAAATACGTTCCCTGGATCGATCACCCTACGGCCTGCGTAGACTAACTCTCTAACAAAATTGTACAACTGTGCTAATGAGTACCTTTATTTCACGAATGGACTAGGATTATACCTTAATAAAAAATGTTATTGGCTTTGTACACATGGGTTTAAATTTTGAATTCGCACAGGGCCCCGTATTTCCGAGGTACGGCCCTGGTACTCAAGCTAATGAACCTGCCAACTGTGCATTCCTACACATGTCCTGGGAGTGCTCTCGAAAATCCCGATGCTTCCAAATCCCAGGATGACTTCGGCTTTCGGCTACATTGCAAAAGCAATTTCCAACTAAGTGCGATACTTGTGTCCATTGCATACACATATGGTGTATGTTGGTATAAACCTGTCTGCATTGCATATGTGTATATGCAAGTATGAACCTAGCAACGACTAAACTTTACTCCTTGCTTGGTCTCAGGTATAAAGGATGGCCTTGTTGCGAGTTATTTCCATCTCTCTTCCCATGCTTAAATAGGAACGCTATCACGTACATTGCCGTACCATTTCATACATTATGATGCAACAACCATGTGATGAATGCTTTCATGCATGCATTTCAATACTGCCGTAAACAAAGCATATGGGAATTTGTGAACTACTATGATTATCCCCTCCCTCAATACATTATCTCGTCGATAAATGTTTTAGTCAGATCAGTTCAAGCCAAAAGTGTAGTAGATGACCACAACTTGACATTGCCTTTGTATTTGCTGTCTCTCAGGTCGCATGCGTCGTCACAACTAACATGGAAAAGAAAATAAAATCGTCAATATGAGAGCAGAAACATACCTAAGAAATCATTATATCCGCAATATACAACCATTCAAACATAATATCCGCAATATATAACCATTCAGACAATTAGTATAGTTGTCCATTTAGACATATAGTTGAACACCCTTGTCATTTCTGTGATTCTGTCAGATCAGTTTTCATATTCAACTTAGAAACTGTAATTTGAGATGTGTCGATCTTGGAGTTGATATGCCTGGATCCCACCATGCGTGCGTGCATCTTTTTGTCCGGCCCACAGGTCCACCTACCCATGCATGCATGACACATCTGAACTTTTCAGTCATAATTGCTTAGCTAAGCCCACTCACGTTGAAAATCACTTAGTTGGAAGCCCCGTCAAAGGTTGATTAGACAGTGCCTGGACACAAAACATTTTACAATGGTCAAGCGCATGTCGTTGAATTATCTAAACCATACGTGCATGCCTCGTGGTCTCAGTTTTGCCCTCTCATCTCCTAATCAAGCTCCTGTGTTGAGCCCAGAAGTACTACTTGTGTACACTAACTAAAGCCATTTGAGGAAAGCAATTGTACAGCTAATTGGAATTATTGATCTTGTGGTCCTAAGGATTTGCATAAAAGGACTATCTATGTTGTTTAATTGTGCACATCACGACACTGTTGATCACTGTGTAATGCAAGACACCTTATGTGCAGCAATGAAGAGAGTATGAAGGGCAGGGCATTGATTGCATGAAAGTGTTTGGTTTCTGCAATCCAGTGGGGCCCCTTTTGATAGGTATATAGAATCCAGTTGTTTGGTTGCAGTGCATGAAAAATACTTCATTTCTCTAAGTAGAATAAATTATATAATAATGCGGGGGGTTGTGGGGAGGGGTAGTGTTGCAATGCAATTCAAACAGTTGGTTAAACTTTTACCAAACATGCAACCACCTTGATCTCTCACATCACACGGAGTAGACACGTTCCTATAAAATTGGGTACTTTGATATTTCAATTGTGCATATAATAGCTATCACACCTTGCTCATTGGAAGCTTCCTGTCAAGTGTCAACCCTTGATTGCTATCATCACTGACAAATGCAGGCACACAAATCCAATATGTATGTGTGTTCTCCGCAGAAGAGATGAGTAGTTAGTTCCATGAGTTGTCCATTCAGACATATAGTTGAACACTCTTGTCGGTTCTATCAGGTCATCTCTTCTCTTTTCTTTCTTAATGCGATAAAGCACATATACTTAATTACATGTTTAGTACTCCCTCCGTTTCTGAATCGGATGTATATAGACATGTTTAAGTGTGTTTGTTCACTAATTACAGTTCATATGTAGTCAGCATTGAAATATCCAAAACATCTTATATTCGTGAACGGAGGGAGTAATGAATAAGATAAAAGAGATAAAAGAAAAAAACACTCTGATAAGGCATGCCATGTAATTTCTAAACTGTGAATTGCAATGAAGAGAATTCACAAGAAACATTTTTTCACTTTCTAAATGTCTTTATTTTTCTCGAGCACGCATCTAAATGTGCGCCATAAATACTATCCAGAATGCCGACAAAATAAAAAATGGCCGAAAAGACGCAACCACCAACTATACAGCTTAATTTCACTTCTGCAAATTAGTTAGCATGCTTAATTGGTGTAACACTGATATACTGACATAGATAGAGTCATAGATTATCCCTCTTATTATATGGGAGTATGTGACCTCACCATCACCAGCCACCCAATTATGGTTAACCAAATCGGTTATGGTGGGTGGATCAACACCCACACGCATGCTCTTATGTAGAAGCTTCAGGTTCATCTTATTGCAGCCTGCAGCCTTCAGTCGGTATGAACAAGCCATGCATACTAAAATCATGATATGCTCTATTATAGAGATATGTATATATCAATGGTCTTGTCAGGTCTCTTTGTCTTCTTCGCCATCACGACACAACCACTGTCACTGTCAGAGGGCTTATTGAACTAGTTTCCATTAGCATTGCTGCATGAACAAGACTAGCTGATTGGTCAATTAATAAGACTTTCCCTTCAGCAAACCTGGTTTATTAAATTGCTTCCTCTGGTTCTAAAAAGAAAAGAAGAAGATTCGGTCCGATGCAATCACTGAACTGAACTTGTGAAACTCCAGTTTCTGACAATGAGAAAAACTAGTATGTCTCTATCGGTCACCGGCATTATGTGCTCATGTTAATAACAGAACATACATAGCATATTTCAGTTTTTTTTTATAATGTGTGAGTAGATGTGACAGGAAAAACAACTTAGTTTTCATTTTGATAGGTTCTGCAGTACTCCAGCTTATGGATGAATTGGCCAGCGTCCCACTGTAGAATTCAGATATATAAGTATCTGACTAGGCATCTAGCTACCAGGACAGAAGACAATGGTTGTTTTTTGCCTGTTAGTAACGTTGAGACGCCAATAAATCGTTTTCTGCAACTTTGATTTATAGTATAGGAGAGTGACATAATGAATTTTAATGCTATTGCGTAGTTACTCCAATATATACGATTGTAGCATGTGCATGTCAGTGTAGAATCTCCATATATGGCCCAATACCCTAACACTATTAAAATTTCTAATTGCCAATGACATGTCATCCTGGCTCCTACACAATGGTGAATAGTTCATATAAATTAGATATGTTTGAGCTGATCAGAGGGAAAACTTAATTAAACTGCAGCGCAAACATCTCGTCATATGAGTTTCCAGATGCGTGTGACAGCCTCGACTGAAGAGTAAGTCATTCTAAGAAGAAATCTGATATGGAGATCTTATATGACTATGTGTTTATACAAGGAGGCAATCCTTTTCAGCCAATCATTATTGTGTATCACTGGAAGCAACCGTGTTGCAATGACATAAGGACTTCCCAGTTATGTACGTCATTCACAGAGTTAATTAATAATGTCTATCATCTTCTGAGGAATGTAGTTCCTATCTTTTGTCTCTTCTCTCTTGTTCTGTAATTGGTTAGTTAATTTAGTCTATTCAAAGTCATAATAAAAATCAACATATGCATAATATCGATAGATACATTCTCCGATAAAGGGTTTCCCCACGCTTTAGTTTATAAAGGAACAACCGAGCATACAACCACCGATACCACAAAAAAGAAAGAAGAAAAGAAGGCGACAGAGGATATAAGATGCAACCGAACAACAACAGTCCTGACAACCCGAGGCAACTCCAGGACATGCCCACGATGCGCTTACGCTAAAGGAACAGCCCGCCGCCGGAGGAACAACACAACCGCCAACTCCCATACCATTGCCCGGCCATCCGAGAGCTCGCCGTGAGCTCGGATGGACTGGGAGAGGATGGCAACACACCACCACACCGGCAAAGCCACTCCGATCAACGACACCGCCTCGGCTCACACCACGAAGGACATCGAACGTTGTCGAGAAGGAACCACTGAAGAACGCCGGCAAACCGACCATGCTAAAGCCGCAACCACCACTCACCCGTCCCAAAGGCGGCGTCTTCAGGAGAAAGCGACGCCAAGGCGCCGTCACCGCCCAATCCGAGGGGATTTGGGTTTTCACCTGGGACAAGGGGAGGGCGGGGGGCATGGGCTAGGACTCGATCCCGACTCCGTAAAGTAGAGCGGCGACGGAGCGCCGGCGGCATCGTGGCTACCGCAGCACGCCAAGGGCTTCCCTCATCCATAGGCCACCCCGACCAACCACCAAACAAGCCAAGCGAGGTCGCCGGTCAACCGAGTCAGCGTGGGTGTCCAGAGAACGCGGAAGTTGCCATCTTCAAATCGAGATCCATGCTCACCGCTGAGTCGCCGCCCGCACGGCCGAACCCAATGCCCGGAACCATCAGCACCACCTCCCCCCGTCGTTAGGGAGGGGCGCCCTCGCCGGAGGAGGCCGCGGCCACCACACTTGCGCCATCAAAACTGGAGGCCCCGCCACCACGCCACCTGCCCTGCCAGCCGACGGCCACGGCAGGTTAGGCCTGCCGTGGTCCAGGGCGCACGTAGCTCCCGCCACCGGCCGGGCCGCCGGTGCGAGATCTGGTCGGATTCGACGGGTGCGGCACCACCAGAGAACCGCAGCCGCCGCGCCGCCAAAGGAAGCCCAGGCGCCACGCCGCCAACCACGTGCGCCACCGCCAGAGCCACCGCCGCCGCACCGCTGCGCCCCGCGCCAGCGCCGCGCCTTCGCGCGCCCGGGTTGTCTTGCGCTAGCGAGGGAGGACGAAGGGAGGAGGAACAAGGCCCCGCCGCCGCCGAGCCAGCCGAGCTTCACCCGCTGGCCCTTGCCGGCGGCGGCGAGGGGAGGAGGAGGGGGGAAGGAGGCGGGGAGTGGGCGGCTAGGGTTTCCCCACGTCGCTCGAGGGAGCGACGCCGGGGAAGGGGGGAGCTTGGAATTTGAGGGATCTCAGACCAAATTCTTTTTGAAAGGCAGAGGCAGTTCAAAGAGGATGATAGATACGTTCTTGCTGAATTTTGGTATCATCCTGAGGACAATACACAACATAATTACTAAGGAGTACTGGATCACATATGAAGCTTGAAGATGATAGAGAAAGGAAATTTTTTGGAACCTTTAATGTGTTTTCTTCATTATAATGTACCATTCAAACTTCAAATGTTGTCCAGTTGACGAATAAAACAACGATTCGAACGGATAAGTCAAGCTTAAATGTTCACACATCCAGACAGCCTTGTGGGGTCTACCGGTTAACTAGGGTCTTAACTTAGTCTGATAAAACCTTAACATTCGTGAAGAGACTGTTCTCATGTCCTTCATATGATACTACATTGCTTAAAAATTGTCGGAAAATTTCTCAAATTTTTGTTTGACAGAATCAATAAGAATTAACATGATCGACATGCCCCGGTCTGCATCCATTGATTATAATAATATATTATAGTATAGTTAGTAAACAGAATCTGATAAAGAAATGGGACCAAATCTTTGCCTGATCCAATTGCTCATCGCATGTCACTGTTAGGCATGTAGTTGTTGCAGTTTGGTGAGGATTGTGTCCAAGTTTGTACTACTTCACTTGTATTTCCACGTTTATTCTAGACGCTGTATTAGCAACCTACACAAAGAATAGTCAAACTTAGCAGTCTACTTGCAAGACGGGGTTGTATTAAGTATTAACCAATGCTAAGGCCTATTGGCCTAGGCTTTCTCAAGTCAATAGGTTCACTGTCCTAATGGCAGACGTGTACA
This sequence comes from Aegilops bicornis, assembly GCA_021605145.1. Classification (NCBI taxonomy): domain Eukaryota; kingdom Viridiplantae; phylum Streptophyta; class Magnoliopsida; order Poales; family Poaceae; genus Aegilops; species Aegilops bicornis. Next base: position 15,664,393 of record CM038675.1, read on the forward strand.
AAGGCTCCATTAGTATGATAAGGTGATAATTTGAGTGAGTTGACAAATACTATATCGATCAAGGTTGAATTTGATGCTCTAGCCCTTGACCGATTTGCTCTTCTCGTTAATTTCACCAGTTACTTGGATGTGAAGGCATCATATAAAAGTAAAAACCATATCTGTAATTATATTTGCTCCAAAATATATACCTGCAACTACCTTAGGTTTCAGATAAGATGTCAGATAAATAAAAATAAATAAATAATCCGTTTCTGTAAATAAGGACATATTTCAATGCATATGGTCTCCGTCGGTCGTGCCTTTGCAATAAACCCTACCAGAGCCGTGACAAGAAAACTTGTTCAATCTATCTTAGTTTGTTGCATTAATCTAATCCAGTTAGTTAGGAGAAAGCGGGCCATGTTGCATTTGTATCTTTTTGACTTTGCTGTTGAGATTGACCCCTTTTTATTTACCGATTTGTTTAAGAACATGTCTGTGCTATTGGCAGCAGGAATTGTTTATATAAATATCATGGAAGGAATTCAACCCTGAACCTGTGTGTCTGTGTCTGCACCTGAAAAACAGGCACAAGCAATCACCTACTGTCCAAAGTTTGCCAACAAGCAACAGTGTATGAAATTGAATCTGGTCTTAGATCTTCAGCTTTTTCATATGTCTTGTAATTATCGATCCTTGACAAATACTAACTACTACCTGCAAAATAAAGGCAATGCTAACTACTTGCTTAATCTCGAGTACAGGGGATTACGGAGTTGAAACTTCAACCGTCAATAGTTTACTCACGGTTAATTGTTTGCTAGACTCAGATCACTGAAACCTAGTGAAGTGCTTCCCCTCGGGGACATAATTTGATCACATGAATCTGCTACACCAGTACGGCAGTACCTCAGCATTAGTAGCGTGTACGCACGACACGGATGCGACCCGCTGGTCACAAAATGTAGTATAATCCATCCGGCTGCGCAGAAGTGCCAATGAGAAATGTGGCTTCAGAATCTGGTACAAAGGCAGTAGGCATGTAGTAGCTATCTTAGTACGAAGACAGTAGGCATGGAGCCAGATTAGCAAGCAACCACATGACACAATTGTTTGTGGATTGGGGGTCAAAAGCATAGTTGAGCCGCAAGGGAAAGCATCACAAAAGTGGCATGAGAGTGATGCATACCCATGGCTGACTAGCAACAGTACTGCCTGTAGGTTCCGTCTGAACCTCTGGAAAAGAAAAGGTTCTTGTCTGAAACAAAAGACAGTCCTCAGCTGGTTTAAATGGGAGTAAATGAGGCATTCTTGTGTTTTCACAAGCAGGACACAGACAGAGAGACAGTGAGACAGGCTTGTGCTGAGATCCAATCCACCACATGGATGATGGTGATTAGGTTATTTAAGAACTAGCTAGGTAGGCAGGGCTGTGGCTTACAGGATGGTTAGGTTATGTGGTGATGATTAGCTAGGTAGGCAGGGCTGTGGCTTACAGGATGGTTAGGTTATGTGGTGATGATGCCATTTGTGCATGCTTGCAAGGGAAGCTCCGTTGTGGATGTAGGCTGAAGTGACTCATGGTAGTAGTAGTACTGCTGCTGGGGAAACTGGCAGCTCGAGTAACAAGTTACTCATCTTTCTTTCCTCTGTGTCACTGACTATAGAGATTGTGATGATTGTTATATAATAATGCCAATGATTAGTTCGTTCTTTCTCCAGGAATCTGCAAAAACGACAGGGGAAAATGCATAGAATTTTGTCAAAAAAGGGAGAGAGCACATTTTAAGCAAAAAGATGGGCGCCGTTGCCGGGGATCGAGAACCCGGGTCACCCGCGTGACAGGCGGGAATACTTACCACTATACTACAACGACACTGCTGAATTTATTTAATATAAGCTTTCTTCCCTATGGAACTATGGTGTTAACCAATGAGAGCGTCCCTTTTGTCTAAACGAAAGGGTGGGACTCGGCCCCAGAAAATCGCGCCTGGCTTATTACAGGCCAAAGTAGCCAATCAACAGTTTCCTTACTAAGATCTCATCTCTCAAGCAAATTTTGGATTGACCTCATTTTAAAGTAATGATTGTAGGCTCCCAAAAAAATCACCTCTTTTTCTAGCGTTTTGTGTGAGTTATTTAGCTAAAACCACCACACTTGACGTTAGGGTAACAACTTAGTACCACATTTGTGCCAGGGCACAAAAAACCACCAGATTTGCGCCTAACGAATAACGAAGAGCACTGATGGTCTGATTTGCTCGCGAAAACAGCGAAACTGACACATTGGGCCCACCTGTCGGGCTGACGTGGCGAAGACCAAAAAGTTTGACCGAATGATGTGGCAAATGAGCCCGGGCCCCACCTGTCAATGACTAGTAAGTCATCTTCTTCACACCATTTTTTCTATGAAGCATTCCATCGAGCACCTTATGTGTGTTCATCCTCTGGCCACTGAAGAAGTCACAACACGCCATGGCCACGCCAGAGCAGTGACCAAAGGAACGGCAGGAGTAGTGAGTAGAGGAACGCCTCCATCCTGTCTGCCGGCTCACGAAGCTGGCGTAAGCAGCGGCGCGGGCATGGTGTCGGTCGAGCCAAGTTGTGGCCGCGCAAGGAGAGTGGCTCACATTGAGCACGTATGCTTGCTCAGATGGGTCAACGCCATGCGTGAGCGCGCGTGCGTGAAGAAGAAGAAGGTGAGGGCATACTCGTGTTCATGTTTGGCAGACTCGGAAGCGAACTCCTTCGCACCGCCCGACGGAGTCGCCGTGTCCAGAAAGCTTCGCGGGACCTGCGCCTCCTCGCTAGCCATGCCCGCAAGCCAGCAAGCCGACGCCATGCGTGAAGAAGAAGGCGACGGCATACACGTCGTCGTCCATGGCGGACTCGCCAGTGAACTCCGTCACTCCGCTCGACGCAGTCGCTGTGTACAGAAGCTTCGCGGGAGCTGTGCCTCCTCAATGGCCATGCCCGCAGGCCAACACGTCGACGTCAGGAGTGAGGTGGCCCTGGGCTAGCTTTTTTTTAGAAAAGGAGGATGACCCCCGGCCTCTGCATCTGGGCGATGCATACGGCCATTTTATTAATTATTCTCACAAGACCTTACAAAAGTAATACAACAGTAAGACTAAGCCGCCGTGTAAGCACCTCTATCCAGCTGATGAAGGGGCGCAGATAGCCTGAGCCTAATACCAAACAGACATCGCAGCCAAACCTAACATCTAAGACCTGAGAACCCATCCAGGACGCCTGCCGGGCATGGGTCTCACCGGTCCGGCGTGCACTCACATGCCGCCGCCGCCAACTGCCACCGCTCCATCTTAAGAACTGTCCTGATGCATCAACCTTGCTCGGTCTAGCTATCGTCGACGCCACCACGGCGCCAAACGACACCTCCTCCTCACAAACAATGAGCACGTCGCGTCGCCATCGATACACCTAAGCGCCATGCTGCCGGTATTACCAGGTGACACGGCTTGAAGTCCTTGGAAGATCTGTCGTGCGTAGCACCTGCCCGACCGTGCATGACAAAGCATAGCACCGCCGGTCGTGCATGACTTGACATCACCACCGAAGCTCCGTGCAAGACGAAGCCGCTCCACCTCCTACCTCGACATCCGGCGCTGCTCAAACGATGCTCCCAAGAGAGAAACGACACCGCACTGCCGCCATCGTCCGATCTGGAACACCAGATCCTAGGGTTTCCCCCGAAGCAGCACGAGTGGGTCGACAATAGTTACACGACGATGCCTTCATCAAAGTAACGCGAGAACGCCGCCATCGCCTGCCGTCGGCTCGGTTTTCACCGGCAACCATGTCTCCCCTACTCGCAGCCGGGACAAGATGATGGATCTTGAGATCCGATCACCAAGCCTCTGGCCGGCCATCTCGGGAAGAAGATGGCCACCACGTCCAGCGATCTCACCACGCCGGCAGCGTCGCCGCCGGCACCCCATGGTGCCTAGAGCCGACAAGCCCGACGAATCCCATGCCTCGCCACCGCCATGGCCTGCACCCGGCACCACCAGATCCTGATCGGATCGGGGTCCAGGGCCCCAAGCCGCAACCGCCGCGGAGGCAGCACCACTGGACGGTACCTAGCTCTCCAGCCCGCCGTCGAGTCATCGCCGGAGCTCCTCCGCGCCATGCCGCCAAGCCACCGCCGGGAACTCGCGCCGCCGCCAGAGAAGCCACAACAGCCAAGCGTTGGAGAGGCCTCAAGCCACGGCACCGCCGCCACCCAAAGACGCCCTCCGCCGCGCCGCTAAATCCCGCCAGCCAGCGCCGTCCAGGCCGCCGTCCGCACTGCACGCCAACCGCGAGAAGAGGGCAACATCCCGCCGCCACCAACGCCGCCGGTCTTTGCCCGTGGCGCTGTGCGGTGGCGGCGGGGGAAGAGAGATCGACGGGTGGGGGGGACGAGGGGCGGCGGCTAGGGTTTCCCCTGAGGACGCTCGCGGGAGCGACTCGTGGGTCGGGGCTTCCCTTCTGCGTCTGCTCTTCTCGTCGCTGTTCCTTTCAACCCTGGGCTAGCTTGAGCAGGGCTCGGCTGCCGCGGCCATGCCCATGAAGCTCTCGGCTCGGCTGTCCATGCCGGCGGGGGCGGCGGCCAGATTCGACGGTTCATGGCGTGCAGGGAACAGGCCGAGGCGGCCCGGGCCTAGCTTGAGCAGGGGCTTCGGCTGCCATGGCCATGGAGCTCTCGGCTCGGCCGCCCACAAGCGTCTCGATGCAATGCTCCTAAGGAATAAAGATGGGATGGAGACGAACGCGCAGTCAATGACAGGCGGGCCCCGCATCTCATCTGCCACCTCACCTAGTCAACACTTGTTTTTTGTACTTGGTCTTTGCCACGTCATTCTGACAAACAGGCCCTACCTGTCAGTTTGGCTGTTTTCGCGACCAAATCCCAGCATCAATGCTCTGCGTTACATGTTAGGCGCAATTTTGGTGGTTTTTTGTGCCCTGTCACAAATGTGGTACTAAGTTGTTACCCTAGCCTCAAATGTGGTGCTTTTGGGTAAATAACTCGTTTTGTGTTGCCAAAAAGGTCATTTTCCATCAAGTACATGTGACGGGTTTTTTTTTTTGAACTGCACACTCAGCTCACTTTGGTCCATAAACTCTCATATGCTTAAGTTCACGGCGTCTATCTAGCTCATTGTCTTCCAAGTCTAATACAGCCAATAAACTTGCTACCATGGAACATGGTATGTCGATTTGGACTGACCGTATGCACAGAACACACATGTTGATGTTCTGTACCACCCCAATCAGGTGTCCGGTTCCATGATTGTGCCCTGAAGAAGACTCCTTCTCAAGCTAACAATTCAAGTAACTATGACATCGGAAGAAAATACTTTGTCGTGCAGTCAGAGATCCTGATGCTTCCAAATCCTATGATGTCTTTAGGTTGTGGCTAGATTGTAAATGTAGTTTCCAACAATTAACACTACTAGAAAAATGGCTAAAGATAGGATTGACACTAATGGCGCACCAGAGAAGTGGTGCGCCACTACTATATACTAATGGCGCACCTGGTGGAGATACGCCATTAGTGTGGAATACACTAATGGCGCACCAGGCAGAAGGTGCGCCACTAGTAAAACAATTTTTTTTTCATTTTTTCAAACATTCTAATGGCGCATCCGGGCAAAGTGCGCCAGTAATTTTTTTTTACTTTTTGGCAAAAAAAACTTATTCCCTCCCTCCCTTCCTCCCCACTCAGTACGCCCCCTCCGCCCCAACCGTACGCCGCCGCCGCGCCCCCGCGCCCCCACGCCCCCTCCGTCCCCTCCGTCCCCTGCCGCCGCCCGACCCCGCCCCAGCCCCCGCCCCTCCGTCCCCTCCGTCCCCTGCCGCCGCCCGATCCCGCCCCACGCCCCCACCACCATGAGGACGACGAGGAGGAGGAGACGACGATCACCACGACATAGCCAGGCCGCTCAAGGCCTTCAGCCGCACCGTCGAGCCGCGCAACTTCGGCATCGGCCTCGTCGCCGGCTTCCTCCTCGTCACGAGCGGCCAGGTAACGCTCCCTCCCTTCCCCTTCCCCTTCCCTCTGTTATCTGTTAATTCAATGAATTTTGTTCTCACCTCATCTCAGTTTATACGGTGCTGATGTTTCTGTTTTTTTGGCAATATGATCTGCCTGCTGTTATTCTGGAGCCAAAGTGAAATTGCTTAGTCCATGGGGATGTGAGAGCTTGCTTAGTCCCCTGTGTTTGAATGCATGCTTACAATTTCCTATGTCTGCAGTGATAACCTGAAATTCTAGGAGTGGCATGTTGGATTGAATTTTCCAGTTTCATTTTTTTAGTAGTAGACGCAGCATGTATTGTGCTCCTCTCGGCTTGGTCATACTAGTAGATGTCATATCCACTTTCTTCACCCATATGAATAAGCTATGTGAACTCCTATGCTGCTTAAGTACATGCTGGTCTGATTGATGCGGTCTCTGTGCAATGTTTTTATCCTCTGCTCGCTGAAAGTTTAACTCTTTGTTGCTGCTAGTAGTGGATTTGCTCCAAATTACAAGTCCCAGAAAAATTTGGAAATTTCTGATTGTTTTTTGGTCATTTTTGGGAATTTACTGTCAACCTAGGTGCATTTGCATCTGGGAGTAGAAGGGCACTTTCGCAGATATGAGCAATATTTATGAATTTAGTTATTAATTGACTATCATATTTTGAAGTAAATGACTATCTTGATGTCGTGTCCTGATTACTGTTATTAATTGTAATGTACGGATATTACATTATCAATTGTAATGTGAGAAATCTACTCTTCCTTGTTTGGTCATATCTGTTGAATAAAGCCAAGTCTTCAGTAGCTAGTGTTTATTTCTTCAGTTTCGTCAGTTTCATCAGTTTCGTCAGTAGTAGTTTGAGATTGTTTTCTGTCAATGAGTTTAGCTCGAGTTAGCTAGCGCCAAGAGCGAGTCTGGCGCCCCCTCTGATCGCTCGTGGGATGGCACGAGCGCCACGATCGGTGGTGCCGCGTAGTTAGGGGCCATGAGCCCGTTTCCTTTGCTGTACTGGAGAACCAGTACAGCAAACACATGCCACTTTAGGGGCCACGATCTTCATCCGCGTAGTTAGCGGTATTTTTTAGAACACTTTTTTGATCCTGTTGTAGCAGCAAAACTTGTCAAACAACATATTGAATTATTGGATGAAAGCGAGGAGGAGGATGACCACGATGAAACTATGATGCAATATGGTAGTGATGATGAAGATCACACTGGTCACAATATTGGTGATGATGACGAGTAGTTCTTATTATCTTCTGTGTTCACGTCTCTAGATTTTATCTCATGTGTTCACATCTGTCTTAATACCTTGCCTTGCCTTGTTCGGTTCTAGTGCATAAAGGTCTATGGTCAATTGATATTTTGTGCTTCCACTACAGAAAGGTCTATGGTATATTTTGTCTGTCCTTTTCAAGTAAAGAAATCTAAATGTTATCTGTATAATACCTTGCCTTGTTTGGTTGTATCGGTTATACCTGTATGTTGTCCAGTAGGTTTGTTAGGTTTGATAGCATAGAAGAAATAGACAGGGTACTCCATATGTTTTATGATCTGTTGTAAGGGTACTAATTGGTCTCTTCTGCTGCTTATCAGAGATGGCGGGAAGCAGCCACCGCCGCTCTGCGACACCGCAGTACGAGTTGGATGCTTCCGAGTTCTTCAGTATCATACTTGGGACTTCAGTATCATCCATGATGCAGGTATATAAAACGAGAGTTCTCCCCTTCACCCATCTCATTATGATATCTGTTGTTTGCCTACATCACTCATTGTCCCAAACTGCAGAGGCTGCCTGACAGTTTTATGAACATGCTGATGGGTGAAGATCCGCCAAATAATGTGAAGCTGCGACAGGCCGGCAGCGGGTTTCGCAGGCTGTGGGATGTGGAGTTGGTGATCAAGGAGGGCCACATGTACTTGTCTCATGGGTGGGAGAAGTTCTACCGTGCCTACGACCTGCTGGGTACTTCCTTCTCTTGTATGCGACGACAGCGCCACCATGCTCATCGTGAAGGTGTTCAACACGACTATGTGTCGCATGCGCTACGCTGAAGATTATGATGCCGGTACGTTCTGCCTCTTCTTATTCCTCTACATTTGGCTTTGTCTCACATTGATTGTTAACGGTCATTGTTGCATTTGGACAGGTAATGGGAGCAGCAGCAGCGACAATGGCTACAGCCAAAGCAGCAGCGACCATGGCTGTAGCGAAAGCAGCAGCGATTCTGGCTGTAGCGAAAGCAGCAGCGATTCTGGCAGCAGCATGGACAACAAGAAGGATGATCCGGACTGGAGTGCGGGAGAAGAGGAGCAGAGTGGGGATGAGGAGCTGCAGGATGACGATGGGCATCAGGCTGAGGATGACCTAGCGCTGGTGGTGGCTGACCAAGGGCAAGAGATGGTGGTGGCTGACCAAGGGCAAGAGATGGTGGTGGCTGACCATGGGCAAGAGATGGTGGTGGCTGACCATGGGCAAGAGATGGAGGTGGCTGAGGATGACCTAGCGATGGTCGTGCCTGAAGGTGGCCTCACGATGGTGGTGGTGCCTGACAATGACCACGCACCGGTGGTGGCGCCGGCGATCCCACAGCTGGGCAACATGACCACGCCAATTGAGGTAGAAGACTACATCCCACTGCCTCCACCGCCTCGCCGCTCTTGGCGCATCAGGCTGAGGAAGGAGAAGGAGAAGAACAATGCATGAGAACTGAACTTTGTCAGGTATGTCAGATCTCCAAAATGATATATATATATATATATATATATATATATATATATATATATATATATATATAATTAGATACCTATGTTATCTCTAATATGCTTAGTTTCCTATAGGTTAGCTCCAAAATAACTTATGTTAGCACAAAATGATCAAGTTTACATAATAAGATTATAGTCTTTTTCTTATTCTTCTTCTTTTCCAAAATGACATAGGTTAGCTTCATTTTACCTAAGTTGGCTCTAATATACTAACTTAGAGCTTATATGCTTAGTTTCCTATAGGTTAGCTCCAAAATAACTTATGTTAGCACAAAATGATCAAGTTTACATAATAAGCTTATAGTCTTCTTCTTATTCTTCTTCTTTTCCAAAATTCTTCTTATTCTTCTTCTAGTGTTCTTCTTCTTCTAGTATTCTTTCAGTCTTCTTCTTTTCTTCTTCTAACTTCTTGTTTATCATTTTGCAGATTTGATTTAATTCACGGAAGCTTGCATGGATGGAGTGCTTCTTTTCCATTTGTGTTTTTATTTTGTATCAATGTGAAACTTTTGTGAATTGATGGATAACGGTGTTGGATGAACAATGTGAAACTTTTGTAATATGTAACGATGGAACTATGTGTTGGCTATGTATGTATATATGATGGAACTTGTGTGTTGGCTATGTATGTATATATGATGGAACTTGTGTGTTGGCTATGATTGTTATATGGATGCTTGTTGTATATATATGTGTTGGATATCTCATAGGTGAAATAGTGACCTGAGATTAAGAAAAAAAAATAAAAAAATTGTTACTAATGGCGCATTACAGTGTGGTGCACCATTAGTATAGCAGACACTAGTGACGCACCGTGGGCAAAACTAATGGCGCACTGCCAGGTGAGCCATTAGTATACCAGATGGTGCGCCATTAGAAAAAAATTCTAGTGGCGTGATGCGTCATTAGTAGGCAAAACTGGTGCGCCATTAGTAGCCCTTTTCCTAGTAGTGTAAGGTCAAAACTTGTGTCCATCGCGTACAAATGTGGTGTACGTTCATATAATCTTAGCATATCAAAAGCTATTCCAACTAAGTACAAAACTTGTGTGCATTGTGTATGTGGTATATACTAGTATAGACCTACCAAAGTCTAAGCTTTACGCCTTGCTCGGCCTCAGGTGTGCAGGATGGCTTTGTAGCGAATTATAAATATGTTCCATCCATCTTCTCAAGCTTAAAAAGGAACACCATCATGTATATTGCCGTACTATTTGATACCATATGGCACAACAACCATGTGGTGAATGCTTTTATGTATGCTTTCGGAACTACTACGGTTTTCCCATCAATACAGTACCTCGTAGGTAGGTGGTGGTCAACTTGTCATATCAGTTCATGCTCAAAGTGTGGTAGATGACCACAACTTACCTTTCCCCTCAATACATTACCTCGTAGGTAGGTGGTGGTCAACTGGTCATATCAGTTCAAGCAAGTGTGGTAGATGAAAATTTGCTGTCAACCTTTCCATTCGCTGTCTCAAGTCGCATGCATCGGCACTATGAACATGTTAAAGATAACAATTCCTCATAGCAGAATCATAATATCGGACCACATATCAGCGAAAATCATTGAAAGTGCACCAGGATCTAATACAGGTCAATTATTAATATACAACTTTGTCCTTTGTCCAAGAATCCGCACAAAAATGAGGGGAAAGTTTGTATTGGGGAGAAATTGTTGGGATAGATAGTATGTGTGCTGAAATGTCAGGAATTATTTGTTGGGGATGGAGAGTACATATACACTAAAATGCCAAGAACTATTGTAGGTGAAAAAAGTAGTTTTAGTAATGAAAACAAATGTGGTATTTCAAGTGATCAAACCCAGGCCACCCACGTGACAACCATGAATACTTACCACTATGCTTCAATGACGGGGCTGACATTTTAGTTACATACGATTTATAAAGATGACTTGGTGATTTTGCCAACCAACTCAACAAAAAAAAACTTGTCAACCATAACCTTGTCTGTTATCTCTAAGTGAAGAGATGAATTGCTTTTTCGGTCTCCACAAAATGCTAAGGTGGATTGAGTACGCCAAAACATAAACAGGCAGAAGCTCTGCGCTTCGGCGATGGCGACGGTGACGCCTGAGGGTATCGCTTCCCTCTTGGGGGCATTGTTGTGACCCCCTTCACGATGTTAGGGCTCCGGGGTGGAAACCCTAGTCTGTCCTCTCGGGCTCGATGACGGTGGCGCTTGGCGTCATAACCCTCTTGAGAGCATCGTCGTGGAGCCCCGGTATCCTTCGGTTATAGTTGGTCAACGACATCAAGCATGTCTTGTCCCTGGCAGGTGGCATCCACTACACTTGCTTGGGGCGGTCTTCGTTCTCAGTCCTTGTGATCTCCTGGCAGGAGCGTGTTGGGACAAACCCTCCGGCGACGAGCACCGAGTAGCCTCCGGCGATACAAAGTTTGTACAATGACGACCCAACAAAAAAAGGCGAAAAAATAATACATAAGTGATCCTAGGTGAATAACGACCTCAAGCATTTAGCGCCGCTTTAGAGCAGGTTCTTTTTTTATAAAGGAATATATTAATATCATGGAGATACCAATTACATCCAGCCTCTGCAACAGCGAAATGTTCTAAAATCATTATGGATGCACATGACCAGAAAACAAAAAACAACAAGAAAAAATGATCCCGCTACAGTGATCAATTCCTTGTACCTGCGGCATGAACCACTACCAAGACAACACCGAAGTCCAAATTCTTCAAAAGCGACGCTTTGAAGAAGGAAACAGTGCACAAGCGCCGTCATCGCGCGATCATAGATCTTAGGTTTTCATCATGGAGAAAATCTGCGCTCTAGAAAAACAATGCCTTCAACAAAGCCACTGCCAGGCACAACCAATTATGGTCAGACCTTGTGTTTTCACCTTAAAAGCTAAGACCATATACTCCTCCTGTGTTGCCGCCCCCACTTGCCGATGCTGCTAATACAAGTCACGAAACACCAAGGAAATTCCTCATCGCCTGGAAGAGTCGATCCTCCATTACGAGGCCTCAGACCTCAGTCACCATGACATTCTCTATCACTGTCTTCACCATGGAAATCAAAGTACCGACATGTCTCATAATGCCAACATGCGTCAAATCAATGTATAAGACAAGAAACGGACCGGCATCGTATATACGAATACAAGGAACCCAAGAACGTCAAATTCCGAGTTCGTGTGAAGATTTGTTGGCCATTTTACCGAAGGAACACGCTAGAAGATGGCAACTTCGAAAGTCGCCCTTCCAGATGGGATTCTTCAACGATTTCATCCCAGTTCGATCCCTAGGGATCCTTGGCTCGTAAAGAAGAGATTGGGAGAGGATTTAGCTCAAGGAGAGCCCTTGGATAAAGCCCATCAAGAGAGGAGGCCAGGAGGCTCTCTATATATGTTATCTACAAATCCTAGCAGCCGCCAAGGAGGGGATGCTCCATCTCATCTCATTCATCTCCAACACATCCAAGTTCATCCTCATTGCTTCTCCATCTCCACCATAGAGGAAGGGACAAGATCAAGGGAAGAAGACGAGGCTCCACAACCGGGAGCACCGGACCTTCGGGCCGGTGTCCTATCCACTGCGTTGATGCCACCACCACCACCACCATCTTCATCGCGCTTCCATCGTCATCATCATCACCAAATCCCTTCACCGTCTCTATGCCGCTTGTAACTTGACCCTCTTCTTTATGTTTGAATAGATGCATTTGTTCTCAAGGATATGGATGAACTCTTTTATGATTAGTATGACTATTTCCCAAGTGATCCAATATGTTCTTGTTCATGTTCAAGTTTGTATTCTTGCGAGAGTTTATAGGAGGCTTCCCTCGCACTTTTGCCGTGATTGGCCATGGAGGAACTACAACCATTGCATAGGGTAGGACGTTGAGGGAATTCGAAGTGACATGAAAACCTCAATACCTAGTCTTTGCAAAGTTGATAGGGGAGTTCAGGTAAACCCATATTTGGTCACGTCCACGGGATGACCCTTAATTATCATGTGATTGTAACCCTATGGTTGAGATCATGATGGTGGTGAGTGTGGCAAGAAGTCTACCTCCAGCAGAACATGTAGAGTATCGGGGACCGCCCACTTAGACATATGAAGAGTGGATAGAGGATAAGATAGAGAGCATTTGCTCTGCACTAGATGCACATGTCATATTTGGGATAATGACTTTGGAGTCCTAGAGAACACTTTGCTACTCAAGCACCTTCACCACTAACTTCGCGTCTTTTAATTCTTGTTTTTACCTTCTTGTTAGTAGTTTAGTTCATAACCATTTTATTCTAGTTTTATAGAGTAAACTATTTCCAAACTCCGGTTTGGGTACGTACGTGGCTGCGTGAAACTGACAACGTAGTTGCAGGGTTTGTGGTGCCTTCCTATACGCTCCTTGGGGGTTTGACACTCTACTTATCACACGAAAGTGCTACAACAGCTATGTGCACTTGCAGGTCATCACATATCCATGGCTGACTAGCAAAAGTACTACTTGCAGGTTGCTGTTTGAACCTGTGATAAAATGAAGGAAGTTTTTGTCTGGAAGAAAACTCCGTCCTCAACTTGAATAATAAGCTGGTTTTAGAGGGGGATTCAATGAGGCATCCTTGATTCTTTTCCTCTCTATCAGTCTAGCATGTGTTGTTACTCTGACTAGTCACAAGCAGTACACGGAAGAGAGACAAGGTGAGAGACGCTTGTTCTGTGATCCAATCCAACACATGGACGATGGTGATTAGCTTATTTAAGGCATAGCTAGGTAGCTAAGGCTTTGGCTTGGAGGATAGTTACGATAGGTTTGGTTGTGATGTCACTTGTGCAGGCTTGCAAGGGAAGCTCAGTTGTGGATGTAGGCTCAAGTGACTCATGGTAGTACTACTGCCGGGGAAAGTGGCACCCAGAGTGTCAAGTTACTCATCTTTCTTTCCTCTGTATGACTTACTATAGAGATTATGATGATTGTTAAAAATAATGCCATTGAGATAGTGCTTTTGATTAGATCAGGAACAAGCATGCTCAACTCCTCCTTCGTCGCCTTGTTTACCGCAGTGTCTGGCTCCTTATGCATGTCGTCGATGCTAGTCAAGTTAGAGCACACTTCCATGATGTTCTCAAACTTGGTGTGGTCATTGAGCGAGAAGCCAAAGAAGAAAGCCCTTCATTCAATGCCCCATGGGAAGAGGTTGGTGATCCGGTTCATGGCGATGGAGAGGTGGTTAAACAGAGACGCGGAAAAGGAGTAACAATGAGAGTCAGCGATAGTTTGGGTGCGGTGGCGGGAAAGTAGGTGGCCTTTGGGTCGGTAAATATAGGGGCTTTAGATGATAGGAATGAATGTTGATCATCCTTTAAACTTTTTGATCATAATGCAGATCGAGAAGAAGAACACGAAGGGAAAGGAGGTGGTGATGCCTAGAGAAAAGGGCAACGATGTGATGGCGCCCGGAGACAAGGGCAAGGATGTGGTGGCACCCGGAGACAATGGCAAGGAGCTGGTGCCGGCCTTAGAGAAGAGCAACGAGGCGGTGTCGCCCTTAGACAACGACGTGGCTAGTGGAGTAACTACAACCACTACCATAAGGAGGCGGGACCAACCCACTTCTGGAAGGTGACCCTTGTCCCAATGTTGGAGTGCATGCATATGCCTCTAGACTTCACGGAGCACTTCCCCGCCATCCTAAGGAGGTCAAGCTAAAGACGAACACCGGTTGCGCCTGGAGGATGACAGTGCAAGTGATCCACGACAGGGTCACCCTTGATCAGGGTCGGTCCCCTTCATCGTTGTTCACCAGATCAGGATCGACTACATGGTTACCTTCAAGCTGCTGACTACCGACACGCTGAAGGTGATCGTTTTCAATGACGACGGCTTCAATTTGATGACCAAGTGCATGAAGCGCGAGGAAGCCTTGGCCGTGGACGTGTAGAAAACTTTCTATTGCCTGATTGCACGTGTTGGTTTTGTTTAAGACTATGTCATGCTGGTTTGGTTAAAGACTGCTTGTTTAAGCTTTATACCATGTTATTATTCCTATGATGCTATCTATGGGTGTCTCTAGTTTGTTCTACCCGCTCTGGTATGCTGGTAACCTCACCACGTCGAGGAGGAGGTTAGTAGACGACATATTTCCCCCTAAACAAGCACACAAACCAGTGATTTGCCTTCCGTTTTGTCGCATCCAGGCTAGAGTGTATGCAGGTAGCCAACCAATGTGCAGATGATGGTTTTTACCCTGCATAAGCTCAACCAGGCTGACCTGGGACAAACCTGGAAAGTGGCCAAAAAATGTTGCGAGCAACCAAACGAGTCACTAACGACATCTGGCTAGGGCAACACATACATGACGACAAATGAACGAGTGGCTCTCTGAGCTAGCTGCATGCATACATCTAGTTCCCAGAGCCTATGCGGTGGCTATGCTGCTGCCTGCCTCCCTGGGACATGACCTGGGTGGGGGCCCTGGACTTTTGGGGCAAGGGACGGCCGCCCCCCTGCCGCCCTCAGAGACGGCCCTGTGAGGGAGAGGGGGCGCTTCTACAGACCCGACACACCATGTATTTATACCACTTGAAACAATGCTAGCAGTTGGACGACAGTTTCCCGAAGAGAAGTCTTTCTCCATCTAACCATCATACTGATGTTACTTCGTGAAGAGATCTTGGCCAGTGTTGTTGCATATCCGGATGACTCCAAGTCCTAGGATGTTAACATTGCAAAAGAAGATAACACGAAGTGTAATACTTGTGTCCATCGATTACCCATGTGGTGTATGAACTGCAAAGCATGCGGACATTGCGAATGTGCTGTATGACAATGTGAACCTACCAATAGCTAAGCTTTACACATTGCTGGGCCTCATCTCTCTTCTCATGCTTAAATAGAAAGACTTACATTATTGTTTGGTATTGATACGGTTCAACAACCATGCGATAGAAGTTTTTCATGCATGCAGTTCAATAGCCATAAGGACAATGGCGGAGCTATGTTGGTTGCTGGGGTGGCTGTGGTCCCCCCAACATTGAACCAACTTGTGAAGGAAAAAAATATTGCTGAGGGCTTAATTAGATGAAAACTTGTTTACCTTTTGATCATCATGAACACGGTAAAAGCAAAATCTTCACTACAAGTAGAAATACACGAAAGCAACCACAGTGTCCACATATACGCAGTCACATATCAATGGAAAATCATGACATCGTTATTTGCTAAAGTCATGCCTATTTCCTGTGGCTTGATGAACAAAACGAGTATTAACCGCACTCGCCAGGGTTGCGTGATTCCGTTATGGACTGTGCTCTGGCAACATGTCGTGTGGTCTCTCCGCATCGACTACATCATAGAGCACGAAGGGCTAGAGTTCTGTAGAAACTTGAGGGGCTTCCCCCCCCAAAAAAATAGGCATGATCAGGTAGTGCCGATTTGCTCTTAACATCATCAGTTACATAAACACAAAATGTTGGTACTCGGATGTGAAGGCATCATATATACCAATAAAAACCATATCTGTAATTATATTTGCTCAAATAATATCGGCAATTACCTTGGGTTTCAGCTAAGATGTCTAATAAATAATTAAATACATCCATTTATGTAAATAAGGACATATGTCAATGCATATGGTCTCCGCAGGTCATGCCATATATAGCAATAACCCCTACAAGAGCAGTGACATGGAAACTTGTGTAATCTATCTTAGTTTGTTGCATTGATCTAATCTAGTTAGTTAGGAGAAAGCGGACCATGTTGCATTTCAATCAGTTTGACTTTGCTGCTGAGGTTTCCCTTTTTATTAACTGCTTTGTTTAAGAACATATTTCTGCCGTCGAGTATCATGATTATTAGGAAACATATAATAGAGTAGGAATTATTGTAGCTTGTCTTGTATTCTAAGTTAATCATATACTTCTATATATTTCCACGACCACGAGGCTCAAAAAATAAACATCGATTTCACCATTCCCTCGATATCCCTTCTAACATGGCATGAGTCTAGCCGATCCAAACCCTAACGCCGCCGTCGTTTCCGAACCGCGCCGCCCCCCGGGCGGTGGATCTCCATGATCGCCGCCGTGGGCCGCGCCGCCTGTACCTAGTGTGCGTCTGCCGCTCATGTTGAATGGCTGCCCTAGAGAGTCTTTTCCCGATCCTTTGATCTGGTTTTCTTTCCCCAACCGGTCATTTTGATCGTCGTTTTTTTTGGTTTTCAGATCTAAAATCGGTTTACGGCTCCGCCGTCGACCACTGCGCCTCTATTCCGTTATCAACGTTGACTCTACACCGGCCACTTCATCATCAACCACGCGGCAAGGCTAGATGCGCCTCCCAAGGGACACCGTCATGCGTCGCTGCCGGCCGCTTGTCCACCTGGTTTCCATTGCTGGTTCATCTTTCTCGTCCTCGCCCAGGATATCACCGACAACGTCGCAACCGACTCCAATATGTGCATCGTCCCCGCCAGGTCGCGTACAGCGCCTCGTCTGTCTGTTCAACCGCGTCTATCATCGCCAAGCCTGTCCCCGAGCACGCGCCTTCCGCCGATTGAGCAACAAGTTGCCATCGCGTCATTCCTTCGGACCGCCCCGTCGCTGCCATGAGGTCGATCCCGCCGGCCGCATCGACCCGCGTGTTCCTCACGCCGACCCACTTCGGGTCGTCGCGCTGCTACACGCGGTCCACCGCCACGAGATCCTCCCGCCGGCGATTCCCATAGCCGCCACCGCCTTTGCGTCGCCCCTTTGGGCTGTCGCGCCACAGCATGCGGTCCACACCACCACCCGTCGGGCCGTCGCCTGCGTTCCGCGCTTCACTGATACGCCACCCCTTCGAGCCATAGGGCGGTGGCCTGTGGTCAACGACGCCGCCCCGACGTCTTCCCGTCGTCACCCCGACCATCCTGCTGCCGCTATGTCGCCCCTTCGAGCCGTAGCACCGCGGCCCGCGGTCCACATGGTTGGGCATGTGTGTCAACGTCCTTTGGTGTGCGCCGCACCACCTTTGTTGGCACGAGTACGCCACCTCCCTTGGCAGCCACCGTCCACAACGGTCATCGTCACGTTGTCGGGTTCTTACTCGCCTATTTCGAGCATTGTCATCGTGCTTCTAAACCAGCCGCGGCCACCGCCGTTAGGCTGCAGCTGATGCTCTTCTTCGACGCCGCTGCCGCTCGCTCACCCGGGCAGGGCTGCCCGTCCACCCCCTCCGTCTTCATCCAGCACCAGCTCATCGCCAGCGTCACCGTCATCTTCCCAGACCACTTCATCCGTTGGTGAGGTCAGCCACACACCAATTGGCAAACCTTGCGCGACACCTCATCAACAACATCTTCTTCTCGGAGCACCACTACTTCGACACCACTGCACCCATGACTAACTCGGCGCTTCCTTGCGCTCGGGGCTCCACGACGACTTCCTCAACACCGGCCATCCCGACTTGGCATCGACCATGGCGTTCTTCACACAGCTACCTCGACCACGGCTACAACACCCTACACTCTCGGCTACCTAGATATCGGCACATGGGCTACCGCCTTGCTTGAGCTACCACGTCGGTTTGCACTCCATCCACGACATCCGTGATGCATCGACCGTTACGACTGCGGGTGGATGTCCGTCGGCTTACCTTTGGATTATTCTCCGGTCTCACCGTCTGCGTCGCTACCGTTGTGACTGCGGGGGCATGTCCGCCGGCTTACCTTTGTATTCTTCTCCAGTCTCACCATCTACATCGCTGTCGTTGTGAGTGCGGGGGGATGTCCATCGACTTACCTTTGGATTCTTCGCCAGTCTCATCGTCTGCGTCGCTACCGTTGTGACTGTGGGGGGTCTTGAGTATCATGATTATTAAGAAACATAGGATAGCTAGGAATTATTCTAGCTTGTCTTGTACTCCAAGTTGATCATTTACTCCTATATATATGCCCACGGCGCTCAAGCAATAAACATTGATTCCACCAATCCCTCTGTATCCTTTCTAACATGTTCTACTGGCAACAGGAATTGTTCATAAACAGCATGAAAGGAATTCAACCCTGAACCTGTGTGTCTGTGTCTGCAACTGAAAAACAGGCACAAGCTGTCACCTGCTGTCCCAAGACTACCAGCAAGCAACAGTGTATGAAACTGAATCTCGTCTTAGAAAAGGTGCGATAGGTCCCGGGTGCACCGGCCCCCTCTTATCCTCTCCGTTGAGCCCCTGTGAGATTCGTGAATGGTCTTCTCTGTCACAACAATTTGCAGCGGCAGGAGGGTTGTCCATGCCATTTGACACAGCTAATAAATAGGCATGCACTAGGTACTAGGCCTGGGTGCTATCCCGACATGAGCGACAGCCTGATAGCCAGGTCACTGTACTGGTCACATGAGAAGTACGTTACACGGATACTTCAGAAAGTGCGTGTATCCTGCTGGATACTGCCCCGATACTGTCCGATATGTATCCCATTAGTATCCTGTGATTTATTGATTTTAAAAAGGAAAATAGTGTTTGATACGTCTGGGATACCTCTGGGACACGTTTTGGATACGGCAACCCCTTCGTTCGACGTGTAAATCTGAAAACTCCTCGATCCCCTCCTAGCGCCGCCGCACGTCATCCTCGTCCCCTTGACTGAAAGCTGGCCACCTCGTCCCCTCTGTGAAGAAACAGTGCGAATGAACAGTAACTTTCACTATTGATTGATGTCGATGATGTACATATTTATATCTCTGGAAGAGATGCATCGCACAGGAGCGACGTTTACAAGAGGCACGATTTAAACGACGCGTCCGTCATATTAGGATGCGATCGTTCAGGAAGAAACCGGCTGTCGTTTCCACGAACAGAGATTCTAATTAATTAAACTAAATAATTAATCCTAACACTCCCCCTAATCTCTGCTTCAATTATTCTTGTAAACATCATCATCAACATCTTGATCATCATCATCATGATTAGTCTCCTCCAAAACCCTGTAGGAAAAATATGAGGAGATATGTACAATATGCCATCAAAAACTCCTTCCAAAAACCCAGTGGGAAAATAAGGAGAAACTGACATATCACAATGCATGCATTACTATTGCCTCATTAAAAACCTCACATAAGAAACCATTTAGGAAAACTTATAAAGGAAAAGAGCACAATATCAAGGATCCGAGAATCACAAACAGATTATCATTTAGGGAGACACTCCCCCTGAACTTTGCAAATCCCGAAGTCGTTTCATACCAATTCCATTGATGTACTTCTCAAATAAAGAACTTGGTAATGACTTTGTAAACAAATCAGCAAGATTATCACATGACTTCGTTTGCAAAATATTTATCTCCCCGGTCTGCTGTAACTCATGGGGATAAAATAACTTAGGAGAAATATGCTTTGTAATATTACTCTTTATATAACCTGTCTGCATCTGTGTAATACATGCAGCATTATCTTCATAGATAATAGTGGGTGATTCCAATGATCCAATCCCACTTGAACTTTCAATAAAGTTAATCATTCTGCGAAGCCATGCACATTCACATGATGCTTCAAACAAAGCAATAATTTCAGAATGATTCGTGGATGTAGCCACCAGAGTTTGTTTAGTCGACTTCCAAGAAAAGGCCGTACCTCCACTCAAGAAGAAACAACCAGTCTTTGATCCGGCATTATGGGGATCCGATAGGTATCCAGCATCACAATATCCCACCATGGTCTTATCTTGATTTTTCCGATAGAACAAACCAAGATCTTTGGTGCCTTGAAGATATCTGAAAATGTTCTTCACACCAACCCAATGCCTCTTTGTTGGTGATGCACTGAATCTAGCCAATAAATTTACTGCAAATGATATATCAGGCCTGGTGCAGTTCGCTAGATACATTAGTGCTCCAATAGCACTGAGGTAAGGAAACTCAGGTCCTAATATCTCTTCATCATCACCCTGAGGTCTAAATGGGTCTTTATCTCTATCAAGAGATCTAACCACCATTGGTGTTTTCGATGGATATGCTTTATCCATATTAAATTTCTCAAGAATCTTTTGGATATAAGCGCATCGATGAACAAGTATTCCTGAAGGAAGATGTTCAAGTTGTAAGCCCAAACAAAATTTAGTCTTACCCAGATCTTTCATCTCAAACTCCGTCTTAAGATGATTACTTGCCTCATGTATTTCTTGTGTAGTCCCAATGATATTCAGGTCATCCACATACACAGAAATAATGCAAAATCCATTCTTAGATTTCTTAATAAACACACATGGGCAATCATTATTATTTGAGTATCCCTTTTGAAGAAGGAATATACTCAGTCGGTTATACCACATTCTTCCCGACTGCTTCAAGCCATACAATGACTTCTGAAGCTTTACACAATACATGTTGCGATTAGCCTTTGGATTCGGAAGCTTCATTCCCTCAGGAACTTTCATATAAATATCTGAATCCAGTGACCCATATAAATATGCAGTCACAACATCCATCAGTTGGATAGACAAATTCATTTTCACTGCCAGTGATATTAAATATCGGAACGTTGTTCCACTCATAACAGGAGAATATGTTTCATCATAATCGATGCCGGGTCTCTGCGTGAACCCTTGTGCTACAAGCCTCGCCTTATATCTCACCACCTCATTGTTCTCATTCCTCTTACGAACGAAAACCCATTTTGCTCCCACAGGGAACACATGCTGAGGAGTGGGTATTACTGCAGTGAATACCCCTCTTTTTATGAGCGAGCGTAATTCGTCCTCAATTGTTGCCTTCCATTTGGATCAGTCTGAGCGCTTAATGCACTCTGCCATAGACTTAGGTTCTCGGTCCAAATCAAGGCCTTCTGCAATTCTAGAGGCGAAATAAATGTCGACAACTGTAGTCTTTCTATTGTATGATTCTCCTGAATCAATGTAATTAATGGATATCTCATCAATACCTTTTGATCCTTCGTGATTTCCCTCAACAATTGGATCAAGGTCTTCTGATGTCCCAACATCAAAATTTGTGGGCACACTCGTGTTGGGTTCTGGATGTCCAACATCCTTCAGGTGTCCTTCAACCCTAGGTTGAATATCAACATTTTTTTGACTTGCATTTACTATTTGAGGATTCCTCATTCCCCTTGGACGCTTTTGCAAAGCCTTGTCCTTTGTGTCCAGATTCCTCCCCCTCTTAGGTGGCTGAGTAGATCTATGGGTCACATCCACTCTCTCTGGCACATTCATAGCGGGAACATTTGATTTTGTGACACCTTTGTAATCAGTAAATGCATCTGGCAGATTATTTGCAATATTTTGCAAATTTATAATCTTCTGAACCTCCGATTCAGACTCATTCGTGACGTGGATCTAAGGACTGGATGCCTTTCACATCCCAATCTATTTCTCGGCATTCTTTGTGGTTATTCTCTCCCCTAATGCCGGAAATTGTCCTCATCAAAAATGCAATCAGCGTGCATCGGGCTGTAAACAAATCCTGTCGGGGTTCCGTGTACTTAATGATTGACGGAGAATCGTACCCCACATAGATCCCCATTCGTCTATGAGGGCCCATTGATGTACGCTGCGGTGGTGAGATCGGTACATATACCGCGCAACCGAATTGCCGCAGATGGGAAATACTTGGCTGGTTTCCACGCATTACTAACTGCAACGGGAGACCGTATGATATGCAGTTGGTCGAATTTGTATCAATTCTGCAGCATGTAAAACTGCAAGACCCCAACATGAAGCTGGAAGATTACTATTCTGCAGGAGCGGTCTTGCTATCAACTTGATCCTCTTAATAAGTGATTCCGCAAGACCATTCTGGGTATGTACATAAGGTCTTGAGTGCTCCACGTAAATGCCCAAAGCTAGGCAGTAATCATTAAATGCTCGTGAACTAAATTCGCGGCATTATCCATTCTGATGGTTTTTATCCTATGCTCGGGATGATTTGCTCTCAATTTAATAATCTGAGCAATTAGCTTTGCAAAAGCATGGTTCCTTGTTGACAGTAGACACACATTTGACCATCTCGTTGATGCATCAATTAGGACCATGAAATATCTGAATGGTCCAGATAACGGCTGTATTGGACCACAAATATCTCCTTGAATGCGTTCAAGGAATTTAAGTGGCTCATCCTTTAATTTAACATAAGATGGCCTTGTGATCAATTTCCCAGTTGCACATGTTGTGCATACAAAATCCAATGATTTTGGGAACTTTCTATCCGTTATGTTGTGTCCAACAGAACCATCAATAATTTTTCTCATCATCCCAATAGCAGGATGACCCAGGCGACCATGCCAAATCTTGAACTTATCAAGATTTTGAAAAACTATCTTGTACGCCAAATGCGTCTCTGGTTTAATGTATGTATAATACAACCCAGAAGATAGAGAAGGCAAATTCTCAAGGACTTCCTTTTGAAATCCCTTTTGCTGAGTTATGAGTAGGCATTCAGTCCCACTCTCTTCATTAGTTTCCACATGGAAACCATTCTGTGGATATCCTTAAAACTCAGCAAGGTACGAGTAGAATCTGGATACAGTAGAGCATCCGGGATTACCAATTTAGTACCCATAGGGAGTGTAATTGTAGCTTGACCAGAACCAACAATTACCGTGTCTCGACCAGCAATTGTCATGACACTTCCATTACTCTTCTTGAGTGTTTGGAAATACTTCATCTCCCTATGTATCGTGTTAGTAGATCCACTATCCACTAAACACATTTCCTTCTCCATTGTATTATTCCTTGAAGTTCTATAGAGTAAAAGAACAAAGTTCAGTATATAATCAAACTCTTATAGAATCAATACATACATTACAAACTATATATGTCTTGTACTTATTACAAGCCCTATGTCACACGACATAGCAAACACAATATGGACATAACTTATTTTACAACACATGTAATATGTCTAATAACATCATTACAATACTTAGACAAATGAGACTAAATCTGGTCTCCATATATGTCAGTAGACCCAAATTCCACTAGCATGTCATCGACATCTAGTATTGGATCTTCCACTTGCTGATTCTGCTCCTGGTTGTCCATGTTCGGGGAATCCTCTTGAGAACCATCAACCGTAGGGGTACCATCTTCATTGCCAGTGAAGTGTGCTTCATACTGGTTCCCCTGAGCCTTCTTGCCCTTTCCAAGTGACTGTTGGTACAATTCCACCAAATGCTTCGAAGTGTCACACTTCTTTGCAATATGTTCCTTACAACCACATCTGAAGCAACCAGTGTTGCTAGCCCTTTCATTCTTCTTGAAAGAACCTTTGCCCTTTTGGACTCCATACTTATTCTGCTTCTCATTACGCTTCCACTTTCCATTGAATGTCCTACGGTTCTTTTTGGAACCATTGAACTTTTGAGTATTCTTAGAGTTGAAGTGTGATTCAGGCAGAGGCATCGTTCCTGTTGGACGAGCCAAATTGTTCTTCTCAAGAAGCTCATTGTGCTTCTCTGCCTGAAGCAGCGAGTAAATCAACTCAGAATACTTTTTATACTTTTGCTGACGATACTGTTCAGCAAGTATCCTCATAGAAGGATGGAAAGTGGAAAGTGTCTTTTCAATAAGATCAGCATCAGAAACTGCAGTATTGCAGAATCTCAGCTTGGAGTTGATCTTATGAACAGCAGAATTGTATGCAGCTACAGACTTAAAGTCTTGGAATCGGACTAGCGCCCATTCCCGTTGCGCTTCAGGCAACATCACCGCCCTTTGTTGATCATACCTCTCCTTTAAGGAGTTCCAGAGTGTCAGAGGGCTCTCCTCCATCAGATAATCTGTCTTTAGGTCAGGGTGAAGATGATGTCGAATTAAGTGCAACGCTGAATACCTTATTATGTCTGTTAAGGATGAAGTCACTTGGGCAGGTGTGGTTATAAGCGGAATTGAGTCCCTTGGCGTCAAATTGATTTTGACATCCATTGCCCATGTCAAATAGTTAGAACCATCGACGGCAAGTTCAGCAAACTCTTTTTTAGATATGTCAGCCATATCCTGCATGCAATCATCATGCTTATTAATTTACTCTCATAGCAAATTAATTGTGTTGTAAATAAAACAATGCATGTATATAGATCAACATATAGCAATAGCCAAATTGCCGTAACACATACGTTGACATACATTGTACTTGTACAATACAGTAATATACACTAATTACTGACTAATAATATAGTAATTTACACAAATTACTAAATAACTAGTCACAACTTCAAACTGCTAGTCAAAGAACTAAACAGAGAAAGAAAAACGAAAAAAAATTGGTCCTGGGTCGCAACAGATAGACCCAAACCAGTAGCACAGCCCACTGCTACAGTACTGCTTTTTTTTTCATTTTCCTTCCTTTTTCGGCTCGGAACAGATGCCTGGGTCAAAGCCCATCTGGCCTTTCGGCCCAACAGCCCTGCGCCGCTTTATTCGCTGCATAAATGGGGTCGACGGTTAGGGTTTACCCTACCGCCCCCGATCCCCATCCTACGCGGCGCCACCTCCTCTGTTCCGGCCGCCGCCACAGACGCGCTCACGGCGAGCCGCCGGCGCGAGGCCAAATCCTCCTCGTCCGACGAGGGGTGTAGTCGATGCCGTTCAGAGGTTGGCTGTGAGCCCGAGCGACGCCGATCCCACGCTCTGGACACCGTCCAGACGGCGGTCGACGGCAGCGACGGAGCGCTCAAGAGAAGACGGCGGCTCGTGCGGTGTTGGGCGGACCGGCACTGCTGCTCGTGCCAGTGAAGTCCGTGGCGGGCGTCCCACCAGTGCCGAAGAGGAAGATGCGCTGCTCGCATGGAGGAGCAGGGGAGCGGCCGAACGCCCATGGGGCCCTGCTTGTCCCCTCGGCGTCCACTCCAAGCCCTGGACCGGCGCTGCCACTTGCTCCGACAGTGGTGACCGCGCCCGCGGTGGCCATGGCGCGTCCTGGAGTCGGGATGAAGACGAGGCCATCGCTCCCGGCGCCGGCGACGCGCGTCGGTGCCGGGCTGTAGCCGCGTGCAGGTACGTCGAGGACGATCTCCCGCTCCTCCTCCTCTGCCGGCGTTGGTGACGGTAGGCGTGTGCCATCGAGCGAAGCGGGCACGGGCCATATCCGCTACCAACGCCGCTCTGCACGCCCATCTCGGCGTTTCTGCGGAGGTGGAGGGCACTCGGTCCGGCGACAAGCCCTGGGTCCAGACCCTGGCGGTTGTCAACCGGCGTGGCCGGGCGTCGGTTCACCGGCGTGGCATGACGGCGGCGTCCAGCGGCCGCGTGATGGCGGCGTCCAGCAGCGAAGTTCTGGCGGCGGTTAATGCCAAGGCCAGATACTTGTGGTGGTGCGCCCCATCGATGGCGGACGAACCGGCGGCGCTGCTCGGCAAGGAAGTGACGGCGACCTTCTTCCCAGAGAAGACCAAGGAGAAGGGAGGCGAGGGACGGCATCCTCACCGTTCCAGATTCTTCTCCGACGAGTTCTGGCCTGTCGCTCTCGCTGGAGAGAAGTGCGTGATAACGTGTGAAGAAACAGTGCGAATGAACAGTAACTTTCACTATTGATTGATGTCGATGATGTACATATTTATATCTCTGGAAGAGATGCATCGCACAGGAGCGACGTTTACAAGAGGCACGATTTAAACGACGCGTCCGTCATATTAGGATGCGATCGTTCAGAAAGAAACCGGCTGTCGTTTCCACGAACAGAGATTCTAATTAATTAAACTAAATAATTAATCCTAACACCCTCGACTCTTTGGAGCAGGCGAGCAGCCACAGCCCGCAGGTCTCCAACTCTCCATAAATCTCAGCTCCAGTCCTCTCCTCTCCCACATGTTCTTCTCCAACTCTCCATCCAATCGATGCTGATTGGTCGCCGGCTCGTCGCCGGCAGAAGACATCCGTGTCTCCCTTGCAGGAGGTATGTTCTCATCTCCCTCTCTTTCTCTGATCTCTCTTCTCCATCTCCTTCTCTGAATTCTGTACGTAGGTGTTTTAGGTTCAGATTTCAAGATTAGATCAGTTTGACTAATATGTTTTCCTAATCTCCTCCTTTTACCGTGCAGATCGGCCATGTCTATTAGGTCTTCTTCAGTTAGAAGTGACGCAAGTAGTGGAGGTAGCGTGGATGCAGTCCATGTATTGGCTGCTGCTCGTGTGATTCCGGAAGATGATAATGAGAAGAAACCTTTGTGGAGGTACGTCCAGATGTTGGAAAATACTGGGAAAGGGAAAGGAGGCAACAAGAGATCCATGCAGTATTTGTTAAGCAATTGTGAAGGCTTCAATTTTTTTAATAAAACAGTGCATTTCCTACAAAAAAAGACTCGTTATTTTTTCATATATTTAATAATTAATAGGGTATATACAGATGTATCCCCATATCCTAGTTTTTAGAAAATTGCCGTGCGTATCCCCATATCGCGTATCCGATACGTATCCAAGTATCTGTGCAATGTAGCATGAGAATAGAGAGTTGAAACGAGAGAAGAGAGAGAGAGAGCGTCACTTTTTCTGAACGTGAGAGAGAGATTGAGAAATAATGACAGTATAAAGAAAAGAACAGTGAGTAGAGAGAGAAAGTGGAGGGATAGCACTTACCTCTCGTACTGCTTGGATTACTGTTTGCGTTCTGCAAATCATAGAAGAGTGGCAGGCACTGGTCCAGATCTCGAGATAACTCAAACTGATGTGAACGGTGTGATAGTGGGGTGTCTGTACACCCGGGAGTCAAAAATCCAGTCTCCTTCTGGTCTTACATCTTCAGCTTTTTCATATGTCTTGTAACAATCGATCCTTGACAAATACTAACTACTACCAGCAAAAACAATACTAATTACCTGCTTAATCTTGAGTACAGGGCATTACGGAGTTGAAACTTCAACCGCCAGTAGTTTATGGACAGTTATGTTTGCTTAACTCGCATCACTGGAACCTAGTGAAGTGCTTCCACTCGGGGACATAATTTGACCAAATAAATCTGCTACACCAGTACGGCAGTACCTCAGCATTACTAGCGTGTACGCACTACACGGATGCGACCCGCGGGTCGCAAAATGTAGTATAATCCATCAAGCTACACAGAAGAATCAATGAGAAATGTGGCTTCAGAATGTGGTCCTATACAGACCAAATCCTGTTCTCTGCCCTGATTTGTTTACAAATGCAGTAGGCATGTAGGCAGCTTAGCACAAAGACAGTAGGCTCGTAGCTAGCTTAGCAAGCAGCAACTTGGCGCAGTTGGTTTGTGGATTGGGTGGTCAAAGGCATAGTTGAGAGTTGAGACGCATGGGAAAGCATCACAAAAGTGGCATGACAGTAGTACCCAGGATAGTACTACTGTCATGACCTGCAGGTTCCTATCTGAACCTCTGAGAAAAAGGATGGTTCTTGTCAATGAGGCACTATTGTGTTGTCACTCTGTAGTCCTAACAGTCACAAGCAGGACACAGAGGCAGAGAAACACACACAGAGAGGCTTGTGCATGCTAGATTAGATTATTTAAGAGCTAGCTAGGTAGCCAGGGCTGTGTCCAACAGGATGGTTAGGTTAGGTGGTGATGCCATTTGTGCATGCTTGCAAGGGAAGCTCAGTTGTGGATGGATGTAGGCTGAAGTGACTCATGCTAGTACTGCTGCTGGGGAAACCGGCAGCTAGAGTGACAAGTTACTCATCTTTCTCTCCTCTGTATCACTGACTATAGAGATTGTGATGATTGTTCTTTCTCGCAAAATTTTGTCAAAAGAGAATTTTGGAAAATGCATATAATTTTGTCAAAAGAGAGAGCACATTTTAAGCAAAACTATGGGTCACCCGTGTGACAGGCGAGAATACTTACCACTATACTAGAACGACATTGCTAAATTTATTTCATATAAACATTCTACCTTAACGAAATATGGTGTTAACCAATAAGAGCCTTGCTCTTGTCTAAGCGAAAGGGTGGGACTCGGCCCCAGAAAATTGCACCTGACTTATTAGAGGCCAAACTAGCCAATCAACAGTTCCCTTACTAAGATCTCATCTCTCAAGAAAATTTTGGATTGACCTCATTTTAAAATAATGCTTGTAGGCTCCCAAAAACAACACCTTTTTTCTAGCTTTTTGTGTTACCAAAAACGTCATTTTCCATCAAGTAAATGTTTTTCAGTGGAACTCCACAATCGAGCTCACTTTAGTCCATAAACTCTCATATGGTTAAGTTCATGTCGTCCGTCTAGCTCGTTGTCGTCCAGGTCTAATACATCGAGAGAACCTACTAGCATGGAACATGGTATGCCGATTTGGACTGACCATATGCCGAGAACACACATGGTGATGTTTTGTACCAGCCCAATCGAGCGTCCCTATTCCATGTGTTGGAAATATGAGCAATTTACCGAATGATTTTATTAACAAAAATACTAGATAAAGCATGACTAAAATAGCAAATATAAAGCAAGTCATGCAATCTGACAGAGAGAAGGTAAACATCATATGCATATATGAAGTTGAGGTAAACACATCTAGAACAGACACTAGATGAAGTTGCTTATACGAAACAGAACCTAACAAATGTAGGGCAGAAACTAGAGCCAAGAACTGTAGGAGGACTTCTAACAGAAAGGAGAGGAACATGTACGGCACAGCAGCAGCCGAAGCGCTGGACTTGGGGTCGGTGTCCTCGCCTGCCATGTCGTCGAGGAGGTCGTGGACACCGGATCGTCCGTGAGGCGAGAGGCTGTGCTGGAAGCTGAAGAGAACGAGGAAGATGAAACGAACAGTCAGCAGGCGAAGAGGTGCGCCGTTCGTATTCAATCTCACATCGGCTCGGCTCATTCCCGCAACCCGTGGCGCGGCGCGGCGCGGCGCGGCGAGGCGTGGCGGGCGGCGGAGGAGGAGCGCGCGTGGATGTCCCTCTTGTTCTCATGCTCATACAAGGGGAAAGAACCTCCCTTATAAGAAAGTCCAACTCCCACTAAACTAGCAATGTGGGACTAAACTTTAGTAGTATCCCTTGCCTTGCACAAATGGGCTAAGTAGGCCTCTGAGATTTATTAGGAATTTCTGAAATAGTTATTGGGTTGTCCCAATATAGACTAAATTCCAGCACCATGATGGTACCCTGAAGAAGACTCCTTCTCAAGCTAATAATATGTGTGATTACGACTTTCTAGAGGAGACGGTATGGTGTAGTTGGAGATCCTCATGCTTCCAAGTCCTATGATGTCTTTAGGTTTCAGAAAGATTGCAAAAGTAGTTCCCAAAAACTAAGTTCAAAACTTGTGCCCATCACATACACATGTGGCCTATGTTGCTATAATCATAGCATATCAAAAGCTATTCCAATTAAGTTCAAAACCTGTGTGCATTACGTATGTGGTATACACTAGTATGAACCTAGCAAAGACTAAGCTTTACGCCTTGCTCGGCCTCAGGTGTGTGGGATGGTTTTGATGCGAGCCATAATCATGTTCCACGCATCCATCTTCTCAAGCTTAAAAAGGAACACTATCCCATACAATGCCATACTATTTGATACCATATGGAGCAGCAACCATGCGATGAATGCTATGATTTATGCAACACTGCCATAAAGGAGCCTATGAACATTTAAGAACTACTACAGTTATCCCCTCAATACATTACCTCATTGGTAGATGGTGGTCATATTAGTTCAAGCTCAATGTTGGTAGATGACCACACCTTGTCTTTCCATTCGCTGTCTCAAGTTGCATGCATCGTCACTATGAACGCGTAAAAGGTAATAAATCGTTAGAGTAGAAGCAAACCTAAGCAATCATAATACAGGAAATATATGATCACATATCAACAAAATCATTGAATCATGATTGAATGTAAAAGAAAGTGCACCAGGATCAAATCCAGGTCAATAATTAATATACAACTTTGTCCTTTGTCCAAGAATCGGCACAAAAACGAGGGGAAAAGTTTGTATTGGGAACAAATTGCTGGGATAGAGAGTATATGTGCTAAAATTACAAAAATTATTTGTTGGGGATGGAGAGTACATATACACTAAAATGCCAAAAACCATTGTAAGCAAAAAAAAAAGAGTAGCTTCACTAATGAAAATAAATGCAACATTTCCAGTGATCAAAACCAGGCAACGTGACAGCCATGAATACTACCACTATGCTACAATGACATGGTTAACAATCTAGTTACATATATTTTATAAAGGTGACTCATTAATCTTGTGAACCAACTCAAAAAAATATGGGCAACCTATAATCACGTTGTTTATCGCTAAGTGAAGAGATGAATTGCTTTTTCGGTCTCCACGAAATGCTGATCTGGATTGAGTACACACCAAAACATAGACAAGGGAAAGAGGGCACTTCTACAAGCCTAACACACCCATCTTTGTACAATCTTCTTCATGTTACTCTAACTCAACCGACAGACTGTGAGGCGGGAAATGACCTTCACATACAAGTGCACCATAGGCACACCATAAAGTGGTGATTAGCTGGAGACTGGCGGTGGAATTTCACGTCCCCACCAACTATCTTACTACTTATTTCATCTTCTATCAGTAAAAATTAATGTTGTTACACAATGATGAAGAGATAGTGGAAATTCCGCAAGCTAGGTTTGTGGTGTTGGAATGTCCAGGCACTTGGTGGCTTAATTCCATTCTAGGAATAACATCAAGGGTCGGCTTTATCTCTTCTACATGTGCATCCGTACTGTTTCGTGCAGCTTATCATTTTTATACTATTTCGGAAGTCTTCTATGCTTAAGTTTGTTTCAAGATTTTAGTTTCTAAGTTACTGTGATACATTTTGTTAATTCACTCCAATAATATAACATAAATTTAATTGAAAATGCACCACCGATTATGTTCTCACGGTTGTGACACTATGCACTGTAATTTACTGCTCTTGCCAACGTACAAAGTAGCCATTACTTAATTTTCAATGTGTCTTAACGGAACAAAACATAGAGTGTATGATATCTATGTTGTTCCAGCATAAAGACATCTTGTACCACATGAATCGGATGTGCCAGTTCCATGACGATCCCCTAAAGAAGAGTCTTTCTCCATCTAACCATCATATTGATGTAACTTCGTTTAGGGATCTAGGTTAGTACAGTTGCAAATTCTGATGACTCCTAGTCCTAGGATGTTGGTAGGTTTCTACAACATTGCAAAAGCAGATCCAACTAAGGGTAAAACTTGTGTCCACTGAGTATGCAAGTGGTTTATGAAGTGCAAAGCTTACATACATTGCAAATGTGATGTATGTCAATGTGAACCTATCATTAAACAGAATCTAGTAAAGAAACCGGACCAAATCGTTGCGTGATCCAATTGTTCACCACATGTCACTGTTAGGTTGTTACAGTTTGGTGAGGATTGTGTCCAAGTTTGCATTATTTCACTTGTGTGTTTGTGCTTATACTAGACGCTAAATTAACAACCTAGACTAGGATTGATTGCAATTTGGGCATCGCTCTAGATAAAGAAGGGTTAAACCGGGCAGTTCCCTCGCAAAAAATAAAAATAAAATCTTACTTGCCAGACAGGGTTGTATTGACCAATGAGCCTAGGCATATTTCAATGCATACGTGGTATCCCTCGGTGTCATGCCATAGCAATAAACGGGCCAGAGTTGCCGCCTGTGAAAACTTGTGCAATATACCTTAGTTTGTTGCATTAATCTAATCCGGTAAGCTAGGAGAAATGTAGTATAATCCATCAGGCTGCACAGAAGAGCCAATGAGAAATGTTGCTTTAGAATCTGGTCCTATACAAACCAAATCCTGTTTTTTCCGATTTATATACAAATACAATAGGCATGTAGACAGCTTATCACAAAGACAGTAGGCATGTAGCCAATTTAGCAAGCAGCAACTTGGCACAATTCTATGTGGATTGGGAGTCAAAGGCATAGTTGAGACGCATGGGAAACTTGACAGTGATGCATATCCATGGCTGACTAGCAATAGTGCTGCCTGCAGGTTCCTGACTGAACCTAAGAAAAAAAAAGAGGAAGGTTCTTGTCAATGAGACACTCTGGATTCTTTTCCTCTCTCTTGTGTTGTCACTCTGAGCAGTAACAAGCAGGACACAGAAATAGAGATGCAGAGGCTTGCGTTGTGATCCAACCCAACACATGGATGATGGTGATTGGTTTATTTAACAGCTAGCTAAGTGGTTAGGTTAGGTGGTGATGCCATTTGTGCAGGCTTGCAATGGAAGCTTAACTGTGGATGTAGGCTGAAGGTAGTACTGTTGCTGGGAAAAGTTACTCCTCTTCCTTATGTGCCAGCGCAGATTTAACACAGTTTGTGATGATTGTTGAATAATAATGCCAATGATTAGCTCCATGAATCTACAAGAACGGCAAGAAAGAAAATAATACGTTTGAGGTAAAATATGAGAGAATACGCCGTTGCCGGGGATGGAACCCGGGTCACCTGCATGACAGGCGGGAATACTTACCACTATACTACGACGACTTACTGGTTTGATTTTGCAAAGTGTCTTCTTTTTATATGCGTTAAGTGATAACATCAATTCTCATATCTTATCAAAGGGATGGACTCTTCTTTTGGGCCCACAAAATTGTGCTTGATTTATTAGAGGCGAAAGTACCCAATCCACTGTTTCTTTACTAAAATCTCTCCAACAAATTCTGGATTGGCCTCACTTTTAAGTAATGATTGCAACCTCCAAAAAGTTTGCTTTTTTAGCTTTTTCTGTTACCAACAAGGTCACTTTCCATTGGGTGCATGTGGCGACGTGGTGTGGGTCTTTTGAGCGTCACACTTGAGCTCACTTTAGCGCATAAACTCTTTTTTCTTAATATAGTCCATAAACTCTCATATGGTAAGTTGATGTCGTCGGTCTATCTCACTATCATCCAAGTCTAATACATCCATCAAATTTCAGAACATGGAGCATGGTATGCTAATGAGGACTGAGAGCATGCACGAAACACACATGGTGATGTTTTGTACTACCCCAACCTAGTGTCCCAGTTCCAAGACGGTACAAGACTCCTCAAGCTAACACCTTCGCTGAGAAGACAAGTATGGTGCAGTCAATCATCCTACTTCCAAGTCCTAGATTGTCTTTAGGTTTCGACTAGATTGCAAAAGAAGTTCCGACCAACAACTAAGCTCAAAACTTGTGCCCATCGCGCACTTCATTGCATATGTGGTATTCGCTAGTATGAACCCACGAACAACTAAGCTCTACCCTTGCTCGGCCTCAAGTTTTCAGGCTTGCCTTGTTGCGATTTATGATCATATTCCATCTCTCTTCTCATGCTTAAATAGGAACACAATCATGTACATTATCGTACTGTTTGAGACCACCGCATGCAACAACCATGCGATGAATGCTTTGATGCATGCATATCAATACTCCATAAAAGGAGCATGTGGGAATTTCTCAACTACTACAATTATCCCCTCCTTCAATATATTGGCTCGCCGATACATGTTCTTGTCAACTCAGTTCAGGCTCAAAGTTTAGTAGACCACCACAACTTGACAATGCCTTCATGTCATCTCAAGTCGAATGCATCATCACTATGAACGTTGCAAAGACAATAATCATGACCATGAGAGTAGAAACTGACCTAAGCAATCATAATATCTGCAATATAAGAACGCATCTAAAAACATCGAATTACATTTGGTAGTATCTTCTTGGGAGAGGCAATTAAAGAGTGTGGTGGGGGAGGGGGAAGCCGACCTGGGCCCAGGAGTGACAACTTACTCCTCTAGCCTTCTGACCACCATGATTATGTGTCATTTAGACAACTTTGTGACGATTGGCGAACAATAATGCCAATGATAGATTACTTTGTTCTTTGTCTAAAAAAGGCAAAAGTGTCAACCCACAGTTGGGAGAAAATGGGAAGAGGACATTGCTATGGATGGATATATGTGTTAAAGTGGCAATAAATTTCCTAACAAAAGTTGTGCCCTAATGTAAAAGAAAGTGCACCCGGATCAAAATCCGGGTCAACTATTGTAAAATACATCCTTCTATGTTGTCCTATAATCTGCACAAAAATGACAGAAATATTGTATTGTGGACATATTGATGGGGATCTAGAGGATATATGTGCTAAAATGTCAAGAATTATTACATATACACTAAAATTCGCCATGTCAAAATGTGATCATTGCTTTTTGTCACGGAATACCATTGTGTTTGGTGCAATTTTCTAATAAAATGCAAAGTGGGAATTTTTGTCAATGGAGCCAGTTTTGTGATGGTTCTCTGCTTTTCACTTGGAAAAAAACGCGGTGAATGTGATCCCCAAATGGAAAAGGGAGAGGATAGGATTTGGACGTGGCGAGTGTGGGTGCCCCAAATCTAGCCCGAGAATCGGTGTGCCAATCCGCATCATTTACCTTTTTCTGTAGTACTTCTGCATACGTGTCTAGTGTTTCATAAGTCTCCTATGGCCGAGTTCCTTATTTTTGTGTACAAGAATTTGTTTCCTAAGCTATGATCAACCGTGTCAAAGCTCCCCATGTTTAATTTTCTAAAATAATATAATAAATATAAATTTCACTGGTTAACAAAAAAGTGATGCTGAAATGTTCTCATAGTTTGTCAACATTATGCATCAAAAGTTACCGGCTTCGCCCATGTATAACATTTAAATTAATGACTGTTACATACTCTCAATATGTCTTAAGGAATAAAAATAGTCCATGAAACATTGCAGTTGTTGAACTTCCGCGATATTCTGTACTACTCCAACCAACTGCACGGGTTCCAGGATGATACCTAAGAAGAGTCCTTCTCAAGCTATCCATCATGATGATGTTACTTCATGTATGAAAGAGCACGGCGGTGCAATCAAAAATCCCGATGTTTCCAAGTCCTAGGATGTCCATGGGTTTCACTACATTCCAGAAGCAATTTCAACTAAGCACAAAACTTATATGCATTGCATATGTGGTATATGCTAGTATGCACCTAGCAATGACTAAGCTTTAGACCTGCTCAACCTTGGGTATGCAAGATGGCTTTGTTGCGACCAATGATCTTCTTCCAACCATGCTATCATGCTTAAATAGGAACAATATTAAATTACCATGCCGTTTGATACCATATGGTGCAACTCGTGCAGTTCAATACTTCAATAAATGAGCATACGGCATTTCTAAACTACTATGATAAATCCCTCCTCAGTACATTAGCTCGCTGATAGATGTTGTGATCATATCAGTTCAAGATCTGGATGCCCACACCACAAATTGACACCGCATTTGCATTCTCTATCTCAGCTCGAATGCATTATCACAATTTAGAGGGTAAAGAAAAAAATAACAGCGAGAGCAAAAACCAATGTAAGCGGTCATAAATTTGCATTATACGGTCACGTATCAATGAAAAACATCGAACCGTCATTCGGTATTATCTGTTCGAACCATCATTAGGTAATAGGGGCACGGCTGCCGACCAGGGCCCTGTTGTGTTCACCGCATTTATGGGTCGCTAAGAAAACTTTGTGATGATTTTTGAACAATAACGCAAATGATTAATTGTTTCTTTGTCAAAAATCTGCAAAACATGACAGCAAAAATTGGGAGGAAATGGAAAGTGGATGTTGCTAGAGATGTAAAGTATATGCTAAAATGGTAACAAATTATTTTGTTTGCGAAGGTGTTTTCCTAACGAAAAATATGCATCGTTGCTTAAACCCTGATCACTAATTGATATACAACTTTTCCCAAGAATCTAAGCAAAAGCGATAAGAATAAATTGTATTGGGAAAGTAATTGTTGGGGATGAAGGGTAAGGTATGCTAAAATGCCAATAGTTATTTTTCTTCAGATCTATATACTAAAATTGTGATAATTAATTGTGGGCTTAGATAGTATATATCTATTGAGAACCGTCAGATTGATAGTTGATGCATGCAACCCATAGGGCTGTTTTCTCCTCCGACCTATAACCGCTAATGTGTATTGTGCATACCAAGAACATATTGCTTTCAAAAAAACAATTGCACGTTCTTTCCTCCCTATCAATGAATCCATTTCCAAATATATTCCTATAATTTTTATTTCATATATGTTACACACTATATTATCTAGTCAACCATACGGTGTAGCATGCCTCCAATACACTAACTTAACTTTTTAAACTTCTTCTACACTCTCCAATGCATATTACTTGTACTAAAGCTGCTACAAATCCATTTATGCCCCGGCGGTACCGACCTCGAGTAAGAATGGAATCACGAAACACTGGCCAATCACCCAATTTTTTTCTTCATCTTATCCCTGGTAAGAATGGAATCACGAAACACTTGCCACATAACAAATTAATTAATTTTCAAAGGAATGGGAGCCTTCCAAATCCATTAATTATTAGGTCCCCGCAAAATTTCTCTCCTGCCAATGATAAACTGACTTAGTAGAGAATTCCATTGGCACTTCAGATAAACGTATCTTCTTGGCTCCTCAACCAAGCCATCCCATTGGCACTGTAGCTCATCCGAAAAACGACACCGGAAGGATAATTGGAAATCAATGCTACAGGCC
The DNA here is from genome assembly GCA_021605145.1 of Aegilops bicornis. Taxonomy (NCBI): domain Eukaryota; kingdom Viridiplantae; phylum Streptophyta; class Magnoliopsida; order Poales; family Poaceae; genus Aegilops; species Aegilops bicornis. Next base: position 15,701,653 of record CM038675.1, read on the forward strand.
TCAACAAAGGTACATTGATGATTCTGATAAACATCAAATAGTACAAGTGCATGTTGGCTAAGGGGTTTGTCCATATACCATGGGTGATGCATTAGCTCATGTAAGGATAAAATCCCATCCACAATGTACCTATTCTTGATAAAAGCATTTGGTTGTGTACTAAACAATTTATGATCAAAAGATTCCGCTCTTAAATCTAGAGGTTATGTAATCCATTTATAGATGCATCTTAGCAAGCAGATGGGCCTATATTGCTCAATCTTGTTGGCATCGGAAAGTTTAGGGAAAAGGGTAATAACCCCATAACAGAGCATGTGAACATCTAAAGAACCATCATGAAAATGTTCAAAAAGCAACAAGATGTCTCCCTTTACTACTTCCGAACATCAAATCTGTTCCCCTGACAAAAACACTCGATACAATTTGAATTAGATATATGCTAGTTCCTGAATGGTGTAAACAAGAAGAGTCCTTCTCAAGCTAACCACCTTGTTGATCCCGACTTCCCATTTAAAGCAACATAATGGAGTCAGAAACCCTAATGCTTCCAAGTCCTAGAATGTTTGTTTGTTTCGATAACATTACAAAAACAGCTTCGACTAAGTGTCAAGCCCATGCCAGTTGTGTATGCATGTGGTGTATATGTTGATATGTAACATATCAAAAGATGTCCCCACTAAGTTCAAAAACTTGCTTGCATTGCTTATGTGATGTATGCTAGTACAAACCTATCAACGACTAAGCTTTATGCCTTGCTCGCCCTCGGATACACAAAATGGCTCTGTTGTGACTTACGGGCTATGATCAAGTTGCATCTCCCATGCTTAAATAGAAGCCCTATTACATTACCATTTGCTACATGCAACAACCATATGATGGAAGCTTTCATGGAAGTAATTCAATATTTCATATTGAGCACATGGGCATTTATGTATCGCTATGATCAACACAACACTAGCAATACTATTACATCACCCTTCCACAACTTAAAAAGTAAAAGATTCCTTCCAATCTGCATTAAACCATTTTGTAACATGTAAAGCCCAAAAGTATTATTTTTATTCTTCTAGAAAGAAAGGAAAGAAATCCTGGGTTGCAATGGTTCACATATGGAACGGATGGTCTCATTCATGTTTTCTATATATCTAAAATATTGTTTTCCAATCCACCAATAAATAATACGACATTGTGAGGCAAATAGAGGAATGGGGGATGATGATCAGCGGAAGGACATGTATGAGTTGCCCCCGAAACCCTTTTGTTAGTCCCAGGCTAGAGAATTCTCCTTTGCCATCATGTTGACGTCGGCGGTGGCCTTGGTGACCTTGCCGAACGCACTGGTGACCCACGACATACTCGTGGATACATACTTGCTCTTCATGATGGCGGACCCCACACGGCTCACTGTCTGCTCAGCCGTAGCCAACACAGACTTGGTCTTGTTGGAGACCTGGAACTTCTGGTCCATATCCTTGACCTTTTTTCAAGAATCTGCATAAAAACGAGGGAAAATATTGTATTGGCGAGAAATTCCTAGTAGGCCAGTCATTGTGTTGTTGATACAGAACTTCTGTTGGCAACTAGCATATGAAAATCATGTTTCGCGTCTAGTGCTTAGAGAAACTATAGCCGATCCCATAAACGGCTATGGAGGTGTAAAATTTTGGTTTTACTCCTCTAGCTGACACCTAGCCGATCCACTAAACCGAATAGAGGAGTACAATTTTTTACTCCTACCCAGCGCCTATATACTCGGCCGCGACCGTCCGGATTAAAAATTCTGCCTCTCTTGGAAGTTTACTTGCAAGACAGGGTCATATAGATTAACCAATGAGCGAGGCCTACTGGCCTAGGCATTCCCTAGTCAATAGATTCGCTGTCCTCATCGCAGACGTGTAGAAAGGCTCTATTAGTATGACATGGTGATAAAAAGAGTGAGTTGACAGAGACTATCAAAGGTTGAATTTGATGTTCAATCTGGTGTTCTCGTTGATGTTATCATATACCAGTACAAAAGCACATCTATAATTATGTTTGCTCACAAATATGTATCTGCAGTTATCATGGGACTCAGACTCTTAGGTAAGATGTCACATACAAAAAATCCATTTGTGTAAATAAGGATATATTTATATGTGGTGTCTGTGGTGTCATGTCGTATTAATAAAACCGGCAAGGGCTGCGACCTGAAAACTTGTGCAATCTATCTTAGTTTGTTGCATTAATCTAATCCTGTGTGTTACGAGAAAGCGGACCATGTTGCAGTGTTGCATCTGTTTGACTTTTCTGCTGAGATTGGTCCTTCGTATTCACCAATTTTTCTCAGAACATATCCTGTGCTATTGGCAGCAGGAATTATTATAAATAGCATGGAAGGAATTCAACCCTGAACCTGTGTATGTGCGTCTGCACCTGAAAAGCAGGCACAAGCTATCATCTGCTGTATGGTCCAAACCCAACAAGCAACAGTACACAATATCTTCAGTTATTTCATCGGTCTTAATAATGATCATTAAAAAATAATATTAAATACTTCCTTAATCTTGAGTACAGTGGATTAAGGAGTTGAAACTTTAACTGCCAGTAGTTTAAGCACGGTTAATTGTTTGCTAGAGCCAGATCACTGGAATCTAGTGCAGTGCTCCTACCTTCGACAGAATTTTATCAACTGAATCTGCTACGCCAATACCTCACTAGCGTGTGCGCATGACGTGGATGCGACCTGCTAGTCACAAAATTTAGAATAATCCTGTTCAGACGAGCCAATGAGAAATGTTGCTTTAGAATCTAGTCCTATACAGACCAAATCCTGTTCTTTGCCCTGATTTATATACAAATACAATATGCATGTAGCTAGCTTAGCACAAAGACAATAGGCATGTGGCCAATTTAGCAAGCAGCAACTTGGCGCAATTGGTTTGTGGATTGGGGGGTCAAAGGCATACTTGAGACGCATGGGAAAGCATCACAACAGTTGCATGAGAGCGATGTATATCCATGGCTGACTAGCAACAGTGCTGCCTGCACGTTCCTGTCTGAACCTAAGAGAAAAAAGGAAGGTTCTTGTCAATGAGACACTCCGGATTCTTTTCCTCTCTACTCCTCTATCTTGTGTTGTAACCAATCCAACACATGGATGATGGTGATTAGTTTATTTAACAGCTAGCTAAGTGGTTAGGTTAGGTGGTGATGCCATTTGTGCAGGCTTGCAATGGAAGCTTAACTGTGGATGTAGGCTGAAGGTAGTACTGCTGCTGGGAAAAGTTACTCCTCTTCCTTATGTGTCAGCACAGATTTAATACAGTTTGTGATGATTGTTGAATAATAATGCCAACTATTAGTTCCATGAATCTGCAAGAACGGCAAGAAGGAGTTCGGAGGTGGGAGCAAATGGATAGAGTTGGCAGACAGGAGGAATCTGCAAAAACGACACGAGAAAATGGAAGGGATTTCTATTTTGGTACCCCTCCTTCATTAGTTCTACTCAGTTTTCCCCCGCCCATCTAACTTTGCTCATTTTTGCCGTCCCCCACTCGCCCGTGCCTCACAAAAGGCCAAACAAAAGCCTTTGACAGTCACTACGCCGGTGCTGACACGTGGGACCGACATGTAAGGCCGCATGCATTCGCATCGCCGGCTCTTTCCTGCGCACAGTCATGTGGGACCCACATTTTGCCTGCATACGTTATTGATTTCGCGTCGGCGGTGGATCCTACACCGTCTGCGGCTGACGTGTGGGACTCACCGGTATGCAAAACTGAATCAGCGTTGCCTGTTGTTTCCACATAACCCACTGCTCGTGTTTTCACACACGGGGAGTCGCGTCGTCGCACCCTTAATGGTGGCTTAACGCTGCAACCCCCTACCCCCCCCGCGCGCCAGCCATATATGCACCCCCCCCCCCCATCCCATTTCGCCGCTCGCTTCCACAACCTTATCCGCCGCCGGCGCGACTGCAACACAAACCCTAGCTGTCATGTCCCTCCTCCCCTTCCTCATCCATGGCATGGCCGCGCAACATCACTCTCGGTGAAGCCGAGCTTCTTGCCATCTGCAACGTCCCGACGCTGTCGGGCACGCGTCTGCCGGTGGGATGTGTTCTGGGTGTGGGTGGGGTGGGGTCTTCTGGTGGCGCCTGTCCCTGTCATCAGTATGGTTGACTTTGCACGCGTCGTCCCCAGGTTTCGGGCAGGTCTGACGCCGGAGGAGAGGGCGCATCCAGGCTTCGAGCCTAACAGCCCATTATGGCCGCACATCCTCGACTAGGACCGGGCCGCTCGGATCTAGCACTTCGACAGCCCCAACCCGATGCCGCACTTAAACATCGTCGGGCGACGTGCCTTCTGGGATGGCCTTAGCTTCGACGACGTCATTGCCGCGTGCCGCTTGCGGGTTGATGAATAAGATTAGTTTTAGATTTGGGAGTAGGGCCGCGCTGAACTTGTCATTTTGTTTGAATAAAAATAGGCTCAAAAATAGAAATCCTTTTGCATGGAGGGCTCTTATGTTCAATGGTTTGTGGGCCAAATGATAAACTGATAATACCACAAAAAAAGTTAATTTTCCATTTTTTCTAGTGTCATACATGACCTTTTTTGTGAAGCAAGTGCCACAAATAATTTTGTAAATTGTGCCCTTACAATTTTCACCTAAAGTATACAACATTAGATTCCAACTGCCATTTTTTCATAAATTTCAGAGTGACATTGCCATATTTCATTGATTTATTGAATTTCGGGCGATTTACATCAAGTCATTCAAATTTGAACTACAAGTGTGCTCTAGTTTGGTCCAATAAATTCTGAAAAATCGTTTTCACCTTCCGTATTAAGAATGTAGGCAGTCTCCACACAGAAAACATAAATTCCCTTATGATTACTCACACATGCTTTTGACAACACATTAAAATAAATTATAGAAAATGAAAAAAAGCTCAAAAATTAAAATCCTTTTGCACGAATGCCTCTTATGTGCAATGGTTTGTTTGAAAAATGATAAACTGACATTACCACAATCTTGAAAAAAAAAATCGCAAAATGACCTATCTCATATGAGATCAATGATTTTCAACCAACATGACCATGTCCATGAGCATCTTCATGCCATAGTAGATGATAACATGACCATTTTTAGAACTAACAAGGGTATTACCATTGTGAGCAATAATTCCACAAAAATGTTGACGATTTGGTTAATAAAAATTCATTTTCCATTTTTCTAGTGCCATACATAACTTTTTTTGTGAATCAAGTGCCATAAATGATATTCTAAATTGTGCCCTTACAATTTTCACCTAAAGTATACCACATGGGATCCCAACTGCCAATATTTTATGAATTTCAGAGTGATATTGCCATATTTCATTGATTTATTGAGCTTCTGGCGATTTACATCAAGTAATTCAAATTTGAACTGCAATGTGATCTAGTTTGGTCCAATATATTCTGAAAAATCATTTCACCTTTCAAATTAGGAATATAGGAAGTATCCAAAAAAACTCAAATTCCCAACAATTTTATATGATTAGTCTCCATGTAATTTGACAACAATCTGAGTAAAATTATAGAAAATGAAAAAAGACTCAAAAAATGAAATCCTTTTGCACGGTGGCCTCATATGTGCAGTGGCTCATGCACAAAAATGATAAACTGATACCACAAACTTAAAAAAAACTTCACAAACTGACCTATATCATGTGAAGATCAATAACTTTCAACCAAGATGACCATGCCCATGTTTGGAACTAACAAGGGTGTTATCATTGTGATCAATAATTCTAAAAAAAGATTGAAGATTTGGTTAATAAAAAAATATTTTCCATTTTTCTACTGCCATGCATTACTCTTTAAGTGCTATAAATAATATTATATATTCTAAAAATCATTTTTAGCTTGCAGACTAGGAATGTAGGAATTATACACAAAGAAAAATATCAAGTTACCAACCACTTTATATGATTACTCATCCATGCATTTTTTACAATAATCTGAAACAAATTACAGAAAAAGAAAAAAGTCTCTAAAATTGAAATTCTTTGCATGAGGGCATGGGTTTGGTAAAAAAGATCTTTCTCCCATTTCCTTGCGCCCACGGTGAATTTCTTGTTAAGGAAGGGCGAGAAATTTTAGTACATAAGGTTGCATACACATCTTCGATCCACAACATTGGAAGAATCAACGATAAACAAACAAACTTTGGTACGTAAGATAGCATACACATCTCCGATTAGCAATATTGGAACATCAACTATGAACATAGAAAACTTGAGTACAAAGGAATAAAAAAACTAGAAGTACATGACAACTCCAATTACACAACTACGGGCGACCACTCATCCTCCGACTTTGCTTTGTACATGATAACCCCTAAAACAACGTCGTCTTCTCTCATACGCTTTACAGATGTACGAATACCTATCGTTCTCTGCATATTCATCCTCGTCCTCCTCCTCGTCGGCGGCTGGAGCAGGCTTTGACAACCAATCCTCGTCCTCCTCCTCATCGTCAAGTACCATTTGCTCTTCTCCGGGCACATGCCTTTCGATGGTCCTCATACACTCCTCCACATTATCAGGCATAATTATGTGTAGAGACATACCAGGAGGAGGTTGCATGTATCTCACCCCCGGAATAGCGGCGAGCTCTCATTTGACCTTTGGATCCGGCGGGCCGCGTCGAGACCCGTATGAATACCAACGAGTTCACTGACGAGGATCAGATGAATCCATTGCCTCACGCCACCTACAGGAAAACCCCGATACAAGTCACCCCATTGACTCGATCTTGAATTATACGCCGGATCTCATTCGGCCTCGCATCTATCAATAATTGCAATGCATGCTCCGCCAAAGCTTTTGTTCTGGGAAACTAAGAGCAGATCTACTTGCACTTCTCCAGTAAGACAGTGTTACCAGCGCAGAACACCTCCAGCGGCATCGTCATTGCCAATGGCGGCCGCGGGACTGGGAGCGGAGAAGTAGGAGGTGGAGGTGGGCTGCGAGGACGTGAAATGAGAGAAGGATATTTCCTCCTCTTTTTTAGACAACTGACCTAGCCATCCACCAACCAAGTCCCACATGTCAGCATTTCAAGTCGGTCCCATGCGTCAGCACCAGCATAGTAACGGTCAATAGCTTTGACTCAACGGCAAGGCACCTTTTGGCCTTTTGTGAGGTGCGAGCGAGTGGAGGAGGGGGAAAGTGAGCAAAGTTAGATGGGCGGGGGGAAACTGAGTAGAACTAAGGAAGGAGGGGCATAGAAAAGAAATCCCAAAATGGAAAGCGGGCAAAATGCATAGAATTTTGTAAAAGAAAATTGTCTGTTTTAGGAAAAAAATGAAATAAAAACATCATTGCCAGGGATTGAACCCGGGTCATCCACGTGACAGACGGGAATACCTACTTCAATACTATAACAACTTTGGTGGTTCATTTAGCTATATAAACATGATTACCAAGATCTCGATTTAAGTGATAACTATACTATATTATCTAAGTGGAGGGGTAGACGACTTTTTTCGGGCCCTACCAAATTATGCCAAACTTATTAGAGGCCAAAGTAGACAGTAATGTTTTTACTAGATTCTCTCAAGAAAATTCTGGATTTGCCTAACTCCAAGTAATGATTTTAGCCTCCAAAGATATTGGCTTTTTTCTCCCTAGCTTCTCATATTACCAACAAGCTCATTTATCATTGAGTACAATCGTGAGGGTCTTTTGAAACTTCGCACTTGTGATCATTTTAGTCCATGGACTCTCATATGGTTAAGTTCATGACTACAATATGGCCCACTTTCGTCCAAGTCTCATACATACAACAAACCTCACACATTAGAACATGGTATACCGATCAGGACAGAGCGCATGCATAGAGAACACATGTTGATGCTTTGTACCAGCGGGACCGTGTGTACTAGTTCCACGACGATACCATGAAGAAGAGTCCTCCTCTAGCTAGCTAAGTTCATGAGTGTTACTTCGTGTTAGAGTTAAGATAGTGTAGCCGGAGATCCCGGTGCTTCCAAATCCTATGACATCTCTGGGTTTCGACTACATTGCAAAAGCGGTTCCAACAACAAAGTTCAAACCATAGCATATCAAAAGCTATTCCAACAAGTGCAAAACATTTCTGCATTGCGTATGTGGTATATGGTAGTGTGAACCTACCAACGACTAAGCTTTACACCTCGCTCAGCATCAGGTGTACGGGATGGCTGTGTTGTGAGTTATGATTATGTTCCATCTCTCTTCTCATGCTTAAATAGGAACACTACTACGTACAATGTGGCATTGCTTTCTACCATGTGGAGCAACAACCATGCGATGAATGTTTTCGTGCATGCTTTCCAATACCGCAATAAAAAGAGCATATGGGCATGTCTAAACTACTATGATTATACCCTCCTCAAAACATTAGCTCGATGATAGATGTTCCGTTCATATCAGTCCATGCTCAAAGTACAGTAGATGACCACAAATTGACAATGCATTTGTATTTGCCATCTCAAGTCGCATGCATCATCTGTATGAACTTGGTAAAGATAATAAATCATCACTATGAGGGTAGAGAAGGACCTAAGCAATCATAATATCTTCGATATACAACAACATAGGAAAACCATCAAATCATCATTTGGTGGGGGGGGGGGGGCAGTTGGCCAGGACCACAGAGTGACAACTTACTCTAGTCTAGTGACCACCACAATTATGTGTCACTTAGATAACTTTGTGATCATTGTTCAACAGTAAAGCCAATGATTAACATGTTCGTTGTCCAAGAATCTGGAAATGGGCCATGCCAAAATTGGGAGGAAATGGAAAGGGAACATCGCTAGGGATGGAAAGTATATGCTAAAATGGCAATAATTTTTTTAACAAAAACAATTTCCTATTTGTAAGAAAGTGCACAGGGATCGAATATGTGTCAATAGTTAATATAAAATTTTGTATTGTTCCCAAGAATCCGCATAGAAATGAGGGGTCAATATTGTATTGTGGGGAAATTACAGGGATGGAGAGTATATATGTGCTAAAATATCAAGAATTGTTTGTAGGGGATGGAGAGTACATATGTTACAAAGCACTATTGTAAGGGGAAAAGGTAGTTTTGCTAATGCTATGGATTGAGTGCATGCCAAAACACGGACAAAAGAGAGGGGGCGCTTCTACATGCCTGACACACCATGTCTTTCTATAACCTCATTTGTGTCCTTTAACATTGTCGATGGAGTTGTGAGGCGGGAAACGACCATCACATGCAAACATACCACTAGAGCATCGTAAGGCCTTGCTTGGCAAAGGGGTGGGGTCAACCAATTCCCCACATTTCCTTCCGTCCCAATCCAAATCCCATGCACAGAAAATTGATGTTTGGCAGATGGGGCTCCCTTTGAACCGTTAGATAATAAGAACAAAGGTATGTATTTTTTTACATAATATAGAGTTTACAACAGTTCATTAGAAACAACACCATCATTTTGCACACAAAGTGAGCATGTTTCTTTAGAACCTCCTGTAGTTAGTCACTTTTCTGCTTTTTTTACTATTGTTAGTATTCCTCTTGATGCTCACATCGCTCGTTGTTGAATTGTTCACCATCGTTGTCTGAAGCTGCCATAGGAGAATATCTCTCTATAGCCGGTGACCATTGCCGCCCAAGAGCCATGTTTATCTACTATGCATGTACTAGCAGCTAGTTACATTAGATTATAACCAGTTTGTTCAATTAATTAACCCGAGGCACCTGCCTGCTCTATTGGTAGCTTAGGATCAACTTATATAGCATGTGTAAATAGCAAGGTTTGTAAATCAGATGTAGTTACAAGCATGTGGATATTGTTTAGCTAACTAGCCTGGTAGGTGTTCAGGTTTCACCCTAGTGATCTATTCCTAGGTAAACAGTAGTTAGTTAGTTTATTCCTAATCTGATTGATTCTTTAACCATGCTGCTAAATGCTAGTGTAACTTCAAAATTCCCCGGTAGGAGTTCATCAGGCATGGTCTTTATCTCTGTTCATGTGCATCCTTGATTAATGTAGCTTCTCACTTTGTATTATTATGGTAGTCGCCTATGCTCGAGTTGCCTTTTTGTGCAAAAGATTTTATTTAATGACTTACTATGATAAGTATGACAAAACCCATCGTTCACTCTCTAGAATAGTAAGTCAATCATAAATTCACCAATTGAAAAAAAAAATGACACCATCAATGCTCTCATAGATGTTGACACCATGCTTGCCAAGATACAACAACAAAGTCACCATTACTTAATGTTCAATGTGTCCTAATGGAATAAAACGGAGTGGAAAACATTGAATTTTTTTCCCTAAGAGAAACACTCAATACGATCTGAATTAGATATGCTAGTTCCATAACGGTGCACACAAGAAGAGTCCTTTCTCAAGCTTACCACCATGGTGATTTTGACTTCTCGTGCAAAGCAAGATCGTGCAGTCGGAAACCCTGATGCTTCCAAGTCACAGGATATTTGTTGGTTTCGATAACATTACAAAAGTAGCTTCGACCAAGTGCCAATATCGTTTCCATTGCGTATGCATGTGGTGTATATGTTGATATGTAGCATAACAAAAGATGTTCCCACTAACGCCGCGTCATGGGATTGGGTGGAAATGAGCCGCACCTGAAGAGAAGAGAAAAAAGATGCAAACAGAAGGGGAAGTCACAACCAAGGAAGTAGAGACCTGAATCACACCGTCGTCTACTCAACTAATAATCTGATTTGCAGATTGAGATATGAGGAAGTAGAGGCGGCGGCGAGCCGGCGGGAACTGGTTCGCGAGGAGAGCAAAGCAAAGGACGGGAAGAGCGGTTTACCTTGATGTAGATGAAGGCCACAGCCATGGCGACGAGGAGGAGGCACATGTCTCAGTGGTTGCGCGCCATCGCCGATGGCCGGGCCTTACGTGGCGGCAGAGCAGGGAAAGTCTCGAGAAGAGGTGTCGTGTTGCGGGCGCCCCGTCTGACTTGACTCCACGGTAAAAGGCGCTACTTTTCTTTTCTTTCTTTCAGTTCGGAAAGAAGGAGATGATTATTGGATTTTACATTTGAGACAGGGATTCACACCGACCACATGAAGAACCTTCTCTATTTATTTATTTTTAAATTTCAACACCCCTTTATTAATTGGTAATCGGAATAGAATCATTTACAAGCAAAAGGGCAATGGCACTAGGGGCATCATCAAACCAAGTACTAGGAGGGGAGAATCTAGCAATCCTAGATAGCTCATGACTCATGAGCCAATGAATTTCCCACTCTACGGCAATGTTCCAAATAAGTGCAAAACTTGCACGCATTGTGTGTGTGGTATATGATAGTAAGAATGAAGCTACCAACAACTAAGTTTAATGCCTTGCCCGGCCTCTTGTGTGCATGATGGCTTTGTTGTGAGTTATGATCATATTCCATCTGTCTTCTCATGTTTAAATAGGGACACTATCACATAAATTGTTGTACCATTTGATACCATACGATGCAACAACCATGACATGGATGCTTTCACACATGCATTTCAATAATGCCATGAAAGGAGCAGATAATCAATTCTTAACTAGTAGGATTATCCCCTCCCTTAATACATTAGCTCGTTGATACGTGTTCTCTTGATATCAGTTCAAGATCAAAGCGTACTAGATGACCACAACTTGACAATGTCGTTGTATTTGTCGTCTCAAGTTGCATGTATTCTCGCTATGAATTGTGACAAATATAATAAATTGTCACTATAAGAGCAGAAATAAACCTAAGCAATATACAATCACATATTAAAAAAAATGTATTGAACCAACATTTGGTATCGTCTATTGGGAAAGTGGTAACTGAAAGTAGGATGGGGTGGGGGGAAGCCAGCTAGGACCCATGATTGCCAACTTACTCCACCAGTCTGTGACCACCACAATTATGTGTTACTTAGGTACCCTAATCATGAGTTTCACTTGGTTCGGTGTTTGTAACTTGCACATCAGCCTCACTAACAATTTCAGTAAGTTGAGAACTTTAAGCAACGGACTTCAAAAAAAGAATTAATCTTAACAGCATTTGGCAGCAATTTTATCTTAATAGCTGTTGAGTTGCAACCTTACTATTAAGCAAGAATTCTAGCCCCCACAAATTGTTTTTTTTAAATCTGACCCAGAAGTTACGGAGACACATGTAAAAGACGCCCGCTAACACTCGCCCCAAAGGCGAGATGAACTATTGTCTTGCATTAGGCAAGACACGCGCCATAACATTCGCCAGATAAGCTCCAAATAGATCTAGTGCAGAACAGGGCAATAGGACCGGTTCGTAAGGCCCTTTAGTGTCGGTTCGGTAACCGGCACTAAAGTGTGGGCACTAAAGCCCCCCCCCCCTTAGTACCGGTTCAGCACGAACCGGTGCTAAAGGGCAACCACGTGGCACGAGCCAGCTCCGGAGGCAGGGAGCCCTTTAGTACCGGTTGGTGACACCAACCGGTATTAAAAGGTTGGGGGTTTTGGGTTATGATTTCTTTTTCATTTAATTTTGTGTTTTCCATTTAATTCTTTTTCGCTTTCTTTGGTAGTTTACGATACTACATATTGTACACGTTATGCATATATATAAATAGAATTTCTAGTAGAACCGATCATATTTATAAATAGTTTTCAGTTTTCAGTCTCCATCAGCAAAAGAAACATCAGGGCTAAAGATCCACCAAAGCAACATCCCGGGAGGGTAGCAGCTAAGAGATTTACATCATCCACTTCAGCAAAAACATCCACGAATAAAAGCAGAAACATCCACGAATAAACAGCTAGGAAAACCACAGTGGTTCAGAGAAACACTCTGGTTTTCAGGAACCCACCCTGGTAGTTGATGCAAGAACTACAGTCTAAGAAACATTAACTAGTTCTAATAAAGCAGGGACTTGACGCCATTGCAGTTATGATGCTGCCCGGTGATCAAAAGCAGGGACTTGCAGCCCCATAGACAAGTAGTTTTCTCCCCAAACCTTCTTTACAAGTACCCAAACTGCAGTTCAAACTGGAAGTCATATCACTGTGAACTTCAAACTGGAAGTCACTACAGCTGATCTGCTGGCTCGTCCAGACCGTATTCCTTGTACAACTGAGCTAATGACTTGGCCTGCAAAATGGTTTCACACAAAATATATGTAAACAATATTAACTCAAGTGTAAAAGAACAATGGGTACAAAATCTTACTTCCTTCGCAATTGTTTCAAATTTATCGGTCGTCAAACCTCCCAAGCGCTTCAAATCATCTTCGGTTACATGATTTGCCCGGGGAAACAACATTTTGCCCTCTGGCACTTTAGTTACTAAGTCATGAAAAATAAGCTGCATGAAAAATAAGAGTTCATCAGTATCAGTTTGCAAGAAATATATTCAAAGTGAAAGGGACATCCCTTACCACCAGAATTAGCAAACACCCCCCACACTTCTTATAGCCTTCCTTCTTATACTTATTTATGGATAGTGTCAGCAGGTCTGCAATTATGTCACACCAATTCAAGTCTTTTAGCTCGTCAACTTCAGTAATATCTTTGAAAAACTGCAAGTAGTCTCTTTCCAGGTTCCTGTTGGTCTTTGGAGCGAAGATAAACGCGAAGGCTTCCAGGATGAAGGTAACGCAGAAGAGTAGCTTATCTTCAACATCTTCCAGATATTGTAGACCTACAGGAGCCGAGATCGACTTTCCCATTCCAGGAACTGTAAACCTATGAACCAGGTCACACTCACCATAGTCATACTTATCGTTATACTCAAATGCTTTCCCTCCATTGGACAGGGGTATAAGCTTTGATATCAGAGGCTTGATAGCAATTTTTTCCCCATTGATCACGAGATAACCCCGACCTTCATCATCTGTCTCAAAACAATCAATCAGGGCTAACCCCAATTGCTTGTTGACTGTCACGGGCTGGATAAAAGGTACCCGGTCCCACTTAATTTCCTCGAGAAGAGAATTTATTTTTGGTCCCATAGAAGGATCATTCTGCACCATCTCGTTCAGCTTTCCCAGAACTTTCTCTACAAATGCCGCGGGCCTGCACTGAGATATAGATTTTTCCTCGCTCTGCAGATGCCAAAACGATTATTCAACAAACTGAATTTATAAACAAAAAATGGTACACCAAATTAACAAAATATGTAACCAAATACCTGTTTTGGCTTGGGCTTAGCTCTGTCAGGTGAAACAACGATAGCTTGGCTGGTTTGGTCCTTCGTCGGACGGCCACGCTTCGGCGCCTCCCGCTGTTGCTCTGTCAACAGAGCAAAGGTCATTGCATTGTGGCACACAAAAAAAAAGAGTAAGTCTGTTCTGGACAGCATACCAGCTTGGTTCGGCTTCTCTATCTTTGGACGGCCACGGCGCCTCCACGTCTGCACCAGCAGTTGCCCTGATAAAAAAGCGATCTTCTCTGTCAAATCTGCATACAGAGTTGCAAGTGTATGCAAGGGGAAGGAAGCCCATGCATCCATACATGGAAACCTTCTAACTTCAGTTCTAACCGAGAAACAAGAGTGCGATCAATGGAAGAAAATGTTAGAATTTTGCTTGGGAGCTGTATAGATCACATTTTCTTCCATTAGTGCACCTTGTTTCTGATTAAATCCAGTTAAATTTCGTATATGAAGATCCTTGCATACTACAACTCAGCATAACGAAGAAGCTGATGAATGCAAAAATGCGGCTTGACGTGCTTGAAGTTGAAAATGATGTTTGAAAAATGATGCTAACCTTGTTTCCTGGTTATAGAATTTTATAGAATTTTGCTTGGGAGCTGTATAGAAGGTTTACATTTTCTTCCAAGCAGTATAGATCACATTTTCTTCCATTGACTGCACCTTGTTTCCTGGTTAGAATCCGAGTTAGAAGGTTTCCCATGTATGGATGCATGGGCTTCCCAGTCATGTCATTTTATTGCAGCTGGCTATAACACACATCTCCGAAATACTAGCAAACTGCATTGTGCACTATTCCGAAACTGAAAACTGCTTGCTCTGTGCTTTCCCTTTGCTCTGTTGACAGAGCCGAAGAAGAAACGCGTCCGTGCGAGTAAACCGCAGAAAGTGCCTTCCCCTGATGATGGGTCTGCAGGTATATATACACTGACTACTGCAGTACTTATCATGTTCATGCTCCAATACACTTTGATTTTTGTGACAGTGACAAAGGTGAAGGCGGTGAACACCCAAGCTCAAATTAGCGCGTCAGGTATGCATGCCTACAATTTGGCAAGATCTGATTAGAGATGATGTCATCATTTTATGTCTTTTGTTTTCCTTGAAGAAGATGTTAAATATGCACGATTTTTGTGACAGAGCCAGAGCTGCCGGCGACAGAGCAACAGCTGGAGCTGCAGCCGAAGCAGCCGGACCAAGGTGGTAACTTTCTCCAAGTTGATTCTTAAACTTATAGGTCGTGTTAAACTAGTAACGGAGAGGTTGAGCAGCTATCATTCATTCATTCATGAAACATTCTAGAACTGACTAACGATAGCCTCCATAGGAAGTGAAGAATTTTGCTTGGGAGCTGTATAGATCACATTTTCTTCCATTGACTGCACCTTGTTTCCTGGTTAGAATCCGAGTTAGAAGGTTTCCCATGTATGGATGCATGGGCTTCCCAGTCCCTTGCATACACTTGCAACTCTGTATGCAGATTTGACAGAGAAGATCGCTTTTTTATCAGGGCAACTGCTGGTGTATATATATATATATATATATATATATATATATATATATATATATATATATATATATATATATATATATATATATCATCGAATGTCTCACAACCACCATTAATTCACACATATATACAATTAGCTAGCTATATACAATTTCTCTTAATTGGTGCCTTCGGAGTCAGTGGCATTAGCCTAATTGGTGCCTTCGGAGCACGATGACAATTGGAAGTGGTTCATGGGGCGGTAGCGGGTAATATTATTCTCCTTTGGGATCTATGACCTGGTCGAGAAAAAATCTTGCTATTTCCTCTTGAATTGCTTCTATGCGCTCCTCTGCTAGGAGCTGCTCCCGCACCTCTCTGAACTGTTAAGAAGGAGATCAATATGCATGTGTATTAGTTGTGTGACTAGATGTCGATAATGGTGTAAAAATTATGAATAGTGTTCTGACAAACGTACTCAGTCCTGTCTTTGAGATCTGCTCCTTTCGGACGCCATCATGCGAATGTTCTCGTAAACGTAGTATGCACATAGATTATTCCCCGGCGCCTGCTTCAGGGCCTTTACGAGAATGGAATTTGATCAGATAATAATTAATCTAGCATGATAATTAAAGAGATGGCAGCTAGCTAGCTAGTACTACTTAATTAATTACCTTGGGTCGATACCATTTCAGCTTTCGTTTCCATTGGCCTGGAGTGACGCTGATGAACTTTGCCCAAGCCCTGCCCGCCGACAAAGAAAATGAATAAAGGGGTTATTAAATAGTTCATATCAGGAAATGACGAACTAAATAGGCCGAGATATAGTTAATAATGATTGAAATTACCTGTTGACTATCCCAAACAAGATGGTGTAGTCACTTTCTTTTTTAAGTAGTGAGTCCAGTACTTCAACTGTTCCTTCATCAACTTTAATGATTAACAAGATCCAGTGAAATCTGCATGCACACACGTTTGCATGTCTTAATTAAGCGGGCATATGTAAGCAAAAACATGTAGCTAGCTAGTAGGCAAAAACAGAATTTGTAGTACAAGACAGTGTGACTCACTCGAAGTTGTAAGGAAGTAGTATATCTTCATTGGTATTGAGGCGCTTGAAGAACTCTAGCATGCTTTCCTCTACACTTCTTTCATAATATGCATCTAATTTCCATATGTATTCATTAATGGTATTTGGGTCAATGAACCCAATGCCATAGCGTCCACCTTTTTTCATTTCATACATCTTCATCCTGCATAATACCACAGAAAAGAATATAGTGAGGATAATTACAGGTAATGATTGATCAAAATGATCACTACAGCTAGCTTGAGACTTAAATTACAGAAAGAAATCACTTACAGACAATAGAAACTGACGATAGATTTGTCGAGTGCGTCTTGATTGTATAACTGAAAAATAGATTTTTCGAGTGCGTCTCGAGTGCGTCTTGAAATAGATTTTATCATTATATTCAATTTGGTAATGCTTAGGTTATTTAAAAAATGAAATGCCTTTGTAACGGATGAGTTTTCGTCCGAAACCCTGATACTTCGAAAGAGATTGTCCATTTTGTACACGAAGTGCATCCAGTTTTTGTGGTAACTCTCTCTACTTTTTTGCACATGCTATGTGGGTGAAATTATGATACCATGCCAACTTTCAACCTTTTCTGAGTTCATTTGAAATGCTTTTCAATTTCAGGGTCATTTAGCTGAAAAAATCAGTAAATGCATGAAAGAATTTGTTTGCACATAAAATTTCTTCGTGTTTCAAATGCCAAAACACATAACTAGCTACCCTAACTATTACAGAGATTCCCTCCTGGGTGTGAAACACAGAAGAAAGTGATGATAGTGAAGCCGATCACATCCCAGATCTTTGGGTGTGAAACTTTTTCTTCGCGTGTGTCCCTTTTGCACCGTAACCATGAAAAATCTTCATCATTTAACTGGATGCTCCGGTCAATATTCACTGTGAATGGAGCAATTTCATCAAACTTTTCATAATCTCCTGACATGTCTGTCTTGTCATCCACTCCCAGGATGTTTCTCTTCCCAGAAAGAACTATGTGCCGCTTTGGTCATCGTATGATGCATTCGCTTCCTTATCTTTTCTTTTTCTCGGCTTGGTAGACAAGTCCTTCACATAGAAAACTTGTGGCACATCATTGGCTAGGACGAATGGTTAAATGCGCATCATAAGATTGTTGAGATCCACTGTTGTCATTCCATACTGCGGGTCTTCCGTTACCCCGCCTCGTGTCATATTGACCCATTTGCACCAAAATAAATGGTCCTTCAAACCACGTCTATAGTCAAGTTCCCATATGTCCTGTATATAACCATAATATGTTTCCTTTCCCGTCATGGTTTCTGCATCAAAGCGGACACCACTGTTTTGGTTGGTGCTCTTCTTATCTTGGGCGATCGTGTAAAATGTATTAGCATTTATCTCGTACCCTTTGAAAGTCATTATATTCGAAGATAGTAACTAGGACAGCAAGTACAGGTCATCTTCAATAGAGGCGCCATGCATGGTAATGCGATGTACGCAACCAGGTGGCGAAACTCCTGGTTTGTTCACGTGTAATCCGGTCATCGACCGCTCCGGGTGTTTGGGCGTAGCAAATTCTTGTGTTCGTCCATATACTGAGCCACCAAAGGCGGAATTCTGTAGAACTGTGTAGTGTGTTTCAGTGAGAGAATGTTCGTCCATACATATTATTTGATCCCCTCCTAGCGTGCCTTTTCCATTCAGTCTGCCCTTATGCCGCGATTCAGGAACACCAACCGGCTTAAGGTCAGGAATAAAGTCAATACAAAACTCAATGACCTCCTCATTTTCATGGCCCTTGGAGATGCTTCCTTCTGGCCTAGCACGGTTATGAACATATTTCTTTAAGACTCCCATGAACCTCTCAAAGGGGGACATATTGTGTAGAAATACAGGACCCAAAACGTTAATCTCTTCGCATAGGTGAACTAGGACGTGCGTCATGATGTTGAATAAGGATGGTGGGAGCACCAACTCGAAACTGACAAGACATTGTACCAAATCATTCTCTAACCTTGGTATGATTTCTGGATCGATTACCTTCTGAGAGATTGCATTGAGGAACGCACATAGCTTCACAATGGCTAATCGAACGTTTTCCGGTAGAACCCCCTCAATGCAACCGGAAGCAGTTGCGTCATAATCACGTGGCAGTCATGAGACTTTAGGTTCTGGAACTTTTTCTCTACCATGTTTATTATTCCCATTATATTCGACGAGAAGCCGACTGTACCTTAATATCGAAAGGCATTCAAAGAAGATTTCCTTCTCTTCTTTGGTAAGAGCGTAGCTTGCATGACCCTGATGTATGCCTTCTTTTCCGTGCATACGTTGCTGGTCCTCCCGTGCCTCGGGTGTATCTTTTGTCTTCCCATACACTCCCAAGAAGCCAAGCAGGTTCACACAAAGATTCTTTGTCACGTGCATCACGACGATTGCGGAGCGGACCTCTAGGTCTTTCCAATAGGGCAGGTCTCAAAATATAGATTTCTTCTTCCACATGGGTGCGCGTCCGTCAGCGTCATTCGGAACAGGTTGTCCACCAGGACCCTTTCCAAAGACCACCTTCAAATCCTTGACCATATCATGTACATCAGCACCAGTACGTGGCGAGGCTTCGTCCGGTGATCCGCCTCACCTTTGAAATGCTTGCCTTTCTTTCTTACGGGATGCCTGCTCGGAAGAAATCGACGATGTCCCAGGTACACATTTCTTCTTACAATTAGCCAAATATATACTGTCAGTATTGTCCAAACAGTGCGTGCATGCGCGGTATCCCTTGTTTATGCATCACGAAAGGTTCTTGAGAGCAGGCCAATCATTGATGGTCACGAACAGGTCAAATTCTTCCCCATGTGCTCATCCCACACACGTACACTGTTCCATTCCACGATTGTAAGAGTTCTTCAACTAATGGCCTTAGGTACACATCAATGTCGTCGTTGCCGGGTTGCTTAGGGCCTTGGATGAGCACCGCATCATAATGAACTTCCGCTTCATGCACAACCAAGGAGGAAGGTTATACAAACATAGAGTCACAGGCCAGGTGCTATGGTTTCTGCTCTGCTCCCCAAAAGGATTAATGCCATCTGCGCTTAGACCAAACCATACGTTCCTTGCGTCATATGCAAACTCCTTCTCGTACTTTCTTTTGATTTTTCTCCACTGCGACCCGTCAGCGGGTACTCTCAACTTTCCGTCTTTCTTACGATCTTCTCTGTGCCATCGCATCGCCTTGGCATGCTCTTTGTTTGGGAACAAACGTTTCAACCGTGGTATTATAGGAGCATACCACATCACCTTGGCAGGAATCTTCTTCCTGGGGCGCTCTCCCTCGACATCACCGGGGTCATCATGGCTGATCTTATAGCGCAATGCACCGCATACCGGCAAGCGTTCAAATCCTCGTACTCCCGCGGTAGAGGATGCAATCATTAGGGCATGCATGTATCTTCTGCACCTCTAACCCTAGAGGGCAGGCGGCCTTCTTTGCTTCAGACGTACTCTCGGGCAATTCGTTGTCCTTTGGAAGCATATTCTTTATCATTACCAAGAACTTTCCAAATCCCTTGTCGATACACCATTCTCTGCCTTCCATTGTAGCAATTCCGATTGTGGTGCCCAGCTTTTTCTTGTCAGCTTCGCAATTCGGGTACAACAATTTCTTGTGATCCTCTAACATGCGCTGCAACTTCTTCTTCTCCAAATCACTTGCGCAGTTTCTCTTTGCATCGGCAATGGCCCGACCTAGATCATCAGCGGGCTCATCTGATGCCTCTTCTTCAGCTTCTTCCCGCATTGCCGGCTCAGCTTCTTCCCGCATTACCGGCTCAGCTTCTTCCCCCATTGTTGTATCATCGTATTCAGGGAACCCATGGCCAGGATAGTTGTCGTCGTCCTCTTCTTCTTCATTGTCTTCCATCATAACCCCTCTTTCTCCATGCTTGGTCCAAACATTATAGTGGGGCACGAAACCGGACTTAAACAGGTGGACGTGAATGGTTCTTGACTTAGAGTAATTTAATTCATTCTTACAGCCAGCACATGCCCAAGGCACAAAACCATCCGCCCGCTTGTTTGCCTCAGCCGTAAGCAGAAAAGTTTGCACGCCATTAATGAACTCGGGAGAGCATCGGTCATCATCGTACATCCATTGCCGGCTCATCTTCAATACACATCACCGAAAACACCAAATTAATACAATACATAAAGTTCATACATAAAGTTCATAGAACACTTAAATGCAACAAACAAATAACTCTCTAGCTAAAGCATTTAAATGCAACAACAAATGCGATCAAGATCGCAACTAAGGTAACAATTGATCCAACAGCATAATGATACCAAACCTCACTATCAATGGCATATTTCTAATCTTTCTACTCTTCAAGCGCATTTTCTCCATCTTGATCTTGTGATCATCGACGACATCGGCAACATGCAACTCCAATTCCATCTTCTCCCCCTCAATTCTTTTCAATTTTTCTTTCAAATACTCGTTTTCTCTTTCAAATAAATTTAACCTCTCGACAATAGGGTCGGTTGGAATTTCCGGTTCACATACCTCCTATAAAAGATAAAAATATCTATGTCAACTTGATGGGCATAATTTGTCATAAACACGAAATGCAACAAATAGTTTTAAAAGAGAATATACCACATCCGGATCATAACAAGGACGAGGACCGACGGGGACGGATATCAAAACCATGACACTATGTATAACAAACAAAGTACGGGTAAGATAATTACACGAGTAACTATATATCCAAATCACACAAACATCAATTTTTTATATAAAATTTCATGAACAAGAGGCTCACCACAAGGTGGTGCCGGCGACGGGACGGTGCGGACGATCGATGGTGGTTACGACCGAGATTTAGAAGGCACTAAGTAAACCACACCTACATATGCAAACTAAGTGTTATTTTGACCTCAAATTGCATATAAATCAAATACTACCACATATAATTCCTCCCAAATTACTAAAACCCACAATTAATCACTAAATAAACCAATGCAAGAGCTAATCTAGCAATGAGAGATGAAAGGACAAAGTTGATAACCTTTGTGATCATTTGAATGGATGGGGGCCTGCAAATCTTGACAAATTTTGGGAAAAATTTGTGATGAACTCGAGAGGAAGAAGGGAAGAACAGAGGAGAGGGAGAGGGGAAAGGGGAAGAACAGAGTGCGGGTGGACGAAGGGTTTATATAGGACGACCTTTAGTACCGGTTCGTGCCACGAACCGGTACTAAAAGGTGCCGGAAGGGCCCCACTCTGACAACATCCTGCCACCACTTTCTTTAGTACCGGTTCGTGGCATGAACCGGTGCTAAAGGTTCGCCACGAACCGGTACTAAAGAGCTCCTTCCGCCTAGCCGTTGGAACCGGCACATTAGTCCCGGTTCTGTTACAAACCGGACTAATGTGTCGCACATTTGACCCTTTTTCTACTAGTGCCATTTGGTGCTGGGCGCCCACTCCTCTCATCAGGTAGATCCAAGTGGGTGGTCGGCCCATTATCTCTCCCCCATTGCTTTCTTGGTCTAGGTTTTCCATGGTTTTCTTTGGTTTATCGGGTTTTTCTCTTTCTTTTTTCTTATCACGTTACTATTTGATTTTTGATTGTTTGTTGTTTCATTATAAATTTTATGAAGTTTTTTCCATGGTTTGATTGTTTGTTTTTTAGAAGTCTTGTAATATTTTAAAATTTGTGAACTTTTCTGAAAACCATGAACTTTACTCAAATCCATGAAATTTCATCATAAAAATAAAAATTTAGAAAAACTACAAATTAGTTTCAAAAAAAAATGAAAATTAGTGAACATTATTTTTTGAAATCATGAACTATTTTCAAATTCATGAATGTTTTTCAAATGCTTGAACTTTCTTCCAATTCATCTACTGATTTTTAAAATCTATGAAATTTAAAAATTTATGAACATTTTTTCAAATCTAAGAAATTTTTATAAACATGTGAACCTTTTTTGAAAACTCAACGGTTCAATGATCACTGGGTCAATAGTTTTTTGAGCTAGAACAGGATAGGTTGACTGGGCGAACCACTAAGGATCTCGCTCGAACTGGTGGGCCAGCCCATCCGAGAGGCGTGTGGGCGCCAGTTGAGCTAGCCAGCGCACTAGGCGCCAACAAGGAGCTCTCCTAGCCGTCCTGGTCTAGATGGGTCAAATCAAAAATCCCATATGTCGCTTATTGTGTCAAAGTGGCGTGCTTTTGCTCAGGAGACTGAGCAAGTGCAATAATGGACCCCATTTTACCTGTAATGTTCTCCCAGTTTTAGGACCTGCTAGGAGTTCATGTTCGGTTTCTTCTGGTTTAAGAACTTTCTAAACCGATTTGGTTTTGTTTTTAGGTTGATTTCTTTACTGTTTTTTAGGGTTTTTGTTTTTTTTCTGCCTTTTCACATTTTTTCAAGTTTACTTTTCCTTTTTAATAAAGAAGTGTAAAAAATATATTTTATTCACCAATTAGAAAATATTCACGATTTCAATTTTTATTGGCAATTTCAAACATTACTCGCGCTTTTCAAATTTTTTCTTATTTTCAAAATTGATAAAAAATTCGTAAAGTGCTTTGCATTTTCAAAAAATGTTCATAAATTCCAAACAATGTTCACGCTTTTGAAGTTTTTTAAATCTCAAACCTTTTTTCAAAAAAAAATCACAAATTCAAGTAGTTTGTGTTTGCAAGAAATGGCGAGAATTTTAAAAAAATCCCGTTTCAAAATTTGCTCATGATTCAGAAACTTCACATTTCCAAAAAATCAGCAGTTTTCACAATGTTTTTTTCTACTATCAGAAATTTTTTCCAAACCAAAAAATCAAGATTCAAAAATTTGCATTCTTTCAAACTTTTACTTTAAAAGAAACCGCTGCATTTTCGAGCTACAATACTACTAACAGAAATAATTTGCTTCCCATGGTGGTAGCTACGCACGGCCCCAATTTTTATCTCTAATTATTTTTGTAAATTATTTTGGACTATGAAAGATAACTTATGAAGAAAATACTGTGACTTTGGACCAGCCAGGCAAGCAAGCAGGCAATTATGCCAAAAGGACAAGCAAAAAGATTGAGGAAGTGAGAAAAGGCCATTTCTACACAACGAGAAGGAACTTATGTCAAAAAGGAAATAAAAGGACAAAGAGAAGTGAGAAAAGATCATTTCTGTACAACAAAAAAGCACTTGTGCCAATGCCATAAGAAACCCGACACCTCATATATCAAAAAAAGGGACTTGTGCCAAAGGGTATGTAGTTGCCACCATGCGTGCGTAGGTACCACCATGCATAGGAAATCGCCTCTCACACTACTAAAGTGAACTGGCATGTTCTACAGTATACTGCTAAAGTGAACCACGCTAATGGGTCGGTGGCCCAGCCGGGCTACCACTGTGTGCGTCGCGACGCATTATGCGTCACATAACCGCTCGTGCCAGAAGCCACTGTATATGGTCGAGCCCATTGACCCAGCAAGAGGTGGTGATGAGTCTGCTGGCCCGAAGGACCAGCACTGCCCTCGACGGGCCAGAGAGAGGTTCATGTAGGTAAAATCGGGCTGAGTGGGGGAAACTCGATCTCGCTCCTTATTTTATTTTTTGTTCCCAACGCGGACCGCTCAGTTGGGGAAGAGCTCTCCTGGAGGGACTGGGCGAGGACTCCTTGAGCGTAAGCTCCCTGGAGGGACCCAGCGATGAAAAACAGGTCACTCGTGGTAGTAGTAGTAGTGCTGGAAAACATAGCAGGGGTTTCTGTACTTGGCACCTGAGCTTACATTAGTCCATATAGAATCTCGTATGGTCAAGTAGAAATCTTAAGTCTGACTCACTTTCCTCCAAGTCTAATACATCGACCAAACCTGCCATCAGGGGCAGTGGTATGCTGATTCAGACTGAGTCCACGCGCACAACACACATGGTAAGAGCATCTCCAGCCGTTCGGCTCCCCAGGGCGCATAAAAATCGCCCCCTGGGGTGAGCCGGCAATTCTTTCGGCGCTGGGGCGGTTTTGCGCCTAGTCGTTGGCTCCAGCTCGCCCCCAGTCATCGATTTTGGCTCACTTTTGAAGCCCCATTTCGGCGAAAAAGGCCCATATGGGCGAGAATAGGCCATATTCGACGTGGTTCGCCGTGGCTCGGCGTTCAATTATGAACATAAATATTTTTTTATCACATATTTCATCACAAAAATTTCAAATACTTCAACAAAATAGTACAACAACAAATAGTTCAATACAAATTATATAGTTCAACAAATAAAAACTCATATTTCATCACACGTCATACCGGTGTCGCCCTTGAGCCTTCATAGGTGCTCTATCGGATCTTGCGGTAGTTGATGATGCACTTGTGGGTCTCGGATCTCCGACGATATCTTGAGGTAGGCGATCAGTTGCCGGTAGCTGGTGATCAACTTGGGCAAGAGGACCCTGCCTGTGGTATGGTTCAATGTCAAACACTGGCTCTTCCTGCTCGCTCTCAATGATCATGTTGTGCAAGATTACACAGCAGGTCATGATCTTCCGTATTTGATCTTTCGACCACGCCCGAAAGGTGGTACCGACAACAAAGAATCGAGATTGGAGCACACCAAATGCCCGCTCGACATCCTTCCTGCAAGCCTCCTGAATCTTCGCAAACCAGGCGTTCTTGCCTCCAGGCACAGGGTTTTTGATGGTCTTGACAAATGTCGACCATCTCGGATAGATGCTATCTGCTAGATAGTACCCCTTGATGTACTGCCGCCCATTGATCTCGAAGTTCACCGGAGGAGAATGACCTTCAACAAGCTTGGCAAAGACAGGAGGGCACTGCAGCACGTTGATGTCATTGTGAGTTCCTGGCATACCAAAGAAGGAGTGCCAAATCCAGAGGTCCTGTGTGGCCACCGCCTCAAGTACCACACTGCAACCGCCTTTGGCGCCTTTGTACATCCCCTGCCAAGCAAATGGGCAATTCTTCCATTTCCAATGCATGCAGTCGATGCTTCCAAGCATCCCAGGAAATCCTCTTGCTGCATTTTGTGCTAGGATCCGAGTAGTGTCTTCCACATTGGGTGTTCTCAAGTATTGCGGTCCAAACACTGCCACCACTGCCCGACAGAACTTGTAGAAACGCTCTAGGCTGGTGGACTCGGCCATGCGCCCATAGTCGTCATGTGAGTCACCGGGAGCTCCGTATGCAAGCATCCTCATCGCTGTCGTGCATTTCTGGATGGACGTGAATTCAAGTTTGCCGGTGCAATCCATCTTGCATTTGAAGTAGTTGTCGAACTCCCGGATGGAATTCACAGTCCGGAGGAAAAGCTTTCTGTTCATCCGATAACGGCACCGAAATGTTCTGTCGCCGTGAAGTGGAGCATCGGTGAAGTAGTCGTAGTAGAGCATGCAGTAGCCTTCGAGACGATGCCGGTTCTATGCTTTCACCCGCCCCGGCGCCGAGCCACCTCGCTGCGGCTTTTCATTGCTCGCCGCCACTGGCGAGGCGGCGAGCACCATGAGATGCTCTTCTTTCTGGACGTCGGCCTCGGCTTCCTCCTCTAGCAGCGCGGCGAGCACTTCCTCGTCATCCGAGTCCATCACCGAGGCAGGCAAATCGCCGAACACCTTGCGCGCGCTGGGCGTGCACCCGCCGCTAAACTGCCCTCCGCGGCCGGAAACGCCAAGAAGTAGTCGGAGGGGCTGTCGCGGCGAACCACGCCGAATATGCCTATCTACCGGTGAAAGGCGGCGGGGCGGCACCGGGTTATGCCTAGTTGGGGCCGAGAGCGTGGGGGGTGGGAGGCGAGTCGGAGAAGAAAATCTTGACTTTTCACCTGACGGCGTGGGCCAGCCGCGCTTTTCCCTTGCGCCGGAGCCCCCAAGCGCCCCCAGCGTGCCAGGTTCGGCCTGCGACGCGCGAAAAAAGGCGAACCAGCGCTTTTAAATGCGTCTGAAGCGGCGGGCCGTTTTTACGCCCGGCGCCCGAAAAAAAAGTCTCTGGGGGGCCGTTGAAGCGGCTGAAGATGCTCTAATATTTTTTACTACCACAATGAAGTGTCGTGGTTCAATCGTACTTGGAAGAAGAGTCCTTCTCAAGCTAACAATGATGATGACGGCTTCTTCACGGAAGAGATTATCTGGTGCGGTCAGATATCCTGATGCTTCCAAGTCCCAAGATGTCTCTGGGTTCCAGCTACATTGCAGAAGTAGTTCAAACTAGGTGCAAAACTTGTGCCCGTCGCATACTCATGTGGTGTATGTTGAATTGTTGATACACATGTAGCATATCAAAAGCTATTACAGCTAATTGAAAAAAAATATGCATTGTGTGTGTGGTATATGCAAGCATGAACCGACGACCAACAGCTAAGTTTTACGCCTTGCTCGGCCGCAAGTGTGCAGGATGGCTTTGTTCTGAGTTATGGTCATATTCCGTCCATATTTTCATGCTTAAATAGGAGCACTATAACATACATTGCCATACCATATGATGCAACAACCATGATATCAATGCTTTCATGCATGCATTTCAATACTACCATAAAAGGGGTAGATGGGCAATTCTGAACTAGCACGACCTACGTCAATAAATTTAATCGCTGATACTTGTTCTAGTCATATCATTTTAAGCTCAATGTGTAGTAGATGACCACAACAAGATAACGCCTTTGTATTTGAAATCTCAAGTTGCATGAACGTGGCAACGATAATAAATCATCACTATGAGAGCAAAAATAGACCTAAGAAATCATAACATCCAAAATATGCAATCAAAAATTTAAAAACTATCGTTTCCCCTCATTAATCTTGTCAACCCATTAATTAATAAGCACATATGTACTCCCCTCAACAAATAATTCTTGATTTTCAGCACATACAATTAATGGGTTTACAAGATACAACGATTTATAAAGGTGACTCTCTAATCTTGTCAACCTAGGGTAGGGCATCGAGCACCACACCCTGGCCTGAGACATCCGACCCGCGCCGCATCCATTACGCAAGGAGACGAAGGAGCCCCGCCGCCACCGGCGACGATCGGGCTTTGGCGGTGGCGCTAGGGTTGGCCTCCTAAACACTCACGGGAGCGTCGCGGGAGGAGGGGGGATTCTGTCCTTCTGATAGCTACCTTTCATACGGAGACGCTCATGGCAATGGAATATGACAAAGTTCTACTGAGGGCCGAGGATTAAAGAATGGTGAACAAATGGAGAGAGGATTGTAACAGCTATACCAAATCCTACAAAGGCCTTCAATTACAAGTGCAGTCTCTACCCCTTGGGCATCTTTAGAAGTAACATATGCAGAAACAGTAGGCATGAGCCACCTTTAATTAGCAGAAAGACAATAGGCATTGTAGCTAATTTAGCAAGCAGGATTCTGTCACAATTGTTTTGGATTGGGGGTCAAAGGCATAGTTGAGAAGCATGCATGGGAAATCCAGACAACAGTGCCATGGCAGTGATTCATATCCCTGGCTGGCTAGCAATACTATCTCCAGGTTCCTACCAGGCGCATACACATACACATCCACAAGGTCATGCCTGAACCTTGGGAAAAAAGGAAGTTTCTTGTGTGGAAGAAAAACCAATCCTCCTCGGTTTGCGTTGTAAGCAGGTTTTAAGAGCGAGTCGGTGAGGCACTATTGTTCATTTCCTTTCTATCCCTCTAATCCAACACACATGGACGATGGTGATTAGCTTATTTAAGGGCTAGCTAGGCAGTGGTGGCTCCAGGAATTTGCAACCGGGTATTCATGCGTATTCATTTTGCCAAAATCATTGCTGTTTTTCGAAAATTGTCACTCTTTTGCCAAAATCAACACTGTTTTATAAAAATCATGGGTATTCACGTGAAGACCCAAGAATACCCCTAGCGCCGCCCCTGTAGCTAGGTAGGCAGGGATTTGACTGGCAAGATGGTTTGGTTAGGTGGTCATGCCATTTGTGCAGGTTTGCAAGGGAAGCCTAACTGTGGATTATGGGCCAAACTGACTCATGCATGGTAGTAGTACTGCTGCTGGGAAAGTGGCAATTGAAGGCAGGAGTGCCAAGTTACTCCTCTTCTTGTGTGTCACTGACTAACACGGTGTGTGCTAACTGTTTTTAAATAATAATTTCAATGATTGGTTTTCTCTTTCTCCAGGGATCTACACAAACAGCAATATAAAATGGGGTGGAAAACATATGCGAAAATGCACAGTATTTCGTAAAAAAGAGAGAAGAGTATATGATCCCTTGGGTCACCCGCGTGACAGGCGGGAATACTTAAAGATGGATTAAGCTACATTACTTGTATTATCACAACATGATTCTCATGTCGTTATAACATCGTTTTGGTCGCCGAGTGAAGATGTGAATTATTAAGATATCACTTTCTTTACTGTCATGATTGTAGCCTCCAAAAAAATCATTTTCTATCTAGCCTATTGTGCTACCAACAAGGTCATTTCACATTGAGTTAATGCATCGCGTGTCTTTATACTTGTACTCGAACACACTCGATCCACAGACTCTCATATGGTTAAAGTTGATATGTTCAAATTGGCTCACTTTAGTCCAAGTCTAATACATCCACCAGGTATGCAACCATGGATTGTGGTATGTTGATCTGGACTAAATACATGTGCAGAACATACATAGTTATGTTTTGTACTACCCCAATCAAGTGTCCCAGATCAACAATGCTCTGAAGAAGAGTGCTTCTCAAGCTAACAAGGTTGTTGATTACTATTTACTCGAGAAGAAAATCTAGTGCA
Organism: Aegilops bicornis; assembly: GCA_021605145.1. Classification (NCBI taxonomy): domain Eukaryota; kingdom Viridiplantae; phylum Streptophyta; class Magnoliopsida; order Poales; family Poaceae; genus Aegilops; species Aegilops bicornis. The sequence continues at coordinate 15,731,146 of CM038675.1, forward strand.
GCCGGATATCCTGATTCTTTCCAGTCCTAGGATGTGTTTGGGTTTCATCAACATTGCAAAAGTAGTTCCAACTAAGTGCAACACATGTATCCATCGCATACACATGTGTTGTATGTTGATATAAACCTAGCATGCATATCAAAAGCTATCCCAACTAAGTGGAAAAATTGTGTGCATTGTGTATGTGGTATATGCTAGTGTGAAAACCTAGCAATGACTAAGCCTTACGCCGTGCTCAGACTCAGGTGTGCAAGATGGTTTTGTGAGTTATATATGATCATATTCCATCTCTCTTCTCATGCTTAAATATGAACACTAACACATACATTGTTGTACCATTTGATACAATATGGTGCAACAACCATGGGCTGAATGCTTTCATGTCTGTGTTTCAATACTGCCACAAAAGCAACATATGGATATTTACTACAGTTATCCCCTCAACACATTACCTCGTAGATAGATGGTGATCATACTAGCATTTCAAGCTCAAAGTTTAGTAGATGACCATAACTTGACAATGCCATTTGCCATCTTCACTATGAACGTGGTAAAGATAATAAATCGTCACTATGAGACCAGAAATAGACCTAAGCAGTCATAATATCCACAATATAAGATCACATAGTAAAATAACCATCAAATTATTATGCTGTAGTATGTGCTGGGAAAGTGGCAAATGAAATGTGGGGTAGGGCTACGGGTCAGCCGGCTAGTGCCCAGTAGTGACAGATTACCCCCTCTAGTCTTGTGGGCACCACAATTATGTGTCACATAGACATCTTTGTGATGATTGTTGAACATAATGACAATGATTAACTTTTTGTTTCTCCAAGAATCTTCAAAAGGTGTCAGGCCAAACCTGGGAGGAAATGGAAAGGGGGCTAGGGATGGAAAGTTTATGTTAAAATGGCAATAAGTTTCTTAACAAAAAAAGTTTATGTTGTAAAATAAATTGTGCCGGGTCGAATGTGAATACACAACCTTATACCTTATTCAAGAATCAGCACAAAACAAGGGGAGAAGATTTTACTATGGATAAATAGCTGGGGATGGAGAGTACATATGTACTAACATGTCAAAAAATATTTACTAAGCATGGAGAGTACATATATACTAAAAGCCAAGAACTATTGTAAGCGAAAAAGTAGCTTTACTAATGAAAACAAACACACCATTGAGTGTGATCAAACCCAAGCCACCCACGTGACAGGCATGAATACATACCACTATGCTATAATTACTGGGTTGACAATTTACATTACAAACTATTTATAAAGATGACTCGACAATCTTGTCAACCTATATAAACACGTTGTTGGTTTCTAAGTGAGAGATGAATTGTTTTTTAGGTTCCACAAAATGCCGATCTGGATTGATTACACACCAAAAACACAGACAAGGGAGAGGGGGCACTTCTACATGTCGGACCCACCATATTTTTATTAAACCCCCTTCGTGTTTTTGGCAGTCGATGAAGTTTTGAGGCGGGGAATGGGCGTAACGTGCAAGGGCACTATAGGAGCACTGTAAGGCGTTGTTTGCCATTTTGGGGGGAGGGGGGGTCCAAGCACCGGATTATGGGGTATTTGGTGAATCCCTTCCGTTCACCAATCCCCCATGTCCCCTTCCATCCAAATCCCATGCATTTCCTTACATATAAATTTTTTTGTTTGGTAGGTTAGGGGTTGCCTTTGTACCATTAGATAATAAGAATAAAAATGTAAAATTTTAAATCATAAACAGGTTATAACATTTCAACGCAGCAGAACGCCATGATTTCATACACAAAGTTAGCCTGATTCTTTACAACCGTGTAATCAGCCACTCCTCTGCTAGTAATGCTCTTGACCCCCATACTGCTTGTCTCGAGTTGTTCACCATCGTTGTCGGGAGCTGCCATCGAAGATGACCTCTCTATAGCCAGTGACCATGGCTGGCCAAGAGCCTTGTTTATCTACTATGCTTGTAATAGCAGCTAGTTACACTTTAACCTTGTGTTCAATTAAAAACCGGAAGCACCTGTTCTGTTGGTAGCTTAGCATTCACTTATGTAGTCTGTGGATATTATTTAGCAAGCATGTTGATATTGTTTTGATAACTAGCATGATAGGTTCTACCCTGGTGATATGTTCCTGGTAGCAAGTAGTTAGCTAGTTGATTGGTAATATGATTGGTTCTTCAACCACGCTCCCAAATGCTACTGTACCATCAAAATGCTCGGTACTCGGTCGGAGTTCTTCAAGCACGCGAAAATCCATCTCTGCACCGGAGCTCATCTGCACCCACACTGACGAAAAAAAATCAAAACAAATACTAGAAATTTTTCAAAATTTCAAAAAAAAATTGTGCGGTAGAAAATTTGATGCGTGAGGTACGCTTTTTAAATCATTTGGACATCTGAGGAGCTCTCAGCAAAAGAGACAAATTAGGGATCTGTAAAAATGTTTACTGTTTTGGCCCGATTTGTCTTTTTTGCTGAGAGCTGCTCAGATGTTCAAATGACTTGAAATTTGGAGTGTGTCTCACGCATCAAATTTTCTACCACAGAAAAAAATTGGAATTCTTTGATTTTGTTTTGAATTTTTATGAATTTTTTTCTAACCGGGTGCAGATGAGCCTGGGCACCGAAACGCCTTACTCGGGCTTTTTATCTCTCGCGCATGTGCATCCTTCTTTAATGTAGCTTTTCATTTTGTATTAATTTGATAGTCTCCTATGCTCGAGCTGACCTTTTGTGTGCAAAACATTTTTAGTTTACGAGTTAGTATGATGGTTCTGGCAAAATTTTAATTCTCTAGAATAGTATGTTAATTATAAATTTCACCATTTAAAAAAAAACACCGCGGTCAATGTTCTTATAGATGTTGACACCGTGCTAGCCAAGATAAAAAACATCAAAGTCACCATTACTTAACTAACGTTCAATGTGTCTGACAGAATAAAATAGAGTGGAGAGTTCCACTTACAAAAATACTCGGTACCATTTGAATCAAATGTGCTTGTTCCATAATGTTGCATACAATAAAAGTCATTCCCTGATCTCAAGCTAACCATCACGACAAATCTGAATTCATGGAAAGCAAGATCGTGCAGAGAAAGTTCAAGCTAACCATCACGACAAATCGGAATTCATGGAAAGCGAGATCGTGCAGACTGCAATCCCGATGCTTCCAAGTCCCAGGATGTTTGTGGGTTTCAACAACATTACAAAATCAGTTTCAACTAAGTGCTAAACTTGTGTCCATTGCAAACCTTGCGTGCATCACTTGTGTGGTATGTGCTAGCATGAACATATAAATGACGAAATCTTACACCTTGCTCGATGAAACTTTACGCCTTGCTCACCCTAGGATACACGGAAGGGCTTTGTCGCGAGCCATGATCAGGTCCCATCTCTCATCTCATGCTTAAATAGAAGCACTATTACACCACCACTTGACAGATGCAACAACCATGCGACAGAAGCTTCCGTGCGAGCAATTCAATAGCCATATGGAGCACATGGCATTTCTGTACTGCTATGACCCACACAACACTGGCAATATTATTACAGCACCCTTCCACAACTTAACAAAGTAAAAGGTTCATTCCAATTCTACCTTGAACAGTTCTGTAACATGTAAAACCCCGAAGTAAATTTCCTGTTCTTCTACAAAGAGAGAAAAATCCTCGGTTGCAAAGGTTCACATATGGAAGGGGTGATCTGATGTGTTCTATGTATCTAATGTTGTCTTCTGATCCACCAATAAATAATACAACATGGCAAGGCACATAGAGGAACAGGGGGTGAGGATCAGCGGATGGGCGTGTACGAACTGCCCCCGGAGCCCTTCTGCTGGTCCTCGGCCGACATCTTCTCCTTCGTCATCGTGCCGACGTCGGTGGCGGCCTTGGCGACCTTGCCGAACGCGCTGGTGACCCACGACGCGCTCGTGAAGACGTACCTGTTCTTCATGATGGCAGACCCGGCATTGCTCACCGTCTGCTCGGCCGCAGCCAGCGCCGACTTGGTCTTGTCAGAGACCTGGAACTTCTGGTCCATCTCCTTGACCTTCTCGTTTACCACGGTAGTGCCCAAGGTGAACTTCTCACTGAGCCCGATCTTCTTGTCGATGGAGGCCACCTTGGCGGTGGCGGTGGATGTGAAGCCATGCCTCTCATCGAAAGATTTCGCTTTGCCAACAGCGTCTTTGCCCAGAGTGAAACCCCTCGCAAGCATAGTGCTGACAACATCTTCAGCCTTGTAGACTACATTGTCACCACCAACTGGTACTCTGGTTCCACTCAGCTGAATACAGAAGACACCATTCAAGATTAAAACGACATACTGTAATTGTGTTGTCGATGTTACAGGTAAAATAAACCTAGCTCTGGTGCATGAACACCAGCACTACTTCGCACTACACGACTTGAAAACTGGAGCATCTGAAAGCCACAGAGATAAATACATACAGTTGGCCATAATACCGGGCATAAAAGATATTAATTCTAATAAAACCAGGAGTGGACTAAGTTAGCATAAACGAACTTCTGGTGCATGCACAGCAGTACTTCACACTACACGCCTTGAAGACAAACAGAACAAGTTAGGATGTCATGGGGTACTGAGTTAGCACTGATAGGATAAGGATGCAAGATATTAAGGAGTACTGAGTATTATTGCCTTCAACATTAGTAAATGGAGAAGGGGCCCTACATATGGAACCTTGTGAAAACTGTCATGGGGTTCTGATGGCCGTTTGTTAACTAGAACTAGGCGTGAACCTCCATTGCAAATTTGATCTCATTTATGGTAAAGAAACAGGAATTCGCATGGGTATGATTTCCAGCAAAATCAGTACGCTTTCAGTGAATTTAAGAATAACAGAAGAATTGACCCCATGTCTAAATACATACATACAGCATTAATGTATGTGCCATGTTCAACTCAGGACACAACACACTAAAAGAATTAAACAGGCAAACACGGCAAATCGAGGTGTCACATACCGGTGCAGAGGCAGTAACAGGCGGTTGATACTCTGGAGCAGGTGCAATGATAACAGAAAGATCAACTATTGTCGCGCCCTGTTACAATGAGATTAAAATGTCTGCTCAGAAATATTTTTAGTAAGAGAACAAAGACAATATTGCATAGATGTAGATCCCATGAAAATGAGAATTGTGCTTAAACCCCCATTATTGCTTTCTATTTCAGCAAAAGCACTGAGTAGGAATTGCTAGCTGATTGACCATTATCTGGATTAATGAGAAATTGATGAATTATATATTTGCAAGGTTTAGATACGTCTCTTGAGACAAGAAGTATGTAAAATAAGGTATGGCGTCTGAAACATCTGACACAAACATTTCGCCTCTAAATGTGGCAATGAAATATGACAGAGTTCTGCTGAGGGCCAAGGATTAAAGAATGGTGAACAACTGGAGGGAAGATTGTAACAGCTAAACCAAATCCTACAAAGGCCTTCAATTACCCACCGAAAGAAGAAGTGCAGTCTCTGCTCCTTGGGCATCTTTAAAAGTAACATATGCAACTTGAGACCACTCGTCACCACTGAGAAAAAAATAGAGCAATCAAAATCTGATAATGCAAGTAAAAATACTATTCAGAAAAGTAATAGAAGTATATGATCCTGTTGTGCAAATATTAGAAACTTACAAACCTTTTCATATCCACATGTTCAATGTCTCCTGAAAAAGAAAAGAACTCCTTAATGTCTTGCTCAGTTGCACTCAGGGAAACATTTGTGACCTTCACAGTCCTCACCTGTCATGACCAAACATTATGAGTTACAGAACAACTACAAAGGGAAACAAACAGGGAAGCAAAAATAAAGCCAAATAGCACACTGCATAAGGAAATCCATAGTCAAGCAAAGGCTTTCAACAATTGAATTATCATGCAAGTGGGGCTTTAGTTGATGTACTGAATCAAACTACTTAAGCTCATGCCTCCTCATATAAACTCAAATCAATCCATTTTTCTTAAGCACTCTTGCAAACTTAAAAAGCACAGTGAACCACCTCAAGGAGTTTGATCTTCCAAACTAAACTCGACAACAATCATCCGGCTGTTTTTCCCAACTCACATATGCTTTTTACGGTAAGAATGTTACAAATGCTTATAACTTAACGCATATATGCTTGCTACTTCACCCCAAATCACAAATAAGCATCAGGATTTGTTAATCGACTTGCCGGTCATCTGATATAACCCAAAGAACTAGCTAGTGAGGTAAGCAAAAGGTGTTCTGAACTCCCAACACAAACAAGGTTATGCATCACCGACAGACTGAACATGATATCCCAGAGTTGGTTATTACAACAAACAATTCACAAATTAAAAACATCAGCTAGCACAAGTCACAGATAATCAGCTAGCACAAGCCACAGATAATCAGGTAGCAGAAGTCACAGATAATCAGCAAGCACAAGCCACAGATAATCAGCTAGCAGAAGCCACAGATAATCAGCAAGCACAAGCAACAGACAATCAGCTACCACAAGCCACAGGTAATCAGCTAGTACAGGCCCATAAGTTTCCAGTTCCACATGTTTGGAGCAATCATATTATCCTAGTCCACAGAATCGAAGCATACTAACTTAACGAACCGGCTGCAATCGATGTCGAGCTCCAACGCAAAGCAATATCCGGGGTTGTCATCACAACAAACAGATTCACAGATTAATCAGCTAGTAGTACAAATCACAGACATCAAGCAGTATTCAAACGTTTGAAAAAAAATATCCTCTTCGCCAGCCCAACGGAGCCGGCGAGCGCTAGCTCAATCCCCCGGCCACGAATCTCGCGCTCCGACCCGGGCCAGGGCGGCGCGCGCCTCCTTCCAGCTCCGACGACCCTACTAAGCACGGATTCGCCAAACCCTAACCCTAACCAGCGGAGCTCGCGGAAGGGGCGGGGGAGCCGGCGAGACCACGGGGCGTCGCCCGCCCTGGCGCGGCCAGATCCAGCGCCGGCAGCGACCCAGAAGAAGATTCCAGACAGCGAGAGGGAACAGGGGAAGCGGGGCAGAGGGCACTCACCGGCGCCGCCACGGGCACCTCGACCGGAGCCGTCGCCGCCGCCATCGCGCGCGTAGTAGAGCAGGGGAGAGGGGGCTTAGGCCGGCGGCGGTGGTGATTAGGGGACGGATGGATTGGATTAGCGTGGGAGGGAGGGAGGGAGGAAGACGACTTACTACTAGTAGTAGTAGTGGGAGAGGACTCTTCTTCGAGGGGTGGGGTGTGGGCGACTTCGGAGTTAAGGCAAGAAATTGGAAGAAGCAAAAATCACCTTCATCAAAAGGAGAAAAACACATTGGGCTCCCAAACACATTTCTTTTTCCCTTTTTAGCTCTCATGTGCAATAAATTAGTTCTTTTTTGCGAGAAGCATGTAGAAAAAACACCTTCCGAAGAGAAGACGGAAGGCGTGTAGAGAATGTGACACCCCGACCATTTCATGTGTGTCGAAAACTCGTAGGGCTCGACACTATGCCTTCACTTCATGCTAAACCAGGACTCCGAGTCGTACTGAGCCTTTTCTTCCCGGCGTCACCTATTCTTAAGATGATGTGATGAACTCCCTTTCTTTTTCTTTTGCCTTGCATAGTTTTCTTTTTCATCTTTTGGTACCAAGTGGTTTCTGGGAGGTGTTGAAATTTCGGTGACTCCGGAGCATGTGGAGGACACGAATCGGATCATGGTGGCATATAAATTGGGCGTGCGGTGTATGGTTGTTGAGATCATTTATTACAAAGCAAAATATAGATTGTGTGGAAGTCTCTAAGAAAGTTTGTTTGATTGCGGGAGAAAAACAAATGATTATTGAAACAGGTTTGAGTCAATGATTTTCTAATTTCAGCCTTTCTACAAAATTATGTTTTTTTCCTTTAAGAATAAAGAACAAAAGAAACATCAATTAAAAATAATATCATATGGGATTTATTCCTACAACTTCAACGATCCAAGTAGAAAGAATTAATGCATTTCTGCTTTAGTACACCCTTTTAAACACATCGACGACTGAGATTACTTCATACCTCTTCATAATAAATGTTAGGATGGTCTTTTTTAAAAGTACACCATGGGACCTCGTATACGAATTCAGTAGGTGCAAGCGACTGGGCCAGCCCATTAAGCCATGTCCATATACAAGAATTCAGTAGGTGCGAGCAACTGGACCGGCCCATTAAGCCATGTCCGTATACGAATTCCACGGGCTCGAGCGACTAGACCGGCCGATTAAGCCATGTCTGTATACGAATTCCACAGGCGCGAGCGACTGGACTCTCCGTATACGAAGTCCACAGGCACGAGCGATTGTGCCAGCCCATTAAGCCATGTCCCTCCTAGCACGTTCAATATAAGCGGCGTAAAAATATAAAGAAAAATGAGAGCTCATCTGGAGGAAAATCCGCAAGCGCGGACGAGCTCGCATACTCCTGAAATCGGTAGGCGCTCGTTTCCTTGGGGACATGGGCTGGTCAGGTATTGTCTGACCGTATGGGGTTGTGACGGACCCACATGCATAGCGGACAGCTGTTTGCTGGACCGATCTGTTCCATTGGTAGCCTTTACATGCAAGGTGGTACATAACGTTCCGACCTGTGCACGTCGATTGGGCACACCGGGACTGCTCATTTTATTTTTATTAGCCACCCCGCTGCTCGATGAAGCAGGCATGCGTAGCTGGGAAATATAAGTAATAATAGTTCTTGCTAGATTATACCATATCCAAGTCATACGGCACAGACAGAGACTCGATGTCTGTGACATATATTAGGCTAATAGTCTTGCCATGCGATTGTGACACACACATAAGCAACTATTCCATCCATGCAGCTTGATTAGTTGTAGTACGAGCACGGAATGCCTTGCTTGCGGCTGCATTAGATGGGTTCGCCGGCTGCTTGCTGCATCTATTGGCAGTAGATGGATTCACCGGCAGTTTGCAGATGCATCTACACGGAATGTCTCATGCTGTTGCGTGCAACTGCCAAGACGATCTGTCGATGAGCCAACCTGCCAAAGGATGGAAGGAGAAAGATATGTTCAAATACCAATTAATTTTTCTTTTGTTTTTTTCTCAACAACAAAGAAACTGTGCTTTTATTTGCTCTGGCACTGGTTCCAGGGGCTAGATGTGGTATTACAGTTACAGGTGTTGGGAGGAGTCGTCTTGAGCATGACACCATCCAACTCTTGCATATAATGGAGCACATAAAACCCACTGTCAGCGCTATGTTTCAATTTGTGTTGTTGATCAGTACTAGAAACTGCCCGCTGAGCACGGAAATGGAATCCAGAACACAAACACTAGGGAATACCTGCTGCGGTGGGATGTATGCAGAGTTGTACTCCCTCCGTTCCTAACTATTTGTCTTTCTAAAGATTTCAACAAATAATTACATACGGAGCAAAATGAGTGAATCTACACCCTAAAATATGTCTATATACATTCGTATGTGATAGTCCATTTGGAATCTCTAAAAAGACAAATATTTAGGAACGGAGGGAGTATTTGTAAGTGCATGAGAAAGTAGGAAAATGCTAGTCCGGAAAGAATTCACGAAGACATCACCATAGGCTGTGCAGAATAAGCTTGCTTGTCCAGGCATGCTTCTTCATCATTTGCCTAAGCGGGGCCAATGCCAACATTGCGTCCATCACCTACAGAGTTATGCGTTTGATGTTGTTGAAGAGGAATAGGACTCAACTCACGCCACTTCCATTCATCTGATGCTGTATATATACAGTTTACAGGAGCAGTTCAGAGAGAACGTGTGAGAGCCACTAGCTCCACTAACCCACGATGCAAAGCACGTCTCAGTGAGAGAGAGATCATGCGGTGACTACGCATACATATACATACCAATACGTATTCTGCTAACACCCCCCCGCAGTCTTGACGTCGATGGTCGAGACGCAAAGACTGGACCGGAACTCTTGGAAAATGTCCGTAGGCAGCCCCTTGGTCATGACATCCGCGAACTGTTGACGTGTAGGAACATGCAGAACACGAAATTGGCCGAGCGCCACCCGTTCACGGACAAAGTGGATGTCGAGCTCGACGTGCTTGGTGCGCCGGTGATGCACTGGGTTGCTGGAGAGGTAGACCGCCGAGACATTGTCACAAAAGACAAGTGTGGCGGACGAGACGGGACAGAGGAGCTCCCGAGCAGCTGACGGCCAAACGCACTTTCGGCGACCCGCGTGCGCAACGCCACGGTATTCGGCCTCGGCGCTGAGCGCGACACCGTCGCCTGTCGCTTGAGGACCAACCGACGAGCGCGTCACCGAGGAAGATGCAGTACCGGAGGTCGAGCGGCGGGTGTCGGGCAGCCGGCCCAATCCGCGTCGGTGTACGCGCGAACGTCGAGGGCGGGGAGGCACGCAGGTGGAGCCCCAGGGCGGTGGTGCCCCGAACATAGCGGAGCACGCGCTTGAGCAGCGTGTGGTGGCACTCCGGGATCGTGCATATGCAGGCAGAGCTGTTGGACAGAGTACGCGAGCTCCGGACGGGTGATTGTCAGGTACTGGAGTGCACCAGCCATGCTGCGATAGGCGGTGGCGTCGGAGACGCGCGGTCCATCCGCCGCGGGCAGCTTGGCCTTGGTGTCAATCGGCGTGGTGCACGGCTTGCAGTTGTCCATTCCGGCACGCTCCAGCACATCGTCCGCGTACTGTTCTTGCGAAAGGAAGAAGCCTGCAGAGTTGCGGGTGACACGGATGCCCAAGAAGAAGTGCAGCGCCCCGAGGTCCTTCATCGCGAACTCGCCGGTCAGCTGGTCCACGACATGGCGGAGGAGCGCTGGAGTCGAAGCAGTGAGGACAAATATTTAGGAACGGAGGGAGTATTTGTAAGTGCATGAGAAAGTAGGAAAATGCTAGTCCGGAAAGAATTCACGAAGACGTCACCATAGGCTGTGCAGAATAAGCTTGCTTGTCCAGGCATGCTTCTTCATCATTTGCCTAAGCGGGGCCAATGCCAACATTGCGTCCATCACCTACAGAGTTATGTGTTTGATGTCGAACTCATAAAGGCACCAGACATCATCCACTATCAGCGGCAACCATGAACTAGAAAAAAGAAATGATGTGAAAACTGTCGCATGTTCATTCCAGTCATGATACTGTGCATCACTCTTCGCAGGCTCACTTACATTTTAGCATTCGCGCAAGTCGTGTTGGAGTTTCTGCTTGTTGTACATCCAGAATATCCTGTCCCAGTGAGGTTTCTTTTGGCCACACATGAATTCATCCTGCAATTTTCACAGAATGTAAATTACGATAATTCGAAGCATCAAGCACTGGACAAATGGGATTGAAGGAGGTGCTAACGGTATTCACCTGAAAACTCAGGTTCATCAAACACCGCCACGGGGAGCACCTCCTGGGTAAAGCTTGTCGTCTTTGAACTGCATCATGCGGACGGATGCGCCCGTCCTGTTTGCCTTCAAGCCAAGATCTGGCCCATAGTTTTTCAACATGGCATGCCCGTCAAGCTCCAGCTTGGAGCTTGTAAGGCTGACGGTGCGGAATAACACTTTCTGCAACATGTGGGGATTCTTTTTACAACGGAAACCTCGGGACAAATGTACTGCACATGTGTGTGCCACCATGCGAAACAATCACACAAACCTACCAGAATAAACCAACTACAGGAATCTCAATGCATATTCCTGGCCTCACTAACGACCTGGAACCTGGCCTTGTGTAGACGCCTACCAGACACGCACCATCGCACGCAAGCAATGGCAGCGGCACACTCACCAGCCACCACTGGCTCACTGGCGCTGCACCACCAAGCCTCCAGCGACACTCTGCCATCTGATGCGCGACCGGCTCGCCCTCTCATCTGATCCCTTCCCCTCCCTGCACTCGCTGCAACACTACGCCTCTCCATCGTCGGGCGCCGACCTGCTTAGGCACATTCTCTGACCGTCCCGCACAGCCTAATAAGCTGCATGAATTCCTTCACCATAGTCCATAAAGATAAAGGCACAAGTCTTTAATGCAAAGATCGCTCACTACTATTATAGTGCTTTACAAATGTCTCAACTTCATTGATGTTGGCTATTTCGCTTTGATTTTATGGATTTAGAAGAACTTGCAGGTAATAGTTTATCTTTGGTGTTCTTATTCCTTCAGATCTTCGGATGGCTGTGAGTTGTGATATACCAGATCCTAACCTGCCCTACTGTTTGGTGTTGGAGAATTTGAAAGATATGAGATTCCTGAGTATCCTAACACAAACTGGCAACAAACTCAGCAATATGGCTCCAATACACAAAGCTTGTGAAATGTGTATTGCTAATTTTGTGTTATTGGCAGAACTGCAGACAGCAGAATTACATGCATAAGATAGTTTGTGTGCTAACTAGGTACACAGGGTACCCTGCATTTGGCTCTGAATTGGTCCCTTTGTCTCAAAATTGCCTTGTGAGCAAACAAAGGCACTGTTGCCACACCAACAATCACATTAATCATGTATCTAGTTGTCTTCAAATGGTTTCCAAAGTGTTGCCTCATTACTAAATTCACGTCTAATTTTGTTAATTTGGTATCTACCAAAACTATACTGAAATAGTTTGGTTATACCGAAACCAAACCGTATTTTAATTTCACACCATACTTACTGAAATATTGATATTGCACAAACCAAAAAATATCTTATTTACCGAACCAAAAATAAACCGAATGCACAGAGTTAGCGACTACCAATTCTGAATATAAGAAATTGAAGAAACACTCACTGAGCATCAACACACTATCTCTTGCATGCACTTGGTTCTCTGACGTCCAGTCTGTTCTTTCCATGCCTAATTTCATATCCAATTTCCCTAGTACAGATTGTAGTCATACACTTCTCCCAGTGAGTCAAATATGCTGCCGACTTCAGGTACTACAACAGTTTGAGTCTTCTTCTTTGCATATCCCGTGATTGTTTTCTCGAGAGTGCACACTCTGCTACCATAGGGGGGGCCGTTCTGTAGGTGCCCGTCCAACATAACCCCTGTGTCAAGTAGATCATTGCAGTCACACATGCCTCATCGATTTTAACTTTGAGGAACTACTACTCCCAACACATAAGTACGTATCAGAATTCAGAGGTACGTTTAATTCACTAATATGTCCTCATACGCAGTTGGAGCATCACAGGATCAACTGCAGTACAGACATGCCAACAGTACAGTCGGGCCTAGTTCACGCATGATTTACCTCTTGTCTAACCCGACGTCTGTGCCCTTTAACTGTGCTGAGTCCGGCGCCGTCAAGCTAATGGACGCACAAACGCCCTTCAGGTCTAGCTGCAGCGCTGGTGGCGCATCCCCCACCTCACCAATGTCGGATTCGGCTACCTTGCTCAGCAGATCTGCGACGGTGTGCGCCGCCGGCCCCAATCACCGGCAAGGGGAACCTGCCCGAAGAAGGCAACGTTCCTGAGATGTACTCACACCAAAAGAGTGAATAATCCCGAAAATCAAGCGAGGGTAAATCCAGAATACCTGCCCACTCGGATCTGACCGGAACTAGAATCCATTCCCGGCCGCCGCCATGGTGATCCTCTCCGCCGCGCAGCCGAAAGCACCCAAAAGTGAATGGCGTCTTTGAGAACAAACATCTATTACCTGACTGATTTTACCTACATTTTCAGTGACATCACAAACGGCATGTGCGCACGCCGGTACATGGGAAGGCAGCGCATCCTGTACCGCTGGAACATGACGCTGACTCCCGTCACAGCACCGTTCCAAGTCGTACGAGTCCAAACCCGTATGCGTAATGACGCCACCGCGTATTTCCACCGCACTAAATGCGACCACCACGAACGCGCTGTTCTATTCGTCCACGAAGCAGGAGCGCGCGAGCTCGTCCGCCATATCGCCGTTCCTCATCTGGACTCAAACTCAAGACCTCAACGTTTAAAGCCACATGTTGCTCGCCACTTCACCTCACTGCTATTTATGGCATTTCGTAGCGCAAAATATATAAGAAAACACAACAGCATTAATATATATGAAATATTTTCTAAAATAAATCAAAAATTTATTGCAAAAACGTGAACAATTTTGAAATGTCGAATATTTTTCAATTTATGAACTAAATTTAAGCAAACATTTTTGGAAATTTGAACAAAATTTTTAAACATGAACAATTTCAGAACATCTATCTAAACATGAGCAAAATTTTAATCATTTCTTAAATGAAAATTTCAAAATCGTGAATAGTTTATTAATTGACGAACTTTGTTTTGAAATCCATGAACTTTTTTCCAAGCACACGAACTCTTTACAACTTTTACAAACTTTTTCCAAAGCACGAATTCTTTACAAATTTGTGAAAATTTGTTTTCAAAATTGATGAAATTTCTTAATATCCGTGAAAACTTAGGTCAGTCCAACATGCAACCGACGAGAGCGATGTCCTTGCCTAAATGGTTCAAGGCCTAAGCATATTTTTTCTTTTCTATTTTCTTGTTTTTCTTTATTTCATTTTTCCTTTTAGAAGTTTATTATTATTTTTGAAACCTGTTTAAAGATTTTAAATAATTTTTGCATACCAAAAAGTATTCTTGTTTTCAAATATTATTAACAATTGTAAAAAATGTTCTAGAATTTCAGAAAATGTTCCCTTCTTTATTTTTTTGTTCATGGATTAAAGAAATGTTTGAGTTTCAAAAAAGTAGATATTTTTATAAAGTGTATGGTTTGCATTTTGTGTACAACATCAATTGTTGGGCATTTTTCTCTGGAAAAAGTGTTCAAGTTTATAAACTTGTGTTCACAATTTCAAATTCCAATTTTTTTGACAAATTGTTAGGATATAAGAAAATTTTCATGTTGATTAGTAATGATGGAAATTGCAAATAACAAAGGCATTCAAATTATAAAAACAAACTACATGCTCAGAAATGCCCCCGTCTAGCCTAGTCTAGCACACTCCTCTCAACTAGTGTTTTCTTTGGACTATGGATAAGTGAACCCATCTTGTTGCAGAAGCCTGACATGGACATATGAGGTATCAATGCCATGTTTGAACGACTTCCGGCACCGTTTTCATGTTGCGACATGTCCGACCATTTATCAACCCTTTTTCGCTGAGAAAATTCCAGAAAATGCAAAAGTTGTCAAAAATTCAAACAATTTGGTATGATGCCTTAAAGTCATCATAGAAGTTGGTGAAAAAAAATTTGGAGCCAGTTGATGGATGTCGAAAAAGAATGTGCTTACAAACGGACCCTTCTGGCCTACCCAAACACGCTCCGTTGCAGATGGTCTATTTAAGGAAATCCTTCCAATGACCCCAACTTTGCAAGAAGGTAGGCATGCCCATGGTAGGCATTCATGCCCGGTTTGAACGATTTCTGACACTATATGCAAGTTGCGACACGACCCGCTATCCATCGTCCACGAGACCCCGACCAATTCAAGTGTGTCAAAAAATCATGGGGCCCGATACTATGCATTAGCTTCATGCTAAGTTGGGCTTCTGCGTCACCCTGAGCCTATTCCTCCCGAAGTCTCCTATTCTCAAGATGAAGTGATGAACTCCCTTTCTTTTTATTTTGTCTTGCATGGTTTTTCTTTTCATCTTTTGCTAACAGGTGGTTTCTGAGAGGTGTCGAAATTTCGGTGGCTCCGAAGCATGTGGACAACACAAGTCGGCTCGTCGTGGCATATAAATTGGTGCTCGTGCAGTGTATGGTTGTTGTGGACATTTATTACAAACAAATATAGATTGTGTGGAAGTTTCTAAGAAAGTTTGTTTGATTGCGGATGAAAAAAACAAATGATTATTCAAAAAGTTTGAGTTAATATTTTTTAATTTCATCCTTTCAAAATAAATATGTTTTTTTTCTTTTAAGAATATAGAACAAAGGAAACATCAATGACAAAATATCATATGAGATTTATTCCTACAACTTAAACGATCCACGTAGAGAGAATTTATAATAGATAATGTTGCTTTCTACAAAAATCCTATGAATCAAACTATTAGAGGCCAAGTTTGATATATTTATTCTTGCATGGTTTTTTACTTTTCTTTTCGGGAAAAGTAGCATGCATCTTTTTATGGCAATATCCAAATATATTATGGAAGTCCATCATAAGTATAGAGCACCTCAACATAATAAAAATTACATGAAGGTGTCTAAACCACCGACTATCGTCGCTCCCTTATTGGAGGCAGTTTAACCTTGTTAATGACAGTCAGAAAGTCTTTATGCACGTACCCCTAAAGACCAGCGCTACGGACTTGTTTTAGTCGTCACTGTAGTAGTAGTGGAAGAGGACTCTTCAAGGGGGGTGATGTGGGCGACTTGGAACTTGGGAGTTAATGCCAGAAAGGAAATGGGAAGAAGCAAAATCAACGCTAGAACGAAAATACATTTGTCTTCCTTAGGGTATCTCCAACGCCGACTAGCAAACCTCTCGCACTCATTCGGACCGCGCTGTCCGAACCGCGGAAGCCATCCAACGCGGTTCTATATCGGTCCGCGGCACAGTCTAGGCGCGTTTTCTCTCACGAATTAGAGACAAAAATGTGGGGGAGGTTTGCGGGAGTCCGGACCACTGGCACACCCTCTTCTGACCACCCTGGCCCACCAAAATCCCGTCCCCGCTCCCACGCCCCACGCGCGTTTCCCGCTCGTCGTCAGTTACCCACATTCATGCCACTGTAGAGCGTGCCACTCCACATTGAAGGCTGCTCAGGGCAGACGCGACCTCTCACTGCCTCCGCCATTGAAGCGGCACACCGGCCGAGGGTGCCGCCCGCTACACGCCCGGCTGTACACCTCGCCGCATTCAAACGCCTCCATTAAACCCGCGTGGAAACCGAGGAACCTACTCTGACCACACGTCCATTCATGAGCGGGCCAGCATTAAACGCAACGCCGGGCAAGCTCCTCCCGTCCGTCCCCTATATAAATGAGGCAAAAATCGCACCATCAAGTCCGCTACCCATCTCCTCCTTCTGCACCCTTTTGATGGCATCCGATGAGTAGGAAGAGCAGTTCTCCGGCATAAAAGCCAACTGGATGGCCTGCCGAGCCAAGGGGTTACGAGCGAGGCAGCTCGCTGCTCCACCTCCCTCGCCAAGCCCGACGGAGCAAGTTGCCGCCCCAAGCCAGCGCGTGCTTCACTGACTCGCCGCTCCAGGCTAGCTCGCGGAGGAGGGGCTACCGTGCCAGGCCAGCTCATGGTACCGCGCCTCCAGTGCCTACGAGCACGCCATCCGCAGTCAACGCACGCGTAGCCGTGCGCTGCCGGCAAAGGAAGAAGCCAGCTTCTTGAACATCGATGAGGTAGCGACAAACACGTCTGTCCCGACCACCATCATCAAGGAGAAGTATAACATGGTAGACCATCGTCGCTTGGATCCCATAAAGGCCATCGCCGTGGCACCACTGGTGTACACAGCCGGTGTCTTGCCCTCTCTCAGCCATCGTCGTCCCCTTATCCAAGAACCCTTCCCCTCCGGATGAAGCATCAGGTGGCGGTTCCACTCTGATGAGTGGTGGGGAAGTGAGCCGTCCTTTGTACTGAAGCATATACCTCCTTGGCTCACCGCTGCCGGTCATGGGAACGACGTTGGAGACCCGCCGCGGTCGACAGTAGACTAGTCGAGGGTATCATGTCGTCGGATATCCGCCAGCGCCGGCCGTAGACTAGTCCAGTTTCATCTTTAGTTGAAAATATGTCCAAAATGTAACCGTTTTCGTCCGGTTTGTATGAAATCAGTCATGTTTATATGAAATCCGGCCGAGTTTGCATGAATTTCATCCGTTTGTGGAAAAAGAGTTTGCAATGTATTGGATGGCGGCCTCCCGCATCCGTATCTGCGGACTGATCCCCCCCATCCACGGATAGATGTGTGAGAAAATTTGCAGGTCGCCGTTGGAGAAGCCCTTAGCTTTCCACATGGGCGATATATTTTTTTTTGCGAAAAACATGCCGGTAACACAATATATAGAGGAAACGCCTTCCGAAGAAAAATATGGAAGACATGGAGAGAATATGAGCCCTTGTTCTACCATGGTCTTCGGTTCTCCCTAGGGTGTTTCGTCGGAAAATCATAAGGCTCGACACCATGTCTTTGAGTCATACTAGGCAGGCGGTAGAAGGTCCACTGAGTGTTTTCATCCCGACGTCTTCTATTCTCAAGATGAACTGTTTTTACATAGTTTTTCCCCTCTTCTGCTAACATGGGGTTTCTGGGAGGTGCCAAAACTCCTGTGTCTCCGAAGATGGGGAGAACAGAATCGACTTGTGGTGGCATATAAATTGTTTGTGTGCAGTGACGGTTGTTGAGAACATTAATTTCAAAACGGTTTAGTCTGTGTGCAAGTCTCTACGGAAGTTCGTGTAACTGCACTTATGAAAAACAAATGATTATCCCAAACATTTTGAGTCAATGAAAATTTTCCTCTTAAGAGTACAGAACAAAAAATCATCAGTGGAAAATTTCATATCGGATTTATTCTTGCAAATTAAACAACCCATGTCGAGAAATTTTATAATAGTTCATGTACTACAAATCACCTTCAAAAGGAAAAAATATTGGGCTCCCAAACATATTTATTTTTTCCCTTTTCTCTCATGCGCAATAAATTAGGTTTTTTTGTGAGAAACATGTACAAAAAACGCATTCCGAAGAAAAGACGGAAGGCGTGGAGAGAATTTTGCGACCCCAACCAATTCAGGTCTGTCAATAAATCATGGGGCTCGACACTATGCCTTCGCTTCATGCTCAGCAGGGCTTCCGAGTCGTACTGAGCGTTTTCTTCCCGACGTCTCCTATTCTCAAGATGAAGCGACGAGCTCCCTTTATTTTTCTTTTGTCTTGCATGGTTTTCTTTTCATCTTTTGGTACCATATGGTTTCTGAGAGATGTTGAAATTTCGGTGACTCCGAAACATGCGGAGAACACAAGTCGGCTCATGGTGGCATATAAATTGATGCTCGTCCAATGCATGGTTGTTGAGGACATTTATTACCAAAAAAAGCATAGATTGTGTCGATGTTTCTAAGAAAGTTTGTTTGGTTGTATGAGGAAAAAAACAAATGATTATTTCAAACAGGTTTGAGTCAACAGTTTTTAAATTTCAGCCTTTCTACATAAATATGGTTTTTTTCCTTTAAGAATATAGAACAAAAGAAATGTCAATGACAAAAATCATATGGGATTTATTCCTACAACTTAAACGATCCACCTAGAGAAAATTTATAATTGTTAATGTTGTTTTTCAAAAAATCCTACGGATCAAACTATTAGAGGTCTAGTTTGATATATATTTATTCTTGCCTAGTTTTCTTTTTGGGAATAAAAGTACCATGCATCCGTTTTATGACAAGATTCATATCTATTATGAAAGTTCATCAGAAGTATAGAGCACCTCAAACATAATAAAAATTACATGGAGATGTCTAGACCACCGAACGGCCATTACCGTCTCCAGAACGAGCCACCGACGCTCAACTAATGCCCCTCCCTATCGGAGACAGCTTGACCTTGTTGATAACAGCCGGGAAGTCTTCGTGCATGTGCACCTAAGGACCAGCGCCATGGACCTGTTGTAGTTGTCACCGTAGTAGTAGTGGGAGAGGACTCTTCGAGGGGGGGGGGGGGGGGGGTGTTGTAGGTGACTTTGAACTTAAGGCAACAAACCGGAAGAAGCAAAAATCACCTTAATCAAAAGGAAAACCTTATTGGGCTCCCAAACATATTTTGTTTTTCCCCTTTCTTCTCATGCGCAATAAATTAGGTTTTTTTGTGAGAAACATGTAGAGAAAACGCCTTCCGAAGAAAAGACGGAAGGCGTGGAGAGAATGTGACACCCCGAGCAGATCATGTGTGCCGAAAAATCATGGGGCTCGACACTATGCCTTCCCTTCATGCTAAGCAGGGCTTCCAAGTCATACTGAGCATTTTCTTCCCGATGTCTCCTATTCTCAAGATGAAGTGATGAAATCCCTTTCTTTTTCTTCTGTCTTGCATTGTTTTCCATCTTTTGCTACCAGGCTGTTTCTGAGAGGTGTCGAAATTTCGGTGACTCCGAAGCATGCGGAGAACACAAATAGGCTTGTGGTGGCATATAAATTGGTGGTCGTGCAGTGTATGATATATATAGGGAAAATGCATCCTACTACCGGGTGTAGTTACACCCATTTCTCATATACTACCATGTGGTAGTATATACTCTACTTTATTACTTTTAGTATGCTCATATACTATATCTAAGATACTCTAAAGTGAATTATGTGAAAAAATTGCATGTGAGCCCATGTTTTTATATATATATGGGGGACAAACAAATATAAATTGTGTGGATGTCTCTAAGAAAGTTGGTTTTATTGTAGGAGGATAAACAAACGATTATTCAAACAGGTTTGAGTCAATATTTTTTAATTTCAGTCTTTGAATAAAGATTATGTAGATCCTACCCTAATGAGGCGATTGGTCCTATGGTTGGGGATGGATTTGGAAACCAATCTGTTCAAGCAAGGCGATGGTGTGGCGGCGACGGCATCTTTGTGGTGGACTTGTGTCCTCGGGCTGCAATCTTGTGATGGCGTTTGCTCCAGCGCCGGCGCGGAGCTTGGGAGGTAGTCCAGGAGCAGATCCATATTGTGGTCTGCATCAGCGGCATCTGAAAGATGGTGGATTGTGTGGTGGGTTCGCATGGATGGCAGATATAGTTTCCGATGTCTTAGTCATGTGGGGGTGCCAGATCTGGAGTTCGATGGCGTGTTCGAGGTGTTGCTCCAGCTTGATTCATTCAACGGTAATGGTTTTGCCTTTGGCTAGCCATCTTGGAGGTTCAAAAAGCTGCATATCAGTGATGAGCCGCATCGAGCTTGGTTGTAGAGGTGATCTTTCATGTTTTCCTTTGGTGGCCTCTGTGGTGGTGCCAGAGAAGGGTGACGGGCGTTGGTGTCAAACTCAGAGGATTCTTCGGTCTTGTTTGTAATTTTACTTCTTGGGTGATGCTTTGGGCAAAGGCTAGCATTTTGTATGTGGCTTGTACTATGATCCTAATGATGTAAATGAGACACATTAACATGCAAAAAAAACTTTAGAGGCCCTGGTTTGACCTATTTTTATTCCGCATAGTTTTTTACATTTCTTTTTGGGGAAAAAACTACCATGCATCCTTTTTAAAATATCCAGATTTATTATAAAAGTTCATCACAAGTACAAAGCACCTTAAATATAGTAAAAATTACATCGAGGTCCATTGAATGACTACTAGTGTCGTTTGAACGAGCCATTGACGTGCAATTGTCGCCACTCCCCTATCGGAGCCAACTTGACCTTGTCGATGACAGTCGGAAACTCTTTGGGCATGTGCATCTAAGGAGCAGTGCCCTAGATCTGTAGTCCTCATTGTTTAACATTTGAATATATCTGAAGCAATGAACATCAAATCTCGCCATCATGCACACATGACAACAAACCCTAACCTCACCACCGCAAGCAGATGTCATTAAACTAGAATCTAGAATTGAGAGGGGAAAGGAGGGAAGCCGGCAGAGAGGGCACTAATTCTTGAACAGGGGTGGGAGAGAACTCTTGGAGAGGGATGATGTCGGCAACTTGGGAGTTAAGGCAAGAGAAATGAGAAAAAGCAAAGCACCACCAAAAGGAAAACATGTTTCATTTTCCCTTTCTTTTTCACATGCGCGTTGAATTATTATTTTTGAAAAAAAAACATGTGGAAAAAACGACTAGGATAGCGTAGGATATTATTCTACCTTGCCTTGTACTCCAAGATAATCATGTACTTCTATATATATATGCTTATGAGGCTCAAGCAATACAACGGACTATTTCACCAAATCTCTCTCTCCCTTCTAACATGGTATCAGTTTCCGGGTTCTAAACCCTTGCCGCCGCCGCTGCCACACCCGCGCGCCGCCCCGGGGCGGTCGGCCTCCATGAGCGCCGCCAGGGGCCGCGCCGCCCGTACCTAGGGTTCGTTCGCCGGTCTTGTTGACCGGCTGCCCTATAGAGTCTTTTTCCCGAGCCCTTACTCCGGGTTTTTTTTCGCTCTCTCGCCGGTCGTTTTGATCGGCGTTTTTCTTTTTGGTTTTCCGATCTATGCTTGGTCGGTTTGCGTCGCCCGCCGCCGCTGTCGACCCCTGTGCGCCTCTACTCCGACACCGACGCGACCTACCGACCTCTTCGCCGACCCAGCGGCCTCGCGCAACAGGCGGCCCCTCACGACCGTCGTCCGCACGTCGATCTACGCAGGCCATCACCGCGCAGTCCCCGAGTTCAGCGCGCCCCTCCGCCGATCGAGCAACAGGCTTCCGCTGCCTCGCCCCGTCAGTCCGCAGCGCCGCCGCCCCTTGGTTCTCCCCGTGGCTGCACCTATCCGCGCTGCCGCTGCGTCGCCCCTTCGGGATGTAGTGCCGCGTCATGTGATCCCCGCCGCCGCCCTGAGGCTATTCCCGTGGTTGCACCACCTCGCGCGCTGCCGCTGCGTCGCCCATTTGGGCCGTAGTGTCACAGCCCGCAGTCAACCGCCGCACCGAGGCCGTCCACTCCAGGCCGTCCCCGATGCTGTACCGACCCTCGCGCTGCCGCTGAGTCGCCCCGTCGGGCCATAGCGAGCGTGTACGCGATCCTCGCAACCATCCTGGCGTCTTCCCGCCGTCGCCTTGACCTGCCCGCCGCCCGTTCGTCGCCCGCCGAACGTAATGCTGCAGCCCGCGGTCCACCGTCATCCACTCGCGTTTACTTCCATGTGATATGCGCCGCGCCGCCTCCCTTGGCGCGGGAACGTCACCGTCCGCGCCGGTCTTCGTCACGCTGTCGTGTTCATTATCGCCTACTTCGAGCACCGCCGCCACGCTCCTTCTCTACCCGCCGCCGCCTCCTTAGGCCGCCGCCGCCGCCGCTCTTCTTCCGCGGTCCACAGTGACTACCTCGACACCGGCGACCCCCAACTCTCGACACTGACCACGGAGTTCTTCGCATGTCTACCTCGGCTACGGCTACACCACCTACTCTCTCGGCTATCTTGACAAACGGCACAAAGGGCTACCGCCTTGCTTGAGAAACCTCGTCGGTTTCCGCTCCAGCCACGACTCCGTGATGCATCGACCGTTACGACTGTGGGGGGGGGGGGGGGGGGGGTACGTTGGCTTACCTTCGGATTATTCTCCAGTCTCACCATCTGCGTCACTATCGTTGTGACTACGGGGGGATGTTGAGTATCGTGATTATTAGGAAAGCTAGGATAGCGTAGGATATTATTCTACCTTGCCTTGTACTCCAAGATGATCATGTACTCCTATATATATGCCTATGAGGCTCAAGCAATACAACGGAATATTTCACCAAATCTCTCTCTCCCATTTAACAATGAGCTTCTGCGAATTTTTTTCCCGACGTCTCCTATTCTTAAGATGAACTCCCTTTCTTTACTTTTTTCGTGCATAGTATTTTCTATTCTTTTGCTAACAGGGGGTTTCTGAGAGGTGTCAAAACTTGGTGGCTCCAAAGCACGCAGAGAACATAATCGGCTGGTGGTGGCATATAAATTGTTGGGCATGTAGTGTATGGTTGTTGAAAGCCTTTATTGCAAATAGTTTTGTTTGATTGGAAGTCTCCTTGATTGCACGTAGGAAAAAAATGATTATTTCAAACATGTTTGAGTTAATGAATTTTTCTTTCAAGAATATAGAACAAAAGAATCAGAAATAGAAATTTTCATATGGGACTTATTCTTACAACTTAAATGACACGTACAGAAAAATTATAATAGTTCACGCACTATCCTACGAATCAAACTATCAGATGCCCTGGTTCGTCTCATATTTATTGCCGCACAGTTTTTCTTTTCCCTTTTGAGAAAAAAGTAGCATGCAGCTTCGTGTTTCGATTAACAGTAACAATAACAAAGTTCAGTTAGTACAATTAATAAGAGAATTCCTCTGCGGGGAATCAATAAGTACATAATTAATAAATAAGCACTCATCCAAGCGACAAAAAACTGTATGTTCTAAAGCATAAACATTATATGAGGAAAAACAGAAAAGAAAAAGCGATAAAAAACTGCACGTAACTTGTGTTAGTCAAGTGGCATGAAAAGGTCAGTAATTTGCTTCAGAAGCAATTAGCCCATGTTGTATACAACATCTAATATCTAATCGTGGTCACACCTTGTGTTCTCAGTTGTATACTTATAGGATATCACTTGACGTTAGCTCATTCCTTTTGCTTAAGCCCCAAGAGACAAAGGCGTGTCCCTTTCTTTCTCTTCATTCCTAGTCCAATACTTCACTTGGTAAAATGGGACAAAAGAGAAGGTAAATCCAGTGCACACATACTCTGTTCTTTTGCTCTCATGAAAGATAAAAAGTATTTTTGACAATTTAATCATTCCCTAGAATTTGGCATGTGAAGATTTTTCCTTTTGTGACTAGATCAAAATCATTGCACATCAATATTTCAAGTGGAAGATGTTTTCTGGATGACAATATGAAGACCCAAGAACACAACTAAATAGAGCTCTCAAATGTTGTCCAGTCAATGAAGATTTGTCTCTTTTTTTGAAAAAATGTAGATTTGTCTTTTTTATTCCCTATGAGGCAAGTGTAGCATGCTCCCTCTTGCCACTTCTTTCTACATGTGAGGTCGAAGGTAAGAGTTAATCAGACCACTAATTAATAAGATCAACAACTCAGATCTAATATATATTCTTACCTCTCATGTGAACAGAGGAGGTAAGAGGGAGCATGTTAAAACTGCTCCCCCGATGGATGAATGTAGCATGTTCCCTCTTACACCCTTTTTTACAAGTGAGATATGCTACCGATTTCATTAGTGAAACTGTGTAAGGAAACTACATGTTTGGAAGCTGATGTGTTTCAGCTAAGTGTCTGAAGCTCTGAACTTACCAATCAAACACGCAAAATAAGTTGACTGCAAAGAATTTAGAATTTAACAACAAGCAAAAGCTCACGAAAGCTCATGGAGGTCAACTCTGGCACTGGAAACTCGAAGAGCAACAAACCACTCCCAGCTAACGCTCCAGAATTGACATGAAAAAACGGATAAAATTGTCGTGTTGTTGTAAAGGATTTGTCCTGTTTCAAAGTGAAAATTGCCATGTTGAAAATTGTCCTTCTCAGAAATTGCCATGCTTGCTGAAGGGAATTGCCATGCATGCTACATCAATGGAAAAACTTGAAAAATATCATGCTCTATAAACTAAAATTGTCATCCTGAATGTATTTGTTGGGATTTACCATCCTGAGGCTCGTAGTACTCTCAAAGAGGCGCGTGGGAGAAAACACTTTGCGATTCGTACACAAGATACAATGTGCCCGAGGCGTTACTCGGATTGCTTGCCGATTAGTTTTTGTGAAAAACATGTTGAGAAAACGCCTTCCGAAGAAAACACAGAAGGCATGGAGAGAATTTGAGATCCCTGTCTTTGGTCTTGCCTCAGAAAATCATACGACTCGACACCATGTCTTCACTTCATACTAAGCAGGACGTCGTGAATACCGAGTGTTGTCTTCCCGGCGTCTCCTATTCTGAAGATGATATCTTTTTTTATTTGCTTGCATTGTTTTTCTTCCCCCTTTTGCTAAAGGGGATTTGTGAGAGGTGTCAAAACTCGGAGACTCCGAAGCAGGTGATGTCATATAAATTGTTGGCAGTGAAGTGATGGTTGTTGAGAACATGTATTGCAGACAGTTTGTTTGAGTGGAATTCTCTGTGTTTGGACAGGTTTGAGTTAATAATTCTTTCTCTTGAGAATATATAACTAAAGAATCATCAATGGAAAATTTCGTATGAGATTTGTTCTTTACAACTTAAATGAAGCACCTACAAGAAAGTTTATAATGGTTCAAGTACTACAAATTTCCTACAAAAAAAATCAATGAAAAGTATTTTTGACAATTCAATCATTTCCTGGAATTTGGCATGTGACCATTTTTCCTTCTCTGATCAACATCATTACACATAAATATTTCAAGTGAAAGATGTTTTCTGGATGCCAGTCCACTCCCAAAAGAACTGTAAATGTAGTTGTAACGTCGTACCTCGTTGGAGGCGACGGCTTCATGTTATATAGGCAGGGCATCTCCCTCTCCCTGAGATAAGCATATAGGTAGTTGGGATTACATCTTGATGAACAAGAAAGACAGAGATAGAGATAACCAAAGGTAACAAGAAAATCTAGCTACTCTATCCTAACAGAACCCTAACCGGGTCACCGCACCACAAACCGGTGCGCCCAACTACTAGATACATAGCATGTTTAACACCCTCCCATAATCACAACTTAGTTAAGTTGAGATTATGTTTAAATTCTTCAAAGCTCCTTGTCGGCAAGGCCTTGGTAAAACTATCAGCAACTTGATCTTGGGAATGAATGAAACGAATATCCAGCATCTTAGCAGCAACTCGTTCCCTGACAAAGAAAAAATCTATTTCGATATGCTTTGTCCTTGCATGAAAGACTGGGTTAGCAGAGAGATAGAAGACCGCGTTGGATGGCACAACACGTCCGGACAGCGCGGTCCGGACTTACGCGGGTTGTTTGGGGGTCCATGTTGGAGATGCCGTAAGCACCAAGAGTCGAAGACGCGCCCCTTTCTTTCTCTTCATTCCTAGAAAGAGTCATCAAATACTTCATTAGATAGTATGGAACAAAATAGAAAACAACTCCAGTGTACACATATTTTGTCCCTGGAAATTGGATTGTGACCATTTTTTCCTTTTGCAACAAGATCAACATCATTACACATCAATATTCCAAGTGAAAGATGTTCTCTTGATGCTAGTCAAGACCCAAGAACACAACAAAATAGAGCTCTCAAATGTTGTCCGGTCAATATAGATTTCTCTATTTTATTCCCTGATGGAGATATGCTCCCGATTTCATTAGTGAAATTGTGTTAGGAAACTACATGGCCGGAAGCTGATATGTTTCGCATGATTGTCCACTCCCGTATGAAGCTTTAAACATATACCAATCAAAATAAGTTGACCATCCAAGGAATTCGGTTATTTTTTTTGGAATTCAGAATTTGACAACACACAAAAGTTCATGGAGGTCAGAGGAAGGAAGGAAGGAAGGTGAGGCTGCGGAGGACATGGCGTGACCACACGGCTCCGGAGGTTATATATATAGGAGGACAAAGGCAGTGATCCACGGGCAACAAGTGCGGGACAGGGATGCTCGATGGTGGGGAAACTGATCTACAACCTCACAATCGCTAGAGGGATTAGAAGAAACAAGCACGGATCTGGAAATTGGATGGATTTTGGGAAGAGATTGGGCATCAGGTACTCAGGTTGCCAAAACAGAGGTTGTTGTGGAGTGGTCCAAACGAACTCACTAGAAACGGCACGGAACCGGCATGAGCGGAAAGACGTAATGGGAGAGGACTGTTGAAGGGGGTGGAGGGGGTAACTTGGGAGTTAAGACAATAAAACTGGAAGAAGCAAACCATCTGGTCCACCTCCAAAAATAAAAATTATGTTTCTTTTCTTTTCATGGAATTGAAATATACTTTATGTTTTGCTTCTCGAAAAAACACGCTATAGATTGTACGTACAATACATTCGGAAAGTGTGTCCGAAGAAAAACACTGTAGATATTGAGAGAATATATGAGTCGTCGTTGAACCCTGATCTTTGATTCTTCCTATGGTGCTGGATCGGGAAATCATATGGCTCGACACCATGTCTTCACTTCATGCTAAGCAGGGAGTTGTCGACTTGGTGAGAATTTTCTTCCCGACGTCTCCTATTCTCAAGATGAACTCATTTTTTTTTGCATATTTTTTCCTCTTTTGCTAACATGGGGTTTCTGCAAGGTGTTAAAACTCGGTGACTCCGAATGTGGAGAACACATCAGCTGGTGGTGGCATATAAATTGTTGGTCATGCAGTGTGTAGTTGTTGAGAACATTTATTACAAAACATTTTAGATTGTGTGGATGTCTATATGAAAGTTTGTGTCCTTGCACTCACGAAAACAAATAATTATTTGAAACAGGTTTGAGTCAATGAATTTCACTTTTTATTTTTATTTTTTGATGGTGTGAACCAATGAAATGTTCTCTTAAGGATATAGAAGAAAAAGAATCATAAATGAAAGTTTTTCATATGGGATTTTTTCATACAACTTATTAAATGACCCACGTAGAGAAAATTAATAATAGTTCACATAAATTTTCTGTAGAATAACGCACGAATCTAACTATCAAAGGCCCTGGTTTGACTTGTCTTGCATAGTTTTTCTTTTTCTTTTTGAGAAAAAGTTGCATGCATCTTCGTATTTCATTTAAGAGTAACCATAATGAAGTTTTTGGTACAATTAGTAAATAATTATAATTGTTTTGCAGAGAATCAATTAGTCACTATAAAGAATAATAGTTTTGCAGAGAATTGCAGTGTTGAATATCATTTGAAAGTGCAAGTTCTATAAAGAATAAAAAAAAAGGGTACTGACTTATGTTAGTCATGTGGAATGAAAAGGTTAGTCACTTGCTTCTGAAGCAATTAGCCCATGTTTTACACAACATCTAATATTTAATCGTGATCACACATTGACTTCTCTTTTCTATAGTTACAGGATATCACTTCACCTTAGCTCATTCCTTTTGCTTAAGCACCAAGAGTCAAATACGTGTTCCCTTTCTTTCTCTTCATTCCTAGAAAGAGTCAGATACTTCACTTAGTAAAATGGGACCAAAGAGAAAATAATTCCAGACGTGTTCCCTTTTCGGTTCCTAGAAATTGGCATGTGACCTTTTTTCCATGCGCGACAAGATCAACTTCATACGCATCAATATTTCAATTGAAAGATGTTTTCTGGATGCAAAATAGAGCAAGAAGCTGACCCAGGAAGGCAAGAACACAGCAAAATAGAGCTCTCAAATAGTACTACAAATCACAGACATCAAACACTATTCAAACGTTTGAAAAAAAAACCCTCTTCGCTAGCCCCACGGAACCGGCGAGCGCTAGCTCAATCCGCTGGTCACGAATCTCGCGCTCCGACACGAACCAGGGCGGCGCTCGCCTCCTTCCAGCTCCGACGAGCGTACTAAGCATGGATTCACCAAACCCTAACCCTAACCATCGAAGCTCGCGGAAGGGGCACGGGCGGCGGCGAGATCACGGGCATCGCCCGCCCTGGCGCAGCCAGATCCAGCGCGACAAACGACCCAGCAGAATCTAGACAGCGAGAGGGGAGAGTGGAAGTGGGGCAGAGGGCACTCACCGGCGCCGCCACGGGCACCTCCACCGGAGCCGTCGCCGCCGCCATCGCGCGCGTAGTAGAGCAGAGGAGAGGGTGATTAGGCCGGCGGCGGTGGTGATTAGGGGGCAGATGGATTGAATTAGCGTGGAAGGGATGGAGGAAGACAACTTACTAGTAGTAGTGGGAGAGGACTCTTAGGGGGAGGGGGGGGGGGGGGTTGATGTGAGCAACTTGGGAGTTAAGGCAAGAAACTGGGTGAAGCAAAAATCACCTTCATTGAAAAGGAAAAACATGTTGGGCTCCCAAACATAGTTCTTTTTTCCTCTTTTTTTTTCTCATGCGCAATATTCTTGTCGTTGTTGTTGTTGTTGTGAAAAACATGTAGAGAAAACACCTTCTAAAGAAAAGATGGAAGATGTGGAGAAAATATGATACCACGGGCTGCGCAGGTGTGTCGAAAAATAATAGGGCTCGACACTATGCCTTCAGATACTATGATAGCGATATCACCAAATTTTTCCAATTCGGCAATTCGATATACGATTTCACATTCATGGACGTTGATAATATCCTTCCATTTAGTAGCACATTAGGATGACATAGCCTTAACGTCACTTCATGCTAAGCTGGGGGTTAACCACCAACTAAGCGTTTTCTTCCCAACGTCTCCTATTCTCAAGATGAAGTGACGAACTCCCTTTCTTTTTTCTTCTTTCTTGCATAGTATTTTTTATCTTTTGCTAATAGGTGGTTTCTGAGAGGTGTCGAAATTTTGGTGACTCCGAAGCATGTTGAGAACACAAATTGGCTCATGGTGGCATATAAATTTGTGGTCGTGGAGTGTATGGTTGTTGAGAACATTTATTACAAACAAATATAAATTGTGTAGATGTCTCTAAGAAAGTTGGTTGTATTGCAGGAGGAAAAACAAATGATTATTCAAACAGGTTTGAGTCAATGTTTTTTTAAGTTTCAGTCTTTGAATAAAGATTCTTTAGATCCTACCCCGACAAGGCGATCGGTGCTATGGTTGGGGATGGATTTGGAAGCCAGTCTGTTCAAGCAAGGATGGTGCGG
This sequence comes from Aegilops bicornis, assembly GCA_021605145.1. NCBI lineage: Eukaryota > Viridiplantae > Streptophyta > Magnoliopsida > Poales > Poaceae > Aegilops > Aegilops bicornis. Next base: position 15,761,469 of record CM038675.1, read on the forward strand.
CGGCGACATCCTTGTGGTGGACTTGTGTCCTTGGGCTCCAAAGTTGTGATGGCGTCTCCTCCAGCGCCGGCGCGGAGCTTGGGAGGTAATCCAGGAGCAGATGCAGATTGTGGTCTGCATCAACGTCATCTAGAAATTGGTGGATCGTGTGTTGGGTCCGTGGTTCGTGGATGACAGATATAGTTTCCTCCTCCGACGTCTTAGTCATGTGGGGGTGCCAGATCTGGAGTTCGATAGTGTTTCCGGGGTGTTGCTCTGGCTTGATTAGTTCAATGGTAATGGTTTTGCCTTTGGCGAGCCACCTTGGAGTTCCGCAAAGCTACATATCACTGATAGAGCTGCATCGAGCTCGGGTGTGGAGGTGATCCGTCATGTTTTCCTGTGGTGGCTACTGTGGTGGTGCCAGAGATAGGTGACAGGCATTGGTGTCAAGCTCAAATTATTCTTCGGTCTTGTTTGTAATTTTACTTCTGGGATGATATTTCTTTGTGCAAAGGCTAGCGTTTTGTCGTCTTTTCAGTTTTCAGGTCGATATGTACGTGGCTTGTACTATGATCCTAATGATGTAAATGAGACAAATTACCATGCAAAAAAACTATTAGAGGCCCTGGTTTGATATATTTTTATTCCGCGTAGTTTTTTCACTTTTCTGTTGGGGAAAAAGTACCATGCATCCTTTTTAAATATCCAGATCTATTATAAAAGTTTATCACAAGTACAAAGCACCTTAAATATAATAAAAATTACATCAAGGTCCATTGAACGACTACTAGTGTCACTAGAACGAGCCATTGATGCGCAATTGTCGTCACTCCCCTATCAGAGCCAGGTTGACCTTGTCGATGACAGCCGGAAACTCTTCAGGCATGTGCCTCTAAGAAGCAGTGCCCTAGATCTGTAGTCATCACTGTTTAACATTTGAATATATCTAAAGCAACTAACATCAATTTTCCATCATGCACGCACGACAACAAACCCTAACCTCGCCACCGCAAGGAGATGGCATTAAACTAGAATCTAGAATTAAGAGGAGACAGGGGGGAGGCCAGCAGAGAGGGCACTCACCGGCGCCGTCACAGGGACCTCTACCGGAGCCATCGTCACTATCGTCGCTCGGGTAGCAAAGCAAAGGGGGATTAGGATGGCAGTGGTGGTCATTATGGGTGGATTATCGCTGATGTGCTAGCGTGGAAGGGAGGGAGGAAGACGACTACTAGTAATAGTGGGAGACATTGTTGAGGAAATCCTGAACTAGTAGCTGCTCGGTTGGCTCACGAGTAGGGGATTAATAGGCTAATCGGTCATTTAATCAATTAATCGGAAGATTTATCGGTTTATCAGCTACTCGGTGATCCTACGAGTAGGGATTAGTCGGCAAGTTAACTGGTTAATCGAACAAATTCTTAAACATGGGTGGGAGAGGACACTTGGAGAGGGATGATGTGGGCGACTTGAGAGTTAAGGCTAGAGAAATTGGAAAAGGCAAAGCACCATCAAAAGGAAAACATATTTCATTTTTCCTTTCTTTTTTCACATGCGCGGTGAATTGTTATTTTTGAAAAAACATGTGGTAAAAATGACTTACTAAGAACTTTGTTTTAGCCTCAACTATACGGATACAGGTCGTAGAACCCAATCAAATGCACAACACATACCACACACACACGCACCTACAGCACAACTTACACACCACTATACATCTGGCAGACTTATAACCTATCCACACGCAGCACATCCCGAGGAACTTCTGAAATCATCTGGCTCAGTGAATGGCAGATACTTCGTCTTCTTTGTGGCCCGTAGACGAGTGAGGTACTTAAAAACTGGGGAAGATGCCTTGGGTGGCACACTCACATTGATGATTGATCCTAGGGATAGAACCCGGTTGGGCTAGCTGGCCACGGCCAACACCAACCATCAAGCTAAGGGTTTGTTCTTGACATGGAGAGAACATGAGGCCCCAATCCTTGCTGCTATGTCGGAAATTCATATGGCTCGACACTACATCTTCACTTCATACTAAACGGGGCGTTGATGAGCTTTTGCCCATTTTCTTCCCAGCGTCTCCTATTCTTAAGATGAACTCCCTTTCTTTACTTTTTTCGTTCATAGATTCTTTTGCTAACAGGGGGTTTCTGAGAGGTGTCAAAACTGGCTTCGAAGCACGCGGAGAACATAATTGGCTGGTGGTGGCATATAAATTTTTGGGCCTGTAGTGTATGTTTGTTGTGAGCCTTTATTGCAAATGGTTCCTGTAACCTAAACTTTTGTGCTTGGGGGTTGAGCATCCCCCTCTTCTGCTCATATTGCGCCCATCTACACCTCTCTGTGTACGTAGTTTGGGTGTCAATCCTTGTACTTTTATCTCTTTTTCTCTGTCAATGAAAACATGCGTATTCTGGAAAAAATGATTATTTCAAATATGTTTGATTCAATGAATTTTTCTTTTAACAATATAGTAGAACAAAAGAATCATAAATGAAAATTTTCATATGGGACTAATTCTTACAGCTTAAATGATGTGTAGAGAAAATTTATAATAGTTCGCATGCTAGTACAAATTTTGTACATAAATTCTACGAATCAAACTATCAGATGCCTTGGATCGACTCATATTTATTTTTGCATAGTTTTTACTTTTCTTTTCTTCTTTTGAGAAAAAAAGTGGCATGCATCTTAATATTTCAATTAAAAGTGACCGATGAAGAAGTTCAGTTAATACAATTAATCAATAAGTAATTTCTTTTGCGTGGAATCAATAAGTAGAACTAATAAATAAGCACTCACCCAAGCAGTACACCGACGAATTGCAGTGTCAAATATCAATTGACACTGTAAGTTCTAAAGTATTCACATGTTTGAAGAAATCCTCTTCGCCAGCCCAACCGAACCAGCGGGGTACTAAACTAGCTCAATCAGCCGGCTACGAATCTCGAGCTCTGACACGAACCAGAGGCACACGCCTCCTTCCAGCTCCGACGACCCTGCTAATTAAGGCCTACTCCGCCGGAGTCACCGCCCCTCACGGATTTGCCAAACCCTAACCATCGAAGCTCGCGGAAGGGGCACGGGCGCCGGCGAGATCACGGGCGTCGCCCGCCCTGGCGCGGCCAGATCCAGCGCGACAAACGACCCAGAAGAATCTAGACAACGAGAGGGGAGAGGGGAAGCTGGGCAGAGGGCACTCACCGGCGCCGCCACGGGCACCTCCACCGGAGCCGTCGCCGCCGCCATCACGTGGGTAGTAGACGAGAGGAGAGGGGGATTTAGGCCGGCGGCGGTGGTGATTAGGGGATGGATGGATTGGATTAGCGTGGAAGGGAGGGAGGAAGAAGACTAACTTGTAGTAGTGGGAGAGGACTCATCGAGGGGTGGCGTGGCCGTGTGGGCGACTTCGGAGTTAAGGAAGAAGAAAAAGAAAAAAAAAAACACCTTCAAAAGGAGAACACATTTCATTTTCATTTTTTTCTTCACATTTGCAATGAATTATTTTTTGTAAAAAACATGGGGAGAGAATGTCTTTTGAAGAAAAAGACCGACATGGAGAGAATGGCAGGCCCGATCTCTCATCCTGGTGTTGCGTCGAAAAATCACACGAATATGTATCGGGTGATATGGTAGTTGACCTGCTCCCATTCTTGAAGAGCTGCTGACCGTAGTATCGTGGATCCAATGCCATCTTTGGAGGATTTTGACCCGAGCTAAACTACAGAGCTCTTTGGGTGTTTCTCATAAACTTACACAATCTCTCTGTTTGACGGTAGGAACCATGATTCAACGGTTGGAGCGCTCCCGGAGCATGGGGGCATGGATGTCCCGGGAGCACATGATATTCTTCCTCCGCACCACGTCTTCACTTCGTACTAAGCATGCAGTACAGCACCAACTCAGCGTATTCTTCCTGATGCCTCCTATTCTCAGTATGAACTTTTGTTCTTGCATAGTTTTTTTCCCCCTGTTTTGCTAATAGAGGGTTTTCTCATATGTGTCAAAACTGGGTGACTCTGAAGCATGCGAGAACACAAACCGGCTGGTGGTGGCATATAAATTGTTGGCCATCCGGTGCATGGTTGTTGAGAATATTTATTACATTTAAGTTTGAGTACAATTCTCTGCGATTGGACGTAGCATGCAAAAATATTGCAGTAACCCCATCGTGTCCATGGTTTCCACCGGAACCTGGGAGAGTCAAATTAAATACTGATGGTTGGGTGGCCAAGGGTACTGCTGGGTAGGTATGATTCTTTGTGATCATGCAGGGTCTATTATCTTCAGCTCCAGCCGGTATCTTTTCACTTGTGAGAATGCATTAGAAGCAGAAATTTTGGCACTAAAGGAGGGTCTATCCCTTGCACTGAAATGGAGCAACTCAGGAATAGATATTGAATCAGATTCTTTGGAAGCCGTTACCATGGTAAAGAGTGATCAAAGCAACATGTCTAAATATTCTTTTTTTATTAGAGAGATCAAAATTATTATGGGGGAACATGATACTTGTATTACTCATATTCGTCGCAGTGCTAATAATGCTAGCCATTTCATGGCCAACTTTGGTAGACTGCAAGGCCGGACTGCTGTCTGGCTGAGCTCTGGTCCAGAGGAAGTCCTGAATATTGTTGGACGATATTGTAATCTTTAATCTTCTTGAGTAATACAAGTGTTATTTCACAAAAAAAAACAGGTTTGAGTCAATGAATCTTTTAAGAATATAGAGCAAAAGAATCATAAATGGGAAATTTCATATGGGATTTATTCTTACACTTAACTGACACACCTGCAGAAAAATTATAATAGTTCACGTACTAGAAAATTTATATGAAAATCCTACGAATCAAACTATCAGATGCTCTGGTTCGACTTATATTTATTTTTGCACATTTTTTCTTTTTCTTTTCGAGAAAAAAATGTGGCATGCTCTTCATATTTCAGTGAAAACTAACCAATGAAGAAGCTCAGTTAGTAAAATTAATCAATAAGGGATTTTGTGTGTGTGTGCGGAATCAGTGAGTATAATAATTAATAAATAAGCACTCATCGAAAGCAGTACTCCAATGAATTGCAGTGTCAAAATTCATTTGAAACTGTAAGTTCCGATCCAAAGCATAAACTAAAAAATAAACAATATATGACGAAAAACCAGAAAAGATAAACGGTTTTCTGTTAGTCACATGCCATGAAAAGGCCAGTAACTTGCTTCAGAAGAAATTAGCCCATGTTTTACATAACATCTCTAATATTTAACCGTGATCACACCTTCCGTTCTCAGTTGTATAGTTATACGATATCACTCCACGTTAGCTCATTCCTCTTGCTTAAGCATCAAGAGTCAGAGACGTGTCCTTTCTTTCTCTTCATTCCTAGGAAGGGACAAATACTTCACTTAGTAAATGGGACAAAAGAGAAAACAAATACAGTGGACACATATTTTGTTCTTGTGTTCTCATGGAAGGTATAAATATTTTTGAGTATTTAATCATTTCCTAGAAATTGGCATGTGACATTTTTTCCTTCCGCGACAAGACAACATCACTACCCATCAATAGTTCAAGTGAAATGGGACAAAAGAGCTTCATTATCTTACTTACAGTGTCTTCTTCGCACCCTGACTTGCCTCCGTGCTTTTACACAAGGGAGCACTGTAGCTTCCCTACCTTTGCTCCACCACGTCAGAGGAGCCGGTTCCCTACCTTTGTGTTCTCATGAATGATTGTCCAACCCCATATTAGCTCTAAACTTACCAATCGAACACCCGAAATAAGTTGATTATGCAAGGAATTCAGAATTTAACAACATGACAAAAGCTCATGCAGGTCAAAGGAAGGAGGTGAAGCTGCGGAGGACATGGCATGCCCACACGGCTCCGAAAGTGATAAAGCGGGGAGATAGGTTGGAGCGCATTGCCATGCTCCCATGTATATGTAGCGGTGGGAGGTGGCATGGTGTCGCGCTAGACCAACATATGGTTCAACATCACATCTTCACTCCATACTAAGCATTCTCTTTACATCATACTAAGTGTTCCCTTCCGCACATCTCATATTACCAAGTTTATGCTCTTTTCAATTTATTTTCCTGCATTATTTTACTAACAATGGGTGTATAAGAGATGTTGAGCCTCAGTGAGTAAACAAAAACCGATTCTTGTTACTCTCATCATGGAAAGTAAACAAAAAATGACTCCTGCCAAGATTTTTGTATTCCAATGCAGTAAGAGGGCGCCGCAGATTACCCAGCGTTCTTCCCACATACTCTACTTTTTCTGACCTCTCTAAGAAGAGCATACCGACAGCCTGTAGCTCGTTCTCCATCGAGGCGCAGGCATACCTTCTTCCCATTTTGACACTACTCTTCTCTCCTTCTGACATCTTGAAATCCTTCATCCCGCCTTCCATGCTGCCTAGCGCAGGGGCCCTCCTATCACCATACCCATGGTGATTCCTCTTCATCAGAAAACCAATCCGGGGAAGAACACTCTCACCCGTGCTTCCCAGCTCACCTCCACACAGCTGCGACTAGGTTGACTCGGTGTTTTAGGATCGCGCACCCCAGTAGACCTGAAAGGCTTTGGTAGTGAGGGGTCTCACGGGGAACTCAGACTGATTTCTGCTCTCACTGGGAATAGGTTGTGCCCCTGGAAGGTTCAGCCACGGGGAACAAGTGCGGGACAGGGATGCTTGATGGTGGGGAAACCGATCTTCATCCTGACAATCGCTAGCATGATTGGAAGAGACGAGCGCGGATCTAGAAATTTTGATGGATTTTGGTAAGAGATCTCGCGGCAGGTTGGCAAAGAAGAGGTCGTTGTGGTGTGCTCAAAATGACCACTATACATCTAGCAGACTTACAACCTATCCACACGCAACACGTCCTGAGGAACTTCTGAAATCATCTGGCTTAGTGAGTGGCAGATATGTCGTCTTCCTTGTGCCCCGTAGACAAGTGATGTACCTAAAAAATGGGGAAGATGTTAGACTTAATCTTGATTTCATGTATCTGCATATTTAGTTTGCTTTCGTTGTGCATGTAGGATAGGTTAGAGAGTAGCTAGTCCGGTGAAGCTTCAGCGGAGGCACGCGGAGAAGATGAGATGTCAGGATGCCGTGCGACGCGGCAAGCACGAGGAGATGTCGATGTTGCTATGCGATAAGGCAACGCCGTGTGATGCGGCAAGATGCGACCGCGGCTGGAGCGTGACGGGCTGCTCATTCAGGTTGAGCCAAGTGATTTGGCCAAGTCATAATTAGTTAGAGTATGTGAGGCTGTAGCTGCATGTGTGCGTGGTGCTAGCCGAGTCAAGAGTCAGTGCATGCGTGAGTTTGTTAGTGATTGACATGGGCGTGCATGTAGCTAGTCAGTTGGTGCATGGGTTAGTGCGTGGAGGGTGCTGTTAGTGGCCGGTTAAGGTGGCTGGTAGTGCGTGCGTGAGTCCAGCACCTGATGTATATGTACATGTTGCATACTGAGTAATGAAGAGAGGCCGAGAGGGCTGGGTAAGAAACAATGTAGCGCTAGTGCTGTCAAGGAAGAATGCCTCAGCGCAAAGACCTTGGGGCTCTCCTTGTACGCGTGTGTGTGTGTTTCCTGAGAGTTTCTTCCATGGGTGTGTGTTTGAGAGAAACCACGAGAGGAAGAATAGTCAGAGGTAGAGGAAGAGGCGGGCGATGGAGAGGGCGGCGCCAACAGAAGATGCCTTGGGTGGCACACTCACATAATCACACTGATCCTAGGGATAGAACCCGGGTGGCTAGCTGGCCACCGCCAACACCAAGCATTGAACCATGGGTTTGTTCTCGACATGAAGAGAACATTTGACCCGAGTCTTTGCTGCTGCGTCCGAAATTCATATGACTCGACACTAAGTCTTCACTTCATACTAAACATGTCGTTGAAGAGCAGCTGCGTGTTTTCTTCCCAACGTCTCCTATTCTCAAGATGAACTCCCTTTCTTTACTTTTTTGTTGAATAGTTTTTCTACTCTTTTGCTAACATGGGCGTTCTAATAGGTGTTAAAACGAAGTGGCTCCGGAGCACGCGGAGAACACATTCGGCTGGTGGTGGCATATAAATTGTTGGGCGTTTAGTATATGGTTGTTGAGAGCCTTTATTGTGAACAGTTTTTGTATTGGAAGTCTCCGTGATTGCACGTAGGGAAAAGATGATTTATTTCAAACATGTTTGAGTCAGTGAATTGTTCTTTAAGAATATATAGAACAAAGAATCATAAATGGAAATTTTCATATGGGCCGTATTCTTACAACTTAAATGACACACGGACAGAAAATTTATAATAGATCATGCACTATACTATGAATCAAACTATCAGATGCTCTGATTTGACTCATATTTATTGTTGCATAGTTTTTCGTTTTCTTTCTGAGAAAAAAGCAGCATGCATCTTCGTATTTCAATTAACAGTAACCATAACAAAGTCCAGTTAGTACAATTAATTAATAAGTGAATTCGTTTGTGCAGAATCAATAAGTATAATTAACAAATAAGCACTCGTCCAAGCAGCACACCGACGTTTGCCCGCCTCCGGCGAGGGAGGGGCGATGACATCGGCGCGCCTTCGGCTCGCTTCGGTACTTGTAGTCGTCGCTAGGTGGTCTATGGATCTGGATGTATTTTTTATTATTTCTAGTGTTCATTGTACTACCATGATTGAAGATGAATAGATTGGAAGCTTTTCCCGCAAAAAAAAGGAATTGCAGTGTCAAAAATCATTTGAAACTGAAAGTTCTAAAGTATAAACAATATATTACGAAAAACCACGGAAGAAAAGCAATAAGAATCGGCAAGGTACTAACTTGCTTCAGAAGCAATTAGCCCATATTTTATACTACATGTAATATTTAATCATGATCACACCTTGCGTTCTCAGTTTTATATCCATAGGATATGACTTCACGTTAGCTCATTCCTTTTGCTTAAGCACCAAGAGTCAAAGACGTGTCCCTTTCTTTCTCTTCATTCCTAGGAAGGGTCAAGTACTTCACTTAGTAAAATGAGACAAAAGAGAAAATAAATTCAGTGTACACAAGTTCTATTCTTTTGCTCTCATGAAAGATAAAAAGTATTTGGTATGTGACCATTTTTCCTTCTGTGACAAGATCAACATCATTAAACATCAATATTTCAAGTGAAAGATGTTTCCCGGATGCAGTCAAGACACAAGAACACAACAAAATAGAGCTCTCAAATGTTGTCCAGCCAACTCAGATTTGTCCAACCCCATATGAAGCTCTAAACTTACCAATCAAACACGCAAAATAAGTTGACCATGCAAGGAATTCAGAATTTGACAACACGCAAAAGCTCATGGAGGTCAAAGGAAGGACCGCAGTTGCGGAGGACATGGCGTGCCCACACGGCTCTGCAAGATAAATATATAGGAGGACAAGACAGTGAAGTGAAAGTGATAAGTTGGGAGATAGGTCGGAGCGCATTACCATGCTCTCATGTATATGTAGTGGTGGGAGATGGCATGGTGTCGCGCCAGACCAACATATGGTTCAACACTACATATTCACTTCATACTAAGCATTCTTTTCACACCAGACTAAGGGTCTGTTCGGCAACTGCCCAACGCCTAGAAATCCTCAAATCCGTCTACTTGATCTCGCTTCCAGCTTCCTGATGAAAACCAAGGATAAAAAAAAACGTTCACAACAGAATTTCCAGATCCCACATCCCAGATCACTAGGCTTGGGCTGGTAGCCGCATGGCCCATTAAGCTCAATTCCGGCCTGGTAGGGAGCGATGGTACTCACTCTGTTCTATGGCATTTCCTATTTGGTGCCACATGCGCCAGTTAACATGCATTTTTGCTAACTAGCGCATGTGGCGTGCGTACATGGGCCGGCCCATCTAGGCTCCGGTTGATGATTTCTTTTTTCAAAAAATTCTATGTACTTTTCTGAATATCGATGAACTTTTTAAAAATTTCAACAGTATATTTTCGGATTGATGAACTTTTTTGAAATTTGATGAACATCATTTTGAAAATGGATGAACTTATTTTAGATTTATGAACTTTCCCGTCCATCATTTCAACCTTTCCCCTTCACTGGCAATTGCCGCAAAGCCTGGGAACTTTTTTTTCTTTCTTTCCTTCCAGGGATCATCGACTACATAGCCCAAACCTGCGTCAAAGTCACCTACTTACTTACTACGTAAATCAACAACTAGTGTCTACCAATTGATGTACACGTTACATGCATACCTACTGCTTACAAAGTCTTCTCCTGCTACTAAACATTCTCTTCTCGACGTTTCCTATTCTTAAACTGAAATCTTTCTTTTTTATCTATTCTTGTCTATTTTTAAATAAAACATGTATGAGAAGAAGATGCTAAGCATTAGTTGTGAAACTTGGAACAACACACGGTAGTCGGTTTATTTATTTGCATTTTTGTGCTGGCAATTGATGTATGACACAAAGGTGTTGAATGACCCATTAAGCATGAAGAGAATGAAGCCCGTTGGTGGAGATATACAGGTTGGTAGTCCTGAAGTGTGGTTGCTGAGAACATTCATCTCGTATCAACAGGGGCGGAGCTGGAGCAAATTTTACCTGATGCACCACTTTAACATAATGTATTTTTTAAGGAACTACTTATTGAATAAAGGTGTGTTTGACAGCTTCTAGCACAATTAATCGGACATAATAGAAGGCGATACATAGAAAAAGTGACCGTCAAGATGCTAACAACAGTGATATAACAAAAGACAAAATTACTTGAAAAGGGTGTCTTGCAGCCCGCTACGCACGCATGTGCAGTTCGCTTCTTGGTCCTCCTGCTCAAATATCCACCCCTGGAGGCACACTACAAGTCGATCATGCTTCTATAGACGTGTGCGCAGCTAAGCCTCCGCCATACGCCTCGCCCTCGACCGATTACACAGTCGGCAGTAGCACAGTCTATGCAGCACGTGTCCTCACGCATTGAAACCGTACGCCGTACCTTCATCTCCGGCCGGTCTGGCTCTCAGAAATTTGGAGCCCCTTTTTAATGTTCCATTCCGTCCACGCACCCACAAATTAGAAACGGCCCGATCTGTGTCAACAAATTGCAAGGGTTATAGATGAACTTGTAGCCAATAGAATAAATCCCTTTGCTTTAACAAACCATGGGGCATTTTCTAGGGTTATAACCTATGATAGATTATAACATCTAATTAGGGCATACTTTCATTCATTTATGCAATTTTTCTTGTCCCGTTTGTAATTTGTATTTGTCAAATACATATAACTATAGATAAGATTTTTCTCAAAAAGAAAAGCATCATAAAAAAATGCTCCGAAAGACATCAACTTGGAAAAGTAGCTTAAGATGATCCTAATAAGATGAAATTGATAGAACTTTGCCATCCTAATTTGAAAGACCTATGGTTATAACCAGTAATTTTGTTGCCTATTGCTGCTACTATACTTGAATGTGATTTCAGCTATCAAATTGATCCAAACTTACTTGTGCAATCGCATCAATGATGTCCGGCTGAGTGGTAATCTTATCTGTTATGAGGAGAAATAAGAAATAAAAAAGGTCACCAGTGGTCAAGTGATTGAGTATTTCATGGTTTGAAGGAAGAGAATGTACAAAAGGTAGTTATACTTTTTTTAGCTATTTAAGAACTTTTATTTGGCTGTTTATTATGCTCTACTTGAAAGTTTAGATCTATTTTTTATCTTCTGAGTTTCTAACCTTGATGAGTGATGATGTATTTTGAAATGCAATACATCCTTTTCAAGTAATTTTGTATTTTGTTTTACCACTATTGTTAGAATTTGGACGGTTACATTTTTTTTTGTGTAATGCCTTCTATTATGTCAGATAATTTGTCTTGGAAGCTATGAAACACACCTTGATTCAACAAGTAGCTGCATTAAAAATTTACATCTTGTTAAAGTGGTCCATCGGGTAACATTTTCTCCAGCTCCAGTCCACCCCTATTGATACAAGATGAATGTTCTCAGCAACCACAAACTTCAGGGCTACAAATGTATATATCACCAACAACGGAGTTCATTCCCTTCATGCTTAATGGTTCATTCAACACCTTTGTCTCATACATCATTTGCCAGTACAAAAAAATGCAAATAAATAAGCCGACCACCAACTGAGTGTGTTGTTTCCAAGTTTCTGAGCTACTGAGGTTTAGCATCTTCCTCGCATACATGTTTTATTAAAAAAACAAAAGAGAACAAATAAAAAGAATGATTTCAGGTTGAGAATAGGAAACGTCGAGAAGAGAATGTTTAGTAGCGGGAGAAGACCTTGTACTGTGTATCTTGATGGCTCGATGAGTATGCATGCGTACATGGATTGGTAGGTGCTGGTCACTGATTTACATAGTAAGTAAGTAGGTGACTCCCAGTGCATGTTTGGGCCATGTAGTCGATGGTCGCTAGGAAGAACGAACAAGAAAAAGTGGCTAGGCTTCATGGCTATTGCCGGTGATGGGGAAAGGTTGACATGATGAACGGGAAGGAGAAGGGACTTTTAACAGTAAAGGGGAGAGGTATAAATTTCTGAAATTTTCATCATGTTCATGTTGTGAATATTGATGTAGGTTTTTAGAGAATAAGTGATAATCTGTTAGGTAATCTTGTCGTAGGTTTTCTAATCGTGATCAAGCTGCCGGTTGATTAGTTTAGGAAACCTAGGTTTAGTCGGTTTGTACGAGTAATGAAGATAACCTGGCTTGTGCTAATCATGTTAGGAAGGTTGAGTCCGTGTCAGTTCCATGTAGTAGTCCGGCTAGGTGTCTATGTACGAGTACTAGTTGGAGTCGGCTTTGTAAGCCATCGTTTCTGAACCTTGCTGGTTAGTAGCCTCATGGCGGACTGTGCCAGGTGTGCTTTTGTTGAATAAAGAACCCCATATTCCAACGCAAAAAAGGTACATAGGTAGGGCTAGCTATTGTAACACCGAGAGAAAAAGAAGAAAAGAGAAATAAGAAGAGAATAGAGGGGCGCGACATGTGCCCTTGGCTATCAGTTTGGAAAAAACTAATGCCCACACGTGTGGCATCTTAAACATCGCCTACACGCTTCCTTTAGTACTCATTTTTACCACATGTGAACATATGGAATCAGCAGGAATCTTTTTGGTTTTCGGCTTAAAATGTTTTATCTTTTAATTAAAAATCAAATTAAAAATTCGTTTTCACCGTTAAATCCATCTCGACGAGATCTTCAAACTTGACACCATGTTGATATGTTTCGACAAAAAATTTTTTGTCCAAAAGTTGCCATGATGTTTACACTGTAGTTGACATAGTGCTTAAACTAAAGTTGTCATGTGGCAATTTCAGTTTGTAGAGCATGGCAGTTTTAGTATTTTGATGATGGCAACTCTAGTACTTTGACCATGAAAATTATTTTTTGTATGAACCATGGCAATTTTAAGTGCATGTATCATGGCAATTTTAGTTTATGGTTCATGGCAAGTTTAGTTTCATACTTCCCCATTTTATAAATGTCAAAATTTACTTTAAATGTAGAAGAAAATAGCTGAAACATATCATGACAACTTCAGTGTAGACACTATGGCTATTCATCTGCAATAGACATGGCAACTTTTAACAAAAAAAATCGTTGGAATATATTGATATGAGATCTAGTTTTGAAGATCTCGCACGAGGGATTTAATGGTGAAAACGTATCTTCAATCGGATTTTTCATTTAAGAGATAAAACTTTTTAAAAACTGAAATTTCAAAAAGATTCCAACATGCATGCATGCGGTGACGTGGCGCAGTCTGTGTGTTATAGGGCGTGTAGCGGGTTTCACTCCCACCACATGTGTGGGCGGGCGTTAGCATTGTCCATCCGTTTTTGTGTGCGTGTGTTCGTGTGATTTTATGTGATCGAATCCTGAGGGTGAATTTCCAAGAAATGGTATCTGAGCTAGGTCGATTTGAAGCAGCACTTGCACTGGGGTGGCGACCCGACTAGTGCCTCGGGGCGGGCGATGAAGTTGCTGGGTGGTGCAGCAACAAGGAGGATCAAGCAATCGTTGTTCGACGGAGTGACAAGGAATGAGACGGCAGGATGTCGTCGGCAAGGTGGTGGTCGTTGATGGATGCGGTGGTGCCGAGGTGCGGTGCAGGAGCTCATCAAGATCGTGTTCCGGGGAATAAAGAGGAGTCAAGTGTGTGCTAGTTTGCACGTTTGGTAATCATTGTCTGTTAGTCGTCGTCATGTCCAAGTGCTTATCTCTGTGAGAGACCGTTGCAAGTTCAAGCGCATCACAGTCGAAGTGTTGTCCGGTATGGTGTGTCATCAGAGCAAGGTATCGACGGGTGAGAAGACAATGTGGCAGGAAGGTTATCTATGTGTCTCGGCGAGAAGCTCAAACTTGACATGTTGTGGGACAATGACCAGTTAAGTTGACGACGTGAAGATTGATGGAGCGGCCAATCTTACACGTTGCACGCGTAGATGCGACCGTGTGGGCTGGTAGTCTGGATCATACGCCGGAGTTTGGTTCGTCAAGTCGTGGATCTCCAGGCTGTCAAGATGAGAAGGAGCATGAGGAAGATGACAAGTCAAGATTAGGGGAGAATATTGTTAGGTAATCTTGTGTGAGTCCTAATATGAGTACGTCTAGGTTTTCTAATCATGATCAAGCTGCCGCTTGATTCGTTTAGGAAATCTAGGTTTAGTCGGTTTGTAGGAGTAATGAAGATAGCCTGGCTTGTGCTAATCATGTTAGGAAGGTTGAGTCCGTGCCGGTTCCATGTAGTAGTCTGCTAAGGCATAGCTTAACCGCATGACCCCCGTTTGGGGCGTGTCGCCCACCCCGTGGGCCACCCGGGCGGAACCCTAGCCATCGGGCTTCCGCCGCCGGGCGAACTCCCTCCTTGCCCGATCTTCCTCCCCTCGCCGCTGCCAGCAGGCGCCGCCGGGCAAAGCCCGCGCAGCATTGGCGGCAGCGGGGCACTTCTGTTCTCCCACTCACGGTGCTCGGTCGTTGCGGTGCGTCCGCCGTGGGAGCGCATGGTCACCGTGGTGAGCTTGCAACGGGGCTGCGCGGCGAGCGTGTACGGCGCCCGGGAGCGCGTGCGGTGCGCAAACGCGGGCGTGGGGATCTGGCTCTCTTGGCACGACGGCGACTGGCAGATCGGTTCTCGGGGTGACGGCCTTGATCGGTGGCACGCGGTGCGGCCTGCCTGGTAGGCGGCACCTGTGGGTGCAGATGGGGGGCCTTCCACAGCAGCGTGGGCAACATGGAGGCAGCGGCGCTGCGGAGGCTCCTCGATGAGCGGCCAGAGTTCCATGGGAGGGAGCTTCTTCGACTCAATCTACTCCGGTTCGTGTTGGCTACGGTACTTAGCGACTACGGTCGACACCAGTACTGCCTGGACGGATCTTGCAGGAGGGCATGAATCCAGGGGAAACTCCAGGCCGGCGTCGCGGCCACACCAAAGTCGATGCCCTCGACGCCGATTCCCTTGCTGGAGGCTTCGGTGTGGATCCTATGCCCCCCA
This sequence comes from Aegilops bicornis, assembly GCA_021605145.1. Taxonomy (NCBI): domain Eukaryota; kingdom Viridiplantae; phylum Streptophyta; class Magnoliopsida; order Poales; family Poaceae; genus Aegilops; species Aegilops bicornis. The sequence continues at coordinate 15,776,963 of CM038675.1, forward strand.
CCTCTGCCATGCGCCCAGGCGAAAGCCTCTATTCCTCTGTTTGGGCGACGATGGCACTTTGGTGTCGTGTTCCTTCCTAAAGGCGTCAGCTGGGGACTGCTCAGGGTGGTGGAGTTGCTGGTAGTTCGGAGTCGACGCGAGATGGCATGTAGGTGGACTGGTGTGGTATCAACCGTATCGTCAACGGTGGGTCTCAGCGGCATGGCGCAGTGGAGACTCGGCGTCGATGCGCGGAGATGGACTCGCGCAGGAGGAGGAAGTTGTCTGGCGTCATGGTGGTGTTGATGGCAGAGTGGCCTGGCAAGGTCGGTGCATCAATTCTGCTCTGAGGATGTACCGATGGAAGATGGAGGTGACGGCCCTTGCAGCGTGCGGTGCTCACTGGGAGGGTGCCGGACCGGTGTGTGACCCAATCCAGGTAGTGGCTTGGATGGTACACCCGGCTTTAGATGTTAGGCTTTGGTGAGATGTCGGTTTGATATTTGGGCTGGACATTCGGCACATCTTCATCAAGGGGATAGGAGTAGCAATAGCGTTGCCAAGATGGAGGCTTCAGGCTTATTTATTTTTTGAGTGAAGGCTTCAGGCTTATTGATGTATCACCATGTATTGTCTTTGTAAATAATTAATAATATGATTGCATGCATCGTCTAGATGCAGAGGGCCAGGGCCGAGGGTACATCCTCCTTCTCTAAAAAAACTAGTTGGAGTCGGCTTTGTAAGCCATCATTTCTGACCCTGCATCTATATGTACATTGGTCACTAGTAGAAAAAGCCCCATTCGTACCGGTTCGTGAGGGCCTTTAGTCACTAAAGGCACCCCCTTTAGTCCCGTTCTCATACGAGCCGGGACTAAAGCCCCTCCACGTGGCTGCTGTCTGGAGCCCCACCTTTAGTCCCGGTTGGTAACACCAACCGGGACTAAAGATATTTTTACTAAATTTTTTTGAATTTTTTTTCAGGATTTTCAAATTTCTGAATTATGAATTATTTTACAATTTAATCTCTAATCATCCCTCATCATTTGAAATCATCTAATTTCTCGGCCGGTCACCCATCCTCTCACTACTCCAGCCTGAGCACGCTTAACCTCCGGGTTCTATTCCCCCTCGTTTCCAAGTCTGCACTTGTTGTTTTTCTAACAATAGTAAGATGTCAATCCTATTATCCCTCACGAGTTTAGCTTGAGCATGAAGTTACACGTTTCACTGTTTGAGTTTGAAACTGTTATTCTAAAAAACAATAATTATTTAGTAACACTAATATTTATTGAATAATAAGTTTGACCATAGTTTGACCACAGCTTGACCAGATTTGACCAAAATTCAAAAAATTGAAATAAATATTTAGTAATACTAATATTCTTGAATAATTATTTAGTAACACTAATAATTCTTGAATAATAAGTTTGACCATAGTTTGACCAGATTTGACCAAAATTCAAAAAACTGAAATAATTATTTAGTAACACTAATATTCTTGAATAATTATGTAGTAACACTTATACTTCTTGAATAAGTAGTTTGACCAGATTTAACGAAAATTCAAAAAAAAAAGAAATTTGAGCATAAATTTTTCCCTTTTAGAATTTGAGGATTCTAAAAAAATGCAAACCGGCCGTTTTACATTTTCATAACACTTTTTTGCAAAAAAATGTCCAAATTTATGTTTTTTAATTTTCCTAACTAGTAGATGTAGTAACACAACTACATCTTGAAGGATTTTAATTTTTGAAGTTTTTATCATTTTCTTTTGCTTTTTACAAAACTGAAAACGCGATCCACGGGGGTGGGGGGGGGGGTAGAGTTTGAAAATGGGCCCTTTAGTCCCGGTTTGAGGCACGAACTGGGACTAAAGGGCATCGCACCCTTTAGTCCCGGTTTGTTTCTCAAATCGAGACTAAAGGGCTAACCTTTAGTCCCGGTTTGAGACACAAACCGGGACTAAAGGGCACACCACCCTTTAGTCCCGGTTTGTTTCTCAAATCGAGACTAAAGGGCTCATTTGAACCAGGACTAATGCCTTTAGTCCCGGTTTGAGACACGAACCGGGACTAATGCCCCCATGGGTCCCGGTTCGTGACTTAACTGGGACTAATGGGCTTATCTGACCCGAACGTATGTCCTGTTTTCTACTAGTGGGTAGAGCTAGAAAAAGAAGAAAAGAGAAATAGAAAGAGTAAAGAGGGGCGCGACACGTGCCTTTGGCTATCAGTTTTTGTGCGCGAGTGTTCGTGTGATTTTATGTGATCGATCCTGAGGGTGAATTTCCAACGTAATCTACATGTTGTGATCAATTCTTACTGGCGTTTTCATGATTTGAAATGCATAATTACCAACATCTTTTGAGGTAGTTGGTAGTGGCAGTTGCTCCAATCCAAAATGTTTTCTTTGGTTTTGCCTAAAATATTGATATGCTTTAGAGTACACCCTACATCATATTTTTTCCGTTGTCTGCTACTTTTAGCGTCCAGGTAGCTTTTAGATTGTAAGAACAACTCCAACAAATCCCCGAAAAAACTTTCCCTAAAACTAGTTTGGCTTCCCATAAATTTTAGGGCAAGTTGTCTGGAGCAACTTTTGTCAGTCCCCGTAAACTTCTTCCCCTAAATGCCCCCTGATTTCTTTTGTTCAATAAAACTAGCTAAAATCTTATTCTTGTCCTAGGGCCCGCTAGTCAGTGGTGGCCGCCGGCAAGGGGAGGCACATCATGGCGTGGCCGCGAGCGGCAGCGCTTTCGTGAGGTTCGGTGGGGTGGGCGGTGTTCCGACGGGCCGCACGTGGAAGTTTTATGGCGGTTATAATCCCGCCAAAGAGATTAGGAAGGTCATCTTCCTTTTTCGAAAAGAGGCGCTTTATTACTTAAAAGGTTTAAGCATTACACCCGACCTCTGCATAACTAAGATGCACACGGCCAACAAAGTCCTCACGACAAGCCAATATAAAATAAGAAGGCGAAATACAAAGATGAAAATCTGTATGACGCCTAAAGCATAGGTGTCCCAATCCTGAGGATGCACGATATATAGAACGGTGCGAGGCGAGTGATGCACGATATATAGGCTGGCGCGAGGCGAGCGATGTTGTGGACCAGAACACTAGCTACTGCTCCCGCGGGACTTCAAACGTAGGAGAGGAACGAGTCAATGGGCGCCGTGGAGATCGGTAAGGAAGCCATCGTCATCTGCAACCGAGACCGATTGTGACGACCCACCGTGCTGAGAACGATTTCTTGCATCGCCCGTCTAGGAGCTCGGTCGGGTTAGTTGATTTGGATCATGTATCACTTAGACAACTTGAGGGATGTTGATTTAAGTGGATTTCATTAGTAACTTGATTATCTGAACTAAAATTTATGTTGTAGATCAATGGCTTGTGCTACCGTTCCTTTGAATTTTAATGTGTTCCTAGAGAAAGCTAAGTTGAATGATAATGGTAGCAACTACACGGACTAGGTCTCTAATTTGAGGATTATCATCATCGTTGCACATAATTATGTCCTTGATGCACCACTAGGTGATGAACCTGATGAAGGAGATGATGCAGATGTTACGAACGTCTGGCAGGCTCAATCTGATGACTACTCGATAGTTCAGTGTGTCATGCTTTATGGGCTGGAACCGGGACTTCAAAAGCGTTTTGAACGCCATGGAGCATATGAGATGTTCCAAGAGCCGAAGTTAATATTTCAAGCTAATGCCTGGGTTGAGAGATATGAAGTCCCCAACAAGTTCTTTAGCTGTAAGATGAGTAGAACAGTTCTATCAGTGAACACACACTCAGAATGTCTGGGTACCACGACCACTTTTCTCGGCTGGGAATTTATCTTCCAGTTGAGTTTGTTATTGATAGAGTTCTTCAGTCACAGCCACCAAGCTACAAAGGCTTCATGATGAACCGTAAAATTCAAGGGATGACGAAAACGATTCTTGAGCTCTTCGCAATGCTGAAATCGGCGGAGGTAGAAATCAAGAAAGAGCATCAAATGTTGATGGTTAACAAGACCACCAGTTTTAAGAAAAAGGGCAAGGGAAAGAAATGGAACTTCAATAAGACCGGCGAGCGAGTTGCTGCTCCCAAAGCCTGGACCTAAGCCTGAAACGCTGGATGGGAGGATGACTAAGGGGAAATTCCAGAACTTGCATGCTACACTCACACAATGGATCATGTTATGGGGTGACACTCCCTCACAAGAAGGGAAAGAGATTATGGTCAAAGCGGTGTTGCAAGCAGTACCGACATATGTAATGGGAGTCTTTAAGCTCCCCCTCTCGGTGTGTGATGATCTGAACAGGCTTGTGTGGATTTTTTGGTGGGGAGCAGCTCAAGGAAGGCGCAAGACGAACTGGTAGGCATGGCATCAAATTCTGAAAACAAAGTCACATGGCAGTATCGGATTCCGGGACTTTCACCTCTTCAACCAGGCCCTCCTTGCACGACAAGGATGGCACTTATTGACTAATCTGGACAGTTTGTGTGCACAGGTCTCGAAAGCCCGCTACCACCCGGACGACCGTCTCGAGGACACGGTCTTCACCGGTAATGCCTCTTCTACCTGGCAGGCTATCCAGCAAGACCTCAACCTCCTGAAGAAGGGCCTCATATGGCGTATTGGAAATGGCGAACAGATTCGTATATGGCGTGATCGGTGGCTGCCCCGAATTCACTCAGGATGTCGCATGCAGGCTTAGGAGGGTGTCCGAGTTTCTCGATGGCCGAGGCTCATGGCACATGGATGTCCTTCGGCAGTACTTCCACCCGGCTGATGTGGAGGCCATTGCTAGCATTCGTGTCTCCACCAGAGCCTTGGAAGACATCCTAGCGTGGGCACCGGAAAAATCTAGGAACTTCACGGTGAAATCAGCCTACTGGCTTGCCATGGACGAGCGCGAGCGTCCATTGGCATCATCCACGAGCAGGGCACCAGATGGTCGCCACGCCATTTGGAAGACCTTATGGGGGTGCCCTGATCCCCCGAAGGTAATGGGTTTTTGCCTGGAAGCTGGCCTCGAACTCTTTGGCAACCTGGGATAATAAATTCTATCGGCATCTTGAACCAACTAATGTTTGCCTGTGTGTGGTATGGAATGCGAGCACACCTTCCATACATTTTATAGGTGCCCCCGCGCAAAGAAACTATGGTGTGCAATGGCTGAAGACTGGTCGTTGCCGGATATTGATTCTGTTCGCCACACGGGGCCTGACTGGCTGCTGGATGTGCTACACCCGCCGTCCGACACAGCCAGGATGGTTCTGCTCATGACACTTTGGAGGTCATGGCATGTTCGTAATGAAATAACGCATAGAAAAAGGGTCCCCCAACAGAGGCGTCTCGTCGTTTCCTCCACAACTACATCTCATCGGTGTAGTGTATCCAGCAGTATCCGCATGGAAATATGGAGAAGGGGAAGATGATCATATTGTCACCCGTAGCTCCTTTCAGGCCAACCTCGCCTCATCTGACACTGACTTCAGACTGCTCCAAGCTGGTCTCCACCTCCGAGTGGTTGGGCAAAATTGAATACCGATGGGTCATATTTGGAGGCGGATGGAAGTGCAAGGGCGGGGATGGTCCTACGTGATGAGTCGGGTACCATCATTTTCTCGACCTGACTTGAGCTGCGGACATGTGATAATGCCTTTCAAGCAGAACTGGAAGCTTGCAGAGAAGGTGTTCTTTTGGCAGTACAATGGACCAACAAGCCCATCATTGTTGAGCTGGATTGTGCAGAGGCTGTTAGGATGATCCAGGATAAGTCTTGTGACCGATCTAGATATATGTCGCTGATTGAGGAGATAAAGTCGTTGATATCTGAAGAGAGGGAGTTTGTGATTACTCTAATTAGACGTACGCAGAACATAGCTAGCCATGAAGTTGCACATTATGGTCGTGCTACGCCCCGTATTGCTGTTTGGTTGGGCGCGGGTATGGAGAAGGTTGTCAGTCTGTGTATGAATTATGTAACACGTACGTGACTAATATAAGATCCCCTTTTCCCGCAAGAGAAAAACAACAAAATGGCAGGAGAGCTGGCTGCACCAAGGTTTTGGTTACCGAATGAGGCAATTTTACTGAGGGGGACTGGTAAATGTGGTTACGACGGTTACCGAGAAATACTAAGAAATACCGAGTATTCCAACCAGAGACCTCTCAAGACAGGAACTAGGTTGCTACCAACACGCCAGAACCAACTCCCATGGCATTAATTAGATCCTACATACTTAACTGTAAATCGAGTGTTTAAATTTAAAAAATTCAAAAATGGTATTTTTAGCTTGGTATGGCGATTTACTGAGGGACACGGAAATACGCGGTAACCATTGGAAATTTTGTAATTTCAACCGGTGACAAAAACCTTGGGCTGCACTCGTTAATGTAAGACAGTAAGATGTACTGAAAAGAGTATGGATGTCAGTAGAAGTAATAATTGGGAAGCAGATCAGCGACACCTGATCAGGCAAGGAAGAGGTCATCAATCTAATAAATAATGAAGAACATTAGAGTAGAATTCCATACCGGAGAAATGGTGAAAAGTATTATGAGACACAGAATAAGATCTGAAAAGTGCTCTTCAGACTGTCTCACTGGTTAATTCTTATAGTTGCAGTGGTTTTCTCTCATTATCTGTAATAATATTGTCATAAAGCCTGGTACTAAATTTAGGAACGTTAATTACATTTTCGGACAGCCACAAGTTCTTGATCTGTACGCAGCAGAGCACAGGTTAACAACCATTGTAGTTCCTTGGCTATGGCATCCTAGAGCAGCAGCACGTTTGCTTGAACAAATCTATTTCAATTATTTCTCGGTTCCATAAACAGTTTAATCAGCAACGTGGAAAATCACATGGAACCGGACTGACTCAGTTAGATCAAATATCGAAGGAAGTAGCATCCTTACTTCAGGGCTAGGCTAACTGTAGTACAACGTGCTGCTCTTCCACTCGTGTTGAACTTGTTCCATTTGAACTAGACAGACTTGCACAGCATAAAGATCACTCTTTATGGTTTTCAGAAAGATGACACCACTAGCTGGAGCTAGTGAGTGCATGCCAATAGCAGCAGCTTGCAGGCATTCTGTTGAACAGAAGCTTGACAGGACACAAGAGAATCCCAAATCGGAGAAACGCATGGAAAGAGGGTGGAGAATCTCGCACTGGCGGCCTGCCTAGGCGCAATGGCGGGGTCTAGGAAGAAGAGAGTAGCGATGGCGTGTGTGGGGCTGTGGCGGAGAGCGCAGAAGCTACAGGTCGGGCTACATGACACTGTGGAGCGAACAAAACGGCCCCTGAGACCCCGATCCTTGTAGCTTCGTCAGAAATTCATGTGGCTTGACACTACGTCTTCACTTCATACTAACCGGGTCGAAGAAGCGCCGCTGCGTGTTTTCTTCCCAACCTCTCCTATTCTCAAGATGAACTCCCTTCCTTTACTATTTTTCTTGCATAAATTTTTCTGCCCTTTTGCTAACAGGGACTGGGGTTCCTGAGAGGCGTGAAAACTCAGTGGCTCTGAAGCACGCGGAGAGAACACAATCGGTTGATGGTGGAATATATATTGTTGGGTGTGTTGTGTATGGTTGTTGGGAGCCCTTATTGCAAATGTTTCATATAAGCTGTACTTTTGTGCTTGTGAGCTTAACCCCCCCCCCCCCCCCCCCCCGGTCCTTCTGCTCAATTTGTGTCCCTCTACGCTTCTCGGTGTGACGTATCCTGGGTGTCAATCCTTGTACTTTCTTTCTTTTTCTTTACCAATGAAAAGATATGCCCTTAAGCGTATCCTGGAAAAAATGATTATTTCAAACAAGTTCGAGTCAATGATTTTTTTCCTTTAGGAAAATAGAACAAAATAATCATAAATAGTATTATTCATATGGTACTTATTCTTACAACTTAAATGACACATGTACAGAAAATTTATAATAGTTCACAGACTACATATTTTCAATAAAAATCCTACGAACCAAACTAACAGAGGTTCGACTCATATTTATTGTTGCACGTTTTTCATTTTTATTTTTGAGAAAATAATAGAATACATCTTCGTATTTCTAAAATTAACCATATCAATGTTAAGTTAGTACAGTTAACCAACAAGTGAATTTGCGGGGAATCAATAAGTATATAATCAGTAAGTATATAATTAATAAATAAGCACCCATCCAAGCAGTACACCAACGGATTGCAGTGTCGAAAATCATTTGAAACTCTATGTTCTAAAGCTTTTACAATATATGAGGAAAAGCAGAAAAATAAAAGTGATAAAAAAATGTACTCCCTTTATCCATATATATAGGGCCTAATGTGTCTTTTGAGACAAATTTTGGTGACATGTTAGAGCAACAGTATATGACATGCAAGTTACAGAAAGCGTACCGTCAAATTTGTATGCGAAAGGAGATTCCAATCATAAAATTTTCATATTATACATCTCATATAGTATTAATAATATCAATAATCAAAGGCAGTCTCGAAAAACGCATTAGGCTCTATATATGTGGATGGAGGGAGTACGTAACTTGTGTTAGTCAAGTGGCATGAGAAGGTCAGTAACTTGCTTCACAAGCAATTAGCCAATGTTTTATACAACACCTAATATTTAATCGTGATCACACCTTGCGTTCTCAGTTGTATAGTTATAGGATATCACTTCATGTTAACTCATTCCTTTTCCTTAAGCACCAAGAGTCAAAGACGTGCCCCTTTCTTTCTCTTCATTCCTAGAAAGTGTCAAATACTTAACTCAGTAAAATGGGGCAAAAGAGAACATAAATCCACTGCACACATGTTATGTTCTTCGCTCTCACGAAATATGAATAATAATTTGGACGGTTTAATCATGTCCCAGAAATTGGCTTGTGACAATTTTTCCTTACGTGACAGATCAACACCATACACATCAATATTCCAAACGAAAGTTGGTTTCTGGAAGCCAGTTAGCACCCAAGGAAACAACAAACATAGCTCTCAAACGTTGTCCAGTCAAATGTACAGATTTGTCTTTTTTTTATTCCCCGATGGAGATATGCTCCCGATTTCATTAGTGAATTTGTGTTAGGAAACTACACGGCCGGAAGGTGACATGTTTTAGCTAGGAATGGTTATCCTACCCCATCTGAAGATCTCAACTTAATTACCAATCAAACACGCGGAAGAAGTTGACCACGCAAGGAATTCAGAATTTAACAACACAGAAAAAGCTCTCATGCATGGAGGTCAAAGGAAGGAAGGTGAAGCTGCAGAGGACATGGTGTGGCCAACCGGCTCCGGAGGATGGAAGATAGGTCGGTGTGCACTACCATGCTCTCATGTATATGAAGTGGTGGGAGGTTGTATGGTGTCGTGCCAGACTAAGTTATGGTTCAACACCCCATCTTCACTTCATACTAAGCATTCTCTTCACGTCGTACTAAGAGTTCCCTAAAAAATTGCTTTTGGAGGCCGAGCTCCATGAAGGCCTCCATTTGTAAATTTGAAAATTCATCAAAATTAATATTTCTATGTTTCAAAATATTCTAAAAAAATACAGATATACATGGAGGTATAATCTAAATGCCTGTCAATTCTCAGGATGAAATACATTGAAATGAGGGTTGTGAAAGAAAAAAATTTGGTGCTTCTTAGCACATGATACTATTCATCCTCAAATTCTATTTTTTTTGGAATGGAGGTATACCCCCGGTCTCTGCATCATGATGATGCATGCGGCCCTCTTATTAAAAATCCAGAAAGTATCATCATAAAGGTCTTACAGCTCGCAAACGGAGCAAAACAAAGTGCATAAACCGGAAAATTACAAGCGGACAAATACAACGATACGGTAATAATAAGGATAAGCTCTCTAGACTCCTATCCTGTTATGCAAACGCCATCCGAACTGGTTGAATATAACCCGAGCCACCATCTCTCATTGGTTGCATCCAGTAACCAAAGGCTCCCTGGAGTCCATAGTAGTGAGTAAGGACCACGTACGGATCCAAGCTGTAGCTCTGAAGATAACCTGCAAAAAAGTTAAGTTGTGTTGTCTGTTAAAAATCATATCGTTTCTATGAATTAGCATCTTGAACCCACTAATGTTTGCCTGTGTGTGGTTTGGAATGCGAGCACACCTTCCATACATTTAATAGGTGCCCCCGCGCAAAGAAACTATGGTGTGCAATGGCTGAAGACTGGCCGTTGCCGGATATTGATTCTGTTCGCCACACGGGGCCTGAGTGGCTGCTGGATGTGCTACACCCGCCGTCCGACACAGCCAGGATGGTTCTGCTCATGACACTTTGGAGGTCGTGGCATGTTCGTAATGAAATACCGCATGGAAAAAAAGGGTCCCCCAACAGAGGCGTCTCGTCGTTTCCTCCACAGCTACATCTCATCGCTGTTGTGTATCCAGAAGTATCCCCATGGAGATATGGAAAAGGGGAAGATAATCATATTGTTGCCCATAGCTCCTGTCAGGCCAACCTCGCCTCATGCGACACTGACTTCGAAAGTGACTGTCCAAGGTGGTCTCCACCTCCGAGTGGTTGGGCAAAATTGAATATCGATGGGTCATATGTGGAGGCGGATGGAAGTGCAAGGGCGGGGATGGTCCTACGTCATGAGTCGGGTACCATCATTTTCTGGGCCTGACGTGAGCTGCGCACATGTGATAATGCCTTACAAGCAGAACTGGAAGCTTGCAGAGAAGGTGTTCTTTTGGTAGTCCAATGGACCGACAAGCCCATTATTGTTGAGCTGGATTGTGCAGAGGCCTTTAGGATGATCCAAGATAAGTCTTGTGACCGATCTAGATATATGTCGATGATTGAGGAGATAAAGTCGTTCATATCTGAAGAGAGGGAGATTGTGATTACTCTGATTAGACGTACGCAGAACATAGCTAGCCATGAAGTTGCACATTATGGTCGTGCTACGCCCTTTGGTTGGGCGCAGGTACGGAGAAGGTTGCCAGTCTGTGTATGAATTATGTAACACCTACGTGAGTAATATCAGATCCCCTTTTACCGCCAAAGAAAAACAACAACAAAATGGCAGGAGAGCTGGCTGCACTCGTTAACGTAAGAGAGTCTGTAGGAGTAATGTATTTGACCGTTAGGACATGGGATACATTCTGCGGTAGCTGGTGTAGGGAAACCTTTGGATAAAACAGTTTTCACTAAGCTATTCCATGCTGCTGCTCCAAGTTTTTCCATTTTCTTCTGCGAGTCGATCTGTTCGGTCTTGGTCTACGACATCTTGTTAATACAACTATGGTTGTACGCATCCGAGGATACAGAGGCCTTCCTTTTCAAAAGAAAGAGAACATGAATACGCATCTGAGTTTGCAGAGTCCCGACGATTTATAATGTAACAATTATGACCTCAAAACAACAATCAACACACCCCTAGTTTAATATCATTCGTGCCAAATAAAAAAAACTTCATTCATGTTCGTGCCACCCCCACCAGCAAGCTCATGCGCGCACCAGCTCCACTGGCGGTAGGGATCCGGGGCATCACAAACGCCGGGGGCGGAAAGCACAAGGGAATAATTCCTGGCCAATCGGCGGTTCAGCCATCAATTCCTAGCGCCAAGTGTGGTATCAATGGCCAATTGTGCCTGGTGAGAGTAGACATCAGTATGAGTTTCCCATGAGGCCCCTCCCTACCAAAAGCCTTCTGCGTATGCTGGGGTGACCAATCGTAAAACACCAAGTCAATCCTAGTCGTGACCATGTGGAGGTGAGCTGGGAAGCAGGGGGCGAGAGTGTTCTTCCCCTGATTGGTTTTCTGAAGAGGAGTAGCCATGGGTGATTGCTGTCAGTAAGCTCTTGTCAGAAACGCCAGCAAAAGCAGAGTATGTGGGAAGAACGATGGGTAATCTGTGGTGCCCTCTTATTGGATTGGAATGCAACGCTCTTGGTAGGAATCGGTTTTGTTTACTTTCATGACGAGAGTAGCAAGAATTGGTTTTTTCTTACTCACTGAGGCTCAACATCTCTAACACAACTATTGTTAGTAAAAATAATGTAAATAAATAAGTAAATATATAAGAGCGTTAACTTGATAGTAGGAGATGTAGGGAGGGGAACCCTTAGACTAGCCACAATGAGGAGTAATGTCACTACATCTATAATGCGGAGTAACATATGTGTGCTGTCATGCAACACTACATTTATTAAGTTGTAGACTCATTTTGTCTTGGTATGCATGATGCTACCCATATTATGAGTAACTAGCTATGTTACCACATGCCTGTCTTTCCTCATAAATTACTTGCCACATCATCTATTTTGCCTTGAGATGTGTGATATTACCACATATGTCATTCCCACTGTGGGTAGTCTTAGGCTAGTTCCAATGCATTGGTGCCTACATGAGGTGCCAAGCACATTAAAATTTTTAGCAACTAAAGCCCCCGATGCATAGGTGCTTAACTTGTTGGTGCTAAGCATCCTTCATTTAATGATTTTGCAACTAAAGTTCTTCATGCATTGGTGGGATCCTTCCGATTTAGGTGTTTTGCCTAGGTTCTCGCGTTTGGCATTGTTTCTTTCTGGGGTCACCACACTCATCTCTCTCCTCTTAATTACCTTGCTAGATCACATTTTTTGCCTACATGGCAGCCTTAGCACCTGTACAGGGTGGAGCAGTGGGACGGGCCTTAGGGCCTCTTGGCAATTCTTGTACATGAACTATAATAATTTTCTGTACTCGTGTCATTTAAGTTGTAAGAATAGGCACCATATGAAAAATACTATTTATGATTCTTTTGTTCTATATTCTTAAAGGAAAGTTTCATTGACTCAAACATGTTTGAAATAATCATTTTCTTGACAGCGCATCTTTTCATTGATAGAGAAACCGAGAAAAGTACAAGGATTGAGACCCAAGCTACGTACACACAGTGGCGTAGAGGCGTAGAGGCGTAGATGGGGATGTACAGCTCGCAAGCACAAAAAGTTCAGCTTATATGAAACATTTGCAGTAAGGGCTCTCAACAACCATACACAACACGCCCAACAGTATATATTCCACCATCAGCCGATTGTGTTCTCCGTGTGCTTCAGAGCCACTGAGTTTTGACGCCTCTCAGGAACCCCGGGCCCTGTTAGCAAAAGGATAGAGAAATCTATGCAAGATAAAAGTAAAGAAAGGGAGTTCATCTTGAGAATAGGAGACGTTGGGAAGAAAACGTGCAGCGGCTCTGCTTCCACCCGTTTAGTATGAAGTGAAGACGTAATGTCGAGCCACATGAATTTCTGACGCAGCAATAAGGCTCGGGGTCTCAAGGGCTGTTTTGTTCGCTCCACTGTGTGATGTAGCCCGACCTGTAGCTTGCCTGCAAAGCACTGGGACCTGTTTGGTTCATTACTTGAAAAAGCTAGTAGGCATCTTAATTAGGCTGTCAGGCCTCCAATTTTCAGGGCCGCAAGCTCGTCGCCCTACGCCATGAGCTGGAGTGCCGGAAGGGCCAGGCTTCTGCGCTCTTTGCCACAGCCCCGCACACGCCATCGCCACTGCGTTCTTCTTAGCCCCCGCCATTGTGCCTAGGCAGGCTGCCGGTGAGAGATTCTTCATCCCCTTTCCGCGCGTTTCTCCGATCTGGGATTCTCTTGTGGTCTGTCAAGCTTCTGTTCGACAGAATGCCTGCAAGCTGCTGCTATTGGCATGCACTCACTAGCTGCAGCTAGTGGTATCATCTTTCTGAAAACCATAAAGAGTGATCTTTATGCTGTGCAAGTCTATCTAGTTCAAATGGAACAAGTTCAACACGAGTGGAAGAGCAGCACGTTGTACTACAGTTAGCCTAGCCCTGAAGTAAGGATGCTACTTCCTTCGATATTTGATCTAACTGAGTCAGTCCGGTTCCATGTGATTTTCCACGTTGCTGATTAAACTGTTTATGGAACCGAGAAATAATTGAAATAGATTTGTTCAAGCAAACGTGCTGCTGCTCTAGGATGCCATAGCCAAGGAACTACAATGGTTGTTAACCTGTGCTCTGCTGCGTACAGATCAAGAACTTGTGGCTGTCCGAAAATGTAATTAACGTTCCTAAATTTAGTACCAGGCTTTATGACAATATTATTACAGATAATGAGAGAAAACCACTGCAACTATAAGAATTAACCAGTGAGACAGTCTGAAGAGCACTTTTCAGATCTTATTCTGTGTCTCATAATACTTTTCACCATTTCTCCGGTATGGAATTCTACTCTAATGTTCTTCATTATTTATTAGATTGATGACCTCTTCCTTGCCTGATCAGGTGTCGCTGATCTGCTTCCCAATTATTACTTTTACTGACATACATACTCTTTTCAGTACATCTTACTGTCTTACATTAACGAGCGCAGCCCAAGGTTTTGGTCACCGGTTGAAATTACAAAATTTCCCATGGTTACCGCGTATTTCCGTGTCCCTCGGTAAATCGCCATACCAAGCAAAAAATACCATTTTTTGAATTTTTTAAATTTAAACACTCGATTTACAGTTAAGTATGTAGGATCTAATTAATGCCATGGGAGTTGGTTCTGGCGTGTTGGTAGCAACCTAGTTCCTGTCTTGAGAGGTCTCTGGTTGGAATACTCGGTATTTCTCGGTATTTCTCGGTAACCGTCTAAGCACATTTACCAGGCCCCCTCAGTAAAATTGCCTCATTCGGTAACCAAAACCTTGGTGCAGCCAGCTCTCCTGCCATTTTGTTGTTTTTTTCTTGCGGGAAAAGGGGATCTTATATTAGTCACGTACGTGTTACATAATTCATACACAGACTGACAACGTTCTCCATACCCGCGCCCAACCAAACAGCAATACAACTCTGCACGATCATAATGTGCAACTTCATGGCTAGCTATGTTCTGCACAATCTAATTAGAGTAATCACAATCTCCCTCTCTTCAGATATCAACGACTTTATCTCCTCAATCAGCGACATATATCTAGATCGGTCACAAGACTTATCCTGGATCATCCTAACAGCCTCTGCACAATCCAGTTCAACAATGATGGGCTTGTTGGTCCATTGGACTGCCAAAAGAACACCTTCTCTGCAAGCTTCCAGTTCTGCTTGAAAGGAATTATCACATGTCCGCAGCTCACGTCAGGCCGAGAAAATGATGGTACCCGACTCATCACGTAGGACCATCCCCGCCCTTCCACTTCCATCCGCCTCAACATATGACCCATCGGTATTCAATTTTGCCCAACCACTCGGAGGTGGAGACCACCTTGGAGCAGTCTGAAGTCAGTGTCAGATGAGGCGAGGTTGGCCTGACAGGAGCTACGGGCGACAATATGATCATCTTCCCTTCTCCATATCTCCATGCGGATACTGCTGGATACACAACACCGATGAGATGTAGTTGTGGAGGAAACGACGAGACGCCTCTGTTGGGGAGCCTTTTTCCATGCGTTATTTCATTACGAACATGCCATGACCTCCAAAGTGTCATGAGCAGAACCATCCTGGCTGTGTCGGACGGCGGGTGTAGCACATCCAGCAGCCAGTCAGGCCCCGTGTGGCGAACAGAATCAATATCCGGCAACGACCAGTCTTTAGCCATTGCACACCATAGTTTCTTTCTTGCTGGGGCACCTACAAAATGTATGGAAGGTGTGCTCGCATTCCATACCCCACACAGGGCATACATTAGTGGGTTCAAGATGCCGATAGAATTTATTATCGCAAGTCGCGAAAGAGTTTGAGGCCAGCTTCCTGGCAAAAACCCGTACCGTCGGGGGATCAGTGCACCCCCATAAGGTCTTCCAAATGGCGCGGCAACCATCTGGATGATGCCGATGGACGCTCGCGCTCGTCCATGGCAAGCCAGTAGGCTGATTTCATGGTGAAGTTCCCGGATTTTACGGGCGCCAGCGCTTAGGATGTCTTCCAGGGCTCTGGTGGAGACACAAATGCTAGCAATGGCGTCCACATCAGCCAGGTGGAAGTACTGCCGAAGGAGATCCATGTGCCATGAGCCTCGGTCATCGAGCAATTCAGACACCCTCCTAAGCCAGCATGTACCTTGGCGTGACATCAACATCCATGAGTGCATTCGGGGCAGCCACCGATCACACCATATATGAATATGTTCACCATTGCCAACGCGCCATACGAGGCCCTTCTTCAGGAGGTCGAGAGCCTGCCAAGTAGAAGAGGCATTACTGGTGAAGACCGTGTCCTCGAGACGACCGTCCGGGTAGTAGCGGGCTTTCGAGACCTATGCACACAAACTGTCCGGATTAGTCAATAAGCGCCATGCTTGTCGTGCAAGGAGGGCCTGGTTGAAGAGGTGAAAGTCCTGCAATCCGATACCGCCATCACTACAAGAAATACGGTCAATTATGACTCCCCATTTTGGTCGTTAATTCGTCATTGCTTTCATTTATTGACCTTTTTTTGACCAAATTCGGAAGGTCAACAGTTGACCGTCAAGAACGAACAAACGTGACCTTTTCTGGAATTTTAGTCATGACCGCCCTTGACCAAAATTTTCGTCGTTAAATCTTTGACCAAAATTATGGTCATTACTAATGAGCCTAGGCCACGTAGGATCTGATGTGGCTGAACCAACGTGGCGCTGACGTGGAAAAAATGATGACGTGGATGCCACGTGAGATCAGTCCAAATCAGTTGTTTTAATGGGCTGAGCCCAATAATCTAGCCCATTTTACATTTATTTTTGGGCCACGGCCTTTTAATGTTAGTTCTTGGGCTCAGGCAATGTGCAGTCCATTTATTCAATCTATCATTAATTGGGCCAGCCCTTCTCTCTAACCAACAAAAAATATATGAATCTTTTTCTATCAAAAAAATCTATATTGGGCCTTGAGACGAGCCAGCCCACTCATATAATTTAGTATTTTCGGTCCAGCCAATAACCAACAGTAGCTCAAAAAAAATCATTGCACAGTTTGGCAGTCAACCAATACAATTCTCCCAAGATTTCATTAACTTAGGCCCAACAGTATTATTACACCACAAGTTCATAAGATGCACCAATCAAAATAACATAGCCAGTAGCTTAGTATCAGTACACCATGTTCATAAGATTAAGATGCACCAACCAAAACACAACCTCATCAAACCACAGCCAATCTCTGGTCCATATTGTGGTTCACATGTCGATCAAAGAAACTCATCAACCCCAGGTCGAAACAACTCAACATCAAAAGTCCCAAAGCCAACATCAACCACGCCGTACTAAACTATTTTACCTTCGAACAGATCCATGAGACGCGCAAATCTAGCATCGGTGGCCTCAACTCTTTGCAGTAACAACTGGTACTCTGCGGCGCGTGCAGCTTCGGTCTCCTCTGATTTCTTCTTGACCTCAACAAGCTCCTCTCGCATCAACTCAGCGACTCGCCTCTCCTTCTCAAGCCTGTACTCTAGTTCTTGTACATGAGCATCCAAAGCAACTGCAGATCTGTTGAACTTCTTCTTGGAGCTCGACTCAAGGCCAACATTTTGAAGGAATGTGCTGGAGGGACATTCTTTAGTGAGAATGTCAGCAACAACAGCAACAACATTCTTTGGTTCTCCACCTTCTGGTACCCCTTGTTCCATAGCTTTTTCCATGTCAGCCTGACATTTAAAGAAAGATGCACACACATGTCATTGCAGTTGGTTCTGAATAACTAGGAAACTTTATAAGCAAACTACTCAAGAATGTTGACTAAATAATAATCCAGTCTCCATGCTACTAATTAACTAGTTATTTGAAAACTTTGAAGCAGGCAAGCAGAATTAATCATCCTTGGGAATCACTTTTTTTTGCAAGTTACTATCAGTTACATGAAAGAAGCATGGCACCAGGTTTATTAAACAGGTAAGCATACACAGCAAACCATTGTTGAAATTTAAATTAGCCAGCTATGTGCATCTCTGTTTAGCTTAAATGGGAACATGGAGCAGAGAAGAATGTAGTATGTTTCAGGAGCGCATATGTTGTTTCTTTAGTACAGTGTACAGTATCAGATAAATCCACTGCCACAAGTCCTAAACATTTCATTCAGATCTTATATGAAATGACAGAAGTTTCTCCTTTCTGAAAGCTGGGAAAATAGATGCTTCAGGCAATCACTAGACAAATAATCAAAGAGCATACACCGCTCTCTCTTAATTAAGAGTATCCAACGACAAGCAATACCTGCTGGACTGCAACAAGAACTAAAATTGCCTGAATACTGTCGCATTTCCAGTACCAAAATCTACAGATAACCCAATTGAACTGACATTGATATCATTCCATATATAAAAGAGAGCACCCAATTCAGTTAGATAAGATATACTACTACTTGCCTAAATATGCTAGAACTATATTAAACCTACATTAATGATATGCCATATAGTACAAGATTTGGTAGGAGTATGCTCAAATCTCTGAAGATTTGTGCTATGTGCAAATCTGCAGACATTTGTGTGCAATTTCACATTTGTATGCGCAATCTGAATATCTAACTGATAGCAAACACAAAGTGCATTCAGGATCCCACTTCCCAGCATCTAAATTCACCCAACAAGTCCTAAAATTTGCACAACTGGAAAGTACAGAGCTAAGAACAACATGAAAACAACAAGGATTTTAATTGCCTATACCAGCGGGGCATTTGCAGGATGCGTTTGCTGCAGGATGGCCGCGCCGAGGCTCCTCGCCAGGTTGATGCCGGTGCCAGTGATGGGGATGGTGGCCAGGTGGACCAGGAACACGGCGAACCTGATTGGCAGCGGGGCAAGGATCTGTCGAGGTTCCACACACCATTAAGAACACACAGTAAGCAGAGGGGAGGGTGGCTGGTGGAAGAAGTGGAGTTCGTGTACCCTGCACAAGAGACAAGATGAGGAGTGAGACCGGGGAGAGCAGCAGTAGTAGGGGAAGGGGAGGGGAAAGGACAGAGGGAGATGCATACCTCGCCTAGGAGCTGCAGCATGCGCTCGTCAGGGGAGTAGGGGCGGTCGGACATGCTGCGAGAGGCCATCTCACCCGCGCTCGCTCTCCTCCACCTTCATCTTCATCTTCGGGGCCGAGGAAACTAGCAGCCTGCCATCTCAGCCCGTCTTCACCTTCGAGGCATCACGACCGCAGACACACATCGAGCAGGAGGGTCACGCATGCGAAATCTCAAGCGAATCAAACAAGAGCAGAGGAGATCTGGCGACTCACCAGCCCAGGAGGCGGAGGAGATCTCGGACAGTAGCGATCTGCCGGCCTTGACAGCTTGGACACGACGTCGACGATCACCGCCTCCATGGCCGGCCCCGCGTCATGACCCCGCGTCGACGACCACCGCGTCTCGAAGATCCTGGCCGCGACCTCCTCGTTCTCCGGTGGCAAGTTGGATCTGGGAGTGGGGAGAGGATCTGAGGTGGGGAGGGGAGGTGTGGCGGAGGTGGGTGGCAGCGAGGGGAGGGGTGGGTGTTGGAGGTGGGTGGCGGCGGGGGAGGGGTGGGTGGCGGCGAGGGGAGGAGAGGGATCTGGATCGGGGAGCGCTGGGGTTTGCTGCGGGGAGCGCTGGGGTGTGCGGTGGAGGGATGCGGTGGCCGCCCGCGGGGGTTTTGGAGGCCGGGCCGACGCCGTCAAGTGCTTGGAACGGGGAGAGCGGCCAGGGGATGGATGTGGATGGCGGCGGGATGGCGGCGAGGGGCGCGATGGCGGCGAGGGAGGGAAGGGGTCGGGGTGGGTGGGTGGGTGGGAGACGAGGGCAGGGGATGGATAGATTTTTTTAGGGCAAGGGGTTGGATGGATGGATGGATGGCCGCCACGTCATCGATCCGGGTGAGAGCTAGTTCCACCAATGAGAATAAAGTAAAACAAATTGTGTTTACATTTTTGTTTTCTTCTACTTTTTTCACATTAATAGGTACTAAAGTACCTATTTAATTTTTCTAAAAATCATTTATAGATACTAAAGTATATATTTCATCAGA
Source organism: Aegilops bicornis (assembly GCA_021605145.1). Classification (NCBI taxonomy): domain Eukaryota; kingdom Viridiplantae; phylum Streptophyta; class Magnoliopsida; order Poales; family Poaceae; genus Aegilops; species Aegilops bicornis. The sequence goes on from CM038675.1 coordinate 15,796,876, forward strand.
GATACTGTGAAATGTTTGTAAGATTCAATGCCTAACTACCGAAATTTCATTTTTCATTTTCTGAGTGACCAAAATGTGTTTTTTATGAAGGAACTGCCATACATTTTTTGCAAAATGGCACTAAATCATTTTTATAAAATATTAGTCCATATTTAATGTATAATTGACCAAACGGTTGGGTGTCAAAAGCTTTTACTCACCTCTGGTGAAAAAGACAAATTCCTGCCGATTCAACAGGAAGCGGGTCAAATTTGAACTGCAGCTGCCTCATAGTTTGCTCTTTATTTTTTCCAAAAATCATTTATAGGTACATAAGTGTCTATTTAATCAGAGAAACACCAAAAAAATTCCAAGATTCAACCACTAGCTAGGAACGGTCATGCCCGCCGTTTTGACCGCATTTTGAAACGGGCATAAAAAATTCAAAAAAAATCAAAAAATTGGAAAACCTTCGCATTGCGTCATTATATATGACCAAGTTACCAGGAAAAATAATAAACATGCACTACGATAATTATTTCAAAAAAGTGTTCTCATAAACGAGCTATCATGCGTGAAGATTCATGGCTTTCAAGCCCAATGATCAATCTTGTGTCCACATTCATGGCATAGTTTGTTCAAATGATCTCATATTGTGCAAAAAGGTGCATCTTGGAGTTCCAAACAATGTTGCCTAAGGGAGTTTTCATTTTCTTTGGACGAAAAATTCATTTTCCATTTTTTCGAAAGTGCCCGAAATGAGGTTTTTTGTGAAGGACCTACCATATATTTGTTGCAAAATTGGACCAAATCAATTTTATAAAATACTAGGCCATATTTAATGCACAATTGAAAAAATGGTTGGGTGTCAAAAGTTTTGATCCACCTCTGGTGAAAAAGACAAATTCCCGCCGATTCAGCAGGAAGCGGGTCAAATTTGAACTGCAGCTGCCTCATAGTTTGCTCTTTATTTTTTCCAAAAATCATTTCTAGGTACATAAGTATCTATTTAATCAGATAAACACCAAAAAATTCAAAGATTCAACCACTAGCTAGGAACGGTCATGCCCGCCGTTTTGACAGCATTTTGAAACGGGCATAAAAAATTCAACAAAATTCAAAAAAGTGGAAAACCTTCGCATTGTGTCATTATCTGTGGCCAAGTTACTAGCAAAAATTATAAACTTGTAATACCGCAATTATTTTTAAAAAAGTGTTCTCAGAAACGAGCTATGAAGTGTGAAGATTCATGGCTTTCAAGCCAAATGATCAATCTTATGGCCACATTCATGGCATAGTTTGTTCAAATGATCTCATATTGTGCACAAGGGTGCATCTTGGAATTCCAAACAATGTTGCCTAAGGAAGTTTTCATTTTCTTTGGACGAAAAAACCATTTTCCATTTTCCGAGTGCCTGAAAGGAGGTTTTTCGTGAAGGACCTCCCATATATTTGTTGCAAAATTGGACCAAATCAATTTTCTAAAATACTAGGCCATATTTAATGCACAACTGACAAAATGGTTGGGTGTCAAAAGTTTTGATCCACCTCTGGTGAAAAACACGAATTCCTTGATTCAAGAGGAACCGGATCAAATTTGAACTGCAATGCCTCATAGTTTGCTATTTATTTTTTCCAAAAATCATTTCTAGTTATATAAGTACATATTTAATCATAAATACATGGTTTGGTGGCGATACGTCGAGGTTTGGACGGTGGCCCAGGGCCCCAACTCTAGAGCGCGTAAACTCGCATGCCCGCCGCGTGGTCACCGCGTGACCATGGTGTTGCCATGTGTTCTGGGAGGCCTAGGCATGTCTAGTGGGTTGGGCACTCCCCAGGTAGGTGCTAGGAATAAAATCACAACATAAGATTCTCACGAGGAGACCGATCGATGCTCAAACATGAATAAGCAGCCAAGTGTTTGATTAGCGGTACGGGAAATGCACATAGCCAATGGGCGTAAGTTTTGGCTGAGGATGATCAGTTACTAAGAAGACCGTCTTCACAAATTTTCAGCTCAACAGGAGGAGCCTAGGGGGTACTTGCTTTGCAAAGTACCACACTGGACATAAATACGAATGTTGAAGCTGGGCTCAAAATAATGAATGGATTGAGCTGGCATTTGGTGGAGGATGGTTATTTGGGCATAGGAAAGCACCGTAGAAAATGGATACCATTTGGACATGCCAAAGTGGTACTTCCTTCACAAAGTGTTTTCTGAATGTAATAGGAAAATGAATATTTTTGAATTATTTTTGAACTAGGAAAGTAAGGTTTTTACATATTTGTGAAGATATGACCCAAAGGATTTATGAGATTTTTTGGGAATTTTGGGAATGACAGAAATATAGGTTGCTTCACAACCTAGGGCGAAAACTACCACATGGACATGACACATAGGCAAAACTGATGAGGTGGCGCCTAGTCATAGCAACCCACCACAATTTACAAGGTTATGACCATCTATATTGGTCATGATCAGCTAGAAATAAGGTTGTGGACCTGTGCTATTTGCTTTATGACCATTTCATGTAAGGAAATTATACCTTTCGACCAAAATGGTCGTTAATGTTTAGGGTTTGGAGCCCCCCGGACAGCTTTTGACCAATTGGTCTGAAATGGTCATAGATCTATGACCAATTCTTCCAGGGTCACTGACAGAAGGTCACTAATTGACATATTTCTTGTAGTGCATGTGACTTTGTTTTCAGAATTTGAGGCCATGCCTGCCAGTGCGTCTTGCGCCTTCCTTGACCTGCTCCCCACAAAAAATTCCACACAAGCTTGTTCAGATCATCACACACCGAGAGGGGGAGCTTAAAGACTCCCATTACATATGTCGGTACTGCTTGCAACGCCAGTTTGACCATAATCTCTTTCCCTACTTGTGAGAGAGTGTCACCCCGTAACATGATCCATTGTGTGACTGTACCATGCATGTTCTGGAACTTCCCTTGGTCATCCTCCTCCTCAAGCGTTTGTGCTTGGGTCCGTGCTTTGGGTCTCTTCATGGGAGCGGCAACTTGCTTGCCTTATTGAAGTTCCCTTTCTTTCCCTTGCCCTTTTTCTTGAAACTGGTGGTCTTGTTAACCATCAACACTTGATGCTCTTTCTTGATTTCTACGTCTGCCGATTTCAGCATTGCGAAGAGCTCGAATCGTTTTCGTCATCCCTTGCATACTATAGTTTATCACGAAGCCTTTATAGCTTGGTGGCGGTGATTGAAGAACTCTATCAATAACACACTCAACTAGAAGATCAATTCCCAGCTGAGAAAAATGGTCATGGTACCCGGACATTACGAGTATTTGTTCATTTGACGTAATCGTTCTCCTCCATCTTACAGCTAAAGAACTTGTTGGAGACTTCATATCTCTCAACCCGGGCATTAGCTTGAAATATTAACTTCAGCTCTTGGAACATCTCATATGCTCCGTGGCGTTCATAACGGTTTTGAAGTCCCGGTTCCATGTCGTAAAGCATGGCACACCGAACTATCGAGTAGTCATCAGATCGAACCTGCCAGATGTTCATAACATCTGCATCAGCTCCTGCAGCGGGTCCTTCACCTAGCGGTGCATCAAGGACATAATTCTTCTATGCAGCAATGAGGATAATCCTCAAGTTACAGACCCAGTCCGCGTAGTTGCTACCATCATCTTAGAACTTAGCTTTCTCTAGGAACACAGTAAAATTCAAGGGAACGGTAGCACGAGCCATTGATCTACAACATAGTTTTGCAAAGACTATTAGGACTAAGTTTAGAATAAATTTTAGTTTAGATAATCAAATAACTAATGAACTCCCACTTAAATCAACATCCCTCAAGTTGTCTAAGTGATACATGATCTAAATCAGCTAACCCATGTCCGATCATCACGTGAGATGGGGTAGTCTTCAATGGTGAACATCTCCATGTTGATCATATCTACTATATGGCTCATGTTCGACCTTTCGGTCTGCATAGTTCCGAGAGCTTCTCCGTACATGCTAGGCTCGTCAAGTTTAACCCAAGTATTCTGCATGTGCAAAAACTGGCTTACACCCATTGTATCTGAACGTAGAGTCTCACACCCGATCATCATGAGGTGTTTTGAAACGACGAACTTTAGCAACGGTGCATACTCGGGGAGAACACTATTATCTTGAAATTAAGTGAAGGGATCATCTTATAATGCTACCGTCGTTCTAAGCAAAGTAAGATGCATAAAGGATAAACATCACATGCAATCAAAAATATGTGACATTATATGGCCATCATCATCTTGTGCTTTTGATCTCCATCTTCAAAGCAACTGCATGATCTCCATTGTCACCGACGCGACACCTTGATCTCCATCGTTGCGTCGGGATCGTCTCGCCAACTATTGCTTCTACAACTATTGCTAACGCATAGCGATAAAGTAAAGCAATTACATGACGCTTTAGTGATTGACACGCAAGTCATACAATAAATTAAAGACAACCCTAAGGCTCCTGCGGTTGTCGTACTCATCGACATGCAAGTCGTGAACTTATTACAAAACATGATCATCTCATACATCAACATATATCATATCACGTCTTAACCATATCACATCACAACATACCCCGCAAAAACAAGTTAGACGTCCTCTACTTTGTTGTTGCAAGTTTTACGTGGCTGCTATGGGGAACTAGCAAGAACCGTTCTTACTTATGCAAAACCAAATCAGATTCAACTAAAGTGAGAGAGACAGACACCCGCCAGCCACCTTATGCAAAACAAGTTGCATGTTAGTCGGTGGAACCGATCTCATGTACGTGGACATGTAATGTTAGCCTGAGCCGCTTCATCCCGCAATATCATGGAATCAAAATAAGACATTGGAGGTAAGCAATATGAACATCACCGCCCAAAAGTCCTTTGTGTTCTACTCGTGCATATCATCTACACATAGACCTGGCTCTGATACCACTTTTGGAGAACGTTGCATGGAAAACATAAAAAATTCTACGCACACGCAAGATCTATCCATGGAGATGCATAGCTACGAGAGGGGGAGAGCATGTACATACCCTTGTAGATCGCTAAGCGGAAGCATTTATCAACGCGGTTGATGTAGTCATACACCTTCACGATCCGTTCCGATCAAGCAACGAACATACAGCTCCTGCGCATTCAGCACACGTTCAGCTCGATGACGTCCTCGCCTTCTTGATCCAGCAAGAGGCGAAAAGTAGTAGATGAGTTTCTGCAACACGATGGCATGCTGACGGTGGTGGTGAAGCTATTTCCGCAGGGCTTCGCCATCACTATGGATTTAGAGCGGAGGAGGAACTAGAGGGGGAGGGGGCGTCCGCACACGACTAGGGGATTCGTTGTGTGTGGCGCCCCCTCCCCTCATATCATATATATAGTGGGGAGGGGAGGCAGCCCTAGGCGCGCCCCAAGGGGGCCAGCGCAGCCCTAGGGTGCCTGCCCTAGGCGCGCCCCCGTTTCTGCTTTGTGCGTGGAGGGAAAGGCGGGAGAGGTTGTCCCTCCTCCTTCCTTCCTGGCGAGTGGAGAGAAAAGGCAAGAAGGACCAGCCCTCCTCTTTCCTTCCCTAGGGGCCGGCGACCTATAGGTGGGGCGCACCAGCCCCTTGTGGGCTGGTGTGCTCCCCTCATTGGCCCAATAAGCCCCCGTGGCCTCCCGGAACCCCTCCCGGTCATCCGATAATTATCAAGTGCATACCGGAACTTTTCTGGAGACTAAATACTATCATCCTATATATCAATCTTTACGTCCAGACCATTCCGGAGCTCCTCGCCATGTCCGTGATCTCTTACAGGACTACAAACAACATTCGGTCACCAACATACATAACACATATAGTGTTATATCTTCAATGAACGTTAAGCATGCGGACCCTACGGGTTCGAGAATGATGTAGACATGACTGAGACGCTGTCTGATCAATAACCAATAGCAGGATCTGGATGCCCATATTGGTTTCTACATATTCTATGAACATCTTTATCGGTCGAACATTTATGACAACATACGTAGTTTGCTTTGTCCGTCGGTATGTTACTTGCATGAGATTCGATAGCCGGTATCTCCATACCTAGTTCAATCTCGTTACCAAGAAGTCTCTTTACTCGCTCCGTAATACATCATCATATAACTAACTCGTTAGTCACTTTGCTTGCAAGCTTATTCTGATACTATATTACGATTCATGCCCAGAGATACCTCTCCGTCATATGAAGTGACAAATCCCAATCATGATTCATGCGAGACGACTCTCCGGTCAATAACCAACAGCGGGATCTGGATACCCATGTTGGCTCCCACATGCTCCTCGATGATGTCATCGGATGAACCACGATGTCGAGGATTCAATCAATCCCGTATACTATTCCCTTTGTCAGACGGTATGTTACTTGCCCGAGATTCGATCGTCGGTATCCCAATACCTCGTTCAATCTCGTTACCGGCAAGTCACTTTACTCGTACCGTAATGCATGATCCCGTGACCAGACACTTGGTCACTTTGAGCTCATTATGATGATGCACAACCGAGTGGGCCCAGTGATACCTCTCCATAACACGGAGTGACAAATCCCAGTCTCGATCCATGTCAACCCAACAGACACTTTCGGAGATACCTGTAGTGCACCTTTATAGTCACCCGATTCGTTGTGACGTTTGGTACACCCAAAGCACTCCTACGGTATCCGGGAGTTACACGATCTCATGGTCTAAGGAAGAGATACTTGACATTGGAAAAGCTCTAGCAAAACGAACTACACGATCTTGTGCTATGCTTATGATTGGGTCTTGTCCATCACATCATTCTCCTAATGATGTGATCCCGTTATCAATGACATCCAATGTCCATAGTCAGGAAACCATGACTATCTATTGATCAACGAGCTAGTCAACTAGAGGCTCACTAGGGACATATTGTGGTCTATGTATTCACACGTGTATTACGATTTCCGGATAATACAATTATAGCATGAATAAAAGACAATTATCATGGACAAGGAAATATAATAATAATCCTTTTATTATTGCCTCTAGGGCATATTTCCAACATAGGTCCCTCGGGGGCTTTACCCCCTTTGGGCCTGGAGTCCAGGAGGTCGCCTTGAGGCGCCTCCAGGACAACCTCCTTCTGGTTCGGTCCCTTTTGGGACTCCACCTCGGCGTCGTCCGTAGGGAGAGGGGAGGAGGCCGTCGGAAGTGAAGCGTTGTTCACATCTGACGAATTCAGGGAGCCGCTCGACGAATCGCCGAGCTGAGCTCTGGGCGGACAGCATAATTAAATTCGGCGTCAGAAGCTACCGAATAATAGAGGAGCGCCATAAGTCATTCAGGTAACCAGACACTTACGATTTTGCCAGGGGCTTGACCCTGGATGGCCATTCCTCCCCGCCGTCTTCGGCATCGGAGGCGTAGTCCGGCAGAAGGGTCTTCCCCTTCTTGGACCCTCCGGCCTCCCCAGTTGGGGCGGCCTTTCTTTTCTTTCCTCCCCCCGTTGGAGGGGGAGAGGCTTCTTCTTCTTCCTCCTCCTCGTCTTTAGAGGCGGAGGGTGCTTCGGGGTTGTCGGGCGATGAACCCGACACCACCAGGCGCCGGGAGCTCTTTCGAGTCTCCGTGGCCTTCTTCTTGGCCTTCTTCTCCGGCACCACGTGAGGTGCCGGAACGAATGGGAGTGAGGCGGGAAGTGAGGGCTTGGGCGTTGGAGCTCGAGCGCGCATGGACGAATAAGCAAAGGAGGAAGAAGGCGTAAATGGAAAGGGTAGATTCTTATCCCCTTATATGGGCGGCCGAAACTACGAGCCCCCACCGGCCTAATAAAACTCGCTTATCTCCCAAGCGCCGCGGTTAATGGCGTGGTTGGGTTACCCACGCCCGTATTGATGAGAATCTCGGAATAAGGGGACACGATCTCTGCTTTGACAAGACGTGCCAAGGAAACCGCCTCGCTAAACGCGCTGAGGTGGAACAGTAAGATGATTCGAATAAAGGCTTGGCCGTGGCGTGATGTCACGCTGAGGAATACGTCATCAGATTAGATTTGTGCGGATATTATTCTCTCTACGGTGGTATGTGGAACTTATTTTTGAGAGCCGGACACTATCCTTGTGTTCAACATCTTCTATGAAGTATTCGGAGGAGGAACCCGCCTTGCAATGCCGAAGACAATTTGCGCGCCGGACTCGTCGTCATTGAAGCCTGGTTCAGGGGCTCTTGAGGAGTCTGGATTAGGGGGTGTCCGGATGACCGGACTATGACCTTTTGCCGGACTCGCGGACTATGAAGATACAAGCTTGAAGACTTCGTCCCGTGTCCGGATGGGACTTTCCTTGGCGTGGAAGGCAAGCTTGGCGATTCGATATGAAGATCTCCTCCCATTGTAACCGACTCTGTGTAACCCTAGCCCTCTCCGGTGTCTATATAAATCGGAGAGTTTTAGTCAGTAGGACGAACAACAATCATACCATAGGCTAGCTTCTAGGGTTTAGCCTCTCTGATCTCGTGGTAGATCCACTCTTGTACTACCCATATCATCAATATTAATCAAGCAGGAGTAGGGTTTTACCTCCATCGAGAGGGCCCGAACCTGGGTAAAAACATCATGTCCCTTGTCTCCTGTTACCATCCGCCTAGACGCACAGTTCGGGACCCCCTACCCGAGATCCGCCGGTTTTGACACCGACAGTTAGGGTTACACAGAATCGGTTACAATGGGAGGAGATCTACATATTGTATCGCCAAGCTTGCCTTCCACGCCAAGGAAAGTCCTATCCGGACACGGAACGAAGTCTTCAATCTTGTATCTTCATAGTCCGGGAGTCCGGCCAAAGGTCATAGTCCGGCCATCCGGACACCCCCTAATCCAGGACTCCCTCATTAGCCCCTGAACCAGGCTTCAATGACGACGAGTCCGGCACGCAAATTGTCTTCGGCATTGCAAGCCGGGTTCCTCCTCCGAATACTTCATAGAAGATGTTGAACACAAGGATAGTGTCCGGCTCTGCAATATAGTTTCCACATACCACCATAGAGAGAATAATATTTGCACAAATCTGATCTGCTGGTATATTCCGTAGCATGACATCATGCCACAGCCAAGCCTTTATTCGAATCGTTTTACTGTCCCACCTCACCATGTTTAGCGAGGCGGTTTCCTTGGCACGTCTTGTCAAAGCAGAGATCATGTCCCCTCATTCCGGGATTCTCATTAATACGGGAGTGGGTAACCCAACCGCGCCATTAATCGCGGCGCTTGGGAGATAAGCGAGTTTTACTAGGCTTGGTGGGGGCTCATAGTTTCGGCCGCCCATATAAGGGGATAAGGATCCACCCTTTCCATCTACGCCTTCTTCCTCCTTCGCTTATCTATTCCTGCGCACTCGAGCTCCAGCGCCCAAGTCCGCACTTCCCACCTCAACCTTCTCCAATCATGTCCGGAGCGGGAGGCAGGTGGATGGCCTCCTCCGTTACGGAGGGGCAAATCAAGAAGCTGAGTAAAGTCAGATACTTTTCCAACGACATCGCGCACCGGCTCCCAGATGAGGGGCAGCTCATCCCCACCCCCAGGCCCCATGAGAGGGTCGTGTTTCTCCCCCATTTCCTCCGCGGACTGGGCTTTCCTCTTCACCCATTTGTCCGGGGGCTCATGTTCTACTACGGCCTGGATTTCCACGATCTGGCCCCGAACTTTATCCTCAACATCTCGGGGTTTATCGTCATGTGCGAGGTCTTCCTCCACATCCAGCCCTACTTTGGCTTATGGCTGAAGACCATCAATGTCAAGCCGAAGGTTGTGGGCGGCCAGCAAGCGGAGTGCGGAGGCGCCATGTTGGGCAAGATGCCCAACGTCACCTGGCTCGAGGGCTCCTTTGTGGAAACCATGAAAGGGTGGAAATCGGGGTGGTTCTACATCACCGAGCCGCGTGACCCTGAATGGGCAGCGGCCCCTGTATTCCAATCTGGCATCCACACACGGCTCACCTCTTGGAAAGAGACGGGCCTGTCGTGGGGTAATCCGGAAGAGGTGACCGGAGTCCAAACCTGCGTCCAAAACTTGGTGGACAAGAAGGTTAAGCTTGTCAACGCAGTCCAGGTCATGCTCTTCCGCCGGATCCTCCCGTGTCAACCACGGGCTTTCAACTTGTGGGAGTTCGACCCGGCTCAGCACCAAAGTTTGTCCAGGCTCTTCGACACAACGCACGAAGATGCCTGGAAGGTGCTATTCAAGAGCTCAGAGGTTCCTCCACCCATTACCGAGGATCGCGGATTCTGCACAAAACGCCAAGCCAGCGTGGTAAGCTCGTTTTATCCTTTACAGGATACTCGTTTTCCATAGTTTGACTCTATGCAGGATCTAAACTCCCGTTCCTTTGACAGGACTGGAAGAGGACGTCCGAACAGTTTGAATGTCTAGCCCCTTTGCCCGAAGGACCAGCAGATGCACGCTTGACGAAGCTGCTGGTCCCGGCACCTCACGTGGTGCCGGAGAAGAAGGCCAAGAAGAAGGCCACGGGGACTCGAAAGAGTTCCCGGCGCCTGGTCGTGTCGGATTCATCGCCCGACGACCCCGAAGCGCACTCCGCCTCCGAAGACGAGGAGGAGGAAGAAGAAGCCTCTCCCCCTCCAACGGGGGGAGGAAATAAAAGGAAGGCCGCCTAACCGGGAGGCCGGAGGGTCCAAGAAGGGAAGACCCTTCTCCGGACTACGCCACCGACGCCAAGACAGCGGAGAGGAGTGGCCATCGAGGCCAAGCCCTGGCTAAATCGTAAGTATCCGGATACCGTAATAACTCATGGTGTTCCTTTATTGTACAAGACCTTCGGCGAATTTAATCATGCGGTTGGCCAAGGCTCAGCGACGATTAAATCGGCGGTTCCACTGATTCGCTCGGATGTGAATAGTGCTTCACTCGACGGCTACCTCCCTCGCCCTACGGACGATGCAGAGGTGGAGTCCCAAAGGGGCTAAACCAGGAGGAGGTGGTCTGAGGCGCCGCAAGGCGACCTCCCGTACTCCAGGCCCAAAGGGGATGAAGCCCCAGAGGGATCTAAGTCCGGCCCTGGGCCGGACACCGCTCCAGAACCTTCAGTGATTCCGGAGTCCGGCAGGCGGCTCCCTCGCAAGAAGGGCAAGCCTACAACGCCGGCGGCCTCCGTCCAACCGAAGGCGCCGGACAATTTGCTGGAGGTGCTTAACGGCGCCTCCATCGACGAGGAGCACCGCACTATTATGAGTGCGGTGGTCCAGAAGGTTCAGTCCGCCAAGAGCGGGTTGACAGAAGCATGTACCAGCCTTCTAACAGGCTTTGAGGTATGTATTTAAAACATATAAAAATGTTACCGCATAGACAGTAGCCCCTGATGCTCAGCTTGTTGTTCGGAAGGAAAAACCAGACTGAGGATCTAAAAAGATATACGCATGAGTCTAACATAAATATGTCAATATGGGAATGCAGGCTGCGCTGCTGACCTCTGCCGCACTGACTGCGGAGGTCTATGCATTGAAGCAGAGCCTCTAGCGGTCCGAGAATGAGCTCGGCCGTGCCAAGAAGCAGCTCGAGGACAAGGAAGGTAGGTAGTACCTTATGTAAGTATATAAAAATACCTGGTTGCAAATAATGATAGGACCAACGTGAATATTACAGGGGCCACAACCGAAGTGACGGCCCTGAAGGAAGCGCTGTCCAAGGCCAAAGACAATGCGGCCGTGGAGCGCACTGAGCGAGAAAAGCAAGAGGCGCAGGTGGCGGAGGTGCGGCAAGAGCTTAATGCTCTCGTGAAGAAACACGAGAGTTTAGAGCTTGACTCAAAGACGCGAGAGTCTGAGCTTAACTCGGCACTTGAAAGCGCCAAGTCTGCCAAGGCCGAAGCCCAAAAAGCCCTCCAGGAGATTGAGGCGGTGAAAAAGATAGCGGCAGGTAAGGCATTCTTTATGCAAAGCAAGCATGTGAAAGTGAATTACATGTTACTTACCCGAATCCGGAGCTCTCCAGGAGCATTCGCAGAGCTGCCCCGCAGTGTGTCCGCCGCCGCCGCATTCTACCGGGCCGAGGAAGGGAGCTCGACGGAGAAGGTGTTCTGGTCCCAGTATGCTGAGGCCGGACACCCGATGCCCATGAGCGACCAGCTGAAGCAGCTGGTCGAGCTCCATAAGGCAGCCGAACAGGCCATGAAGGGCCTTATAGGCCATCTGTGGCCTGGGGAGGCCATGCCTGGGAGCTACGTTGGGCTGGTGCGGCGGCTGGTGGATGCATGTCCATGGCTTGAAGTCATCAAGCGCTCCGTATTCATCGAAGGTGCCCGTAGGGCCCTTGCCCGTGCCAAAGTGCACTGGGGCAAGCTGGATGCTCAGAAGCTGGTGAAGGATGGGCCACCGGAGGGGAAGGAGCATCGCAGGCCCGAGATGTACTATGAGGGCGTCCTGAAGGGTGCCCGCCTTGTGGCGAACGAATGTTCCAAGGATTTAATTTTTGAGTAAACCTGCTTATGTTTGTCCTGTGCGCTTTAAACTTGTTCATATGCGCTAAGCAACGATTTTTGAATTTAAAATATTACCTTCTGTGCGGCCGTTTATTAAATCTGAGAGATGCAAGTCGTCGGCTTCTGCCCCCATGCCACGAGTGCTGGGGTGTTCGGGATAAACCTGAGCGCTCTTGTTCCCATTCTTGGGTCCTTCGAGGGAGGCGCTCAGCACAACGAACAAGGCAATCAGACTATAATGCTTTATCACTCTCACTTAGCCATAGAATTCTATAATTTTAAATTTTGGCGAAGCCCCTAGTATTCGGAAGACCGAGTTCGGGGCGCTATCCACGCCTAGGCCGGATAAATCCAGCTCCTCGCTCTAAGCGGCATAAGTCTTTAGGGACTCGAAAAACCTCTCGAACAGCGACCGGTCTCTCGCCCTATCATGACGGTCAGTTTTAGCTTTCTCTACTGAGGTGTTAACCCAGCTCAACTGGGGCACAATATCAGTAGTTCTCCCAGTGCTACCTTAGCCGATATAACGGAACGTAAGGTACCAAAACATGGGAGCCGGGCAAACCCAACTATTGACCCAAGACATGATTCGGAGCCGATGCATATAGTGCTATAAGTTCGGGGTGCCGCACTCATGAGAGTGTTCGGTCTTCTCACACCGTATTTTGGGGAACTTAGGCCCCTAGTGTATTGGCCGTACCAAAGTGTACGGTTGCATAATGTCATGACTGAACATATTTACATGAAAAATGAATGCAATAATAGACAAGAGCTATGTATTGTTTACTAAAGTGCTGCTATGAAAGCAGAACGATACAAATAGTGCGATAAGCAAGAGATGGGATTATTTGACCTGTCCCCCTCAAGGGGCCAGCTGCGAAACTTTAAGTAAGATAGGTATTTAGCTCGTTATAGAGACCACCTGGACTTTCGACGTGGCTTGCTATCTCCCTGGCTGTTGCGTCGTGTGTTCGGCGAATGTACTGCCGGACATGCCTTCCAAAGAGTGGAGTCCTGAAAATAAGAAAAGAAAAATGAAAAAATCGGGAGCCCCTAGTGCGGTTGAGCCGCATTCTGGGCATGCCGTGGTTGTGCCCCTCCCCTTATGCCCATGGTATTTCCAGAGCGTAATTATGTACGCATGGTACTGGTTTTGCAATCTTGCGAGGGCTGGGGTTGGGGCCGCACTGCTATGCTAGCTCGGAACGTGCCAGACGGTCTTGTAATAGGCTACTTCGGGCGCGCTTGACGGTGTCCGGACGCTTAACAGCCGGACTGGAGAATTGCCTTGAGAGGCTACTTTGTACTTCCGCCGCGAGGGCCGCCGTGTGCTCCTCTGTTCGAAGAGAGTGTTCGGTGTTTCCATTGACCGTAACGACTCCGCGAGGGCCTGGCATCTTGAGGTTGAGATACGCGTAGTGCGGAACCGCATTGAACTTTGCAAATGCGGTTCGTCCGAGCAGGGCGTGATAGCCACTGCGGAACGGGACTATGTCGAAGATTAACTCCTCGCTTCGGAAATTATCCGGGGATCCGAAGACCACTTCGAGTGTAACTGAGCCTGTACAGCTGGCCTCTACACCTGGTATGACGCCTTTAAAGGTCGTCTTTGTGGGTTTAATTCTTGAGGGATCTATGCCCATTTTCTGCACTATATCCTGATAAAGCAGGTTCAGGCTACTGCCGCCGTCCATGAGGACTCTAGGGAGGTGAAATCCGTCAATGATTGGGTCTAGAACCAATGCGGCGAATCCGCCATGAAGAATGCTAGTGGGGTGGTCCCTTCGATCAAAAGTGATCGGGCAGGAGGACCATGGGTTGAACTTTGGGGCGACTGGCTCCAACGCATATACGTCCCTGAGCGCACGCTTCCGTTCCCTTTTGGGGATGTGGGTTGTGTATATCATGTTCACCCTCCGCACTTGTGGGGGGAAGCCCTTCTGTCCTCTGTTGTTCGGCGGCCGGGGCTCCTCCTCGTCATCGCTATGCAGCCCCTTGTCTCTGTTTTCGGCACTTAACTTGCTCTGCTTGAACACCCAACAATCCCTGTTGGTGTGATTGGCTGGTTGTTCGGGGTGCCGTAGCTGGCACGAGCGATCGAGTATCCGGTCTAAACTGGACGGGCCCGGAGTATTTCTTTTGAATGGCTTTTTCTGCTGACCGGGTTTAGAGCCTCTGAATCCGGCATTAACTGCTGTATCCTCAGTATTGTCGCCGTTAATGCGGCGCTTGTGCTTGTTGCGATGCGACCTGCCATTGTTGTCCTTGGTATCTGAATTACTAGGGCTCTTGGTCATGTTATTACTACGAGCTAGCCAGTTGTCTTCTCCCGTGCAAAAGCGGGTCATGAGTGTTGTGAGGGCTGCCATGGATTTCGGCTTTTACTATCCAAGGTGCCGGGCAAGCCATTCATCACGGATGTTATGTTTGAAGGCTGCGAGGGCCTCTGCGTCCGGACAGTCAACTATTTGATTTTTCTTGGTTAGGAACCGTGTCCAGAATTGTCTGGCCGATTCCTCTGGCTGCTGAATTATGTGGCTTAGGTCATCGGCGTCTGGTGGTCGCACATAAGTGCCCTGGAAGTTGTCAAGGAATGCGGATTCCAGGTCGTCCCAGCAACCAATTGACTCTGCTGGCAAGCTATTAAGCCAATGCCGAGCTGGTCCCTTAATCTTGAGTGGGAGGTATTTTATGGCGTGTAGATCATCACCGCGGGCCATGTGGATATGAAGGAGATAATCCTCGATCCATACCGCAGGATCTGTTGTGCCATTGTATGATTCGATGTCTATGGGTTTAAACCCTTCGGGGATTTGATGATCCATTACGTCATCTGTGAAGCATAGTGGGTGTGCGGCGCCTCTGTACTGGGCTATATCACGACGTAGCTCATATGAGCTTTGCCTGCCCTGTTCGGCCTGGCCATATTTGCCATATCCGGTGTGACGGTTATCGTCACGTGTCGTGGGGCGCCCACGCGATCCGTAGATCGATCTTGTTTGCCTAGCCTTGTCCTCCAATATGTCTTCAGGTCTGGCGCGTTTCCCCGTGCCTTGGTACTTTTTGAGCGGCGCAGGGGTGCGGCTTGAATGGATGGCCGAGAGGCCTCTCTGTCGCGGCCACGAGGTGGCCAGTCGGCCGCGTCATACGCTGGTGATGCAGGTTTAGTAGCTTCCTCCTCTAATTGGGGTAGCAGCCTGCGCTTTGGGTAGCTCTTGGAGGGGCATTTGAGTTTGTACTCTTCGGCCGCCAGGACTTCAGTCCATCTGTCGGCTAGCAAATCTTGGTCAGCTCTAAGCTGCTGCTGTTTTTTCTTGAGGCTGCTTGCCGTGGCCATAAGCCTGCGTTTGAAACTCTCTTGTTCGACGGGATCCTCAGGCACGACAAATTCGTCGTCGTCGAGGCTTGCTTCGTCTTCGGAGGGAGGCATGTAATTATCGTCCTCGACCTCTCTGTCTGTCGCTCTCTCATGATGGCTGGCTTCTCCATCCTCCTGCACTGAATCCTGCTGGAGGGGGTTGTCTTCGGCACTGTCCGGGGTGTTATTGTCTCCGGTGCCGGACTCGCCGTTTTTGCTTTGGCGGGATTTAGAGCGGTGCCACTGACGCCGACGCTTAGGCTGTTTCTTGGAGGGGTCATCCTCCGTTGTTCCATCGCCATTCCCTTCTTTTGGGGTGTCCACCATGTATATGTCATATGACGAGGTGGCTTTCCAGTGCCCTATAGGCGATGGCTCTTGGTCGTCTCCTTCATCGGCGTTCATACCGTCGATGTCTTCGGAGTCGAAGTCAAGCATGTCGGTTAAATCATCGACGGTGGCTACGAAGTGGGTGGTGGGTGGGCTTCGAATTTCTTCGTCGTCCGTTCCCAACCTTGCTGACCATAGTCCGGCCAGGGCTCTCCTGATAAAGAGAGAGACTTTAGTGAATTCAGGATGTCGCCAAAGGGCGAGTGATGAAAGATGTCCGCGGCGATGAACTCCATGATCGGAGCCCAATTGGGTTCGATCGGGAGGGGTGCGGAATATTCGGAGTCCCGAAAGGAGTCCGGCACCTTGGAGTCACGAACTCCGTGAAGGACAAGATTGGTGTTCGGCTCGATCACCGTAGAGATTGCAGCCCCCGAGGCGGCGTCTAGCCACCCGTCCTCGACCAGCGCAGTCGGCTCCGAGCTAAGGGTCGGAGCGGACACCTGAGCGGCGCTCTGGGCACTATCCGGCGGCAGAGCTAGATCACGCCCATCGTGACAGTGCGGTGCGCTCGGCTGTGGCTCGAATCCTTCGAAGATCAAGTCTCCGCGGATGTCAGCCGTGTAGTTTAAACTTCCAAATCTGACCTGATGGCCAGGGGCGTAGCTTTCGATCTGCTCCAGATGGCCAAGTGAATTGGCCCGCAATGCGGCCGCCGAATACGAAGATCTGTCCGGGAAGAAAAGTCTCACCCTGGACCGCGTTGTGGTTGATGATCGAAGAAGCCATCGGGCCTAAAGGTGACGACACACAGGAACTCTCAATGAAAGCACCAATGTCGGTGTCAAAACCGGCAGATCTTGGGTAGGGGGTCCCGAACTGTGCGTCTAGGCGGATGGTAACATGAGACATGGGACACGATGTTTTTACCCAGGTTCGGGCCCTCTCGATGGAGGTAAAACCCTACTCCTGCTTGATTAATATTGATGATATGGGTAGTACAAGAGTAGATCTACCACGAGATCGTAGAGGCTAAACCCTAGAAGCTAGCCTATGGTATGATTGTTGTTCGGCCCCACGGACTAAAACCCTCCGGTTTATATAGACATCAGAGAGGGTTAGGGTTACACAGAGTCGGTTACAATGGAGGAGATCTACATATCGTATCGCCAAGCTTGCCTTCCACGCCAAGGAAATTCCTATCCGGACACGGGACGAAGTCTTCAATCTTGTATCTTCATAGTCCTGGAGTCCGGCCAAAGGTCATAGTCCGGCCATCCGGACACCCCCTAATCCAGGACTCCCTCACCCCTCCTCTGGGACAAGGGTTCGCACCCCCTGTAATATCACACACATAATCCAATTGACTGCCTCCAGGCACCTAGACGTAGGGTTGTTACTTCCTCCGAGAAGGGCCTGAACTCGTAAACCTCGTGTGTACACCTTCACCATAGCTGAGATCTTGCCTCTCCATACCTACCCCCTTTCTATTGTCAGTCTTAGAACCACGGCAGTTGGTGCCCACCGTGGGGCAGGTGTCTTAGCAACTTGTTGGTGAAGTTGCAATTTTTCCGATTCCCATCATCATGGTTTCCGGTGGTGATTTGGCTAAGGGGCGCAAGATCCGTCTCGGCGCACTCGTTTTCATCGCTGACGACTCCGCTTGGCTTCGAGAAGCTCCCCTTGACGTCGAGGCGCTCCCTGTCCGGGGGGCGACGCACTTTCGCGTGTGCGTTCGCGGCATCCTTCTCCGGCAGCCGTCGACTCAGTATCGGTTGGCTCCAATGACGTCGCCTCCGTCCGTTGTTCGCCGCCGCAAGCGATCCGGTCAGTCGCGGCTCCAGCGGTGGGTAAAACATGCGGTGGCTCAACATTCGGCCACTCATGAAGTCGCGGCGATCGAGCCCGACGAAACTCTCGACGGCCTGTTCGATCTGTCGACCGGCTCCGCCGACACCGCATCCGAGTGCAATAGCAGCGACCCTGCGGCTAAAGTCTTGATGGTCGACGAACCACACAGTCCACCTGGTTTCCACCGCGAAGACGGAGGAGACGGGGCGGCGATCCATCGCTCGTCCACAAGGAGTACCATCCCGAACCCCTCTCTTCACAGCAGAGAGAAGAACTTCGTTACTGCAACATGGATGCACTCCACACACCCATCGTTGGAGAAACCCCCGAGGCTCGAGCCTTGGAAGCGGTGCGTTTGGCTAATTTGGCTGAACACACTCGACCGGAGAACCTCCAACGGGCTCTCGACGAGCGTGCTCGGGAACGAATTCACGAGTTCAGTCGACGACAGCTTTTCCCACCTCCACCAAGGTATACCGCACTCCGATTCAAAATCTCACGGCTGCAGCCCGAATCGCAGAGTCGATCTTCCCAGTCAGAAGCTGGCTGAGGTTTGATGCAGATCCAAGCCTTACTCCGGGCGGCAGGAGAGCTGAACACAACGGTATCTCAGTTGCGGAGCAGAATTTACAGCGGATCCTTGGTGGCGGATATCGCCCGGCCGCCCACAGTCCAAGATCGCCCCTGCGGCGTGAGGGCCGTGGGCAGTATGATCACCGACTCGACCGCGACAACAGTCGTCAGATGCCCACACCCCCTCTGAGGAGCGCATCATATGTGCCTCGGCAGTACGATGACATGCACCTTCACAGCGGCGAGCGTAGAGCACCAGTCGACCCGAGGGAGCTAGGCTTTGATGCAAGATCTATTCTCGTTCAGGGTTTGGTCGACCGGAACAGGGCGCATAGGGATGACCTTGGCAGAGATCGCCCGACTGGCAGCAGGGTTCATGTTTCGGGCCCAGAGTGTTTCAGCAGAGCCATCAGGGCTGCAGTGATTCCCCCCAACTTCAAAGTTGGCGATCGAGTCGCAAGTTCACTTGGGAGTCCAAGCCGGAAACTTGGCTTGAAGATTACCGAGTGGTTGTGCAGATTGGTGGCGGGAATGATGAAGTAGCAATGAAGCATATCCCTTTGATGTTGGAAGGATCAGCCAGAGCCTGGTTGACTCAATTAGCCCCGAACAGTATATACAGTTGGGAAGAGCTTGCTCGAGTGTTCGTCAGAACTTTTGAGGGCACTTGCAAGCGGCCAGCCGGATTGACAGAATTGCAGCACTGCGTACAGAAATCGAGTGAGACTCTGAGGAATTTCATCCAGAGGTGGACCACTTTGCATCACACAGAGGAGAATGTATCTGAGCATCAAGCAATGTGTGCCTTCAAAGAAGGCGTTAAATACCGAGAATTGGTCCTAAAGTTCGGTCGGACTTGGGATATGACTCTAACTCGAATGATGGAGATAGCTACCTGATACATGAACGTAGAGGAAGAAGATTGACTCCGCAACGGAAAAGGCAAACCAGTCGGCCATGACACCGGCGGTATCAATCCCAGTTGGAAACAGAAACGAAAGGCCGAGCTCGCGGCGCCCGGTGAAATTGCGGCAGTAGCTCAAGGAAAGTTTAAAGGAAAACCTAAGGGGCCCTGGGCCCCTAAGAAGGTAAAGGACCAAGAAGGAAATGATGTGTTGGATTTGCCGTGTCACATTCACACGAAGAAAGATGAAGAGGGTAATCTTATTTACCCTAAACACACCACTCGACAGTGTCGGCTCCTGATCCAGCAGTTCCGAGAGAACCTACTAAGTGAAAAAGGAAAGGAGTCAGACAGAGACGAGGATGAGGAAGAGGACGATGGTTATCTCAAAGTCAATTCCACCCTGATGATTTTTGCTGATGTTGAAAGCAAGAGTCGATTGAAAGTTATCAACAGAGAAGTGAATATGGTCGCCCCGACAATGATGACTGCATACCTGAAATGGTCCCGAACAGCCATCACATTCGACCAGTTCGATCATCCTACGCGTATAGCCACCCCTAGGAGGCAAGCGTTGGTGGTCGACCCGGTGGTCGAAGGCACTCGACTGACCAAAGTGCTGATGGATGGTGGTAGCGGCCTGAATATCCTTTATGCTGAAACCTTGAAGAGGATGGGCATTCCGATGTCCAAACTTAGCGAGAGCAATATGAGTTTCCATGGCGTTATCCCTGGAAAGAAAGCCGAATCACTCGGCCAGATCGCCCTTGATGTGGTTTTCGGTGATTCCAAAAATTACCGTAAGGAAAAGTTGACATTTGAAGTTGTGGATTTCCAAAGTGCCTATCATGCCATTCTCGGTAGGCCTGCCTACGCATGTTTTATGGCTCGACCATGTTACGTATACCTCAAGTTGAAGATGCCTGGTCCCAAAGGCGTGATCACCGTTATTGGCAATCGGAAAAAGGCGGAGGAATGCTTCCAGAAGGGTTCCAAAATTGCAGATGCACAAATGGCAGCGGTTGAATTTCAAGAATATCAAAAGAATGCAGATCCGAGCGACTTACTCCGAACTAAGAGACCCGCCACAGATTCTGCATTTCAGTCGTCCGGTGAAACGAAGCCGATTCACATTCACTCGACCGATCCCAATGTCGCACCAACTCATATCTCAACAACACTCGACAGCAAATAGGAAGAAGCGCTCATCCAGTTCCTCCGTGAGAACTGGGACATCTTCGCACGGAAACCTTCTGACATGCCGGGTGTACCTAGGGAACTGGCTGAGCACCGTTTGCGCGTCGATCCCAAGATAAAACCTGTCAAAGAGCATCTTCGGCGGTCCGACGTACAGAAGAGAAAGGCAATTGGCGAGGAAGTGGCTCGACTCCTAGCGGCAGAGTTCATCCGAGAGATCTACCACTCTGAGTGGCTTGCCAATGTGGTCATGGTCCCTAAGAAGGACGATTCACTCCGTATGTGCATCGATTTCAAGCATATCAATCGGACCTGCCCGAAAGATCATTTCCCTCTCCCCCGCATCGATCAAATTGTTGACTCGACCGCGGGGTGCGAGCGCTTGTCTTTTTGGATGTATATTCGGGTATCATCAGATCCGACTGTATGGTCCCGATGAAATAAAAACGGCTTTCATCACCCTGTTCGGGTGCTTTTGCTATGTCACCATGCCATTCGGTCTTAAAAATGTTGACGCCACATTCATGATGATGATTTTGAAGTGCTTGCTCACTCAGATCAGTCCGAATGTGGAAGCATACATCGATGACATTGTGGTCAAGTCACGCAAAAGTTCTGACCTGCTGACTGACCTCGCAGAAACCTTTTCCAACCTAAGAAGGTATGATATCAAGCTTAATCAGTCAAAGTGCACATTCGGAGTTCCAAGTGGAAAGTTACTCGGTTTCCTCGTTTCCGAACGAGGAATCGAAGCAAATCCAGAAAAAGTTGATACCATCCTCCGAATGAAATGCCCCATGCGTGTGCACGACGTACAGAAGCTTACTGGTTGTTTGGCCGCCTTGAGTCGATTCATTTCTCATCTAGGTGAAAAGGCCTTACCTCTTTACCGATTGATGAAGAAATCTGACAAGTTCGAGTGGACTGAGGAAGCTAACGCCGCGTTTGCAGAGCTCAAAACCCTGCTTTCCACCCAGCCGGTTCTTGCTGCGCCAATCAGCAAAGAGCCCTTACTGCTTTATATTGCAGCCACTGAAGAAGTTGTCAGTACAGTACTCACGTTCGAGCGGGAAGAGGAAGGAAAAGCTTACCAATTCAACAACCAGTATATTATCTCTCTGAAGTTTTGACTCCATCCAAGCAACGATATCCGCATTATCAAAAGCTTGTCTATGGAATCTACATGACCATGAAGAAGGTGGCACACTATTTCTATGATCACTCCATTACAGTCGTCAGCGACGCACCATTATCTGAAATTCTGAACAATAGAGATGCAAGTGGTCGAGTGGAGAAATGGGCTATTGAACTTCTTCCATTGGATATCAAGTTTGAGGCAAAGAAAGCTATCAAGTCCCAAGCAATCGCGGATTTCCTTGTTGAGTGGATCGAGCAGCAACTGCCGACTCAAGTTCACTCGGAGCATTGGATGATGTTCTTCGATGGTTCAAAGATGATGAATGGTTCCGGTGCTGGAGTAGTGTTGGTATCCCCCCGCGGGGACAAGCTTAACTATGTTCTCCAAATTCATTTTTACTGTTCCAACAATGAAGCCAAATATGAAGCACTTTTATACGGGTTACGCATGGCCATTTCACTCGGCGTCCGACGCCTTATGGTTTACGGTGACTCAGATTTGGTGGTTAATCAAGTGATGAAGGAATGGGATGTCAGGAGCCCAGCCATGACTGGTTATTGCAATGCAGTAAGAAAGTTGGAAAAGAAGTTAGAGGGTTTGGAGCTTCCCCATATACCCCGACTGAAAAATCAAGCTGCAGATTGCTACGTCTTGAGCTAGCGTTGGTTTTCCCCGAACAGGAGAGCGTGATGCAGCAAGTGTAGCGTAAGTATTTCCCTCAGTTTTTGACAACCAAGGTATCAATCCAGTAGGAGGCTCCTCAGAAGTCCCACGCGCCTACACAAACAAACCGAGAACTCGTAACCAACGCAATAAAGGGGTTGTCAATCCCTTCACGGCCACTTGCGAAAGTGAGATCTGATAGAGATAGTATGATAAGATAAATATATTTTTGGTATTTTATTGTATCGATGCAAAAAGTAAAGATGCAAATAAAACTAGATTGAAAGCAAATATGATAAGAGATAGACCCGGGGGCCATAGGTTTCACTGGAGGCTTCTCTCGAGAGCATAAGTATTACGGTGGGTGAACAAATTACTGTCGAGCAATTGATAGAAAAGAGCATAGTTATGAGATTATCTAGGCATGATCATGTATATAGGCATCACATCCATAACAAGTAGACCGACTCCTGCCTGCATCTACTACTATTACTCCACACATCGACCGCTATCCAGCATGCATCTAGAGTATTAAGTTCATAAGAATAGAGTAATGCATTAAGCAAGATGACATGATGTAGAGGGATAAACTCATGCAATATGATATAAACCCCATCTTGTTATCCTCGATGGCAACAATACAATACGTGTGTTGCAACCCTTTCTGTCACTGAGTAAGAACACCGCAAGATTGAACCCAAAGCTAAGCACTTCTCCCATGGCAAGAAAGATCAATCTAGTAGGCCAAACCAAACCGATAATTCGAAGAGACTTGCAAAGATAACTCAATCATACATAAAAGAATTCAGAGAAGATTCAATTAATATCCATAGATAAATCTGATCATAAACCCACAATTCATCGGATCTCGACAAACACTCAAGAAAAAGAGATTACATCAAATAGATCTCCACAAGAGAGGGGGAGAACATTTTATTGAGATCCAAAAAGAGAGAAGAAGCCATCTAGCTAATAACTATGGACCCGTAGGTCTGAGGTAAACTACTCACAACTCATAGGAGGGGCAAGGATGTTGATGTAGAGGCCCTCCGTGGTTGATTCCCTCCGAAAGTGCCGTGAAGGCTCCAAGATGGGATCTCGCGGATACAGAAGGTTACGGTGGTGGAAATTGTGTTTCGTCGTGCCCCTGGATGTTTTCGGGGTCCGTAGGTATATATAGGAGGAAGAAGTACGTCGGTGGCCGCCCGAGGGGCCTACGAGACAGGGGGTGCGCCCTACAGGGGGGCGCGCCCTCCTATCACGTGGAGGCTCCGGTTGTTTCTTGACTTGTACCCCAAGCTCTCCGGATCTTGTTCGTTCCAAAAATCACGTTCCCGAAGGTTTCATTCCGTTTGGACTCTGTTTGATATTCCTTTTCTTCGAAATACTGAAATACGCAAAAAAACAGCAATATGGGATGGGCCTCCGGTTAGTAGGTTAGTCCCAAAAATGATAAAGATGTATAAAATAAAGCCCATAAACATCCAAAACAGGTAATATAATAGCATGGAACAATCAAAAATTATAGATACATTGGAGACGTATCACAGATGAACTGGCAAAGATAGGATCCAAGACAGAGACCATCCCTAGCAGTGTGTTCTTGGAACATATTCACTAGCCTTCAGTTCAGGAGGATCCCTTCACGGAAGAGCTCCCACAGCCTAACAATGCCACAGATCCGACTGAAGTCGAAGTCCTAGCCGTGGTCGACTTGATCATGGAGGTTTTGGTCATTACTCCCGACTGGACAGTACCATACATTGCATACATTCTCAGGAAAGAACTTCCAGAGGACGAAGAAGAAGCTCGACAGATTGTCCGACGATCCAAAGCCTTTACAGTGATATTAGGGCAGTTGTTCAGATAAAGCGTAACTGGAGTCAGCCAGAAATGTATCACACCAGAAGAAGGTCGAATGATCCTCAATGATATTCACTCGGGGACCTGTGGACACCATGCGTCCTCTCGGACCATCGTGGCCCAAGCATACCGAGCCGGATTTTACTGGCCTCATGCCAACGAGATGGCGAAAGAAATAGTAGACAAATGTGAAGGTTGTCAGTTTTACTCCAACATGTCCCATAAGCCTGCATCAGCTCTGAAGACTATTCCACCCGTCTGTCCTTTCGCTGTCTGGGGATTGGACATGGTTGGACATGTGAGGACCGGCAGGAGCGGGTTTACTCATGTGCTGGTAGCAGTCGACAAATTTACCAAATGGATCGAAGCCAAGCCCATCAAAAACCTCGAAGCGAGTACAACTGTGAGTTTCATTAGATTATTAATATTCAGATATGGTGTTCCGCACAGCATCATCACGGATAACGGGTCGAACTTTGATTCTGATGAGTTCAGGGCCTTTTGTGCTTACCAAGGCACGAGGGTCGATTACGCTTCAGTCGCCCATCCTCAGTCGAATGGGCAAGCTGAAAGAGAAAATGGATTGATTCTCAAAGGACTAAAAACCCCGATTGATGTGTGACCACAAGCATGCAACATGTGCTTGGGTCGACGAACTCCCATCAGTACTTTGGGGATTAAGAACAACTCCTAATCGGTCAACTGGAAGAACTCCATTCTTTTTAGTCTATGGAGCTGAAGCCATACTCCTGAGTGATCTGCTCCACAACACACAGCGAGTCGAGCTCTTCTCGGAAGCAGAAGCACAACAGGCTCGGCAAGATGCAGTCAACCTCCTGGAAGAAGAAAGGGAGATGACCTTGATCCGGTCGACCATTTACCAATGCTACGTCTTGAGCTTGCGTTGGTTTTCCTTGAAGAAGAAAGGGTGATGCAGCACAGTAGCTTAGTATTTCCCTCAGTTTTTGAGAACCAAGGTATCAATCCAGTAGGAGGCTCCTCACAAGTCCCACGAACCTACAAAAATAAACAAAGAACTCGCAACCAACACGATAAAAGGGTTGTCAATCCCTTCACGGCCACTTGCGAAAGTGAGATCTGATAGAGATAATATGATAAGATAAATATATTTTTCGTATTTTATAATATAGATGGAAAAATTAAAGATGCAAATAAAAGTAGATTGATAGCTTATATGATAAAAGATAGACCCGGGGGCCATAGGTTTCACTAGTGGCTTCTCTCAAGATAGCATAAGTATTACGATGGGTGAACAAATTACTATCGAGCAATTGATAGAAAAGCGAATAATTATGAGATTATCTAGTCATGATCATGTATATAGGCATCACGTCCGTAACAAGTAGACCGACTCCTGCCTGCATCTACTACTATTACTCCACACATCGACCCCTATCCAGCATGCATCTAGAGTGTTAAGTTCATAAGAACAGAGTAACGCATTAAGAAAGATGACATGATGTAGAGGGATAAACTAAAGCAATATGATATAAACCCCATATTTTTGTCCTCGATGGCAACAATACAATACGTGCCTTGCAACCCTTTCGGTCACTGGGTAAGGACACCGCAATATTGAACCCAAAGCTAAGCACTTCTCCCATGGCAAGAAAGATCAATCTAGTAGGCCAAAGCAAACCGATAATTCGAAGAGACTTGCAAAGATAACTCAATCATACATATAAGAATTCAGAAAAGATTCAGATATTTCTCATAGATAAACTTAATCATAAACCCACAATTCATCGGATCTTGACAAACACACTACAGAAAGAGTTTACATCGAATAGATCTCCACAAGAGAGGGGGAGAACATTGTATTGAGATCCAAAAAGAGAGAATAAGCCAACTAGCTAATAACTATGGACCCGAAGGTCTGTGGTAAACTACTCACAACTCATCGGAAGGGCTACGGTGTTGATGTAGAAGCCCTCCATGGTCGATTCCCCCTCCGGCGGAGCACCGACGAAGACTCCAAGATGGGATCTCGCGGATCTGAGAAGGATTCTGATGGCGGAAATATTTCTTCGGTGGCTCCCGGATGTTTTCAAGTGCGTAGGTATATATAGGAGGAAGAAATGCGTCGGTGGCGCTCGAGGGGCCCAGAGGAGGCAGTGCGCCCGGGAGGTGGTGGCGCCTCCTATCTCCTGGCCACCTCGATTGCTTCTTGACTTGCACTCCAAGTTCTCCGGACCACGTTCATTCCAAAAATCACGCTCCCGAAGGTTTCATTCCTTTTGGACTCTGTTTGATATTCCTTTTCTTCGAAATACTGAAATAGGCAAAAAAAACAGCAATACGGGTTGGGCCTCCGGTTAGTAGGTTAGACCCAAAAATGATATAAATGTGTAAAATAAATCCCATAAACATCCAAAACAGGTAATATAATAGCATGGAACAATAAAAAATTATAGATACGTTGGATACGTATCAACCAACAAGACCTACGTCGATTCCATGCCAGAAACGTAAGGGGTCGAGCATTTCAGGAAGGAGACTTGGTTCTTTGAGTGGACCCGCAGAGACCACACAAGCTCGCTCCCGCTTGGGAGGGACCCTTCGTCATCACCAAAGTGCTCCACAACGGAGCATATCGCCTTTTCAACGTCGAGCACAATAAAGATGAGCCACGCGCCTGGAATGCAGATCTGCTTCGCCCCTTTTACTCTTAAGCATTCAGACTGTTGAGATGTAATAAGAAATACCTTTTAGTTTGATTATCAAAGACATGATTTTACAGTCTTCCGAATGATTGTTGTTCATTTTTTTGTTTTCATATTCTAGAATCCCCCAGTGGGTGCCTTAGCTGCGAATCCGTTTCGCCTAAGTTGAAAAGAAAAATCCTACCGAGCGGTGAGCCAGCCTCTCATTTCGGGGCTTAGCTGCGAATCTGTTTGGCCTAAGTTGAAAAGAAAAATCCTACCGAGTGGTGAGCCAGCCTCTCACTCGGGGGCTTAGCTTCAGTCCAGTACTCGCCTAAGTGATAAAAAATCCTACCGAGCGGTGAGCCAGCCTCTCACTCGGGGGCTTAGCTGCGAATCTGTTTCGCCTAAGTTGAAAAAAAAATGCTACCGAGTGGTGAGCCAGCCTCTCACTCGGGGGCTTAGCTGCAGTCCAGTACTCGCCTAAGTGATAAAAAATCCTACCGAGTGGAGAGCCAGCCTCTCACTCGGGGGCTTAGCTGCAGTCCAGTACTCGCCTAAGTGATAAGAATCCTACCGAGTGATGAGCGAGCCTCTCACTCGGGGGCTTAGCTGCAGTTCAGTACTCGCCTAAGTTTGAGAGATCCTACTGAATGGTATGAGTCGACCACGAACCTTCCCCCCGGGGGCTGCACCATCAAGAAGAAGGACGAGATTGTACACACTGCTTGGCTGCAGTCCAGTACTCACCTAAATATTAAAAATCCTACCGAGTGATGAGCAATCCTCCCACTCGGGGGCTTAGCTGCAGTCCAGTACTCGCCTAAGTATTCAAAATCCTACCGAGTGATGAGTAATCCTCCCACTCGGGGGCTTAGCTACAGTCCAGTACTCGCCTGAGTATTAAAAATCCTACCGAGTGGTGAGCAATCCTCCCACTCGGAGGCTTAGCTACAGTCCAGTACTCGCCTAAGTATTCAAAATCCTACCGAGTGGTGCGCAATCCTCCCACTCGGAGGCTTAGCTGCAGTTCAGTACTCGACTAAGTATTAAAAATCCTACCGAGTGGTGAGCAATCCTCCCACTCGGAAGCTTAGCTGCAGTTCATTACTCACCTAAGTATTAAAAATCCTACCGAGTTGTGAGCAATCCTCCCACTCGGGGGCTTAGCTGCAGTTCAGTACTCGCCTAAGTATTAAAAATCCTACCGAGTGGCGAGTGATACGGGTCGACCACGACCCCTCCCCCCCCCCCCAGGGCTGCACCGTCAAGAAGAAAGACGAGATTGTGCGCACCGCCACCGCTTTCAGGGATGTCAACAGCATTGTTGAATGCCTCGCTGATGAGCTGATCAATGCTGCCAAAGGCTCATCCAACAGCTAGTTGCTTTCATGGACCGTCAAGACCATTGCCGAGTGTCTCACTGATGAGCTGATCAACACCGCTCAAGGCTTGTCCTCGGAAGCTGCATCAAGGGTACAAACACAACATTTTCAAAGATAAGCTAAGTTCAGATAAATCCAAAGGTTCCTAACAGCGAGTTCAAAGTACTCGGGCGTCAGGCCCGAAGGAGTTTTAACGATTACAGATTCACTCGGCATTCCGAGGAAAATACGGGTAAAGCATAATGTTTTTTTTGATCACTCGGCGGGAGAAGGACTGGCTGGATCGCAGAAGCTGTTGAGGTCAATGCTGTCTGCAATGCGAGTGGCAGCCTCAAAGAAGGTGTCCATGAAGGACTAGAAGGTGTGCTTCTTGGTTTTCGCAACCTTGAGGGCCTCCAGCTTCTCTTCTTTAGCGTCTTTACAGTGCACTCGGACCAACGACAAGGCAACATCAGCGCCAAAGCGAGCGGCAGATTTGTTCCATTCCTGCACTCTGCTTCGGATCTGGTTTAGTCGAGTCATCAGTGACTCGAGACCCTGTGGAAGTTCTGCACAGGGCGTAGTTCGACATCAACCCGAGCCATCTCCGCTTTCAGTCGAGCCAGATAAGCAACAGAGCTGTCCATCCGTGATTCCAACCGCAGCAAGTCCATAGCAACATCATCTTTAACCGGACAATGGATGGGGTTGAGACCCATCTCAACCCGCCCAGTCTCGGCCTCAAAGTCTAGATAAAACTCTACACAATCAAAGAAAATAGTGAGTCAACAGCGTAACAAGATATTCCAATCGGCAGCAATCAGTCAGTCTAGCAACGATACCTTCAAGTTTCAGGACCAATTTTGCAGCAAGCTGTCCCAGATAGGACTCCAGCTCACCAGTTTTAGCCCTGAGGCCTCCGACTTTGTTGGTCAGGCTCTCCTTATCTTTCTTCAGCGGCTCGACTTCCCAATTGGCGTCAGAGATGGCGGTCTTCAACTTCGCGTTCTCCTCTTCCAACTTGCCGACTGATGCCAACTTCTTATCCGCCAGCGTTGTCTACTCACGTGCTTCCTTCTGAGCAGCAGGAAGATCCTGGTCCTTCTTCTCCAAAGCTTCCTTCATTTTCTCTAAAGAAACAACACTCTTCAGACGAGCCTGAAGTTGACGGTTTTCACTACGTACATCTGCTTGTGTGAAGTCACTCGGTTCAAAGAGACTGAGAGAAAAGGCAGTAAAAGGTGCGAGCTACCAAGTGGACAAGACAGTCGATTGGTTACCTCCCATAATAGCCGTCTCTTCTTGAGTAGTCTTGAGGTTCTTCTTCGTGAGTTCAAGATCAAGTTCAACGCTGATATGCTTCTTCTTTAATCCAGAAAGTTAAGCTCCAAGATCACAAGACCTCTGCAGTCAGCAAGAGAGATATGTCATTCGACAGAAATAAGAGACAAAGACGGTGATAAGTAACTCTAAGACTACAGCCGAATCAAATATTCAGCAGTAGTCTCGGGGACTACACCCAGTGGGTGCACTTAGCGTGCCCCCATTGGTTCAGAACAACACTCGGTAGAGTCTGCCCTGCGCGAGTCAAAAAACAGAGAAAGAGCGAAGATTCTAAGACCTCAGTCGACTGCCAGCAGTCGACCGTGGTCTCGGGGACTACACCCAGTGGGTGCACTTAGCGTGCCCCCACTGATCCGGACAGATTACTAAGACTCAGCAAGAGTCGAGTGATGTGGAAGATTTCCTAAATTCTAAACATAGGCACACCCTAGTGGGTGATCGGATATAAAACATCATTAAAAAATTCAATCGGAGTTTGTTGACCTGAACATTGGTCTGAAGAGTGGTGCTGGCGTTATAAGCTACCTGACTGGCTCATGCATCACCTTCACCTGCTCCATGACAAGGTTCACTTGGCGAAGAGCCTCCCTGGCAGCACTTGGCAAATCGTCTGGGGTCTGATATGCAGCGAAGAGTGATGGCTCCAAGGGAGCCGAAGCAACTACTGGGTCCGACGAGTGGAGTTGCACTGGAGCAGCAGTAACCGGAGCAGTCGACCCCGACGGACGGTCAGTCGTCAGCGGGCTGGCAAATGTGACGTTAGTCAGAACCGGACCTCCGGTACGCTCGACCACCGCCTCAAGTGCCGGCGTCAACTGAGGGACTTGAACTTCAAGATTTCTCCTGCTCGAGCTTCCACCTCTCCTCCTCCTCTCCCGTAGAGGCACTCCCTCTTCTTCATCATCATGAAGCACGACGACCTCTCGCGGAACTGTAGAGAGAGAGAAAACATTGGAAACTCAGTAGACTGACAATTCAATCAACCAAATGAGCTCTGGTCGAACAAACTTACCAACTCGGGAAGTGGCCGCGCCGTCGGTCTCCTCGTCTCCTGGGGCCTTGTCGATGTCCTTGTCAGTGGCAGCAGAGGTGGGGCTAGAAAGACACATGATCCAGTTGGTCAGAACAAAAGCTTCAATCACTCAGACAAATGGAAGCAAAATACTCACCGTGAAGCAATAGGGACGTCCATCTTGATCTGCGGCAAAGTCTTCTGAGTCTTTGAAGTAGCAACCTTGGGCTGCTTGGCGACCTTCTCTGTCGGCTCCGGAGTCGACGTCCGAGTGCGTTTCTGCGTCTGGGTGCTTGGAGCCACGTTCTTTCCACGCCCGCCCGCCGGGTCATGCTGTTGCTTGGATCGGCGTTCAAAGCGCGGCTGCGAGTCGACCTCTTCCTCATCATCCGAATCCTCACTCTCCTCCTCCTCGCCTTCATCCAAAGATTCCCACTCACCCTCCTCCGTGCTGGCCTCACCCTCCTGGTCCTGCTCCAGGATTTGTTCACCATTGGGCATCAAGTACATATCAGTGAAGACCTACAAGACAAAAGTCGAGTAAAGTCAGTCGAGATCAAGCACAGTTGGAACATGAACACAACGACAATCGGAAGAAAGAGCATGCCTTGTCGGGCAGATTTTCATCGCTGAAGGGGATAACTCGCCAAGCCCCTCTGGGTTGTCCTGGTTGCCTCGATGCCCTTCAACGACGCGACCACAGTCTTGGATGACACTTCTTCTGGATGAACTCGAGCGGTGTTGTCAGACCCATAGTACAGCCACATGGGATGGTCACGGGCATGAAGAGGCTGGATGCGTCGATTGAGGAAACTTCCAGCAGATCCAGGCCAGTGACACCCTCATTAATCAGTTGGACCACTCTCTCGACCAACATCTTGGTCTCCACACTCTCAGCAGCGGTCACCTTCAGTGGAGAAGGGGTCTGGACACGGTCAAAAGTGAAGTGGGGAAGGCCGGTAGACTGACCCGGAGTCGGAACATCCTCGCAATAGAACTAGGTCGACTGCCAACCCCTAACCGATTCAGGGAGAGTCATAGCAGGGAAAGAACTCCTATGCCTCTTTTGGATACCCAATCCCCCACACATCTGGATGACATGGGTCTTCGAGTCACTCGTTTTCGCTTTCTTCACTGACTGAGAACGGATTGTGAAGATATGTTTGAAAAGTCCCCAGTGCGGTCGACATCCCAGAAAGTTTTCACACATCGACACGAACGCGGCAAGATACGTGATGGTATTGGGAGAAAAATGATGGAGTTGAGCACCGAAGAAGTTCATGAAGCCCCGAAAGAAGGGGTGTGGAGGGAGCGAAAAAAAACCGGTCGACGTGGGTGGCGAGCAGTACACACTCACCAGATCGAGGCTGCGGCTCCATCTCCCCCTCAGGCAGCCTTGCTGCACCCTTGGCAATCAGCCCGGACTCCTCCAGTTCGTCCAGATCCTCCTGCCGTATCGACGACCGGATCCAATCACCCTGGATCCAGCCTGGCGGTAGCCCCGCGTGCGACGACGATCCGCGGTTCTGCTTCTTGCCTTTGGCCGCCCCCGTCGCCTTCTTCACGTGCTCTAGCGCCGCCGTCTTGTCCTTCACCATGGCGGCGGAGCTGCAGCGTCGAGAGCGGAAGAGCTGGATGCGGTGGAGAAGCCGAGGAAGAAGAAAGGGAAGCAAGCGCGAACAGTGCGGGCGCCTCGGCCCCGTCGCCTTATAAGGGGCTGCTTCCGAGTGGCTGACGCGTGGGGCCAGGCGATCCCGTCAAATCCCGCAACAGTCGCGTGCAACGTACGTGGCAAAAAAGGTGGCACAGAAATCGAGGCGCTACTGTTTATCCGCCCCGTTTACTTCGGCAGGCCCCGTCCCGCGCGCTTCCCTGAATTTTTGTATCCCGTGAAATCCGGGATACACTGTGATCAATCGCGCCAAAGATTCTACACTCCAAGACAACACTCGGCGGACTATGCCACAAGTTCAGTCGACAGCTTTCTGAATGGACCAAGGCAAGTGAATCAACGCTGAAGTACCGACTTGAGTCTTCCGTCTTGCGAAAAACATTCTCAATGTGTAAGCTCAGAACAAGTTCAACTTCAACCTATCTTCCACTAGAACCTTAAAACATTCGGGGGCTACTGATGAGTATACAGACCTGGGGTAGGGTTATAGACCTGACCTACACGCCCTACCCAAGGTCACTACCCTAGAAGATACAAAGTCCAAGATGTAACGAAGAACCCCCAGTCAAAAGTGTCGAGTGTAATACACTCTGACAAATCATATCACTCGACCTTACAAGGAATCACTCGACCTACCGAAGATCAGGACTCACTCAGCATCACAACAGTCAAGCATTCACTCCGTAGTCTTTAAGGTCATTAATAGCACTTAAGGCCGGCGTTATCAGTAACGCCCCTACTTTATGTACATTAAGCCCCTTGTAATGGAGGATGGCTGGGGTCCTGGTGCACTCTATATAAGACACCCCCTCCCCTGGGACAAGGGTTCGCACCCCCTGTAATATCATACACATAATCCAATCGACCGCCTCCGGGCACCGAGACGTAGGGCTGTTACTTCCTCCGAGAAGGGTCTGAACTCGTAAACTTCGTGTGTACAACTTCACCATAGCTGAGATCTTGCCTCTCCATACCTACCTCCCTTTCTACTGTCAGTCTTAGAACCATGACACTCCATACTTCTGATGAACTTTCATCATAGATTTTGGAACTTTTCAGGAAAAAAGTAGATGCATGGTACTTTTTCCCCGAAAAGAAAAGTAAAAAACTACACAAGAATAAATATATATCAAACCAGGGAGAGCGGCCTTTTGGTGATCGGTCTCATCTCATGAACAGTACCGTCATTGGGAATAGAAAAAATGTTAAAAAATACCGTTTTTTTGTGGTGCTAGATGCACATGTATGTGAACTCTATGCAAAATTTTGTGAAGTTTGGACATTCGAGGAGCTCGTGGCAAGAAAAGACAAATTTTGGATGTCTGAGAAACTTTTGAAAATCGCACTGTTCATGCTTAATTTTGTCTTTTTTGCCGCGAGCTCCTCGAACGTCCAAACTTCACAAAAAATTTGACTGGAGTTCACGCGCAAGAGCATCTTGCACCACAAAAAAATTGAAATTGTTTGAGCTTTTTCCTATTTTATGTCGAGGTACTGTTCATCGGGCTCATCTGAGCCCCGGCTCTAGGTTGAATTATCGTCAAACCAGGCCTCTAATAGTTTGATTCGTTGGATTTTGTAGAAAACTACATTAACTATTATATTTTTTCTCTACGTGGATCGTTTAAGTTGTATGAATAAATCCCATATGATGTTTTTTTCATTGATGTTTATTTTCTTCTATATTCTTAAAGGAAAAAAATCATATTTATGTTGGAAGGCTGAAATTAAAAAAACCATTAACTTAAACCTTTTTGAGTAATCATTTGTTTTTCCCTCCCGCAATCAAAGAAACTTTCTTAGAGAGTTCCACACAATCTATGTTCGTTTTGTAATAAATTTCATCAAAAACCATACACTACAGGACCACCAATTTATATGCCACCACATGCCGATTTGTGTTCTCTGCATGCTTTGGAGTCACCGAAATTTCGACACCTCTCAGAAACTGCCTGGTAGCAAAAGTTGAAAAAAATGCAAGACAGAAGAAAAAGAAAGGAAGTTCATCACTTCATCTTGAGAATAGGAGACGTCGGGAACAAAACGCTCAGTATGACCTGCAAGCCCTGCTTAGCATGAAGGGAAGGCATAGTGTCGAGCCCCCTGATTTTTTGACACACCTGAACTGATCGGGTGTCATATTCTCTCCACGCCTTCTGTCTTTTTTCGGAAGGCGTTTTCGCTACATGTTTCTCACAAAAAACCTGGTTTATTGCGCATGATGAAGGTGAGTTTTGCTTCTTCCAATTTGTTGCCTTAACTTTGAAGTCACCCACAGCACCCCCCCTAGAAGAGTCCTCTCCCACTACTACTACAATGATAGCTACAACAGGTCCATAGCGCTGGTCCTTAGGGGCACATGCATGGAGACTTCCCGGTTGTCATCAACAAGGTCTAGCTGCCTCTGATAGGGGAGCGGCGTTAGTTGATCGTCGGCGGCTCTTTCTAGAGATGGTAATGGTCCTTCGGTGGTCCAGACATCTCCATGTAATTTTTATTATGTTTGAGGTGCTCTGTACTTATGATGAACTTTCATAATACATATGGATCTTGTCATAAAAAGCATGCATGGTACTTTGATTCCCGAAAATAAAAGTAAAAAACTACGCAACAATAAATATATATCAAACTAGGCTTAGTTTGATCCGTTGGATTTTTGTGGAAAACAACATTAACTATTATAAATTTTATCTATGTGGATCGTTTAAGTCGTAGGAATAAATACCATATGATATTGTTCTCATTAATATTTCTTTGGTCTATATTCTTAAAGGAAAAAACCATACTTACGTACAAAGGCTGAAATAAAAAAACCATTGACTCAAACCTATTTAAAATAATCATTTGCTTTCCCCTCACGCAATCAAACAAACTTTCTTAGAGACTTCCACACAATCTATATTTGTTTGTAATAAATGTCCACAACAACCATACACTCCACGACCACCAATTTATATGCCACCACGAGCCAACTTGTGTTCTCCACATGCTTCAGAGCCACCAAAATTTCGACACCTCTTAGAAACCACCTGTTAGCAAAAGATGAAAAAAATGCAAGACGAAAGAAATAGAAAGGGAGTTCATCACTTCGTCTTCAGAATAGGAGACGTCGGGAACAAAACGCTCAGTATGACCTGCAAGCCCTGCTTAGCATGAAGGGAAGGCATAGTGTCGAGCCCCGTGATTTTTCGACACACCTGAACTGGTTGGGGTGTCATATTCTCTCCACACCTTCTGTCTTTTCTTCGGAAGGCGTTTTATCTACAAATGTTAAATTTTCCTGAGTAGGCCATTTTATTAAGTGAGTCGTTGACACATCCCGGAATAGAGATTAGAAGGAACTACATTGACGAAAGGGTTGTTTGGTTAGGCTTAATTTAGCTTGTGAATTTAGCTCCATGCTTTAAATTCACGGAAGTTTAACACCTATCATGCACACACTATTAGCAAAAACAATGTACTTTTTACTAATTTTTATTTTTGTTACTGCTGAGGACAGGTGTAGATGAACCTAGGCCCAAAATGTCGTCCTCGGAAACATCCATAATGAGCCCAGGCTCATCTACTCCCTAATTAATGAACTGTAAATTCAAAATAATAGTAAAAAGAATCTTTTTTTTGGCACCGAAGAACCTCAAGTCTGCTAGGAGCCTACAAAATTACATGGTGAAATGATATTTGAGGAGCTCTAGCCAAAAACAAAAGAAAAGGTCTTCAAAATATCTTTTTTCGAAGTTCCTTTGAGAACCATTTTTTTTCTAGAGCTCGTCGAATAGCATGTGGCCATGAAATTTTGGAAGCTCCTAGCACACTCGAGCATCTGTGGTGAGAAGAATTTATATTTTTTTTTCTATTTTCTGGAATTTACTGTTCATGGTGGGTGTAGATGAGCATGGGAAAGAGAAGGCAGGTTAGTTTGAGAACAAGACATGTAGAGATTGGAACACTGTATTTAATTGAAAATATGGTGCTGAACATTAAGGTTCCCTAGCACAACACCATGCCGCATCTGACTACTGCAAACATGCTTCAGACTGTAGTAATGTACTCAGACATGTCGGCATTTGTTGAGCTGGTGGTTGGCACTAGAGAAGGTGGTGTTCCAGGCCCAAATACCACCTATAGCCTCTCAGAGGAGGTCACCTCTAGTGGTGCAATCGTCATGAGAGGTTTATTGTTCCATAGATCGAGGGCTTTTGCGTGTTGTTAAAATGTAAATTAGTCCCGTGAACAACTTAATTTTGGGTAAGTTAACTCATTTAATGGTTTGGCAAAAATTGTGATTTGAGCTTCAGGCGCGGGGTATTGAAAGATTATGTCTGGCTCAAACATTGTTGGATTCTTATCTTGAAACCGGGAACATGTCTCTTCCTAGGAAAAGGGAGACCAATCCATATATCTAGATGTTGTTTAAGTTCTAAAATGTTGATCGGTTTTCACCGCATCCAAGAAACATTTTTGATTGGAACATTGATTTATATCATTTAAGTTCTAAAAAAATGCAGTATATGCATTCCATCTCGTTAGTTCTATGAGTCCACCACCCATTTGAAATATATTGAAACACATATACATGAAACATGTCTATATTGTACACAGAAATGCAATGATATATAGTGAAAGAAATAGATGCAATGATTTATATCTTCCTGTCAATATGTCCTGGAATTGTTTGGAAATAACTCATAAGTGTTCTCAAACAACCACGTACAACATAGTTTAAATGCTTGTGAATTTTATAAATATATAGGGTGGAGACAAGTGGGCTTTATGTGGCTTCATCGGTTTCACCACTTTTCTCTCTTATTCCAAGTTACCCACTAGCTTGCTTAAACAAGGCAACAGAAGGGCAGCGGGCTGACTAGCAACTAGAAATGCATGGGCATGTCCACATCCACAAAAAGGTACATAAAGATAACTGAGAATAGGAGACATCAGGAACGACAGGCGTGGGATGATGAAAAGCTTTTATGCAAAAGCTTTTTCTGCTGAGATAGATGAGGTATATGTCCTCTATGGTGTAAGGAACGACTTTGGCCCCATGTTGCGGCCCCTTCTTGCCACCGTACTGTAGCAGCACTGTACTTGTCCGTTAGGACTTGGGAAAAACGGTTTTTACTAAGTTATTTCGCTATGCTGCTCTAGAATTCTCCTTTTTTCTTCTGTAAGTTGATCTGTTCAGTCTTGGTATACCACATCTTATTGATAGAATTATGGTTGTACACATCCGAGGATTCAGAAGTCTTCCTTTTTGAAAGAAACAGAACATTAGTACGCATCCAAGGATGCAGAGTCCCGGCGATTTATAATGTACTCCCTCCATTCCAAAATGTAGTGCCTATAGATTTTTGTAAAAGTCAAGCATTGTCAACTTTGACGAAGTGTATAGAGAAAACTATCTACATCTACAATACCAAACATGTATATTCTGAAAATATAACTCACGATGTATCCAATGAGGAGCATTTCGTATTCTAGATGTACCTATTTTTCTCTATAAGCATGGTCAAAGTTTGTAATGTTTGACTTTTGTAAAAATCTATAGGCACTACATTATGAAACGGAGGGAGTAACAATTATGACCTCGAAACAACACTCAACACACCCCTAATCAAAACTACCATTCACGCCAAATAAAAAACTTCATTCACGATCATGCCGCCGCCACCAACAAGGTCTTGCGCGCCCCAGCTCCACTGGCAGTAGGGATCTGTGGCATCACAAACGCCGGGCACGGAAAGCGCAAGGGAATAATTCCCGGCCAATCAGCAGTTCAGCTGTCAATTCCTAGCGTTAGGTGTCATATCGATGACCAATGATGCCCGGTGAGAGTAGAAATCAGTACAAGTTTCTCCAGAGGCCCCTCCCTACCAAAGACTTTCGTGTTTGCTGGGGTGCGCGATCATAAAACACGAAGTCAACCGTAGTCGCGGCCGTGTGGAGGTGAGCTAGCTGGGAAGCAGGAGGCGTGAGTGTTCTTCCCCGGATTCGTTTTCTGAAGAGAAATCTCCATGGGTGATGGGAGGGGCCCTGGGCTGGATAACATGGATGGAGGGATGAAGAATTTCAAGCTATCTGAAGTAGAGAAGAGTAGTGTCAAAATCGGAAGAAGGTATGCCTGGGCCTGGCGGTGAACAAGCTAGAGGCTGTCGGTATGCTCTTCTTAGAGAAACCAGCAAAAGCAGGGTATGTGGGAAGAACGCTGGGTAATCTGTGGTGCCCTCTTACTAGATTGGAATTCAAAAAAATTGGTAGGAATCAGTTTTTGTTTACTTTCATGATGAGAGTAGCAAGAATCGGATTTTGTTTACTCGTTGAGGCTCAACATCTCTCACATAACTATTGTTAATAATAACAACATCAAAAAAATTAGTAAATAAGTAAGAGCGTTAACTTGATAATAGGAGATGTAGAGAAGGGAACACTTAGGGCCTCTCGGCAACTGCCCAACTCATGGCTTCTCTGAATCAGCGGGTGAACTTGGGCGAGCAGGTCACCTCTCAAAAGCTAGCTTCCCGGATCTAAGGTGGGTTATAGTGCAAAAGCGAGGAGCTGGTGTTTTGGCGATCCGAATTGTAAAACGTGGAGTTCATGTTATTTATTGAGAGATGCCACCGCTCCCTACCAGGCCAGAATCGAGCTTAATGGGCCAGGCGGCTACCAGCCCAAGACTACCGATCTGGGAATTTTGTTGTGAATGTTTTTTCTTATCCACATTTTCGTCGGGAAGCTGGAAGCGAGATCAAGAAGCCGGATTTGAGGATTTCTGGGCGCTGGGCAATTGCTGAACACACCTTTAGTCTGGTGTGAAGAGAATGCTTAGTATGAAGTGAATATGTGGTGTTGAACCATACGTTGGTCTGGCGCGATACCATGCCATATCCCACCACTGCATATACATGAGAGCATGGTAATGCGCTCCGACCTATCTCCCAAGTAATGACTATCACTGCCTTGTCATCCTATATATTTATCCTCCGGAGCCGCATGTGCACGCCATGTCCTCCGCAGCCCATGATCCTTCCTTTGACCTCCATGAGCTTTTGAGTGTTGTCAAATTCTGAATTCCTTGCATGGTCAACTTATTTTGCGTGTTTGATTGGTAAGTTTAGAGCTTCATATGGGGTTGGACAAATCTGAATTGACTGGACAACATTTGAGAGATCTATTTTGTTGTGTTCTTTGGTCTTGACTGCATCCGGGAAACATCTTTCACTTGAAATATTGATGTTTAAAGTTTAATGATGTTGATCTTATTGCAGATAAAAAATGGTCACATGCCAAATACTTTTTATCTTTCATGAGAGCAAAAGAACATAACGTGTGTACTAAGTGAAGAATTTGACCCTTCCTAGGAACGAAGAGAAAGAAAGGGACACTTCTTTGACACTTGGTGCTTAAAGAAAAGGAATGAGCTAACGTGAATTCATATCATATAAATATACAACTGAGAACGCAAGGTGTGATCATGATTAAATATTACATGTAGTATAAAATATGGGCTAGTTGCTTCTGAAGCAAGCTAGCACCTTGCTCATTCTTATTGCTTTTCTTCCGTGACTTTTCCTCATATATTCTTTTTGCTTTAGAACTTACAGTTTCAAATGATTTTTGACACTGCAATTCTTTTTATTTTTGCGGGAAAAGCTTTCAATCTATTCATCTTGAATCATGGTAGTACAACGAACACTAGAAATAATAAAAAATACATCTAAATCCATAGACCACCTAGCGACGACTACAAGCACTGAAGCGGGCCGAAGGCACGCTGCTGTCATCGATCCTCCCTCGCCGGAGCCGGGCAAACGTTGGTGTGCTGCTTGGACGAGTGCTTATTAGTTAATTATACTTAAGATTCAGCACAAACGAATTCACTTATTAATTAATTGAACTAACTGGACTTTGGTATGGTTATTGTTAATTGAAATACGAAGATGCATGCCGCTTTTGTCAGAAAGAAAAGCGAAAAACTATGCAACAATAAATATGAGTCAAATCAGAGCAACTGATAGTTTGATTCGTAGGATAGTGCGTGAACTATTATAAATTTTCTGTACGTCTGTCATTTAAGTTGTAAGAATAAGGCCCATATGAAAATTTCCATTTATGATTCTTTGTTCTATATATTCCTTAAATAACAACTCACTGGCACAAACATGTTTGAAATAAATCACCTTTTTCCCTACGTGCAATCACAGAGACTTCCACTAAAAAAACTATTCGCAATAAAGGCTCTCAACAACAATACACTACACGCCCAACAATTTATATGCAACCACCAGCCGAATGTGTTCTCTGCGTGCTCCAGAGCCACTTCGTTTTAACACCTGTTAGAAACCCCCTGTTAGCAAAGGAGTTGAAAAACTATGCAACAAACAAGTAAAGAAAGGAGTTCACCTTTGAGAATAGGAGACGTTGGAAGAAAACACGACCCGTTTAGTATGAAGTGAAGACTTAGCGTCGAGTCATATGAATTTCTGACACAGCAATATGACTCGGGGTCAGATGTTCTGTTCATGTTGAGAACAAACCCTTGGTTCAATGCTTGGTTTTGGCGGTGGCAAGCTATCCCACCCGGGTTCTATCCCTAGGACCAATGTGTGTGTGCCACCCAAGGCATCTTCCCCAGTTTTTAGGTACATCACTCGTCTACGGGCCACAAGGAAGATGACGTATCTGCCATTCACTAAGCCAGATGATTTCAGAAGTTCCTCACGACGGTTTGCGTGTGGATAGGTTGTAAGTCTGCTAGATGTATAGTGGTCATTTTGAGCACACCACAACGACCTCTTCTTTGCCAACCTGCCGCGCGATCTCTTCCCAAAATCCATCAAAATTTCCAGATCCGCGCTCGTCTCTTCCAAGCCTGCTGGCGATTGTGAGGATGTAGATCGGTTTTCCCACCATCGAGCATCCCTGTCCCACACTTGTTCCCCGTGGTTGAACCGTCCAGGGCAGAACCTATTCCCTGTGAGAGTAGAAATCAGTTCGACTTTCCCATGAGAGCCCTCCCCTATGAAAGCCTTTCACATCTGCTGGGGTGCACGATCGTAAAACACCAAGTTAATCATAGTCGCGGTTGTGTGGAGGTAAGCTCGGAAGCAGGGGGCGAGATTGTTCTTCCCGGATTGGTTTTCTGAAGTGGAATCGCCATGTGTGGTGGGAGGGGCCCTGCGCTGGACAGCGTGGAGGGCGGGATGAACAATCATTTCATGGCCGGAAGCTTTTGCCGTGTTGTTAA
Source organism: Aegilops bicornis (assembly GCA_021605145.1). Lineage (NCBI taxonomy): Eukaryota > Viridiplantae > Streptophyta > Magnoliopsida > Poales > Poaceae > Aegilops > Aegilops bicornis. Next base: position 15,838,499 of record CM038675.1, read on the forward strand.
ATTCTGAATTCTTTGCATGGTCAACTTATTTTGGGTGTTTGATTGGTAAGTTTAGAGCTAATATGGGGTTGGACAATCATTTCTTACCTGAAACATGTCAGCTTCCGGCCATGTAGTTTCCTAACACAATTTCACTAATGAAATCGAGAGCATATCTCCAATGGAGAATAAAAATAACACTACTAGGAAAAGGGCTATAGATGGGATGGACACTAATGGCGCACCACCCGACGGTGCGCCATTACTAACATGGCCCAAAAGTTCCCGAATGCACCCCCTGAATCGCCTTTTCAGTTTTAAAATAAATAAAAAAAATGATGGAAATGTCAAAAAAATAAAAGAAAATAAGTTTCCCATGTGATATGTGGTCTAGTTGTTGGGAAAATTTACAAATATGAATTTCGACTTTATTTGCAAAATCTCTCTGGAAATTTGTAAAATGGGCATAACTTTTGCATACGAACTCGGATGAAAAAAATTTTATATGAAAAATCGTCTACTCAAAATTTTTAAAATCCCCAAATACCTAACAGAAAAAAAGTTACGGGGCTTCCAAGATCTAGAGACAAAAAAATCAAAAAATTTCAAACTTACTAGTGGCGCACCGTGGATGTGGTGCGCCACTAGTAACAGAAAAAAAAAATTGGTTTTGAATTTTTTTTTCAAAAAATGATACGTAATATGACCGGGAAGTTTGAAATATTTTTCAAAATTTCATCATAGTCATGAACATGAACAAAGTCCTAGACATCAATAAGGTATAATAGGATTGATATGCTAGATATATCAACAAGTGCCTGTGAAGTGAGCTGTTGCTGATGGGTGACCTTTCGGGAAGCTTGACCATGGAGTGCGATTAAAAAAACGAAAAAAAAAATTGAAAAAAAAATTGATAAAAAAATTTGAAAAAATATTGTTACTAATGACGCACTTCTATGTGGTGCGCCATTAGTATACCAGATACTAATGGCGCACCGTGGGCTATTCTAATGGCGTGGTGCTAGTGGCGCACCTGTAGTGCGCCATTAGTAGCGAAAACAGGTGCGCCACTAGCAGCCCTTTTTGTAGTAGTGTAAAGACAAATCTGTATTGACTAGACAATATTTTTTTAGAAAATGGGGCTCCCCAGCCTCTGCAACAGAACGATGCATACGACCATACGACCATAATTATAAATAAATAGGTTCGACAATATCTCAAAGTCTGGAAATGAAAATAAAGGGAAGCTCACACAGAGCCTCAACGCAAACAGACAAAAAGCCACATAGCCACAACCAGCTGGCAGAATAAAGATAGGAAAACTAATCGCCTATCCTATTACATGACCGCTATCCAAACCGGTTGAAGATATCCCGCGCAACCATCTCCCACCGGACAGACCCAGTAACCAAACGCTCCTCAGCCGCCCGGTAGTGAGTAAGGACCACAAACGGATCAGCGCCGTAGCGCGGAATAAAACCTGCAAAAAATGAATAGTTGTTGTTCTGTTAAAAGCCAAATCATTCCTACAATTCCAAATTGCCCATAACCACACACATACTCCAACACGAATGTGTCCAGCGGTATCGGACTCTATCCCAGCAATCCACGTTCCAAACAACAAACCTACCGAGTCCGGGGGAGTAATGTTAAAGGCAATTTGCACCGTGCGCCACAAGACTCTCGTCAACGGGCACTCGAAGAAGAGGTGCTTAATGGTCTCGTCCCGATCACAGAAGCTACACCTAGTAGAGCCTGTCCAATTGCGCTTAACCAAGTTGTCCTTTGTTAAAATGACTTGTTTATGTACAAACCACATAAACACTTTAATCTTCAAATGAACTTTAACTTTCCAAACATGTTTGGAACTAGGAAGGACACTAGAGTTAATGACATCGATATACATCGACTTAACCGTAAACACTCTAGACCTAGTAAGTTTCCAACACAATTGATCGGGCTGATGAGCTAATTGAACCTCCATCAATCTAGTCACCAAATGAAGCCAAGCTTCCCACCTATCACCAATAAGCACCCTCCAAAACTGGATATTAAGGGGAACAGACTGCATAATCGTTGCAACCAGCGCGTCATGTCGTTGAACAATACGATACAGGGACGGGTACTGTAACGCCAATGGCGTATCACCAAGCCAAGTATCCTCCCAGAAACGGGTATTGTTACCATTACCGACGATAAACTTTGTTCTATTAAAGAAGGCAGCCTTAACTCTCATAAGCCCCTTCCAAAACGGCGAGTCCGTTTGTCTCACGGTCACCTGTGACAAAGTCTTGGACTGCAGATACTTGTTACGAAGAATTTGTGCCCACGTTGCGTCTCTCTCAACAGATAACTTATACAGCCACTTACTGAGAAGGCATATGTTCTTGACCTCAAGATTCTCAACAACCAGACCCCCTTGGTCCTTTGGTCGACAGATTACATCCCATTTGGCTAGACGGTACTTTCTCTTAAGATCATCACTCTGCCAAAAGAATCTTGATCGGTAAAAGTCCAGCCTTTTCCGAACCCCGACTGGAACTTGGAAGAACAATAGAAGGAACATCGGCATACTCGTGAGCACCGAATTGATAAGAATCAGCCGGCCTCCATAAGACATGAGTTTGCCATTCCAGCAACTGAGTTTTTTCTCAAACCGATCCTCGACGCACTTCCACTCTCTGTTTGTTAGCTTACGATGGTGAATGGGTATACCTAGGTACGTAAAAGGTAAAGCCCCTAATTCACATCCGAACAATTGCCCATAAGCCTCTTGTTCCTCCTTGGCACTACCAAAGCAGAACAACTCGCTTTTGTGAAAGTTAATCTTTAATCCGGACAATTGTTCAAATATGCATAACACCAGCTTCATATTTCTCGCCTTTACCAAGTCATGCTCCATAAAGATGATTGTACCATCAGCGTACTACAGAATGGAGACACCCCCCATCTACCAGATGAGGCACCAGCCACCCACCTAACCGGCCTCCTTTGCTCTTCCTATTAGAATGGCCAACATGTCCGCCACAATGTTGAACAAAATAGGAGACATCGGATCACCTTGCCTCAGGCCTTTGTGTGTCTGGAAATAATGACCTATATCGTCATTCACTTTAATTCCAACACTACCTTTTTGCGTGAAGGACTAGAAAATATTTGAGAGCTCTGTTTTGTTGTGTCTTGGGTCTTGACTGGCATCCAGAAGGGAACCGGCTCCTCTGACATGGTGGAGCAAAAGGTAGGGAAGCTACAGTGCTCCCTTCTGTAAAAGCACAGAGGCAAGTCGTGGGCCAAGCAGAACCGTAGCTAATATAATGAAGCTGTTTTGTCCCATTTCACTTGAACTATTGATGGGTAATGATGTTGATCTGGTCGCAGAAGGTAAAAATGTCACATGCAAATTTCTAGTAAATGATTAAATTCTCAAAATATTTTTATCTTTCATGAGAACACAAGAACAAAATATGTGTCCACTGTATTTGTTTTCTCTTTTGTCCCATTTACTAAGTGAAGTATTTGTCCCTTCCTAGGAATGAAGAGAAAGAAAGGACACGTCTCTGACTCTTGGTGCTTAAGCAAGAGGAATGAGCTAACGTGGAGTGATATCTTATAACTATACAACTAAGAATGGAAGGTGAGATCACGGTTAAATATTAGAGATGTTATGTAAAACATGGGCTAATTGCTTCTGAAGCAAGTGAATGGCCTTTTCATGGCATGTGACTAACAGAAAATAGCTTATTCTTTTGTGGTTTTTCCTCATATATTATTTATCTTTTTAGTTTATGCTTTAGAACTTACAGTTTCAAATCAGTATTAATTGTACTAACTGATTCCGCACAAACAAAAATCCCTTATTGATTAATTGTACTATCTGAGCTTCTTCATTGGTTAGTTTTCATTGATATATGAAGAGCATGCCACATTTTTTTCTCGAAAAGAAAAAGAAAAACTATGCAACAATAAATATGAGTCGAACCAGAGCATCTGATAGTTTGATTCGTAGGATTTGCATATAAATTTTCTAGTACGTGAACTATTATAATTTTTCTATAGATGTGTCATTTGTACTCAAACTTAAATGTTTATAATAATCATTCTCAACAACCATACACCGAATGGCCAACAATTTATATGCCACCACCAGCCGATTTGTGTTCTCGCATGCTTCAGAGTCACCTAGTTTTGACACATATGAGAAAACCCCCTATTAGCAAAAGGGGAAAAAAGAACTATGCAAGAACAAAAGTTCATATTGAGAATAGGAGGCATCAGGCAGAATACGCTGACTTGGTCTTGTACTGCATGCTCAGTGCGAAGTGAAGGCGTGGTGCGGAGGAAGAATATCATGGCTCCAACTGTCTGACAGAGGAATTGTGGAAGTTTACAAAAAATACCCAACGAGCTCTGTGGTTTCGTTCAGGTCCAAAGCCTCCAAAGATGACAATGGATCCACGATACAAAGCTCAGGAGCTCTTCAACCATGGGAGCAGGTCAACTACCATATCACCTGATACTTATTTGTATGGTTTTTTGACGCAACACCAGGATCAGAGATCGGGTCTGACATTCTCTCCATGTCCGTCTTTTCCTCAAAAGACATTTTCTTTGCATTTTCAGAAAAAATTGATTCATTGCAAATGTGAAGAACAAAGGAGAAATGAAAAGTGTTTCCCTTTTGACGGTGTTTTTTCTTATTCGTCTTCTTCTTCCTTGGTTCTCTCCATGTTCTCTCCATGAAATGTGAAGAACAAAGGAGAAATGAAAAGTGTTTCCCTCATGTTCTCTCCATGTCAAGAACAAACCCTTGGCTCGATGGTTGGTGTTTGCGGTGGCCAGCTAGCCCAACCGGATTCTATCCCTAGGGTCAATGTGAGTGTCTCACCCAGGGTATTTTCCCTAGTTTTTAGGTACCCCACTCATCTACGAACCATAGGGAACACGACATATCTATTGTTCGCTGAGCCAGATGATTTCATAAGTTTCTGAAGAAATGTTGTGTGTGTATAAGTTATAAGTCTGCTAGAGTCTAGACACATAGCACTGTGTGAATTGTGGTGTGGGCCCGTGTGTGTGTGGTTTGTTTTGTGCGTTTGATCGGGTTCTAAGACTTGTATCCTTATAGTTGAGGCAAAAACAACATTCACTCGATGTCTTAGTAAGGCGTTTTCTCTACATGTTTTTCACAAAAAATAATTCGCTACCCATGTGAAAAACAAAGGAAAAATGAAATGTGTTTTCCTTTTGGAGGTGGTTTGCTTCCTTCCACTTTCTCTTGCCTTAACTCCAAAGTTACCCACATCACCACTTTCCACTACAACTAGTAGTCGTCTTCCTCCCTAAAAAAACACATCGGCGCCAATCCACCCCTAATCACCACCGCCGTTGGCCTAATCCCACTAGGCTCAGCTACCCGCGTGATGGTGGCGACAATGGCTCCGTTGGAGGTCCCCATGACAGGGCCGGTGAGTGCCATCTTTGCCCACTTCCCCATGTCCCCTCTCGATTCAAGATTCTAGATTCATGCCGTCTCCTTGCGGCGGTGAGGTTAGGGTTTGTCGTCATGCGTGCACGATGGCGATATTTGATGTTAGTGGCTTTAGATCTATTCATATGTTCATTAGTGACGACTACAACAGGTCCAGGGCGTTGGTCCTTAGGGGCATGTGCACGAAGACTTCACAGCTGTCATCAACAAGGTTAAGCTGCCTCCGATAGGGGGGCGGCGATAGTTGCGCGTCGACGGCTCGTTCTGGCAATGGTAGTGGTCCTTCGTTGGTCCAAACACCTCCATGTAATTTTTATTATGTTTGAGGTGCTCTGTACTTTGGATGAACTTTTATAATAGATTTGGATCTAGTCATAAAAAGAACATGGTAAAGAAAAGTAAAAAAACTACGCAAGAATAAGTATATATCAAACCAGGCCTCTAATAGTTTGATTCATAGGGTTTTTGAAGAGAAAGACATTAACTATTAGAATGTTTCTCAGCGTGGATCGTTTAAGTTGTAGGAATAAATCCCATATGATATTCTAATTCGATGATGTGTCTTTTGTTCTATATTCCTAAAGGAAAAAACCATATTTATGTAGAAACGGTGAAACTAGAAAACTATTAACTCAAACCTGTTTGAATAATCATTTGTTTTTCCACCCGCGATCAAACAAACTTTCTTACATACTTCCACACAACTCATGTTTGTTTTGTAATAAATGTTCTCAACAACCATACACTGCATGACCACCAATTTATATGCCACCACGAGCCGACTTGTGTTCTCCGCATGCTTCGGAGTCACCGAAATTTTGACACCTCTCAGAAATCACCTGTTAGCAAAGGATGAATAAAAAACTATGTGAGACAAAAGAAAACGAAAGGGAGTTCATCACTTCATCTTGAGAATAGGAGACGTCGGGAAGAAAACGCTTAGGACAACGCAGAATCCCTGCTTAGCATGAGGTGAAGGCATAGTGTCGAGCCCCGTGATTCTTTGACACACCTGAACTAATCGAGGTCCCATATTCTCTCCCCGCCTTCCGTCTTTTCTTCAGAACGCGTTTTCTCTACATGCTTCTCAAAAAAAATAATTTAATGCGTATGAGAAAAAAAGGAAAAAGAAATATGTTTGGGAGCCCAAATATGTTTTCCTTTTGATGGAGGTGTTGTTTACTTCTTGCAATTTGCTTGCAGCTATGAGGTTAGGCTTTCTTGTTGTGCGTACATGATGGAGATATTTGATGTTAGTGGCTTCAGATCTATTCCAATGTTCAACAGCGATGACCACAACTCCAGGGCATTGGTCCTTGGGGGAACACGCACGAGGACTTCCCATTTGTCATCGACATGGTCAAGCTGGCTCCAATAGGGGACATCGTTTAAGTTGTAAGAATAAATCCCATATGATATTTTTTTCATTGATGTTTCTTTTGTTCTATATTTTCGGAGAAAAAAAATCATTTTTATGTAAAGAGGCTGAAATTAGAAAACCATTGACTCAACCCTATTTGAATAATAATTTGTTTTTACTCCTGCAATAAAATAAATTTTCTTAGAGACTTCCACACTATCTATATTTGTTTGTAATAAATGGCCTCCCCAACCATACACTATATGACCACCAGTTTATATGCCACCACCAGTCGATTTGTGTTCTCTACATGCTTCAGAGTCATCGAGTTTTGACACCTCTCAGAAATGACCTGTTAGCAAAAGATGAAAAAAACTATGCAAGACAAAAGAAAAAGAAAGGGACTTCATCACTTCATCTTGAAAATAGGAGACGTCGGGAAGAAAACGCTCAGTACGACTCGGAAGCCCTGCTTAGCTTGAAGTGTAGGCATACTGTCGAGCCCTATGATTTTTCGACACACCTGAATTGGTTGAAGGACAAAGGACTAGATGGTGCTTTCGCACAAGGTCAGGCAGTTCATCAAGAATGTCAATATAGCCAACAGAGTTAGTCAAACAGGTGGTTTTGTGTGGATCCATGTATTTTCTTTGTCAGACTCTGTTGAATAAGTTAATAAAAATGGATGTGTGCATCCTTGGATGCAAAGGCCGGGGGTTTCAACCTCCCTTCTGGAAAAAAAGGTTGGCCGCTAGAAAAAGACAGTTCCTGATAGCAGTAAGTTCAGCAGTATCATTGGCCGCTAGAGAATGGTGGCCACAACGACTCCGGTGGAGGTCCCCGTGACAGCGCCGGTGAGTGCCCTCTCTGGCCACTTCCCCCTATCCCCTCTCGATTCTGGATTCTAGATTGATATTGTCTCTTTACGATGGAGAGGTTAGGCTTTCTCATTGTGCATGCACGATAGAGAGATTTAATGTTAGTGGCTTCAGATCTATTCAGATGTTCAACAACGATGACTACAGATCCAGGCCATTGGTCCTTTGGGGCATGTGCACGAGGACTTCCCAGTTGTCATTCGACAAGTTCAAGCTGGCTCCAATAGACAAGTTGTCATAGTCACGCGTCGGTGACCCGTTCTGGCGATGGTAGTGGCTGTTCAGTAGTCTTGAGACCTCGATATAATTTTATTATGTTTGAGGTGCTCTGTACTTCTGATGAACTTTCATAATAGATTTGGATATGTTCGGAAAAAAAGATGCATAGTGCTTTTTTTCCCGAAAGAAAAGTAAAATAGTACGCAAGAATAATATATATCAAATCAGGCCTCCAATAGTTTCATTTGAAGGATTTTTGTAGAAAACTACATAAACTATTATAAATTTTTCTCTGTGTGGATCGTCTAAATTGTAGGAATAAATCCCATTGATATTTTTTTATTGATGTTTCTTCTGTTCTATAAGGAAAAAACATTTTTATGTAGGAAGGATGAAAATAAAAACCATGGACTCAAACTTGTTTTCCATCCTGCAATCAAACAAACTATTTTAGAGTCATCCACACAATCTATGTTTGTTTTGTAATAAATGTCATCAACAAACAGACACTCCACTCCCAATTTATATGCCACCATGAGCCGATTTATATTCCGCATGCTTTGGAGCCACCACGAGCCGATTTGTGTTCTCCACATTCTATATCCTTAAAGGAAAAAACCCATATTTATGTAGAAAGGCTGAAATTAAAAAACCATTAACTCAAACCTGTTTGAGTAATCATTTGTTTTCCCTCCGGTAATCAAACTAACTTTCTTAGAGACATCCACACAATCTATGTTTGTTGGTAATAAATGTTCTCAACAACCATACACTGAATGACCGCCAATTTATATGCTACAACAAGCAGCTTTGTGTTCTCCGCATGCTTCGGAGTCACCAAAATTTCGACACCACTCAGAAACCACCCGTTAGCAAAAGAAGGAAAAAAAACTATTCAAGACAAAAGAAAAACAAAGGGAGTTCATCACTTCATCTTGAGAATAGGAGACGTCGGGAAGAAAATGCTCAGTACAACTCGGACGCCCTGCTTAGCATGAAGCGAAGGCATCGTGTCGAGCCCCATGATTTTTGACACACCTGAATTGGCCGGGACCAATGTTCTCTCCGCGCCTTCTGTCTTTTCTTCGAAAGACATTTTCTCTACATGGTTTCACTAAAAACACTAATTTGTTGCGCATGAGAAAAAAAAAAGAAAAAACAAACATGTTTGGGAGCCCAATGTGTTTTTCTTTTGAAGGTGAATTTGGCTTGTTCCAGTTTCTTGCCTTAACTTCCAAGGTAATTCTCGAAAAGAAATTAATTGTTCATGAGAACACAAAAACAGAATATGTGTCCACTGGATTTGTTTTCTCTTTTGTCCCATTTACTAAGTGAAATATTTGTCCCTTCCTACGAATGAAGAGAAAGAAAGGGACACGTGTTTGACTCTTGGTGCTTCAGCAAGAGGAATGAGCTAACGTGGAGTTATATCCTATAAATATACAACTGAGAATGGAAAGTGTGATCACGGTTAAATATTAGAGATGTAATGTAAAACATGGGCTAATTGCTTCTGAAGCAAGTTACTGGCCTTTTCATGGCATGTGACTAAAAGAAAATCGGTTATATTTTGTGGTTTTTCCTCATATATTGTTTATTTTTTAGTTTATGCTTTAGAACTTACAGTTTCAAATGAATTTTGACACTTCTATTCGTTGGTGCACTGCTTTGATGAGTGCTTATTTATTAATTGCTATACTTACTGATTTTGCATAGAAAAAAATCCCTTATTGATTAATTGTGCTAACCAAGCTTCTTCATTGGTTATTTTTCTTTGAAATATGAAGATGCATCTCACTTTTTTCTCAAAAAGAAAAAGAAAAACTATGCAACAATAAATATGAGTCGAACCAGAGCATGTGATAGTTTCACTCGTAGGATTTTCATATAAATTTTCTAGTACGTGAACTATTATAATTTTTCTTTAGGTGTGTCATTTAAGTTGTAAGTATAAATCCCATATGAATTTCTCATTTATGATTCCTTTGCTCTATATTTTTAAGAAAAAGATTCATTGACTCAAACCTGTTTGAAACAATTATTTGTTTTTCATACGTCCAATCGCAGAGAATTGTACTCAAATTTAAATCTTATCTATCTATACTTATAATATAGGCACTTCCTACAAATTCCCACGTTAATTAGAATTTAGCAGCCGTTTATCTGGTGGGACCGAATTATAACGGTGTAGATCTTCCTACATTTTCTATAGATTAATCAAGAAAATATTGAAAATGTAAACAATAAAAACCGTTCATCTGATGGGACCAAATTATGATGGTTGATATTATTAGGAATTTCTTTTTGCGGGTAGGAAATAAAAATGTTAACAAGAAAAATTAATCCCAGTTAAAAAAAGGCAATGTTTAGAATCCTTTGACTGTTCCTTTTTTATCCGTGGACATTTTTTCCCTATTATGAGCCAACTTAGCTTCTGAGATGAATCTCTCTAAAGTAAAAATAATTTTAAAAATAAGATAACAACGAAAATTACTCCACAACAAAGAAAAGGCATGAAGTAAAAAACAAAGAAAAGGCAATCACGTTAAAAGGAATTTCTCACAAAAAGGCAATCACGTTAAAAAGGAATCCGGAAAAATCTTCTCCCGTTCCTTTTGTATTATTCCGTTAAGATTTTTTTCCTATTATCTGTCAAATCTGGAATCTGTTAAAAAGGAATCCTCATTTTTGTAGTGGAGTGCACAGTTGTACCACAAAGACAAACCCAAAGAAAATGAACTCACGTGTGCACTGCTCTCTCTCTCTCCTCATTTTTTAATTTCTCTCACATTCGCGTGGAAGACACAGACCAGTAGTGATGCGGGCTCTCTCTCTTCTCTCTTTTCTCATCGTCATACTGTGACCTGCCTGTCACTCATGTCAGGATTAGCTCCCAGACCCAGCACCTACTGCATGCGTGGATGCGCCACATGCTTCGCCCACGTCTTGTCTTTTCAATAGTAATCAGCCAGTCAGACCAACATGCAAGAGGGCCTAGCATCTTTTGCCTACTCTGCCTAGTGCCTACCCCTACACCCTACTTGTCCCTAGTAGCGCCCCCATTAGCTTGCTCAAATGGACTAGATAAATAGGCAACTGCTGCTAATGCTTTGCTGTTCGTCAGACAAGGGCACAAATCTCATCAAGGGTGAACGGCTAGATAAAAGGGGGTCGGGACCCCCGGGTGTTACCACACCTTTCCGAAAGTAGTATTCCGTTAAGACTTTTTTTTCCTATTATCTGTCAAAGCTGGGTTCTTCGATGCATATCCGCCTACGATTTAAGCATGTTGGAGAAGATAAGTCGTAGAATAATGCATCAGCCTGGCCGCGGCCGCAACACAACGGCGAGATGATCTCCAGAGAAAAAACAAAGGCGGTTTGGGATTAAGATTGTATTCGCAGGCATTGAGATAGACCAACAACAAAATGAATCCTATATCAAGATCGGTAATGACGTAGAGTCGCTTCCATATCTCTCCTCGGCGCAGCACCGAGACCCGTGCTACGACGGAACTCTAGCTCGCCGGAATCTCCGTCCTGGCCGTAATAGACTTCGCTGCCACCAGCGGCCCGATCGTTCCTGCCGTACGTCTTGGCTGAAACAAACGACCCTACCACTGGATTCCTAATATCTCCGTCGAGCCTGGGTCGGGAGCCGCTGAAGCCACCAACACCCTTCCTTCACACGACTTCGGTCCAGCCCTGCTACTGAACACGTGCTAAGCAGGAATTGCCGTTCCATCCACAGCACGTGTTTGTTGCAGCAAGATCGATGAAAGGCAGTCCTAGTGTGTGGCATACTGGCATGTACTGTATGTTCGTATGGCTCTCAGATCTCTATTTTCTACTCAGATGTGAGTTTTGATAGGTGACTGGAGCTTGCATGCTAGGTGGTCATGACGAGGTGGAGTTGCTTCCATCTCCTCCATGGCTGTTCAAACCCCCACACCTGTATCTGATGGCAGCTATCACCCGTGGGCCGTGTTGCATGCTTTGGGTTGAGAAATGAACATATAGTCGATGTGAGATGCTTGCGGACGTGTTCCTATTTGACAGCATGCCTTGCATGTATGTGTCTTTTTCCACTTTAGGTCATAATATAAAACATCAAAGAGCAGACAAAAAAAGATCAACCAACCAAGAGAGCATTTACTAACCCTTATTTCTATAATATATTTGGATTGCAGGTAAACATTGTTTTTCATCTAATATCTTATTATACAATGCAGGTGGTTTCACTTTGACCATAATTATACAATGCAAGAAATGAGAAAACAAATCGTATGGTTCTCCCAGTTTAGGGTAAACTTAATCTTAAATTCAGATATATCTGGCACTAGCAATTATATAATTTATATTTTCCTTTCCACTTTGTCATTTTTGTTCAGACCACAAATCCATTTTCGTGATGTACAAGATTAAACCTGATCGTAGTCTCCTGAAAATTTTGTGTTTCATGATGCTCGATGGAGGATTTAGCATAAGCACAACCTATATGTATCGCTTTATATGCTTCTATGGTTGCACCATGGAATAGATCAAACATGGTGAACAATGCTTACATTGATAACTATATTTGTTATTGCTCTCTTCTTGGACAAGGAAAAAAAAGTATTGTCAGATAGGAAGGCATCGCTCAATTGGTGGTGATCATGATGGCTTCCTCAGTGGTCCTACTCCCAACGGTCACTGGAATGCCAACTCATATTTTTCAAAAAAATTCTGCCTCCATTTCCTTTTTTAGGATAAAGGCAGGAGCTATGCGGAATTCGTTAAGAGAGGAAAACAAAATATAGAGAAAATGAAAATTATAGTTTTTTTGCGTCAGTTCTGTTTTTTAAAGGCACGCGGTATGAGCTCTGCCTCAGTTTTACTCTAATGCATATTTTTAATTTACATTCGCCACACTGTTGTGTATTGTGCGTGGCTGCTAGAGAAAATGGAAATTGGTTTTGCAACATGTGTATAATGTAATTTTTGACGAGCCTCACAACTGAGAAAGCATAAGTTCTTTAGTAAACATAGACGGACATAAACAAAGAATTCAAATGAAGAACCAATTAAAGAATTATATACATTCTGGTCCTATGAATTATGGTGCAAACTAATATATATTCAGAAGTTTATCCTTTCATTCTTGAGAATGGATACTCACAGAAGAAATCGAATTTTAAAACATACATATGTTTGTGCAAATAGCTAGCCTGTGCAACTGCACGGGTTGACGACTAGTATATTTACTAATTGGAGGCACCATACGAAGCTCCACGTTAATTCTCGAGGTTGGAAATTTTCTCCATTGGATTTACTAATGATTGGTTGACATCCGCCGGATGAAAGGAAAAAAAACACAGCTAATTCTTACGCGAGAAGGATTCCTCTTTTCCATGTCCTTCTGTAGTATACGTACCAAAAAACAGGAAACGAAAGAAAAAAACACATCTAATTCTAGCGTGCGTGAGATGGACTCCTCTCTTCCATGCCCTTCTATAATCCATAGTACAAAAGATGAAACGAAGGAAAGGACACATCTATTTTGTCGCCTGAATTAATACCCTTTCTCCCAAAGCTTCAACAACTATACGCACGTCCCCAGATTCGTTGTCATCGGGCAACGCTGCCGCCCACATCATGGTCTTGGTGTACTACGGCCAGAGTGCTGGACTAAAAGCTTTTCCCCGTAGAAACTCCATGGAGCAATTTGGTTAGGTTAAGATCCATAATCCTGTTCCTTTTCTTTCTTCTCAGTTCACAAAGACTAAGCAACTTGGTCATGTGAGGAATCTTCAATCTAATTATTTTTCTATTCACCAGAAGATTAGCACCCATCAATGGTCCTGGACTGATGACTCAACCAGAACGAAACCATACCTGCAGGGAGTATCGAAGTTTCGATGTTAACAAGTTCTAGATTGCGGCCATGTATGTATCGACCATATAAACACCCTATAATCTGACGTATATTAAGTATTACCTCCCCAGCAGCTGCATCTTCTGAGGCGAGCAGCCATATTTGATAGATAGTCAATCCAGTATGCATACAATAGGTAATGAAAGTCATAATTTTCTATTGGTAATTCGCATGATAGATTTGTACCCAATTTCTTTTTTGAGCCTGCAACAGACTAGATGTGCCTCAAGATTTGTGGTGTGACTTAAATTTGTGTCGTACCCTATTAGCAATGGAGACTTCAATTCTTGTGTAAATTCGTGCAATTAAATTCGAATTTCTTATTGAACAGATCTGAAACTGTATGTTGTCATTTTTTCAGAGAAGAAATAAAAGCCTGGATGTGTGGATGTTTTGCATGAATTTTAGCGGGACAGAAGCCTACATATACACACTGATTTGGGGACTGTGGATATTAGCCTTGGTCATGCACGAATATTGTTGTTGAGAACCTAACTTATCTTTTGGTGATCTAAGCATCTCAGCCTTGCAGTTGCCTATTTCATTCATTAAAGGACCAGTATAGCTGGACTAATGGAGGTTCTGCATCATTAAGATGACAGGAGGAAAATCTTTCCATGTGTCATAGAGGAAAATCTTTGTATGAAGTACTCCTACCTTCCCACAATAAAACATCATTTTTTAAGCTAACATAGGTTGAAAAACAATCTTATATTATGGGACGGAGGGAGTACTTAACAAAAAATTAGCACCTTACCAAAATCTGTAAGTTATCTGTCCTCATTTGAGTCATTTAAGCAAACATGCTAGTGTAACTGGGAGGAGTAGTACTTGCTCATATTTCACCTGATCAGGCAAGGAAGAGGTCCCTTGTACATCTGCCAAGGGCAAATTGGCAACAAATCAATCTCTCGTGATGTAACTATCAATCTAATTAGTACTCCCTCCGTTCCAAATACCATGACACTTATTTTGGAACGGAGAGAGTAATGAAGAACATTACACGTAGTGAATTCCATACTAGAGAAATGGTGAAAGTATTATGAGATGCAGAATAAAATCTGAAAGTGCTCATCAGGCTGCCTGACTGGTTTTTATTTTTATAGTTGCAGTGTATTTCCCAAATTATCTGTAATATTGTTGTCATAAAGCCTGAGACTAAATTTAGGTCTGTTTCAGACAGCTACAAGTTCTTGATATGTAGATACGTTTAAAACCCATTGTAGTTCCTTGGCAATGGCATCCTAGACCGGCATCATGTTTTCTTGGATAAATCAATTTTAATTATTTCTGGATTTCATAAACAGTTTAATCAGCAACATGGCACTGGACTGGCTCAGTTAGATCAAATACTGAACAACGTAGCAACAAAAGCTAAGCATCCTCATTTCAGGACTAACTGTAGTACAATGTGTTAATACTCTTCCACATCATTTTGATCTTATTCCATTTGAACTGGACAAACTTGCACCGCATATGTCATAGTTCAGTCTGTAATGGAATGTTAAAGGATGGGCAGGGAGGTTGCACATTTCTTAAGAGAGGGTGTAATTAAACATACACAAATGATAACGCCCACACGTGTGGCATGAAGCAACATGGCCCAAATGCCTCCATTACCATCCATTTTGCAACATCAAAACAAACGACATCAGCGGGAATCTTTTTGGTTTTCGGCTTAAAAATGTTTTATCTTCTAATTAAAAATGCAAATTAAAATCCGTTTTCACCATTAAATCCGTCTCGACGAGATCTTCAAAACTAGATCCCATGTTCATATGTTTACACAAAAAAAAATTTGGCCAAAAAATGTCGTGATGTTTACACTTGTTGCCATAATGTTTACACTAAAGTTGCCATGACATGTTTTATCTATTTTTTCCGTCTAGATTTATAGCTATTGTTGTATTTTCAACTACTTTTTACGACAATTTTTATTAATTGACCCTGACAATTTTTTGTAATTAACCATGGCAAATTTAATGCATGAATCATGGCAATTTTTAGTAATCCATCATGTAAAATTAGTTTTATAGATCATGGTAATTTTAGTTGATAGATCATGGCAATTTTAGTATTTTGACCATGACAATTCCAGTACTTTGACCATGAAAATTATTTTTTGTATGAACCATGGCAAATTTTAAGTGCATGTGTCATGGCAAATTTAAGTAATTCACGATGGCAATTTTAGTTTATGGTTCATGGCAAGTCTAGTTTCTTAATTTCCCGTTTTATAATATGCAAAATTTACTTTTAAAGGTAGAAGAAAAAATAGCTGAAACATATCATGCATGAACTACACAAAGTAGTTCTTTCCTAGAGGCTGCGTTTGTTGAACTATGAGGATGTACTATCAAGTGATGCTTCACGGGTGTAGTAATGCAAGATTTGTTCAATATGTGAGTAAGTTCTGCAATAATATGTTATTGGTCATCAATATAACTAATGTGGTGATTTAAGAGAGCTATCAAGATTCAAGAGAGGAAAGAGCATTTACATTAATCATGTCACTATTTCTGAAGGTGTATAAAAGTGCTAAGGCGGATTTTGGCCTTCAACTAATGGTGTCACTCAAAATGAAGAATACAGTTTTGGAGAAAAATTTAAAACATATATAATCCAGATTACACATATGTAGGTCCACAAATGACTGAAGCTGCTCCACTGCAGAAATGTCTGACAAACAACATCGTATGGCAGGAAAATAAATCAATACTGCATGAGTGTATAAAAACTGATCATATAAATAGGGTGTTAGTATTTAAATAACCCAAATTTAATTATAGCATGCACCCGGTATACTGGAATAAGAAATTGGTATGCTTTAAAAATACATGAGCAGATGAGCAAAGAGGTAAGAAAACCTAAACGTCTTTCGTTGAAGCATAGGTGTTCCCGGCGCCCGTGTTCACGCCGTGGAGGCCTACGCACGCTGCAGATGTGCTCGACGACCACGAGGGAGCCTTTCTTGGGGAGGAAACCTCCCGTGATCTGGAAGATCTCAACCAGGTTCAGCGACTTGTTGAGGGAGTTCTGCTCATCAGAGACCTGACCGCTCAGAAGGATGTTGCTCGTCGCGTTCATGGTGGCGGTGTGGCCCAAATAGAAGTATTATGGCAGCAATGCGCGGATATCCGATGACGATGGGCCCATGGCCGCCGGCGGCGGCGCAAGATGGAGAGACAGAGAGAGGTAGAGACGCAGACGATATTGGGAAGATGAGAAGAACCGGTCAGGATTTTGTTAGGCATCGATGGAGATTTATTCCTGAGATAAAGAAATCGTCCGCATATGAATCAAACCTTTTCACATTCCGTTTTAATAGCTAGCAAGATATATTTTGCGATTCTACATTGATGTCTATCACTGGAACGGCTGCATGCACGTAATTGATTGTGTTTGCATGTAGTCTCTCGTAACAGATGCTTTCTTTTGCTAATTATCTTGCACGCGGGGTCTATCAGAGATTATGCTCGCGTTAGTTAAGATGGATAGGCTGCATGTCTCACATACAGCTGGATGGGTGGAGAACTGATGACATGGCAGGATGACATGGATAACCTTCATGTTAAGAGAAATAATGTAGTGGGGTGCTCTTATTTAGATAAAGTAGATTAGTTTTCTCTTAACCCAAACTGTGGAATTTTGACCAAGTTTATAGAAAGATCTATTAACATCTACTGTATATATTAGCTTTATGTTAATTCAAACTGAATAAATACCAATAGATTCATCATTAAATGTATTTTTGCATCACATATAAAGTTATTGTAAATGTTTATATAGACTTGATAAACTTTAACTTATGAAAAGTTAATATGCGAGTAAGTAAAAAAACAGAGATGTCTTCATTGTTTACCCCCGTCGTTCACCCAAAATGATCAAAGTTAGCTAGGCTTTCGTCTGATCTTAATTTTTTATTAACCGTAATTGGTACTTCATTAATAATTAGTTGAATTACGTGCAATTTCTAAACAATATTGCCATCCACATATTTTTTAGGCAATAGCGAGTTATAACTTTTTGAACTGATGTTGACAAGCTTATCTCAAAAACAAAGTTTGCAATATTGTGATTTACTAAATGTTGGTAAGAAGCATACTGTCATTTTTCTATGATTGCCCTTCACCTTTCATAATCTAGCGCTGCTTAAAATAACCCACTATTGATGTTATAATCCTCACGGCAAAGTTCCAATTCTTTCAATCCAAGCTATCCATCAGCTACACATATTTATCTTTGTCTTAGCGGCTACGCATGTGGTTCTCAGTGTTGTTACAGTTATTCTTGGAATCACACCGGTATTCAAAATATGGACCTTAATTTGTGTTCAAAATGGATTATCACATTTCCTTTCTATAAATATTTTGTTCATTCCATTCAGACAAGAAAATGGAAACACTGGGAGGACAAGATCCAGCAAAGCGGCGATAATGGTATAAACATATAAACCGCCTATTTTAGCAATTTAACTACACATTTGTTTCCCTTTAATTTAGCTGTAAAGCCATGCTTACTTTGTGCTCTTGGGGCAAATCTCTAGGTCCTCAAATGATCAGACATGTGCAAGAATTCAAATTTATCGAAAATCACTTCAGAGGTAATGGAAAACAATGGGAAATATTCGGTTGGCTGGTACCTTACTTCCCTTGCATCTTAAAATATTAGCACATTTGTATTGTTAACTCTGGTGCAATACAAATAATACTATTTACCCTTTACTTCAACGTTATTTTTTCAAACAATTCTATGGGTTAGTCACCGAGGAGGACTACACAACCCTGCGACTTGGCTTTGTCATGGTAGTCGGATATACAACTTCATACATGTTCTCTAATTTGTTCATGTTGCATAGAAGAAGTTTACATTTTTTTCCTTGTATTCTTTTGGTAGAAACACAGCAAGGGGCATCTAAAATTTAACTTGTACAATTTATATGAATATAGCACTAGAAGGGGATTTTAAGAAAGTTACTGGCATAAGGTAAATGTGCGAAGCTACTATGTTAATATGCATTGTATTTATTATCACATGGTCCTGAGGACTGATCAATAATTGACTCATGTCTTGTCGCAACTGGTACCTTTGGGCTATGTTGATGATATTCCTGCTACTTAATGTTCATGGTAGGTTTCTGTGTGGAATGAGTACTACCTCAAATTTTAGAAGTATGCATAGATAAAAGAGGAAATAAGATACAATACTGGTGGCATATGGCTATCATGCTTGTATCATGTATATCTCTCTAGCTTTAATTTAATTATTATGCCTTATGTGAAAGAATAACACCGCTCTCTTTTGTTGTTGTCATCATAGGATGGTATGTCTACATTTGGATGTCGATTGCACCATTAATTTAAATATTATGCCTTGTGTGAAAGAATAACGCAGCTCTCTTTTGTTGCTGTCATCATAGGATGGTATGTCTACATTTGGATATCGAATGCACCATTCGTTGTAAGTAGACATCATATGCTTTATATAAAAGAGATACATGTTTAAAGGATTTGCACCTGCAAATTTTATTTTTTGGACCTAATAACTATATTAATTTAAATAATACAACTATTGATTTTCTCTTAGAAGATGAGAAGTTTCATAATAAATATATGTACTATATAAATTTTAAATTCACAAGTACAATCATAAGATATTAGACGTGTCTTATTCTGTACAGTTGCTACTTGTGGTCGGAAGTAAGCTGGAGCATATTATCACGGAGCTAGCTATCAACGTTGCGTAGAAGAATAGTGCAATAGAAGGGGAGCTAGTTGTAGCTCTTTCAGATGAATTCTTTTGGCTCCATCGGCCTAAACAAGTCCTTCTATTGATCCATATCATCTTGTTCCAAAATGCATTTGAGATTGCATTTTTCTTCTGGCTGCTGGTAAGAACAATTATCTAATTCCTTCTCACCATATCAAACATATACCAGACTTTGGAAATAACTAACAATTACATGATGGACCACAGTTATATAAAATATGTCGTTGTAATTTACCATGGAAAGGATTGATAAAATCAAATGCCCAAACATCTAGAACATAACTACCAGTTTGAGTAAGTATTTGAGCACTCTATATTTACTTAATTTCTATAATATATGTAAAATGCAACAATAAACTCAACTTAGCACTCACCACCCTTGTAGGTAACATATGGATTTAAATCATGTATTATGGGAAAACCAGCATATGATATTGCTCGGCTGGTGATAAGGTAAGCTGTAATATTTTTTCAATTACAACATTTCGAATTTTAAAGAAAGAAAGAACTCATATTATGTATGTACTTCTAGTGTCATCAGCTAACTCCTATGTGGATACAGCACCCTCCCTCGGTATGCTCTCATATCTCAAGTAAGTTAGCTAAATTCAATCAGGTTCACACTAACTTATTTTATTTAGGAATCTTTGCGAAACTATTTAAATTTGGTGAAGTATCATGTTTATGAAGTATACATCCAAGTGCCAACTCATGTCATTTTTTGTGGATCAACTATTCGTGTAACCTAGATTGTTGTTGATGTTCTCTAGTTACTTCTTGTTTGAGCTTGATTCTATTTTTCTATTCTTTCCACCAATGAAGATGGGAAGTTTGTTTAAGAAAGCCATGTTCGATGAAAGTATATCTGAAGGCCTCACCAACTGAGCTCAAAAGGCTAGGAAGCATAATAGAATGACAGCACCAAGTGTTGGTGACAATTCACCCGTTGGTGAGGGAATTCAAATGACAAATGGCTGCTAGGTTCATCTAACTGAATACGTATCAATGGTCATGCTAGTGTATCATTAATATATAGATATATCATATGAATTATCAGCTTGCTTGGCTCTTGACCTCTTTGTGTCGAAGGGCATCCTTTAACCAGAGCTATGGATTTTAAATCCAAGTAGGTAAGATGATATTAGAGCGTCAAATAGTTCATTTATTTTTTTTTGATTTCAAACTAATTTAATCATCAACAACATGACCTTATTATTTATTTATTTCATGTATGGCAATCGACATTTTTATTATATGTATTCCACTATGTACATTTATCAGAATTTAGAAGTTATATGTGTTCAGCATATTGTGTTATCATATGTACAACAAAGTCTAACCTTGCCCTTTTGTTTCTTGCTCTGGTGTCGATCCTAGACATGGCAACCATGTCTTCCCTCGCTGGTTGGCTGCAGCTTTACTGTCTGCTGCTGTAATTGCTAGCATTGTATGGAACAGAGGAGTCTTTGTTGTGTGCCATTCATAGAAAGTGTAGCAGAGGATGGTTATCGTTCTTAATAAATGTATTATTGAATCAACTTCAGTCTCATGCATGTATATGAACTTGCATTGATATAGAAAGACTTGGGATATTTATGAGACTGAGCTTTACCCAGTACAGAAGCATCGGAATCAAAAGGGGAAAAGTTGTTTGAAGTGATATTTTGTGCTGACAAGCGCCCAACAAACAACTGATGAATTGGCTTAAAAGCATGTCTGAGTTGATTTGCCCAGCTAACGCTCCATACGCTTTACATATCTTGCTTAAAAACTGAACATGATCATGCTATTGAGGAAGATGTTTTCGAACCTCTCAAAATTTAGAGTGGTGGGTAGGCGGCAGGAAGATGGAGGCGTCTGGCCATCACCAGAGTGGTAGAAGGCGACCGCGACGGGGCACGCCAAGGTGGGAATAAAATCAGAGCAGCTACATGTTAGCGTATTTTATCTGATTTGTTAGATCCAAATTATTGTATGGTGTAATTGACCACTATCACTAAGAAGTGCTCTCGACACAATGCTCTATATTATCATGTCTTAGGAGCATTTTATTATGTCACCTTTGCATATATCTACTTGAATCTTCTAATTGCAAACTCAAACATTTGGACATACTGATGATCTAATTTAAGCAAATATTTGCATTTAGTTCTTGGTTTTAACTGGGCTTTTGTGCCGATTTTATTAGTTCCTACACTGCAAACAATCCAAAATATTTCTATACTGATCATCAACACTTAACAAAATAGTATACATAAAAAACGGATGCTACCAAGAAGAAAGGTCACTTTTTTTAGTTATTGGTTCAAATTTGTCTTTTGTGATTTGGTGCGATAGTTAGTTCTGTTCCTTTTCTGTTTATATTTTGAGGAAATATAAATACTCTGTGCCGCCTGTCACACAATTTTTCGTCATCCGAGCAAACCCCCTTTTCCATTAATTTCTTGATGTAGGTTATGATGCAGAGTCTTCTAGATGAAAGATTGATTTAGGCTGTGTGATTCCACTATATGCATTTCCTTTAAGCATGAATATCTGAACGTGCATGGTGTACATTGCTCAGTCATGTTCTTTTTCTGTTTATATTTTATGGATATATAAAATCTATTGCATTATAATATAACTTCTACTGCCGTACTACTATTTTCCTTCCTGGTCTATGTAGCAGAAAAATAGTAGTATGGAAGAAAAATAGTAGTCGTATGATATTATCAAGTGATCTCATTACTTCCTTTACTTCCTAGATCGACTGTATTTCAATATTCATCATATGATATTATCAACTGATCTCATTACTTCCATTTAGTCTATCATGGTACCAAGTATCTATTAAGTATCAGTCACATATATGTGGTTCAAATACTCGGCTCCCTCTTGCTTTTTGTGCCATAGGCGCAACGGATCATCTAGTCTTAGCAAACAAGGCATGAGTGATGAAAGGGGTGGAAGAACGTCTCACTGGCCCTGTCGTCAAGCGAACTCGCGGCGGACGGCGCGGAGCGCGAGGCGGCACTTCTTGCCGCTGTCGGGGAGGCGGTCGACGACGCCCACATGCATGTGTTGCATCCTCCTGTAGCATGTGGCCCAGGAGCTGGAGCAGCTCTTCGCCACTGACCCCCAACCCCGCATCCTCGTCCGCAACCTCGCCAACGGGGAGCGCAGGCTCCGTCGAAGCCGCGGCCATTCCGTACGCACTTCTTTTTTTCTTTTTTCGAGAGAGAGATGGAATGGAATGCACAGAGATTGAGTAGTAGGTGGCGGGAGGCATAACAATGCACGTGTTGACCGATTGGGGCTATAGATGGATCCTATCCTGAGCCATTTGATCTGCCCTCGTATCCTTCCACAGCCGTTGGATGGCATGCACATCAACTTTCTTCGATGGACTCGACCGTCGTCTTCCTCGTGCCTACACGCCCTCTACACCTCCCCCTGCATGACATGCACACTTCCACACTTCCTTCTTTGGGCCTGCCCCGTCTCTCTTGCACGCATCTCGTGCAGCGCCGGTGACTTCCCCGCAGTCGAGGTTTCAGCCCGTTGCATCACCGTGGTACCATCCTTGGCCGCGTTTCTAGAACACCATGATCAGCGTTGCAGCATGAACATGCATGGTTGTAGCTCACTACGACAATTATTCAGAAAACTTTGTGAAATTTTAATGTTACAACTATCAAGTTTTAATATTTGAACTAGGTGAATTTTGAAGTTATCAAAATATATTCAAAATTGTTCTTGTTTGAAAGTTTTCAAATCAAAAGATACAATGAATTCAAATTTAGAGAAAAAAATGCAAAAGCATGGAAGGTGGGGCGGGCGGTACGGTGCATGCAACTCTGCCAAAAGATGGTATGCATGGACTTCATTGCAGCAATTAAGAGCTAATGACATAAGCTAGTGTACCAATCTTGAAGCAAATGTGTGGCCGTATGCATGCGTTCACCTGGACTCCACGGTCTGGAGCAGTAGGACAGGGGGCCCTCCCTAGTGACAACTTGGTGTGAGTGGTACAACGATTGTCCGAAGGTTTCCAAGGGGTCCTCCAACTTAATAAAATGACATGAAAGCTTGAAAGAAATAGTGTACTCATATTTTTCTTATTTCACCCTTAGGAAAACAATAGTGACTAATAATTTTGATATAATAAACATTCCGATTTATCGAGCAATAGAAACCGGCAGAACAAGTGTTAACATCATATAAATCTATACTTTAATCAAAAGGTGTTTCTTGGATGCAGTTGAAACCAATAAAATGACATGAAAGCTTGAACCCAAATCTTTTTTTGCCTCAAACTCGGCTACCCTATCACTCCTCGATAAGTGTACTTACTCAGGTTGTGCACTTGGCTGAGCGAGATCTTCCCCTTTGGCATGAGAACCGCCTACCTACGCTAACGATAGTGTACTCATATTCCTCTTATTTCACACTTACCAAAACGATAATGACTATAAGTTAGATATAATAAACATTCCGATTGATCTAGCAACAGAGACCCGCGAAACAAGAGTTAACATCATATAAATCAATATTTTAATCAAAAAGTGTTTCTTCGATGCAGTCAAAACCAACAAAATGACATAAAAGCTTGAAAGAAATAGTGTACTCATATTTCTCCTATTTCCCACTTATGAAAACGATAATGACTAATAAGTAAGATAAAATAAACCTTCCGAAGTATCTAGAAATAGAGACCCGCAAAACAAGAGTTACCATCATATAAATATTTTAATCAAAAAGTGTTTTCTGAATGCAGTTAAAACTACTCCGTCCGTTTCTAAATATAAGTCTTTTTAGAGATTTCAATAAGAACTTCAAATGCCTAAAGCTTAGAATCCAATATGTTTTCGAGTTCACTAGTGAAATTGCTTACAAAGTCAGAATCCAATTTGTTTGAGATTGACATCACTTTTCAACACCCCACGCCTAAAGCTCAAATGGCAAATTTTTCCCAAACCATCCAAGGAGTTGATTGACACAAAGTTCAGTTGATCATATGATTAATTTACATTTTAGAACCTCACAATATATCTCGACCTATGGGATAATAAACCTCTCATGAAGTATATCCCATGATGAACATTGTCTCAAGGATGTTGGCAACAATGGGGCTGATATCCTTTGCCAGGCTATGAGGCGCTACCTGGACCTAGAACACCTCCTCCTCACTAGTGGAAGCCACCAGCTTGACAAAGGCCCATATTTGTCGGCACATTACAATAGTCTCAAGCATGTTTGCAGCTAAGATGTGACATGGTGTTGTGTTAGAGAACCATAATGTGCAGCACCATATTTTCAATTAAATACAATGTTAGAATCTTGACATGTCCTATTCTCAAACTAACATGTCTTTTCTTTGTGAGGACGGCTTTTGGGTGCCTAGGTTCATCTACACCTGTCGTGAATAGTAAGATTTTAGAAAATAAAAAAATGTTTTTCACCAAAGGATGCTCGGGTGTGCTAGGAGCTTCCAAACTACCATGGCCACTTTACATTTGACGAGCTATAGACAAAAAAGGCTCTCAAAGAAACTTTTAAAAAAATTATTTTGGAGACCTTTATCTTTTTTATGCTAGAGTGCAACAAATATCATTTCACCATGAAATTTTATAGGCTCCTAGCAGACTCGAGTTTCTTCGGTGGCAAACAATTCTAGATTTATTACCTATTTTTTGAATGTAATGGCCATTAGGGCGTAGATGGTGCCTAGGCTCATCTACACCTGTTGTGAGTGCATTTTTTTATGATAGTGTGTGTATGATAGATGTTGAACTTCCGTGACTTTAAAGCATGAAGCCAAATCCAAAAGACAAAGTTAAGCCTAACCAAACATCCCTTTAGTCAAAGTTATTCCTTCTTATCTTTATTCTGGGATGGATCAATGAATTCACTTAATACAATGGAACTTTTACCGCACTGAGCTTGCCAACTGCCTTGCGCGAGTTGGTGGTGCTCTGGCAACAACAGAGGCTGCTCGCCAAGCTCAAGATCGTGTCAGTTCTATTTCTACATTCTGAGCTCCAGGATGGTTTTGCAGGCACACAGGACGAACGCCTCTATGGAGATTTATCTCATCGTGCTACATCTTGGTCGTTGCCGCTGCTAAAATTTCAATGAGTCCCGTGTTTATTATTTTGTATCAAGAGGTTTGTTTTTTGTTCCTATTTCTCCCACCCTACATGTGCTGACAAGAGGGGCCATCGGTTTGTATTTGAGCGCTTTTTGTGCCATTAATTTAAAACTCAGGGGGGTTTTGTAGGAAAAAAACATCGCCATGGCTCAACCAACGTCCTGCCAACTCCCAGCCACTAACATGTGGGGATAGCTATACGGTCACGACATGCAGACATGGTGTACTCCCCGATATGGAAGTAGGCACAGTATTTGCGCGCCCAGACAACTTAGAGTGCTTGTTTCCTTTATTTTACAACTTTTGGCACCAAAGTGACCGTGTAGAACAAGTTAAGGCACCCACAATGTATCAACATACCACAACTCACACACCGCTATGCGCATAGCAGACCTACAACCTATATACACATAAACACGTCTTGAAAAGTTTTTGAAAACCCGGTTGTGTGAAAATCCTCGTGGCCCGTAGTCGACTGATATACAAAAAAAACTGGGAAAAATACCCTGTGTCGGGCGCTTTTGTTGATCCTAGGGATCGAATCCAGGTGGGTAGCTGTCCACGGACAAAACAAACCATTGAGCCAAGGGCTCACTCTAACATGAGACCCCGATCTTTGGTGTTGCATCGTAAATACATACGACTCAACACTGCGTCTTCAATTTTTTTCTAAATGATTCATCAAAGACCTGTTGCGTGTTTTCTTCTGGATGTCTCCTGTTCTTAAGATGAACTCCCATTCTTTACTTTTCCTTGCATTTTTTTCTATTATTTTACTTGCAGTATTTTTTTCAGATGTGTCGTAACTAGGTGGCTTGGAGCACATGGAGAACACAATCAACTACTGGTGGCATATAACCTGTTGGGTGTGTACTGTATGGTTGTTGAGAGCCTTTATAGCATACTTTTTAGTCTGATTTGAAGTCTCCGTGATTACTTGTAGGAAAAAAATGATTATTTCAAACAAGTTTGAGTCAACAATTTTTTTCATTTAAGAATGTAGAACAAAAGAATCGTAATTGGAAATTTTCATGTGGGACATATTCTTCTTGCAATTTTAGTGACACTCATAGAGAATATTTATAATAGTTCACACAATACAAAATTTATATAAAACTCCTACAAACCAAACAAAATTTGAATAGTTTTCCTTTTTTGAGAAAAAAAGTAACACACATCTTCATATTTCAATTAAAAGTAACCAATGAAGAAGCTCAGTTGTTACAATTAATCAATAAGTGATTTTTTGGGGAATGAATTAGTATAATTAATCAATAAGCACTCATACAAGCAATGCATCAATGAATTGCAGTATTAAATATCATTTGAAACTGAGAATATATGGGGAAAACAACAAAAGAAAAGCGATAAAAAAATCCACATGTGGTTCTCTTAGTCATGTGCCATGAAAAGGTCAGTAACTTGCTTCCAAAGCAATTCGCGCATGTTTTATTCAACATTATTATTCAATCATGATCACACCTTGCGTTCCAAGTTCTATGATCTAGGATATTACGTCATGTTAGTTTCATTCCTTTTGCTTAAGCACCAAGAGTCAAAGACGTGTCCCTTTCTCTCTCTTCATGGCTATATGGCGTCAAATACTTTAATTGGTAAAATGGTATAAAAGAGAAAATAAATCTAGTGCACACATATTCTGCTCATTTTCTCTCATGAAAGCTAAAAGGTATTTTGACAATTTAATCAGTTCCTAGAATTTGGCATATGACCATTTTTCCTTTTGCGGCAAGGTTAATATCATACACACCAATAAAACAAGTGGAAGTTGTTTTCTTGATGCCATTCAATACCAAGAACACAATGAAATAGAGCTCACAAATGTTGTCCAGTGAATATTGTTTTTTTCCTTTTTTTATTCCCCAATGGAGATATGTTCCCGATATCATTAGTGAAACTGTGTTAGTAAGCTAAATGGCTGGAAACTAACATGTTTCAGCTAGGCATGATTGTCCAACCCCATCTGAAGCTCTGAACTTACCAATCAAACATGCAAAATAAGTTGACCATCCAAGGAGCTCATAATTTGTTTTTCAGAAATTTAAGAACACGCAAAAGCTCATGGAGGTCAATTCTCGCACGTGGAGCTTAAGGAAGGGACGTGAAGCTGCTGAGGACATGGCGTGCCCAAATGGCTCCAGAGGATACATCTATAGGAGGACAAGGTGGTGAAAATGATAAGCGTGAGATATGTCAGAACGCATTACCGTGCTCTCATGTATATTTAGTTGTGCGAGGTGGCATGGTGTTCAACACCACATCTTCATTTCAAACTGAACATTCTATTCACATAATATTAAGAGTTCCCTTCCCAACATCTCCTATTCTCAAGTGAACCCCCTTCTTTTATTTCTACATTATTTTTACTAACAATAGGTGTGTGAGAGGTGTTGGACTTCAATGGGTTTGTAGCATGGGGAGAACGTGCTAGACTGGTGGTGGCATATAAATTCTTAGTTCATGTAGGATATGGTTGGTGAGAACGTTTATCTCACAGCTAATTCATGTACCATGTAGTTGGTTGAAATTATGATGAGAGGTGAACCGGTGGCATAAAATGTAAAAAATGTAGATATAGTTGTTGAAAACATTTATCTCATATAAATCAATATTACAATTGAAAAGTGTTTCTTGGATGCGAGTCAAAACCAATAAACATGATATAAACTGGAATGGTCTCCAGATATGTGGATTTGTCTCCTTTTCCTAGGAAGAGACATGTTCCCGATTTGACTTGTAAAATTGCTTACAAGGTCAAAATCAAACATGTTTGAGCCAGACATCACCTTTCAACACCCAGCCACAGTTTTTGTCCCAAATGAATCAATGAGTAAACTGACCTAAAATTAAGTTGACTATGGGGGTAATTTACATCTTTAACAGCGTGCAAAAGCCCTCAATCTATTAAAAAATAAACCTCTCATGACATATATTCCACGATGAACATGGTCTCATTGATGTTGGCACCACTGGAGGTGAACTCCTCTGACAAGGTATAATGCAATATCTGGACCTGGAACACCACCTCATCTCTAGTGCGTGCTTGTAGACGTCAAATGATCAACAAAAAGCTGATGAGTATGAGCAGATTACAATGGTCTCATGCGTGTTTGTAGTAGCCAGATGGCATGGTGTTGCGCTAGAGGACCATAATGTCCGGGCGGCATGGCGCAACTCCACAAGGTCATCCTCTTCCTCTATTTCCTCTCCCTCTCCTTGTTTTTTTCACCTAACCTGCTCTTTGTGATCTCAATTTGATTCATATCCGACACTTCTGATCTATGATACCTGAATAGTTCATCCCCACAATCTTATTTCTCCTGACATGCAGCCTATCCAGCTTATCATATGTGCCACATCAGCATTATCATCTTTAATTTTTTTTCCAATGCATGGATTTTCTGGTGATTACTTTTTACCGCTTCATTCCTTAACCACACAGCGCTATGTTTTCTGCCAAAGGCCCACCAGGCCCGACGGCGCCGCTTCCTTATGCTCTTTGGTTTCCTTCCCGACTTTTTATACCCATCAAAGCGCCAATCGGTCCACATCTTTCTTTACGTCCATTTCTTCCTCACGCGATAAATCTTTCTCCAATCCTCGTCGTGTGTAACGTTTGGATGGCAATCTCCATGTGATGACGAGCCCCAATCCGCTCCTCCGGCTACGACTCCCCTTCGATGGCTCTCTGGGCGAGGGGACATGGGGTGAGCCATGGTTCCATTACCGCCCATCAGAACGTTGACAAACAGAGCCAAATCAACCTGCGCACACACCATCGCTCTTCTCTGGGCCCTCTTGGCTCTGGCGGCCTCGAAAGCGCCAGAACCGGCCTCCCGCTGCGTTAATCCGACAGAAGGAAATCCCCCATCACCCTGTTAGAAGATATTGTATAGAGATAGGAAAGCTGTTTAACTTGTATCTCTTTCTATCTCTTCTTCTGTTTTATCTCTTCCAACCTCCTGTAACAATCACGATCGATCTCTATCGATCGGTTCTTGTAAGCCACGGCATATTGCATATATATACACACGCGGCCCGAGTAGAGGGTTTAACGCTTCCACCAGACTTTTACATGGTAACGGAGCCTCTTCCTTGATAGATTGGATAGAGATCGGATCTACTCCCTCCGTTCGGAATTACTTGTCTCGGAAATGGATGTATCTAGAACTAAAATACGTCTAGATACATCCATTTTCGCGACAAGTAATTCCGAACGGAGGGAGTAGCTACCAGGCGACCGCAACCATGTCCACCACCACCGCAGCCATGACGCCTAGCACCATGGGTGCGCTCACCACCTCCTCCTCCTCCACGTTTGCGTCATCATCCACCTCCAACCCCACCACCTCCTTCCTCCGATCGCCGCCGCAAGAGAAGCTGACGAGGTGCAACTTCCTGCTCTGGAAGGCCATCGTCCTACCACAGATCAGGGGCGCGCAGATGGAACACCATCTTGACGCGAAGAGTCCGGCACCGCCGGCCAACCTCACCATCACCACGGACGGCAAAGAAGAACAGGTACTGAACTTTGCGAGATCCCTCTGGTTTGCACAACAGCAACAGCTCCAAGGCTAATTGATGGGCTCCCTCTCCCACGATATTCTTGCACAAGTCGCCACGCTGCAGACGCCGGCTGAAGTCTGGCGCGCCATCCATGACATGTTTGCCGCCCAGAGCCAAGCCCAAGCCATCAATACCCGCATCGAGCTTACGAATCTTCAAAAAGGTAACATGACTATGGCCGAATATCTTGGAAAGATTAAGAGCCTAACAGATGAAGTTGCCTGCACCGCTGTCGTGCTTTCCGATCCGGAGATCGTGTCCAAGATCTTGGCCGGGCTGGACATGGACTACAATCCAGTAGTCTCGGCCCTTGCAGCTCGGGTGGAGCCGATCACTGTCCAGGAGCTATACAGCCAGCTCCTAAGCTTCGACGCCCGCCTCAGCCTCCTCCATGGCGCCAACTTCCGTCAATCCTCCGCCAACACCGTCTCGCGTGGCCGCGGCCGTGGGCGTGGTCACCACGCGCAACGTGGCGGTGGGCGCGGGTGCGGCAACTCCCAGGACAGCAGCTACAACAACCACTACAGCAACGCGGCGGTGGGCGCGGGCGCGGCATCTCCCAGGACAATAGCTACAACAACCACTACAGCAACGCCGGAGGTGGCGGCAACTACAACAACTCCGTCAACAGATCAGGGGGTGGTGGCTTCAACAAAAACACTAGCCACCGCCCCTCCTCGTCCTCTCGTGGTCGCCCTCGCTGTCAACTATGCAAGAAGGCCGGCCATGAGGTTATGGACTGCTGGCATCGCTATGATGAGGACTACGTTCCCGATGCTAAACATGTTGTTGCAGCCATGCGTGAACAAGGAGGAGATGGCGTGTGGTATGTTGATTCCGGCGCCACGGATCATGTCACAAGTGAGCTAGAGCAGCTCGCTCTCCGTGAAAAGTATCACGGCAATGATCAGATTCACACCGCAAGTGGTGGAGGTATGGATATTCAACACATTGGTCAAGCTTTTATTAATTCACCCATGCTAAAACGTGATCTCATTCTGAAAGATGTTCTTCATGTGCCTCAAGCCGACAAAAATCTTGCTTCCATGTCTCGTTTAGCCACTGAT
Source organism: Aegilops bicornis (assembly GCA_021605145.1). Classification (NCBI taxonomy): domain Eukaryota; kingdom Viridiplantae; phylum Streptophyta; class Magnoliopsida; order Poales; family Poaceae; genus Aegilops; species Aegilops bicornis. The sequence goes on from CM038675.1 coordinate 15,869,886, forward strand.
AATAATGTCTTCTTTGAAACTCATCCTCGTTACTTTTTTATAAAGGATCGGGCCACAAGGGAACTTCTACACCACGGTAGATGCATTGGAGGCCTCTACCCCATCACATCCGGAGCACTTAGTCGCAAGCATCGTCAGGTCTACTCCGTCAACAAGCCCTCTTTGGCAAGGTGGCATCAACGATTAGGACATCCTTCCTCAGTCATAGTTAAGCAAGTTATCAATAAAGGCAATCTTTCTTTGTCTCATAGTCCTCTTAGTGATTCAGTTTGTGAAGCTTGTCAATGTGCCAAGAGTCACCAACTTCCCTATCCTAGATCAAGTAGTGTTTCTCATGCTCCTTTAGAGCTTATTTTCAGTGATGTATGGGGCCATGCCCGTGATTCTTTTGGACGAAAGAAATATTATGTCAGTTTCATTGATGATTATAGCAAGTTTACTTGGATTTACTTACTCAAGTATAAATATGAAGTTTTTTCCGTATTCCAAGAGTTTCAAAAACTTGTTGAAAGACATTTTGACAGAAAAATTTTGACAGTCCAAAGTGACTGGGGAGGGGAGTATGAGAAGCTCAACTCTTTCTTTCGTAGTATTGGTATTGCACACCATGTGTCTTGTCCTCATGCCCATCAACAGAATGGCTCTGCAGAAAGAAAACATCGTCATATTATTGAAGTTGGTCTATCTTTACTTGCTCACGCTTCTATGCCTCTCAAATATTGGGATGAAGCTTTCATCACTGCCACATATCTTATTAATCGATTGCCTAGCAAAGTCATTGCCAATTCTACTCCTTTGGAACGTCCCTATAATAAAAAACCAGATTATAATTCTCTCAAAACTTTTGGGTGTGCATGCTACCCCAATCTTCGTCCTTATAATCGTCATAAACTTGAGTTTCGTTCTACTCAATGTGTTTTTATTGGCTATAGTAATCTTCACTAAGGCTTTAAGTGCCTAGAAGTTGCTACTGGACGTATCTATATTTCTAGAGATGTTGTTTTTGATGAAAACCTCTTTCCTTTTGCCAAGCTTCATCCAAATGCAGGAGCTCTCCTCCGTGCTGAAATAGCTCTTCTTCCAGGTCACGGGGGTGAATTAATTAATGCTGACCTTGTGAAAAATTTCAATGAAAATTGTGATTCTGCAGATTTTCGTCGTCATTTTATGTGCACAGGTCAGGACGAGACACGCACGGGATCCCATGCTGATCCTGCTGACAGCGGCGCTGGATCCGAAGCCGATCCTCGCGCCAGCAGCGCGCGATCCCAGGAGGATCGCTCTCCTCTGCATGTGTCTTCTGCGCAGGTGGCCGACCAGGTGGACCCTGCCTGTCCTGATGCGCGGTTGGACGAGGCCGCCAGCCCAGGAGCGGGTGCATGCACGCGCGTGGCCGACAGCCCCCACCTGGTGGAGCCCGCTAGTCCAGTCGCGGGCGCGCGCCTATCACCGCAGGGTGTGGGTGGGCGCTTATCGCCGCGCGGCGCGGACGCGGACGAGCGCTTATCACCGCAGGCGGGCGAGCGTGTATCACCGCACGGCGCGGATGGGCGCCTATCATCGCGGGCAAGCCCGCGCCTATCACTGACCGCCACTTGTTCGCAGGCTGACGCGGATGCAGCTGGCGACAGGGGGACAGGCACAGCAGCCGGTGCAGAATCTTTCTTGGATCCAGCGCTAGGATCTTCGGCGCTGGAATCTTCTGTGGATGGTTCGCCTACATCAACAGTTCTATCTCCGGCTCCCCGTCGTCACACACGGTCACAGTCAGGTATCATCAAAAATAAAGAGTATACTGATGGTACGATACGGTATGACAGAGGCAAACGTGCTTTTCTTAGTACTGTTGGTGAACCAAATAATTTGCATGATGCTCTAGCACATAAATATTGTAAGGAGGCTATGGAAGAAGAATATGATGCACTCATGAAAAATAGAACTTGGCACTTAGTACCTTCAAGGCAAGGTAGCAATGTTATAAACTGCAAATGGGTATATAAGATAAAAAGAAAATCTGATGGAAGTATAGACAGGTACAAGGCTAGATTAGTTGCCAAAGGTTTTAAGCAGAGATTTGGTATTGATTATGAAGATACTTTTAGTCCTGTTGTTAAGGCCGCTACTATTCGACTTGTCTTGTCTATTGCTATTTCCAGAGGATGGAGTTTACGGCAGCTAGATGTTCAGAACGCGTTTCTTCATGGTGTTCTTGAGGAAGAAGTGTTCATGCGGCAGCCACCTGGATATGAGAATCACAGCACACCACATTATGTTTGTAAGTTGGATAAAGCTTTGTATGGTCTGAAACAAGCCCCAAGAGCTTGGTATTCAAGGTTGAGTATGTAGTTGCAACAACTTGGATTTACACCATCTAAAGCTGACACTTCATTGATCTTTTATCATAAAGACAAGATCACTATATTTGTACTTGTTTATGTTGATGATATAATTGTTGCAAGCTCAAGTTCAGATGCTACCACTTGTTTGCTCAAAGATCTAAAGTTGGAATTTGCTCTCAAGGACTTGGGTGATCTTCACTACTTTCTTGGCATAGAGGTCAAACGAGTCAAAGATGGTATTCTTCTTACACAAGAAAAGTACACTGCTGATATACTCAAGAGAGTAGGTCTGCATAATTGCAAACCTGTGAGTACACCAATTTCAACTTCTGAAAAACTTACAATTGAGAGTGGAGAAGCACTTGGGTCAGAAGATGCAACAAATTATAGAAGTGTTGTGGGTGCTTTACAATATCTGACTCTTACACGTCCTGATATTTCTTACTCTGTGAATAAGGTATGTCAGTATTTACATGCACCTAGAACAACTCACCGGACTGCAGTTAAGAGGATTTTAAGGTATCTTAAGTTTACTGAAGGACTTGGACTTCAGATTACCAAGTCTCCATCTCTACTTGTCACTGCTTATTCTGATGCAGACTGGGCAGGGTGTGCTGATGATAGAAGGTCTACAGGTGGTTTTGCTGTGTTTCTGGGAACTAATCTCATATCATGGAGTGCAAGAAAACAGGCTACTGTCTCAAGGTCAAGTACAGAGGCTGAGTATAAAGCTTTGGCAAATGCTACAGTAGAAGTAATGTGGATACAGACATTGCTCTATGAACTTGGAATCAAGGCTCCACAAGCTGCTAGGTTATGGTGTGATAATATTGGAGCAACTTATCTTTCAGCTAATCCTGTTTTCCATGCACGCACCAAACATATTGAAGTTGATTTCCACTTTGTCAGAGAAAGAGTAGCTCGAAAGCTACTTGATATTCGGTTTATACCTGCGAGAGATCAACTAGCTGATGGCTTCACAAAACCTCTTACTATGAGGAGGTTGGATGAGTTCAAGTACAATCTTAACCTTGCGCAAGCTCCTGAGGTTTAGATTAAGGGAGAGTGTTAGAAGATATTGTGTATAGAGATAGGAAAGCTGTTTAACTTGTATCTCTTTCTATCTCTTCTTCTATTTTATCTCTTCCAACCTCCTGTAACAATCACGATCGATCTCTATTGATCGGTTCTTGTAAGCCACGGCATATTGCATATATATACACACGCGGCTCAAGCAAAGGGTTTAACGCTTTCACCAGACTTTTACACACCCAACGGTGAACATCCACGACATCAGAAGGTCACCTGCTGGTACTTGTGCGATCAATTCTTGATGGCCAGGCTACTAGTGAGTGATTTAATTTATGGTTTTGCAGTTGGGCGAGCAATTGATCTCAAATTAACACTAGCTTTTCCATGCATGCGATGCAAAGTTTTGATTATCCTGATGACTGTCATGTGGCTGGGTAGTTGCCTGAGGACATTGGTGGACAAGAATATCACATCGATAGAGGCGCTGCTCATGTTACCGGCCCTGGCCGCTGCCCCTCTCTCTATTCTCCTTCTGTAATCTTCATTCATGGAGATGATGCACTGACACCTTAATTTGGCTCTTCCTCTCCCCTGCCATCCTAACCTACCATGTTTTTCACCATTAATACCTTCCACGTCCTCGCATGTCCCACCCCTTGCACACGGGCCTCTTCACTTACCTCCGCCAACCGATCCGTTCTCTTCTTCTCCTCGGCTACCTAATTCTGCTGCCTTCTCTCCCATCCTATCATCACCATCTACTTACTCCACCATCACGCACTGCAGCCAATGGTAGCAGCAGCGGGTGGGAAGCCTTGGTTTAATTTGGGACTCCAGATTTTAATATAGCGCAAACGCTCCTAGTTTCCTTTGCTAGATGCAACAAGAAGCATCTGCTGACCTGACCTCTAATCCACGATTACCAGAGGCTCGTCGGCGATGGCACCCTTAGGGCTTGTTTGGACTACCGTTTCTGTCTCAGAAACACCTGTAAAAAATACAGGTCGCTGCTCGTCGTTTCATTTTCGGATGAAGATCTGCTCATGGCCGGTAAAATACACGTGTAGAATAAATACACCTGTATCAGAATACACCGCATCCAAGCGCGGCCTTATAGGTGATCTCCTTCCGCAGGCCGCCGCGGAGTATCTGCACCTGGAACACCACCTCCTCTCTGGAGCCAGTCTAGGAGAGCGCGTGCTCCATCGAAGGTGCAGCCATTCCGTCCATACACATTTTTTTTGAGATACAGAGAATGAAATGCGGAGAGTCAGAGATGTCAGTAGTGGGAGAGGAAGACGACCGGACTGAATTAGTATGAAAATCCCTATGCACCGGTTGACCGACTAGGGCTGCAGATCTGTCCTCTATCCCGAGGCGTCTGATCTGCTCCCGCAGCCGTTGGATGCCATGCACATAAACTTTCTACGTTGGACTCGACCGTCATCTTTCTCACGTCTACACGCCCTCTACACCCTCCCCCATGCGGTGGCATGCGTGCTTCCACACTTGCCTCTCTGCGCCTTCCCCGTCTCCCTCGCACGCATCTCATGCTGGCCAGCGACTTCCCTGCTGTCGAGGTTTGATCAGCTCGTCACAGTCACCGTGGTAGCATCACCGGTCACGGTTCTAGCACACTATGATCACCATTGCAGGACAACCCAATTCATTGACTTAAACAAGGACCGTCTCATATCATGTCGTATTTATATCACGACGGTTTATCATTGGGTTATTTGATGGATGATATTTCACACACACACACACACACACACACACACACACACACACACATATATATATATATATATATATATATATATATATATATATTTCTCACTTCTCAGAATCCAAAATACTAAGACCAATTAGGCAATTAGTACTGGTGAATACATCCTCTTGTGAAGAGGTACCTTTTTAAGGGTTGCATGTGTGTGTGAGGCCATATATGGGCACTGTATAGCATGCATGGTATACCGTATACGAAGAAATGCTTTATTTATTTTGACGTGAAGAAATGCTTTATTATCCAATGTGGTACTACGGACTCCATGACGATAATAAGAACATCTACAATGGTAGACGCTAATTGAGCCACTTATAAAAAAAGTTCAGAACACTAAAAGAAACATAAACGCTATCTCTTCCATTTGTAGAGGTGCTAAATACAGACCAGAAACAACGCCAAGAGATACGCTTCGTGCTCGTGTGTAAAAGAGAAAGACAAGCACACGAAGCATCATTTGTCATTGATACCACACCTGACGTTAGGAATGATGGTTGAACTGCCGATTATTTATTTATTTTTGCGAGTGAACTGCCGATAGGCAAGGAATTATTCCCTTGCTCTCTCCGTGCCTTCTGTTTGTGATGCCCCAGATCCCTACCGCCAGTGGAGCTGGGGCGCACATGAGCTTGCTGGTGGAGGCGGCACGAACGTGGATGATTTTTTGGCGTGAATGGTAGTTTTAATTAGGAGTGTGTCGAGTGCTGTTTAGAGGTTATAATTGTTACATCATACATCATTGGGACTCTGCATCCTCGGATGCGTACTCGTGTTATGTTTCTTTCGAAAAAGGAAGGCCTCTGCATCCTCAGATGCGTACAACCATACTTTTATTAACATGATGTCGTATACCAACACCGAATAGATCGACTTAGAGAAGAAAAAAGGAGAAGCCTAAAGCACCATCCTGAAATAGCTTAGTGAGAACCGTTTTCTCCATAGGTTTCCATACACCAGCTACCGCAAAATGTGTCCCAAGTCCTAACGGACAAGTACAGTGCTACTACAGGACGCCGGCAAGAAGGGGTCACAACATGGGACCAATGTCGTTCCTTAGACTACAGAGGACATGTGCCTCATCTGGCTCAGCAAAGAAAGTGTTTGCATCGAAGCGACGAAATATAGAGAACAACAGGTGTTTCCATCATCTCACGTCTCTCGTTCCTGATGTGTCCTATTCTCAGTTATCCGTACGTAACCTTATGTGGATGGTGCATATGCCTGTGCATTACTATTTGCTAGCTAGCCTGCTGCCCTTCTGTTGCCTTATTTGAGCAAGCTAGTGGGTAAGTTTGAATAATAGAGAAAAGTGGTGAAACCCATGAAGCCACATAAAGCCCACTCGTCTCGACCCTATATATTTATAAAATTAACAGGTATTTAAACTATGTTCTACGTGGTTGTTTGAGTACACTTATTTCATCCCCGCAAAAAATGAGAACACGGAACACCCCACACTTGATTCTCAAATCACAAATTTTTCCAAACCATTAAATGAGTTAACTGACCGAAAATTAAGTTGTTCATGGGAGTGTTGTACGTGGACGTGGTTGTTTGAGTACACTTATTTAATCCCCACAAAAAAAAGAGAACACACCCCACGCTGGAATCTCAAATCACATTTTTTCCCAAAATTAAGTTGTTCATGGGAGTAATTAATTTACATTTTAACAACACGCAAAAGCCCTCAATCTACAGAACGATAAACTTCGAATGAAGTATATTTCACGATAGGCATGGTCTCAATGACGTTGGCACCACTAGAGGTGATCTCCCCTGACAGGCTATGAGGTGGTATCTGGACCTGGAACACCACCTCCTCTCTAGTGCCAACCACCAGCTCGACAAAGGCCGACATGTTTGAGTATGTTACTACTACTGTCTCAAGCATGTTTACAGTAGTCAGATGTGGCATGGTGTTGTGCTAGAGAACCATAATGTTCAGCACCATATTTTTAATTAAATACAGTGTTCCAATATCTACATGTTTTGTTCTGAAACTAACCTGCCTTTTCTTGCCCAGGTTCATCTACACCCGCCGTGAAGAGTAAATTCCAGAAAAAAAACATATACAAATTCTTTTCACTAAAGATGCTTGAGTGTGCTAGGATCTTCCAAAATTCCATTGCCACATGGTATTCGGCGAGATCTAGACAAAAGGAAAATGGCTCTCAAAGGAACTTCGAAAAAAGATATTCTGAAGACCTTTTTGTTTTTGTTTTTGGCTAGAGCTCCTCAAATATCATTTCACCATGTAATTTGTAGGCTCCTAGAAGACATGAGCTTCTTCAGTGCCAAAAAAATTTAGATTCATCTACACCCGTCATCAGCAGTAATAAAAATTAAAATAAATAAAAGGTGCGTTGTTTTTGCTAATAGTGTGTGCATGATAGGTGTTGAACTTCCGTGACTTTAAAGCATGGAGCTATATCCAAAAGCCAAAGTAAGCCTAACCAAATACCCCTTTAGTCAAAGTAGTTCCTTCTTATCTTTATTCCAGGATGAGTAAACGACTTCACTTAATAAAATGGAACATATACACAGGAAAATTAAACATTTGTTAGAAAGAAGCCAAAGTTGACTCTATCCTTCCAGCAATATCATATATTCAATTATTCAACTGAAGGGGTTTACTGGATGCCAGAAAAACCCAACAGTTCAATAAAATATAGATGAGCTATTGTCCAGATAATATGGAATTTTTTTCTCATTACCAAATTGTTCGGGGAAATTACAAGGTCAGAATCCGACAAGCATCACCTTCAAAAACCATTCTATCAGTAAACCCACCCAAAATATGCAGACCATGCGAGGAATCCATATTTTAACAGCGCGCAAAAGCTCCTACTGTTCCTATGGTACATGCAACAAAAGCATCTCCTGACCTGACCTCTACTCCACAATGACCAGAGGCTCGTCGGCGGTGTAACCTTTCAAGGTGATCTCCTTTGGCCGGCCGCCGTGTAGTATCTGCACCTAGAACACCACCTCCTCTCTCGTGCCCGTTACAAGCTCAAAGACACAAGCATCATTAACCTGCAGCATGTTGTCAACTGCGAAGTCCATCTAGTCTGCATACAACTTTTTTATCTTCAAGTCGCCGCAGTAGCGCATGACCCATGACCTTGCACGCAGATGAGGGTGGCGGAGGTGCGCACCTCCGGCGTGTGCTTGTGAAAGCGACCTGGAATGCACTGGACACAAAGCAACATCATAATAGTAGTAAACGGGTCATTTCTGCAATACGAAGTATTTGGAGAATTTGTTGCTGTTCATACCATCTGAAACGGCTTCTGAACATGAGATCTCGACAGGATGATGGTGAAGAAGGGGTGGTTGCAGGAGAGGGGTGTTGGAAATATGAGCAATTTACGGAATGATTTTATTAACTAAAATACTAGGTAAAGCATGACTAAAATAGCAAATATAAAGCAAGTCATGCTATCTGACAGAGAGAAGGTAAACATCATCTGCATATATGAACTTGAGGTAAACACATCTAGAACAGACACTACATGAAGTTGCTTATACGAAACAGAACCTAACATACGTAGGGCAGAAACTAGAGCCAAGAACTGTAGGAGGACTTCTAACAGAAAGGAGAAGAACACGTACGGCACAGCAGCAGCAGAAGCGCTGGACTTGGGGTCGGTGTCCTCGCCTGCCATGTCGTCGAGGAGGTCGTGGACGTCGGGGAAGAAGTCGTCGTCGGGGAAGTAGTCGTCGGCGACCGGATCGTCCGTGATGAAACAGCCAGTAGTCGCGCTGAGCACTCCCAAAAACCTTATCACCCTTCTCCCGTACAGGACTCAAAAGGTGTGGTCTCGGAGGCCTACTGTCCCGACGTGCGGTGCACGCCGCAAGGCGGGATGAAGAAGACAGCAGTAGGAGGTGAAGGAGGCGAGAGAAGGAGGCGCAAGAGAAGGAGGCGAGAGGCTGCGCCGGGAGCTGAAGGGAATGCGGGAGACGAAACGAACAGGCAGCAGCAGAAGGGGCGCGCCGTTCGGATTCAGTGTCCACTACAGAAAAAAATGTTTCAGCTTCCGAGTGACCTTTCGTATACCCGTAGTGCGTGGCAAAAATTAGACATCGGCTTGGCTCATTCCCGCAACCCGCAACCCGCGGCGCGGCGCGGCGCGTCGTGACGAGGCGTGGCGTGGCGTGGCGGGCGGCGGAGGAGGAGCGCACGTGGATGTCCCTCTTGTTCTCATGCTCATACAAGTGGGGAAAGAACCTCCCTTATAAGGAGGTCCAATTCCCACTCAACTAGCAATGTGGGACTAAACTTTAGTAGTATCCCTTGCCTTGCACAAATGGGCTAAGTGGGCCTCTAGGATTTATTAGGAATTTCTGAAATAGTTATTGGGCTGCCCCAATATAGACTAAATTCCAGCAATCCCCCACCAGATCCCAGAGGCACACAGAAATTTGCCTTTGGTTCCAAAACACTATTTTATATACCGGTACTGCAGTGGAGACTGTTAAGTTGAACTTCCACCTAGAACTCTATGCTACACTAGTAAGCAAGTTGAGCAGTGGACTGGGCCTTGAACTACAAGTTTTGTGCGAATCTAGCTTCACATAAAGCCTTGACCGATACGTGGCTACCGTGGGTCTTCCCCGTGGGTGGAGCTTATGCGTCATACTCCGTGACCTTTCATGAGTTTACTAGAGAGAACCCTACTCTCATAGATTGCGACGTTTGACAATCAGACTCATATAGGTGTGTTCTTCAAAAGATGTTCTGCAGGATAACATCTCTGCTTAAATAAGCCACTTAGAACACATTAAGATATACATCAACCTGCCATGCAGATTATGAGAGTATTGCATCTTCATGGAGTGGTATTGTGAATAGTAGGGATACTCTCCTCTCAGTTGACCAACAGCTTGTCTTCCACATCTAATTCACGGGATCTCCGATCACAAAGAATAGGTTACCATTGTGAACAACTCATATTGTGGGTCTCATACCCATCTCCCTCGATGCATTATCTATCACGTTACGCGATAGACCCTTAGTAAAAGGATCTGCCAGATTTTTAGACATTTGGATATAATCCAACGCAATAACTCCGGAGTTTTTCATTTTCCTGACAGACTTTAACCTTCTCTGAACGTGTCTTGATGACTTCATGTTATCCTTTGAGCTCCTCACTTTCGTGATCACAGTTTGATTTTCACAGTTCATAAGGACCCGGTACAGGTTTCTCAACAACCGGCAAGTCATTCAAGAGCCTGCGAAGCCAATCTGCTTCAACCGTAGCTGTATCTAGTGCTGTGTGTTCTGCTTCCATTGTTGACCTCGTTAAGATGGTCTGCTTGCAAGACTTCCAAGAAACAGCGCCACCTCCATGAATGAATACATAAAACGCTCGTGGCCTTTATCTCATCAGCATCTAAGATCCAGGTTGAGTCACTATACCCTTCAAGCACCTTTGGATGCCCAGTGTAGTGAATTCCATAATTTGCAGTGCCTTTCAAATAACGCAAAACTCTCTCTAGAGCTTTCCAATGCACATCTCCTGGTTTTGAGACAATCCGACTCAGTTTGCTAACAGCAAAAGAGATATCAGGTCTTGTAGCACTGGCTAAGTACATAAGCGAGCCAATAATCTGTGAATATTTCAATTGGTCTCTAGCAATTCTTCGATTCTTTCGAAGCAGCACGCTAGCATCATATGGTGTTGGAGAGGGCTTGCAGTCACTATAGCCAAAGCGACTCAAGATCTTTTCCACATACTGAGATTGAAGCAATGTAATCCCACCATCATCATCTCTCAACAACTTGATGTTCAGAATGACATCAGCCACTCCTAAATCCTTCATCTCAAAACAGCGAGATAGAAAATCCTTGACCTCCTTAATAACATTCAGATTTGTTCTGAAAATCAGTATGTCATCAACATACAAGCAAAGCATAACTCCCTCGCCCCCACCATGGCGATAGTACACACATTTGTCAGCTTCGTTCACAACAAAGCCTGCAGCTGTTAAAGTTCTTTCGAACTTCTCATGCCACTGTTTGGGTGCTTGCTTGAGTCCATACAAAGACTTCAGCAACTTGCACACTTTCCCTTCCTGACCATCTATTACAAACCCATCTGGTTGTTCCATATAAATTTCCTCATCCAACTCTCCATTTAAGAAAGCAGTCTTAACATCCATTTGATGAACGAGAAGACCATGTGAGGCAGCTAGTGAAAGTAGAACTCGAATAGTGGTCAGTCGAGCCACAGGTGAGTAAGTATCAAAGAAGTCTTCACCTTCCTTTTGGATATAACCCTTTGCCACGAGCCGAGCCTTGTACTTTTCAATAGTATCATCAGGCCTAAGCTTCTTCTTGAATACCCATTTGCATCCTATAGGTTTGCACCCATAAGGACGATCAGTTATCTCCCAAGTTTCATTCGCCAAGATGGAATCCATCTACTTCTGAACCGCTTCCTTCCAGTAGTCAGCATCTTCTGATGCATAGGCCTCCGAAATAGAACTGGGAGTGTCATCTATGAGATACACAAGAAAATCATCACCAAAGGACTTTGTTGTCCTCTGTCTCTTGCTCCTAGTAGGAACTTCATTGTTCTCCTCCACAGGACTTTCAAAGTGTTCCATCGAAATGGTCGGTTCAGTAATTGTAACTGGTTCCTGATTCGATGAACTAGGCATCTCCTGATTAGATGAGGTAGCCATATCCTTCATGGGAAAGATATCTTCAAAGAAAGTCGCATCATTCGACTCCATGATCGTACCGACATGCATGTCAGGTACCTCAGATTTTACAACCAAGAATCTATAGCCAATGCTGTGAAAAGCATATCCCAGGAAAACACAATCCACAGTTTTTGGTCCCAGCTTTCGCTTCTTTGGAATTGGCACATTGACTTTCGCCAAACAACCCCAGGTTCGTAGATAAGAGAGCTTTAACCTTTTCTTTTCCCATTTCTCGAATGGAGTTATCTCTTTGTTCTTTGTGGGAACTCGGTTTAGGACATGACATGCAGTCAATATCGCCTCCCCCCACCATGCCTTGGAGAGACCCGATGTGTCTAACATGGCGTTAACCAGATCAGTTAGAGTATGGTTCTTTTTTTCGGCCACCCCATTTGACTGAGGTGAGTAGGGAGGCGTCCTCTCATGGATTATACCATGTTCCGCACAAAAAGCATCAAATTCATTGGAAAAATACTCTCCACCACGGTCGGACCTAAGCCTCTTGATTTTTCGATCAAGTTGGTTTTCCACTTCAGCTTTATAGATCTTGAAAAAGTTCAAAGCCTCATCCTTACATTTCAGAAGATACACACGGCAGTATCTAGTGGAGTCGTCAATTAACGTCATGAAATATTTCTTTCCACCTTTTGTCAAAACACCATTCATTTCACATAGATCTGAATGTATAAGTTCTAGTGGTGCAAGATTTCTCGTCTCCATGATCACGTGAGACTTACGAGGTTGCTTAGCTTGCACACACACTTGACACTTAGATCCCTTGACAGTGGTGAAACTAGGGATTAAGTTCAACTTCGCTAGTCGCGACATGCAACCAAAGTTAACATGACAAAGACGTGAATGCCACACATTTGATTCACTATTGTTGCATATATGATTAACAACTTTATTGCAAACGTCTGATAAGGATAAACGAAACAGGCCTCCTGACTCATAGCCTTTACCAACAAAGGTTCCATACTTGGAGATTACAAATTTATTCGACTCAAAGACAAGCTTGTAGCCATCTCTACACAGAAGAGATCCGCTAACAAGATTTTTATTGACGGAGGAGACATAATGCACGTTCTTCAGCCGCATGATCTTCCCCGAAGTAAACTCCAGATCGACCATGCCAACACCACGAACAGAAGCAATTGAACCGTTGCCCATCAGCACGATTGAAGTCCGTGCGGTCTGATAAGACGAAAACATGGAAATACCACCGCATACATGCACATTAGCACCCGTGTCAATCAACCAATCAGGAGAATGACATACTGAAAGAATAGTGGGAAATATACCATACCCAGCATCCTTCATGTCAGTGTCTCCAATGACAACATTAGCGGTCTTGCCGCCTTTCCTAGGATGACGCTTGTCATAGCGATTAGGGCAACTAGGAGCCCAATGATCAGGATCTCCACACACATGACAAGCACCTTTCTTCTTGCCATTCTTCTTCTTGAAGTTCGTGTGTTGCACAACCTTGTTCTTTCCATCAAACTTTGCTTTACCATCAAACTTGCCCTTGTTCTTGAACTTGTGGGGATGGAAGTTCTGCTTCTGTACCACATTGGCACTAGATCCTCCCTCAATACCTCGAGCACGTGTGTCCTTTGCTCTCGCCTTTTGTTCCACATCAAGAGTATCAATGAGATCCGGAATGGAAAACTCCTGTCTCTTATGCTTCAGTAAGGTAGCAAAGTTCGTCCATGAAGGAGGAAGCTTAGTAATGATACCCCCGGCAACAAACTTGTCTGGTAGTATGCAATTGAAGTGCTCAAGTTCTCTAGCAAATGACTGTATCTCATGAGCCTGCTCAACCACGGAGCGCTCTTTAGTCATCCTGTAATCATAGAATTGCTCCATGATGTACAGCTCAGTGCCGACATCCGAGACCCCAAACTTGGCCTCGAGTGCATCCCGCATATCTTTTCCATTGTCAATTGACGCATAAGCATCAACTATATTCTCACCAAGAACACTCAAGAGAGCAGCCTTAAACAGAGTATCCATTTTCTGAAAAGCTTGTGCGTGTTGGGCATCTTGCTCTCCTTCAGGTTTGCCAAGAGTGGCGTCATAACAGCTCATGGTCTGAAACCATAAGACTGCTCTCACGCGCCACCTCTTATAGTGGATACCCTCAAACATAGGAGGTCTCATGGAAGCAGTAAAACTACTCGGGGTAAATTGCCTATAATAAGGTTTTTGGATTGTTGGAAATATGAGCAGTTTACCGAATGATTTTATTAACAAAAATACTAGGTAAAGCATGACTAAAATAGCAAATATAAAGCAAGTCATGCTATCTGACAGAGAGAAGGTAAACATCGTCTGCATATATGAACTTGAGGTAAACACATCTAGACAGACACTAGATGAAGTTGCTTATACGAAACAGAACCTAACATACGTAGGGCAGAAACTAGAGCCAAGAACTGTAGGAGGACTTCTAACAAAGGAGAAGAACACGTCTGGCACAGCAGCAGCGAAGCGCTGGACTTAGTCGGTGTCCTCGCCTGCCATGTCGTCGAGGAGGTCGTGGACGTCGGGAAAGAAGTCGTCGTCGGGGAAGTAGTCGTCGCTGACCGGATCGTCCGTGATGAAACAGCCAGTAGTCGCGCTGAGCGCTCCCCAAAAACCTCATCACCCTTCTCCCGTACAGGACTCAAAATGTGCGGTCTCGGAGGCCTACTGTCCCGACGTGCGGTGTATGCCGCAAGCCGGGATGAGGAAGACAACAGTAGCGCAAAGATTGGAGTTGTGTGGCGAGAGGAAGAGGACCTTCTGATGTGTCTCTCTGAGAGGAGCGACCTCCCTTTTATAGGCGCAAGAGAAGGAGGCGAGAGGCTGCGCTAGGAGCTGAAGGGAATGTGGGACACGAAACGAGCAGCAGCCGAAGGGGCGCGCCGTTCGGATTCAGTGTCCACTATAGAAAAAAACTCTTTCAGCTTCCGAGTGACCTTTCGTATACCCGTAGTGCGTGGCAAAAATTAGACATCGGCTCGGCTCATTCCCGCAACCTGCGACGCGTCGTGACGAGGCGTGGCGTGGCATGGCGTGGCGAGGCGAACGGCGGAGGAGGAGCGCGTGTGGATGTCCCTCTTGTTCTCATGCTCATACAAGTGGGGAAAGAACCTCCCTTATAAGGAGGTCCAATTCCCACTCAACTAGCAATGTGGGACTAAACTTTAGTAGTATCCCTTGCCTTGCATAAATGGGCTAAGTGGGCCTCTAGGATTTATTAGGAATTTCTGAAATAGTTATTGGGCTGCCCCAATATAGACTAAATTCCAGCAATCCCCCACCAGATCCCAGAGGCACACAGAAATTTGCCTTTGGTTCCAAAACACTGTTTTATATACCGGTACTGCAGTGGAGACTGTTAAGTTGAACTTCCACCTAGAACTCTATGCTACACTAGTAAGCAACTTGAACAGTGGACTGGGCCTTGAACTGCAAGTTTTGTGCGAATCTAGCTTCACATAAAGCCTTGACCGATACGTGGCTACCGTGGGTCTTTCCCGTGGGTGGAGCTTATGCGTCATACTCCGTGACCTTTCATGAGTTTACTAGAGAGAACCCTACTCTCATAGATTGCGACGTTTGACAATCAGACTCATATAGGTGTGTTCTTCAAAAGATGTTCTGCAGGATAACATCTCTGCTTAAATAAGCCACTTAGAACACATTAAGATATACATCAACCTGCCATGCAGATTATGAGAGTATTGCATCTTCATGGAGTGGTATTGTGAATAGTAGGGATACTCTCCTCTCAATTGACCAACAGCTTGTCTACCACATCTAATTCACGGGATCTTCGATCACAAAGAATAGGTTACCACTGTGAACAACTCATATTGTGGGTCTCATACCCATCTCCCTCGATGCATTATCTATCACATTACGCGATAGACCCTTAGTAAAAGGATCTGCCAGATTTTTAGACGTTTGGATATAATCCAGCATAATAACTCCGGAGTTTTCATGTTGCTGACAGACTTTAACCTTCTCTGAACGTGTCTTGATGACTTCATGTTATCCTTTGAGCTGCTCACTTTCGTGATCACAGTTTGATTGTCGCAGTTCATAAGGACACCCGGTACAGGTTTCTCAACAACCGGCAAGTCATTCAAGAGCCGACGAAGCCAATCTGCTTCAACCGTAGCTGTATCTAGTGCTGTGAGTTCTTCTTCCATTGTTGACCTCGTTAAGATGGTCTGCTTGCAAGACTTCCAAGAAACAGTGCCACCTTCATGAGTGAATACATAACCGCTCGTGCCCTTTATCTCATCAGCATCTGAGATCCAGTTTGAGTCACTATACCCTTCAAGCACCTTTGGATGCCCGGTGTAGTGAATTCCATAATTTGCAGTGCCTTTCAAATAACGCAAAACTCTCTCTAGAGCTTTCCAATGCACATCTCCTGGTTTTGAGACAAACCGACTCAGTTTGCTAACAGCAAAAGAGATGTCAGGTCTTGTAGCACTGGCTAAGTACATAAGCGAGCCAATAATCTGTGAATATTTCAATTGGTCTCTAGCAATTCTTCGATTCTTTCGAAGCAGCACGCTAGCATCATATGGTGTTGGAGAGGGCTTGCAGTCACTATAGCCAAAGCGACTCAAGATCTTTTCCACATAGTGAGATTGAAGCAATGTAATCCCACCATCATCATCTCTCAACAACTTGATGTTCGAATGACATCAGCCACTCCTAAATCCTTCATCTCAAAACAGCGAGATAGAAAATCCTTGACCTCCTTAATAACATTCAGATTTGTTCTGAAAATCAGTATGTCATCAACATACAAGCAAAGCATAACTCCCTCGCCCCCACCATGGCGATAGTACACACATTTGTCGACCGTTCACAACAAAGCCTGCAGCTGTTAAAGTTCTTTCGAACTTCTCATGCCACTGTTTGGGTGCTTGCTTGAGTCCATACAAAGACTTCAGCAATTTGCACACTTTCCCTTCCTGACAATCTATTACAAACCCATCTGGTTGTTCCATATAAATTTCCTCATCCAACTCTCCATTTAAGAAAGCAGTCTTAACATCCATTTGATGAACGAGAAGACCATGTGAGGCAGCTAGTGAAAGTAGAACTCGAATAGTGGTCAGTCAAGCCACAGGTGAGTAAGTATCAAAGAAGTCTTCACCTTCCTTTTGGGTATAACCCTTTGCCACGAGCCGAGCCTTGTACTTTTCAATAGTACCATCAGGCCTAAGCTTCTTCTTGAATACCCATTTGCATCCTATAGGTTTGCACCCATAAGGACGATCAGTTATCTCCCAAGTTTCATTCGCCAAGATGGAATCCATCTCGCTACGAACCGCTTCCTTCCAGTAGTCGGCATCTTCTGATGCATAGGCCTCCGAAATAGAACTGGGAGTGTCATCTATGAGATACACAAGAAAATCATCACCAAAGGACTTGGTTGTCCTCTGTCTCTTGCTCCTAGTAGGAACTTCATTGTTCTCCTCCACAGGACTTTCAAAGTGTTCCATCGAAATGGCCGGTTCAGTAATTGTAACTGGTTCCTGATTCGATGAACTAGGCATCTCCTGATTAGACGAGGTAGCCATATCCTTCATGGGAAAGATATCTTCAAAGAAAGTCGCATCATTCGACTCCATGATCGTACCGACATGTATGTCAGGTACCTCAGATTTTACAACCAAGAATCTATAGCCAATGCTGTGAAAAGCATATCCCAGGAAAACACAATCCACAGTTTTTGGTCCCAGCTTTCGCTTCTTTGGAATTGGCACATTGACTTTCGCCAAACAACCCCAGGTTCGTAGATAAGAGAGATTTAACCTTTTCTTCTCCCATTCCTCGAATGGAGTTATCTCTTTGTTCTTTGTGGGAACTCGGTTTAGGACATGACATGCAGTCAATATCGCCTCCCCCCACCATGCCTTGGAGAGACCCGATGTGTCTAACATGGCGTTAACCAGATCAGTTAGAGTACGGTTCTTTCTTTCGGCCACCCCATTTGACTGAGGTGAATAGGTAGGCGTCCTCTCATGGATTATACCATGTTCCGCGCAAAAAGAATCAAACTCGTTGGAAATATACTCTCTACCACGGTCGGACCTAAGCCTCTTGATCTTTCGATCAAGTTGGTTTTCCACTTCAGCTTTATAGATCTTGAAAAGGTTCAAAGCCTCATCCTTAGATTTCAGAAGATACACACGGCAGTATCTAGTGGAGTCGTCAATTAACGTCATGAAATATTTCTTTCCACCTTTTGTCAAAACACCATTCATTTCACATAGATTTGAATGTATAAGTTCTAGTGGTGCAAGATTTCTCGTCTCCATGATCACGTGAGACTTACGAGGTTGCTTAGCTTGCACACACACTTGACACTTAGATCCCTTGACAGTGGTGAAACTAGGGATTAAGTTCAACTTCGCTAGTCGCGACATGCAACCAAAGTTAACATGACAAAGACATGAATGCCACACATTTGATTCACTATTGTTGCAAATATGATTAACAACTTTATTGCAAACGTCTGATAAAGATAAACGAAACAGGCTTCCTGACTCATAGCCTTTACCAACAAAGGTTCCATACTTGGAGTTTACAAATTTATTCGACTCAAAGACAAGCTTGTAGCCATCTCTACACAGAAAAGATCCGCTAACAAGATTTTTATTGACGGAGGGGACATAATGCACGTTCTTCAGCCGCACGATCGTCCCCGAAGTAAACTCCAGATCGACCGTGCCAACACCACGAACAGAAGCACTTGAACCGTTGCCCATCAGCTCGGTTGAAGTCCATGCGGTCTGATAAGACGAATACATGGAAATATCACCGCATACATGCACATTAGCACCCGTGTCAATCAACCAATCAGGAGAATGACATACTGAAAGAATAGTGGGAAATATACCATACCCAGCATCCTTCATGTCAGTGTCTCCAATGACAACATTAAGCGGTCTTGCCGCCTTTCCCGAGATGACGCGCTTGTCATAGCGATTAGGGCAACTAGGAGCCCAATGATCAGGATCTCCACACACATCACAAGCACCGTTCTTCTGGCCATTCTTCTTCTTGAAGTTCGTGTGTTGCACAGCCTTGTTCTTTCCATCAAACTTTGCTTTACCATCAAACTTGCCCTTGTTCTTGAACTTGTGGGGCTGGAAGTTCTTACATGCCACATTGGCACTAGATCCTCCCTCAATACCTCGAGCATGTGTGTCCTTTGCTCTCGCCTTTTCTTCCACATCAAGAGTACCAATGAGATCCGGAACGGAAAACTCCTGTCTCTTATGCTTCAGTAAGGTAGCAAATTTCGTCCATGAAGGAGGAAGCTTAGTAATGATACCCCTGGCAACAAACTTGTCTGGTAGTATGCAATTGAAGTGCTCAAGTTATCTAGCAAATGACTGTATCTCATGAGCCTGCTCAACCATGGAGCGCTCTTCAGTCATCCTGTAATCATAGAATTGCTCCATGATGTACAGCTCAGTGCCGGCATCCGAGACCCCAAACTTGGCCTCGAGTGCATCCCACATATCTTTTCCATTGTCAATTGACGCATAAGCATCAACTATATTCTCACCAAGAACACTCAAGAGAGCAGCCTTAAACAGAGTTTCCATTTTCTGAAAAGCTTGTGCCTGTTGGGCATCTTGCTCTCCTTCAGGTTTGCCAAGAGTGGTGTCATAACAGCTCATGGTCTGAAACCATAAGACTGCTCTCACGCGCCACCTCTTATAGTGGATACCCTCAAACATAGGAGGTCTCATGGAAGCAGCAAAACCACTGGGTAAATTGCCTATAATAAGGTTTTTGGATTGTTGGAAATATGAGCAATTTACCGAATGATTTTATTAACAAAAATACTAGGTAAAGCATGACTAAAATAGCAAATATAAACATTGTGTGCATATATGAACTTGAGGTAAACACATCTAGAACAGACACTAGATGAAGTTGCTTATACGAAACAGAACCTAACATACGTAGGGCAGAAACTAGAGCCAAGAATTAATAGAAAGGAGAAGAACACGTACGGCACAACAGACATCGGGGAAGAAGTCGTCGCTGACCGAATCGTCCGTGATGAAGCAGCCAGTAGTCTCGGCTCGGCTCATTCCCGCTACCCGCGGCGCGGCGGGCGGCGGCGGAGGAGCGCACGTGGATGTCCCTCTTGTTCTCATGCTCATACAAGTGGGGAAAGAACCTCTCTTATAAGGAGGTCCAATTCCCACTCAACTAGCAATGTGGGACTAAACTTTAATAGTATCCCTTGCCTTGCACAAATGGGCTAAGTGGGCCTCTAGGATTTATTAGGAATTTCTGAAATAGTTATTGCGTTGCCCCAATATAGACTAAATTCCAGCAAGGGGGTGGTCTCACAATCCTCACTGCCATCTGGAGCTGGAGACGGTAGGTCCTCAGAAGGCCCTACTTTTGGTTTGATGGGGTATGTATCCGGTAGCTGCTTTGATGGACATACAGGGGTGTCCATCTGAAAAAATCAAAGCGATCAACTTCCCACTGTTAATGTCAACTCCATGCAGATTTTTTCACCTAGTTCTTTCTTTCCATATGTCATAGAGGAAAATCTTTGTATGAAGTACTCCCACCTTCCCACAATAAAACATCGTTTTTTAAGCTAACATAGGTTGAAAAACAATCTTATATTATGGGATGGAGGGAGTACTGAAGAAAAAATTAGCACCTTGCCAAAATCTGCAAGTTATCTGTCCTCATTTGAGTCATTTAAGCAAACATGCTAGTATAACGGGGAGGAGTAGTACTTGCTCATGTTTCACCTGATCAGGCAAGGAAGAGGTTCCTTGTACATCTGCCAAGGGCAAATTGGCAACAAATCAATCTCTGGTGATGTAACTATCAATCTAATTAGTACTCCCTCCGTTCCAAAATACCATGACACTTATTTTGGAACAGAGGGAGTAATGAAGAACATTACACGTAGTGAATTCCATACTGGAGAAATGGTGAAAGTATTATGAGACGCGGAATAAAATCTGAAAGTGCTCATCAGGCTGCTTGACTGGTTTTTATTTTTATAGTTGCAGTGTATTTCCCAAATTGTCTGTAATATTGTTGTCATAAAGCCCGAGACTAAATTTAGGTCTGTTTCAGACAGCTACAAGTTCTTGATATGTAGATACGTTCAAAACCCATTGTAGTTCCCTGGCAATGGCATCCTAAAGCGGCGTCATGGTTTCTTGGATAAATCCATTTTAATTATTTCTGGATTTCATAAACAGTTTAATCAGCAACATGGCACCGGACTGGCTCAACTAGATCAAATATTGAAGAACGTAGCAACAAAAGCTAAGCATCCTCATTTCAGGACTAACTGCAGTACAATGTGTTAATACTCTTCCACATCATTTTGAACTTATTCCATTTGAACTGGACAAACTTGCACCGCATATGTCATAGAGTTCAGTCTGTAATGGAATGTTAAAGGATGGGCAGGGAGGTTGCACATTTCTTAAGAGAGGGTGTAATTAAACATACGCAAAAGATAACGCCCACACGTGTGGCACGAAGCAACATGGCCCAAATGCCTTCATTACCGTCCATTTTGCAACATCAAAACAAACTACATCAGTGGGAATCTTTTTGGTTTTCGGCTTAAAAACGTTTTATCTTCTAACTAAAAATCCAAATTAAAATCCGTTTTCACCCTTAAATCCGTCTCGACGAGATCTTCAAAACTAGATCCCATGTTCATATGTTTAGACGAAATTTTTTTTGGCCAAAAGATGTCGTGATGTTTACACTAGTTACCATAATGTTTACATTATAGTTGCCATAATGTTTACACTAAAGTTTCCATGACATGTTTTATCTATTTTTTCCGTCTAGATTTATAGCTACTGTTGTATTTCCAACTACTTTTTACGGCAATTCTTATTAATTGACCCTGACAATTTTTTGTAATTAACCACAGCAAATTTAATGCATGAATCATGGCAATTTTTAGTAAACCATCATGTCAAATTTAGTTTATAGATCATGGTAATTTTAGTTTATAGATCATGGCAATTTTAGTATTTTGACCATGACAATTCCAGTACTTTGACCATGAAATTATTTTTGTATGAACCATGGCAAATTTTAAGTGCATGTGTCATGGCAAATTTAAGTAATTCACGATGACAATTTTAGTTTAGGGTTCATGGCAAGTCTACTTTCTTAATTTCATGTTTTATAATATGCAAAATTTATTTTTAAAGGTAGAAGAAAAAAATAGCTGAAACATATCATGACAACTTCAGCGTAAACATCATGGCAATTCATGTGCAATAGACATGACAACTTTTAACTCAAAAAAAGTCGTCGAAACATATTGATATGAGATCTAGTTTCAAAGATCTCATCGCGATGGATTAATGGTGAAAACGGATCTTCAATCGTACTTTTCATTTAAGAGATAAAATATTCTAAAAACTAGAAATCCAAAAAGATTCTCACATGCATGCATGCGGTGACCTGACGCAATCTGTGTGTTATAGGACGGGTGTTGCTCCCACCACACGTTTGGGCGTTATCAGCATCCTAAACATACTAGATGCATCTGAAAAGTAAACATAGAAAATTAATGTTTATAAGGAAAAGAAAAAGGAATATGAATTTGAAAACCACGCGAGAACATAACTTGTCAAAACTGAAACAGCAGCAAGCAACAGCATTATTGACACATTCAAGATAGAGCAGCAAGCGCACAATGCAGGCAATAAATATCTTGATCTCCAGAAATTTTAACCAAGTAGCTGTCTAGTAGTACGATTGATCCAATTAAACCATGGTATGACATAAATAGATCATACGTTTTGATAACATGGTTGAGGATATTCTCAAATATGCGAGATCTGTTAAAGTAAACATAGACCATACGTTCCAAATAATTGTTTAAGCGAGATCTGCTTGGCACTAACAAAAAATATGGTTTACAGTGTACTAGAGGAAAATTCCTGATTATCATTTTGTAGTTTGGACTTTGGACATGGGGTTATTGCTTTGTAGTAATAAACATAAGTTTTCAGTAACATTCCAAGATGAAAGCTTGGAAAGTTTTCTCTAACTACTGAGTTAACAGGGCTTGCAGGCGTTCCATCGAACTGAAGATTGAAGCAAGAAAGTGTTTAATCAAGCTACACACGAGTATAACTCCTGGATTAGGTTTACTGATCCAAATACAACAATCTGTTCAAGTGTTCGCCGCGCAGGATGCTTCTATTCATTTGTTCAACGGAGAGCTGATATTATTTCGGTACTGAAGAAATACCGGCTTTTGCAGTGTCTGTACTCTGTACTAGAGCAGAACGAGGAACAATGGCTGGTAGAGCATCTAATCAAATTTGGACTTCAGATTGTTAGTTTTGAGTAAAACCACTCTTGTTTGTTCTCACTTCTCAGAACGATGAGACCACTATCAGCAGCCAGTGAGTGCAAGTGATTAGCAGCAGCTCCCAGGCATTCTGTCGAACAGGAGCTTGATAGACCACAAGAGAATCCCAAATCGGAGCAACGCGCGGAAAGGGGGCAGAGAACCTCTCACTGGCAGCCCGCCTTGGCGCGGCGGCGGGAGCTGGGAAGAGGCGATGGCGACGGTGTGTGCGGGGGGCTGGGAAGATGGCGATGGCGACGGTGTGTGCGGGGAGGCGGTCGGCGATGCCTCCGTGGACGCTGGCCTGCAGCGCCTGGTAAGGGAGATGGCGTAGCTCGTCACCGGCGACCTCCGCCGAGGAGTCTCCGGGAGCGCGGACTCCATCGAAGCCGCAGCCATTCCGTGCACAGCCAGAGAGTCATTTTAGAGAAAGGGAGAGAGAGATAGTATGCGGAATGCGGAGAGACGGAGGGAGGGGTGGGGGAGGAAGACCACCGGACTGAGTGAGGTGAATCGCTATGTACAGTACGAATTTTTTAGAATACTACCATGATACCCGTGTGTTGCTACCAAACTATAAAATACCGAAAAAGGGTTTCCCCGCTTTATATTATAAAGCACCAGACACCGATCACAGGGTAACTACCGGAGCGAACGGCACAACAAGCCCAAAAGAAAAAAAGAAGAAGAATAAAAACCAACAACGGCAGCTCGGCAAGCACAGATGATCCGCCACCGCTGCGCCCTCCATCTGCGTCCCACCACACGCCATGGCACCAGCCCGCCGCATACCAAGCAGCACCTCCAAGAAGGAATGCGACGCCAACGACGCTGCTGCCCGGACGTGTCCTAGGGTTTCCGCCAGCATACGGAGGGGAGCGGGGGATGGGTAGCGCCGACGCCCTTCAAGAAGGAATGATGGCACCCTCAGGTGTCACCCTGTCGGAGCCGGAAGAACCGGAGAGATTTCTCCCGCATCCCCAAGCACCGCTACCCACTCGAACCGGGGCCATCCAACCATCAAGCCACCCACAAGCACGCGCCACCACAGTCTTGGACACATCCACGCCGCCCCGCTGCGAACACCACCACGAGGCCAAGGAGGCCGGAAAGAAGCGCCAAGCGACGGGAGGAACCACACCGAAGCCAAGCGGGAGGGAACCACCTCCCCCGCCGACGTGCGGGAGGCCCGAGCCCCCGGCGACGTCGTGGTCGCCGACCGGACGTGGCAGCAGGGCACACCAGGCCAGCCCTGGGCCGGCCAGGTCCACAACGGACCCACAAAGCCCCAACGGCCATGTTGCAGCAAGCCGGCATCTGCGCCGCCCGCTCCTAGTCGTCAACGCCGCTCTCCCGCCTCCTGGAGGCCACGCCGCCGACCCGTCCCGCCACCGGCCCGCCAAATCCAGATGGGGCCCGAAGGGCTCCGATCTGGGCCGAGCGGGCTGGTTCATTCCGCGCCGCCGCGCCACCCCGCTGCCAACGCCGACGCCGTCACCCAGTCGTCCACCCACGCCGCGTCGGGATCTCCGCCGCCACGTCGGACCGCCACCGCCGAAGAGCACCTCCCGGCGCACACCGCCCCGCGCCGGGGAGCACCGAGAGGGGAAGGGCAGGAGGCCGCCGCCGCCAGCGACCCAGGGGCCAGGCCCGGCCGCGGGTGCCGGCGACGGCAGCAGGGAGGGAGGGAGGGAAGGGGGGGCTCTAGAGGAGGGGGGGCGCCGGAGCGCGGCCGGTCGCCTGCGGGGACGACGTGGTCGCGCGAGAGGAGGAGTGCAGATTTTATTTAGTTACCCCCCAAACTATAAAATACAAGAAGTTAGATCACACTGGCTCAGTAAATCCTCAAAATAAATTGGCGTCATGTTCAAAAGAACAAAAATACAACAAAATATCACACATCAGGCATTCAAGACTGTTGAAACATATCAGAATAGACATTGGTAAGTTGACTGCACAAGGCCGTGGATCAGATAGGAGGACAAGGTCTATCGTCATTTTGGAATTAGAATTTGTTCAAGGAAAGCTTTTGCATCCAAGCGACGAAATGTAGAGAACAACATGTGTTTCCATCATCCCGCGTCTCTCATTCCTGATGTCTCCTATTCTCAGTTATCTACATGTAACTTTATGTGGATGGTGCATGTATGTCCATGCATTGCTAGTTGCTAGTTAAGCCCGCTGCCCTTTTGTTACCTTTTTTGAGCAAGCTATTGGATAACTTGGAATAGGAGAGAAAAGTGGTGAAACCCATGAAGCCACATGAAGCCCACTCGTCTTGACCCTATATATTTATAAAATTCACAGATATTGAGGACACTTAAGAGTTATTTCCAAACAATTCCAGGACATATTTTTGGGTCGAAGATATAAATCATTGCATTTATTTCTTTCACCATAAATCATTGCATTTCTATGTATAATATAGACATGTTTCATGTATATGTGTTTCAATATATTTCAGATGGGCGGTGTCTTATATAACCAACGACATGATATGCATATATTGCATTTTTTTTTGTAAAGAGGTGTGTACTGCGTTTTCAATCATATAAATCATTGTTCCAATTGAAAAGTGTTTCTTGGATGCAGTGAAAACCGATATAGAACTTAAATAGCGTCTACGTATATGGATTTGTCTCCTTTTTCCTAGGAAGGGACATGTTCCCGGTATCACTAGTAAAATTGCTTACAAGATCAGAATCAAACATGTTTGAGCCAGACATCACCTTTCAACACCCTGCGCCAATGAGTTCACTGACCCAAAATTAAGTTGTTCATGGGAGTAATTTACGTTTTAACAACATGCATAAACCCTCGATCTAGGGAACAACAGACCTCTCGTGAAGCATATTCCGCGATTGACATGGTCTCAGGGGGCGGAGCCAGAGGGGACGAGCAGGGCCTGCCCCCAACGATCAACAATTTTAGTAGAAGCAACTAGTAATTATCAGCGAGATTCGATCAATATACGTACTCGCCCCCCCAACGATCAACAATTTTAGTAGAAGCAACTAGTAATTATCAGCGAGATTCGATCAATATACGTACTCGGCCCCCTCTATACTCGAATCCTGGCTCCGCCACTGCATGGTCTCAATGACGTTGGCACCAATAGAGGTGACCTCCTCTGACAGGCTATGAGGCGGTATCTGGACCTGGAACACCACATCCTCTCTAGTGCCAACCACCATCGCACGACAAAGGCCGACATGTCTGAGTACATTACTACAGTCTCAAGCATGTTTGCAGTAGTCAGATGTGGCATGGTTGTTGCGCTAGAGAAACATAATGTTCAGCACCATATTTTTAATTAAATACAGTTTTCCAATCTCTACATGTCTTGGTCTCAAACTAACATGCCTTTTCTTGCCCAGGCTCATCTACACCCACCATGAAGGGTAAATTCCAGAAAATAGAAAATATATATATAATTATTTTCACCAAAGATGCTTGGGTGTGCTAGGAGCTTCCAAAATTCCATGGCCACATGATATTCAACGAGCTCTAGGCAAAAAAATGTTTCTCAAAGGAACTTCGAAAAAAGATATTTTGAAGACCCTTTTTTTTGTCTAGAGGTCCTCAAATATGATTTCACCATGTAATTTTGTAGGCTCCTAGCAGACTTGAGCTTCTTCGGTGCCAAAAAAAATTTAGACTCCTTTTACTATTATTTCGAATTTACAGTTCATTAATTAGGGAGTAGATGAGCCTGGGCTCATTATGGATGTTTCTGAGGACGTCGTTCGGTGCCTAGGTTCATCTACACCTGTCGTCAACAGTAACAAAAATAAAAATAAATAAAAAGTGCATTGTTTTTGCTAATAGAGTCATGATAGGTGTTGAACTTCCGTGACTGTAAAGCATGGAGCTAAATCCAAAGTAAGGCTAATCAAACACCCCTTTCAGTGAAAGTAGTTCCTTCTTATCTTTATTCCGGGATGAGTCAGCAACTTCACTTAATAAAATGGAACTTCTACCCAGGAAAATTAAATATTTGTTAGAAAGAGGCCAAAGTTGACTCCATCCATCCAGCAATATCATACATTCAATGACTCAAGTGAAGGGGTTTCCTGGATGCCAGACAAAGCCCAACAGTTCAAGAAAATATAGATGAGCGTCCAGATAATATGGATTTTTTTCTCATTACCAAATTGTTCAGGGGAATTACAAGGTCAGAATCCAACAAGCATCACGTTCCAAGACCATTCTGTTGGTAAACTGACCCAAAATACGCTGACCATGCGAGGAAACCAGATTTTAACAGCGCGCAAAAGCTCCTAGTTTCCTGTGCTACATGCAACAAGGAGCATCTCCTGACCTGACCTCTAATCCACAATGACCAGAGGCTCGTCGGCGGTGTAACCTTTAGAGGTGATATCCTTCGGCAGGCCGCCGCGTAGTATCTGGACCTGGAACACCACCTCCTCTCTAGTGCCAGTCACAAGCTCGAACACACAAGCATCATTGACCTGCAGCCGGTTGTCGACAGCGAAGTCCATCCAATCTGCATCCAGCCTTTTCGTCTTCAAGTCACCACAGTAGCGCATGGCCCATGACCTCCCACGGCAGATGAGGGTGGCGGAAGTGCGCTCCTCTGGGAGGTGCTTGCGGAAGCGACCTGGAATGTACTGGACACAAAGTAACATCATAATAGTAGTAAAAGGTTCATTTCTGCAACTAATGAGTATTTGAAGAATTTGTTGCTGTCTCATACCAGCTGAAACGGCTTCTGAACATGAGATCTTGACAGAATGATGGTGAAGAAGGGGTGGTTGCAGGAGAGTGGGGTGGTCTCACAATCCTCGCTGGCATCTGGAGACAGTAACAGCGAATCCTCTGAAGGCTCTACTTTTGGTTTGATCATGTGTGCATCCGGCGGCTGCTTTGATGGATATGCAGGGGTCTCCATCTGAGAAAATCAAAGATGAGCAACTTCCCACTGTTAATTTGAACTACATTCAGATTTGGTGACCCGGTTCTTTCTTTCCATATGTCATAGAGGTTTACTACAGAAAAAGCTTTGATCTTGACAGTGAACATGACAGTGAAAGTTATCTGTCCTCATTTGAGTCATTTCAGCAAACATGAGAACGAAAGAGGGAGGAGCAGTACTTGCTCATCTTTGACCTGATCAGGCAAGGAAGAGGTCCCTTGTACATCTGCCAAGGGCAAATTAGCAACAAATCAATCTCTCGTGCTGTAACTATCAATCTAATTAATAATGAAGAACACTATAGTAGAATTCCATACTGGAGAAATGGTGAAAGTACCGTGAGAACGCAGATTAAGATCTGAAAGTGCTTATCAGGCTGTCTGACTGTTATTTTTAATAGTTGCAGTTGGTTTCACACATAATCTGTAATACTGTTGTAATAAAGCCTGACTAAATTTAGGAACATTAATATCTGTTTCAGATAGCTACAAGTTCTTGATCTGTAGATACGTTTAAAAACTTTGTAGTTCCTTGGCAATGGCATCCTAGAGCAGCGGCATGTTTTCTTGGACACATCCATTTTAATTATTTCTGGATTTCATAAACAGTTTAATCAGCAACATGGAAAATCACATGGCACCAGACTGACTCAGTTAGACAAAATATTGAAGAACATAGCAAAAAAAGCTAAGCATCCACATCATTTCAGGACTAACTGTAGTAGTACAATGTGTTACTGCTCTTCCACATCATTTTGAACTTACTCCATTTGAACTAGGCAAACTTGAACAGAATATGTCACAGGGTTCAGTCTGTAATTGAATGTTAAAGGATAGGCAGGGAGGTTGAACATTTCTTAAAGAGAGGATGTAATTAACATAAATGATGCATCTCAAAAATAAACATGGAGAAAAGGAATATGAATTCAAAACCAAAGAGAAAGCATAACCAGTCAAAACTGAAACAGCAGCAAGCAAAAGCATTTTATTGACACGCATTCAAAATAGATTAGCAGGCAGGCAACTCATGCAGTAACTATTTGGATCTCCCGAATTGTTAACCAAGTAACTGACCAGTACAATCATTGTAATTAAATCATGGCATGACATAAATAGAGCCATGTGTTTCTATAAGATGGTATGAGGATATTCTAAAGTATGATAACTTGATAAGCACGTACCAGATGATTCCACACACCTTGACTGCACAATATGTTTGCATTCGTCCTGCAAGAGAGCATTCATTGATTAGGCTTACTAAGTGCCCCTGAACCCATATTTCAGTAACACTCAAAGATGAAGGTTGGAAGCTCTTCTCTAACTACTGAATTAACAGGGCTTGCAAGCGTTCCATAGAACAGAAGATTGAAGCAAGAAAATGCTTAATCAAGACTGAAGCAAGAAAATCTTTTCTAACTAATGAATTAACTACACTCATCAACTACACAGTGAATAGAACTCCATGATCAGGTTTACGCCTTTACGGATCCAAACACAACAAGCTGTATATTCAAGTTTTCGCTCCAGGAATGCTTCTGAACATTTGTTCAAGGGAAAGCTGTTATTATGTCAGTAGTTTGCGTTGTTTGGGCTTGAGATTGTTAGTTTTCAGGAAGATGAGACAGCTTGCAGTCATTCTGTCGAACAGGACCACAACAGAATCCCAAATCGGAGCAACGCGCGGAAAGGGGGTGGAGAATGTCTCACCGGCGGCCCGCCTTGGCGCGGTGGCGGCGGCTGGGCCGTGGCGGGGAGTGCAGGAGCCTGGCCCTTGCGGCGCTCCAGCTCGCGGCGGACGGCGAGGAGCTTGCGGCGGTACGTCCTGCCGCCGTCGGGGAGGCGGTGGGCGATGCCGCCGTGGATGCTGGCCTGCATGCGCTGCAGCCTCGCCTGCAGCGCCTGGTCCGGGAGATGGCGCAGCTCGTCGCTGGCGAGCTCCGCCTCCGCGTCCTCGTCCGCCGGGGAGCCGCCAGGGAGCGCAGAGGCCTGGCCCTTGCGGCGCTCCAGCTCGCAGCGTACGGCGAGGAGCTTGCGGCGGTACGTCCTGCCGCCGTCGGGGAGGCGGTGGGCGATGCCGCCGTGGATGCTGGCCTGCATGCGCTGCAGCCTCGCCTGCAGCGCCTGGTCCGGGAGATGGCGCAGCTCGTCGCTGGCGAGCTCCGCCTCCGCGTCCTCGTCCGCCGGGGAGCCGCCAGGGAGCGCAGAGGCCTGGCCCTTGCGGCGCTCCAGCTCGCGGCGTACGGCGAGGAGCTTGCGGCGGTACGTCCTGCCGCCGTCGGGGAGGCGGTGGGCGATGCCGCCGTGGATGCTGGCCTGCATGCGCTGCAGCCTCGCCTGCAGCGCCTGGTCCGGGAGATGGCGCAGCTCGTCGCTGGCGAGCTCCGCCTCCGCGTCCTCGTCCGCCGGGGAGCCGGCGGGGAGCGCGGGCTCCATAGAAGCCGCAGCCATTCCGTACGCAGATAGTTTTAGAGAATAGAATAGATGCGGAATGCGGAGAGACGGTGGGGGCTGTGGGAGGAAGACGACCGGACTGACAAGACGGAGCGAGGGGAAGTCGTTTTAAGAGGCCTACTCCAACACCCTGACCGGCAAATTTTTCGTGGATGGCCAAAGGATGCGGAAGGCTATCATCCAACACTGTCCGCATACATATCGATAACTTTTTAAACCAATTGAACGAAATTGGTGTAAATCATGTGAATTTTGATATGACCCAAAAGAGATTCATGCAAACACCGCGCATTTCATATAAACATGATGAAATTCAGTACATTTTTTACATACTTCAACTAAAAGTGGTGCTTGTCCGACTCTCGAGATATAATACCTATACTAAATGATTATCGGTGCCCGTTCTCCATATCTGTCCATGAGTTCTGAGAACTGAAGCTTTGCTTTCTCTAGTTTCGCCTCAGTGCTCTTCAACTCCGCCTCCATAATCTCCGCTTCTGGAGCCTCGAGAAGTATATGTCCGACTCCACGTCCTTGCCAAGCGGCTAATCGACCGACGATGTTCAGCCCACCAAGCTTGGCTTTGACGGGAGAGGAGAAGCGATGGCCTTCTTGAAACCCGAGCGGCGGCGACCTACTATGCAGTACTCTTCCTTGCTGCCGGCGGCACCCGTAGACGTGTCGGCTTCATAGTCGTGTGTGTGTGGTGGGGGGGGGGGGGGGGGCCACAGCGAATCCGTTGATGGCCTACTCATCGTCGTTCTTGACCCACACCTCGCTCGCCGCCTCCTTGAACTCCTTGTAGGCGGCCTTCAGTTCCGCCTGACGCGGTGGATGAGACAGATCTCACAAGTGGAGCAGTAGGACTTGAGCAGCGTCTAGGGATGAAAACGGAGCGGAAACGGACGAAACTGGGTGCTACCATATTTGTTTTCATATTTTTTTGCAGAAGCGGAAATGAATACGGAAACCCCGAAAATGAATACGGAAACAAATACTACCGGAAACAGACACGGAGCGAATACAGAGCGGACCCGAAAACAGAACGGTGTGTTGACCGGAACTTAAAACCCCCTTAAATCATAGAGAAATACACACAAAAAACAAAGAAATTTAAGAAATTTTTAACATGGCTACCTGATAATATGGTTGTGTTGGTAAATAGGGTAGTATTGTAATAGTACATGACAATTTCATATTGTGTATAGTTGAGAATGTGTGTGAAAGTAAAAGTTGGTCCTTAAATAATCCAGTCTGCTCATTGTGTCATTGTGTGTTGTTTGGTAATTGGGCTACAAAGCAGCCCTGGGCCTATAGTAGAAACGGAAATTCCATATTCACGGAAACGGAAAGTTCCGTTTCCGCGTCTGTTCCACCCGAAAACACCATTCCGTTTTTGTTTCCGTTTCCGCATAAAAAATTCCACTTCCATTTCCATTTTGCAAATTTCCGTTTCCGTTTTCATATTTCCTCTCCGTTTCCATTTTTCCTCCGAAAAAGCGGAAACTTTCCACTCCATTGTCATCCCTAGCAGCATCGCCTACTCCGCCAAGTCTGTGTTTGGCGATCTCCTTACCGATGTTGTTGGTTTTTTGATCGCCGGATCAAATCACCACCAGGACCTCTGCACACTCACGTACAAAACAACCAAGCTAGCTAGTTGCCTAGTAGGTTGATGGATCTACAGTGCACACACACGTTTAGCCAGTACTTCGCGTACGAGACGTGAGCACCTGGTAGAGGCTAGCTCTTGATCGATCGGAACGAATCGATCTAGACAGAACTTCAGCGTAAGTCGTAAATTAGCGAACGGAAAAACTGATCGGTAGACTTTGTTGATAGCTACAGGCTCGTGTCGAGCCTGATAATCTTTCTATTTCTTTTCTTGCTTTTCTTTTCTGGCTGAAAGATTACAAGAAGGTACCCGCGTATATATACTAAGCTAGCTACGCTATAGCTAAACCTAGTCGGTTTCATGTTGGAGCACTAATCGAACCAGTATATAAGTACTACTCGGACACCAGCACACACGGCGTGTTTAGCTCTAACATTCATCGCCCTTAACATGACGTGGTCATCACTACCGACCCGGATCCCAAATGCGTCTACTCCTACTACACATAGGTATTATCCGTGCTTTTGCCGTTCTTTGTAGCATTTCAAGGACCGTCTTTACTATCACCGGCTCATTTGTAGCTTGACGCCAGCGCTCCTCCTTGATCGCACCTTCAACCTTCACCTGTTCTTCGGTGCTTGATAGACTGTCTTTCGGATCATCGAGGGAACATCCTTTGGATCCAAGTGAGACCAAACTTTGGTCTAACTTTGAGTCCCAAGCTCTTCGCGCTTGCTTCAGCTCGTAAAGTGCCTTCTTGAGCTTGTAAACTTTCTCTTCTTTGTCTTTCTTCTCGTAGGCGAGGGGTTGTTCCATGTACAATTCTTCTGTGAGGTCACCGTTGCAGAAAGCGTATTTAACATCCATATGATGAACCTTCCAGTCCTCTTGTGCTGCCAAGGCTAGGAGCACTCTCACCGTCTCGATTCGAGCAACCGGTGCAAACACCTCCTCATAGTAAACTGCTTGACGTTGTACGTAGCTCCCTGGGACGGACTATCGTCGAAGCAGAAGAAGGAGATGGCCGCCATTGCTGCTGGCTGGCAGGTCGGCAGGCAGCCGAAAGCCGATGATGTCCAATGGAGGACGCGGCCGAGGACATGGGCTTATTGCTTCTGAAGCAAGGTACTAACCTTTCATGCCACGTGACTAACAGAAGTCACTTACCCTATTTTTATCGCTTTTCTTTTGCGGGTTTCTTGATCGCTCTCTGACTATAGCGCCAGAAAATCTCCTGTCTGCTAGAACAATGTCGGTATTTCCCCAAAGAGAAAGGGATGATGTAGCATAGCGAAGGTAGGTTCCCTCAGTGAAGAAACCAAGGTTATCGAACCAGTAGGAGAACCAAGAAACACAATGTAAACAGCACCTGCACACAAATAACAACACCTCGCAACCCGACGTGTTAAAGGGGTTGTAAATCCCTTTCGGGTAACGATGCCAGAAAATTGTAGTAGATTGAAATAATAGATCGCAAATAAATAAAGTGCAGCAAAGTATTTTTGTATTTTTTGTATAATAGATCTGAATAAAAATGCAAAGAAAAAGTAGATCGCAAGCAAAAATATGAGAAAGAAGACCCGGGGGCCGTAGGTTTCACTACTGGCTTCTCTCGAAAAAGATAGCAAACGATGGGTAAACAAATTACTGTTGGGCAATTGACATAACCTCAAATAATTATGACGATATCCAGGCAATGATCATTACATAGGCATCAAGTCCAAGATTAGTAGACTGACTCCTGCATGCATCTACTACTATTACTCCACACATCGACCGCTATCCAGCATGCATCTAGTGCATTAAGTTCATGGAAAAAAGGAGTAATGCAATAAGAATGATGACATGATGTAGACAAGATCTGTCTATCTATTGCGTAGATATAGATCCCATCTTTTTATCCTTAGTAGCAACGATACATACGTGTCGTTTCCCTTTCTGTGGGATCGAGCACCGTAAGATCGAACCCATTACCGGGTACCTCTTCCCATTGCAAGATAAATAGAACAAGTTGGCCAAACAAAACCCAAATATTGTAGAAGAAATACGGGGCCATAAGAGATCATGCATATAATAGATCAAAGAAACTCAAATAACTTTCATGAATATAAAAAAATATGACTGATCATAAACTCAAAGTTTATCAGATCCCAACTAACACACCGCAAAAGAGTTACATCATATGGATCTCCAAGAGACCATTGTATTGAGAATTTAGCGAAGGTCTAAAAAAACTACTCACGCATCATCGGAGAGGCGTCAATGGAGGTGGTGAACCCCATCCCAGATGGTGTCTAGATTGGATCTGGTGGTTCTGGACTCTGGGGCGGCTAGATGAATATTTCATCGAAGTCTCTAGGGTTTTCTGGAATATTGGGGTATTTATAGAGCAAAGAGGCGGTCTGAGGGGCACCTGAGGTGGGCACAACCCACCAGCGCGCACCTGGGCCTCCTGGCGTGCCCCGGTGGGTACAACCAGGGCCCAACTTCTTTCTTTTGGTTCATCAAAAAATCATCGTGAAGTTTCATTGCATTTGGACTCCGTCTGATATTGATTTGTTGCGATGTAAAAAACATGAAAAAAAACTGCAGCTGGCACTTGGCACTATGTCTATAGGTTAGTACCAAAAAATGATATAAAATGACTATAAAATGATTATAAAACATCCAAGATTGATAATAAAACAACATGGAACAATAAAAAATTATAGATACGTTGGAGACGTATCAGCATCCCCAAGCTTAACTCCTACTCATCCTCGAGTAGGTAACTGATAAAAACAAAATTTTTGATGTGGAGTGTTGCTCATCATGTCATATCATATTCTTTTCTTTATAGCATTGACATTTGGACTTTTATGTGATTGAAAGCAATAGTCTAGTTTTGACATAATAATTTGGATACTCAAGCATATGAACAAACAACCATGTCTTTCAAAATATCAATGCTAAAATAAGTTATCCCGAGCCCATCATGCTCAAACATTGATCCATTCATGAAACACACTCGAATATTAGCTACAGCCAATACTTAAGCATGATCATATTGCCTCTTAGTTGGTGCTTTTATAAGAGAAGATGGAGACTCAAAAATAAAAATTCAATAAAGTAAAAGAAAGGCCCTTCGCAGAGGGAAGTAGGGATTTGTAGAGGTGCCAGAGCTCAAAGCGAAAAAATTATAGATAAAAACATTTTGGGAGGTGTATCCATCCTACCAACGAGAACGACTCAGAGTTCTGAATACTTTCCATTCCAGATATGCCATAGGCGGTTCCCAAATAGAAAATAAAGTTTATTCTTTTTTCCACCATTCTTTCACTTTCCATGGCTAGCCGTATCCACGGTTGCCCTCCATACCAACACTTTCCAAGGAATTTATTATTTGACAACATAAAGAAATTCATTTTTGCATTTCGGGACTAGGCATCCCTAAAACCTTTGCCTTACTCTCATGCAATGAAACGTGAATAAACACTTATCTTCAGAATAACACATCCAGCACAAAAAATATTAGCCACCCGTTACCGTTCCGCGAGCGAAGCAAATACACAAAAGAGAAGTTTATTTTGAAAATTAGAGATGACACATGCAAATTTGCTTAGAACGGCAAAATAATACTGCATATAGGTAGATATAGTGGACTTATGTGGCAAAATTGTTTAATGGATTCGGATATAACTTTTCGAGTAGATGATTTTTTATATAAATTTTTTGTTAATCCGAGTTCGTATGCAAAAGTTATGCCCATTTTACAAATTTCCACAGAGATTTTGCAAATAAAGTCGAAATTCATATTTGTAAATTTTCCCAACAACTAGACTACATATCACATGGGAAACTTATTTTCTTTTATTTTTTTAACATTTTTATTATTTTCTTTTATTTTTTTAAAACTAAAAAGGCGGTGGGGGGAGGGAGGGTGCATTCGGTGGAATTTTTGGGCCAAGTTAGTAATGGCGCACCATGGGAGTGGTGCGCCATTACTAGTTCAACTAGTAATGGCGCACCACTCCCACTATGCCATTACTAGTTTCAAAAAAATAAAAATAAAATGTGAAAAAAAAATTGAAAAAAATTTACTAGTGGCGCACCGTGGATGTGGTGCGCCATTACTAGTAAAACTACTAATGGCGCACTATCCCCTGGTGCGCCATTACTAGTTTTGAAAAAAAATAAAAAAAATTGAATTTTTTTTTACTAATGGCGCACCAGAGATGTGGTGCGCCATTATAAGTTTTGAAAAAAAATTTAAAAAATTGTTACTAATGGCACACCAGGGATGTGATGCGCCATTAGTATTTGGACACTAATAGCGCACCAACACATGATGCGTCATTAGTATATAGTACTGGCGCACCACATGTCTGGTGCGTCATTAGTGTCCATTTCATCTATAGCCCTTTTCCTAGTAGTGTGTGTTGTGCATTTGATCGGGTTCTATGACCTGTATCCGTATATTTGAGGCTAAAACAAAGTTCTTAGTAAGTCGTTTTCACCACATGTTTTTGTCAAAAATAAGACTTCACCGCGCATGTGAAAAAAGAAAGGAAAAATGAAATATATTTTCCTTTTAATGGTCATTTGCCTTCTCCAATTTCTCTAGCCTTAACTCTCAAGTCGTCCACATCATCCCTCTCCAAGAGTCCTCTCCCAACCCTGTTCAAGAATTCGTCCGATTAACCAGTTAACTTGCCGACTAATCCCTACTCGTAGGGTCACCGAGTAGCCGATAAACCGATAAATCTTCTGATTAATTGATTAAATGTACGATTAGCCTATTAATCCCCTACTCGCGAGCCAACCGAGCAGCTACCAGTTAACGATTTCCTCAACAATGTCTCCCACTATTACTATTAGTTGTCTTCTTCCCTCCCTTCCACGCTAGCACATCAGCGGTAATCCACCCATAATGACTATCACTGCCGTCCTAATCCCCCTTTGCTCTGCTACCCGTGCGACGGCAGTGACGATGGCTCCGGTAGAGGTCCATGTGACGGCGCTGTTGAGTGCCCCCTCTTCCGGCTTCCCCCTGTCTCCTCTCAATTCTAGATTCTAGTTTAATGACATCTTCTTGCGCTGACGTGGTTAGGGTTTGTTGTCGTGCGTGCATGACGACAAGATTTCATGTTAGTTGCTTCAGTGATATTCAAATGTTAAACAGTGATGACTACAGATCCAAGGCACTGCTTCTTAGAGGCACCTGCCTGAAGAGTTTCCGACTGTCATCGACAAGGTCAAGCTGGCTTCGATAGGGGAGTGACGACAATTGCGCATCAATGGCTCGTTCTAGTGACACTAGTAGTCATTCAATGGACCTTAATGTAATTTTTATTATACTTAAGGTGCTTTGTACTTGTGATGAACTTTTATAATAGACCTGGATATTTAAAAAGGATGCATGGTACTTTTCCATCAAAAGAAAAGTAAAAAACTACACGAAATAAAAATATATCAAACCAGGGACTCTAATACTCCCTCCATTCCTAAATATAGAGTGTATAGTTTTTGGCACGGAAATTAAAGAACGCACGTGGAGTGGAGTGAAAATTTCACAAGTTTTGGGCGAGATTACACCTGACTAATTAACATGAGAAAATAGAGGAGCGTGCCTAACATAAGTAAATGTAATCAAATCACTAATAAATTATCCAAATGAGTGGTGAAATGCAATACACCTTATATTTCGAACTTTTTCTCAAAAATCTATACACCTTATATCAAGGAACGGAGGGAGTAGTTTTTTTTGCATGGTAATGTGTCTCATTTACACCATTAGGATCATAGTACAAGCCACGTGCATATCGACCTGTCAAAACTGAAAAGATGACAAAACGCTAGCCTTTGCACAAAGAAACATTATCCAAGAAGTAAAATTACAAACCAGACCGAAGAATCATTTGTGCTTGACACCAATGTCTGTAACCCGTCTCTGGCACCACCACAGTATCCACCAAAGGAAAACATGATGGATCACCTCCACACCCGAGCTCGATGCGGCTCTATCACTGATATGCAGCTTTGCGAAACTCCAAGGTGGTTCGCCAAAGGCAAAACGATTATCATTGAACGAATCAAGCCAGAGCAACACCCCAGACATACCAACGAACTCCAGATCTGGCACCCCCACATGACTAAGACGTCGGAGAAGGAAACTATATCCGTCATCCAAGAACCACGGACCCAACACACGATCCACCAATTTGCAGATGACGCTGATGCAGACCACAATCTACATCTGCTCTTGGATTACCTCCCAAGCTCCGCGACGGCGCCGGAGGAGACGCCGTCACAACATTGGAGCCCAAGAACACAGTCCACCACAAGGATGCCACCGCCGCCACACCATCCTTGCTTGAACAGATTGGCTTCCAAATTCATCCCCAACCATATGACGACTCGCCTCATCGGGGTAGGATCTAAAAAATCTTTATTCAAAGACTGAAACTAAAAAAACATTGACTCAAACCTGTTTGAATAATCATTTGTTTTTCCTCCTGCAATAAAACCAACTTTCTTAGAGACATCCACACAATTTATATTTGTTTGTAATAAATGTCTCAACAACCATACACTCCACGACCACCAATTTATATGCCACCACGAGCCAATTTGTTTTCTCAGCATGCTTCGGAGTCACCAAAATTTCGACACTTCTCAGAAACCACCTATTAGCAAGAGATGAAAAACACTATGCAAGAAAGAAAAAAAAGAAAGGGAATTCATCACTTCATCTTCAGAATAGGAGACGTCGGGAAGAAAACGCTTAGTTGGTGGTCAACCCCCAGCTTAGCATGAAGTGATGTTAAGGCTATATCATCATAAGGTTCTACTAAATGGAAGGATCTTATCAACGTTCATGAATGTAAAATCATAGATCGAACTGCCGAATTGGCAAAATTTGGTGCTATCGCTATCATAGTATCCAAAGGCATAGTGTCGAGACCTATGATTTTTCGACACACCTGCACAGCCCGTGGTATCATGTTTTCTCCACATCTTCCACCTTTTCTTCAGAAGGTGTTTTCACTACATGTTTTTCACAACAACAAGAATATTGCGCATGAGAAAAAAAGGAAAAAAAGAAATATGCTTGGGAGCCCAACATGTTTTTCCATTTCAATGAAGGTGATTTTTTTGCTTCACCCACTGTTTCTTGCCTTAACACCCAAGTCGCCCACATCACCCCACTGAAGAGTCCTCTCCCACTACTAGTAAGTTGTCTTCCTCCCTCCTTTCCACGCTAATCCAATCCATCCGTCCCCTAATCACCACCGCCGCCGGCCTAACCCCCCTCGCCCCTGCTCTACTACCCGCGCGATGGCGGCGGCGACGGCTCCCGTGGAGGTGCCCGTGGCGGCGCCGGTGAGTGCCCTCTGCCCCGCTTCCCCTGTTCCCTCTCGCTATCTAGAATCTTCTTCTGGGTCGCTGCTGGCGCTGGATCTGGCCGCACCAGGGCGTGCGACGCCACGTGGTCTCGCCCGCGGCCGCGCCCCTTCCGCGAGCTCCGCTGGTTAGGGTTAGGGTTTGGCGAATCCGTGCTTGGTACGGTCGTCGGAGCTGGAAGGAGGCGCGCGCCGCCCTGGTTCGTGTCGGAGCGCGAGATTAGTGGCCGGCAGATTGAGCTAGCGCTCGCTGGTTCCGTGGGGCTGGCGAAGAGGATTTCTTTCAAACGTTTGAATATTGTTTGATGTCTGTGATTTGTAATACTATTTGAGAGCTCTATTTTGCTGTGTTCTTCCCTTCCTGGGTCAGCTTCTTGCTCTATTTTGCATCCAGAAAACATCTTTCTATTGAAATATTGATGCGTATGACGTTGATCTTGCCGCACATGGAAAAATGGTCACATGCCAATTTCTAGGAACAGAAAAGGGAACACGTCTGGAATTATTTTCTCTTTGGTCCGGTTTTACTAAGTGAAGTATTTGACTCTTTCTAGGAATGAAGAGAAAGAAAGGGAACACGTATTTGACTCTTGGTGCTTAAGCAAAAGGAATGAGCTAAGGTGAAGTAATATCCTATAACTATAGAAAAGAGAAGTCAAGACTTGATCACGATTAAATATTAGATGTTGTGTAAAACATGGGCTAATTGCTTCAGAAGCAAGTGACTAACCTTTTCATGCCACATGACTAACATAAGTCAGTACCGTTTTATTTTTTTGTTTATTCTTTATAGAACTTGCACTTTCAAATGATATTCAACACTGCAATTCGTTGGTATACGGCTTCGTCTGGGTGATTATTTATTAATTATACTTATTGATTCTCTGCAAAATAATTATAATTATTTACTAATTGTACCAGCAACTTCATTATCGGTTACTCTTAAGTGAAATACGAAGATGCATGCAACTTTTTCTTGAAAAGAAAAAGAAAAACTATGCAAGACAAGTCAAACCAGGGCTTCCGATAGTTTGATTCGTGTGTTATTCTACAGAAAATTTACGCGAACTATTATAAATTTTCTCTACGTGGGTCATTTAATAAGTTGTATGAAAAAATCCCATATGAAAAACTTTCATTTATGATTTTTTTTCTTCTATATCCTTAAGAGAACATTTCATTGGCTCACACATGCGAAAAATAAAAGTAATAAGTAAAATTCATTGACTCAAACCTGTTTCAAATAATTATTTGTTTTCGTGAGTGCAAGGACACAAACTTTCGCATAGACATTCACACAATCTAAAATGTTTTGTAATAAATGTTCTCAACAACTACACACTACATGACCAACAATTTATATGCCACCACCAGCTGATGTGTTCTCCACATTCGGAGTCACCGAGTTCTAACACCTCGCGGAAACCCCATGTTAGCAAAAGAGAAAAAACATATGCAAAAGATGAAAATAAATGGAGTTCAACTTGAGAATAGGAGACGCCGGGAAGAAAATTCTCAGCAAGTTGACAACTCCCTGCTTAGCATGAAGTGAAGACGTGGTGTCGAGCCATATGATTTCCCGATGCAACACCATAGGAAGAACCAAAGATCGGTGTTCAATGCTGACTCGTATTTCTCTCAATGTCTACAGTGTTTTTCTTCGGACGAACTTTCCCAATGTATTGTACGCACAATCTATAGCGTGTTTTTTCAAAGAAAAAAAACTGTGCATGTGAGAAACAAAAGCAAAACATAAAGTATATTTTAATTCCATCAAAAGAAAAGAAAAATAATCTTTATTTTTGGAGGTGGACCAGATGGTTTGCTTCTTCCAGTTTTATTGTCTTAACTCCCAAGTTACCCACTCCACCCCCTTCAACAGTCCTCTCCCATTACGTCTTTCCGCTCATGCCGGTTCCGTGCCGTTTCTGGTCAGTTCGTTTGGACCACTCCACAACAACCTCTGTTTTGGCAACCTGAGTACCTGATGCCCAATCTCTTCCCAAAATCCATCGAATTTCCAGATCCGTGCTTGTTTCTTCCATGTATCGAATTTCCCGCTAGCGATTGTGAGGTTGCAGATCAGTTTCCCCACCATCGAGCATCCCTGTCCCGCACTTGTTGCCCGTGGATCACTGCCTTTGTCCTCCTACTAGAAAACATGCCCGTGCGTTGCAACGGGTGAAAACAGCCCTCACACGTCCTTACCCACTGAGCATGATTAAAGACCTCACCCTCATGCCCATATAACATAATAAACATGACTAATACCTCATTCTTAGGTCCACATCTTTCATTTCAATATAACACCAGACATATGTTTCTGCTTGTCATATTTGTCGTCCTCGTCGCCGGTGGTCATAGTACCAGTTTTCACTAACCAAGGTTGGCCAGGTCCAACAACTGGATTGTTGAACCGCCTTCGTGTCCGGCCAAGATCAAGACCGTTGAACGAAGTTTTTTTTAATCAGCTAGCTAATATAATAGGGAAAAGCACTGCAATAATATATGTCAGAGTCACCATGTAAAGTGAGTAGTTTGTGTCAGATAGACCATGAAATCTTAGTTGGACTTCTCATTCATTTTGACGGGTGTCACTGGGCGAGTGAGACTTGTCGTACGTGAAGACTTGACGGAGAAAAAAGATTCCTTCATATCCTAGTTTAATAAATTGAATTAAAACAATGCATCAAGTGGGCGTATTTCAAGAATTCCCCAAGTTTTATTAATAAGTATAGATTAAAAAAAATCATGTTTTAAAAAATGTTTGCCTTTTCAAATTTAAAGTTCAAAATATATTTGTGTTTTTAAAGTTTTGCAAATTCGAAAAATAATCACAACAGTACCTCCTAGTTTAAAAAAATGTTTGTGTTTTAAAAAATACTCAGTTAAAAAATATTTTTTTTCTTTTGAAAAAAAATCGAGTTTAAATTTTTGTTAACAACTTTGCAAATTTTCGTGTTCTAAAATATATTCACTTTAAAAAGAAATCCTCTTAATATCTGGCGCGACTGTGCGCTTAATTTAAAATTTCGCGCGGCTAAATGAACACCCAGTTTTGTTTGGTCTAGTGGTAGCCTTCTGAACGCTTTAGCATGAGTATCTGAGTTCTAGTCCTTGCAGCGTATTATTTTTTTCTTAGAATCGTTTTACTGGCGCATGCTGTTGGTTCCCTAATGGGCCGGCCCATTGTAGCTCTGCGCGTCTGCTTTTTCTTTTTGGCAGAAACAAATAAAACTCCCGCACGACAAACCATCTCGGACGTACGAAAATTATCTGGGTCCCACCGTAAACCAAAAAAATTGGTGAAACAATCCTTCCTTTAATATTAGGTAAAGAGTAAAGATAAAGATATATATAACCTCCGGAGCCGTGTGGTCACGCCATGTCCTCCGCAGCCTCACCTTCCTTCCTTCCTCTGACCTCCATGAACTTTTGTGTGTTGTCAAATTCTGAATTCCAATAAAAAAAAGAAACTGAATTCCTTGGGTGGTCAACTTATTTTGAGTGTTTGATTGGTATAAGTTTAAAGCTTCATACGGGAGTGGACAATCATGCGAAACATATCAGCTTCCGGTCATGTAGTTTCCTAACACAATTTCACTAATGAAATCGGGAGCATA
This sequence comes from Aegilops bicornis, assembly GCA_021605145.1. Classification (NCBI taxonomy): domain Eukaryota; kingdom Viridiplantae; phylum Streptophyta; class Magnoliopsida; order Poales; family Poaceae; genus Aegilops; species Aegilops bicornis. Next base: position 15,913,167 of record CM038675.1, read on the forward strand.
TCTCCATCGGGGAATAAAATAGAGAAATCTATATTGACCGGACAACATTCGAGAGCTCTATTTTGTTGTGTTCTTGGGTCTTGACTAGCATCCAGAGAACATCTTTCACTTGGAATATTGATGTGTAATGATGTTGATCTTGTTGCAAAAGGAAAAAATGGTCACAATCCAATTTCCAGGGACAAAATATGTGTACACTGGACTTGTTTTCTATTTTGTTCCGTACTATCTAATGAAGTATTTGATGATTCTTTCTAGGAATGAAGAGAAAGAAAGGGACGCGTCTTCGACTCTTGGTGCTTACGGCATCTCCAACGTGGACCCCCAAACAGCCCACATAAGTCCGGACCGCGTTGTCCGGATGTGTTGTGCCATCCAACGCGGTCTTCTATTGATCCGCTCGGCGGTCCGGACGCACTTTTTTCCGTAAATAGGAGACAAAGTGGGGTGGGGTGGCTTTGTGGTTGTTCGGACCATTGCCACGTCCGCTTCTAACTGCCCTGGCCCACCCAAACCCCTCCCTCACCCCCGCGCGCTTCCCGCCTGAAACAGTCAGCGCCACTCCAGAGCGTCGGCCGGAGCGGACGCGACCTCTCACCGTTGCCGGCATTGAAGCGGCACGTCGGCCGAGAGAGCGCCTCCCTCTCCGCTTCCCGTGCATGCAACTGCTCCGCATTCAGATGACACCACGAGCGTCGATCACTCTACATTAATGACACACGGTTGCCGAGGAACCTACACCGGCGCCACCCGTCCATCCATCTACCGCGCAACATTGTCATTTGTTTGCTATATAAACTCCAACCCCAACCATTACCGCAATCATCCTCCTTCGATCCCATTCTCCTGTCTGCACCACTCCATCATGGCCTCCTTGCACTCCAAAGCTCTCTGGGATGGACTATCATCGAAGCAGAAGAAGGAGATGGCCGCCATTGCTGCTGGCTGGCAGGTCGGTAGGCAGCCGAAAGCCGATGATCTCCCAATGGAGGACGCGGCCGAGGACATGGGCTTATTGCTTCTGAAGCAAGGTACTAACCTTTCATGCCACGTGACTAACAGAAGTCACTTACCCTATTTTTATTGCTTTTCTTTTGCGGGGTTTCTTGATCGCTCTCTGACTATAGCGCCAGAAAAGCTCCTGTCTGCTAGGACTTCGTCGGTATTTCCCCAAAGAGGAAGGGATGATGTAGCACACAGGAAGGCAGGTATTTCCCTCAATGAAGAAACCAAGGTTATTGAACCAGTAGGAGAACCGAGAAACACAATGTAAACAGCACCTGCACACAAATAACAACACCTCGCAACCCGACGTGTTAAAGGAGTTGTCAATCCATTTCGGGTAACGATGCCAGAAAATTGTAGTAGATGAAATAATAGATCGCAAATAAATAAAGTGCAGCAAAGTATTTTTGTATTTTTTGTTTAATAGATCTGAATAAAAATGCAAAGGAAAAGTAGATCGCAAGCAAAAAAATGAGAAAGAAGACCCGGGGGCCATAGGTTTCACTAGTGGCTTCTCTCGAAAAGATAGCAAACAATGGGGAAACGAATTACTGTTGGGCAATTGACAACACCTCAAATAATTATGACGATATCCAGGCAATGATCATTACATAGGCATCACGTCCAAGATTAGTAGACCGACTCCTGCCTGCATCTACTACTATTACTCCACACATCGACCGCTATCCAGCATGCATCTAGTGTATTAAGTTCATGGAAAAACGGAGTAATGCAATAAGAATGATGACATGATGTAGACAGGATCCGTTTATCTATTGCGTAGATATAAATCCCATCTTTTTATCCTTAGTAGAAACGATACATACGTGTCATTTCCCTTTCTATCACTGGGATCGAGCACTGTAAGATCGAACCCACTACCGGGCACCTCTTCCCATTGCAAGATAAATAGATCAAGTTGGCCAAACAAAACCCAAATATCGGAGAAGAAATCCGAGGCTATAAGAGATCATGCATATAAGAGATCAAAGAAACTCAAATAGCTTTCATGGATATAAAAAGATATGACTGATCATAAACTCAAAGTTTATCAGATCCCAACAAACACACCGCAAAAGAGTTACATCATATGGATCTCCAAGAGACAATTGTATTGAGAATTCAGCGAAGGTCTACAAAGAACTACTCACGCATCATTGGAGAGGCACCAATGGAGGTGGTGAACCCCATCCGAGATGGTGTCTAGATTGGATTTGGTGGTTCTAGAATCTTCGGCGGCTGGATGAATATTTCGTCGACGTGTCTAGGATTTCTGGAATATTGGGGTATTTATAGAGCAAAGAGGCGGTCTGAGGGGCACCCGAGGTGGGCACAACCCAGCAGCGCATGCCTGGGCCTCCTGGCATGCCCTGGTGGGTTGTCCCCTCCTCAGGACTCCCCCAGGTGCAACCAGGGCCCAACTTCTTTCTTTTGGTCCATCAACATCGTGAAGTTCCGTTGCATTTGGACTCCGTCTGATATTGATTTCCTGCAATGTAAAAAACATGGAAAAATCAGCCACTGGCGCTTGGCACTATGTCAATAGGTTAGTACCAAAAAATGATATAAAATGACTATGAATGATTATAAAACATCCAAGATTGATAATAAAACAACATGGAACAATAAAAAATTATAGATACACTGAAGACATATCAACATCCCCAAGCATAACTCCTACTCGTCCTCGAGTAGGTAAGTGATAAAAACAGAATTTTTGATGTGGAGTGCTGCTCATCATGTCATATCATATTATTTTCTTTGTAGCATGGACAATTGGATTTTTATGTGATTCAAAGCAATAGTATAGTTTTGACATAATAATTTAGATACTCAAGCATATCAACAAACAACCATGTCTTTCAAAATATCAATGCTAAAATAAGTTATCCCCAGCCCATCATGCTCAAACATTGATCCATTCATGAAACACACTCGAATATTAGCTAAACCCAATACTTAAGCATGATCATATTGCCTCTTAGTTGGTGCTTTTATAAGAGAAGATGGAGACTCAAAAATAAAAATTGCATAAAGTAAAAGAAAGACCCTTCACAGAGGGAAGTAGGGATTTGTAGAGCTGCCAGAGCTCAAAGCGAAAAAATTAGAGATAAAAACATTTTCGGAGGTGTATCCATCCCACCAACGAAAATGACTCAGAGTTCCGAATACTTTCCATGCCAGATATGCCATAGGCGGTTCCCAAACATAAAATGAAGTTTATTCTTTTTTCCACCATTCTTTCACTTTCCATGGCTAGCCGTATCCACGGTTGCCCTCCACACCAACACTTTCAAAGGAATTTATTATTCGACAACATAAAGTAAATTCATTTTAGCATTTCGGGACTGGGCATCCCTAAAACCTTTGCCTTACTCTTGTGCAATGACAAGTGAATAAACCCTATCTTGAGAATAACACATACAGCATGGAAAATATTAGCCACCCGTTACCGTTCCGCGAGCAAAACAAACACACAAAAGAGAAGTTTATTTTGAAAATTAGAGATGGCACATGCAAATTTGCTTAGAACGGCAAACTAATACCGCATATCGGTAGATATAGTGGACTCATGTGGCAAAACTGTTTAATGGATTTTGGATGCACAAGTAGAGGTCATACTTAGTGCAAAACGAGGCTAGCAAAAAGATTGAGAAGCGACCAACCAAGAAACGAATAATCTCATAAGCAAGCATTAAGCATAATTAACACCGAATAATGCACCACAAGTAGGATATAATTTTCATTGCATGATTATTGACTTTTGTGCATCCATAGGGAATCAGAAACCTTAACACCAATATTCTTACTAGAGAACAATTACTTATCAACATAACTCACATATCACATCATCATATATCAAAACTATTACTAAGAATCAAGTTTATTTTGTCCAATGATCTTCGTGACATTTTTTTACTTTATCCTTCTTGGATATCTATCACTTTGGGACTAATTTTCATGTGTTCCTTTTCATGAGCTCAAACAAATATAAGTCATGATCATGAGCATAGAAAAAATTCTTTCTCGCAAAATAATTCAAGTGAAGCAAGAGATAATTTTTTTTTAAATTTTACTAACTCTCAAATAAATCTAAGTGAAGCAAGAGAGCATTTCGTGAAAAATAACAAAGCACACCGTGCTCAAAAAGATATAAGTAAAGAACTAGAGCAAGTCCTAGCTCATAAAAGATTTAAGTGAAACACAGAGAGCAATTCTAACAAGTCATGATATAATTTTGGCGCTCTCAAATAGGTGTGTCCAGAAAGGATCGATGACTTAAAACACAAAATTAAACAAGCAAAGACACATATCATACAAGACGCTCCAAGCAAAACACATATCATGTGACGAATAAAAATATAGTTTCGAGTAAAATACCGATAGTTATTGGAAGAAAGCGGGGATGCCACTCGGGGGCATCCCCAAGCTTAGTTGGTTGCTCATTCTTGGATAATAGCTTGGGATGCCGGGGCATCCCCAAGCTTAGGCTCTTACATCCTTCCTTCACCATCGTAAGATAACCCAAAACTTGAAAACTTCAATCACACAAAACTCAACAAAACTTTCGTGAGATCCATTAGTATAAGAAAGCAAACTACTACTATAAGTGTTGTATCAAACCAATTCATATTTTGTTTTTGTTTATATCAACTGTATTCCAACTTTTCCTATGGGAAAAACTCATCAAAGAAAACTATAGAGTCATCAAAATTAGGACACAACACAAAGAAAACAGAACAGTCTGTAGTAATCTGACTTTTGCGAATACTTATGTAACTCAAACAATTCTACCAAAAAAGGAAGACCATGGTAATTTGTATATTAATCTTCTGCAAAAAGAACTGGCATTTTATCATGTTCTGGTATTTTTCAGCAAGATTAAGCAACTACCACCCAAGAAGATCCTATCGGTTCTACTTTGCACAAACACTAATTAAAACACAAAAAACACAATCATACCAGTAGCATAATTGTTCAAACACTCAAGAACAGCAAGCAAAAATCAAAAATAAAATTTATTCATTGGGTTGCCTCCCAACAAGCGCTATAGTTTTACGCCCTTAGCTAGGCATAAAGCAAGGATCTAAGTTTTGTCATCTTTTGTGTGAGAACCATAAGATGCCCTCATGATTGATTCATAGGGTGGCTTAATTATTGTTCTAGGTAAGTGTTCCATGCCCTTCCTCAAAGGAAATTGGAACTTAATATTGCCTTCTTTCATATCAATCACGACACCGATAGTGCGTAAAAACGGTCTACCAAGAATAATTGGACAAGACGGATTGCAATCAATATCAAGAAAAATAAAATCTATGGGCACATAATTCCTATTTGCAAGAATAAGAACATCATTAGTTCTTCCCATAGGCTTTTTAATAGTAGAATCCGGCAAGTGCAAATTCAAGGAACATTCTTCAAGATTGGTAAGACCAAGCACATCACATAAAGATTTCGGAATTGTAGAAACACTAGCACCCAAGTCACACAAAGCAAAACACTCATAATTTTTAATCTTGACTTTGATAGTGGTTTCCCATTCATCATGCAATTTTCTAGGAATTGAAACTTCTAATTCCAATTTTTCTTCCAAAGCTTTCATCATAGCATCAACAATATGTTTAGTAAAAGCTTTATTTTGTTCATAAGTATGTGGTGAATTTAGCATGGATTGCAACAAAGAAATACAATCAATCAAATAGCAACTATCATAATTAAAAGTGTTTGTAATCCAAAAGAGTGGGTGCATCACTAACTAAAGTTTTGACCTCTCCAAACCCACTTGTATCAATTTTCTCAACAGGATTTTCGCCCTCCAAATATATTGGGATGCCTTCTACCTAAAGTTGACTCTTCCCCAGTCCCTTTTTCATCATTCTTAACTTTACTAAACAAGGAATCAATAGAAGAAACACCAATCATCTTCAGATCTTCATCACTTTTGCGAAAGAAATCACTAGAAAACGCTTTTTCTAAAAATTATCTTTTAGCTCTAAGCATAGCGGTTCTTTTCTTACTTTCAACCATAGAAACATAAAGAGCTTTAACTGATTCATCTACTTTAGGCACATATTTTCGTCTTGAGATTTTCCACATCACGAGCAATTCTATCAACACTTCTAGACAAATCATCAATCTTATTCAAATTTCCTTCTATGGAAGTGTTGAAAACTTTTTGCGTGTTGATAAATTCTTTGATATTATTCTCAAGATCAGAGGTGTTCCTATTATTTGTAAGATTGATTTCCATAGGGATTACCATAATTACTAGAGGAATTACTAGGAAAAGGCCTAGGATTAAAATTACCTCTATAAGCATTGTTGTTGAAATTATTTCGAGAGATAAAATTCACATCTGTGGCATCACTATTTTGCTCAATCAAAGTAGACAAAGGCATATCATTAAAGTCAATTGGAGCACTTTTAATAGCAACCAATTTCATAAGAGTATCAACTTTATCACTCAAAGAAGAAATTTCTTCAACCGAATTAACTTTTTTACTAGTAGGAGCTCTTTCGGTATGCCATTGTGAATAATTTGCCATGATATTATCAAGCAATTTGGTGGATTCACCCAAAGTAATTTCCATAAAAGTACCACCCACGGCGGAATCTAAAAGATTACGAGAAACAAAATTAAACCCCGCAAAAAAAATGTATGCTCTTCCAAAGATTTAACCCATGAGTTGGGCAATTCCTTAGCATCATTTTCATCCTTTCCCAAGATTGTGCAACATGCTCATGTTCAGGTTGCTTGAAATTCATGATCTGGGTTCTAAGGGAAATAATTTTTCCGGGAGGAAAATACTTAGTGATAAAAGCATCTTTGCACTTATTCCAAGAATCAATACTATTGCGAGCAAAGAAGAGAACCAATTTTTTGCAGAATCACGCAAAGAAAACGGAAATAATTTCATCTTGACCACATCATTGTCCACATCTTTTTTATTTTGCATATCGCATAATTCCATGAAGGTATTAAGATGGGACGCCGCATCCTCATTAGGAGTACCGGAAAATTGGTCTTTCATAATAAGCTTCAGCAAAGCAGTATTAATATCACAAGTCTCCGCACTAGTGGCGGGAGGAGCAAGCGGAGTGCCAATAAAATCATTGTTGTTGGTATTTGAGAAATCACATAACTTGGTGTTCTCTTGAGTCATGATAACTACACAACAAGATTGCACTAAAAAACAGATCCGGCAAGGAAACGGCGAACGGAAAAAGAGAGGCGAATAAAACGGCAAATTTTTGTGAAGTGGGGGAGAGGAAAACGAGAGGCAAATGGCAAATAATGTAAATTGCAAGGAGATGAGATTTGTGATTAGGAACCTGGTTATGTTGAAGATCCTCCCCGACAACGGCGCCAGAAATTCCTTTTGATCACTCTCTGACTATAGCACCAGAAAAGCTCATGTCTCCTAGGACTACGTCAGTATTTCCCCAAAGAGGAAGGGATGATGTAGCACAGAGAAGATAGGTATTTCCCTCAGTGAAGAAACCAAGGTTATCGAACCAGTAGGAGAACCAAGCAACAAAACATAAACAGCAACTGGACACAAATAACAACACCTCGCAACCCGACGTGTTAAAGGGGTTGTCAATCCCTTTCGGGTAACGATGCCAGAAAATTGTAGAAGATTGAAATAATAGATCAAAAATAAATGAAGTGCAGCAAAGTATTTTTTATTTTTTTGTTTAATAGATCTGAATAAAAATGCAAAGGAAAAGTAGATCGCAAGCAAATATATGAGAAAGAAGACCTAGGGGGCGTAGGTTTCACTAGTGGCTTCTCTCGAGAAATACAGCAAACGGTGGGTAAACAAATTAATGTTGGGCAATTGATAGAACCTCAAATAATTATGACGATATCCAGGCAATGATCATTACATAGGCATCACGTCCAAGATTAGAAGACTGACTCCTGCCTGCATCTACTATTATTACTCCACACATCGGCCGCTATCCAGCATGCATCTACTGTATTAAGTTCATGGAAAAACGAAGTAATGCAATAAGAACGATGACGTGATGTAGACAAGATCCGTTTATCTATTGCGTAGATATAGATCCCATCTTTTTATCCTTAGTAGCAACGATACATATGTGTCGATTCCCTTTCTGTCATTGGGATCGAGCACCGTAAGATCGAACCCACTACCGGGCACCTCTTCCCATTGCAAGATAAATAGATCAAGTTGGCCAAACAAAACCGAAATATCGGAGAAAAAATACGAGGCTATAAGAGATCAAAGAAACTCAAATAACTTTCATGGATATAAAAAGATATGACTGATCATAAACTCAAAGTTCATCAGATCCCAACAAACACACCGCAAAAAGAGTTACATCATATGGATCTCCAAGAGACCATTGTATTGAGAATTCAGCGAGAGAGAGGAAGCCATCTAGGTACTAACTACGGACCCGAAGGTCTACAAAGAACTACTCACGCATCATCAGAGAGGCACCAATGCAGGTGGTGAACCCCATCCGAGATGGTGTCTAGATTGGATATGGTGGTTCTGGACTCTGCGGCGGCTGGATGATTATTATGTCGACGTCTCTAGGGTTTCTGGAATATTGGGGTATTTATAGAGCAAAGAGGCGGTCCGGGGGGCACCCGAGGTGGGCAGAACCCACCAGGGCGCGCCTGGGCCTCCTGGCGCGCCCTGGTGGGTTGTCCCCTCCTCGGGACTCCCCCAGGTGCAACCAGGGCCCAACTTCTTTCTTTTGGTCCATAAAAAATCATCGTGAAGTTTCGTTGCATTTGGACTCCGTCTGATATTGATTTCCTGCGATGTAAAAAACATGGAAAAAACAGCAACTGGCACTTGCACTAGGGCTGGACTAACGAGAAGCTCGGCTCATTAAGCTCGTACTCGTTAAGCTCGTGCTCGTTAAGGCTCGGCTCGTTAAGCTCGTTAAGATTAACAAGCAGAAAACCCTGCTCGGCTCGGCTCGTTTGAAGCTCGTTAAGCTCGTGACCGCTCGCGAGCACTCGTTAACAGATTTTAATGTGTTACGATATACATGATTAATGTGTAGGTCTGGTTGTCAAGTTGAAATATGGTGACTACAAAAATAAATGAAGTAGTTTGTTGCCTCATACGTCGATTAGATTAAATAGATGGGCCGAGGTGCTACAAAAAGTTTGTCACGTAATATGAAAATTTGTATTGTGTTGTTACTAACGAGCTTAACGAGCCACTCGTGAAACTCGTTAGCTCGCTCGTTAAGCTCGTCAAGCTTAACAAGCTAAAATCAATGATTGTCTCTGTTCATTAAGAAGCGAGCTATGAGCTTAATGAGCTGAACTATAGAGCGCTCATTAAGCTCGCGAGCTACGAGCTTTTGGTCCAGCCCTACTTGGCACTATGTCAATAGGTTAGTACCAAAAAATGATATAAAATGACTATAAAATGATTATAAAACATCCAAGATTGATAATAAAACAACATGGAACAATCAAAAATTGTAGATACGTTGGAGACGTATCATTTCTTCATATATAATGTTTATGCTTTAGAACATGCAGTTTCAAATGATTTCTCACACAACAATTTGTTGATAGATGAGTCCTTATTGATTAATTATACTCATTGATTAACTCTGTATCCCGATACCATCTACCCTCCTGGGTCACTCCCGTACGGGCGGCTACGGAGGCTCCATCCCCGATCCCACCAGCACCCCCTCCCCGAGGTGAACCTAGTTGTCACCGCTGCCGTTGGCAACGGCGGTGGCGGCGCCTGTCCCGTCTAAGACATAGGGCAGGGGACGACATCGTGGAGGCGGTGCTAGATGTCCTGGCCCGAGTGGCCAGGGCCTGGTTCGAGCCGGAGAGGTGAGGCGGAGGTGGGCAGCGCGACGGCTGCACGGCGGTGAAGCTCCAGCAGCGGCGGCGGGTCTGATCTGGGCCTTAGGGCCCGATCTGGGCCATCTAGACCTGTTCTGGATGGACTGCTGCGGGCATGCGGCGCTACGGCCGCCTTCTCCTTCGCTGATCTTACCGACAATGTGGGGCCGTGTTGGTTTTGTTGTATAAGGAGGTGGCCCTAGTGTTCTTCTCGCGCAAAGGCATTGACTTGCTTGTTGCCAGTCCTTCTTGACTTGTCTGTTGACTAGTTTCGGAATGCTCGGCCGGAGATCTTCATTGGGCGCATCACGCCTCTAGATTGCTGGATCGGATGGGACCAGTCGTGTGCGCCCTTATTATCAGCCCGTACGGCTTCAGGGGGCCGCGGCACGACGCTCCGTTGTCTATTAACATCATGGGACATGTCCGTGTTTCCATTTCCATGGTGTGGACAGTGGCGGGGAATGTCATAGTGGCTAAGTTTTGAGGACTAGTAATGGTGGACCGAGTCTTCAAGGCGATGAAGACTGTACTTGGTGATTCATGACTTGCACCAGCGGCCTCGGCAAGTGGAGGCGACAACATTGGAGGAGTACAAAGTCTTATCTTTCAGGATGAAAATCCAATTTCTGACCTTTGTTGTTTGTACTTGGCAATGACCTTGTTGAAGGCATTGTTTTGAGAACGCAGACTTTCTCCAGGGTGAAAACCTAAGATCTTTGATGGGGACGAAGACGGAGCTTTTGCAGTGTGACCTTCTTGGAGGGATCGTTTTTGGAAAATGTGGACTCCGGGTGTTGTCTTTGGTGGTGGTTTGCACTGAGGCTTAAATCACTGTGGCCGGATCTTTCTTTTTTCTTCTTCTTCATTTTGTTTTGTTGGTGGCCGCCCCGGGCCCCCCAAATCCAGGTGCCACCTCTGACCAGGTATGTCGTATGCAGCAGCAGGTCAGATCACGTCATACGTTTTCCTATTTTCATCATTGTGATCCAGGTAGCCGACGAGTGCCACGACGATCACACAACGCAACTCCTATATAGAGCGTAGGTCGCTGCGAAGCGACATAGCGCATACCCCCCCTTGCGCGCTGCTGTTTCAATGACCGGCCACTTTCGAGGTTTCACCCTCAAACGGTTTTGGGAAGGTTCTAGGACCTTCCCTAAACCGGGTTTTTTCTGGTTTTCTTCCGGCTTTTTCTTTCTTTTCCTTTTATTTTTTTGTTCCTTTTTATGTTTTCTTTTCTGTTTTTCTGTTTTCTTTTTTTAGTGTGTGAAAATCTTTAATGTTCTGTTTTTTCTCCTTTCCTATTTCTTTTTTTAGCCATGTTTCAAATTTGCGAACATTTTTTCTCAAATTGTGAACATTTTCTGAAAGTAGAACATTTTTAAAATTGCCGAACATTTTTTACAAATCCGCGAACATTTTTTTAATTGATGAAGAGTTTTTAGAAGTTCGTGAACATTTTTGGAAAAAGCGAACATCTTTTCAAAATCATGAACGTTTCTTGAAATCTTGAATATTTTTTTGAAATACTAGACAATTTTTTAAATCCGTGAACATTTTTCTAAATCATGAACATTTTAAATATTCACGAACATTCCTAGAAATTGTGTACATCTTCTGGAAAACGTGAGACTTTTTTGCAATTTTCTAAATCTGTTCAACATTTTTTAAAATTTGGGAACATTTTTCAAAATTCTCGAACATTTTTTAAATATTGTGAACATTTCCCTAGAAATTCATGAACATTTTCTAAATTGTAAAACAAAATGAATAGCCGAACATTATTTTTGAAATTGCAAACATTTTTCGAATCTGATTTATCATTTCCTGAACATTTTTCAAATCACGGACATTCTTTGAACTCTCAAACAATTCAACAAATTTGCAACTATTCTGAAATAAAAAAAAGCTGAAAACAGAAAAAAAGAGACAAGGGGCTCCCGTCCCGCACATGGTGCGCGGGGGAGCGGGGAGGGTGCGCGCTCCCGTGGTTGCCGGCGCGTACGGCGCCATATAGGAGGTCCCATCACAGAGTCACATTGTCATGTTTTCGTCGTTGTGATCCCATCCATCCCTCTCGCTGAGATATTGGGCCTCGCCCAATGCGTGGGCGGCATGACCAATGCTGCGGAGGCCCTAGGTAGCGCACAACGCCCTCGATCGTCTCCTTTTGTTCAGGAGATTGGATCATATGCCCCAATTTACTTGGGCATTTGATAATTTGCCCCGCTTTACATAGGATTAGATGATTTCCTCTGCTTTCCTTTTCTCTTTAGATAATATGCCCTTTATATTTACTGTAATCATTTTTTAGTTTTTATCCCTATTTTCAAGACGTGAAATGACTCTACTGCACCTGTGGCAAATTTGCAATTCGCGTCATGAAAATAGGGATAAAAGCTAAAAAATGATTACAGTAAATAAAAAGGGCATATTATCTAAAGAGAAAAGGAAAGCATGGCAAATCGTCTAATTCTATGTAAAGCGGGGCAAATTATCAACTGGGGCATATGATCCAATCTCCCCCTTTTCAGGACCCAATCGCGGCAAGGCCATCGCAGCCGATGCTACGACGGCGGCGAGGGATGAGGAGCACACAGGTACGCTGGTCTTCAGGCCTTTGTGAGGATCGCTTGGCTCTTTTTTGATCAAATCTTGTGGGGTTGCATGGATTTTCAGATTTATCCCCTTCCTTGCTCTTGATGGAAAGAAATAGTCACCATGAGCAGGATTTAAGTTTGGCATTCAAAAATTACGGTTGTGATGTTACTGTTCAATTTAGAGAAATTACAAGTAGGGGATGATGTGTAATGAAGCAGGATTGACCAATTCTGCATGAGACTTGTCGATCAATTTATGGTATTGTAGTGATTCTGCAAAATCAATTTTCTCAAAAACATTCAGATGGTTCCTTCCTTTTACAAAATTTCAACATATATCTCCAGGATCAAAGTTGATAGAAGATAATGCATTTTCGATCTGGAGATGATATCTAGTAATATACTGAATCTTCTGCTCATCAGTTTTCTCATATAGTTTATGACATTCAACTCATTATCCGTGTTATCCCTAGATCTTAGAAGATGGTTCGAATGCTTCAAGAACAATTTCTTTTATCAAGGACATGTATAAGGAGGCATGGGATGTCTGAATGATGGCCGAGGTATGCTGCCTGATGTGATAGTTATTGTCATACTGTAAGAAGCGTGAACATCTTTTAAATAGCTATATAGTGAGTAGAAATGATGTGAGGTTTGTAAATTTCTAAGGGAGCTTAAATAGTTTGGTAACTTTAAAAATTATTGAATGAGATTTATATTGATACCACAGTAAACATAATTGCATCGACCAATATGAGAGGTAAATTTTAAGGTAAAATTTAAAATATTTGATATTGGATGCATTTTACTACACTGTTAGTTAATAATATTTCACATATACATATATTAAATATTATTGCTATATAGTGAGGAGACATGAAGTTTCTAAGTAAAAATATGTCATGAAATCAATACGAGATAAATGTTCTCAACAGCCATATCCTACATGAACTAACAATTTGTATGGCACCGTGTTCTCCACAAGATCCAAACTCACTGAGGTTCAACACCTCTCACACACACCTATTGTTAGTAAAAATAATGTACGAAGAGGGGGGGGGGGGGGGGGGGGTAACTTGAGAATAGGAGATGTTGGGAAGGGAACACTTACTATGATGTGAAGAGAATGCTTAGTATGAAGTGAAGATGTGGTGTTCAACACCATGCCACCTCTCACCACTACATATACATGAGAACATAGTAATGCGCTCCGACCTATCTCCCCTCTTATTACTTTCACTACCTTGTCCTCCTATATGTGTATCCTCCAGAGCCGTGTGGGCACGCCATGTCCACCGCAGCTTCACATTCCTTCCTCAAGCTCCACGTGCCAGAATTGACCTCCATAAGCTTTTGCAAGTTGTTAAATTCTGAACTCCTTGCATGGTCAACTTATTTTGTGTGTTTGATTGGTAAGTTCGGTGCTTCAGATGGGGTTAGCCAATCATGCCTAGCTGAAACATGTCAGCTTCTGGCCATGTAGTTTCCGAACAAAATTTCACTAATGAAATCGGGAGCATATCTCCACCGGGGGGTGAAAAAGACATCTATATTAACTGGACAACATTTGAGAGCTCTATGTTGTTGTGTTTGTTAAACATGCTATGTATCTGGTAGTTGGGCGCACCGGTTTGTGGTGCGGTGACCCGGTTAGGGTTCTGTTAGGATAGAGTAGTTAGATTATCTTGTTACCTTTGGTTATCTCTATCTCTCTCTTTCTTGTTCATCAAGATGTAATGCCAACTACCTGTATGCTTATCCCAGGGAGATGCCCCTGCCTATATAACACGAAGCCGTCGCCTCCAACGAGGTACGACGTTACAACTACGTTTACATGGTATACAGAGCCTCCTCTATCCATCTCATCTAGCAAAACCCATGTCCACCCATGTCGTCCTCCTCCAGCGCCATCTCGACTGTCCTCCCCGGGCAAGTTACGGAGAAGCTCACCCGCACCAATTATGTGCTGTGGCGAACACAGGTGACGCCGTAGCAGAGGGGAGCAGGGTACTACGGCTACGTCGATGGTACCACGCCGGAGCCCGTCAAGTTCCTCACCACGAAGGACAAGGACGGAAAAGAAGTGCAGACGCTCAACCCTCTCCACTCGATCTGGGTTAGAGAAGGGCAGAAGGTACTCAGTTACTTGCTGAATAATCTCTCCAAGGAGGTCCTTGTGCAGGTCACCTCCATCACCACGCCGCACGAGCTCTAGGCTGCACTCGTGAACATGTTCTCCTCGCAGTCCAGGGCCCGCGTCAACAACATCCGTATTGCGCTCTCCATGGCACAGAAGGGGATGCAGACCGTGGCGGCATACTTTGCCCACATGCGGTCGCTTGCAGATGAACTCGCGGCCGCTAGGAAGCCGATCGACGATGATGAATTGGTCTCCTACATCGGCCTGGACATGGAGTACCAGTCCCTCGTCTCCGCCAATGATGCCCGCACCGGCACCATCAACCTCGACGACCTCTTCGCTCAAATGAGCAACTTCGACCAGCGCCTTGCCCTCTTCCAGGGTGCGGGCTCTGGTGGCGTCTTCAAGTCGTCGGCCAACGCCGCTTATCGTGGTCGTGGTGGCGGCAGATCTTCTTGTTACCGTGGGCCACCGCGGAACAAGGGCAAGTCAGCGAGCGAAGGAAACAGCAGCAACGGCGGCAACATCACTCGTAGTGGTGGCGGTGGTGGCGGCAGCAGCGGCGGTGGTGGCGGACGGCCCTCTACAACAACAACTGGGGCCGCCGCAACACTGGCAAGACAAGCCCAGATGCCGTCCGCAGCCAGATATACGGGAAGCCAGGTCACACGGCGCGTGACTGCTGGTATCGTTTTGAGGAAGATGAGGATTCTTCCCAGGACGAGAAAGTAGCAGCAGCAGCAGCAGATGGCTCCTACGGCGTCGACACCAACTAGTACGTTGACAATGGCGCCACAAATCACATCACTGGAGAGCTTGAGAAGGTGACCATACGTGACAAGTACCATGGCCAGGACCAGATCCATGCTGCAAATGGAGAAGGTATGAGAATTAGTCATATTGGTCATTCTATAATAAAAAACCCTCATCGAAAAATCCACCTTAGAAATTTTCTGCATGTTCCTAGGGCATCGAAAAATCTCCTTTCAGTTCATTGTATTGCCATTGATAACCATGTCTTCCTCGAGTTTCACCCTTTCTTCTTTTTGATTAAGGATCAAGCCATGAAGAAAATACTCTATCGAGGTAGATGCGTTCGAGGGCTTTACCCTTTGATTCCGGAGCTTAGGAGATCAAATAAACAAGCCTATGGTGTCACCAAAGTTTCCTCAACACGGTGGCATGATAGATTAGGACATGCATCTTTTTCTTTAGTTGAACAATTGCTTAGGAAGAATAAGCTCCCGTTTGTTGGTGAGTGTCATTGTGAAACAATTTGTGATTCATGTCAGCGTGCTAAAGTCATCAGTTACCATATCCAGTTTCTACGAGTGTTTCTACCAAACCACTTCAACTTATCTTTTCTGATGTTTGGGGTTCTGCGCCCACCTCTGTTGGTAGACATTCTTACTACGTGAGGTATGTTGATGATTATAGCAAATATACATGGATCTATCTCCTTAAAAAAGATCAGATGTATTTCAAGTGTTTCACAATTTCCAAGCACTTGTGGAGAGACAATTTGATTGTAAAATTCTAGCCCTACAATCTGATTGGGGAGGGGAGTACAGAAACCTAAACTCCTTCTTCCAACAAATTGGTATTTCACACCATGTGTCATGCCCTCATGCCCATCAATAGAATGGTTCTGCTGAGCGTAAGCACAGGCACATAGTTGAGGTAGGCTTAGCATTACTTGCTGCAGCCTCCATGCCTCTAAAATTCTGGGATGAGGCTATTCTCACCGCACTTCACCTTATCAACTTATTTCCTAGTCGTGTCATTCACAATGGAACTCCGGTAGAACGTCTCTTCCATACAAAACCTGACCACAAGTCTTTAAGAGTGTTTGGTTGTGCCTGTTGGCCAAACCTTCGCCCTTACAACAATCGCAAGCTCATGTTTAGATCAAAACAATGTGTTTTCCTGGGATATAGCCCACAGCACAAAGGTGTCAAATGCCTTGATGTACCCACTGGTCGCGTATATATTTCTCGCGATGTGGTGTTCGATGAAGCAATTTTTCCCTTTGCGCGCCTTCATCCAAATGTCAGTGCCCTTCTTAGACAAGAAATACTACTTCTGCTATCTCATCTAACCGGTGGTACTCAAGGGGAAAATGTTATTACTACTGATCAATTGACTAATCCTCCTACAAATGATGCACATGAGTTTTGTGATGAAGTATAATAAAACAGTGCAGAAAATCATGAAGAAAATGGTCTCAACCATCATTTTATGTCTATTGGACATGGTGGACGTGTTGTAGGAGATCCTCCTCAGGAGCGTGACGAATCTGCATCGAGATCCTCCCTGCATGGGCCAGCACCGCGTCCATCTTCTTTGGAGTCAGCACCGCGCCAGCCTGAGCGACCCGCTTCGGGATCTGCGTCGCAACAGGACGCCAGCCGCGGGTCACCCGACCGCGGCTCTCTGCACCAATTCGCGGAGGCCACTCGGCATCCTACCGCCCACCAGGCGGGTGTGCGGTTCGGCGACCAACCGCGCTGCTACGCACGGCGCCCCCTGCGCCGGGATCCCGACTCGGTGTCGCGCGCCGGTCCCGCCGGAGCCACCTCATCATTGGCTAGTGATGAGCCACCTGGAGGCGTGGGATCTTCTGCGCCGCCTGGCCTCTCCTCGCCACGCCCTTGAGCCGCAGAAGATCCACCCGCATCCCCGTCGCCCGACAGGTCCTCCTCGGGATAGGGTGCTCAGCCTGCTGCGGGATCTGCTGTCGGATCTGCTACACCACCCGCTGGATCTTCTGCACCAGCTTCTACACCACCGCGGACAAGGCTTCAAAGTGGAGTAACTCAACCCAAAAATTATAAAAACATAGCAAAATTTGGTCTCACATGTATAAAAACCAAACCAAATACTGTTACAGAAGCCTTGAATGATCCATGGTGGAAGAAAGCCATGGAAGAGGAGTTCATGGCGCTTCAGAAAAATAAAACTTGGCATTTAGTTCCATCTTGTCAGGGTAAAAACGTGATAGATTGCAAATGGGTGTTTAGGATTAAAAGGAAATCTGATGGCACTATAGATCTTTATAAAGCCAGATTAGTTGCAAAAGGCTTTAAGCAAAGATAAGGCATAAACTATGAGGACACCTTTAGTCCGGTTGTAAAGGCTGCAACTATTCGTCTTGTTTTGTCTATTGCTGTATCCAGGGGATGGTGCCTATGACAGCTAGATGTACAGAATGTGTTCCTTCATGGCGTTCTGGAAGAGGAAGTGTTCATGAAACAACCTCCTGGGACAAGAATACACCCCTCCATGTGTGCAAGCTTGACAAGGCCTTGTATGGACTGAAGCAAGCTCCTAGGGCGTGGTACTCCCGTCTGAGTTCAAAACTGCAAGCACTTGGGTATGCTCCTTCTAAGTCTGACACCTCCGTATTCATTTTATAATAAGTCAAATACCTCTATATTTGTTCTTATATATGTGGACGACATTATTGTTACAAGTTCATCAAATGAGGCTGTCACAAGACTGCTAAAGGACTTATATTCTGAGTTTGCTCTTAAGGATCTAGGAGACTTGCATTATTTTCTTGGTATTGAAGTAAAGAGAAATGGTGATGAGCTTCATTTATCTCAATAAAAAGATGCAACAGATCTTGTAGCTCGAGATGGGTTGCAGGGGTGCAAACTATCCCCAACACCACTGTGCAGTACGGAAAAGTTACCCTTATTAGAGGGAGAGCTCTTGAATCAAGAGGATAGCACCAGGTACAGAAGTATGGTTGGTGCATTGCAGTATTTAACTCTGACCAAGCCTGATATTTCCTTTGCTGTCAATAAAGTATGTCAGCTTCTTCATGCACCTACTACAATACATTTGACAGCTGCAAAACACATACTTAGATATGTCAAAGATACTTTGAGCATTGGACTAACATTCAACAAGTCATCATCAACTCTTGTTAGTGCATTTTCTGACTCTGACTGGGCAGGCTGTCTGGATGATAGGCGCTCCATACGTGGTTTTGCAGTATTCTTTGGACCAAATCTTATCTCCTGGTGTGAAAAGAAACATGCAACTGTCTCCAGATCTAGTACAGAGGCAGAATACAAAGCATTGGCTAATGCAACAACAGAAATTATCTGGGGGTAGTCTCTATTAAAAGAGCTTGGGATATATTGCAAACAGGCTCCATGTCTGTGGTGTGACAATCTTGGTGCTACCTATCTCTCTGCTAACCCAGTCTTTCATGCAAGGACAAAGCATATCGAAATAGATTTTTACTTTGTCAGGGAACGAGTTGCTGCCAAGATGCTAGATATTCGTTTCATTCATTCCCAAGATCAAGTTGCTGATAGTTTTACCAAGGCCTTGCCTACAAGGAGCTTTGAAGAATTTAAACATAATCTCAACTTAACCAAGTTGTGATTATGGGAGGTTGTTAAACATGCTATGTATCTAGTAGTTGGGCGCACCGGTTTGTGGTACGGTGACCCGGTTAGGGTTCTGTTAGGATAGAGTAGCTAGATTTTCTTGTTACCTTTGGTTATCTCTATCTCTGTCTTTCTTGTTCATCAAGATGTAATCCCAACTACCTATATGCTTATCTCAGGGAGATGCCCCTGCCTATATAACATGAAGCCGTTGCCTCCAACGAGGTACGACGTTACAACTACATTTACAGTGTTTTTGGGAGTGGACTGGCATCCAGAAAACATCTTTCACTTGAAATATTTATGTGTAATGATGTTGATCAGAGAAGGAAAAATGGTCACATGCCAAATTCCAGGAAATGATTGAATTGTCAAAAATACTTTTCATTGATTTTTTTGTAGGAAATTTGTAGTACTTGAACCATTATAAACTTTCTTGTAGGTGCTTCATTCAAGTTGTAAAGAACAAATCTCATACGAAATTTTCCATTGATGATTCTTTTGTTATATATTCTCAAGAGAAAGAATTATTAACTCAAACCTGTCCAAACACAGAGAATTCCACTCAAACAAACTGTCTGCAATACATGTTCTCAACAACCATCACTTCACTGCCAACAATTTATATGACATCACCTGCTTCGGAGTCTCCGAGTTTTCACACCTCTCATAAATCCCCTTTAGCAAAAGGGGGAAGAAAAACAATGCAAGCAAATAAAAAAGATATCATCTTCAGAATAGGATACGCCGGGAAGACAACACTCGGTAGGTCTACGACGGCCTGCTTAGTATGAAGTGAAGACATGGTGTCGAGTCGTATGATTTTCTGAGGCAAGACCAAAGACAGGGATCTCAAATTCTCTCCATGCCTTCTGTGTTTTCTTCGGAAGGCGTTTTCTCAACATGTTTTTCACAAAAACTAATCGGCAAGCAATCCGAGCGAACGCCCTCGGGCACATTGTATCTTGTGTACGAATCGCAAAGTGTTTTCTCCCACGCGCCTCTTTGAGAGTACTACGAGCCTCAGGATGGTAAATCCCAACAAATACATTCAGGATGACAATTTTAGTTTATAGAGCATGATATTTTTCAAGTTCTTCCATTGATGTAGCATGCATGGCAATTCCCTTCAGCAAGCATGGCAATTTCTGAGAAGGACAATTTTCAACATGGCAATTTTCACTTTGAAACAGGACAAATCCTTTACAACAACACGACAATTTTATCCGTTTTTTCATGTCAATTCTGGAGCGTTAGCTGGGAGTGGTTTGTTGCTCTTGAGTTTCCAGTGCGAGTTGACCTCCATGAGCTTTCGCGAGCTTTTGCTTGTTGTTAGATTCTAAATTCTTTGCAGTCAACTTATTTTGCGTGTTTGATTGGTAAGTTCAGAGCTTCAGGCGCTTAGCTGAAACACATCAGCTTCCAAACATGTAGTTTCCTTACACAGTTTCACTAATAAAATCGGTAGCATATCGCACTTGTAAAAAAGGGTGTAAGTGAAGGAAATATGCCCTAGAGGCAATAATAAAGTTATTATTTATTTCCTTATATCATGATAAATGTTTATTATTCATGCTAGAATTGTATTAACCGGAAACATAATACATGTGTGAATACATAGACAAACAGAGTGTTACTAGTATGCCTCTACTTGACTAGCTCGTTAATCGAAGATGGTTATGTTTCCTAACCATAGACATGAGTTGTCATTTGATTAACGGGATCACATCATTAGGAGAATGATCTGATTGACATGACCCATTCCGTTAGCCTAGCACTTGATCATTTAGTATGTTGCTATTGCTTTCTTCATGACTTATACATGTTCCTGTAACTATGAGATTATGCAACTCCCTGCCACGGAGGAACACTTTGGGTACTACCAAACGTCACAACGTAATCGGGTGATTATAAAGGAGTATTACAGGTGTCTCCAAAGGTACTTGTTGGGTTGGCGTATTCGAGATTAGGTTTTGTCACTCCGATTGTCGGAGAGGTATCT
Organism: Aegilops bicornis; assembly: GCA_021605145.1. Lineage (NCBI taxonomy): Eukaryota > Viridiplantae > Streptophyta > Magnoliopsida > Poales > Poaceae > Aegilops > Aegilops bicornis. The sequence continues at coordinate 15,934,180 of CM038675.1, forward strand.
CTAGGCCTTCTCGGTAATACACATCACATAAGCCTTGCAAGCATTGCAACTAATGAGTTAGTTGGGAGATGATGTATTACGGAACGAGTAAAGAGACTTACCGATAGCAGATTGAACTAGGTATTGGATACCGACGATCGAATCTCGGGCAAGTAACATACCGATGACAAAGGGAACAACGTATGTTGTTATGCGGTCTGACCGATAAAGATCTTCGTAGAATATGTAGGAACCAATATGGGCATCCAGGTCCCGCTATTGGTTATTGACCGGAGATGTGTCTCGGTCATGTCTACATTGTTCTCGAACCGTAGGGTCCGCACGCTTAAGGTTTCGATGCGATGCTTATATTATGAGTTTGTGTATTTTGATGTACCGAAGGTTGTTGAGTCCCGGATATGATCACGGACATGACGAGGAGTCTCGAAATGGTCGAGACATAAAGATTAATATATTGGACGGATATATTTGGACACCGGAAAGGTTCCGGAGAAGTTTGGAGCTCGGGAGGTTACCGAACCCCCGGGAGGTATATGGGCCTTATTGGGCCTATGTAGGAGGAAGGGAGAAGGAACAAGGGAGGCGCCCCAAGCCCAATCCGAATTGGGGAGGGGGCCGCCCCTTCCTTTCTCCTTCCCCTCTTCCTATTCCTACTACTAGTACTTATTCCTAATACTAGTACTCCTTCCTTTCCCTCCAAATAAGATAAGGAAAGAGAGGAAACCTACTTGGAGTAGGTTTCCCCTCCCTTGCGCGCCCCTTGGGCCGGCCACCTCCTCTCTCCCTCCTTTATATCTGGGGGACAGGGGCACCCCATGAACACACAAGTTGATCCTTGAGATCGTTCCTTAGCCGTGTGCGGTGCCCCCTCCACCATATTCCACCTCGGTCATATCGTGGCGGTGCTTAGGTGAAGCCCTGCGTCGGTGAAACATCAAGATCGTCCTGCGCCGTCGTCTTGTAGAACTCCTTCTCCCGGAGCTTTGCTGGATCGGAGCCCGTGGAGCGTCATCGAGCTGAGCGTGTGCCAAGAACTCGGAGGCGCCGGAGTAACGGCGCTGGGATCGGCTGGATCGTGAGGAGAACGTCGACTACTTCCTCTACGTCATCATCGACTTGGAGGTGCGAATGCTTGGCGCTGGGATTGGCAGGATCGCGAGGAGAACGTACGACTACTTCCTCTACGTTGTGATCGCTTCCGCTTACAGTCTACGAGGGTACGTAGACAACACTCTCCCCTCTCGTTGCTATGCCATCACCATGGTCCTGTGTGTGCGTAGGAAATTTTTTGAAATTACTGCGTTCCCCAACAGTGGCATCCGAGCCTAGGTTTTTATGGTTTGATGTTTTGCACGAGTAGAACACAAGTGAGTTGTGGGCGATACAAGTCATACTGCCTACCAGCATGTCATACTTTGGTTCAGCGGTATTGTGAGATGAAGCGACCCGGACCGACATTACGCGTACGCTTACGCGAGACTGGTTTCACCGTTACGAGCACTCGTGCTTAAAGGTGGCTGGCGGGTGTCTGTCTCTCTCACTTTAGTTGAACTGAAAAGTGGCTACGCCCGGTCCTTGAGAAGGTTAAAACGGAGTCTAATTGACGAAGTATCGTTGTGGTCTTGATGCATAGGTGAGATTGGTTCTTACTTAAGCCCATAGCAGCCACGTAAAATTTGCAACAACAAAGTAGAGGACGTCTAACTTGTTTTTGCAGGGCATGTTGTGATGTGATATGGTCAAGACGTGATGCTATATTTTATTGTATGAGATGATCATGTTTTGTAACCGAAGTTATCGGCAACTGGCTGGAGCCATATGGTTGTCGCTTTATTGTATGAAATGCAAATGCCCTGTAATTGCTTTACTTTATCACTAAGCGGTAGCGATAGTCGTAGAAGCAATGGATGGCGTAAACGACAACGATGCTACGATGGAGATCAAGGTGTCGCGCTGGTGACGATGGTGATCACGACGGTGCTTGAGATGGAGATCACAAGCACAAGATGATGATGGCCATATCATATCACTTATATTGATTGCATGTGATGTTTATCCTTTATGCATCTTATTTTGCTTTGATTGACGGTAGCATTTTAAGATGATCTCTCACTAAAATTATCAAGTAGTGTTCTCCTGAGTATGCACCGTTGCCAAAGTTAAATCGTGCCGAGACACCACGTGATGATCGGGTGTGATAAGCTCTCGTCCATCTACAACGGGTGCAAGCCAGTTTTGCACACGCAGAATACTCAGGTTATACTTGACGAGCCTAGCATATGCAGATATGGCCTCGGAACACGGAGACCGAAAGGTCGATCATGAATCATATAGTAGATATGATCAACATAAGATGTTCACCATTGAAAACTACTCCATCTCACGTGATGATCGGTTATGGTTTAGTTGATTTGGATCACGTGATCACTTAGATGACTAGAGAGATGTCTGTCTAAGTGGGAGTTCTTAAGTAATATGATTAATTGAACTTAAATTTATCATGAACTTAGTCCTGGTAGTATTTTGCAAATTATGTTGTAGATCAATAGCTCGCGTTGTTGCTTCCCTATGTTTTTATATGTGTTCCTAGAGAAAATTGTATTGAAAAATGTTAGTAGCAATGATGCGGATTGGATCCGTGATCTGAGGTTTATCCTCATTGCTGCACGTAAGAATTATGTCCTTAATGCACCGCTAGGTGACAGACCTATTGCAGGAGCAAATGTAGACGTTATGAGCGTTTGGCTAGCTCAATATGATGACTACTTGATAGTTTAGTGCACCATACTTAACAGCTTAGAATCGGGACTTCAAAGGCGTTTTGAACGCGTCATGGACCATATAAGATGATCCAGGAATTGAAGTTAATATTTCAAGCAAATACCGAGTTGAGAGTTATGAATTCTCCAACAAGTTCTATAGCTAAATGATGGTAGAGTATCGCTCAACTAGTGAGCATGTTCTCAGATTGTCTGGGTACTTCAATCGCTTGAATCAAGTGGGAGTTAATATTCCAGATAAGATAGTGATTGACAGAATTCTCTAGTCACCAACACTAAGTTACTAGAACTTCGTGATGAACTATAGTATGCAAGGGATAACGAAAACGATTCCCGAGCTCTTCGTGATGTTGAAATCGTGAAGGTAGAAATCAAGAAAGAGCATCAAGTGTTGATGATTGACAAGACCACTAGTCTCAAGGAAAAGGGCAAAGGGAAGAAGGGGAACTTCAAGAAGAACGGCAAGCAAGTTGCTGCTCGAGTGAAGAAACCCAAGTCTGGACCTAAGCCTGAGACTAAGTGCTTTTGCTGCAATGGAACTGGTCACTAGAAGCGGGACTACCCCAAGTATTTGGCGGATAAGAAGGATGGCAAAGTGAACAAAGGTATATTTGATATACGGATCATTGATGTGTATTTCACTAGTGTTCGTAGTAACCCCTCGGTATTTGATACTAGTTCAGTTGCTAAGAGTAGTAACTTGAAACGGAGTTGCAGAATGAGCGAAACTAGTTGAAGGGAAGTGACGATGAGTGTTGGAAGTAGTTCCAAGATTGATTTGATCATCATCACACACTCCCTATACTTTCGGGATTAGTGTGGAACCTAAATAAGTGTTATTTGGTGTTGAGCATAAATATGATTTGATCATGTTTATTGCAATACGGTTATTCATTTAAGTAAGAGAATAAATTGTTGTTCTGTTTACATGAATAAAACCTTATATGGTTACACACCCAATGAAAATGGTTCATTGGATCTCGATCATAGTGATACACATATTCATAATATTGAAACCAAAAGATGCAAAGTTAATAATGATAGTGCAACTTATTTGTGGCACTGCCGTTTAGGTCATATTGGTGTAAAGCGCATGAAGAAAACTCCATGCTGATGGACTTTCGGAATCACTTGGTTATGAATCATTTGATGCTTGCGAACCGTGCCGTTTGGGCAAGATGACTAAAACTCCGTTCTCCGGAACAATGGAACAAGCTACTGACTAATTGGAAATAATACATACCGATGTATGTGATCCAATGAGTGTTGATGCTCGTGGCAAGTATCGTTATTTTCTGACTTTCACAAGATGATTTGAGCAGATATGGGTATATCTACTTGATGAAACATAAGTCTGAAATAGTTGAAAGGTTCAAAGAATTTCAGAGTGAAGTGGAAAAATCATCGTAACAGGAAAATAAAGTTTCTGCGATCTGATCGCGAAGACGAATAATTGAGTTACGAGTTTGGTCTTCAATTAAAATAATGTGGAATAGTTTCACAGCTCACGCCACCTGGAACACCACAATGTTATGGTGTGTCCGAACGTCGTAACCGCACTTTATTGGATATGGTGCGATCTATGATGTCTCTTATCGGTTTACCACTATCATTTTGGGGTTATGCATTAGAGACAGCTGCATTCACGTTTAATAGGGCACCATCTAAATCCGTTGAGACGACACCATATGAACTATGGTTTAACAAAGAAACCTAAGCTGTCGTTTCTTAAAAGTTTGGGGTTGTGATGCTTATGTGAAAAAGTTTTCACCTGATAAGCTCAAACCCAAATCGGAGAAGTGCATCTTCATAGAATACCCAAAGGTAACTATTGGGTACACCTTATATCACAGATCCGAAGGCAAGTTTTTCGTTGCTAAGATGGATCCTTTCTAGAGAAGAAGTTTCTCTCGAAAGAAGTGAGTGGGAGGAAAGTAGAAAACTTGATGAGGTAATTGTACCTTCTCCCTTATTGGAAAGTAGTTCATCACAGAAATCAGTTCTAGTGATTCCTACACCAATTAGTGAGGAAGTTAATGATGATGATCATGAAACTTCAGATCAAGTTGCTACCAAACCTCGTAGGTCTTCCAGAGTAAGATCCGCACCAGAGTGGTACGGTAATCATGTTCTGGAAGTCATGTTACTAGACCATGATGAACCTACGAACTATGAGGAAGCGATGATGAGCCCAGATTCCACGAAATGGCTTGAGGCCATAAAATCTGAGATATGATCCATGTATGAGAACAAAAGTATGGACTTTGATTGACTTTCTCAATGATCAGCAAGCCATGTTAAATAAATGGATCTTCAAGAGGAAGACGACACTGATAGTAGTGTTACTATCTACAAAGCTCGACTTGTCACAAAAAGGTTTTCGACAAGTTCAAGGTGTTGACTACAATGAGATTTTCTCAACTGTAGCGATGCTTAAGTCTGTCCGAATCATGTTAGCAATTGCCACATTTTGTGAAATCTGGCAAATGGATGTCAAAACTACATTCTTTAATGGATTTATTAAAGAAGAGTTGTATATGATGCAACCAGAAGGTTTTGTCAATCCTAAAGGTGCTAACAAAATGTGCAAGCTCCAAATGATCCATCAATGGACTGGTGCAAGCATCTCGGAGTTGGAATATACGCTTTAATGTGTTGATCAAAGCATATGATTTTATACAGACTTTTGGAAAGGCCTGTATTTACAAGAAAGTGAGTGGGAGCACTACAGCCTTTACGATAAAGTATCTGTGAATGACATATTGTTGATCGGAAATAATGTAAAATTATTCTGCAAAGCATAAAGGAGTGTTTGAAAGGAGTTTTTCAAAGAAAGACCTCGGTAAAGCTGCTTACATATTAAGCATCAAGATCTATAGAGATAGATCAAGACGCTTGATAAGTTTTTCAATGAATACATACCTTGACAAGATTTTGAAGTAGTTCAAAATGGAACAGTCAAAGAAAGAGTTCTTACCTGTGTTACAAGGTGTGAGATTGAGTAAGACTCAAAACCCGACCACGGCAGAAGATAGAAAGAGAATGAAAGTCATTCCCTATGCATCAGCCATAGGTTCTATAAAGTATGTCATATCAGGTACCAGATCTATTGCATACCCTACCACTAAGCTTGGCAAGGAGTGCAATAGTGATCTAGGAGTAGATCAATGGACAGCGGTCAAAATTATCCTTAGTAGAATAAGGATGTGTTTCTCGATTATGGAAGTGAAAAGGTTAAATAAGTAAAGGGTTACGCCGATGCAAGTTTTAAACACTAATCTAGATGACTCTGAGTCTCAATCTGGATACATATTGAAAGTGGGAGCAATTAGCTAGAGTAGCTCCGTGCAGAGCATTGTAGACATAGAAATTTGCAAAATACATACGGATCTGAATGTGGCAGACCCGTTGACTAAAATTCTCTCACAAACAAAACATGATCACACCTTAGTACTCTTCGGGTGTTAATCACATAGCGATGTGAGCTAGATTACTAACTCTAGTAAACCCTTTGGGTGTTGGTCACATGTCGATGTGAACTATGGGTGTTAACCACATATAGATGTGAACTATTGATGTTAAATCACATGGCGATGTGAACTAGATTATTGACTCTAGTGCAAGTGGGAGACTGAAGGAAATATGCCCTAGAGGCAATAATAAAGTTATTATTTATTTCCTTATATCATGATAAATGTTTATTATTCATGCTAGAATTGTATTAACCGGAAACATAATACATGTGTGAATACATAGACAAACAGAGTGTTACTAGTATGCCTCTACTTGACTAGCTCGTTAATCGAAGATGGTTATGTTTCCTAACCATAGACATGAGTTGTCATTTGATTAACGGGATTGAAGGAAATATGCCCTAGAGGCAATAATAAAGTTATTATTTATTTCCTTATATCATGATAAATGTTTATTATTCATGCTAGAATTGTATTAACCGGAAACATAATACATGTGTGAATACATAGACAAACAGAGTGTCACTAGTATGCCTCTACTTGACTAGCTCGTTAATCAAAGATGGTTATGTTTCCTAACCATAGACATGAGTTGTCATTTGATTAACGGGATCACATCATTAGGAGAATGATCTGATTGACATGACCCATTCCGTTAGCCTAGCACTTGATCATTTAGTATGTTGCTATTGCTTTCTTCATGACTTATACATGTTCCTGTAACTATGAGATTATGCAACTCCCGTTTACGGAGGAACACTTTTGGTACTACCAAGCGTCACAACGTAACTGGGTGATTATAAAGGAGTATTACAGGTGTCTCCAAAGGTACTTGTTGGGTTGGCGTATTTCGAGATTAGGTTTTGTCACTCCGATTGTCGGAGAGGTATCTCTAGGCCTTCTCGGTAATACACATCACATAAGCCTTGCAAGCATTGCAACTAATGAGTTAGTTGTGAGATGATGTATTACGGAACGAGTAAAGAGACTTACCGGTAACGAGATTGAACTAGGTATTGGATACCGACGATCGAATCTCGGGCAAGTAACATACCGATGACAAAGGGAACAACATATGTTGTTATGCGGTCTGACCGATAAAGATCTTCGTAGAATATGTAGGAACCAATATGGGCATCCAGGTCCCGCTATTGGTTATTGACCGGAGATGTGTCTCGGTCATGTCTACATTGTTCTCGAACCGTAGGGTCCGCACGCTTAAGGTTTCGATGATGCTTATATTATGAGTTTGTGTATTTTGATGTACCGAAGGTTGTTCGAGTCCCGGATATGATCACGGACATGACGAGGAGTCTCGAAATGGTCGAGACATAAAGATTAATATATTGGACGGATATATTTGGACACGGAAAGGTTCCGGAGAAGTTTGGAGCTCCGGAGGTTACGGAACCCCGGGAGGTATATGGGCCTTATTGGGCCCATGTAGGAGGAAGGGAGAAGGAACAAGGGAGGCGCGCCCCAAGCCCAATCCGAATTGGGAGGGGCTGGCCCCCTCCTTTCTCCTTCCCCTCTTCCTATTCCTACTACTAGTACTTATTCCTAATACTAGTACTCCTTCCTTTCCCTCCAAATAAGATAAGGAAAGAGGGAAACCTACTTGGAGTAGGTTTCCCCTCCTGGTCGCGCCCCTTGGGCGGCCACCTCCTCTCTCCCTCCTTTATATACGGGGAGGGGGCACCCTAGAACACACAAGTTGATCCTTGAGATCGTTCCTTAGCCGTGTCAGCGGTGCCCCTCCACCATATTCCACCTCGGTCATATCGTGGCGGTGCTTAGGCGAAGCCCTGCGTCAGTGAAACATCAAGATAGTCACCACGCCCGTCGTCTTTGTGAACTCCTTCTCCCGGAGCTTTGCTGGATCGGAGCCCGTGGAGCGTCATCGAGCTGAACGTGTGCCAAGAACTCGGAGGCGCCGGAGTAACGGGCGCTGGGATCGGCTGGATCGTGAGGAGAACGTCGACTACTTCCTCTCGTCATCATCGACTTGGAGGTGCGAATGCTTGGTATTTGGGATCGGCAGGATCGCGAGGAGAACGTCGACTACTTCCTCTACGTTGTGATCGCTTCCGCTTACGGTCTCACGAGGGCGTAGACAACACTCTCCCTCTCGTTGCTATGCCATCACCATGGTCCTGTGTGCGTAGGAAAATTTTTGAAATTACTGCGTTCCCCAACGGTGGCATCCGAGCCTGGTTTTATGCGTTGATGTCATATGCACGAGTAGAACACAAGTGAGTTGTGGGCGATACAAGTCATACTGCCTACCAGCATGTCATACTTTGGTTCAGCGGTATTGTGAGATGAAGCGGCCCGGACCGACATTACGCGTACGCTTACGCGAGACTGGTTTCACCGTTACGAGCACTCGTGCTTAAAGGTGGCTGGCGGGTGTCTGTCTCTCTCACTTTAGTTGAACCGAGTGTGGCTACGCCCGGTCCTTGAGAAGGTTAAAACGGAGTCTATTTGACGAAATATCGTTGTGGTTTTGATGCGTAGGTAAGAATGGTTCTTGCTCAGCCCGTAGCAGCCACGTAAAACTTGCAACAACAAAGTAGAGGACGTCTAACTTGTTTTTGCAGGGCATGTTGTGATGTGATATGGTCAAGACGTGATGCTATATTTTATTGTATGAGATGATCATGTTTTGTAACCGAAGTTATCGGCAATGGCAGGAGCCATATGGTTGTCGCTTTATTGTATGAAATGCAACGCATACTGTAATTGCTTTACTTTATCACTAATCGGTAGCTATAGTCGTAGAAGCAATAGATGGCGTAAACGACAACGATGCTACGATGGAGATCAAGGTGTCGCGCCGGTGACGATGGTGATCACGACGGTGCTTCTGAGATGGAGATCACAAGCACAAGATGATGATGGCCATATCATATCACTTATATTGATTGCATGTGATGTTTATCCTTTATGCATCTTATTTTGCTTTGATTGACGGTAGCATTTTAAGATGATCTCTCACTAAAATTATCAAGTAGTGTTCTCCCGAGTATGCACCGTTGCCAAAGTTAAATGTGTCGAGACACCACGTGATGATCGGGTCTCGATAAGCTCTACGTCCATCTACAACGGTTGCAAGCCAGTTTTGCACACGCAGAATACTCAGGTTATACTTGGACGAGCCTAGCATATGCAGATATGGCCTCGAACACGGAGACCGAAAGGTCGAGCGTGAATCATATAGTAGATATGATCAACATAAGATGTTCACCATTGAAAACTACTCCATCTCACGTGATGATCGGTTATGGTTTAGTTGATTTGGATCACGTAATCACTTAGATGACTAGAGAGATGTCTGTCTAAGTGGGAGTTCTTAAGTAATATGATTAATTGAACTTAAATTTATCATGAACTTAGTACCTGATAGTATCTTGCTTGTCTATGTCTGTTTATAGATAGATGGCTCGTGCTGTTGTTCCGTTGAATTTTAATGCGTTCCTTGAGAAAGCAAAGTTGAAAGATGATGGTAGCAATTACACGGACTGGGTCCGTAACCTGAGGATTATCCTCATTGCTGCACAGAAGAGTTACGTCCTGGATGCACCGCTAGGTGCCAGGCCTGCTGCTGATGCAACTGACGACATTAAGAACGTCTGGCAGAGCAAAGCTGATGACTACTCTATAGTTCAGTGTGCCATGCTTTACGGCTTAGAACCGGGTCTTCAACGACGTTTTGAAAGTCGTGGAGCATATGAGATGTTCCAAGAGTTGAAGTTGATATTTCAACAGAATGCCCGGATTGAGAGATATGAAGTCTCCAATAAGTTCTATAGCTGCAAAATGGAGGAGAATGGGTGCATCGGTGAGCACATACTCAGAATGTGCCGGTATTACAATCACTTGACTCAACTGGGAGTTGATCTTCCGGATGATTGTGTCATTGACAGAATTCTTCAATCAACGCCACCAAGCTACAAAGGCTTCGTGATGAACTATAATATGCAAGGGTTAGTAAAGACTATGCTCGAGCTCTTACGCAATGCTTTGAAAGCTGCGGAGGTAGAAATCAAGAAGGAGCATCAAGTGTTGATGGTCAATAAGACCACTAGTTTCAAGAAGAAAGGCAAAGGGAAGAAGAAGGGGAACTTCAAGAAGAACAGCAAACAAGTTGCTGCTCAAGTGAAGAAACCCAAGTCTAGACCTAAACCTGAAACTGAGTGCTTCTACTGCAAGCAGACTGGTCACTGGAAGCGGAACTGCCCCAAGTATTTGGCGGATAAGAAGGATGGCAAGGTGAACAAAGGTATATGTGATATACATGTTATTGATGTGTACCTTACCAGAGCTCATGAGCACACAGGTATTTGATACTGGTTCTGTTGCTAATATTTGCAACTCGAAACAGGGACTACAGATTAAGCGAACACTGGCAAAGGACGAGGTGACGATGCGCGTGGGAAATGGTTCCAAAGTCGATGTGATCGCAGTCGGCACGCTACCTCTACATCTACCTTCGGGATTAGTTTTAGACCTAAATAATTGTTATTTGGTGCCAGCGTTAAGCATGAACATTATATCTGGATCTTGTTTGATGCGAGACGGTTATTCATTTAAATCAGAGAATAAAGGTTGTTCTATTTATATGAATAATATCTTTTATGGTCATGCACCCTTGAAGAGTGGTCTATTTTTAATGGATCTCGATAGTAGTGATACACATATTCATAATGTTGAAACCAAAAGATGCAGAGTTGATAATGATAGTGCGACTTATTTGTGGCATTGCCGTTTAGGTCATATCGGTATAAAGCGCATGAAGAAACTCCATACTGATGGACTTTTGGAGTCACTTGATTATGAATCACTTGGCACTTGCGAACCGTGCCTCATGGGCAAGATGACTAAAACTCCGTTCTCCGGTACTATGGAGAGAGCAACAGATTTGTTGGAAATCATACATACAGATGTATGTGGTCCAATGAATATTGAGGCTCGTGGCGGATATCGTTATTTTCTCACCTTTACAGATGATTTAAGCAGATATGGGTATATCTTCTTAATGAAACATAAGTCTGAGACATTTGAAAAGTTCAAAGAATTTCAGAGTGAAGTTGAAAATCATCGTAATAAGAAAATAAAGTTTCTTCGATCTGATCGTGGAGGCGAATATTTGAGTTACGAGTTTGGTCTACATTTGAAACAATGCGGAATAGTTTCGCAACTCACGCCACCGGAACACCACAGCGCAATGGTGTGTCCGAACGTCGTAATCGCACTTTACTAGATATGGTGCGATCTATGATGTCTCTTACAGATTTACCGCTATCGTTTTGGGGTTATGCTCTTGAGACGGCCGCATTCACGCTGAATAGAACACCGTCAAAATCCGTTGAGACGACACCTTATGAACTGTGGTTTAGCAAGAAACCAAAGTTGTCGCTTTCTTAAAGTTTGGGGATGCGATGCTTATGTGAAAAAGCTTCAACATGATAAGCTCGAACCTAAATCGGAGAAATGTGTCTTCATAGGATACCCAAAGGAGATAGTTGGGTACACCTTCTATCACAGATCCGAAGGCAAGACATTTGTTGCTAAGAATGGATCCTTTCTAGAGAAGGAGTTTCTCTCGAAAGAAGTGAGTGGGAGGAAAGTAGAACTTGATGAGGTAACTGTACCTTCTCCCTTATTTGAAAGTAGTTTATCACGAAACCAGTTTACTGCGACATCTACACCAAATAGTGAGGAAGTTGATGATGTTGATCATGAAACTTCAGATCAAGTTACTACAGAACCTCGTAGATCAACCAGAATAAAATCCGCACCGGAGTGGTACGGCAATCCTGTTCTGGAAGTCATGCTACTAGATCATGATGAACCTACGAACTATGAAGAAGCGATGGTGAGCCCAGATTCCGCAAATGGCTTGAGGCCATGAAATCCAAGATGGGATCCATGTATGAAAACAAAGTGTGGACTTTGGTTGACTTGCCCGAGGGTCGGCAAGCAATAGAAAACAAGTGGATCTTCAAGAAGAAGACCGACGGCGGTAATATTGCTGTCTACAAAGCTCGACTTGTCGCAAAGGGTTTTCGACAAGTTCAAGGGGTTGACTACGATGAGACCTTCTCACCCGTAACGATGCTTAAGTCTGTCCGAATCATGTTAGCAATTGCCGCATTTTATGATTATGAAATTTGGCAAATGGATGTAAAGACCGCATTCCTGAATGGTTTTCTGGAAGAAGAGTTGTATATGATGCAACCAGAAGGTTTTATCGATCCAAAGGGAGCTAACAAAGTGTGCAAGCTCCAGCGATCCATTTATGGACTGGTGCAAGCATCTCGGAGTTGGAATAAACGCTTTGATAGTGTGATCAAAGTATTTGGGTTTATACGACTTATGGAGAAGCCTGTATTTACAAGAAAGTGAGTGGGAGCTCAGTAAGCATTTACGATATTATATGTAGATGACATATTATTAATCGGAAATGATATAGAATTTCTGGATAGCATAAAGGGATACTTGAACAAGAGTTTTTCGATGAAAGACCTTGGTGAAGCTACTTACATATTGGGCATCAAGATCTATAGAGATAGATCAAGACGCTTAATTGGACTTTCACAAAGCACATACCTTGATAAAGTTTTGAAGAAGTTCAAAATGGATCAGGCAAAGAAAGGTTTTTACCTGTATTACAAGGTGTGAAATTGAGTCAGACTCAATGCCCGACCACAGCAGAAGATAGAGAGAAAATGAAAGATGTTCCCTATGCTTCAGCCATAGGCTCTATCATGTATGCAATGCTGTGTACCAGACCTGACGTATGCTTAGCTGTAAGCTTGGCAGGAAGGTACCAAAGTAATCCAGAGTGGATCATGGACAGCGGTCAAGAACATCCTGAAATACCTGAAAAGGACTAAGGATATGTTTCTCATATATGGAGGTGACAAAGAGCTAGTCGTAAATGGTTACGTCGATGCAAGCTTTGACACTGATCCGGACGATTCTAAATCGCAAACCGGATCGTGTTTTTGTTAAGCGGTGGAGCTGTCTGTTGGTGCAGTTCTAAACAAAGCGTCGTGGCGGGATCTACATGTGAAGCGGAGTACATAGCTGCTTCGGAAGCAGCAAATGAAGGAGTCTGGATGAAAGAGTTCATTTCCGATCTAGGTGTTGTACCTAGTGCATCGGGACCTATGAAGATCTTCTGTGACAATACTGGTGCAATTGCCTTGGCAAAGGAATCCAGATTTCACAAGAGGACCAAGCATATCAAGAGACGCTTCAATTCCATTCGGGACCAAGTCCAAGTGGGAGACATAGAGATTTGCAAAATACATACGGATCTGAACGTTGCAGACCCGTTGACTAAGCCTCTTCCACGAGCAAAACATGATCAGCACCAAGACTCCATGGGTGTTAGAATCATTCTTGAGTGAACTAGATTATTGACTCTAGTGCAAGTGGGAGACTGAAGGAAATATGCCCTAGAGGCAATAATAAAGTTATTATTTATTTCCTTATATCATGATAAATGTTTATTATTCATGCTAGAATTGTATTAACCGGAAACATAATACATGTGTGAATACATAGACAAACAGAGTGTCACTAGTATGCCTCTACTTGACTAGCTCGTTAATCAAAGATGGTTATGTTTCCTAACCATAGACATGAGTTGTCATTTGATTAACGGGATCACATCATTAGGAGAATGATCTGATTGACATGACCCATTCCGTTAGCCTAGCACTTGATCGTTTAGTATGTTGCTATTGCTTTCTTCATGACTTATACATGTTCCTGTAACTATGAGATTATGCAACTCCGTTTACGGAGGAACACTTTGGGTACTACCAAACGTCACAACGTAATCGGGTGATTATAAAGGAGTATTACAGGTGTCTCCAAAGGTACTTGTTGGGTTGGCGTATTTCGAGATTAAGTTTTGTCACTCCGATTGTCGGAGAGGTATCTCTAGGCCTTCTCGGTAATACACATCACATAAGCCTTGCAAGCATTGCAACTAATGAGTTAGTTGTGAGATGATGTATTACGGAACGAGTAAAGAGACTTACCGGTAGCAGATTGAACTAGGTATTGGATACCGACGATCGAATCTCGGGCAAGTAACATACCGATGACAAAGGGAACAACATATGTTGTTATGCGGTCTGACCGATAAAGACCTTCGTAGAATATGTAGGAACCAATATGGGCATCCAGGTCCCGCTATTGGTTATTGACCGGAGATGTGTCTCGGTCATGTCTACATTGTTCTCGAACCGTAGGGTCCGCACGCTTAAGGTTTCGATGACAGTTATATTATGAGTTTGTGTATTTTGATGTACCAAGGTTGTTCGAGTCCGGATATGATCACGGACATGACGAGGAGTCTCGAAATGGTCGAGACATAAAGATTAATATATTGGACGGATATATTTGGACACGGAAAGGTTCCGGAGAAGTTTGGAGCTCCGGAGGTTACGGAACCCCGGGAGGTATATGGGCCTTATTGGGCCTATGTAGGAGGAAGGGAGAAGGAACAAGGGAGGCGCGCCCCAAGCCCAATCCGAATTGGGGAGGGGGCCGCCCCCTTTCCTTTCTCCTTCCCCTCTTCCTATTCCTACTACTAGTACTTATTCCTAATACTAGTACTCCTTCCTTTCCCTCCAAATAAGATAAGGAAGAGAGGGAAACCTACTTGGAGTAGGTTTCCCCTCCCTGGTGCGCCCCCTTGGGCGGCCACCTCCTCTCTCCCTCCTTTATATCACGGGGAGGGGGCACCCTAGAACACACAAGTTGATCCTTGAGATCGTTCCTTAGCCGTGTGCGGTGCACCCCTCCACCATATTCCACCTCGGTCATATCGTAGCGGTGCTTAGGCGAAGCCCTGCGTCGGTGAAACATCAAGATCGTCACCACGCCGTCGTGCTGACGGAACTCCTTCTCCCCGGAGCTTTGCTGGATCGGAGCCCGTGGAGCGTCATCGAGCTGAACGTGTGCCAAGAACTCGGAGGCGCCGGAGTAACGGCGCTGGGATCGGCTGGATCGTGAGGAGAACGTACGACTACTTCCTCTACGTCATCATCGACTTGGAGGTGCTGGAGTAACGGCGCTGGGATCGGCAGGATCGCGAGGAGAACGTACGACTACTTCCTCTACGTTGTGATCGCTTCGCCACGGTCTACGAGGGTACGTAGACAACACTCTCCCCTCTCGTTGCTATGCCATCACCATGGTCCTGTGTGTGCGTAGGAAATTTTTTGAAATTACTGCGTTCCCCAACAGGGATCACATCATTAGGAGAATGATCTGATTGACATGACCCATTCCGTTAGCCTAGCACTTGATCGTTTAGTATGTTGCTATTGCTTTCTTCATGACTTATACATGTTCCTGTAACTATGAGATTATGCAACTCCGTTTACGGAGGAACACTTTGGGTACTACCAAACGTCCACAACGTAATCGGGTGATTATAAAGGAGTATTACAGGTGTCTCCAAAGGTACTTGTTGGGTTGGCGTATTTCGAGATTAGGTTTTGTCACTCCGATTGTCGGAGAGGTATCTCTAGGCCTTCTCGGTAATACACATCACATAAGCCTTGCAAGCATTGCAACTAATGAGTTAGTTGTGAGATGATGTATTACGGAACGAGTAAAGAGACTTACCAGTAACGAGATTGAACTAGGTATTGGATACCGACGATCGAATCTCGGGCAAGTAACATACCGATGACAAAGGGAACAACGTATGTTGTTATGCGGTCTGACCGATAAAGATCTTCGTAGAATATGTAGGAACCAATATGGGCATCCAGGTCCCGCTATTGGTTATTGACCGGAGATGTGTCTCGGTCATGTCTACATTGTTCTCGAACCGTAGGGTCCGCACGCTTAAGGTTTCGATGACAGTTATATTATGAGTTTGTGTATTTTGATGTACGAAGGTTGTTCGAGTCCCGGATATGATCACGGACATGACGAGGAGTCTCGAAATGGTCGAGACATAAAGATTAATATATTGGACGGATATATTTGGACACCGGAAAGGTTCCGGAGAAGTTTGGAGCTCCGGAGGTTACCGGAACCCCCGGGAGGTATATGGGCCTTATTGGGCCCATGTAGGAGGAAGGAGAAGGAACAAGGGAGGGCACGCCCCCAAGCCCAATCCGACTGGGGAGGGGGGCCGCCCTTTCCTTTCTCCTTCCCCCTCTTCCTATTCCTACTACTAGTACTTATTCCTAATACTAGTACTCCTTCCTTTCCCCTCCAAATAAGATAAGGAAAAGAGAGGGAAACCTACTTGGAGTAGGTTTCCCCCTCCCTTGGTGCGCCCCCCCCTTGGGCCGGCCACCTCCTCTCTCCCTCCTTTATATACGGGGGACAGGGGGCACCCCATGAACACACAAGTTGATCCTTGAGATCGTTCCTTAGCCGTGTGCGGTGCCCCCCTCCACCATATTCCACCTCGGTCATATCGTAGCGGTGCTTAGGTGAAGCCCTGCGTCGGTGAAACATCAAGATCGTCCACCACGCCGTCGTCTTGTGGAACTCCTTCTCCCGGAGCTTTGCTGGATCGGAGCCCGTGGAGCGTCATCGAGCTGAACGTGTGCCAAGAACTCAGAGGCGCCGAGTAACGGCGCTGGGATCGGCTGGATCGTGAGGAGAACGTCGACTACTTCCTCTACGTCATCATCGACTTGGAGGTGCCGGAGTAACGGCGCTGGGATCGGCAGGATCGCGAGGAGAACGTACGACTACTTCCTCTACGTTGTGATCGCTTCCGCTTACGGTCTACGAGGGTATGTAGACAACACTCTCCCCTCTCGTTGCTATGCCATCACCATGGTCCTGTGTGTGCGTAGGAAATTTTTTGAAATTACTGCGTTCCCCAACAGTAAGAGGGAACATGCTACATTCATCCATCGGGGGAGCAGCTTTAACATGCTCCCTCTTACCTCCTCTGTTCACATGAGAGGTAAGAATATATATTAGATATGAGTTGTTGATCTTATTAATTAGTGGTCTGATTAACTCTTACCTTCGACCTCACATGTAGAAAGAAGTGGCAAGAGGGAGCATGCTACACTTGCCTCATTGGGAATAAAAAAGACAAATCTACATTTTTTCAAAAAAAGAGACAAATCTTCATTGACTGGACAACATTTGAGAGCTCTATTTTGTTGTGTTCTTGGGTCTTCATATTGTCATCCAGAAAACATCTTCCACTTGAAATATTGATGTGCAATGATTTTGATCGAGTCACAAAAGGAAAAATCTTCACATGCCAAATTCTAGGGAATGATTAAATTGTCAAAAATACTTTTTATCTTTCATGAGAGCAAAAGAACAGAGTATGTGTGCACTGGATTTACCTTCTCTTTTGTCCCATTTTACCAAGTGAAGTATTGGACTCCTTCTAGGAATGAAGAGAAAGAAAGGGACACGCCTTTGTCTCTTGGGGCTTAAGCAAAAGGAATGAGCTAACGTCAAGTGATATCCTATAAGTATACAACTGAGAACACAAGGTGTGATCACGATTAGATATTAGATGTTGTATACAACATGGGCTAATTGCTTCTGAAGCAAATTACTGACCTTTTCATGCCACTTGACTAACACAAGTTACGTACAGTTTTTTATCGCTTTTTCTTTTCTGTTTTTCCTCATATAATGTTTATGCTTTAGAACATACAGTTTTTTGTCGCTTGGATGAGTGCTTATTTATTAATTATGTACTTATTGATTCCCCGCAGAGGAATTCTCTTATTAATTGTACTAACTGAACTTTGTTATTGTTACTGTTAATTGAAACACGAAGCTGCATGCTACTTTTTTCTCAAAAGGGAAAAGAAAAACTGTGCAGCAATAAATATGAGACGAACCAGGGCATCTGATAGTTTGATTCGTAGGATAGTGCGTGAACTATTATAATTTTTCTGTACGTGTCATTTAAGTTGTAAGAATAAGTCCCATATGAAAATTTCTATTTCTGATTCTTTTGTTCTATATTCTTGAAGGAAAAATTCATTATCATTAACTCAAACATGTTTGAAATAATCATTTTTTCCTACGTGCAATCAAGGAGACTTCCAATCAAACAAAACTATTTGCAATAAAGGCTTTCAACAACCATACACTACATGCCCAACAATTTATATGCCACCACCAGCCGATTATGTTCTCTGCATGCTTTGGAGCCACCAAGTTTTGACACCTCTCAGAAACCCCTGTTAGCAAAGAATAGAAAATACTATGCACGAAAAAAGTAAAGAAAGGGAGTTCATCTTAAGAATAGGAGACGTCGGAAAAAAATTACATGAAGCTCGTTGTTAAAAGGAGAGAGAGATTTGGTGAAATATTCCGTTGTATTGCTTGAGCCTCATAGGCATATATATAGGAGTACATGATCATCTTGGAGTACAAGGCAAGGTAGAATAATATCCCTCGCTGTCCTAGCTTTCCTAATGATCACGATACTCAACATCCCCGCAGTCTAGCGATAGTGACGCAGATGGTGAGACTGGAGAATAATCCGATGGTAAGCCAACGTACACCCCCCCCCCCCCCCACCCCCCCGGTCGTAACGGTCGATGGATCGCGGAGTCGTGGCTGGAGTGGAAACCGACGAGGTTTCTCAAGCAAGGTGGTAGCCCTTTGTGCCGTTTGTCAAGATAGCCGAGAGCGTGGGTGGTGTAGCCGCAGTCGAGGTAGACGTGCGAAGAACTCCGTGGTCAGTGTCGAGAGTCGGGGGTCGCCGGTGTCGAGGTACTCGCCGTGGAGCCGCGGAAGAAGAGCGGCGGCGGTGGCGGCCTAAGGAGGCGGCGGCGGCTAGAGAAGGAGCGTGGCGGCGGTGCTCGAAGTAGGCGATAATGAACACGGCAGCGTGACGAAGACCGGCGCGGATGGTGACGTTCCCGCGCCATGGGAGGTGGCGCGGCGCATATCACGTGGAAGTAAACGCGAGTGGATGACGGTGGACCGCGGGCTGCAGCATTACGGCCCGAAGGGGCGACTCAACGGCGGCGGGCAGGTCAAGGCGACGGCGGGGAAGACGTCAGGATGGTTGCAGGGATCGCGTGCCACGCTCGCTATGGCCCGACGGGGCGACGCAGCGGTAGAGCGAGGGTCGGTGCAGCCTCGGGGATGGCCTAGAGCGGACGGCCTCGGTGCGGCGGTTGACCACGGGCCGCGGCACTACGGCCCGAATGGGCGACGCAGCGGCAGCGCGCGAGGTGGTGCAACCACGGGAATAGCCTCAGGGCGGCGGCGGGGATCACGTGATGCGGCACTACATCCCGAAGGGGCGACGCAGCGGCAGCGCGGATCGGTGCAGCCACGGGGAGAACCAAGGGGTGGTGGCGCTGCGGACCGACGGGGCGAGGCAGCGAAAGCCTGTTGCTCGATCGGCGGAGGGGCGCGCTGAACTCGGGGACTGCACGGTGATGGCCTGCGTAGATCGACGTGCGGACGACGGTCATGAGGGGCCGCCTGTCGCGCGAGGCCGCTGGGTCGGCGAAGAGGCCGGTAGGTCGCGTCGGTGTCGGAGTAGAGGCGCACAGGGGTCGACAGCGGCGGCGGGCGACGCAAACCGACCAAGCATAAATCGGAAAACCAAAAAGAAAAACGCCGATCAAAACGACCGGCGAGAGAACGAAAAAAACCCGAAGTAAGGGCTCGGGAAAAAGACTCTATAGGTCAGCCGATCAACAAGACCGGCGGACGAACCCTAGGTACGGGCGGCGCGGCCCCTGGCGGCGCTCATGGAGGCCGACCGCCCCGGGGGCGGCGCGCGGGTGTGGCAGCGACGGCAGCAAGGGTTTAGAACCCGGAAACTGATACCATGTTAGAAGGGAGAGAGAGAGAGAGATTTGGTGAAATAGTCCGTTGTATTGCTTGAGCCTCATAGACATATATATAGGAGTACATGATTATCTTGGAGTACAATCATAGACATATATATAGGAGTACATGATTATCTTGGAGTACAAGGCAAGGTAGAATAATATCCTACGCTATCCTAATCGTTTTTTCCACATGTTTTTTTTTCAAAAATAACAATTCAACGTGCATGTGAAAAAGAAAGGAAAAATGAAACATGTTTTCCTTTTGGTGGTGCTTTGCTTTTTCTAATTTCTCATGCCTTAACTCCCAAGTTGCCGACATCATCCCTCTCCAAGAGTTCTCTTCCACCCGTGTTCAAGAATTAGTGCCCTCTCTGCCGGCTTCCCTCCTTTCCCCTCTCAATTCTAGATTCTAGTTTAATGACATCTGCTTGCGGTGGTGAGGTTAGGGTTTGTTGTCATGTGTGCATGTTGGCGAGATTTGATGTTCAAATGTTAAACAATGAGGACTACAGATCTAGGGCACTGCTCCTTAGATGCACATGCCCAAAGAGTTTCCGACTGTCATCGACAAGGTCAAGTTGGCTCCGATAGGGGAGTGGCGACAATTGCACGTCAATGGCTCGTTCAAACGACATTAGTAGTCATTCAATGGACCTCGATGTAAATTTTACTATATTTAAGGTGCTTTGTACTTGTGATGAACTTTTATAATAAATCTGGATATTTTAAAAAGGATGCATGGTAGTTTTTTCCCCAAAAAGAAATGTAAAAAACTATGCGGAATAAAAATAGGTCAAACCAGGGCCTCTAAAGTTTTTTTTGCATATTAATGTGTCTCATTTACATCATTAGGATCATAGTACAAGCCACATACATACCGACCTGGCGAAACTGAAAAGACGACAAAATGCTAGCCTTTGCTCAAAGCATCACCCAAGAAGTAAAATTACAAACAAGATCGAAGAATCCTCTGAGTTTGACACCAACGCCCGTCACCCTTCTCTGGCACCACCACAGAGGCCACCAAAGGAAAACATGACAGATCACCTCCACAACCAAGCTCGATGCGGCTCTATCACTGATATGCACCTTTTTGAACCTCCAAGATGGCTAGCCAAAGGCGAAACCATTACCGTTGAACGAATCAAGCTGGAGCAACACCTCAGACACGCCATCGAACTCTAGATCTGGCACCCCCATATGACTAAGACATCAGAAACTATATCTGCTATCCATGCGGACCCACCACACAATCCACCATCTTTCAGATGCCGCTGAAGCAGACCACAATATAATGGGGTCATGCCTATAACAGTGGGGTCATGTTCAATAAATGTATAGTGATTAGTACTTAGTTAGTGAAGGTTTTGGTAATTTCACTGGGGTCAAATGACCCCAGTGCTAACAAGGTAGCTACGTCCCTGGAGTGAGGTACTTAAAAACTGGGGAAGATGCCTTGGGTGGCACACTCACATTGATGATTGATCCTAGGGATAGAACCCGGTTGGGCTAGCTGGCCACGGCCAACACCAACCATCAAGCCAAGGGTTTGTTCTTGACATTGGGAGAACATGAGGCCCCAATCCTTGCTGCTATGTCGGAAATTCATATGGCTCGACAATACATCTTCACTTCATACTAAACGAGGCATTGATGAGCTTCTGCACGTTTTCTTCCCAACGTCTCCTATTCTTAAGATGAACTCCCTTTCTTTACTTTTTTCGTGCATAGTATCTTCTATTCTTTTGCTAACAGGGGGTTCCTGAGAGGTGTCAAAACTGGGTGGCTCCGAAGCACGAGGAGAACATAATCGGCTGGTGGTGGCATATAAATTGTTGGGCATGTAGTGTATGGTTGTTGAGAGCCTTTATTGCAAAGGGTTCCTGTAACCTGAACTTTTGTGCTTGGGGGCTAAGCATCCCCCTCTTCTGCTCAAACTGCGCCCATCTACACCTCTCTGTGTACGTAGTTTGGGTGTCAATCCTTGTACTTTATCACCTTTTCTCTGTCAATGAAAAGACACGCTCTCGAGCATATTCCAAAAAAAAAAAGATTATTTCAAATATGTTTGAATCAATGAATTTTTTCCTTTAACAATATCTAAGAGTAAAATGCATGAACCGTCCTTGAAGTTGCTGGCAAGGTCCAAGATGGTCCTTAAACTGACACCGCCATCACGAGTACACTGCCAAGGAACTCTACGGTAACTCTATGTGTCATGCGTAGCTGTTAACTCTTAATCACATTGCATGTATGCAACCAAACACTAGGTACTTGCTTCAGCCTAGCCAGTGCACGCAACCAAACGCCAGGCAAAAATAGCTCCCCTAATGCAGACAGCCTACATGCAGGCAAGCACAGTACATGCAAATGTCTGTTTTTTACCTACATTAGCTCAACTAGGTCCAATTGGAACAAGTATGCAAAGTGGTCAGAAAATGATACAAGTAACCGAGCGTGTCACTAAAAACTGAGGAAAATATCCTAGGTGAGATACTCCTGTTGATCCTAGCTGGCTGGCCACCGCCAACACCAACCATTGAGCCAAGGATTCATTCTCGACATTAGGGGTTCTTTGATTCGATTCCTCACTGTCGTGTGTGAGAAAAAGTGGTGCCTGACAGGGACGCGACAAGCTGAATTTGTTTGCCTGCCAGGCTACCCGCGAAGATAAGTGTTTGGTTGCCGCCTGCCCTAGTGTACTAGTAACAACTAACAAAAAATATATCAAAAGCACTATAGGAAAGATGCTATTGATTACCACAAGCCCTCATACTAGTATAAGAAGCCAGGTTAATTAAGATGCTTGGTTATCCAGGCCAGGAACCTACTAGCTTTTTCTGGTAAGGAACCAAACAGCTCCCAGTAATTCACAGGCAAGCTTCAGGTCAGGCTAAAAGCCACCCTGTAGCGAACCAAACATCCCCTGAGACCCCGACCCATGGTGCAGTGTCAAAAATTCATATGGCTCCACACTACGTCTTCACTTCATACTAAACGGGTCGAAAAAGAGCCGCTGTACGTTTTCTTCCCAATGTCTCCTATTCTGAAGATGAACTTCATTTCTTTACTTATTCTTGCATAGTTTTTTCTCCTCTTTTGCTAACAGGGGGTTTCTGAGAGGTGTCAAAACTCAGAGGCTCCGAAGCACGCGGAGAACACAATCTGCTGATGGTTGCATATAAATTGCTCGGCGTGTATTGTGTGTGGTTGTTGAGAGCCTTTATTGCAAAGGATTCCAAATGGTACCTATTCTGCTAATTCTTTGTTTCTCTATCAATGAAAGATACGCTCTCAAGAATATTTAAAAAATGATTATTTCAACCATGTTTGAGTCAATGAATGTTTCCTTTAAGAATATGGAACAAAAGAATCATAAATCGTATTTTTCATATGGTACCTATTCTTACAACTTTTTCGACAAAGGCTGGATTTTATTAGCTCAATATGGAGCATCAAGGAGACATTCAACACGAACAACCAACACGAATGCACACACACAAAAATCACACCAACAACTAGCAAAGTCATACGACCGAAGCTATGCCAAGGCGGATAGAAAACGAAAAGAAAGTTAAAAAAAGCAATGATAATCCACGCCGAGCAGGTGTTGATCCAAAAGAAGATGGTGCAAGCACACGTGATCCGAACATGGACACAACCACGCAGACTGAACGCGCACGCACTATGAAAGCGGCTTGCGAAAGACCATCCGCGGAACCAGAACCTTCGTCGACGTTCAAGTGACATCGGTCGCAGCTCAAATGGCAAGAAGAGATGGTACCGCCAAAATCTCATGGAGATGCTCCGGCGATCCCATTCTTCCGATGCAAATGTTTGTCGATGGTAAATCTTAGCATGACCATGGGCCCCAGACAATACACCACAAGCCTACACTGCGCTGCCTTGGCTGCAACAAGCCGTCAATATCATCGAACATGACTTGGCTATCTGTACCGCTATCACATCCCTTGACTACCACTGCGCACCATGTTCACAAGGCCACACTGCAGCAACGGATCATCCCTGCTTGACGGCACAAAAGCAACCGGCAAACCGCCACCAGCCACTAGTCTCGCTAGCTAGGCCCAACTCCAAGATGATACCCCCAATGGGGAACACGACCCCAAGTGCCGCCATCATCTGATCCGGGCAAACCCGGACCTAGGGTTTCCCCTCAAGTGTGCTGGAAGGGAAGCCGAAGATTACATGTCGACGCCTTCATCAAGGTAGCGACGTCCATAGGCGCTGTCGTCGTTGGCTTCGACCGTAGTCAAAGTCTGGCTTTCACCCACAGTCTCCATATCCTCCAGAAAAATGAGCCTAGCTGCTCCAGCACGTCCACCTTCTTAACCATAGGACCACCATGGCCAGAGTACTGGATCCTTCTAAGCCGGAAAGTCCCGAGGCAGGCCGATGACATATTAATGAGATCACGGACCGCACCGCCCGAAGAAGATGCCAGGCCAGATCACCGAAGCGCCGTCGCCTTGTGCACGCCATCCAGCCACCGCCATGCATCTGGGCCTCCCAGCGTCGATGCCATGCCGCCGCCCGCCGGTGAGCGCCGCAGCCCCACCACCCTCTCCCGCAGATCCGGCCAAGGCATCCCGTGGCCAGCCGCCACACGGATCAGCCGAGGCATCCGATGGGTTGCTGCCAATGAGATCCAGGCCGGGGGAGAGAGGCTGACTCAGGGAAGCGCCCCGCCGCCGCCGTCACTGGACCTGCCCGGGCTTCGCCTAGAGGGCCTTAGGCGGTGGCGAGACGAGTCGGCGGACCTATTCTTACAACTTAAATGACACGAGTAAAATATAATAGTTCATGTACTATAAATTTTCAATAAATAATATTTATCGTTGCATGTTTTTCCTTGTTGTTTTTGACAAAATATTAGCATGCATATTTGTATTTCTAAAATTAACCATATCAAAGTTCAGTTAGTACAATTAATCAATAAATGAATTCGTTTGCGGGGAATCAATAAGTATATAATTAATAAATGAGCACTCATCCAAGCAATACTCCAACGAATTACAATGTCAAAATCATTTGAAAATGTATGTTCTAAAGCATAAACAATATATGAGGAAAAACAGAAAAGAAAAGGGAGAAAAAACTGTACGTAACTTGTGTTAGTCAAGCGGCATGTAAAGGTCAGTAACTTGCTTCAGAAGCAATTAGCCCATGTTTTATACAACATTTAATATTTAATCGTGATCACATTCACACCTTTCGTTATCAGTTGTATAGTTATAGGATATCACTTCATGTTAGCTCATTCCTTTTGCTTAAGCACCAAGAGTCAAAGATGTGTCCCTTTCTTTCTCTTCATTCCTAGGAAGGGTCAAATAATTCACTTAGTAAAATGGAACAAAGGAGAATAAATCCAGTGCACACATAATCTATTCTTTGCTCTCATGAAAGATAAAAGTATTTTTGACAATTTAATCATTCCCTGGAAATTGACACGTGAAAGATGTTTCTGGATGCCAGCCAAGACCCAAGAACACTCCTCGCATAAACAAAAAGAATCAAGAACACAACAAAATAGAGCTCTTAAATGTTGTCCACTCAATATAGATGTGTCCTTCTTTTAATTCCCGGACCGAGATATGCTCCCGATTTCATTAGTGAAATTGTGTTAGGAAATTACATGGCTGAAATCTGACATATTTCAACCAGGCATGATTGTCCGACCCTTGAAGCTCTGAACTTACCTATCAAACATGCAAAATAAATTGAGCTTGCAAGGACTTTAGAATTTAAAAACATGCAAAAGCTCGTGGAGGTGAAAAGAAGGACCGCAAAGGTGCGGAAGACATGGTGTGCCCACAAGGCTCCGGAGGATACATATATAGGAGGACAAGGCAGTGAAACTGATCAGCTGGGAGTAGTGGTGGGAGAAAGGCATGGTGTCGCGCCAGACCAACATACACAGCATTCTCTTCACATCAGACTAAGGGTCTGTTTTGCAACTGCCCAGCGTCCAGAAATCCTCAAATCCGGCTCCTTGATCTCGCTTCCAGCTTCCCGACGAAAACCGTGCATCAAAAAAAAAAAACGTTCACAACAGAATTCCCAGATCCCATATCCCCAGAGCAATAGTCTTGGGCTGGCAGCTGCCTGGCCCATTAAGCCTGATTCTTGCTTCTTTTTTTAAACACTTGCAATTTTATTCATACTCATAACAAGTACAGGTACACTGATTCGGATCTAAAATCCAAGAAAATACAAAGTAACTCTTATGACTAAGAATTACAATGAAATCTCTTGGAAACACCTTCTTCGCTGCATCAATCTCTGTTAGAAGAAATACTCCAAAGACTTCGGTAAAAAGGCTACAATTGGATTGTAGTAACGATGTTGTCATTCTTTCACCCGCACGAACATTACCAATAATTGATTTTGAAAGCACCTTGAGTCGCCCATCCAAAAAAATGGAAAGCCTTGATCGGTGAACGTACTTGGGCCGGGGATGATCCCTAGAATTGCAGGACGTCGGATCACAAAATCTTCACCATGATGTCGATGAAACACTTCTACTTCACAAAGAACCAAACCTACAGAAGAAGTTTGACACACCAACCTAAACTCATCAGATCCGAATAATCGAATCTGCGAGGACAGAAAACACTCGCACCTCATGGCATTGCCAAAAGAACGAGAGTAAATTTATTCTCACAAAATACGATGATCACTAGACATGACGAAGACCGTAGTACTCTGAAGATGCGAGGCCCCTCACCTCTAGGCGCCAATATGGCAGCCGTAGGCGAGGGGACCAAAAATTCCTAGCGGCTGCGGCGGCAGCGCTGCGAACCCTCGTTGTTCAGACGCACAACTCGATTTTGGCTTGGTAGGGAGTGATGGTACTTGCTCCGTTCTATTCTTCCTCGTACAAATCGTTTTTTTTTTCACTTCACGGCTGCATGTCTCTATAAATAACCTGAACTCCACGTTTTGCCATTCTTGGGATGGCCAAAATACCATCCCTCGTTTTTGCACTATAACCCGCCTTAGATCTGGGAAGCTAGCTTATGAGAGGTGACATGTTCGGCCCAAGTTCGCTCGCTGATTCAGAGAAGCCAGGAGCTCGGCAGTTGCCGAAGAGGCCCTAAGGGGTTCCCTTCCCTACATTTCCTATTATCAATTTAACGCTCCTTTTTATTTATTTTCTTACGTTATTTTTAGTAACAATAGATGTGTGAGAGATGTTGAGCCTCAGCGAGTAAACAAAAACCGATTTTTGCAACTCTCATAATGGAAATTAAACATAAACTATTTCCCGCCAACATCTTTGCATTCTAATCCAGTAAGAGGACACCACATATTACCCAGCGTTGCTGCGCCAGTGGTTGCTGCGCCGCTGCACCACCACCGTATGGCGCCACCTCCTCGATGCCCTACGGCGTCACCGCGCCCTCGCCCTACGGCCATCACCCGTACGGCGCCTCCCTGGTGGCCCCTGGTGCTCCGCCGCTGCCGCCGCCTTCGTGGCCGGCGTATGGTGCGCCGCCTCCTCATCAATCCCATGCGGCGCCACCGAGCCACCCCTACGGGCCGCCGCCGTTGCAGCCGTCATACTCATCGCCGCCCCTGCAACCCTACGCGCCTTACCCAGCACCGCATGGGGGTGCGGCCTCCTATCCAGGGGGTGCGGCTGCCTCGCTGCAGCCGTCCTACGGGGCTGCGGACACTTCACAGCAGCAGCCTCCCGGGGCCGCGGTCGTCTCGCCCTATGGGGCTCATGCCGCGCCAAACTACGGCGCCTCTGCCGCTGGTCCTCCCGGGTTCTACGCACCGTATTCGGTGCCTGCTGCTCATGCCGACCAGGTCGCCGGGCCGTCGCCGTTCTACTTTTCACATCTGCTACCGGTGAAGCTTGCGCCGGATAATTACTTGTCCTGGCGTGCTCAGGTGTTGCCTCTTTTGCGGAGCCGCTACTTGGAGGGATATGTTGACGGGTCCATCCCGTGTCCGCCCTCCCACCACCCGGCATACCACACCTGGGTGGCTCAGGATCAGGCCATCCTCTCCGCCATCCAGTCCTCGCTCACCCCGAGCGTCTCGTCGCTGGTCATCTTCGCCGCTACGTCCCGGGAGGCGTGGGCGGCGCTTCACACCAGTTTTGCCTCTCAGTCTCAGGCGCGTGCTCACTCTATACGCACTGAGCTGGGTGAGACGAAGCTTGGCGACCTCAGCATCACCGACTACTTCAACAAGATGCGGGGTCTCGCCGACACGTTGGCCTCAGTTGGCCAGTCGCTGCAGGATGAGGAGTTCACCACCTTCGTGCTGAATGGGCTTGATGATGATTATGACAATCTCATCGAGAATGTTCATGGTCGCGATGACCCGCTTCCACCTCGTGAGCTCTATGCCCGTCTGCTTGGCCGTGAGCAGCGCATTAAGGCGCGCCGAGCCTCCCCCAGTTTCGCCTCCGCCAATGCCGCAACTCGCGGCAAGCCTCAGCGGTCATCATCTTCAGGAGGCAGACCGGCGCTGCCTTCATCACCGGCCTCGAGGGGCAGCGCTCCGACCATCACAGGTGGTAACCGGCCGGTGGCGTGTTGTTCTTCTTGTGGTGCCCAACAGGCCTGCCAGTTGTGTGGCCTGGAGCGCCACATTGCCTCTCGCTGCCATCGTCGCTACAAGCAAGACTTTCTGGGCCTCGGCAACAACGGCAAAGGGAACGACAAGCAGGCCGCCGCTGCTGTGACGAGTCTGTTGGGGAACGTTGCAGAAAATTAAAATTTTTCCTACGGTTTCACCAAGATCCATCTATGAGTTCATCTAGCAACGAGTCATGGGAGAGTGATTGCATCTACATACCACTTGTAGATCGCGTGCGGAAGTGTTCAAGTGAACAGGGTTGATGGAGTCGCATGCCGTGATTCAAATCACCGATGATCCTAGTGCCGAACGGACAGCACCACCGCGTACAACACATGTAGCGAGCGGATGACGTCTCCTCCGACTAGCTCCAGCCCGGGGACACGAGAGGTCGATGATGATCCAGCCGCACGACGGCGTCGTGGTGGATGCAATGTAACTCCGGTAGGGCTTCGCTAGCGACTACGGGAGGAGGAGGAGGTGTAGCAGAAGGGGAGGCGCCAAGGGCTTCAGGTGCGGCCACCCTCCCTCCCTCCCTTTATATAGGTGCAAGAGAGCGGGGAGGGCGCAGCCTTGCCCTTCCTCCAAGTAAGGGTGCGGCCAAGAGGGGAGGAGTCCATCCTCCCCAAGGCACCCTCAGGTGCCTTCCCCTTTAGGACTCTCCTCCCCAAATCTCCTTGGCGCATGGGCCTCTTGGGGCTGGTGCCCTTGGCCCATATAGGCCAAGGCGCACCCCACCAGCCCATGTGGCCCCCGGGCAGGTGGACCCCGGTGGACCCCGGACCCCTTTCGGCACTCCCCGGTACAATACCGATAAAGTGCGTAAACTTTTCAGCGACCAAAACAAGACTTCCTATATATAAATCTTTACCTCCGGACCATTCCGGAACTCCTCGTGACGTCCGGGATCTCATCCGGGACTCCGAACAACATGCGGTTTGCTGCATAATCATATTCATACAACCCTAGCGTCACCGAACCTTAAGTGTGTAGACCCTACGGGTTCAGGAGACATGTAGACATGACCGAGACGTTCTCCGGTCAATAACCAACAGCGGGATCTGGATACCCATGTTGGCTCCCACATGTTCCACGATGATCTCATCGGATGAACCACAATGTCAAGGACTCAATCGATCCCGTATACAATTCCCTTTGTCTAGCGGCATTGTACTTGCCCGAGATTCGATCGTCGGTATCCCGATACCTTTGTTCAATCTCGTTACCGGCAAGTCTCTTTACTCGTTCTGTAATACATCATCCCGTGATCAACCTCTTGGTCACATTGTGCACATTATGATGATGTCCTACCGAGTGGGCCCAGAGATACCTCTCCGTTTACACGGAGTGACAAATCCGATCTCTATTCGTGCCAACCCAATGACGCTTTTGGAGATACCTGTAATGCACCTTTATAGCCACCCGATTCGTTGTGAAATTTGGTACACCCAAAGCATTCCTACGGTATCCGGGAGTTGCACAATCTCATGGTCTAAGGAAAAGATACTTGACATTAGAAAAGCTTTAGCATACGAACTACACGATCTTTGTGCTAGGCTTAGGATTGGGTCTTCTCCATCACATCATTCTGCCAATGATGTGATCCCGTTATCAATGACATCCAATGTCCATGGTCAGGAAACCATGACCATCTATTGATAAACGAGCTAGTTAACTAGAGGCTTACTAGGGACATGGTGTTGCCTATGTACCCACACATGTATCTGAGTTTCCTATCAATACAATTATAGCATGGATACTAAACGATTATCATGAACAAGGAAATATAATAATAACTAATTTATTATTGCCTCTAGGGCATATTTCCAACAGTCTCCCACTTGCACTAGAGTCAATAATCTAGTTCACATCGCCATGTGATTAACACTGATAGGTCACCTCACCATGTGACCAACATCCAAAGAGTTTACTAGTGTCGCTAAAATAGTTCACATCACCATGTGATTAAGACTCAATGAGTTCTGGGGTTTGATCATGTTTTCCTTGTGAGAGAAGTTTTAGTCAACGGGTCTGCAGTATTCAGATCCGTATGTACTTTGCAATTCTCTATGTCATATTGTAAATGCTGCTTCCACGCTCCACTTGAAGCTATTCCAAATGGTTGCTCCACTATACGTATCCGGTTTGCTACTCTTATTCACTCAGATAGTTGTTAAAGCTTGCATCGACGTAACCCTTTACGCGAACTCTTTATCACCTCCATAATCGAGAAACATGTCCTTATTTACTCCAAGGACAATTTTGACCGCTGTCCAATGATCCCCATTCCTGGATCATTCTTGTACTTTGACTGACTCATGGCAAGGCACACTTCCGTGCGGTACACAGCATAGCATACTATAGAGCCTATGTCTAAAGCATAGGGGACGACCTTCGTCCTTTCTCTCTTTTCTGCCATGGTCGAGCTTTAAGTCTTAACTTCATACCTTACATCTCAGGCAAGAGCTCCTTCTTTGACTGATCCATCTTGAACACCTTCAAGATCATGTCAAGGTATATGCTCATTTGAAAGTACCATTAAGCGTTTTTGATCTATCCTCATAGATCTTGATGCTCAATGTTCAAGTAGCTTAATCCAGGTTTTTACTTGAAAAACACTTTTCAAATAACCCTATATGCTTTACAGAAAATTCTACATCATTTCTGATCATCAATATGTCAACGACATATACTCATCAGAAATTCTATAGTGCTCCCACTCACTTCTTTGGAAATACAAGTTTCTCATAAACTTTGTATAAACCCAAAAAAAATTTTGGTCATCTCATCAAAGCACACATTCCAACTCCGAGATGCTTACTCCAGTCCTTAGAAGGATTGCTGGAGTTTTGCATATTTGTTAGCGTTCTTCAGGATTGTCAAAACCTTCCGTTGTATCACATACAACCTTTCCTCAAGAAAACTGTCAAGGAAACAATGTTTTGACATTCTATCTGCAAGATTTCATAAATGATGCAGTAACTGCTAATCCATTTCCAACAGACTCTTAGCATCGCTACGAGTGAGAAAGCCTCACCGTAGTCAACTCCTTGAACTTGTCGAAAAACATCTTAACGACAAGTCGAGCTTTCTTAATGGTAATTCTTACCATCATTGTCTGTCTTCCTTTCAAAATCCATCCGTACCCAATGGCCTTACGACCATCAAGTATTTCTTCCAAAGTCATGGATCCGTTCTCAGATTTTATGGCCTCGAGCCATTCATCGGAATCCGGGCCCACCATCGCTTCTCCATAGCTCGTAGGTTCATTGTTGTCCGCAACATGACCTCTAAGACAGGATTGCGTACCACTCAAGTAGTACGCATCCTTGTCACCCCACGAGGCACGTTAGTGACTTGATCCGAAACTTCATGATCACTATCATAAGCTTCTACTTCAATTGGTGTAGGTGCCACGGAATCAACTTCCTGTGCCCTGCTACACACTAGTTGAAGTGACGGTTCAATAACCTCATCAAGTCTTCACCATCCTCCCACTCAATTCTTTCGAGAGAAACTTTTCCTCAAGAAAGGACCCGCTTTCTAGAAACAATTACTTTTGCTTCCGGATCTGAGATAGGAGGTTTACCCATCATTTTTGGGTTTCATATGAAGATGTATTTATCCGTTTTGGGTTCGAGATTATCACGTTGAAACTTTTTCAAATTAGCGTAGCAGCCCCAAACTTTTAAGAAACGACAACTTAGGTTTCTCCAAACCATAGTTCAAACGGTGTCGTCTCAACGGAATTACGTGGTGCCCTATTAAAGTGAGTGTGGTTGTCTCTAATGCCTAACCCATGAACGATAGTGGTAATTCGATAAGAGACTTCATGGTACGCACTATATCCAATAGGGTGCAACTATGATGTTCGGACACACCATCACACTATGGTGTTTCCAGGCGGTATTAATTGTGAAACAATTTCCACAATGTCTTAATTGTGTGCCAAAGCTCAGAACTCAGATACTCATCTCTATGATCATATCATAGACATTTTATCCTTTTGTCACGATGATCTTCAACTTCACTCTGAAATTACTTGAACCATTCAATAATTCAGACTTGTGTTTCATCAAGTAAATATACTCAACATCTACTCAAATCATCTATGAAGTAAGAACATAACGATATTCACTGCATGCCTCAGCACTCATTGGACTGCACACATCAAAATGTGTTACTTCCAACAAGTTGCTATCTTGTTCCATCTTACTGAAAATGAGGCTTTTCAGTCATCTTGCCCATGTGGTATGATTTGCATATCTCAAGTGATTCAAAATCAAGTGAGTCCAAACGATCCATCTGCATGGAGTTTCTTCATGCGTATACACCAATAGACATGGTTCACATGTCTCAAACTTTTCAAAACGAGTGAGTCCAAAGATCCATCAACATGGAGCTTCTTCATGCGTTTTACACCAATATGACTTACATGGCAGTGCCATAAGTAAGTGGTACTATCATTACTATCTTATATCTTTTGGCATGAAGATGTGTGTCACTACGATTGAGATTTCAATAAACCATTCATTTTTAGGTGCTAGACCATTGAAGGTATTATTCAAATTAACAGAGTAACCATTATTCTCCTTAAATGAATAATCAGATTAAGTATGCATGCATATAATCCAATCATGTCTATGCTCAACGCAAACACCAAATAGCAATTATTTAGGTTTAACACCAATCTCGATGGTAGAGGGAGCGTGCGATGCTTGATCATATCAACCTTGGAAACACTTCCAACACGTATCGTCAGCTCACCTTTAGCTAGTCTCCGTTTATTCCGTAGCTTTTGTTTTGAGTTACTAACACTTAGCAACCGAACCGGTATCTAATACCTTGGTGCTACTAGGAGTACTAGTAAAGTACACATTAACATAATGTATATCCAATATACTTCTATCGACCTTGCCAGCCTTCTTATCTACCAAGTATCTAGGGTAATTCTGCTCCAGTGGCTGTTCCCCTTATTACGGAAGCACTTAGTCTCGGGTTTGGGTTCAACCTTGGGTTTCTTCACTGAGCAGCAACTGATTTGTCGTTTCATGAAGTGTCCCTTCTTGCCCTTGCCCTTCTTGAAACTAGTGGTTTCACCAACCATCAACAATTGATGCTCCTTCTTGATTTCTACTTTCATGTGTCAAACATCGTGAATACCTCAAGGATCATCATATCTATCCCTGACATGTTATAGTTCATCACGAAGCTCTAGCAGCTTGGTGGCAATGACTTGGAGAAACATCACTATCTCATCTGGAAGATCAACTCCCACTCGATTCAAGTGATTGTTGCACTCAGACAATCTGAGCTCAAGCTCAACAATTGAGCTTTTCTCCCTTAGTTTGCAGGCTAAGAAAATCGCCGGAGGTCTTATACCTCTTGACGTGGGCACGAGCCTGAAATCCCAATTTCAGCCCTCGAAACATCTCATATGTTCCGCGACGTTTCGAAAAACGTCTTTGGTGCCTCAACTCTAAACCGTTCAACTGAACTATCACGTAGTTATCAAAATGTGTATGTCCGATGTTCGTAACATCCACAAACGACGTTTGGGGTTCAGCACACTGAGCGGTGCATTAAGGACATAAGCTTTCTACTGTCCGCATAATCGCTCATCAACTTTCAACTATATTTTCTCTAGGAACATATCTAAACAGTAGAACTAAAGCGCGAGCTTCATACATAATTTGCAAAGATCTTTTGACTATGTTCAGGATAATTAAGTTCATCTCATGAACTCCCACTTAGATAGACATCCCTCTAGTCATCTAAGTGATTACACGATCCGAGTCAACTAGGCCGTGTCCGATCATCACGTGAGACGGACTAGTCATCGTCGGTGAACATCTCCATGTTGATCGTATCTACCATACGACTCATGTTCGACCTTTCGGTCTCTTGTGTTCCGAGGCCATGTCTGTACATGCTAGGCTCGTCAAGTTAACCTAAGTGTTCTGCGTGTGTAAATCTGGCTTACACCCGTTGTATGTGAACGTAAGAATCTATCACACCCGATCATCACGTGGTGCTTCGAAACGACGAACTTTAGCAACGGTGCATAGTTAGGGAGAACACTTTCTTGAAATTGTTATGAGGGATCATCTTATTTACTACCATCGTTCTAAGTAAACAAGATGCATAAACATAATAAACATCACATGCAATTATATAGTAGTGACATGATATGGCCAATATCATATAGCTCCTTTGATCTCCATCTTCGGGGCTCCATGATCATCTTGTCACCGGCATGACACCATGATCTCCATCATCATGATCTCCATCATCGTGTCTTCATGAAGTTGTCACGCCAACGACTACTTCTACTTCTATGGCTAACACGCTTAGCAATAAAGTAAAGTAATTTACATGGCGTTCTTCAATGACACGCAGGTCATACAAAAAATAAAGACAACTCTTATGGCTCCTGCCGTTGTCATACTCATCGACATGCAAGTCGTGATTCCTATTACAAGAACATGATCTCATACATCACATATATCATTCATCATTCA
This sequence comes from Aegilops bicornis, assembly GCA_021605145.1. Classification (NCBI taxonomy): domain Eukaryota; kingdom Viridiplantae; phylum Streptophyta; class Magnoliopsida; order Poales; family Poaceae; genus Aegilops; species Aegilops bicornis. Next base: position 15,969,402 of record CM038675.1, read on the forward strand.
TCACAACTTTGGCCATATCATATCACAAAACACTTGCTGCAAAAACAAGTTAGACGTCCTCTAATTGTTGTTGCAAGTTTTACGTGGCTGCAATAGGGCTCTAGCAAGAACGTTTTCTTACCTACGTGAAAGCCACAACGTGATTTGTCAACTTCTATTTACCCTTAATAAGGACCCTTTTCATCGAATCCGCTCCAACTAAAGTGGGAGAGATAGACACCCGCTAGCCACCTTATGCAACTAGTGCATGTCGGACGGTGGAACCAGTCTCACGTAAGCGTACGTGTAAGGTCGGTCCGGGCCGCTTCATCCTACAATACCGCTGAAGCAAGATAAGACTAGTAGTGGCAAGAAAGTTGACAACATCTACGCCCACAACAAATTGTGTTCTACTCGTGCAATAGAGAACTACGCATAGACCTAGCTCATGATGCCACTGTTGGGGAACGTTGCAGAAAATTAAAATTTTTCCTACGGTTTCACCAAGATCCATCTATGAGTTCATCTAGCAACGAGTCATGGGAGAGTGATTGCATCTACATACCACTTGTAGATCGCGTGCGGAAGCGTTCAAGTGAACGGGGTTGATGGAGTCGTACTGCCGTGATTCAAATCACCGATGATCCTAGTGCCGAACGGACAGCACCTCTGCGTTCAACACACGTACGGAGCGGATGATGTCTCCTCCTTCTTGATCCAGCAAGGGGGAAGGAGAGGTTGATGATGATCCAGCAGCACGACGGCGTGGTGGTGGATGCAGCAGAACTCCGGCAGGGCTTCGCCAAGCGACTACGGGAGGAGGAGGAGGTGTAGCAGGAAGGAGGCGCCAAGGGCTTCAGGTGCGGCCACCCTCCCTCCCCTCCCTTTATATAGGTGCAAGAGAGGGGAGGGCAGCCTTTCCCCTTCCTCCAAGGAAGGGGTGCGGCCAAGAGGGGGAGGAGTCCATCCTCCCAAGGCACCTCGGAGGTGCCTTCCCCCTTTAGGACTCTCCCCTCCCCAAGTCTCCTTGGCGCATGGTCTCTTGGGGCTGGTGCCCTTGGCCCATATAGGCCAAGGCGCACCCCCACCAGCCCATGTGGCCCCCCGGGGCAGGTGGACCCCCGGACCCCTTTCGGCACTCCCGGTACAATACCGATAAAGTGCGAAACTTTTCCGGCGACCAAAACAAGACTTCCTATATATAAATCTTTACCTCCGGACCATTCCGAACTCCTCGTGACGTCCGGGATCTCATCCGGGACTCGAACAACATTCGGTTTGCTGCATACTCATATTCATACAACCCTAAGCGCCACCGAACCTTAAGTGTGTAGACCCTACGGGTTCGGGAGACATGTAGACATGACCGAGACGTTTTGGTCAATAACCAACAGCGGATCTGGATACCCATGTTGGCTCCCACATGTTCCACGATGATCTCATCGGATGAACCACAATGTCAAGGACTCAATCGATCCCGTATACAATTCCCTTTGTCTAGCGGCATTGTACTTGCCGAGATTCGATCGTCGGTATCCCGATACCTTTGTTCAATCTCGTTATCGGCAAGTCTCTTTACTCGCTCTGTAATACATCATCCCGTGATCAACCTCTTGGTCACATTGTGCACATTATGATGATGTCCTACCGAGTGGGCCCAGAGATACCTCTCCGCTTACACGGAGTGACAAATCCAGTCTCGATTCGTACAACCCAACAGACACTTTCGGAGATACCTGTAGTGCACCTTTATAGCCACCCAGTTACGTTGTGACGTTTGGTACACCCAAAGCATTCCTACGGTATCGGGGAGTTGCACAATCTCATGGTCTAAGGAAAAGATACTTGACATTAGAAAAGCTTTAGCATACGAACTACACGATCTTTGTGCTAGGCTTAGGATTGGGTCTTGTCCATCACATCATTCTGCCAATGATGTGATCCCGTTATCAATGATATCCAATGTCCATGGTCAGGAAACCATGACCATCTATTGATAAACGAGCTAGTTAACTAGAGGCTTACTAGGGACATGGTGTTGTCTATGTACCCACACATGTATCTGAGTTTCCTATCAATACAATTATAGCATGGATACTAAACGATTATCATGAACAAGGAAATATAATAATAACTAATTTATTATTGCCTCTAGGGCATATTTCCAACAGAGTCATGATCATGGTCGTACTCCGTCCTACTCCGTTGATCCTGCATGGTACATGGACACTGGAGCTACCAACCACCTCACCGGTGAGATGGGTAAGCTCTCTACTCAGGAGCCATATCACGGTCATGATCAGGTGCACACCGCCAGTGGAGCAGGTATGTGCATCTCCCATGTTGGTCAGGTCTCTCTTCTTGCACACAATTTTCGCACATTGCATCTCCTTCGTGTTCCTTCTGCTACGCGTAGTTTGTTGTCCATTCCTCAACTTACTCGTGATAATAATATCCTTGCTGAGTTTCACCCTTTTCGTTTCTTTATCAAGGATCGGGACACGAGGGTCGTTCTGCTTAGCGGTCGTCTTCGCCATGGCATGTATGCACTTGATGCGCCGCGCCCGCCTTCCATGCCGTCTTCTCCTTAGGTGTTCAGTGGTGTTCGTGTGTCGCCTACACACTGGCATGTGCGCCTTGGTCACCCGGCGGCTCCCATAGTTCGACATGTTTTGCATAGTCATGATCTACCAGTTGTGTCCAATAAAACTGGTGAAACTATTTGTGATGCCTGTCAGCAGGGCAAGAGTCATCAACTTGCTTTTTCAGAGTCTAGTCGTGTTGTGAAACATCCTCTTGAGCTTGTGTTTTCTGATGTATGGGGTCATGCCCAGACATCCGTTAGCGGTCACAATTATTATGTCAGTTTCATTGATGCTTACAGCCGTTTCACTTGGTTATATCTTATTAAACGTAAGTATGATGTGTTCGATGTCTTCATTCAGTTTCAAGCACATGTTGAGCGTCTTCTTAAGCAGAAAATCATCCATGTCCAATCTGACTGGAGGGTGAATACCACAACCTCAACTCGTTTTTTAACAAACTTGGGATTTCGCACCGCGTGTCATGTCCTCATACACATCAGCAGAATGGTACTGCCGAGCGTAAGCATCGCCACCTTGTTGAAACTGGTCTAACTTTGATCGCTCATGCCTCCGTCCCGTTTCGGTTCTGGAGTGATGCTTTCTCCACTGCTTGTTTTCTCATAAACAGGCTCCCCTCGGGACTTCTGAAAATGCAAACCCCTCTTGAACTTCTGCTTAATGAGATTCCAGACTACACTTTTTTCAAAGTGTTCGGTTGTGCATGTTGGCCTCACTTACGTCCATACAACAAACGCAAGCTAGAGTTTCGGTCTAAGAAGTGTGTTTTTCTCGGGTATAGTTCTCTTCACAAAGGGTACAAGTGCTTGCATGTTCCTACCAACCGCGTCTACATCTCTCGTGACGTGGTGTTTGATGAAAATGTTTTCCCTCTTCGTGCACTTCCGACTAACCTTACCACTTCTACACCATCGGTGCCTGTGTCCACACCTACGCCTGATCAATTTGTGGATGTTGCATATGCCCCTGCGTTGCTTCCTAATCATGCTGCAGGTATTGGACGGGGTGCCCGGCTCGAGCTACTTGATGACCAGGACACCAATGAGCTTCCTGGTCGGGACGTGCATGCGCCATGCATGACGGGCGGCACCCGCCAACCCGTCCCCGTCTCGGCTGTGGAGTCCCCCCCGACTGCCTCGCGGGCGACGCGTCAGCCCGGCTCCACGCGGGCCCCGTCTGGCCTCCCGCTGGTCCCACGGGTGCTGGGCTCGCCAGCGCCAGCCTCGCCTCGCTGGCTCGCTGGCCTCGTCGGCCAGCCAGCCAGCGCCCGGCCGCCGCTTCGCCCGGCTCGCCTGGGCCACTGGCGGGCCTCTCACCCAGGCCGGCTGCTGCTGCCGCTAGCCCGGAGGCCCCGTCACCTGATCCGGCCCAATCCACCTTGGTGCCCGGGTCGCCGAACAACTCGCTAGGGTCGCCGAGCCGCTCTGCTTCAGTCACCGGTGAGCCCGACTCGCCGGACTCGGTCCCGGCCTCGTCCACATCCTTTGCTGCACCGTCTTTGCCAGCTGAACCTGCTGTCATACTTCGGCCTCGCACACGGAGCCAGTCCGGTGTCTTTCGTCCGAAGGAGCGGACGGATGGCACGGTTGCGTGGCTTGCTGCGTGCATGGCTCACACTGCTGGCGATCCCACTGCAGAGCCTCGTCACTTTCAGGCTGCACTGAGTATTCCTCATTGGCGTGCTGCAATGGAACAAGAGTTTCAGGCCCTCCAACAGAATGATACTTGGCGTCTTGTTCCTCCAGTGTCTGGCGTCAACGTCATTGATTCCAAGTGGGTTTTCAAAGTCAAGAGACATGCTGATGGCTCCATTGAACGCTACAAGGCACGGTTAGTTGCCAAAGGCTTCAAACAGAGGTATGGTCTTGATTATGAAGACACTTTCAGTCCAGTCATCAAGCCTACTACCATTCGGTTACTACTGTCTCTTGCGGTTACTCGTGGATGGTTCCTTCGTCAGCTTGATGTGCAGAACGCTTTTCTACATGGCATTCTGGAGGAGGAGGTTTATATGCGTCAGCCGCCTGGTTTTGTTGATCCGACACGACCTCATCATCTCTGTCGTCTGGTTAAGGCACTGTATGGACTCAAACAGGCTCCTCGTGCATGGCATGCTCGCCTTGGATCTGTTCTTCGGGCTCTTGGGTTTACTCCCTCCACTGCTGATACGTCACTGTTTCTCCTCCAGCGCCCCGAGGTTACGATGTATATCTTGGTTTATGTTGATGATATCATCCTCATCAGCTCCTCTGCTGCTGCTGCTGATCGCCTTGTGATTGCTCTCCGTGATGATTTTGCTGTCAAGGATTTGGGTGCTCTTCATTTTTTCCTTGGTCTTGAGGTTTCACGGTCCTCTGCTGGTTTGACTCTCACTCAGAAGAAGTACTCCTTGGACTTGTTGCGTCGTGCTGGAATGCTCAAATGCAAACATGTTAACACTCCGATGTCTGCCACTGATCGGTTGTCTGCTCTTGATGGTGACTCTCTCTCGTCTGATGATGCTACTGAGTATCGCAGTATCGTTGGTGGTCTGCAATATCTCACTATTACCAGGCCTGATATCTCCTATGCAGTTAACCGTGTCTGTCAGTTTTTGCATGCACCCAGGACGTCTCACTGGTCAGCTGTGAAGCGTATTTTGCGCTATGTCAGTCTTACTGCTTCCTATGGTTTGCTTCTTCAGCCTGCACCGTCGTATGAGCTCTCGGCTTTCTCTGATGCAGATTGGGCTGGTAGTCCGGATGACAGGCGATCCACGGGGGGTTATGCGGTATTTCTGGGTCCTAACTTGATCGCCTGGAATGCTCGCAAGCAAGCAACTGTGTCTCGCAGTAGTACTGAGGCTGAGTACAAAGCTGTTGCTGATGCAACTGCTGAGATCATATGGGTACAGTCTCTGTTGAGAGAGTTGCGTGTTCCTCAAGCTCGTTCTCCGGTACTGTGGTGTGACAACATTGGTGCTACATATCTTTCCTCTAATCCGGTGTTTCATGCGAGGACAAAACACATTGAGGTGGATTATCACTTTGTTCGGGAACGTGTTGCATAGAAGCTACTCTGTATCAAGTTCATCTCATCAAAGGATCAACTTGCTGACATCTTCACGAAGCCTCTTTCACAACCACAGTTTGTAGGCTGTAGGCGCAATCTTAACTTGCTTTGTACTTCAGGACATAGTTAAGATTGAGGAAGGGTGTTAGACTGTATATACGTAGCCTCTGTATATCTGTATTGTAACATTGTATTGTACCCCTTGGATACCTCTATATAATGAGATAGCCACACCCCGGGTTAGGGGTGTCGAGCAGTTCCCCAAAGTACTTTGTTTTACACGCGCACCCCAGTAGACGCGAAAGGATTTTGGTAGGGAGGGGTCTCACGGGAAACTCGGACCGATTTCTACTTTCACCGGAAATAGGTTTTGCCCTTGGAAGGTTCAACCACGGGCAACAAGTGCGGGACAAGGATGCTCGATGGTGGGGAAACTGATCTACAACCTCACAATCCCTAGCGGGATCGGAAGAAACAAGCGCGGGTCTGTAAATTTGATGGATTTTCGTAAGAGATCGGACGGCGGGTTGCCAAAGAAGAGGTCGTTGTGGTGTGCTCAAAACAACTCACCGGAAGCGGCATGAAACCGACACGAGCGGAGAGACGTAATGGGACAGGACTGTTGAGGGTGTGGAGTGGGCGACTTGTGAGTTAAGGCAATAAAACTGGAAGAAGCAAACCACCTGCAAAAATAAAGGGACTTCATCTTTGGTTCTTCCTATGGTGTTGCATCGGGAAATCATATGGCTCAACACCACGTCTTCACTTCATGCTAAGCAAGGAGTTGTCGACTTGCTGAGCATTTTCTTCCCGACGTCACCTATACTCAAGATGAACTCCCTTTATTTTCAGTTTTTTTTTTCCATATTTCTTTTCCTCTTTGCTAACACGGGGTTTCTTCGAGGTGTTAAAACACGGTGACCCCGAATGTGGAGAACACATCAGCTGGTGGTGGCATATAAATTGTTGGTCATGTAGTGTGTAGTTGTTGACAACATTTATCACAAAACAGTCATGTCGCAACTGTAATCCTCTGCGTACTCTTGAGAAACCGCTCCCCTCGGTCGCTCCCGCGGGTGACCAGGGAGCGAACCTGCCTCGCCGCCAGCGCCTCTCACCGGCATTCCCTCCACTCGCCGCCGCCGGCAGGGGTCGCCGGGCGAAGCCCGCGCGGCTCGGCGGCAGCGGGGCCCTCTTCCTCCTCCTCCTGGTCGCGCGGCGCGGGCCGTCACATCGGGGGAGCTCGGGCTCGTGGTCGCTATGGGCGGCGCGGCGAGGCGACAAGGCGGCACAGCGTGGCTGCTGGGCGGCGGCGCCCGTTGCGCAGTCTGACGCGGTTGGGTGTGGGATCGCGCGGCGTGGGGCGCTGGCCCAGGGGCGGCCAAATGCGCGGCGAGCGGACACGGCGGATCTGGCGTTGTGCGGCCGCGTTCGGGCGCGGGGAGGCGTGCGCAGCGCGGTTATGGCAGGGAAGTCGCGGATCTGGCGGGTACGCGTGTTTTTTGAGAGGTGCGGCGGCTGCTGCACCGCGATGAGGAGCCGTGGACTTCGACTGGGGATTGTGTGTTGCGCAGTGCTTCGGATCTGCTCGGATTCGAAGGTGTGGAGGAGCTCCGGGCGAAAGTCCATCACTGACCTTGGGTCGGTGCCGGCAACAGCGGCACTATGGCCATGGTGTCGTTCCCCTTCTTGAAGGTGTTGTCGTGGAGCTCCATTACACGACTCTCCAGGAGAAATCTCTAGCTTCGGATGGTTGAAGCGGGCGATGACGGCAGCTACATCGTTTCCTTCTTTGAGGCATCGCCTCGGAGAGTCAGCATACTACGGTTTGCATGGATCTCTTCGTCGGCAGGGATAGTGGACGTCGAGGTGGCGGCTTCGAGTGGTTTTTGTTTGCGTGCCGAGATAGCGATCTCGCGAACAATGCGAGTGGAAGCTCTATGAGGTGGGGCTCGATCTCAACATTGGTTGGGTGGCATCCTTGTCCCGCTTGAGTGGTGGGGGTGTCGGCTTGTTGATGAAGTCAATCCCACACGCAATTACATTCTTTGACATTTTACCAGTAGGCCTCACAGACTCGGCAAGATTGCCCAGGTCGACGTATGTCGCTTCGCATTGTATGATTTTGGTTCTGTCCAAACATGAGTTGTATGAGAATGATATAACATGAAAGAATCATGTCTACTAAAAAAATTAAAAAATAAACAATGCATGGCCAAAAGGACAAAAAAGCAAATAAGCGATTATGTGGTGTGGGCATTACGCTTTCAGCTCCATCATGTTCAAAGCGATTATGCATGGCCAAAAGGACAAAAAAGCTTGTTGTTCGACCTCACATTTCCGAAACGCTTGACAATATCGTGTAGTTGAGTCTGCTCCTTCGTAGCCTTAACATCGGGCTCAAAGTCATCCACTGGTGGCGCATGAACTACCCTTGTCTGCTTCGCAAATCCAGGGGTTGCACTTTTAATGGTATCCTCAGATACTGCCTCAGCAGGCACGTTATAACTTGTTTTGCCCTGATTCCGTGAGGACCTACTGTTTAATGCTTCCTGCTCAACCCTACGGTAAGCTTCTTCAAGGGACGATGGAATCTCCTCAGGATGTGGCTAGTGATACGTCTCCAACGTATCTACTTTTCCAAACACTTTTTTCCTTATTTTGGACTCTAATTTGCATGATTTGAATAGAACTAACCAAGACTGACGTTGTTTTCAGCAGAATTGCCATGGTGTTATTTTTGTGCAGAAATAGAAGTTCTCAGAATGACCTGAAACTTCACACCCTGTCCACGAGGGTGGGGGCGCGCCCCCTGCCTCGTGGGCCCCCTGGAGCTCCACGGACCTCAACTCCAACTCCATATATTCACGTTCGGGGAGAAAAAAATGAGAGAGAAGGATTTATCGCGTTTTACGATACGAAGCCGCCGCCAAGCCTTGTTCTTCCTCGGGAGGGCTGCTCTGGAGTCCGTTCGGGGCTCCGAAGAGGGGAATCCGTCGCCATCATCATCATCAACCATCCTCCATCACCAATTTCATGATGCTCACCGCCGTGCGTAAGTAATCCCATCGTAGGCTTGCTGGAGGGTGATGGGTTGGATGAGATTTACCATGTAATCGAGTTAGTTTTTTTACAGTTTGATCCCTAGTACCCACCATGTTCTAAGATTGATATTGCTACGACTTTGCCATGCTTAATGCTTGTCTCTAGGGCCCGAGTGCCATGATTTCAGATCTGAACCTATTATGTTTTCATGAATATATGAGTGTTCTTGATCCTATCTTGCAAGTTATAGTCGCCTGCTACGTGTTATGATCCGACAAACCCCGGAGTGACAATAGTCTGGACACTTCCCGGTGATGACCGTAGTTTGAGGAGTTCATGTATTCACTAAGTGCTAATGCTTTGGTCCGGTTTTCTATTAAAAGGAGGCCTTAATACCCCTTAGTTTTCATTAGGACCCTGCTGCCACGGGAGGGTAGGAAGAAAGATGTCATGCAAGTTCTTTTCCATAAGCACGTATGACTATATTCGGAATACACGCCTACATTATATTGATGAACTGGAGCTAGTTCTGTGTCATCCTATGTTATAACTGTTGCATGATGAATTGCATCCGACATAATTATCCATCATTGATCCATTGCGTACGAGATTTTCACCTGTTGATCTTTGCTAAGTTACTTTTCCATTGCTACTGTTACGATTGCTACAACACTGCTACTGTTACTTTTGCCACTGTTACCGTTACTTTCATACTACTTTGCTACTAAATACTTTGCTACAGATATTAAGTCTATCAGGTGTGGTTGAATTGATAACTCAGCTGCTAATACTTGAGAATATTCTTTGGCTCCCCTTGTGTCGAATCAACAAATTTGGGTTCAATACTCTACCCTCGAAAACGGTTGCGATCCCCTATACTTGTGGGTTATCAGCTAGTAGAATAAAACAGTGGGGTAAGAGACTTGGACATAGCAAATTGTTGTGCGGGAAGTTCAAAATGTGAAGTGAAAAGTGTTGGTAAGAAAGTGTCAATATCAACTGTTAATTCGTAAACAAAGTTTGCCGTGTGGAAAGTACAATGCAGTTGCCATGTGCAAGGCACTTGATCTGCCATAAGACAACAACTACAGTTGCCATTGTCAATGCACTGCAGTTGCCACATGGCAACAACTATGGTTGCCATCTGAAGTGCACTTCATCTGCCACATGTCAACAACTATGGTTGCCATGTGTAGTGCACTTCATCTGCCATATGGCAAAAACTGCAGTTGCCATCCGCAATACGCCGCACTTGCCACATGGCAACAACTGCAGTTGTCATTCGCAATGTACTTAAGTTGCCAAGTGTCAGCAACTACAGTAGCCATGTGCAAATGCACTATAATTGCCCTGTACAATCAACTTAAGTTGGCATGTGGCAGCAACAAGAGTTGCCATGTGCAACTAACTACAGTCTCCATGTGTCAACCTCTACAGAAAACATGTTTATATGAACAACAACTGCCAAATTACGTAACCTAAAAATGACAACTACATGTGCATCCCATGAGATTTGTCATCACAGTTCAGAACCCATTTTACCTTGCACTATGGGATCTGCAAACTTGACAGCCTTCCTGCCATCAGCCATTGGCTGCGTCATCATTGGGACAGTGCCTGCTAGGAAAGTAAAGGCAACAAGCATAGGATCATGCACTGGTTCATCCTGAGTGCGATCGATGCCAAGACTAAAGCTTGGTGGGGTGAAAGCCATGCGGCGCCTCTCCTGCCTACCAGCCGGATTGCGGATAAATTTTTTGGCGGAATCTAGAGGTGGCAGATCAACAAACATGTCTGTCTCGTCTGCTACAGGATCATCAGACTTGTTAGTAGGTCGTGGCGTGCTGTCAGCGATCTCAATCACAACTTTCTTGCCTATCTTCCTGTTTGGGCTGTGGGGGACACCAATGTTGATAGGGAGCTTGGAAGTGTGCAGATTTAAGTTGGTGTTCTCCACGGCGGTAAAAGACACAGTCTGCTCTGAACATCCACCTCCTTCAGTAGTGCACGGCTTACCAGCTGCATCTGTTGTATTGCAGACTTCGTCTTCTCGGCTACATTGCTTTTGGCAGAAGGTGGGAACAGTGTGGAAGCAGGCACGTAACAAAGTCACCTCTGCTGCTCTTAACTACCTATGGTGTGTTGGATAACTGTGCAGGATTCTTGCGGGGGCTATACTGCCCATTTGGCAGGCCAACTCGCACAACGGTTGCAGTAGCAGACTCTGGGCCACTAGCCGCTGGAGCCGTTGTGAGATGAGAGTCATCTGTGGATGTCATTTCATTCTGAAATGTGGCCGCATCCCCTTATTTCGTGCACACAGAAGTGCCACCAGCCACATGCTTGGAATCCATATCAGATGAGCGGGAATGTTCCTTGTTTAGGTTGAGCTCGGGAGCATCCACTTCAACACTTGCTAATTGGGTGGCATGGGTGACAATAGCATCTCTCATTGCCACCAGGGTAGGCAATATCTCAGCAGTCCTAGCAGATACAGACTCATCACTCCCAGATGTACGGATACCTGCAGTTGTAGTCTGCACATCTGCAACTAATGGAGATGCGCGGCCCCTTGCATCTGAACTAGCGGAAACAGTGGACAGTGCAGCAGCAGATTCGTCGACTGGTGGCTCATGAATATCTGCATCATCGGATGTCGACAACTTGGAGTAAATGCATTCAAGTGGGTCTTTGGTAGTACGTTTGGTCAAGCATGCAGTAGTCTTCTTCACCCTGCAAAAATAAATGTGTCGAATGATAAAGGACCATTCAAGAAAACACATGAATAGAACAAAAAGGTGAGCGCTGGGAACAAAAATAAATTTCCATGGTAGTCATCATAAAAATGAAAAATGAGTGATATGCCAGAGCTCACAGGGTAAGGATGAACACACATGAAGTGCAAGTGGTTGAAGTAAGTGGAAGCTACCAGTTGCCCTATGAGTGGAAAAGATTTGACATGTGGTGTAGTAAGCAGTTGCCATGCAGAAGAAGCAGGAGTTTCCATAAAACAAATTTAGATCATAAAACAACAGTTGCCATGTGGGACAGACATGAATAGCCATGTGACAAGTTAGACAGTTGCCATGAGAGGCAGACAGTAGTTGCCACAAAAAATGGGTCAATTAAAAAGTTGTATATGATGTAGAATGCATCGAACAAAATTAGCATCAGGACAATAAATAACTTGGCAAGCTCATCGCGTGCAATTGCCATGAAAAGAGTTCAAAAAGAATGCATTTCCATATCGCGACGTAATGAAGATAGCTCAATCACACAAAAAAAGTAGATAACAGACAGGGAGAACCCACCTCTTGGTTGTCGTCCTCAAGGCTTCCAGCACGACAGGATCCTTGGTGTTGGACGTCGATGTGCGAGGAGACGACCTAATAGAAGTGGTGGCACCAGCAGTGGGAGCCCCCTTGTTCAACCGGGCAGAAACACAGGTTGGCGTAGGTGCTTGTTTCTGCTTAACTGATCGTCCACCAGCTATCGCCTCACTACACGTACAAAAAATGGCAAAAGTGAGCAATAATTGCAAAATATAAACAAGTGTGAGACACAAAACTCATGGCGCACACAGGAACGAAAAAAATTAGGGTTGTTAAAAAGAAAGAACAAATAAAACGCTAAATAAATACCGAACCTCCTCCTAGCAGCTACGGGATCATTCCTACACCTCTTCCCAACAGGGCCTTGGCCAGCATCCTCTGGAGCCTTGCCCCTCTTTGAGAGCGAAACCTCCATGTCTCTCGCAATAGTTGGATCAATGCCTCCCTCCGTAGAGGAACTTTTGGTGCAGCCTTATCGTTCTTACCCCCTACACGAACTTAATGATGTTCATCGTGGTCACTATCATGCGACACATTCTCCATGTCATCGTCGCCGTCCTTCTCGAGACCAGCATCCACGCCACCAAAACCATCCCCATCTAGCTCATCTTGCGTGTCAAGGAGCTCCTGAGAGCTGTTGTAGTCATACCTGCCACGACAACTAGTTGGACGATGTGTCCGTTCTCCAATAAATGACGTGAACTACCTCGCAACCGCGTCGCTATCAGAACCATTAAGTGTTGTCCAACCCTCGACCAAATTCCCAAGCAAGTTGGTCATGCCGGAAGCAAACTGCCCAACTAGGTGCTCAACAGGTGCCCTCTCCTGATCAGAAAAAAAAAGTAACAAGTTACAAAACATATTAGAGACACGTGATTAGGAAAAATAAGGCAGAACAACCAAAAAAGAGCAATCAAATGCAATAAAAAATAATTTCAAAAAACAAATAGACATGCTTGACTACCTCAGCGGGACAAGATGGAGCTGAATGCACATCCATCCACTTGCCAAAGTTTTGTGGCCCACCAAACACACTGTAGTCTATAGCATTCTTGGCCATCAGCTGAAAAATAGCAAAAACAACTAAGATGTCAAAAAAATAAGAAGCAATGACTACAATCATGGATTGCAAGGAAAAAAGGACATTCGATAGGGAACGGCGTCATGTGCAGTCAACCATGGTTGCCAAGTTCTTTATGACTTGTTAGCCATAATGGAAGCGGTTAGGTGGTGTAAAGAAGACACAACTAACCTGCAGTACCCATATTTTATATCAGATACCCTGTCTGAAGCAATTACAGCCTTGACAGCATCATATGTCCATGCATAGACAACAAACATATGTGGAGACGGCGGGCCACCTATCTCGGTAAAGTCGAAAATGGACAAATCAAGACTATCGACGTACATGACCTGGTTTACACAATAAAGCGAGCAAATAAATCAGAATATGACAATGATCAATGTTGTGCAGGAAAAGAAAACATATAAAAAAGCAGGAAAAAAGAATTGGAAAATGACCACAGTTTAAACGTCGTTGGTAGTACAGTGTCTCTTGAGTCACAAGTTCAAAAAAAGGAAAGAAAGATTTGCCATCTATCTATGTTGTTAGTTTCCACCTATCTATGTTGTTAGTTGCCATCATGTTAAGTTGGGAGTTGCCATGTTATTATATTGTTAGTTGCCACCAGTTCAACATGATAGTAGCCATCGAGATTGTATAAAGAGAAATGAACATCAGAAGTGAACACTATGTGTATTATAGCTAGAAAATTGAAATTGCCTTGTATACACCAACTACAGTTGCCATGTATCAAATAAACTTCACTTTGACATGTAAAAGTCACAAACAAAATATAACAAAGGGTTACCATGCACGATCGACTATGGTTGCCATGAAAAAAAGCAGATAAAAGCTCTGTCAAAACTATGGGTTGTCAGATTATGACCAAACAGATATACCAAAATGCAAAACAATTCGGTTGCCACTTATGAACAGCTGCAATGTTGATTTAGGAAAGAATGAACCGTGCTAAGCATTTGCATAAAGATTAGGGGGAAATACCATTAGGTGCAAGCGACAGCCCTTCTGGTACATCTTAGTTGAGAATGCATCATGCAGGAAGTCGGCAATGAATTTACACCCATTCATGTTTTTAACATCTTTCAGCTTCGCCTGCACAAACACAATTCGGGACAAAAAGATCAAAACTGGTAGTGACTAACTTCTGCAAGACATCAAAAACAAAAGATTGAATGTAAAAGAATAGAGAGAGAGAGCATTCATCAGGATATGGAAGCACTAGTTGCTTGGGCGAAGAGATGTGGTAGGCGCAAATACAGTCGGGATCAAGTACATGAGCAGCTTCATCTTAAATACCTCGCCATGGGTTGTCATGCCCTCCAGCGAAGTTGCCAGCACAGTCGTATTAGGCATGTATGCCATTCCAGGAAACAAATGGGTGAACAAAGCTTCCTCAATCTTATGGTTCACCTCATAAGGGACTTTGATTTCTCCACGGGGGACACCCGAAGTGCAGAACACAGATTACTCATTCAAAGGCAGTCTTCCTCATCCCGGAATCACGAATTCCCTAGAAGCAGGCTCATATATCTCACCGAGCCAGTCGCATACAGGGTTTACTAGGTTCGTGCACCGAAGCTCATCAGATCCTACATCCCCATCTCACCGGTAGCTCCCTTCTGCTCATCAGTAAATCCATCTGTCAATATAGTCAGGCGTTCTTGCGAAGCCCTATTGCGTTGACGCTTCTTCTTCTGCATAACACAAAAAGGATCATTTGTTGCCATGTTTCAATGTAGTAAAAAATTGTTCTACAGAAGAATGAAAACTCAGTATCAAATTAAAACATAGCGGGAGATTGACCTCATCGCGACGATTCCGTGGCGGTGGCTCCATGAAGTCATCGTCATCATCTTGATGGTCACCATGAGCCATTGTGCTACTTTAAGAACAAAAACACGTTAGTGTAAAATGAAAACACGTCCGACAGATGCGAACAGAGATACACGAAGTAACGAATCACTGGATATCATCAATAACAAAAATGAAAACTGCCATGTTTACCCCAAAGTTTTAGCATGTGAAAGGACGTAATTGCCATGTGCTGAACATGCACAAAAAGGCAAAAAATAACCAATGGAAAAACAGGTGCAAAAACATAGCAACTAGATATGGGTTTGCTTCTTAAGAATACAGTTGCCATCACTACTAGAAAAAGGGTTGTTAGTGGCGCACCTGTTTTTGCTATTAATGACGCACTACAGGTGCGCCACTATTAACAACCCACTATAGTAATGGCGCACCTATGGTGCGCCACTAGTATCCCAGATAATAGTGGCGCACCACACAGTGCGGCATTACTATGTCCATAGGTGCGCTATTACTATGCCTCCCAGGGGGCCATATTTACCTTGTGCTCTGGGTTACTAATGGCGCACTTTAATATAATGCGCCGCTAGTGTGTCTATTACAGTGCGCCACTAAAGTGCAATACGGTGCGCCACTACTATGAATATAAGGAATTATTTTCTTTTCTTTTCTGATATTTGCACAGGTTACAAAATACATTACTGCACAAAATATAAACAGCACAACATATAAACAGCAGATTTATCGAATACAATAGAAGATTAGTCTCCGAATACAATTCATCATATTAGTCTTCGAAATCAAAATACCGAACAAAGTTAGAACATTACAAGTCTCGAGACCGCGAGTAGCGAGTTTGTCTTCACATTACAAGTCGATATCGATCATCTAAACTACCATCACATAGAAGAGAGCTATGGTCATCACGATGAGCATCATCGCGATGAAACTGGTCTTCATCCGGTTCCTCCAACGCTCCCTCCTCTCTCCCGCTAGATAGCGCGCGTATCTAGCTTCCGCCTCCGCCCTAGTGGTGTAACCTTTGTAACTATTACAGCTGAAACGGTGAACCTGTCTCCGACACTCCTCCCAGTCGTCGTAGACTCCGGGAACCTTACCCTTGTACACGACATACGACGGCATCTCTATGCACTAGACAAACAAAACGTTAGTAGCAATTCACAGACAATACATAAGCAATATATAAGTATGCAACAAAAGGATCAGAAGAGAAAAGCAACACATTAATAGCACGATTCATGGTCCTACTAATAAATAGCATCGATTACATGTAAGTTGAACGAATGTCCAAACTAAAGAGACATACAAGTTCATTAAAGTTTAATTACAACATGAGCTAATCGATATTTCAGAACTACATAGCATCACCACTTTCGACTCAACTCAGGGACCGGAGCATGGATGAAGCCGCCGTCTATCATGATGGTCATGAAATCGCGGTCATTGTCAGCCTGCATTTGTAGTGTTGTTTCTATCTCACTGTTGGACGGTTGATATCTGAGGTAGAACTGCCCCGAGGTACGAAGGACATCTTGATGGATGATTTCCGCAAACTCCGACTGGATGCGAAAGAATTCTTGTCTGATGTCCGCATCCTGGATTGCCGACAAGCGTGCGGCCCAATCTTTGAGATTATTTGGTAGCAGAAGGTGATTATGGTCCCGTACGATCGCCCGCATGTGATGGAGGGCGTAGTAGGCATCCTTCTGACCGCCAGGCGGCTGCTTGACGCAGGGGAACGTCGTATTGTGGGTGAACACGTGCTTGCCGTACCTACGAATTGGCCTGCTGAAGGTGCCTCCAGATCTGGCGTAGCCGGGAAGAGCTTCATCAAGAACTTTCTTGATATTTGTGTAGTCTTTCTTCGACTGACGGTCCGAGTCGAAATACGTGGCCATGGAATATATCGGGCTTAAGAGGATGAGTGTGCAATGTGTGTCACTGCACAAAACACGTAATGTTAGAAAAAAAAAGAACGATCGAAATCTAAGAAATCATATGTTACGGGGCGGTGAGGGGATGACTTACTCGGGAAAGTAAGGCATGAGGAAGTTATCCTTATCTGGATTTGCCAGAATGACACCTTCGAGGTATGAACTCGCGACTTGCCGGTCCCCAGCGCTACCCAAGATCTTGGCACGCATGTAGAAGGGGTCGACTATCATGATGTCCGGGGTCTTCTCTCTAATGATCCGCATCTCCATACTTAGCGAAAATAGCCGAATGAAGGTGTAGTGCAGCGGATGAAGGTTAAACATAGCTAAGATGTCATCAAACCGCAGGACGGTCATACCCCCGATGGTGCTATCGACAAATCCCTTGCCCTCTGGCACCTTGGCCACGAAAACCGGGTATGCCACATGATTCTGGGAGAGACACCGCTTTTCCAAAGAAAGAACACTGTCATGCAGACTCCGCATAGCACCGGTTGCAGCATTGAGCAGATTAGCCGGTAGCATCGGCCTACCCGCCACATGCACCCTCCTCGAGATATCCTTAGGTGAAGGTGGCCCGTACTAAGCACGGATCGTACTCGGTGCCAGCTGGCTCGCACCCTTGTTATTCTTTCTTTTCCGTCCCTTCTTCTTCTGATGTAATGGGCTCGATTCTGCTCAGAGACCGCCTTCTTGAATGTGTTGGGGCTGATAATATTTCACACCTCGGCTATCCGAGGCTCGGTGAAGGCGGCAGCTAGAGTCGTCTCCTGAGAACTGAACGCCAGACGCTGTTGCAATTGGGTTTCTCCGCGGTAACAGCTAGATTGCGATCGTCTTTTGCAGGGTTGGGTTCTTGAGAAGGAGGCCCCAAGAATTCGTCACCGTACCCATGTTCATTGAAGTACTTATCAACGTTGGTAAATGTACCGTCGTCGTCGTCGTCCGGATCCTGTGCCATATGCATGTCCGGATCCTGTGCCATATGCATGTCCGGCATGTCCGGTAGCGTTGCGGCGGTCTTGCCATGGCTTGGCGCCGGCACGACTGGCGGTGTTGTCTGTGGGGTGGTGTCCCCTGCCCCCAAAGGAATCTGGCTCTTCGGCCAAAGAAGGGGCCAGCTTAAGCAGGCGCTGAGGGTCATCACATCATCTTCTTCGGCCCAGTGGGTCGAAACGGAGGTAACAAGTCATCGCAACCTGGCAGCACCCGAACCAGTTGAACCCTATACACGGTGGGTGGCATCGGATTACCGTGGAACACGGGGTTGCCCGGTTGAACGATTCTGCCCTTGGCGACATCGTTCAACTCGCCGCCCACGAAGTGCAGGAGAGTGCATGGAACATCGGCGGCGCCCTGCGAAAACATGTAGGGCATCAGGGATGCCGAGTCAAAGGCAAGGAGATGAAGTCATCGGCCGAGAGGCTTAGTTACCGTGATGGCGTCGAGCTCGACTAATGTCGAGGCACTGCCAACGGCGAGCGTGCAAGTGACGGAGGGGCCACTTGTTGCCGAGGTGCCGGCCGGCGTACTCTTCCCACACCCGAGTGCATTAAGATCAAATGCCCGCGCCAGCACCGGAGACACCAATACTGCCTCCGCCAGAGACACCAATGGCGCCGCCTGCGCGTTGTGTGAGTTGTTGGCCGTGAAGCTGGGAATCGGGGGCGGCCCCTGTTGGCCGCCCGCAATCCACGCCTGCAGCCCCTCAATCAAGGTAGGCACAATGGCGGTGATCGTCGCTCCCAGTTGGTCTCGCACTTGCTCTTGGACCATCTCCGGAATCCACGCCACTTGTGCCTTGAGTTCTTGAACCTCGCGCTCTTGGCTTTCCGAGATGGTCTTTCTCTCCTTTTGCCCAACGTTATAGTATTCCGACCATTTCATGGACAAGCCTTTGCCGGCCACATGACCAGCTGACGACGGCTTACTGAACATATCCTTGTTTTTCATTATGTTCAATGCCCTATTTAAAGTGCTGTCCCAGGGGGAGCTCTGAGACGACCCTGCGCTACTGCTTTCAGTGTCCTGCGGAAGGAGCGTGAACCATTTAGAAATTTGGCTTCATTAATTAGAATGTAACCATATGGAGCTAATTATGCGGGGGTGTATTCCTTACGAGAACAAGCTCAAGCGCCTTGGTCTTCGGATCCGTGGTAAGCTCCTTTGTTACCGGGTCCACCTTGTATCGGGCCCTGACATAGTTCCTGGTCTGCTTGTAACGGTATTTATCGAAGAGGGGCGGTAGGCCTTGCTCGGCACGCTCCGCGTCCTCCTTGTCCCATATAGGTTCCGCCACTCTGTAACCGCCGGGACCGAGTTTGTGGACCCCTATGTTCAAGTCCCGCATATCTTTCCCCCACTGACTTGATTCCGCGGTTGTGTTGCTCTCGCACTTGATCTTGAACTCCTTGTAGTCAGCTTCGTTGATCGAAGGATTTGTCTCCTTGATCTTCTCATAACTATCACCTCTTAGAATCCTTCTCCTCAACGCGGCTATCCAAGTAGCCAGGGCCGTGCTCATCTTCGTGAGGGCGGCACTATTCACTTTATTCCCTGAGAGGCGTGTGTTTGCGACGTCACCGGGGAACTTGTATTGTTCGTGCAGCTTCGTGAAGAGGAGGTTGCGCAAATTCCCTCGGTCACGATGCCTTAGGTTCTCGGTGTTGATCGCGACGGTGCTTCGGAGAATGCACCCGAGTTGTCCCGAGTACCCACTGACTAATTCTTTGGGCGCCGTTGGATGCCCACTGGAGGACACTTCGGTAAATTCCTGCTTGATGGTGCCGAGCACGTTCGGGCGCCGGTCCTTCCGTTGCCTCTTCGGTTGGCTGCCATCTGTGCGTGCGCTGCCATCATCAGTGGTGGCATCCTCGGCGGCACCATCAGTGGTGTCATCCCCGACGCCACTAGGGGTTGTGTAGTCGGGATCGGTGTCTTCCGCGGCGTCCTCATAGCGGTGAGGTTCTTCCTCCATCTCCTAGGACAGCTCCCAGAATTGTTTGCCCGAACCGCCGACCTCATCGTTGTGGGCCACGTTCGCTCTAAATAGGAAAAAAGTTTGGTCAAAAAGTTGGTTATTGTCAAGGAACAAGATCTCTAACTTGACCAAATAACCTAATTCTCGAGGAATGTCGCCAAAAAGTTGGTTATCGTCAAGGAACAATTGAGAGATGTTTGTGATATTGCCTAGGTGTTTTGGGATGGAACCTGTTAGTGTGTTGTTGCTAAGGTCCAAGTCCCTTCCTAACCCCCTTCTTCTTGTCTCCTCTCACTATCTCTCTCACACACATGGCAAGCAAGGGTGTCTGAGTGTGTGAAAAAATACTAAACTAATCCAAGGGCTGAAAATTGATCATCTGTTTCAGATTGCAGTTTTCTTTCTTGGGGCTTCGGTGTGCGGTACAAAACTGAATTTTGGAAATCTACAGAAATTGTTAGGAATTGTCTTAGTCAAGAAGTGCTAGCAAATGGCTTAAATGTATCAGGTCCTACTCTAGTTTACTCCAGTTTAGGTTGCAGTAAAAATGCACCACTATGGAGTATCAGGTCCCTAGCAAAAATGCACTACAGAGCAAGCAATAATGCTACTCCAATTTTCACAGATTAAAGCAATACTGACTGCAAGCAATATTGCAAAATTACAGAGAACCAAAATTGCAAAATTCAGTACTCCATAACATTACTGAAACTTTACTGTGCTTGGAACTATACTGAAACTTTACTCCATATATATATGATCATTTTTGTTTGAAAAGTTTCATTCAATTTTGTGTGGAGTAGTTTTAATTAAATAAAGGTTTTAACTACTTGAGATGAGAGAAATGAGAAGAAGAGAGAAGGGCTACTGCTTGCAAGCACAGCTGCTTGCAAGTCCTACAATAAATGGTTTCAGTTAAAAATCTATTATTTATTCCATAAGAACAGCAAATCAACAGCATCTGTCCTTCATTGAGCCTGATTTCCCTTGGCACGGTGAGCCAATTTCATTCATTTTGCATCTTCTTTGAAAAAATGCAGTTGGAAGATCACCCACTGTGTTGCCTAAAAAAAGTCATGCTAAATACACATACATGTAGTTTATCGAGTGATGGACAAAAAACAGTTGATCCTACTTAATTAAGTACTAAGATACCCCGGCCCATGCATTAGTCGCAAGTACCCCATATGTCCTATTTTTAGCAAAGTCATGCTAAAATTCAAGGAAAATTTCAGCATGACCTTTGCTGAAAATAGGACATATGGAGTACCCGAATTTGCCGGAACGGAAGTTAATCGACATTCCGGCAAACTCAAGGGCAGAGGGATTTGACCTAATTTGAACCTAATTTGAATTTCAAGGCTAGAGTACACACTATGCATGTTTGGAACATGATATGCCTGTCATTCACAAGTTATTAATGGCCCCGGAAACTGGCAGTATATATATAGCAGACATGATGATATAGAAGCAAAATGCAAATCAGAGCTTGTGTAACATTGCATATAGTCTCAAACATAACAGGAACCTACAGCATAATATTTACAAGCAACCTACATCATCTCTATTGCTTAATCTGACACAACTCTAGGAAACAATCTACTACTACCAAGTAACTTGACAAACACCATGGAATCAAAGTGAGGTAATCTCACGAGTAAATCAAAACCAGAAATTGAACAAGAAGTTGATCGAGCATGTACACAATGATGACCAGAACAAACTGAAGTACACAAAGAACCCATTTCTGAGTTGCTGCCATGGTACAAATTACTCTATTTGTACATGTGTCATGTCTGAAATTTAGAGCTTGAATACAACACTACTCGTATTTGGTACTGTACAAGATATGTCTGATTCACAAGTTAATGACCCTAGGAAGGGCATATATAGCAGAATTCGCAGGTGTCAACAAAAAATATATGTGAATCAAAAGTTAATGTATAACATGCATGTAAAGAAGGTATATCCATACGTGATTCAGAAATTAAAGGCGTTGAAAACCGGGTACAGAAGCAACATTGCTGGCAAAAATGCAAAGCAGAGCTTGTGTAACATGCATGTAACCTGAAATATGTTTCTCTGCACCTCCTTTCCTTGTCTCCAGAAACACATTCACGTAAGAGAGCAAGATCACAGGCTAAAGACTATGCATCATGGGAAGTTTATCTGTGCAGAATTCTATAGAACCTGACTAACCCTAGGATGCATCGCACAACTCTAGAAAACTTCTTGACCAAACACAACTAGGTAGCAATTTGAAACTTAGCCCATCAACCAACAGAAACTAGCGTACCCGAATTTTTAGAACCTAATTTGACCTAAATTCGAGAGGGATTTGACCTAAACCTAGCAAAAAGAGAAGAAGAGGGCATGGCCGGGAGGGAGGAGAGGAGGAAGAGAGGCAAAGGGAGGAGGGCAATGAAGATTACCTGACCACGATGAGGTGGTGGCCGGAGTGGAGACGATGGAGGGCGGAGACGGCGAGCTTGGGGGAGGCGGGGATAGACGGCGGGGAGGTTGCGAGGTGCTCGGGCCTCCTCCCCTGGTGGACGTGGGCCTCCTCCTCCTAGTGCTCCGGCGGCGACTCCGGTGGCGGAGCGGGCGCGGGGGTCGTCGGGTGCGGGGGGTCGTCGGCGGCGGTGGAGTGGGCGCGGGGGGCGAGGGGGATCTGGCGAGGGAGGGACAGCGAGATGGACATAACACACCTACATAGAGGGGGGAAGGTTAGCAATGGCGCACCATCTAGGGGTGCGCCATAAACATAGTGACAGCAATGGCGCACCTTCCCCTGATGCGCCATTACTAACTCTTTTTTTATTATTTTTAGTTGCATCTAATAATTTTTTAGAAATTGACGATCAAATTTGAAAACATTTATGAATGTGAAAATATATCATCAAATTTGTTATTTGAAAATATTTATGAATATGAAAAAATATCATCAAATTTGTTATTTGAAAATATCATCAAATTTATTATTTGAAAATATTTGAAAAAATATCATAAAAATTGGTCTACCAATGGCGCACCTCCTAGGGGTGCGCCATAAGTACCTTGATAGCAATGGCGCACCTTCTCCTGGTGCGCCATTACTAACTTTTTTTTTATTTTTAGTTGCATCTAATATTTTTTTAGAAAATGACGATAAAATTTGAAAACATTTTTGAATGTGAAAAAATATCATCAAATTTGTTATTTGAAAATATTTATGAATATGAAAAAATATCATCAAATTTGTTATTTGAAAATATCATCAAATTTGTTATTTGAAAATATCATCAAATTTGTTTTTGATTTGGATTTTTAATTGCTTTCATTTGTGAATTGGTAAAACATTTATGAATATGAAAAAATATCATCAAATTTGAAAAAATATTCATGAATTCAAAACGTTCCCATGAAATTTAAAAATATTCATGAGTTCAAAAAATATCATCAAATAAAAATTGGTATACCAGAATAAACATAAATAAATATTCATGAGGACTAGAATAGAAGAAATATCATTTCAATATGTCGAAATACAATCGAGAATTGAAGACTAGCTACAATTTAAATACAATCGATCTTAGCTAGCTATATTTCACAATCTTCTTGCCCTTCTTTTTCGCAAATGGAGTTCTTCTCTTGAAAGGACGTCCTTTAGGTAGGGTGGTCCTGCTTCTTCTTGTGGTGTATGGCACTTCATCGTCGTCGTCATGTTCCATCTTCGGGTCGCCGTACTTTTTGAAGTCTTGCTCATTGGCGACTCCGTCCATTCCGGTGATCTTCCTTTTGCCTTTCCTCGCGACAACACGACTGGGCTTTGACGGGTCGGTAATGAAGAAGCATTGGTCCACTTGGGAAGCTAGTACCCATGGCTCATTTTTGGCGGTGACGTTTGCGCCCGCGGTCTTGGATTTGGCTTCGGGTATAACCATGGTGGTGAAATACCGGTCTTCTTTTAGGACGCTCTTGGCCCATCTGACACGGAACATCGGCACCTTCTCTCCAGCGTAGCTCAGCTCCCAGATCTCCTTGATCCTTCTGTAGTATATGTCCTTGTCGTTACCGGTGTAGGATTCCATCGTTACACCGGAGTTCTGATAACCATCGCTCTTCATGTCCTTTTCCTCGGTGTAGAATGTGTAGCCGTTGATATCGTACGCCTCATAGGTCATTAGGTTATGCTCGGCGCCCTGTGACAAGGCGAATATGAGTTTTTCTTCCGCGGAAGAATCCTCATGTAAAGGGTACGACAGAAGCTTCTCCTTGAACCAACGCGTGAAACATGAGTTGTGCTCTTTGATTATATCTCCGTCCGTCCTCTGTTGGCCTCGGTCATTGTACGCCTTCTGAATAAAGGTTTTGTGCTCTACCACCCAAGGATCGACCACGCCTATGTGTTGTAGCGCGACTAGGTTTGCTCTTTCAAAGTCGGCGAGTCGACCCTCAAGTCGACATGCATTTCACGGCGACCCTCGTGGTGACCCCATCCAGCGAGCCTGCCGAGGTGCTCGTTGATGGGCGTATTTAACGGGGTTCTCGATGCCTAGATAATTCGTGCAGTAGGAGATGCACTCTTCGGTTAGAAAGCCCCTGGCTATGCTTCCCTCTGGACGTGACATGTTGCGAACGTATCCTTTGATGACACCATTCATCCTTTCGAACGGCATCATGCTGTGCAAGAACGTCGGCCCGAGTTGGATGATATCCTCCACGATATGGACCAGCAGATGCACCATAACGTCGAAGAATGCGGGCGGGAAGTACATCTCAAGATCGCATAGTATCACCACGATCTCTTCCTGTAGCCTTCTGAGTTGTGTCACGCCAACCGACTTCGGAGAGATGACATCGAAGAAGTTGCATAGGCCAAAAAGCGTTTCACGGACGTGCGCGTCCATGATCCCACGGATTGCAACTGGAAGTATCTGCGTCATCAGCACGTGAAAGTCGTGAGACTTCATCCCGCTGAACTTCTGCTTCGCTGAGTCTAGGTATCTGCTTATCTTCCCCGCGTAACCGTAAGGAAGTTTTACTCCTATGAGGCAGGTGAAAAACTGGTCAATCTCCTCCTGACTTAGAGTGAAGCACGTGGGAGGGAAGTCATTTCCGATCTTCTTGCCCTTTTTGCCTTTGCGACGACTTTCGTGTCTTTCGCCTCATCATCATCATCATTAGCGTGAAGCTCCTCCCTGATGCCCATTGATTTCAAATCTGCCCTTGCTTTTGGCCCATCTTTGGTCCTCTCTGGCATGTTGAGCAGGGTACCAAGCAGACTCTCACACACGTTTTTCGTGATATACATGACATCAAGGCTGTGAGTCACACGGAGGATCTTCCAGTACGGCAAGTCCCAGAAAACAGACCTTGTTTTCCATACCTTCAGCAGCGGCTCTAGCGCCTTTCGCTTCTTTCCCGGCTCTGGCGCCTTTCCCGGCGGTGGGCACTCTTTCCAATTTTTCAACAGCTCGTCTATTTCCTCGCCGCTCCTCGTACGCGGGCGTCTTCGGGGTTCGGTTTCACCATCGAACAGATCCTTGCATTTTCTCCATGAGTCATTGTCGCGAAGCCACCTTCGATGTCCCATGAACACGGTTTTTGAAGACCCGGGATCTCCATCTAGCTGGCGATATGTTGTGTCATCCATGCATCTGACGCATCCAGAAAATCCGTGGACCACCTGCCCCGCGACATATCCGTAACCGAGATAGTCGTGCACCGTCGTGAGCAGTGCGGCTCTCATATGGAAATATTCTTTCTGTGCGGCGTCCCACGTATTGGCTGACATTTTCCACAGCGTGTCTAGCTCCTCTTTCAGCAGCCCTAGATACAGATTGATGTCGTTCCCTGATTGTTTCGGCCCTTCAATTAGCATACTCATGTGAATGTACTTCCTCTTCATGCACAACCAGGGGGGAAGGTTGTACATCCACACAAACACAGGCCAGGTGCTATGTGTGCTTCTCTGGCTGCCAAACAGATTGACTCCCTCGGTGCTCGCGCCCAGCATGATGTTCCTTGGATCGTCCCCAAATTCTGGGTGTTCGAAGTTCAACGCTTACCACTGGCTCGCATCCTTAGGGTGACTCAGCATCTTGTCTTTTTTATTTATCTCCGGATCATTTTCGTCATCTTCTCCCTTCTTCTACTCCCTATCTGCGTGCCAACGCAGGAGCTTTGCTACCTTAGGGTCCGTGAAATACCGCTGCAGATGAGGAGTGATTGGAAAGTACCACTTTTCGAGGAGCTTTCTTCCTCTTATTGTATCGAGTGACGCCGCACACCGGACATATGGTAGACTCCGCGTGCTCGTCCCGATAAATGATGCAATTATCCATGCACACATGGTATTTCATGTGCGGTAAATCCAGAGGACACACGATTTTCTTCGCCTCCTTGAAACTGGCCGGGCACTTGTTCCCCTTGGAAAGACGTTCGTGCGCGTAATGACATGTTCTCGCCGAAGCATGCGCCTGTCATTTTGTGTTTTACCTTCATCTCCGTGAGCCATGAGCGTTACTTTCAGGCGGGTATCCTCAGGCCTGCATCCTTCATACATTGGAGTAACCGCGTCTATCTCCAGTTGATCCAGCTTGGCTTTCTCTCGGGCGGCAGCTCTTGCGTTATCTGTCTGCTTGAGAAGAAGCTCTTGAATATGAGGGTCCTGCACCCAGCCCATCGATGCTCCATTGTCGTCTGCTCCAGCATCTTCATCTTCATGATCATGCCCTTCGTCTGCTCCGGCATCTTCCTCATCATCATGTCCGGCATCTTCTACATGATGACTGTAATCGCATCTACTTCGTGATCATGTCCTGGAGATTCTTCGTCTTCTCGCCCGCCCTCGCCGCAGTTATCTTGCTGCCCTTCCTCATTTCTTGCCCGGCCCCCATGGACGACTTCATAATCATCTTCATTACCTTGCCACCGATAGCCATCCATGAAACCACGCAAGAGAGGTGGTCCCGCACCTGTACGGAATCCGGGTCCATAAGGATCTTCAGCTTGCATCTTCGACACGGACATATTATCTCTGTCTCGTTCTTTTGAAGCATCTCGGCCTTCGCGGAGCTCAAAAACCTATTCACGATGCTTTCGGTCATCGTGCGGACCATGGTCGCCTGCGGGGTAGAGTAAAACGATATTTTAGAACCCAAATTTTTTTGGCATACCTTTGCCTAAAAATAGGACCAAAAATAATGCATAGTGCCAAATTCTCGCCGAAACGGAAATGAATCAACATTCCAGCAAAATATTGGCAACTATCGCATTTAAAATACCGGTACCTGCAAACACAAACATATGCAACACCACAAACATACGTAGATCTAGGCCATAAAAAGTGCATGTGCACATTGTTGGAGGGAGAAAAAAGTAGATCTACAACATAAAGAAAGCTTTCCCCTTACTTACCTATCAAAAAAAGGAAGTTTAACCACTTAATTTGGGTGAATCTATGGTGCAAATGAGGTGAGGAGGAGGAGGCACCTGAGACAAGCTTGGAGGAGGAGGTGGAGAGAATAAAGTGGGGAAAGTAAGTGTGGTAGGTGGCTGTCCAAAATATCTAGCTGCTCTCAGGTTACCAATGGCGCACCACCTTAAAATGCGCCATTAGTAACTCTGGTTACTAATGGCGCACCTGTTATGTGGTGCGCCATTACTAGTTTTGCAAAAAAATGAAAAAATATTGTTAGTAGTGGCGCACCATGGTTGGGGTGCGCCATTACTAGTTTGAAATAGTAATGGTGCATTGTACCCTGGTGCGCCATTACTAGTTTTGAAAAAAAAGTAAAAAAAATTGTCAGTAGTGGCGCACAGAGTGTGTGGTGCGCCATTACTAGTTTTGGAAAAAAATTGTTAGTGGTGGCGCAACGTTGGTGTGGTACGCCATTAGTGATATGGACACTAATGGCGTACCTACACATGGTGCGCCACTGTTATATATGTGGTGCGCCATTAATGTCCATATTAGCTATAGCCCTTTTCCTAGTAGTGCATGTAGGAGATTCAAGTTGCTATGTTGGCAAATAAACAATGTAGCAACTAAAGCACAACAATGGAACACCCAACGACCATTGTCCAACATGCAGTGTGGCAACTAACGTATTGGCTTAATAAAAGCACAGGTCACATCTACTAGGTTCAAGTTGCCATGTTAACAAACAAAAAGATGTGGCAACTAAGGCAGATCAAATTAGAACAGACAACCGTCAGTCTACAACGTATAATGTGGCAACTCACATATTGGCCTGGTAAAAAAAAGAGTTGCCATGTAATGCAATCAAATATGTTGTGCTATCACAAAATAGCTGGCAACGAAGTGAGTATATGGTACATACAAACTGCCATTACTCTACATATGACATGGCAACTGTCATAGTTGATCCACAAAATTAGTTGCCACTTAAAAGGATAGTTGTAGGTAAACAAGATGCAATGAAATTGTCGTGACTTCCATTATCCCACACTTAAATATGCATCTACCTAGATATAGGGATCATACACAACTATCACTCCCTAAGTTTGGACTCATAAACTGCCAGTATCCTACACAAGACATGGCAACTGACATAGTTGATTCAGAAAATTAGTTGCCATCAATGAGTATAGTTGTGGATAAAACAAGTGTGTTGAAATTGCCATGACTGCCATGATCCTACACATCGAAATGCACCTAACTACATCTAGGGTTCATACACAACTATCATACCCCTCAATTCAACAACAGTATCGCCTCAAAACAATGAAGATCATAGACTTCGAGACAATCAGAACTAACAATTGGAAATCGCTCACGCATGTAATTGCAGGCATCTAATCTCTCGTACATAGAGAGGTGGTTGCCGACCGGGCGAGCCTCACTGGCTTGACTACCACCGCAACTGCAGCAGGACTGTGCAATGCCGCCCTAAAATGGCACACACGTGACTCCCCCATCAACAGGGACGCCGGAGCGGCCACGAATCCTCCTGAATCTCGAGAGGGCTCGAGAGGAATGTGACCAGGGAGGAAGGGGACAGTACAGAAGCTTCGACAACCTTACCTTCTCACTGCGGCTGCTCCGGCAACGACGCTCCGGTCCGGCGAACACTAGCAACGGCCGCGAATGTTGTCGACTCTTCCGCCGCCGCCTCCTCTCGTCTTCTCCTTCAATCAAATGAAACTTCCTGTGGATGGTGGGCTGCGGAGTAATGAAGGGGATGGGGAGAAACCGCAGCAGCACTGAGGGGGGAAATGGCCAGTCGTGGGAGACGCGGACAGAAGTCGTGTGCCGCGTGCGGGCGCGATGGCAGTTCGACCGCACGCCCCGACTCGCAACTGGTGTCGGCCGAGGGAGAATCGGCGTGCGGGCGAACTGAGGACAACACCACACATTAGCCTTGTCCTACATGGTACACAAAACTACCTCATCGTGTCAAGATCCGTGCAAAATTCAATCGACGGCGATCCAGGCGTGTGGGCGAG
The DNA here is from genome assembly GCA_021605145.1 of Aegilops bicornis. Classification (NCBI taxonomy): domain Eukaryota; kingdom Viridiplantae; phylum Streptophyta; class Magnoliopsida; order Poales; family Poaceae; genus Aegilops; species Aegilops bicornis. Next base: position 15,998,693 of record CM038675.1, read on the forward strand.
TTGGAGAAGTGCCACACGTGTGGGCGTTAGTGTTTCTGTGTGTGTGTGTGTGTCAATATATATATATATATATATATATATATATATATATATATATATATATATATATATATATATATATATATAATATGGATTGTGTGGAAGTCTCTAATAAGTTTGTTTGATTGCAGGAGGAAAAACAAATGATTGTTTCAAAGAGGTTTGAGGCAACGGTTTTTTAATTTCAGCCTTTCTACATAAATATAGTTTTTTCCATTAAGAATATAGAACAAAAGAAACATCAATGAAAAAAATATCATATGGGATATATTCCTACAACTAAAACGATCCACATAGAGAGAATTTATAGTAGTTAATGTTGTTTTCTACAAAAATCCTACAAATCAAACTACTAAAGGCCTAGTTTGATATATATTTATTCTTGCGTAATTATTTACTTTTCTTTTCGGGAAATAAGTACCATGCATCCTTTTAATGACAAGATCCTACAAATCAAACTACTAAAGGCCTAGTTTGATATAAAACACAAAGATCACTGGATCAGTAAATCTTCAAAATACATTGGCATCATGTTCAAAAGAACAAAAATACAACAAAATATCAATCACCAGGCATTCGAGAATCTTAAGTGGCCATAGCCCTTTACGGACACCACATTTTGAATGTTGAAACATATCAGAATAGACATCGGTAAGTTGACTACACAAGGTCGTGGATCAGGTAGGGGGTCAAGGTCTATCGTCGTTTGGAATAGACATTTAGAATATATATTTTTTAACACAATACATATGTTGGTACCTACATGCACTCACCTTTACAAAAACGCACACACGCACACTCTGTACCGAGCATTTCTGAGATACTGAACCGATGCAGCATCTTGAGATGGACGCAATTATCGTAGACATCTTCATAGTTGACGGAAAAGTCTTCTCCTCAACGAATATTCGGAAAGACTGAAATAAAATTCAAGAAAATACGAACATCAGTACCAACTCTACAATTTAAACTTTGATGGATTTTTTTTAAAGGTAAAACTTTGATGAGTTGGTTCCACCACAAGAAATTTACCCATCTAAGCTACGCTTCGTTCACTATTTACTGAAACGTCCCAATGAGTGAGGGGGCTGATCGGACTTGTACTTTTTATCTAATCTATCTATCTAATAATAAAATGACTATTGGTACTGGCGGCACATTACGAAAATTGCCCCTAAAATTGCAAAATATCACACATCAATGCCATATATAAGTGATCAAAAAGCGTTTCACATAGGGGAATCCCTCATCTGGGCCTGCCCATGCAGTTGGGACCTCATATACTGCACATGCACTGTGAGAAGAGGCAGCACACAAATTCGGGCCGGCCCATGTCTGGGCGGCCTGTTTATTGAATTTTGATTTTTTATTTTTTTATTTCACCTACTTTAAATAATTTGGGACTTTAATAAAGATCTGAAAATTAAAAAAAAGAATTTCGAAATAAAATGTTTAAATCACAATTGTTTTGTGGATTCAAATAATGTACGATTTTTTTAATTTTTGCTTATTCCAAAAATGTTTGAAATTTTGAAAAAAAATATTCAGGAAATCAAAAAATGTTTATGATTTTTTTACAATTCCGTGTATTAAAAAATACTAACGAAATTGAACAAAATTTTGCCAATTCAAAAAATGTTCATGAATAGAAAAATATCCTAAAAATTCAAAAAAATTGTTCGTGACTTAAAAAATAGTTCATTCATTCACATAATGTTCACTGCTTCAAAAACTAATCATACATTTCGAAAAATGTTTGTTAAATAAAAAAGTGTTCTTGAATTTCAAAAGTCGTTCCATCAATTTAGCGTAGCAGAGAGAGAGAGAGAGAGATGCGGAATGCGGAGAGATGGAGGGGGTGTAGGAGGAAGACGACTGGACTCCCTGATGAGTGAGCCATGGGAATCGCTATGTGTAGTACGAACTGTTTTACAATACTACAATAATGCCCGTGCGTTGCTACAAAACTATAAAACACAAGAAGTTAGATCACTGGATCAGTAAATCGTCAAAATACATTGGCATAGTGTTCAAAAGAACAAAAATACAACAAAAAATCGATCATCAGGCATTCGAGAATCTTAAGTGGCCATACCCTTTACGGACACCACATTTTGAATGTTGAAACATATCAGAATAGACATTGGTAAGTTGGCTGAGGTCGTGGATCAGGTAGGAGGACAAGGTCTATCGTCGTTTGGAATAGACATTTAGAATATATATTTTTTCTTAACACAGTACATATGCTGGTACCTACATACACTCGCCGTTACGAGAACGCACACTCGCACACTCTATACCAAGCATTTCCGACATGCTGAACCGACACAACATCTTGAGATTGACGAAATCATCACAGATGTCTTCGTAGTTTACGGAAAAGTCTTCTCGTAAACGTGTAATCGAAAAGACTGAAATAAATTCAGAAAAATACGAACATCTGTACCAACTCTACAATTTAAACTCTGATGGGTTTTTTAAGGTAAAATTCTGATGGTTGGTTCCACCACAAGGAATCTAACCATCTAAGCTACGCTTCCTTCACTAGTTACTGAAACGTCCAAATGAGTGAGGGGGCTGATCGGACTTGTACTTTCTATCCAATCTATCTAATAATAATACAATGGCTATTGGTACTGGCGGCACTTCACCAAAATTGCCCTCAAAATTGCAAAATATTACACACAGGGAAATCCCTCATCTCGGCCGGCCCATGCAGTAGGGACCTCCTATACTGCACTCTATGTGCTGTGAGAAGAGGTGGCACATCTCTTCGGGCCGGCCCATGTCCGGGCGGCCTGTTTATTCAATTTTGTTGTCTATTTATTTTATTTTATTCATTTCTTCTACTTTAAATATTTGGGACTTTAATAAAGTTCTGAAATTTTAAAAAAGAATTTTTAAATAATTTTTTTAATAAATCACAAAAAAATTGTGGATTCAAATAATGTACGCAATTTTTAAAAAATGTTTGCTTATTCCCGAAATGTTTGAAATTTTGAACAAATATTCAGGAAATAAAAAAAACATGATTTTTTTACAATTCTGTGTATTAATTTTTAATTAAATTGAACAAAATTTTGCCAATTCAAAAAATGTGCATGAATAGAAAAATGTCCTAAACATTCAAAAACTGTTCGTGACTTACAAAATAGTTTATTCATTCATAAAATGTTCACTGATTCTAATTCATTCATAAAATGTTCACTGATTCAAATACTGATCATTCATTTCAAAAAATATCCGTTAAATAAAAAAATGTTCTTCAATTTAAAAAGTCGTTCCATCAATTTCGAAACAAAATGTTCGTCGATTCTAGAAATGTTCACCGATTCAAGAAAATTGTTTAAAAAATGTTTACAATTATAAATAAAATGTTTGCGAATAGTATAAAATGTTCATGAGTTCAAAAAATGTTCTTGATGTTTGAAAATGTTTGAAAATTTGTAAAAGTGTTCATGAATTAGAATTTTTTTCACTATTTGAAATATGTGCATGAGTTTGGAAAATGATCATGATTTCAAAAATTGTTCATGATATTTAAATTTTTCATGATTTCATGAAATTGAGAGTCATAGCGTATGTCGGTGATGCAGCAAAATGTCGTCATGGCCATCGGAGATTATGACTTTTTTTCTCCCATTGCAATGCATGGGCCCTTTTGGTAGTAGTTACCTATATGCTGGCCGGACTTGGGCTTCATTCAGTTTGGAGAAACCAAAACATGGGAATTAGGAGTAGTATAGGATTTTGATATGATGAAACATGCCATCCTAAGGAATTGTCTTGCCTCGTTCCTACGCAGAAAATGAGGTTTGAGTGGATGTGTAGATTCCCCCAAAAAAACACATGAAATAAATAGTATTTCTACAAAAATTCCTGTAAACGTTTCCTACAAACCGAATGCATCTATAGAATATTTTCCTCTAAAATCCATGTTCTTATGTTTTTCCTATAAAAGTCCTTCGAACCGAATGAAACCTTGTCGTTTTCTTCCTGACATCTCTTATTCTCAAGTTGACAGACATTCTCAACACTGAGATTTCTCTTCCAGGTACTTGCAACTGAACAATTTGAGACATGTTCCAGAGGCCGGCCACTATCCACTCAAGCACACCAACAATTCATACTTCTCACCATTGAAGTTCATCACATTAGCCCTCAAGCAGACAAAGACAATTGGAAATATTCATGGAAAAGCAGCTCATACTCTATGAAGATGTACAAGGCTTAGATGGGACCAAGACATGCTCACCAAATCCTCAAGCAACTATGGAAGTGCTCAGCACAGCTTAGGCACAAGATCTTCTTTTCGCTGCTCCTCTATGACAGAGTTAATACAAGAAATTTGCTTAGCAAAAAATCTATGTATCTGGATGACTATAATTGTGTCCTATGCAATGATAAGGTCAAGGAAAATCATGTGCATCTTTTTTTGGACTATCCATTTGATGGAGCATGATGAGACCAACTCATTCTTCACAGGAAAAGAGGTATCTCTTGCTATGATGAAATATGTTTCATGGATTCTGCACTGCCCAAGGAAATTGCATTGGACATTATACTCATGGGCTGCTAGGGTATATGGTCAGTACGAAATGATAAGATCTACATGAATGCATCATCTCTTATACCTACGTCGAAAAACTACCTAAGGAAGGAATCATTGCTACATCACTTCGAGCTAGGCCAGCAAAAGCACAAAAATTTCCGTTCTGGTTAGAGAATATTTGATGTTTTTACTCTTTATGTTTCCTAGAGAAGGTGTTGGTTGAATTTGATGTATCTTACTATGACTTGTAAATACTTTATTGTCAATACAATACCGTAGAACGCAAGGTTTAAAAAAGACACGCTTTTTTTGTTTCTACACACAATGATATCATATTTTGCTTGTTCATGTTCTCAATTGATATACAGGTATTATAATACGTGTCGTACTAAATGATTTCCTTGGGTGTTTGGTTATTATTATAACTCCATTTTACTTAGAATCATACTCCATGCAGATCACCCTGGTGAAAGATATAAACTTGAGGTGCAGGCATTCAAGAATCCACAAATGTTCATGGAATCACCCAACACTTTTTTGTCCTTGCTTTGCCTTGGATCTCTAATCCTCACTTGTGGTATGTGGTAGATAATTGGAGTGGAATGGCTTGATTGGCTTGCAAATGGATGAATGGTATGTTGTGATTTGGTTCAATTAGTAGCAGCCACCAGGGGGTATGCGTGTATATATATGGTGAGAGAGTCCAGAAACCTAACCATTAGCCTAAAAAGTAACTATCCCAGAAGTACTAGAAGAAAAACTTTTGGAGATTCCACACACGTTCAACATTTGAATGACCAAGACATGTTCTGGAACCAAGCATGAAACATTATACTCATAAGTGTTGGGTGAAAGTACAATGGTGGTTCTAGATGACAAATATGGCTCATTTCTACGGCAATAAAACTAGCTCGGAAGTACCACATAAATCCAATTGCTCGAAAAAATAATGTAGTTGACAGAGCGACAATCATAGGGAAATTTGGAGTAAAGAGCAAAGTCATAGCTCGAAAGTACCGGCTAAGAAATCTACAGGGGTATTGGAACTTACATTGTGACCAAATAAAGATGCAAACCAAGAGGCTTGCAAGTATCGGATAAAAAGGTTAAGCTCGGAGGTGCCAGAGCCAACACTGAAGATACTAGAACCAAACCATGCGGTAGTACTAGAACCAAACCATGCGGTGGTTCCGGCCCTATGAAAGATTGGGTTTCAAGACTGAAGATACTAACCCTAAGTGCTCGGTACTACTGAAATAAAAATATTCAGGTGTACTAAGGCATTCTAGGATTTGAGGTGGCGATTGAATTGTTTGAGGACATTGGGTTTATAATCTTTCATTAAGTTTCATACCAAATTGACATTGCTTGTGCCACTCTTGATGGTATGGTTGTTTTATACTCATTGTGAATCTTAGATTCATCATGAGGTTATTAAATACACACTACAAGCTTGAGGCAGATAACACCATTAAAAGTTGTTGGCAGGGGCTACCATTGATGATCCACTTCAAGGCAACGAGACTAAGCCCGAAATAAACTCAACATAAGCATTAATCCTCTCAATGGCTTTGTCATAATCACAAACCCCAAAAATAAGGATATATATAAGAGATATGTTAGAATATAATTTAGGTTTAAAGATAAAGATAAATAGTAGAGATCTAATAGGTTTAATTTTTTTAAACACAGTACAATCGAAGTCGCTCACAGACACGAGCATACCCTCACCGCTATGAACGCACACATGCAGACCCTATCCCCATCAGCAACTTCGAGAGACTGAGCCGACACATCATCTTGAGATTGACGAAGTCGCCATAGACGTCTTCATAGTAGACGGGAACGTCTCCTCCCACTAAACGTACATCGCTGGAAGGCCCGGAATAAATCCAGGAAAAAGTGAGCACCAATGTCAAGTCTGGGACTTAAACTCTGGTGGGCAAGGGATACCATTGTCCTCCTAACCATCCAACCAACCATAGGTTGGTTCGTAATCGAATAGGTTTAAACCATGTATTATTTGTCTTGCACTCCAAGCCTCATGTATTCTATATATACCCTATTTAAGGGTCAGATCAATACAACAAAATTATTAGACATCCTACAATTTCTACAAGATGCACTTTCACAGAAAAAATAAATAAAAATAAATCACTGTCCAGAAGAACCCTCAAGGTTGTGAATCATGTAAGGGCATGGCCGCCAAGCTCTAATGGGAGGAATTGAGGGGTACAGCTGCTTACTGCAGGGAGAGTGCTCGCATGGAGTAAGAAGGGATGCAGTCGGCGATCCGTCATGCGGCGGACCCACCACTCGCCATCAATGCAGCGACGGAGACAACAAAACAAAAATGCAGGACGGTAGGGGGGGTACCTGGCTACCCGTCAACGGCCACTGCTTCCGCTTCGACACACCATCGCTTGTGGGAGAGGTGCGTGGACTAGTCTTGTACATACTACTAGGTTCTGCTCAAGCTTTAGGTTGAGTTTTGCCTCCGGGGCGAATGGCGTTATGCCATGGCAGAGCATGCCGCCGCCGTCTTCGAGCAACGGCTAGTGGCTCACGGCGATTGTGGTCCTGCTTGGGCTGGTTGGTGCCAGCCGCTGGCGGGTTTCACATCGCCGGCGACTCCAAGAATAAGCTCGTTTGGTTCCCTTGATTTGAAGAGGGCCTCCATGTTCCATGCTTCCAAGGTCACCACGGTGGTGGAGGAGGAGCTATAGGGAGATGAAGATCCAGGTTGGGTTCGCGCTCATCATCAGTGGCCCCCATAGAAAGGCCTTGGCGCCTGCAGTTGCGGTCGATTGCCTTCTCGGAGTGAAGGTATTTGTCTCCAACCTCAGCTCGGCCCCGTTTCCCAACCGGTCAGTTTTTTAGGAAGTCCGCCCCCTGAAAACCGCACACACATACCGATAAAAACCAATATTTTAAATAGCGGGCTATGAAAAATCGCGGCGGGCTACGAAATCCAGCTATAACAGAGCTATAGTAGGCTAAAGCGGGCTATAGCGGGCTATTTGTGAAGACGGCCATTCAGCGGCAGCTTGATAAAAAGGCTATATCGGGCTATAGCCCGGCTATTTAAAACTATTATAATAAAAACCAAGCTACTAATACGACAAGAACGCACGCGTTGCGAACCAGTCGGCCACAAAAAATTTGACTGTGCACCAAACAATGGCTTGCTTGCAACAACAGTCGGGCAAGAGGCAACCAGTACCATCTTTCCTGCCCCTAAAAAGGAAAAAAAGAAGAAAAAAAACAGTATTTCCTGCAAGTGTTCGTCTCGTCTCGCTCATCTTCTGCTATCCAACTTGGGCACTGCTTAATGACCAGCAGCTGGTTGAGCAGCTTTGTTTTTCCAAGTTCGATCACGAACGCCTTTTCCATGGAGAACGGGGACGGAGAATCTCTCACTGGCAGCGCAATGGCGGGGGCTGGGAAGAGGGCAGTGGCAGAGAGCGCAGAAGCCTGGCCCTTCCAGCAATCCATCTTGCGGGGTACGGTTTTGATTGTTACAGATCTAGCTATTTCTCTTACAAAGCCCCCGCTAAAAAGCTAGGAATCTAATGAGTTACGGACGAGCTTGCGGCGCTGAAAATTGGAGGCCTGACAGGCTAATTAAGATGCCTGGTTATCCAGGCCAGGAAGCTACTATCTTTTTCTGGTAAGGAAGCAAACAGCTCCCTGTAATTCGCAGGCAAGCTTCAGGTCAGGCTACAAGCCACACGGTAGCGAACCAAACATCCCCTGAGACCCCGACCCATGGTGCTGCTTCAAAAAATTCATATGTCTTGGCACTACGTCTTCACTTCAAGCTAAACGAGTCAAAGAGGAGCCGCTGCGCATTTTCTTCCCAGTGTCTCCTATTCTCAAGATGAACTTCATTTCTTTTCTAGCAGAGGGTTTCTGAGAGGTGTCAAAACTCAGTGGCTCCGAATCACACGGAGAACATGGTTGCATATAAATTTCTGGGCGTGTAATGTGTATGGTTGTTGAGAGCCTTTATTGCAAGTGGAAGGGTTCCTGTAACCTGACCTTTTGTGTTTCGGGGCTGAGCATCCCCCCTCTTCTGCTCAAACTGCGCTGATCTACGCCTCTCTGTGTACATAGCTTGGGTGTCAATCCTTGTACTTCTTCTCTTTTTCTCTATCAATGAAAAGATACGCTCTCAATCGTATTAAAAAAATGATTATTTCAGACATGTTTGAGTCAATGAATTTTTCCTTTAAGAATATTATAGAACAAAATAATCATAAATAGTATTTTTCATATGGTACCTATTCTTACAACTTAAAATGACACAGGTACATAAAATTTAGCTTGCAAGGACTTTAGAAGTTAACAACATGCAAAAGCTTGTGGAGGTGAAAGGAAAGACAGGAAGCTGCGGAGAACATGGCGTGCCCACAAGGCTCCGAAGGATACATATATAGGAGGACAAGGCAACGAAAGTGATAAGGTGAGAGTAGTTGTGGGAGATGGCATGGTGTCGCGCCAGACCAACATATGGTTCAACACCACATATTCACTTCATACTAAGCATTCTCTTCACATCATACCAAGGGCCTGTTTGGCAACTGCCCAGCGCTCAGAAATCCTCACATCTTGCTCCTTGATCTCGCTTCCACCTTCCCGAAGAAAATCGTGGATCAAAAAAATAGTTCGCAATAGAATTCATAGATCCCAGATCGCTAGTCTCGGGCTAGTAGCCGCCTGGCCCATTAAGCTCAATTTTGGCTTGGTAGGGAGCGATGGTACTTGCTCCGTTCTACTATTCCCTCATATGAATAGTTGTTTTCTTTCACTTCGTGGTGGCATCTCTCTATAAATAACCTAAGCTCCACGTTTTGCAATTCTTGGGATCGCCAAAACACCAGCTCCTCGTTTTTGCACTACAACCAGGCTTAGATCTGGGAAGCTAGCTTCTGAGAGCTGGCCCATTCGGCCCAAGTTCGCCCGCTGATTCAGAGAAGCAAGGAGCTGGGCAGTTGCCGAGAGGCCCTAAGACTACCCATAGTGGGAAACATAGGTGGTAATATCACACATCTCAAGGCAAAATAGATGATGTGACAAGTAGTTAATGAGGAAAAAGAGGCATGTGGTAACATAGCTAGTTACTTATAATATGGGTAACATCACGCATACCAAGACAAAATGAGTCTACAACCTAATAAATATAGTGTTGCATGACACCACAAATATGTTACTCCGCATTATAGATGTAGTAACATAGACTAGTAACATATGAATGTTACTAGTCTAAGTTACTCCTCATTGTGGCTAGTCTAAGGGTTCCCCTCCCTACATCTCCAGCTATCAAGTTAATGCTCTTATTTATTTACTTATTTATTTACATTATTTTTACCAACAATAGTTGTGTTAGAGATGTTGAGCCTCAGCGAGTAAGCAAAAAACCAATTCTTGCTACTCTCATCATGAAAGTAAACAAAAACCAATTCCTACCAAGATCTTTGCATTCCAATCCAGTAATAGGGCACCACACATTACCCATCGTGCTTCCCACATACTCTGCTTTTGCTGGCGTTTTTGACAAGAGCTTATTGATAGCTATCACCCATGGCGAGTCCTGTTCAGAAAACCAACCAGGGGAAGAACACTCTCGCCTCCTGCTTCCCAGCTCACCTCCACATGGTCACGACTAGGATTGACTTGGTGTTCTACGATTGCTCACCCCAGCATACGCCAAAGGCTTTTGGTAGGGAGGGGCCTCACAGGAAACTCATACTGATGTCTACTCTCACCAGGCACCATTGGTCATTGATACCACACATGGCGCTAGGAATTGATGGTTGAACCGCCGATTGGCCAGGAATTATTCCCTTGCGCTTTCCGACCCGGCATTTGTGATGCCCCAGATCCCTACCGCCAGTGGAGCAGGGGCACGCCTGAGGTTGCTGGTGGGGGTGACACGAACATGAATGAAGTTTTTTTCATTTGGCACGAATGGTAGTTTCGATTAGGGGTGTGTTGAGTGTTGTTTCGAGGTCATAATTGTTATGCTATAAATCGTCGGGACTCTGCAACCTCAGATGCGTACTCATGTTCTCTTTATTTCGAAAAGGAAGGCCTCTGCATCCTCAGATGCGTACAACCATAGTTGTATTAACAAGATGTCGTAGACCAAGACCGAACAGATCGACTTGCAGAAGAAAAATGGAAAAACTTAGAGCAGCAGCATGAAATAGCTTAGTGAAAACTGTTTTATCCAAAGGTTTCCCTACACCAACTACCGCAGAATGTATCCCATGTCCTAACGGTCAAATACGTTACTCCTACAGAACATTGCAAAGAAGGGGTAGCAACATGAGACCAATGTCGTTCCTTAGACTACAGAGGACGTACACCTCATCTGGCTCATCAGTGAAAGCTTTTGCATCCCAGCGACGAGATGTACAGAACAACATGTGTTTCCATCATCCCACGTCTCTGATGTCTCCTATTCTCAGTTATCTATATGTTGCCGTATGTGGATGGTATATATATGCCCATGCATTGCTAGTTGCTAGTTAGGCCCACTGCCCTTCTGTTGTCTTGTTTGAGCAAGCTAGTGGGTAACTTGGAATAAGAGAGAAAAGTGGTGAAACCCATGAAGCCGCATAAAGCCCACTCGTCTCGACCCTATATATTTATAAAATTCACAGGTATTTAAACTATGTTGTACGTGGTTGTTTGAGAACACTTATGTGTTATTTCCAAACAATTTCAGGACATATTTCCTGGGTGGAAGATATAAATCATTGCATTTGTTTCTTTCAGTATAAACCATTGAATTTCTGTGTACAATATAGACATGTTTCATGTATATGTTTTTTAATATATTTCAAATGGGTGACGGACTTATATAACCAACGACATGGAATGCATATACTGCATATTTTTTGTAAAGAGGTGTGTACTGCAGAAAATCAATTCGGCTCCCGGGTGCATTTGCACCCGGGGCCATTTTTTATTTTTTCAAATGGCGAAAAAATTGAGACAAATTATTTTTGCCATCTTTGTCACATACAAATGCAACCTGTAAATTTTGAGACAAAAAGGTTAAGCATTTTGGCTTGCGCAAAAAAAAAAACAAATCAAAGACCAAATGTCACCTCAAAATGTCACCCAAAATTTGTTTTTTTTTTCATCGACGAAACACCGCTGCTTCGTTCCGCATGAATTTTGTCAAGCATGTTTGCGACACCAACATGATCATCTACAACTATTTTCAGAATTTTTTGAAAACATTTAATTTGTTTATTCAGGGTACTGTTCATCCGGGTGCAAATGCACCCGGGAGCCAAAACGGCTCCCCTGTAATCATATAAATAAATGTTCCAATCGAAAAGTGTTTCTTGGATGCAGTGTAAACCGAACATTTTAGAACTTAAATAGCGTCTACATATATGAATTTGTCTCTGTTTTCCTAGGAACAGACATGTTCCCGGTCTAACTAGTAAAATTGCTTACAAGATCAGAATTCAACATGTTTGAGCTAGACATCACCTTTCAACACCTCGCGCCTGAAGCTCAAATCACATTTTTTTTCCAAAACCATTAAATGAGTTAACTGACCCAAAATTAATTAAGTTGTTCATGAGAGTAATTTACATTTTAACAACACGCAAAAGCCCTCGATCCATGGAATAATAAACATCTCGTGAAGTATATTCCACGATAGACATGTTCTCAATGACATTCGCACCACTAGAAGTGACCTCCTCTGACAGGCTATGAGGTGGTATTTGGACCTGGAACACCACCTACTCTCTAGTGCCAACCACCAACTCGACAAAGGCCGACATGTCTGAGTACATTATTACGGTCTCAAGCATGTTGCAGTAGTCAGATGTGGCATGGTGTTGCGCTAGAGAACCATATTGTTCAGCACCATATTTTCAATTAAATACAGTGTTCCATTCTCTACATGTTTTGTTCTCAAACTAACCGGCCTTTTCTTGCCCAGGCTCATCTACACCCGCCATGAATAGTAAATTCCACAAAAAAATACAAATACTTTTCACCAAAGATACTCGAGTGTGCTAGGAGCTTCCAAAATTCCAAGGCTACAAGATATTCGACGAGCTCTAGACAAAAAAGCGGTTCTCAAAGGAACTTCGTTTTTTTTGCGGGATGGTTCTCACCGGAACTTCAAAAAAAGATATTTTGAAGACCTTTTCTTTGTTTTTTGGATAGAGCTCCTCAAATATCATTCACAATGTAATTTTGTAGGCTCCTAGTAGTCTTGAGCTTCTTCAGTGCCAAAAAAAATTAGATTCTTTTTACTATTATTTCGACTTTACAGTTCATTAATTAGGTTGTAGATGAGCCTGGGCTCATTATGGATGTGTCTGAGGAAGGTTCATCTACACCTGTTATTTCGACTTTAAAGCATGGAGCTAAATCCAAAAGCCAAAGTAAGCCTAACCAAACACCCCTTTAGTCAAACTAGTTCCTTCTTATCTTTATTCCGGGATGAGTCAACGACTTCACTTAATAAAATGGAACTTCTACTTAAGAAAATTAAACATTTGTTGGAAAGAAGCCAAAGTTTACTCCATCATCCAGCAATATCATACAGTACATTCGATGATTCAAGTGAAGGGGTTTCCTGGATGCCAGACAAAACCGAACAGTTCAAGAAAATATAGTTGAGCTATTGTCCAGATAATATGGATTTTTTTCTCCTTACCAAATTGTTCTGGGGAGTTACAAGGTCAGAATCCAACATGGATCACCTTCCAAAACCATCCGTTAGTAAACTGACCCAAAATACGCAGACCATGCAAGGAATCCAGATTTTAATAGTGCGCAAAAGTTCCTACTTTCCTGTGCTACATGCAACAAGATGCATCTCCTGACCTCTAACCCACAATGACCAGAGGCTCGTCGGCGGTGTAACCTTTAGAGGTGATATCCTTCGGCAGGCCGCCGCGTAGTATCTGGACCTGGAACACCACCTCCTCTCTGGTGTTAGTCACAAGCTCGAAGACACAAGCATCGTTGACCTGCAGCCGGTTGTCAACAGCGAAGTCCATCCAATCTGCATCCAGCTTTTTCGTCTTCAAGTCGCCGCAGTAGCGCATGGCCCATGATCTCCCACGGCAGATGAGGGTGGCAGAAGTGCGTGCCTCAGGGAGGTGCTTGTGAAAGCGACCTGGAATGCACTGGACGCAAAGCAACATCATAATAGTCGTAAACGGGTCATTTCTATAATACTAAGTATTTGGAGAATTTGTTGCTGTCTCATACCAGCTGAAACGGCTTTTGAACATGAGTTCGCGACAGGATGATGGTGAAGAAGGGGTGGTCGCAGGAGAGTGGGGTGGTCTCACAATCTTCGCTGGCATCTGGAGCTGGTGACAGTGATTTCTCGCAAGCCTCTACTTTTGGTTTGATGGGGTGTGCATCTGGCAGCTGCTTTGATGGACACAGAGGGGTCTCCATCTGAAAAAATCAAAGCAATCAACTTCCCACTGTTAATGTCAACTCCATGCAGATTTTGTGACCCAGTTCTTTCTTTTCATATGTCATAGAGGAAAAACTTCCTATGAATCTGTATGATAGATAAAGCTTTGATCTTGACAGTGAGCGTGGCAGTGAAAGTTATCTGTCCTCATTTGAGTCATTTCAGAAAACATGACGGTGAAAGAGGGTGGAGTAGTACTTGCTCATCTTTCACCCGATCAGGCAAGGAAGATGTCCCTTGTACATCTGCCAAGGGAAAATTAGCAACAAATCAATCTCTCGTGATGTAACTATCAATCTAATTAGGAATGAAGAACATTATAGTAGAATTGCATACTGGAGAAATGGTGAAAGTACTATGAGAACGCAGAATAAGATCTGAAAGTGCTCATCAAGCTGTGTGACTGTTTTTTTTAAATAGTTGCAGTGGGTTTCCCACATTATCTGTAATACTGTTGTCATAATGCCTGGGAATAAATTTTGGAACATTAATTTCTGTTGATCTGTAGACACTCCTTCCATTTTTATTTACTCCGCATATTAGCTTTGGTCAAAGTCAAGCTTTCTAAACTTTGACAAAGTTTATGGACAAAAATATGCGGAGAGGTATGAATAATGATAACCGTAATTTATTAGATTCATTACAAGGGAATTACGGTAGTCATTATTAATGCAAAGGGAGAGCATAACTAGTCAAAACTGAAACAGCAGCAAACAAAAGCATTATTGACACATTCAAGATAGAGTAGCAAGCACACAATTCAGGCAATAAACATCAAGATCTCCACAATTGTTAACCAAGTAGCTGACTAGTACAATCGATCTAATTAAATCATGGTATGACATAAATAGACCATACGTTTTGATAAGATGATTGAGGATATTCTCAAGTCACATACCTGACGATTCCATACACCTTGACTGCGCAATACGTTTGCATTGGTCGTCATCCTGCAAGAGAACATTCAGTGATTAGGCTTACTAAGTAGTGCCCTTGACTCATACCACTCGCTGTTATACATACACAAGTATATAATTCCATGGTTAGGCTTACCACTCAAGAGACAACAAGCTATTCAAGTATTCACTCTAGGAACACGTTCTAAATAATTGTTTAAGCGAGATCTGCTTGCCACTGACGAAAAAGAAGGTTTACAATGTACTAGAGGAAAATTCCTTATTACCATTTTGTAATTTGGACATGGGATTATTGCTCTGTAGTAGAGTAATAAACATCAAATTTCCCGTAACACCAATGTTTCAGTAACACTCCAAGATGAAAGCTTGGAAAGTCTTCTCTAACTACTGAATTAACAGGGCTTGCAAGCATTCCATCAAACAGAAGACTGACGCAAGAAAGTGTTTAATCAAGCCACGCACGAATAGGACTCCATGATTAGGCTTACTGATCCAAAGACAACAAGCTAAGCTACTCGAGTGTTCGCTCTTCTAAACATTTGCTCAAGGGAGAGCTGCTATTATGTCAGTACTGAAGAAATAGCAGAGTTTGCAGTGTCTGTACTCTGCACTAGAGCAGAAATAGGAACAATGGCTGGTAGGGCATCTAATCAAATTTGGACTTCAGATTGTAGGTTTTCAGTATGACCACTCTTATTAGTTTTCAGAAATATGAGACCACTATCAGCAGCTAGTGAGTGCATGCCAGCAGCAGCAGCTTGCAGGCATTCTGCCGAACAGAAGCTTGGCAGGCCAGAAGAAAGTCTCAAATCAGAGAAACGCGCGGAGAGGGGATGGAGAATGTCTCACCGGCGGCCCGCCTTGGCGCGGCGGCGGGGGCTGGGAAGAGGGCGGGGCCGTGGCGGGGAGCGCAGAGGCCTGGCCCTTGCGGCGCTCCAGCTCGCGGCGTACGGCGAGGAGCTTGCGGCGGTAGGTCCTGCCGCCGTCGGGGAGGCGGGCGGCGATGCCTCCGTGGATGCTGGCCTGCATGCGCTGCAGCCTCGCCTGCAGCCCCTGGTCCGGGAGATGGCGCAGCTCGTCGCTGGCGACCTCCGCCTCCGCGTCCTCGTCCGCCGGGGAGCCGCCAGGGAGCGCCGGCTCCGTCCAATCCGCAGCCATTCCGCAGAGAGTGGGAGAGATGCGGAAGGCGGAGAGACAGAGAGGGTGTGGGAGCAAGACGACCGGACTGACCAGACGGGGCCAGCGGAAGTCGTTTTAAGAAGCCGTCAACATTTACTTCACGGGGCCGGAGGCCGACCCGAGCTCGACCCCTATCAGCGGCAAGATTTGACCGGAGGGGTGTTTTCATGCGTCTCTTCCCGCTTCCCTCTCCCTCCGCTGCCAACCACCGCCCTTCGCTCACTACAGAACGCCTTCTTTAACGTCCCTCCGCTGTCACGGAAGCCTCTCAGCAGTCAGCTGTCACAGTGAACGCCATTCATGGGCCACCCCCTTCGACGGATCTGGTCGGCAGCCGATTTCGGGCCTTTAAAAACGTGATTTTCTTGGTCCTTATCCCGCTTATTTGGGTCGCGGTTTTAAGGGATCGGCTAGAGATGCTCTTAAACCAACTCCAATAGCCCGACCTCAAGTGGTTTGAGGGTGAATGGACAGAAAAGGTTGCCCAGCGCACGGGAGCAAACGGATCGTTGTCCTTTTTTGTCGGCTTTTGACTCATTACCGGCCCAACTTTGCGTCACGCTTGTGGTCGAACACATGTGCGGACAATGCGTGGCGTGTGCCCATGTCTTTCCCTGGCCCGCTCGTCGGGGACACATGCACCCCTTTTTTATCCCCTCCCCCTCTCTAGTCGCACCCCTTCCCACTGCCACCGTCGTCATTATTATCGGCCGTGCGCTGTCCAGCACGACCGAGAGCCCACCCCCTCCCTTTATCGCAGCCCCCGTTCCCTCAACGCCCCGACCTGTCCAATCCCGACCGCCTGATTTCAACGCATCCAGCGGTCCAATTTGAAGCAGATCCGACCGGTTTTGAGCTCACACCGGATATCGAAGGCCGCGGCATGCCATGGACTGGCCGGGTACTAGACCGCACAACCGCGTAACGCCCCAGCCGCATGCGTATTGACTCCGCCTCTAGCCGCCGGATCTACCCGTCGCCGATTCGCCAAAGAAATACACCAACGGTCATTTTTCGGCCTCGGTGCTGGCTCAAAGGCTTATCCACGTAGTGTTGCCTCTCATAAAATGTGACGGCTGTCCACGAAAGGTCGTGCACCGCTTGTCTACAATGTCGAAACATCCCGAATGCGTGTTCGTCAGCTGTGGCCAGTGTCAGTTGTAGCTTTCGCAATGATCTTAGCTTCCGTCGTATTCGGTTGAAGCTTTTTTTGTCAATGTTTGAAGTTTTTTTTTGTCGCCGGTTGAAGCTTTTGCGCGTGGCGCCGTGCCAAATAGAGGCAAAAGCCCATTTAGTTATTGCAGCGTTTACGCCAAATGGTAAATGCGCCAAATAGAGGCAAAAGCGTACGGGGCAACTCCCCAACGATCAAACAGCCGCCCCACTTAGGTATGCACACTAGTGTCGTTTTCTGACGGTTTTCTCTCGGGCTGGTTTCTCTATATTATTATTTTTTGAGCCAATTTGCCGTTTTTTGTACAGCTTTTCCTTTTCCATTTTTTTCTTTTTTCATTCTCATGATTTTTTTTCAAATTCACCAATTTCCCAAAATTCGTGAACTTTTTTTCAGATTTGTGAATTCTTTTTCAAATTTGTGAAACTTTCTTTCTCAATTTTCATGAATATTTTTAAAAATTACAAAACAAAATCAAATTCATGTTTTTTCTTAAAAATTCCAAAACTCTTTTTAAATCCTTGAAATATTTTTTGAAAAAGAACATTTTTCAAATCCATGAACTTCTTTCAAATCCACAAAACATTTTTGAAATTCATGAACCATTCTTCAAATTCATGAACATTTTTTTAATTCCTGAATTTTTTTGAATTCTTGAAATTTCTAAATTTTCATAAACTTCTTTAAAGTAGTGAACATCTAGGTCAGCTATTACCGACAGTCAGCTGAGCTTTCCACGCTGGCGGATGAGGCGAGCGGCCAGCATTCATGCGAGCGAGCGAGAGCGAGCTAAACTTTCCACATATAGGGCAACAATAGAGGAATACAACCGATAGAAAATCAAGAGATATGAAGCCAGCCTCATGCAACATAAATCCAGTTGATATCCATAAAATAAGTCATAACAACTTTGTAACTTTCATCATGTCAAAAGTTACATTGTAGAGTGTCACTATTCCCTAAAAAGTTACCAACTGAAAGGATACGTGAGGAGGAGGACCAGGAAGCTTTCGTGATGTCTATAGAACCAAACCTGCATCGGGAGTCACCTACCTACTTACTAGGTAAATCAGCGACCAATGTTTACCAATCGATGTACGGGTTATATGTGTACCTACTGATTACAGGGTATTCTCCTGGTACTAAACATTCTCTTCTCGACGTTTCCTATTTTTAAACTGAAATCTTTATTTTTATTTATTCTTGTGTGTTTTTCAATAAAACATGTATGACAGGAAGATGCTAAACCTCAGTGGCTCTGAAACTTGGAAACAACACACATGGCTGGTGGTCGGCTTATTTATGTGCATTTTTTGTACTGGCAATTGATGTATGAGAATGAAATCCATTGGTGGTGATATATACATTTGTAGTCCTGAAGGTTGTGGTTGCTGAGAACATTAATCTCGTATAAATAGGGGTGGAGCGGGAGAAAGTGTTCCCTGATGGACTACTTTAACAAGACGTAAAATTTTAAAGCAACTACTTATTGAATCAAGGTTGGTGAGTGCTAACTATAGTGATAAAACAAAAGACAAAATTGCTTGAAAAGGATGTCTAGCAGCCCACTACTAGTCCTCCTCCTCACGTATCCATGCCTAGAGGCACACTACTAGTCGATCATGCTTCTATAGACACGTGCACAGCTAGCCTCCTCCATATGCCTCACCGCCGACCGAATACACGGGCAGCAGCAGCGCTTGGCTACAACACTCACGCACTACGCATCCCGAGTCCTCACGCAGTGACACCATACGCCATACCTTCATCTCCGGTCGGTCTGGCTCTCAGCAATTTGGAGCCCTATTCAATCTTCCATTCCGTCCATCGCGTCCACTAATTAATTTGAAACAGCCGAATTATGCGTTTACAAATTGCAACAGTTATATATGAACTTGTAGCCAATAGAATAAATCCCTATGTTTCAATAAACCAAGGGCATTTTCTGGGGTTATAACTTATGATTAGGGCATACTTTCATTCATTTATGTAAATTTTCATGTCCCATTTATATAATTTGGACATATACTATAGTTAAGATTTTTCTCGAAAAGAAAAGCTCGATAAAAAATGCTCGGAAGGACATGAATTGGGAAAAGTAACATAATATGATCCTAATAAAAATAAATTGATGACTAATTTGAAAGATCAACGGTTATAACTAGTAATTGTGTTTCCTATTTCTACTACTATACTTGAGAGGTATTTTCAGCTATCAATTGATCCAAACTCACTTACGCAATCGCATCAATAATGTCTGACTGAGTGATGATCTTATTTGTTACGTGGATAAATAAGAAATAAAAAGGGTCACCAATGGTCAATGAGTATTCATGGCTTGGAGGAAGAGAATGTACAAAAGGTAGTTATAATTTTTTAGCTATTTAAGTACTTTTATTTGGCTATTTCTTATGCTCTACTTGAAAGTTTAGATCTATTTTTACCTTCTGGGTTTTTAACCTTGATGACCAATGATATATTTTGAAATGCAAGACATCCGTTTCAAGTAATTTTTTTTGTTTTGCTAGTATAGTTAGAACTTGGATGGCAACATTTTGTTTTTATGTATGCCTTCTATGTCCTAGAAGTTGTGAAACACACCTTGATTCAATAAGTAGTTGCTTTAAATATTTACGTCTTGTTAAAGTCGTCCATCGGGTAACATATTCTCCAGCTCCACCCCTATTGATACGAGATGAATGTTCTCAACAACCACAACCCTTTAGGACTACAAATGTATATATCACCACAACCTTACAACACCTATCCTTTCAGTTGGTAAATATATTATGAGTGTTTCAGATTAGATTATTGTGGGCATCTCTGAAAAAGAAAGCAACCTTCTAAATTGTTCTAACAATGAGCTCCTTAAATTGAGAGGTACTTTGGCTCCTTCTGTTTCTTCTTAGCCCAATTTCCCTGGCATACAATCAAACCCCTCTACCTCTCAGGCTTCCTTTGATTCTGTGGAAAAAGGAAAATATGCTCCTGGAGACCTTAGTTGTTCTGATGAAGTTTCTAAACCTGTCTTGCAACTAATGGTTTCAGGTGATAGTGCTCTAAATGAGATGATTATCTTTGGGATAGGACAAGAGGGACTGGTAATTTGGGAAGCACATTTTGCTCCCTCTAAGACCTCTGATAAGGTAATCAATATACGTTTTGATTAGGTGAATTTTATGCTAATGGCACTTACATCACTTGAAAAAATTGATTGGGCGAAAGGACTTCCATCTTCACAAATGTGGAACATTATTGTTATGGGCTTAGAAAACAAAGTTCTTCTTCCATGTGTTATCCCGAATGCATGTCCTGAGATTACATTGCCCAACTCCATTTTCAACATGTCTGAATCTGATGAGAGTGACATTGTTTTTAGCTTCTCCACACCTCAAAGTAACTCCAATTCCCTATCTGAGCAGGTCCATGAGGAAGAGTTGGCTTCCACCACCAAAGGCAATCCATTCGAAAAGGAAAAGGACCTCGAAGGCCCCACTATTGGATACAGAGGTAAGAAGAAGCCTAAGAATTCATGAGCTTCAGAAAGGATTCAAGAAAAAAGTCTGCTCTAATAGGAACTGCATGGACTGTCTCTCTGATCCTCCAGTTTTATCGGCAAAACTTGTTAAGAATTTGAACTCTACCTTTTGCAAGGTTCCACAGAAGGACACCTCTGAGGAGATACTAAGACCAAAGGCCAAGAAAAAGGAGGCAAAGGAGAAAGATGAGGGCTCCAAATAGGCGAATTAAATATCTTACCTCAAAATCGAAGCAAGAATATTTTGGAAATGTGTGGCTGGAATGATGTAATAATTATGAGTACGTTCTTAGAAGGTTTTAGAATGCCTTTTATGATATATTTTTGTAAGATTATAATGTGTGGATTTGGTTGGAACCTTTTATCCTAAAACAACATTTTGATTCTGTTTGACAATGTCGACATACACATTAGTAAAAGCCCTGAAAAATAAGCTATTCTTGTAGATGACTGTACTATTAATTGGTGCAGTCTATTGTGTGAAAGGGGTTGCACTCCTATTTTAACAAGTAACCATGAACAGACAGTGAAAAAATCCTTAATTGGAATTTAGGGACATGGGGGACAAAGCTAAATGGCTAGCTCTAGCAAATAAAATTCAGGAAACAAATTGTGATATCATTTGCCTCCAAGAAACCAAAGTTGAATTCATTGACTCTGCCTTCCTTAAAAAGTCATGCCCTGGGAGAATAAACAAATTTGAATTTTTCCCCTCGGTAGGAGCTTCTGGAGGTCTGCTTGTTGCCTGGAATGATAATCTTTTCAAGGGAGAAAGATATTTGCTAGCCAATTTTCTCTTTCGATCAATTTCACTTCTTCCCATAGTGAAGATTTATGGATCCTCATAACACTTATGGCCCATGTCAAGATGATAGAAGAGCTAATTTTGTCAATTGGTTGGAAGGAATTCAAATGCCAACAGAAATTGACTGGCTGATACTTGGGGATTTTAACTATATTAGATATCCAACAAACAGAAACAGACCTGGGTGGGGGGATTTCCAAGGCATGTTGAATTTCAATGCTGCAATGAGCTCTCTGGGTTTAGTAGAAATGCCACTAAAAGGAAGAAAGTTCATTTGGAGTAATATGCAAGAGGCCCCTTAGTTGGAAAAACTAGACTAATGCTTCTCCTCTCAGTCATGGACACATTAATACCTAGATACTATTGCTCTTGTCTTTCCAAACCCATCTCTGATCATGTCCCCTATGTAATACATATAGGCACTTCAATTCCTAAAGCAAAGATTTTCGGGTTTGAAGATTATTGGCTTAAGATACCGGACTTCAAAGATGCTGTCAAGAATATTTGGAGCCAAGAAGTAGTTGGTACTGATAGTGCTAAGAGAATAACTGCAAAGTTTAAAAGATTGAGGACGTGCTTAAAAATCAGGGCCAAGAAAGTTTCCAATCTATCCCAAGACATTAAGAACACAAATGAGCTTACCCTTCTTTATGATATTCTTGAGAAATACATAGAGCTATCCACAGAGGAAATGAATGGCAGGATTATCATTAAGAAGCATCTGAACAATCTTTAGATGGGTTAAATTTGGAGATTCCATAGACTTCTTTCACGCAAAGGCAACCATCAAGTACAGACATAATCATATTACCCAACTTCAGGATGGAAGTGGTCACATGCAGCATGATCATTAGACTAAAGCTGCCACTTTATGGAGGGCTTTTAAAATAACACTTGGCACAAGTGAACCTACCACAAACATTTTCCATCTTCCAAGTATGCTTCAAAGTGAGATGACATGTACCAACTGGAAGTGCCATTCACAAAAGAGGAAATCGATGAAGTAATCACGGAAATGACTCCTGACAAAGCACCTGGACCTGATGGATTTAATGGAACATTCATCAAAGCTTGCTGGGACATAATAGTTGATGATTTCTATGAGCTTATTTAAGATTTTTTAAATGGAAAGATAAATCTGCAATCAATCAATAACTCTTTCATTTGCCTGGTCCCAAAAAAATATAGCCCTCGGGTTCCTAATGATTATAGACCCATATCTCTTCTCAACTGGACCATCAAAATCATCACAAAGCTTCTGGCAAATAGACTTCAAAAGGTGACTTTGGAGCTAGTACATGTTAATCAGTATAGTTTACTAAAATCAAGATCAATTCAAGACTGTCTAGATTGGGCTTTTGAGTATATCCATCAGTGCAAGCATTCTAGGAAAGAGTTGTTTTTACTCAAACTAGATTTTGCAAGCAAAGGGCTTTGGAAAGAGGTGGATCATGCGGATAAAGATGATCCTCAGTTGTATTTTTTCCCCGGTTCTTCTAAATGGAGTTCTTGGGAAGCAATTTCAATGCAAAAGGGGTGACACAAGGTCATCCTCTATCTTTACTGATATTTGTTCTTGCTGCAGATCTACTGCAAACCATTCTCAATGGAGCTTTTCAAGCAAACTTTTTATCAGCCACAATTCCCTCACAGTCAAATCCAGATTTTTTTTAGTAATTCAATATGGTGATGATATTGTCCTTGTCCTTCCTGCCCGTCAAAGACAAGTCCCGCAAGTCAGCAATCTTCTGAAACATTTTGTAGCTCAAACTGGACTGAAAATAAACTTCCGTAAGTCAATTCTAATTCCCATTAATGTGCCACAAGACAGACGGTGGCAGATCTTTCAAACTTTGGGTTGCAAGATTCAAAATTTTCCATTTACATACATGGGGCTACCACTCAGTGAGACCAGATTAAAAGTTCAAGATTTCACTCCAATTTGTCAAAAGATTGAAAGAAGACTTGTTGGATGTTCCACCATGCTCAATAGAGTGGTTTTACTCAAATCTGTTTTCATGGCTCTCCCTATCTTTTTCATGAGCACTCTGCCACTTCCAATAGCTATCATTAACCAGATCAACAAATTTCTAAGACATTTCTTCTGGACAAAATTTGGCGAGACAACGATCAAGCCATACTCGAGGTAGCTCGCCAATGAAGCGAGGGAAGTTGTGTTTGAGCGGCTTGGTGTACGACTCCTCGCATGGTGTCGAATGAGGTTGTTAGTGGTGAGCATGCTCTGGTCGAGACAAAAGAGGCAGCCCGTAGTTGGTGAGCCCGCGAAGGGAACGCTGAAGTGGGAGAGCAGCTTCTCCATGAGGGCCGTGAGGTTTGCCGTTTGTTCTCCCATGGTCGCGATGATCTGTGGGGCCTGGCCACAGACGCACACTGTTGGACACACACGGCCCAGATATCCCTCTCTCTTAGATTACAGGGCGTGCAGACGTTTTAGGTTGTCAATTTGATCAACCTAATACAAGTCATATATTATAAAAAATATACCAATATAAACTTCAGATGTTCTATTTTCAAATGGTCTAATTTTTGTGTTATATAGTTTATATTAGGGTGATAAAATTGGCAACCTAGATACACGCGTAGGACTTGTAGAGGGAGTATTTCCTATCATTGACCTGACAGATCCAACACCAGCTAGCTTACTACGGCTCGATTTGTTGGTTGTTAAATGGGAGCTGACTTGGATACGCATTAAATATAGAGACGTAGCTCGTCTATGGTCTACTGTTGCTTTGATACTATATAGGTAGATATCGAACGCACGTCGTCAGATCGAGGCAGAATGCTCCTCACCAGATCTACCTTGTTTGCCCGACGGTTAGCGGCATGGAAAGGGCACAGCACACCGGTTTCCTGGGGCCATGATGGTGGTGGTTTTTGTGAGACTTTGTCTTCCTCTATCTAATGCTCAAGTCAAAGTTTAAGGACAGGTAGCGTCCCCTTCGGTCTTATCGGGCAACCTGCTCCTGCTGGGCTTTGGCAGCCATGGCTGGAGGAGCCGGCGGTGGCGGGGCGGCGGAGATAACGCTGGAGCGCACGCCGACATGGATCGTCGCGTCCGTGTGCTCCGTCATCGTCCTCATCTCCCTGCTCTTCGAGCGCCTGCTCCACCGCCTCGGCAAGGTCTGCATCGTCCACCATTAATTGAGCTTCATGCATCATCCACCATCATCAGTACTGACCTATATAAGCTCTTTGAATTACTCTTGCATATCAAACAGAGGCTAACAAAAGGCCGCCGGAAGCCGCTGTATGAGGCCCTGCTCAAGCTCAAAGAAGGTAACTGGCGGTTCCAACTTCCAACCACCGTCGCCATGCCTGCCGGCGGTCCTACCTAACGCCGGTTGCTTCTGTTGCAGAGCTGATGCTGCTGGGCTTCATCTCGCTGCTGCTCACCGTGTTCCAGGGCGCCACACAGAAGATATGCGTCCGGGAGAGCCTCATGCACCACCTCCTGCCAGGCCCGCGCGCCGGGGCCGGTGCCGCCAAGGCTGCGCAGCACTACGCCGCCACCGAGTTCACCGGTGTGGTGGGCAGCACGAGGAGGCTCCTGGCAGGTGGAGCCGCCTCCAGTGACTATTGCCTCAATAAGGCATGCACGTACTCCCTCTATTTTCATTTACTCTCTCTATATATTAGTTTTCTCTTAACCCAAATTATGGAATTTTGACCATGCTTTTAGAAAGATCTATTAACATCTACTCTATATATTAGCTTTATGTTAAGTCAAACTGAATAAATACCAATAGATTCATCATCAAATGTATTTTGCATCACATATAAAGTTATTGTAAATGTTTATGTAGACTTGATAAACTTTAACTTATGAAAAATTAATATGCAGAGTAAGTGAAAAACAGAGATGTCTTCATTGTTTACCCCCATCATTTACCGGAAACAATCAAAGTTAGCTAGGCTTTCGCCTGACATTAATTTTTTATTGACCATGATTGGTACTTCATTAAAAAAATAGTTGAATTACGTGCAATGTCTAAACTATATGGTCACCCACGTATTTTTTAGGAAATAGCGAGTTATAACATTTTGAACTGATGTTGACAAGCTTATCTCAAAAAGAAAGTTTGCAATATTGTGATTTTCTAAATGTTGGTAAGAAGCACACTGTCATTTTTCTATGATTGCCCTTCATCTTTCATAAGCTAGCGCTGCTTAAAATAACCCACTACTGATGTTATAATCCTCAGGGCAAAGTTCCAATTCTTTCGATCCAAGCTATCCATCAGCTACACATATTTATCTTTGTCTTAGCAGCTACGCATGTGGTTCTCAGTGCTGTTACAATTATTCTTGGAATAACACAGGTATTCAAAATATGGACCTTAATTTTTGTTCAAAATGGATTATCACATTTCCTTTCTATAAATATTTTGTTCGTTCCATTCAGACAAGAAAATGGAAACACTGGGAGGACAAGATCCAGCAAAGCGGCGATAATGGTATAAACATATAAACCACCTATTTTAGCAATTTAACTACACATTTGTTTCCCTTTAATTAAGCTGTAAAGCCATGCTTACTTTGTGCACTTGGGGAAATTTTTAGGTCCTCAAATGATCAGACATGTGCAAGAATTCAAATTTATCAAAGATCACTTCAGAGGTCATGGAAAACGATGGGAAATATTCGGTTGGCTGGTACCTTACTTCCCTTGCATCTTAAACTATTAGCACATTCGTATTGTTAACACCAGCGCCAATACAAATAATACTATTTACCCTTTACTTCAGCGTTCTTTTTTCAAACAATTCTATGGGTCAGTCACCGAGGAGGACTACACAACCCTGCGACTTGGCTTTGTCATGGTAGTCGGTTATACAACTTCATACATGTTATCTAATTTGTTCATGTTGCATAGAAGAAGTTTAAATTTTTCCTTGTATTCTTTTGGTAGAAACACAGCAAGGGCATCCAAAATTTAACTTTTACAATTATATGAATAGAGCACTAGAAGGGATTTCAAGAAAGTTGTTGGCATAAGGTAAATGCGTGAAGCTACTATGTCAATATGCATTGTATTTATTATCACATAGTCCTGAGGACTGGTCAATAATTGACTCATGTCTTGTCGCAGCTGGTACCTTTGGGCTATGTTGATGATATTCCTGGTACTGAATGTTCATGGTAGGTTTCTATCTTCAAATTTTAGAAGTATGAATAGATAAGAGATGAAATAAGATACAATACTGGTGGCATATGGCTATCATGCTTGTATCATGTATATCTTTCAAGCTTTAATTTAATTATTATGCCTTATGTGAAAGACTAACGCCGCTCTCTTTTGTCGTTGTCATCATAGGATGGTATGTCTACATTTGGATATCGATTGCACCATTCATTGTAAGTAGACATCATATGTTTTATATAAAAGAGATACATGTTTAAAGGATTTGCACCTGCAAGTTTTATTTTTTGGACCTAATAACTATATTAATTTAAATAATACAACTATTGGTTTTTCCTTAGAAGATGAGAAGTTTCATAATAAATATATGTACTATATAAATTTTAAATTCACAAGTACGATCATAAGATATTAGACGTGCTTTATTCTGTACAGTTGCTACTTGTGGTCGGAAGTAAGCTGGAGCATATTATCACGGAGCTAGCTATCGACGTTGCCCAGAAGAATACTGCAATAGAAGGGGAGCTAGTTGTAGCTCTTTCAGATGAATTCTTTTGGCTCCATCGGCCTAAACTAGTCCTTCTATTGATCCATATCATCTTGTTCCAAAATGCATTTGAGATTGCAATTTTCTTCTGGCTGCTGGTAAGAACAATTAGCTAATTCCTTCTCACCATACCAAACATATACCGGACTTTGGAAATAATTAACAATTACATGATGGACCAATGTTATATAAAAATATGTCGTTGTAATTTACCATGGAAAGGATTGATAAAATCAAATAGCCAAACATCTAGAACATAACTACCAGTTTGGGTAAGTACTTGGGCACTCTATATTTACTTAATTTCTATAATATATGTCAAAAACTCAAAATGCAACAAAAAACTCAACTTAGCACTCACCACCCTTGTAGGTAACATATGGATTTAAATCATGTATTATGGGAAAACCAGCATATGTTATTGCTCGTCTGGTGATAAGGTAAGCTGTAATATTTGTCAATTACAACATTTGGATTTTCAAGAAAGCAAGAACTCATATTATGTATGTACTTCTAGTATCATCAGCCAACTCCTATGTGGATACAGCACCCTCCCTCTGTATGCTCTCATATCTCAAGTAAGTTAGCTAAATTCAATCAGGTTCACACTAATTTATTTTATTCAGGAACCTTTGCTAAATTATTTTAATTTGGTGAATTATCCAGTTTTAAACAATGTTAAGTTGGTCAAGTAAAAAATATCATGTTTATGAAGTGTACATCGAAGTGCTAACTCATGAAATTTTTTGTGGATGAACTATTCGTGTAACCTAGATTGTTATGGATGTTCTCTATCTACTTCTTGTTTGAGCTTGATTCTAATTTTCTATTCTTTCTACCAATGAAGATGGGAAGTTCGTTTAAGAAAGCCATGTTCGATGAAAGTATATCTGAAGGCCTCACCAATTGGGCTCAAAAGGCTAGGAAGCGTAATAGAATGACAACACCAAGTGTTGATGAGGGAATTCAAATGGGAAATGACTGCTAGGTTCATCTAAGTGAATACATGTCAATGTACGTGCTAGTGTATAATTAATATATAGATATATCTTATATTTTCACCTTTTCAAATCTTGAATGCACGAGCAAGTTAGGCCACATTGATCATGGTAAATATCTGATGGGTTATGAAACCAAGTATCATACTGAACATGATAAACCAACAATTTTTCGTGAGGTTAGTTGCAAGCTACTCCCTCTAAACTAAAAGGAAACGAGTATCTGATGGGTTATGTCTGCCCACTCCGTGGGAGGTGGCAGCCAAGGGCGGCCATAGTGGGGACAAAACCGGGTCATGGCCCGTCCTTAATTTTGGATTTCCTCTTTGTATTTGCTACGAATCTAGCCCAAGAGCAACACATGGTCCACTGAGAAAGTGACTGACCCATTCTATTTATTTGTTCCACGGTCCGCCATTGGTCATGGCAGCTCTAGCTAAATTTAAATTCCCCTAAAAAAAAGCTAAATTTGAATTGTGGGCATCTCGGGATCTCCTACTTGCATGACGCAAAGGGCAGACAAAACTAGGCGGGGCCATCGTGTGGCACCGCGGCGAGCAGAAGTAAAATCCACAAAAAGAAGGTGCGCACTTGTTTGGAATCAACCTGTGACCTCCCACTGGTGAGGGCCAATTCCTAGCCACTAGAAGTGACGACTCCTAGCAACCCGAACATTAAAGAACTGAAGGCGGACGCAGAACTAAAACCATTTCATGAAAAGTGGCGAACAGTTTTTCAAGATTCACATAGTTTTTGAGATTACGAACAATTATTGACGAACAAGATTTTTTTTCCTGAGATTTCCAAACGTATTGTAAACAAATTCTGGAACATTTTTCGACAACACGAATTTTTTAATTTATGAATTTATCTTGAAAAAACATTTTCTGAGATTCTGAACATTTTTTAAAAAATTCCTTAGAATTTATTGAATTTCTGAAGAAGTTTTGGAAAATGAGAACATTTATTGAAACTCCAGATAAGTTTCGAAAATAAGATTTTTTTTTCGAATTCCCAAATAAATGAAAAAAGAAAAATAAACTAAAATGAAAAGGAAAAAAAACTAAAAAAAAGAAACACAAGGACAAAAAACAAAAAAGAAAAAGAAAACCGTTTCAGAAACCTTCTAGAAGGTTTTCATAACCGGAAAAAACCTACCTACCTAGGCTCGCTCGCTCGGCTGGGCCGCCTGTGTGCGAATCAACAACAAGTTGATGCAAAGCACGTCAAATAGCTGATCCGGGGCATCTCCCTATGCTTCTCGCCATGCCCCCATACCCGCCTCACTCATCGCGCCACACGACTCCTGGTGGACACTGTGTTGAGGATTCTTACACAGCGCCATCAACATTCACCTTCTTCGTCGGTCAGGGCGGCGGCGGTGGAATCCGCGGAGCCCTGGCGTCGAGGCGTGCAAGAAGGCCCAAATCTCAACAGCAAAAGAAAAATGAAAAATGGTAGAAGGCCCGGTGAAGCGAGACGGGCTGGCTGACGGTGTGGGCCGGGCTCGCGAATGGCCAGAGTAACAACGAAGCAAACCCCAGAATGAAATTAACTATAACTAGCCAACCCCTAAAAAAAACTATAATAACCAGCCTAAACACATGGGTTACTAGATTTGGTTCCCCCCTTTCTTCTCCAACTAATCCAATTCTTCGCCGCCGCCGCCGCCGCCGCTCTCAGCCGCAGGCGGTCGCCGCCGGATTGCTTCCTCACCTCGTCCGTCCGGCGACACTGCTGCACCTGCACCCGGGGGAAAGGCTGCAGCGGAAGAGGTAAGGTGACCTTGTCCCACACTGGCTCACTCGCACTCTCCTCCTGTTCGTCCGTCCGAGGCAGGCCGCCGAGCTTAGGATAGGGGTTTCAAGGCACCCAATCTCTCATCTTTCTTCTTCGGCCCGATTAGGGATTGCGGTAGGTAGGATTTCATCTCCATCCCCTCCCCCCCCTGGTTGAAAAGGGAGGATTTTTGTTTCCCCTGCTCCCTGGTTGGTTCCCGCGGGAGAAAATTCATGAGAGGAATCTTATTCAGTTTCTCTGGATTTTGGGTCTCGGCTCCCAAAATCAGTGATGAGGTTCTGCTGTGGTGCCTGCTTTTTTTTTTTTTTTTTTTGCAGATTCTTTGCTTGGTTCGTTTGGCTGGAAAGGCACAAACATGTGTGCACTTTGCACATCATTGCGGTTCTATTCTGTCGGGAAGTAGTGTCAGGCAAGGATGATGGGTACTCATTAGCAGCAGCTGCTCTTCTACACTTTCTGCAGCTGCCATTCTTGTTTAATCAGGAGCATGGAGGGGAGAGAGAGCTTCTTCTGACCCCCATCCATCCATAGCTAGCTGCTGTTACATTCCACTTTGCCTTCTCTGAATCCACAATCATATACTGAATTTAGTTGCAAAAAACCCATCCTGGTAAATGTTTCAGAGTTATGGATCACCTCCATCTGTTCTTTTCTGCAATCACACAGCGATTTTATATAGTGCTACTGCTCCATCCATATGTGCTGCTGAATTGCACCTTCTTGCAGGTGACAGGAACGGGGCGGGATGCGCCACCTGGAGTTCAAGAGGATGCGCGTGACGCTGGCGATCGGCGTGGTCGGCCTGTGCGCCACGGCGTACATCCTCGGCGCCTGGCAGGGCACCTCGTCCGCCATAAAGGACGCCCCTCGACCCGTGTACGCCAAGACGCAGTGCGACGACGCCCCCTCGCATGCCCCCAGCAATGCTTCAGGCGCCCCCACGGTCGCGTCGGTGCCATCCTCAGTTGCCCGTCTCGATTTCCAGGCACACCACCGGGTGGCCTTGAACGAGTCGTCGCTGGCGACGGAGATGATCCCGCCGTGCCAGCTCAAGTACAGCGAGTACACGCCCTGCCATGACCCGAGGAGGGCGAGGAAGTTTCCAAAGGCGATGATGCAGTACAGGGAGAGGCACTGCCCCACGAAAGATAAATTGTTCCGGTGCCTGATCCCTGCTCCTCCGAACTACAAGAACCCCTTTACGTGGCCGCAGAGTCGGGACTACGCTTGGTATGACAACATCCCTCACCGGGAGCTGAGTATCGAGAAGGCCGTGCAGAACTGGATTCAGGTTGAGGGGGACCGGTTTAGGTTCCCCGGTGGTGGCACGATGTTCCCGCATGGTGCTGATGCTTATATCGATGATATCGATGCCCTCATACCGTTAACTGATGGAAACATCCGAACTGCACTTGATACTGGATGTGGGGTGAGTTTGCTTGACAAATTTCTATGATATTGTTTCTTATCTCTGAAGGCTTTAGGATCTTAGGATGGAAGCATTCTGGCTGTTTTTCAGGTGGCAAGTTGGGGTGCTTTTCTTCTGAAGAGGGGCATCATCACCATGTCATTTGCACCAAGGGATTCACATGAGGCACAGGTACAGTTTGCGTTAGAGAGGGGGGTGCCAGCCATGATTGGAGTGATGGCAACCGATAGAATCCCATACCCTGCTAGAGCATTTGACATGGCGCACTGCTCTAGATGTTTGATCCCATGGAACAAGCTCGGTAGGTTTTTCATGTCCTTGTTATATTTTTATATGTGCGAGTTAAATACATGTTTACTGAATGTATAAGTAGAGCTTACATTTTATCATTCTTGTCAACAGACGGTTTATATCTGGTTGAAGTAGACAGAGTTCTAAGACCAGGAGGCTACTGGATCCTCTCTGGGCCTCCAATCCGTTGGAAGAAGCACTACAAGGGGTGGCAAAGAACAGAGGAAGACCTGAAGCAAGAGCAAGATGAGATTGAGGACGTAGCAAAGCTGCTCTGCTGGAAGAAAGTAGTAGAGAAAGATGATCTTGCTGTATGGCAGAAGCCTATCAACCACATGGAGTGTGCTAATAATCGGAATGCCGATGAACCTCTGCAGTTCTGCAACAGCAGTGATGTGGACTCTGCTTGGTAAGATTTCTGTTATGCTTTATCTGAGTGTTGTATTGTTTGTACGCTTGCAGTAGCTCGTTATCTGTAGTTCAACTTCTATTTCTGGCTGTTCTGAAATATATAGCCTGGTTTGTTTTAGCAAGATTATCATTGTATGAACCTCATGCTTGAAATCATAGCTTGAATTTCCTATTCACTGAAAAAGAAAGTAGTTTATCAGGTTTCACTAACACTATTCTGAATGGCGGCTTCTCAAGTGAAGCTAAGTATTAGTTTATCTTTCCTGTCAGTTTTGGAAACATTGTACAATCTTTTGTCTGACTTATGGCTCAGTTCACTTACAGTCATACAATAACCCGCCATTGTAGCAACCTAGCAGCACACTAGTACATCCGTAGATGCTTAGAACCTTAAACTCATTACAATGCATTCTCTGTTATTTTGTTAATCAGAAAACAAACTGACTGTGTGACCACATAGGTACAAGAAGATGGAGACATGCATATCTCCTCTGCCGGAAGTGCAAACCGAGGAAGAAGTTGCTGGTGGAGCTCTGGAGAACTGGCCACAAAGAGCATCCGCAGTTCCGCCAAGAATAACCCGAGGTTCAGTTTCAGGCATCACCCTGAGAAGTTCAAGAGGAAAATAAGTTGTGGGCAGAGCGAGCGGGCCACTATAAGAAACTGATCCCGCCACTGGCCAAGGGGCGATACAGGAACGTGATGGACATGGACGCGGGGATGGGTGGTTTCGCTGCTGCGCTTATGGAGTATCCGCTCTGGGTGATGAACGTGGTGCCTTCAGGTTCTGCTCCTGACGCCCTCGGTGTTATCTACGAGC
Organism: Aegilops bicornis; assembly: GCA_021605145.1. Classification (NCBI taxonomy): domain Eukaryota; kingdom Viridiplantae; phylum Streptophyta; class Magnoliopsida; order Poales; family Poaceae; genus Aegilops; species Aegilops bicornis. Next base: position 16,031,832 of record CM038675.1, read on the forward strand.
GGGGTTCATCGGAACGTTCCATGACTGGTGCGAGGCTTTCTCGACGTATCCCAGGACGTATGACCTCATCCATGCTGATAAAGTGTTCAGCTTTTATCAGGACAGGTAATGCAGATAACCGATGGTTTGAGTTTTGTTGTCATGTATTCCTTTTCTGCAATTGCATGCTTGTGTTTCAGTTGTTATAAGGAAGTTCAGATTAAGCAAGTAGAGACACTAATGATCAAACTGTAATGTTGAACAAATTTTGGACAATGGTTGCAGGTGTGACATAACATACATCCTCCTGGAGATGGACCGGATTCTGCGGCCTGAAGGGACGGTGATCTTCAGGGACACCGTGGAGATGTTAGTGAAGATACAAGCCATCACCAATGGCATGAGATGGAAGAGCCAGATCATGGATCATGAGTCTGGGCCCTTCAACCCTGAGAAGATCCTTGTGGCCGTCAAAACTTACTGGACCGGGGAGCCTGCCCAAAGCAGCAATAGCTATCGCCTTCATCGGTGTTGTTCTATGTCGTCTGCTGCAAAAGTTCAGACGGAAAACCTCTCTGTCGAGTCTTCATCGACTGTTCTCTCTTAGCTTCAGGATATATCTGTATATAGTAGGTGGGCACTCGCTGTATCATCATCGGTTTAATTTTGTGGTCTCTGACTCGTGAGCTGTGAGTGTAACACGGTGCTACACGATGGTATTCAGTCAACCGTTCCAAGAGGGTATTCCCTCGTAGTTTTGAGAAAGCTGGCTCAGATGAATGTGCTTCTGTCCGAATTATTCGTTTTTTTCAGAGTCTGAACAATTTTCACCCCAAGAAAAGGGCAGACCAGACAATCTTTTGAGCAAGGCACAGAATCCAAATACGAAACATATGTTCAGAAACTGAGACTCAGCCTGCCAAAAGAAACTGAAACATCTGCACAGAATCCATTTGCGAACGAAATGCGAACAATCTTCAACAGAATGATTCTTCTTTTTTGCAGAAAAAATCAGACTAGAAAAGGATCCCAGTCAGAATGTATGGTGTGCGAAGCTGAATGTGCTAACTATTCCTTCTTCAGAATCCATACAATCTTCAATAGGAAAGAGAACCAAGACTCAGCTTGGTGTTCGGAAATGACTTAACTTACAGTTCAAACCTACCAGGCAGCCGGCAGCAATAAGAATATCACTACCACTACTATTTTTTTAGAGACACTACTACTACTACTACTACTACTACTACTACTACTACTACTACTACTACTACTACTACTACTACTACTACTACTACTACTACTACTACTACCATGATGGCAGCACAACAAAATTATCCACTCAAACTCATCTGTACAATCGCAGATTTCCATATAATTAACAAAGCACTCATGATAGTAATAACATTTCTTGCTCTGTCAACCAAATACAAGTAAGCTCAGTTTATATATTGTTCATTACACACAGACACACCATGCAGGGTTTACAAATCTGGGTTGATGCACAGCCCGGCACACATAGCCATTTTACTATGAACCAGCCAGCTTGATCAACTGTGAACACCACACCAAGCTAGAGCTAGAAACCAAGCAAGCAATCCAGTGCCTGCTTGACAATCACACACCAATTCAATCCAAACCAATCAAGCATACCCACATCAGGTATATATGTATCCTGCTGAAGAAAGCACGCCATTTGTATCCTCCATGCGCAAGTACATGGCAACACCTCACCACACTGCAGATGGAGCTTGTAACAAACACAATTCACTGCCAAACGGAGACTGAAAATGAGAAACAAACACTCCAGACTACAGAGACCCGTGATGAGATCACAACTTGATTGTAACAGAGATAAGACTGATCCCTTTCCATGCTCCAGATTACCTAGGAAACAAGGAATGGAAATGGAAATGGAAAACATCAATTTATGAGATTTAATGACACTAGATATAGTTTGCTCAATCTATCTATGCACATAACCCAACCCATGCCAAATGAATCATACTTTAGACCAGAGACCCTCAGGATGGTCTTCTTGAAGCAGTCCAAAACTATTGCTGGGTTGACGTCATCCATGATGGCGTAACCAACCATGTCGGCAGCTTCTCCGTGCAATGAACGATACAGTAGTTGACTCACATCTTTCTCGAACCAGGAATTCAAAATAATTGTTCTGAAACAAGAAGAGTTGGACTTAACTTCTCTTTTCTCTCTAAACCTGAAAGTCTCCATAACCGCTCCAACAGTTTTCCGTAAGCATAGGGTCCAAATTCACGATTAGGAATACCACACCCTGCCAGATCAATCACTTCTTCTCCCCCATAATGAAGAATCTTCAGAAATCTTTCATTTCCTAGAGAAGCATTGATCTCACCTGCGATGCTTGGTATCTCTACTCTGGAGCTGACGTCTATCCCTCTAAAATCATCATCATCCTTATCTTGCTTATCAAACACGGGCAATAAATGACAATGATTTAGCTCTGTAATATGTTTCTAATGTGAGGAGACCAAGCAACACACCGGGTAGTCATCGAAATCGGCGTGGTGGGAATGAACATTTGTTAGATATGACTTCTGCAGTACATATAGTGTTAACATTTTCGGTCGGAACTCCCTCCGCCCCAAAATAAGTGTCATCGATTTAGTACACCTTTGTACAGGAGTGCATCTTTTACATTAATGAATTGGGACGATGAATGATGCAATGTTGAATGTAAGGTCAGTTGAGTAACCTGTAGATGCTCAAAAGACTTATTCATCTTTTAGATAATATAATACTAGTAGATAAATATTCCGTCAAAAGAGTAACTAAATATATTTTCCACGATCAATGGAAGTGTTCTATACCAAAAACAAACCAAATTCCACTGCTTGTCCAATGAGAAGTGAATGTAGGCATTAAGCAAGACATTCACAACTCATATTCGACCCTTGCACCAAACTGCCTTGTGTTGATTGAGATTTGTGAGACACATTAGTTTCACTTAGAATACAACTTATTGCTAATTAGCTGGTTCTATTAGTTCCGATAAACATCATTTTTCTTTCTTTTGTGCAGCTAAAACTTAGCTTGGATTCTTGGTCTTAACTTGGAACTCCTATTTTTGTGTACTTATTGATTTGTGAAATTCTTGTTCTTCTGAATTTTCTTCTGTTTTCCCGATTCCTTTTGATGAAGTGAGTTTTAGCATGCCCACTCTGAATTCTACTATCTGATTTTGGCTTGGGGAAAGTAGACAAGAAAAGAATTTTAACACTAACAACTCAGAGCCAATTATCGAGGAGCCAGCAAGTCGAACATCCAGAAACTTTGCAAAATGATATTGAAGATTATGATCCATATACTGCTGAAATACCTTGCGATCATAATCTTCAATATCATTTTCCAAAGTTTCTGAACGTTATTTCTGTGCTGGACTGGTTAGCTCCTCGATAATTGGGTCTGAATTGTTAGCGCTAAAATCCATTCACTGTGTACTTTCACCAAGCTTTTCTCATGAGGTGCAGAAAGTGCAAGCCATGCACTTCACTAAAAGGAATAATCGAGAAAACAAAAAATCAGAAGGACAAGAATATTCACAAAAGCAATAATAATTAATAATTAATAAGTACACAAAAGTAAGCGCCCATTTAAGACCCAGAATCCAAGATAAGTTTTGGCTGCACAAAAGAAAATAAAAATGATATGTGCACGAAACTAACAAAGCCATTGGTATATTTTGACTGAAAATAATATGTCTCTCTCAAATTTCTACCAAACCAGCTTGGTGCAAGGACCAAATATAATTTTTGAATGCCTTACGAAGGCACTTGCGTAATGCCTACATTCATTTCACATTGGATAGGCATTAAAATTTGGTTTCTTTTGGTACAAAAGACATGGATTGATTGAGGAATACTTATTTATCCTTTCTAGGGAATATTTATGTACTAGTTCGTAAAGAGAACAAATTCATCTCTAGATCCTATGAATATTCTTAAATCTGCTATATACTTTAGTTATTATTTGTACATGATGATTTATAGAGATTGCAATTTACCTGGAAAGAATAACATATCATTTGCTAGTAAAAACAATCTCAAAAATTTAAAATTATATTACTACACTAACAGTTTTTATTGATCAAGTTTACACCTATGAGGCCAAAGGTAGAGTGAAAAGATGAAACTGCCAGCTTAATATTGGTAGGTAAGTACTTAAGAACAATGCATTAATAATGTTGTCTTAGTAGCTTTACACATGTTACAATCACATAAGGAAATTAATAAGCATCTACCGAGGAGGATGGAGTTAGAACCAAGATTCTTGGAACTACATATGGTGACGAAAAGAAGTTTAATTTGAGAGGAATATCAGCTCCATACAGTATCTCTAGCGCTAAAATAAGAATATATAGTGCAAGATCATGACAGATTTAACACGTCACCGATAAATATGTAGAAAGGTGTGAGAGATGATATGATAAAGAGAAAGTAACAAATAGAGTAATAAAGCGAATTAGTGCCTTATGTCTACAATACTATGAATAAGATAACTATGCCATGCAGGCCTCTGCTTGATAGTGGATAGAAGCCATTAATCATCAGTATGCTTATACCAAAGTAAAGTATTTAACCAGTAGCTAAATCCATTGTCGCGAAGTATGAACAACTCTCAATTTAGGCATAGCCTTATTCTAATAGAAGAAAACTGAAATGATACAGTAACAAATCTATTATAATTCTGATAACCAAAATTACCAGATGTCTTGACTTCACCATTATACTCACTGGCTCTAAACACATATGTATAGCAAAAGGTCAATAAATGTAACGGAAACATTACCAACCTTATTTTTGTTCCGTGCAATGCATACATGTGATGGGCTAAAAACAGTAGACAGTTCAGAAAACCCAGCTGGTTCAAAAATGATCATGGTGTACGATCTTATCTCAGAGTCTAATCACTCTCTACATAGAGGAAGAATTAGTATGTCTTCATGAGCCGAAGCAAACAACTGAAAGAAACAATTTTTCATGGTTTGAGTGCAAGAATCAGCTTACATATCACAATAATAAGATGATGACAAAGAATGCCCTCGTACCATCTTTCAGAATTGCAGTCACTTGGCATTATGTGCTACATCCATGAAACAAAAATGATAATAAGAAAGATTAAAAGAGAAAATAAGAAGGAATCACTCTTAAAGACAAGAGTAAATCGCAAGATCCTCACAGCCTCACGAGTTCAATCCCCTGGTGCTGGGTTAGACAGAATAATTAGTACAATTCCAAATTCTGGAATCAGAACTGCATTCCCAAACTATTGGCCGGCTTATTAAGTCAATGGCCAGATTAGATACATAGGATTAGTGCCAAACAAACAGACATGTAGGATTAGTGCAAAACAAACACACATGTTGTTAGATTAGATGGCCGTGTGCGATCATGATGATGCAGAGGCCGGGGACTTTCCCCTTTTCGAAAAAAAAGTGGTTAGATTAGTTACCAGAAGAAAAGAACCAACATATTGGATAGGTAAAGGAACATATATCAATATTAGCTGGAGATCTTGTTTTATGTCTTATGCACACTGAACAAAGAAAAAACAGCAAAGAAAAAGATAACCATCTGATGTAGAATCTTTGACTTGATGGCAACAAATCTGCGAATTAGGAACAGATATTCAACAACAGCAGCAGCGTACAAAGCATATATACATGCATTAAGCATACAGCAGCAAGCTGCAGAGGCGGCACAGAAAGCTACAAATAGTCTAATTTACAGCAGCAGCAGCATGCAGATGTCAATCTACAACAGCAGCAGCACATCTGTTGCCGTGGAGGGAGGAGAGGAATAGCAACATCAAGCAGTGTAGGGAGCAATTGGTAGGGAGGAGCAACAACACACCTTGCTTCTTTTTTGAGGGACGCATGGACAGAGGAGGAGATGGCTCCCTCTGTCCATGGCCTCCCAGGCGGAGGCGGAGGAGGCAACGACATCGACGATGGGAGCGACGTCTTCCAAATCTGATGATGGGCCCTGCTCTTTCTCTCTCCCATGACGCACGAGCTCGACGGGAAAGCAGCAGCGCAACCGGCAGGCGGGGAGGAGGTAGAGGGGAGGGGTGGCGCCGAGAGGGATGGTAGAGGCGACCGCGTAGAAGAGGGGCTTAGGGTTAGAGTTAGGGGAGAGAGAAAATTAAGGTTAGGGTTAGGGGTTCTAAATCTATTTATCAGTACCCATCTCCTGAGGCGTGCATGACCAATCTGCCCCTTGTGGGGGCATGGATATTACCAAGGAATGCAATTGAAAATTCATCTCACGGCCCAGAACGACCGGCTGGAGATCCAACATCATAGATGACCCAAGCCCAAGATCGGACGGACAGTATCGAAGAAGAAACCTGAGGATGGCCATGAGTCTCTGAGCTCCATGAGAGCTTCATCCCCTCCGGCTCCGGGTCTTTACCCCTGAGATACACAAAATAACTGCTTCATATGTCCTCGCTTGATATACTTGTTACCGAAAAAGGCTTCTGTCATGGTACTAAGTCTGGCAGTAAGTAAGGCGGTACGTATGAGGAGGCAAGGTCCTAGCTACGGTGAGATTGTACGCAAGAGTTTTACGAGTTCAGGCCCCTTTCGGAGAAGGTAAAAGCCCTACGTCTCGGTGCCCTGAGGCAGTCGACTGGAATATGGGAGTGTGTGTTACAGGGGGTGCGAACCCTTGTCCCAAAGGAGGTGGGTGGCTTATATAGAGTGCGGCAGGACCCCAGCCCACCTCCGTTACATGGGTTCAATGTACATAAAGATAGGGCGTTACTGGTAACGCCAGTTATAAAGTGTATTTAATGACCTTTAAGACTACGGAGTGAACGCCTGACCGTTGCCGTCCTGAGTGACTCCTGGTCTTCTGTAGGTCGAGTGGTTTCTCGTATAGTCGAATGGCTTCATCTCGGTCGAGTGATACCAGGAGGGAGGGGTACCCGAGTGGAATGACTGGTCGAGTGGATTGCACTCGACACCATCAATTGGTACTCTTTGTTGTCCCTTGAATGTCTTTGCTTCTAGGGTAGTGACCTTGGGTAGAACGTACAGGTCAGGCCTATGACCCTACCCTGGGTCTATGTCATCATCATTAGCCACCAAATGGATTGAGGTCCGAGTGAAAAGAAGGTTGAAGTTAGTCTTGCCTTGACTCTTGTGCTTCACAAGTACCCATGTTGGATTGGAGGCCCGTGTTGGAACTTGGCTTTGTTTGATCGCCTTGATCGATTCAGAAGTTGTCGAGTGGATATATACTGGCACTCGTCGAGTGCTACATTAGTGCGAAATCTTGGGCGCGATTGGTTGCTGCATATACCGGATCTCACGGGATTCGAAATTTTGGAAAGCGCGCGAGGCGGAGCGCGCCGCAGTAAGCGGGACGGATAGGAAGGGGAGCCTCGATTTCCGTGCCACTTTTTTCGCCACGTATCTGGTGTGCGACTGTTGCGGGATTTGACAGGATTGCTCGGGCCCACGCATCAGCCACTCGGAAGTGGGTCCTTAAAAGGCGTCGGGGCCGAGGCGTCTGCACTGTGCGCATCCATTCTCCCCCTTCCTTCTCTGCTTCTCCACTACATCTTTTTCCTCCGCCCTCGACGTCGCTGCCCCGCCACCATGGTGAAGGACAAGACGGTGGCTGGAGCGTGCGAAGAAGGCGACGGGGGCGGCGAAAGGCAAAAAGACGAATCGGGGGTCGTCGAGGTCCGCGCTGCCGACGGGCTGGATCCAGGGCGATTGGATCCGATCTTTGCTCCAGCCAGAGGATTTGGAGGAGCTGGCTGACTCCTGTTTGATCGCTGCCGGGGTCGCGTGGCTACCGGAGGGGGAGACGTAGCCTCGGCCACGGTCGGGTGAGTGCGTCCTCCTTGCTAGCCACGCCGACCGTGGTTTTTCCCTTCCTCCGCATCCTTTTTTCCAAGGCTTCTTGAACTCTTTTGGTGCTCAGCTCCACCACTTCACTCCCAACACCATCACGTGCCTCGCCGCGTTTGTGTCCATGTGTGAGAATTTCTTGGGTTATCGACCGCACTGGGGTCTTTTCAAACACATCTTCTCAATTTGCTCTCAGACCGTGAAGAAAGCGAATTCGAGTGACGAGGAGTGCTTTCCCTCCCATGACACTTCCCGAGTCGGTCAGGGGTTGGCAGTCGACTTGGTTCTACTGCCAGGATATTGCGACCCCCGGTCAGTCGATTGGTCTTCCCCCTTTTTCCTTAGATTGTTCCCAGCAACCTTCTTCACTGAAAGTGACTGCTGCGGAGAGGGTGGAAACGAACATGTTGGTCGAGAGGGTGGTCCAGTTGGTCCGTCAGGGTGTAACTGGCATGGATCTGCTGGAGGTGTTTCTCAGTCGACGCATCCAGCCGCTCCAAGCTCGTGACCACTCGATGTGAATGTACTCGGGAGCCAACGACACCGCTCGGGTTCACCCAGAGGATGTTACGGATGAGATGGTGGCCCTGTGGCTGAAGGGCATTACAGGAAATAAGGATAACCCCAGGGGAGCCAGGAGAATTAATCCATTCGACACCAACAACCAGCCAGACAAGGTCTGATCTTCGCTACCGAGTGTACTTCAATCTGTCTTGCATCTGTTTCTGAATCCGACTGATATTTGATTGATTTCTTGTCTTGTTGGTTTATACTGAGATGTACTCAATGCCCAATGGTGAACAAGCCCTGGAGCAAGACCAAGAGGGAGAGGACGGTGCAGAAGAGAGCGATGACTCGCAATCCCCAGAAGATGATGACGAGGAAGACAGTGATGCGTCGGACGACGAAGAGGTAGTTGACTCACCACCTCGCTCGGAGCGTCGATCCAAGCAACTCCAAGATCCTGCGGGCGGGCGCGGCTAGACCGTGGCTCCGAGTACTCAAGCACATAAGCGCACTCGGAGTTCGACTCCGGAGCCGACGGAGAAGGCCGCCAAGCAACCCAAGGAGGCCGAATACTATCGTCCTATATATCAATCTTTACCTCTCGACCATTTTGAGACTCCTCGTCATGTCTGTGATCTCATCCGGGACTCCGAACAACGTTCGGTCACTAAATCACATAACTCATATAATACAAATCGTCACTGAACGTTAAGCGTGCGGACACTACGGGTTCGAGAACTATGTAGACATGACCGAAACACCTCTCCGGTCAATAACCAATAGTGGAACCTGGATGCTCATATTTGTCCCACATATTCTACCAAGATGTTTATCGGTGGAACCGTTATGACAGCATACGTTATTCCCTTTGTCATCGGTATGTTACTTGCCCGAGATTCGATCATCGGTATCTTCATACCTAGTTGAATCTCGTTACCGGCAAGTCTCTTTACTCGCTCGATAATGCATCATCACGCAACTAACTCATTAGTCATATTGCTTGCAAGGCTTCTTATGATGTGCATTACCGAGAGGGCCCAGAGATACCTCTCCGATACTCGGAGTGACAAATCCTAATCTCGATTTATGCCAACCCAACAAACACTTTCAGAGATACCTGTAGAGCATCTTTATAATCACCCAATTACGTTATGACGTTTGATAGCACACAAGGCATTCCTCCGGTATCCGGGAGTTCCATAATCTCATAGTCGGAGGAATATTTATTTAACATGAAGAAAGCAGAAGCAATAAAACTGAATGATCATAATGCTAAGCTAATGAATGGGTCTTGTCCATCACATCATTCTCCTAATGATGTGATCCCGTTCATCAAATGTCAACACATGTGTAACGGCATTTTTGTCCCTAAGTAGTTTTGGTGATTGATGACAATGCCTTTGCGGACTAATCGTGTGTATTGAGCTTTTCAGATTCATCACGACTAAACACAAGACGATTTGATGCCCCTCGAAGATTATTGAAGACGGCGTTTTCTCTACGGTTCGATTCGGTGGAGTTGAGTCATAGGAGAGCCGTACTATTAAGAGGGGGTCCGCTTTGAAAAGGTTTGGGTGGAATCTCACGTACACATTCCCTTTTGCACCGCCTTTCCTCGAGCTCCTTGGAGTGTTCCTCCGTCTCACCTTGTCTCTGCGATTTGAAGGCCTCCGCCTTGCTCTTCTCAGGCTAGCGGTAGTACTGCTCTTCTGAGCGGTACTACCGCAGGAGCCAGCGGTAGTACCGGGCTACGGCACGGTAGTACCGTAGGCACCCACGGTAGTACCGCTCCTCAGAGCGGTAGTACCGCGAGCTCTGGTCTGGCACCACTGCTCTAGCGGTGGTAGGCGCGGATGTAATTTTTTACATCCGCGCTCCCCGCGGTAGTACCGTGCTGCGGCGCGGTAGTACCGTGGCGCCAGGCCAGGTTCAGTAGAAAGTACGGAGGTAGGGGCGGATGTAATTTTTACATCCGCACCTTCACGGTAGTACCGCACCCGTGGTCGCGGTAGTTCCGTGTTGGATTTTTGCACGACAATTTCTCAGCGGAGGTAGTCACGGATGTAATTTTTTACATCTGTGCCTACTGGGCCTTGCCTGCGGCTGTCTTGCGGTAGTATCGCATGGGGTCGCGGTAGTACCGCTTCTGCGGATCTACCGCGCCCTGTTAGTGCTCCTTTTTGCCAGGTCTGGTCTCTGCCGTTTACGGTAGTACCATGATCCGCCATGTAGTACCGCAGGTCCGTGCGGTAGTACCACGCCTGTGGTGCGGTAGTTCCGTGGGTCGCGGGCTGAGTGGTGGGTAACGGTTGGAATTGTCCCCCCACTATAAAAGGGGGTCTTCTTCTCCAAGAACACCCACCTCTTCCAACCCTAAACTCCATTGTTGCTCCAAGCTCCATTTTCGCCCGATCTCTCTCCCTAGCCAATCAAACTTGTTGATTTGCTCGGGATTGGTTGAGAAGGCCCCGATCTACACTTCCACCAAGAGAAATTTGATTCCCCCCACTAATCCCTAGCGGATCTTGTTACTCTTGGGTGTTTGACACCCTAGACGGTTGGTCACCGTGAAGCCATAGTCCATTGTGGTGAAGTTTCGTGGTGGTGTTGGGAGCCTCCAATTAAGTTGTGGAGATTGCCCCAACCTTGTTTGTAAAGGTTCGGTTGCCGCCTTCAAGGGCACCAATAGTGGAATCACGGCATCTCGCATTGTGTGAGGCGTGAGGAGAATCTGGTGGCCCTAGTGGCTTCTTGGGAGCATTGTGCCTCCACACCGCTCTAACGGAGACGTACTTCCCTAAAAGGAAGGAACTTGGTAACACATCCTCGTCTCCACCGGCTCCACTCTTGGTTATTTCATCCCTTTACTTGTGCAAGCTTACTTGTGTTTTACTCATTGCTTGCTTGTATGGTTGTGATTGTTGCATCATATAGGTTGTCCACCTATTTGCATATCTAGACAACTTACTTTGTTGCAAAGTTTAATTTGGTAAAGAAAAACTAAAAATTGTTAGTTGCCTATTCACCCCCCTCTAGTCAACTATATCGATCCTTTCAATTGGTATCAGAGCCTCGTCTCTTTTTAAGGACTTTACCGTCCGAAGAGTATGGTTGACGTTGTAGACGATGTGGGAGAGCACTCCGGTGCGAATCCGATATCGTCTACGGGAGATGGGGGTAACTCGATCTCACGTGAGGAATTTAATGTGGCCTTGGACACATTGAAAACCTCCATGACGACCGAGGTCAAGGACATGTTTAAGGAATTCTTAGAAGGGCTTAAACTTTCCACCGCGCCCGTGAAAGTGGGTGATCCCGCCAACACGAGACGGATGCTAACCCCGACAAGGGGGAAGCTACTAGTGAGAAAGCTCCTATGTCTAGTGGTAAAAATGGCACCGGCATCTTTGCCCATGTGCAACCTCCACCCGTTTATGGTGGACCGATTCCTTCTACTCATTTGAATCATGCCGGTCCTCCCCCCAAGATTGATAAAAAGGAGGATTTTGATTCTTGGGTCTATCGTTTTAAGCGTCATTTAAATCATGTGAACACTAACCTTTGGAGAATCATTGAAGAAGGTTTTTATCCGCATGACCGAAGCAACTTCACTCCTAGAGAAGCCATGGATGATCAATTCAATAAAATGTTCTCTTCATCATCCAAGAAGCAATCCTTCCGAAGACCTCCGCATCTTCGGCCTTCCTCATGGGCCAAAGATGCGTGGCAAAAAGTGGTTTCTCTCTATCGGGGAAGTGCAAGCATTCAACGCTCCAATTATGAAGTGGTACAAGATGAAGCCGATGAGTTTGGAATGAAAGAAGATGAAGAACCTCGTGAGCTCTATGGGAGAGTTACCAAGCTCGCGGTCTCTCTCTGGGATCATGGAAGTAAGGACACGGATGACAACTGGATCAAGCGCAAATTTCTAAAGGCAATGATGCCCTACCACAAAGCCATGTCCTCTGTCATCCGTCAAAGGCCGGACTTTCACACCTTGTCCTCGAGTGATGTGTTGGATGAGTTTGTGGCCATGAGCATATTGGACAAGACCGCCGACAATGCGGTGCTTCACTCCCAAAGAGCAAAGAAGCCCAACCTTGCATTGAAGGCCAAGGTTTGTGTCGAAGAAGAAGAGGAGGAAGAAGAAGAGAGCAACCTCGAAGATACGAAGTATGCCTATCATGAACACATGGCCCTTGCTTCAAGGCAATTTTGGAGCAAGAAGAACTCAAGGCCCAACTTCAACAAGAGCAGCGCAAAGGGCAAGCAACGAGTGAGGACTTGCTTCAATTGTGGCAATGTGAGTCATTTTGTTGCGGAGTGCCCGTACGAGAAGAGGGAAGACAATGGTGGCAAGTCATCCGTAAGGACAAGGCCAAGTCTTTCCCCAACAAGAGCAACTTCACCAAGAAGACTCCTCACAAGGCTTTGGTGGTACAAGAAGAGTACAATGAGGATGATGATGATGATGAAGATGGTGAGTCGATTGCCATGGCCTCCGTTGCCATTGCGACGACTCCCCGGGTGTCTCTCTTCGACTCACCCAATGAGAGCATCACCGCCAAGTGCCTCATGGCTAAAGCCACCAACAAGGTAACCCCAACATCAAAACTACAATCATCAATCATTCTTCTTCTACGGATTGCATTGATGAACATGAGGAACTAACGTGGAGGAGAATGAGTTTGAGGCCTTTATGGGTAAACTCAAGGGCAAATCCAAGAAGCACTTTGCTCTCTTGGAACAACTTGGTGAAGCCAATGTCATGATCGAGGCTCACGAAGAAACCATCTCTAAGATGGAGGGCATAGTCGTGACTATGCCGATGAGATTTCGGATCTTTCCAATGCTCTTGAGGAAGAGCGTGGTCTTCGTTTGGCTCTTGAGGAGTCATACAACGATGATCATGCTAAATTAAAGAAAGATTTTGATCATGCTCTTGTTGTGTCTCGTGTGCTAAGCTCCGAGAAGGCGAAACTTGGGGTTGATCTTGCTAGACTCAACGAGGAGTTTGACATTCTCGACAAGGCTCACAAAGTCTTGAAGGGTGTTCATGCTAGCCTCAAAGAGTCTCATGATCAACTCCAAGTGAAGCTAACCAAGGAGAAAGCCACCTTTCCTCATATGGTGTTGATTGATAATGCAAATGCTACTAACCCTTGTTGTGAGCATGTGCATCTTGTTGAGGAGAATGCTAAGTTGAAGGAGCAACTTGAGAAAGGCCTTGTCACATGCATACAAGGTGAGAAGAACCTCAACGACCTTTTGAGTAATCAAAAGGAAGTTGTGGCCAAGGAGGGGATTGGGTTCGCAAAGGGTGGCGATGTCAAGAAGGGCAATGCCACCCCTCCCAACAAAGCCGGCAATTTTAATCCCTCTTATGTGTTATGCCGTGCTAGTGATGGGCACGTTTATGCCAAATTTGTTGGTTCTCCTCATGAGTACATTGAATGGTCTATTTGGGTTCATAAGACCCTTGTTACTAACATCAAAGGACCCATTACTAAATGGGTACCTAAAACCAAGCATTGATCTCTTGTAGGTGTTTGCTTCGATGGGGATCATGGTTGCTTTCGATAGTGGAGCTACAAATCATATGACCGGAAGCAAGGACTTGGTGGTGGACGTGCACAAGATTCCTTCTATGGCCACCAATGTCGAGTGGGGTGATGCCTCGTCTTCTAAGGTATTGGGACTCAGCAAGGTTGTCATTTCTCATGATCTCACAATCGAGAAGGTCATGCTTGTGGAGTCCCTTGCATACAATTTACTTTCCGTTCGTCAACTTGCAATCATGGGCTTTGCCACTTTCTTTGATATTGATACCGCGGCCCTCTTGTGGAGCAAGAATCTTAAAGTAGCCTTTGTTGGGCATGTCGAGAACGGTCTCTATGTGATTAACTTTTCGGAGGTACCCACTAAGACCGCGACATGCCTAATGGCTAAAGTTGATGTGGGATGGCTTTGGCATCGCCGTTTAGCCCATGTCAATATGAGATCTTTGCAAAGTCTTCTCAAGGGGGACCATGTCCGTGGACTAACGATTGTTAGTTTTGCTAAAGATCATGCTTGCAGTGCTTGTATCGAAGGAAAACTTCATGAAAAGGCTCACCCTCCCACGACTATCATTTACTCGAAGAGGCCTTTGGAGCTCCTTCACTTGGATCTCTTTGGGCCTCCATCCTTTGATAGTGTTGGGGGTAGGAAGTATTGCTTGGTGATTGTGGATGACTACTCAAGATATACTTGGGTGTATTTCTTCAAGAGGAAGAGCGAGACCCAACAAACCGTCATTGACTTTGCAAATGAAGCACAACGTCAACACAATGCAAAGATCTTGACAATAAGAAGTGACAACGGCACCGAGTTCAAGAACTACACCTTGGATGAGTTTCTTAGTGATGAGGGGATCAAGCATCAATATTCTGCACCCTACACCCCTCAACAAAACGGTGTCACGGAGAGGAAGAACCGGACGTTGATGGATGCGGCAAGGACCATGATGGCGGAGTTCAAGTCTCCATACAACTTTTGGGCCGAAGCCATCAACACCGCATGTCATGCATCCAATCGGCTCTACCTCCGCAAGGGCTTGAACAAGACTCCATATGAGATACTCACCGGTAACAAGCCCAATCTCAAGTACTTTCGGGTGTTCGGGTGCAAGTGTTTCATTCTTAAGAAAGGTGTTCGGTTGTCTAAGTTTGAAGCTAGAGCTTATGAGGGCATATTTGTTGGTTATGCTACAAACTCCCATGCTTACCGTGTCCTCAATAAATCCACGGGACTTATTGAAGAGACGTGTAACGTGGAGTTTGATGAGAATAACGGCTCCCAAGTGGAGCAAAGTGGCACTTGTGATGTAGGTGATGAAATTCCTCCTCAAGCCATAAGAAGAATGGGTGTTGGTTTTATCCTACCCATTGAGGAACCCCTTGTGGCGAAGGAGAAGGACAATGCTCCACTCAAGTGAAGCCATCACCAACCCAAGGCCCACACGCTTCCGAAGAACAAAGTGAAGGCCCTCAACCTCATGAACAAGACCAAGGGCAAGATCATGCTCAAGACGATGTTGACACACCAAGTGATACCCAAGGTCAAGTTCTCTCCCCCGAGCAAGTTCAAGATCAAGAACATGCTCAAGACGGCGCTCAAGATGATCAAGTGACCCCTCCTCAACTCACCTCCGAGGAGGAATTAGAGCGTTGTGCCGCCAAGATTGCTTCCAAGCTCACCACCAAGGGTCATCTCATGAAGAATGTACTTGGAAGCATCCAAAAGGGGGTAAGCACTCGTATACAATTCGCAAACTATTGTGAACATCACGCGTTTGTTTCTTGTGTTGAACCCCAAAAGGTATATGAAGCTCTTGAAGATCCGGATTGGATTAATGCCATGCATGAAGAACTCAACAACTTCGAGCACAACAAGGTGTGGAGGTTGGTGCCAAGGCCAACGGGGAACCACAATGTCATTGGACCAAGTGGATTTTCAAGAACAAGCAAGATGCTCATGGAACCATCATTCGCAACAAGGCAAGATTGGTGGCACAAGGTTACTCCCAAGTCGAGGGTATCGACTACGGTGAAACCTTTGCTCCCGTTGCTAAATCTTGAATCCATTCGTTTGTTGATAGCTTATGCTTCTCATCACAACTTTAAGTTGCAACAAATGGATGTGAAGAGTGCCTTTCTTAATGGTCCTATTAATGAGTTGGTTTACGTCAAACAACCCCCGGTTCGAGGGTCCCTACTTTCCGATCATGTGTACCAACTCGACACGACACTCTATGGCCTTAAACAAGCCCCACGTCGCGTGGTATGACCACCTTACCGAAGTTGCTACAAGATCGTGGGTTTGAAGTTGGGCTCATCGATCCCACTCTTTTCACTAAGAAGGTCAATGGGGAGTTGTTTGTGTGCCAACTATATGTTGATGACATTATCTTTGGTTCCCCTAACAAAGCTTTCAATGATGAATTTGCCACACTAATGACCTCAAAGTTCAAGATGTCTTCCATGGGAGAGTTGAAGTTCTTTCTAGGTTTCAAGTGAAGCAAAGAAGAGAAGGTACCTTCATCAACCAAGCCAAATACACTCAAGACATGCTGAAGAGATTCAAGCTAAGCGATGTCAAGCCGGCTTCCACTCCAATGCCCAATGGCGCCAACTTGACATCGATCCCAATGGTAAAGCGGTGGATCAAAAGGTATATCGCTCCATGATTGGATCCTTGCTTTACCTTTGTGCATCTAGACCGGATATCATGTTGAGTGTGGGAATTTGTGCGCGGTTTCAAGCCGCACCTAAGGAAAGCCACTATGTGGCGGTCAAGCGAATCTTTCGATATCTGGCTCATACCCCAAACTTTGGCCTATGGTACCCGAGAGGAGCAAACTTCAAGCTTGAAGGATATTCGGATTCCGATTGGGCGGGAGACAAAGTGGATAGGAAGTCTACTTCCGGAGGGTGCCAATTCCTTGGTTGCTCTTTGGTAAGTTGGTCTTCCAAAAAGCAAAGTTGTGTGTCTCTCTCGTCCACCGAAGTGGAGTATGTAGCGGCCGGTAGTTGTTGTGCACAACTCTTATGGATGAGGCAAACTTTAAAGGATTACGGTGTCATTTGTGACAAAGTGCCTCTTTGGTGTGACAATGAAAGTGCCATCAAGATTTCTCTCAACCCGGTGCAACACTTCAAGACGAAGCATATTGAGATTCGGTATCATTTCATCCGTGATCATATTAGGCGAGGGGAGATCGAGCTCAAGTATGTCAACACTCATGATGACCGTGCAAATATTTTCACGAAGCCCTTGGATGAAGCAAGATTTCGCGAGTTAAGGCATGAGCTAAATATCATTGATTCGAGCAATGTTGCTTGAACCCTTGCACACCCCACCATACTCAACTTGTTATCTTGTTTAGGTGTAGGCATGGACATAGGGGGAGTGTTGTTCTCTCAATGAACTCTCCCTCCCCCCATTATGCATAAATTGATCAAGTCTTTCACTTTAGCCATTCGTGATGGCACACGTGCTTCAAAGACGAGTTTTGGTCATGGACCCAAGGATAATTCTTCGCAGTGCCATACCAATTGACTCAAACACAGGTGGCTCCGGCCACCGCTCTCCTCATGGAGAAGTTGTGTCTCGTAGTTGGTCTCGGTCGTCATGTGTGTTCGTCTCTTAGTTGGTTGGTGTCTCTTTCGGAGGTTGTTTTTGCCTTTTCTCTCTTTTCTCTTGTGTGTTCTTACACTTTCTTGGTTTTACGGTACTACCGTAGTGAGCCACGATACTACCGCAGGAGTTGGTGGCTCTACGTTTTGTGCGTGGCCCTCCAGGGGCACGATACTATCGCTACCTCCGCGGCAGTAATTTTTTACTGCCGCTGAACGAGCGGTACTACCGCCCAACGTGTGGTACTTCCGCCCGGGCGGTACTACCGCGATTAGCCGCGGTACTTCCGCGCCCCCACGAGCGGGTGGGGGTTAAGAGCAGGAGAGGGGGAGTTCTAACTCCCCCATACCCATTCATCTCTATTCCCCACCCCGTCTCTCTCTCCTGACCAAGAACGGCGCTGGAGGCCTTCGCCGGATCTCCGTTTCCGACCGCTCTCCTCGGATTCCGACCGGTGGGATCGTTCCCCACCTCTCCCTCTTGCCATGGACCCAGGTTTTTCCCCAAGTGCCTCTTATTTTTTTCCTTCCTTGTGCTTTTAGGTTTTGGGGAGATGCATGTGGTGTTCTTGAGATTTTTGGCTAAATCTATGAAAGTGGGATTCATTGTAGAGTGGTAGTGTAGTCCCATGCTCTTTGGATAGTCAAATTAGTTCCGTTTGATCAACCGTAGTACCAGAGTTGTCGTGGGGAGGTTCTAGATCTAGATCCGCGTCCCCTGTAGCAGTTTTCAAACCGTGCGGTACTACCGCTCCTCCTGGAGCGGTACTACTGCAGCCTCACCTGGATCTGGCGCTCAGCGGTACTTCCGCACCTCGGTACGGTACTACCGCTTGGCATCCGGAAGTAAAAAATTACTTCCGCCCCAAGCGCGGTACTACCGTGCTACCCCAACACGGTACTACCGCGGCTGGAGCGGATGTAATTTATTACTTCCGAAACCCTGCCCGGTACTACCGTAGATTCATCCTGCGCTCCTTTGTTTCGTCCAAATTGCATGTTTTTGTGTTTCTCTCGGTTTGGTTTTGATCCGTTTTGTTCCGTGCGTGTCTTTCTGGCTTTGTGTCTAGGTGGTGGCTCCGGTTTTGCTCGTCGCTCGAATCCCAGCCGTGACACAGGGTCAAAGCGTCTGCGCAACCCAGATGATGTTCCAGAGGGGTCCTCTGCTGCTCCCCAAACGCAGGACCAAGACCACCACCAACAAACAGAAGAGCCTGTCATGGGCATGGATGTGATGCCCCAGGCCGAGTTTGTCATTCGAAGGAAGCTCAATCCCTATGTGAATCCCCGGGCTAGCATGCGAGGCAATGACCTCTTCTGGAACAAGCAGCAGAATCTGATATACATGGATGTGATCAAGGCCAAGCAGAATCACTATGTTGAAGTTCACTACATTGACATGCATCATATGAGGCAGGACAAGCACCGTGAGTACTTTGGAGAGGCCTTGGATCTAGTCGAGCAGTTCGCCATTGAGCACTTGCTCACCTTCCACAAGGATTTTGATCCAGAGATCATCGCACAGTTCTTTGCTTCAGTCCATTTCGGCGTTGATGATGCGAGGACCATGACTTGGATGACTAATGGTCGCCGTCTGTCTGCTACTTGGAAGGAGTTCATGGAGTTGCTTAACGTTCCAGATGAAGGGCTCAACACGCCAGTTGGAGTTCGCCCTCATGCCAACTCTGAGTCTGCCAACAAGAACAAGCTCATGCCATTCCTTGTTCCGAAGACTCTTCCCAACAAGAAGACTGCGTGGGTGCTTAATCCCTTCCTTGACATCATGCATCGGCTCTTCCGGAACACCCTCTTCCCACGCATTGGGGACATGGGCCAGGTACATGCTTACCTAGTTGACATGATGCTTATCTGCGAGGAGGCCCGTCAGGCTCAGACTCAACCACTTGATGTCTCACATATCATGTGGTGTGAGCTTCAGTTTGACGTGGTCAACCGTAAGGTCCCCATCTATGGGCCTTACCTATTCCACTTGATCTCCACGACATGGGAGAGGCTGTTTCCCAATGATGAGTTTGAAGCTCCAGGGTGGATTCGTCATGAGTCCATCAGGCTCCGCATCAAGCCACAATGGGCTAACACCACCACTTCTGCTGAGGCTGCCAGGAGGGCTGTGGATGAGGAGGAACTTGGGGGGGGGGGGAGAAGCTGCTGCTGACCGTTCTGCTTTCTCGCCTCCCTCTGCTGAGCCCTCTTGGGCAAAAAAGCTGAAGAACAAGATGAAGAGGCTGTTCGGCATGCAGGTTCAGGGTCAGTACAAGGCTCATCTTGCTCAGAAGGAGAGTCGCCGTCGCGACATCAGGATCTTGAGGGCTTGCGGGGAGGATGTGGCCAGCGGCTCTGAGAAGCACATCACCCCAGAGACTGCCTGGATGGAGAAGCAGGGCTACAAGTGGACCGATTTAGAGGAGGAGTCCGTTCCTGGGAGTCTGAAGACGAGGAGCCCTTTTCCTCCTGAGCTACCACCTTCGTTCTAGGTGACCTCTCTGCCTTTTTGGTGTCTAGATGCCAAAGGGGGAGAGAGTGTAGGATTTGCGTGTCGTGTGTTTCGTCGTTTGCTTTGCTTTCCGTCGTTGATCTTGGTTGCTTTGGTTTGGTTGTGCTTGTGAGACTAAGTTTATCATATGGTGTAAGACATATGCACTCTATCATACCTTTTCATCTTATTGAGCTTGGGCTATTTCATGGTATTCAGGTTATGCTCATATCTACTATCTTGCTTAGTGTCAGCCTTACCATTGCAAGATATGCTTTGTTTCTAAAATATAGGGGGAGTGGTGATCCTAGTATTCGTGCCGTGCAGTCCAAAGCACTTTACTCTCTATCACGAATCTAGGGGGAGCTCATCTATATTTTAGAGATGTGGGGTTTGCTTGTGCTATATTCATCTCCTTTGTGCAAATCCCGTATTGTCATCAATCCACCAAAAAGGGGGAGATTGTAAGGGCATTTTTGTCCCTAAGTAGTTTTGGTGATTGATGACAATGCCTTTGCGGACTAATCGTGTGTATTGAGCTTTTCAGATTCATCATGACTAAACACAAGACGATTTGATGCCCCTCGAAGATTATTGAAGACGGCGTTTTCTCTACGGTTCGGTTCGGTGGAGTTGAGTCGTAGGAGAGCCGTACGATTAAGAGGGGGTCCGCTTTGGAAAGGTTTGGGTGGAATCTCACGTACACATTCCCTTTTGCACCGCCTTTCCTCGAGCTCCTTGGAGTGTTCCTCCGTCTCTCCTTGTCTCTGCGATTTGAAGGCCTCCGCCTTGCTCTTCTCTGGCTAGCGGTAGTACTGCTCTTCTGAGCGGTACTACCGCAGGAGCCAGTGGTAGTAACGGGCTACGACACGGTAGTACCGTAGGCACCTGATGAGTACCGCTCCTCGAGCGGTAGTACCGCTGACTCTGATGCAGCACCACTGCTCTAGCGGTGGTAGGCGCGGATGTAATTTTTTACATCCGCGCTCCCCGCGGTAGTACCGTGCTGCGGCGCGGTAGTACCGTGGCGCCAGGCCAGGTTCAGTAGCAAGTGCGGAGGTAGGGGCGGATGTAATTTTTTACATCCGCACCTTCACGGTAGTACCGCACCCATGGTCGCGGTAGTTCCGTGTCGGATTTTTGCACGACAATTTCTGAGCGGAGGTAGTCACAGATGTAATTTTTTACATCTGTGCCTACCGGGCCTGGCCTGCGGCTGTATTGCGGTAGTACCGCATGGGGCCGCGGTAGTACCGCTTCTGTGGATCTACCGCGCCCTGTTAGTGCTCCTTTTTGCCAGGTCTGGTCTCTGTCGTGCCCACGGTAGTACCGCGGTCCGCCACGGTAGTACCGCAGGTCCGTCTTGATGATACCGGCGCTTGTGGTCTTGATAGTTCCGTGGTAAATGGGCTGAGTGGTGGGTAACGGTTGGAATTGTCCCCCACTATAAAAGGGGTCTTCTTCTCCAAGAAGACCCACCTCTTCCAACCCTAAACTCCATTGTTGCTCCAAGCTCCATTTTCGCCCGATCTCTCTCCCTAGCCAATCAAGCTTGTTGATTTGCTCGGGATTGGTTGAGAAGGCCCCGATCTACATTTCCACCAAGAGAAATTTGATTCCCTCCACTAATCCCTAGCGGATCTTGTTACTCTTGGGTGTTTGAGCACCCTAGACGGTTGAGGTCACCGTGAAGCCATAGTCCATTGTGGTGAAGCTTACAGAGTGGTGTTGGGAGCCTCCAATTAAGTTGTGGAGATTGCCCCAACCTTGTTTGTAAAGGTTCGGTTGCCGCCTTCAAGGGCACCAATAGTGGAATCACGGCATCTCGCATTGTGTGAGGGCGTGAGGAGAATACGGTGGCCCTAGTGGCTTCTTGGGGAGCATTGTGCCTCCACACCGCTCTAACGGAGACGTACTTCCCCTAAAAAGGAAGGAACTTCTGTAACACATCCTCGTCTCCACCGGCTCCACGCTTGGTTATTTCATCCCTTTACTTGTGCAAGCTTACTTGTGTTTTACTCATTGCTTGCTTGTGTGGTTGTGATTGTTGCATCATATAGGTTGTCCACCTAGTTGCATATCTAGACAACTTACTTTGTTGCAAAGTTTAATTTGGTAAAGAAAAGCTAAAAATTGTTAGTTGCCTATTCACCCCCCCCCCGCCGCTAGTCAACTATATCGACCCTTTCAACATGTCCATGGTTAGAAAACTTAACCATCTTTGATTAATGAGATAGTCAAATAGAGGCATACTAGGGATACGGTGTTTTGTTTATGTATCCACACATGTATCAAGTTTTCGGTTAATACAATTCTAGCATAAATAATAGACATTTATCATGATATAAGGAAATATAAAATAACAACTTTATTATTGCCTCTAGGGCATATTTCCTTCAGTTCCATCATGGCCCTAACGGTGAACCAACAATGCAAACAAAGAGAAGGGTCGGTAGTAGACGCATAATTCCAAATTTGTTCATGAGAGAAAAACACTCAAACAGTCAAGCACAACCCAAAGACTAACAGAAGCATCAGTTTGTGGAAATCAAACACACGAATTAACCATTAACTTTAAAACTAAAACAATAGTAAGTAAGATCAAGATGACCATCTTGTATCACATTGCACATAAACAATAAAATAGTCACAACCAGCAAAGAAATATATTATATGTAACTCGTCAAGAACTAAAGCTAATAACACAAATATTCAAGAAAGTCAGAGGAGAATCTCTATTCATGAATATCCACCGCATTCAATCATTATTCACTGGACTGACTCAGCAACCCATTATGGCGAAGTTGTAAACGAAATTCTTGGATGGCCGTTTAGCAACCAAATTCCACACAGGGGGTTGCTTCTCTCGGCTCCATGAATGAATCTCAATCACGCCATCAATATAAGTCCTCGAACCTCCAACCACAATCAGCCGGTCACCACAAGCTCGGAAAGAAATACCCCAGCAATCTCTCGACACACATTGTTCAGGAAGTTTCCCAAGATTGATCCACCTATTATTCAGCTTGTCATACCTTTTCACATCCTTGGCACTGTAATCAGCTGCATACTACTCATTGTTGACCACTGCAATGAGTGGAGGAGCACCGGCCACTCCATCGAGGCCCTCACACATGCTATCGATGAACCTTCAAGACCACCACTCCAAGCCATATTCCTCACCACATGTCAATACCTTGTTGTTGTGGTTGGTAACACCACCAATAACATAGAACTTGCCATCCGTCAACGTGCTAAAACACATCTTCCTAGGCTTGTTCATGTCGGGGAGGGCTGTCCAGGTATGTTTCTTGGAGTCATACATCTCCGTGGAGCTCAGTATCCATCCGAAAGAATCGGTGCCACCCGCGACATATGCCTTTTCACCGGCACATGTTCACTCGAACAAGCACCATGGCGAGTACATCGGACCGGCCCACAACCACGAATTGGTTAGTACACTCTCTGTAAACTAATATAAAAGTGTTTAGATAACTAAAATAGTAATCTAAATGCTTTTACATTAATATACGGAAGGAGTATGTTGTAACTGAACACAGTGTGTGCCACCCAAAACACCAGCAACTCGGTTCCAACAGCAAGCGACTCCTTGTCGGAGCACGTGAAACATTCGTCCGGTGGCATCCTGGGCACTTCGATCCAGCGCCCGCGCTGCGGGTCATAAGCATCCCACTCCAGAGCGTTGCAAGAGAAATAGAGGCAGCGCTCCACCACCCCATTATTCTGACGCAGGCGGTAGATCTTCCCGCTGCGCACTACTACTTGTGAGCTGCATTTGGATTTTCCTCCAAGAGGAACGGTGAAGCAATATAGTAGCGGAAAAGTATTTCCCTCCGTGAGAACCAAGGTTATATCAAACCAATAGGAGAATCACGCAAATCCTCGTCGCCAGCACCTACACACACAAAAGCAAATACTTGCACCCAACGCGGGCAAGAGGGTTGTCAATCCCCTTGAACTCGTTACTTGCAAGGATTAAATCTGGCAGTGGTTGTGCTTTGCTGTGGACTATCTGGAATTGCAGAAACGATTTGGTCTTTAACAGAATATCATGTATACATTTTTTGCAGGTTTTATTCCGGACTACGGCACTGATCCGTTCGTGGTCGCTACTCACCCAGACGGAGGCCAGGGAGCATTTGGTTACTGGGTCTGTCCGCTGGGAGATGGTAGCTCGGGATATCTTCAACCGGTTTGGATGGCGGTCATGTAATAGGATAGGCATTTAGTATTCCTATCTAGTTTACCCAGCCGGTTGTGGCATCTTGATGTGGCTAGTTGATGTTTCTAGCCTCTTTTGGCTCTGTGTGAGCTTTTTCTGCTTTTTTAAGACTTATGAGGACCTTTGGAACCATGTTGGCACTACTTTATTTTGTTAATAAGAGGGCTGTATGCATCGCACTGATGCAGAGGCCGGGGTTTTCCCCCTTTTCGAAAAAAAAATCTGGCAGTGGTACATAGATAAGAAGAAAAGTAAAATAAAAGGAGTAAAATTGCGGCAAGGTATTTTTGGTTTTAGTAATATGATTAAAGTAGACCCGGGGGCCATAGTTTTCAATAGAGGTTTCTCTATATCGAAACAATAACAGACTGTGGGTAGACAAATTACTGTTGGGCTATTGATAGAGAAGCGCATAGTTGTGATGTTATTTCATGGCAATGATCACATATATAGGCATCACATCCGTGACAAGTATATCGACTCCAGCCTTCATCTACTACTATTACTCCACAAATAGACCGCTATCTAGCATGCATCTATGGTATTAAGATCATGACAAACAGAATAACGATTTAAGCAAGATGACATGATGTGGACAAAGTAAACTCAAGTAATATGAATAAACCCCAACGTTTTGTCCTTAATGGCAACAATACAAATACGTTCCTCGCTACCCCTTCTTTCACGAGGTGCGGACACGGCAAGATTGAACCCATTCCAAAGCATCTCTCCCACTAAAGATAAATTAGTGTAGTTGGCCAAACCAAAAGGATAGATCGGAGAAAATACAAAGCTATCATAATCATGCATAATAAAAGTTTAGAAAAGACTCAACTACTTTCAGTGAATAATCTGATCATCAACCCGCAATTCATCGGATCCCAACAAACACATCACGAAAGAAGATTACATCGGATAGAACTCCAAGAAGATCGAGGAGAACATTGTATTGAAGATCAAATAGAGGGAAGAAGTCACCTAACTACTAGCTATGGACCCGTAGGTTTGTGGAGAACTACTCACACATCATCGGTAGGGCAGTAAGGTTGATGTAGTGGCCCTCCGTGATCGATTCCCCCTCCGGCACAGTACCGGAAAAGGCCTCAAGATGGGATTGCGGAAAAACAGAAGTTTGCGGTGGCAGAAAAATTGTTTCGAGTGGCTCTCTGTTGGTTTCCCAATATTTGAGATTTTGTAAAAGTGGAATTAGGTCAGATGGAGCCAGATGGGGCCCACAAAGTAATAAGGCGTGCCGCGTGCCCTATTGCCTTTCTGTCTCCTTGTTTGTCATCTGATCTCCTCCCGAAACTTCTAGGGTCTCTTTCATCCAAAAAAACCATAAAAAAGTTTCACAGCGTTTGGACTAATTTTGAACCGATTTTCTAGAAAATAAAAGACAAGCAGAAAACAACAACTCGCACTAGGTTAGTTTCCGAAAATACTATAAAATAGCATAAGAAAGCATATAAAGTATTCAAGATTGATAATATAATAGCATAAAATAATAATAAAAATAGATATATTGGAGACATATCACGCAGCACGGAATTGAATTCACGGTCCAGGCACACCATGGAGCCGGAGGAGGCATTTGGTGAAGAGGCGACGGCCTACCATGCTAATGATATCGCTTCCGGAGACGCTGCGCCATGCCACTACTTCTCTGTAGAAACCATGTTGTCAAGATGATGACGACAGGACTCAAGGGTTTCCATGGATGGCCGCTTCTGAACGCCGTGCCTGCTCCCAGTCGAACCTTTTTATCAAACAACAGTCGATTTATGAATTCAAGACAGTCCAAATATGGTTACAACTCAAGACATCTCTCAAAGTAAATCGAGGGGTTCATCCAAAGCATCATTGATCTGAACGAAGCTCATCCACTCTCAGTAAATCAATGATGAATGTTGTCCAGACTTGCTGGATTTCTCCTTGGAGAAGGATTATTCCTACTACCTTAGCTCACACAAGCTACAATGGAACATCATATGCAGTTAACTGCCTTTGTTTGTTACCATATTGGGTGGTCTCACTAAGTTGTGTTGTCATTCCAGGTGATCATAAGCTGAGCGGTAACATTCTTGACGCCCTGAGCAGAGTGAGCGGCCTGAAGCTGATTGCAACTCAACTGGACAAGCTCATCATCAGGCAAGGCCGTGCACTCAGAAGCCACGTCCGTGATTGGTAACCGTGGTCAACCCAAAAAATCCTCCTTCCTTTCTCGCGTGCTTTCCCACCTGGCGCAAGCTTCCTGCATTCATGCTGCTGTGAGTGGCCACTCCGCTTTGACGCCGGCCCAGAGCAAACACTACCGGACTCGCGGTCTATGCCTACGGCCAAGGGCCATCGGCATAGGCCCCTAAGCCGTCGGCATAGGTCTATGCCTACGGCTGCCGTCGGCATAGACCCGTCGGCGTAGATGTCGTCAGCGTAGTCTTGTCAGACCGTCGGCATAGTAAAGCCGTCGGCATAGGGGCCTATGCCGACGGCCTAGCGTCAGCCGTCGGCATAGTATAGCCGTCGGCAGTGTTTTTCGTCTGACGGCAACGGACAGCGCCGTCAAAAGCGCGGACGAATCACGCAATGCCACGTGGCAGATATGCCGACGGCATACCTCTGCCACGTGGCAACCAGTGGTACTCCTGGTGGCAGGGCTATGCCTACGGCAAAGCCGTAGGCATAAATGAATCTATGCCGATGGCTTTGCCGTAGGCATAGCTCTGCCACGTGTCGTCTTCTGGTTACTCCTGGCAGCAGAGGTATGCCTACGGCTTTGCCGTTGGCATATATTTTCATCTATGCCTACGGCAAAGCCGTCGGCATAGATCTGCCACGTGGCGAGCCCTGGTGACTCCTGGGCTTATATATGCCGACGGCTTTGCCGTAGGCATAGTTTTTTTTTTTCCCTGTTTTCTCTTTTCCAATTCATTTGACAGCATTTCAAAACAGAACAATATGAAATTATGCAGAAATATGACAGTTCATCATCTAAACATACTCAAGTTCACCATCATCATCTAAACATACTCAAGTTCATCACATCATCTAAAGATCATCACCGACTCAAGTTCATGAACATAAAAGTAGTGCAAGACATGAAACATCATAAAGGTAGGAATATGAAAGGCATGGTACGACGGCCACATGCACGGAATCATCAAGCAAGACCACCTCCGCCAAAACCACCACCTCCGCCAAAACCAACACCACCTCCGCCAAAACTGCCATCGCGACCACCACCACTCTGCCGGATCGGAGGATCGGGTCGACGGAGCAGGAGTCGAGCCACCGGTCCCCTACATGTTTCAGAAAAGATTCTAACAGTAAATATGATATGATAGTGTTGAATGAACGAGAACTAGTTTGTCAGTAGTTAGGCAAATGTACTAACCGGACCATCACTGCCTAGTGCCACCCATTCATCGAACGTGGGCACGTGTGGGGATTCTCCCGCAGGTGGTGGTGGGGGTCCCATTTGTGGTGGACCCGCGTCGTTACTCCAAGACGCCAACATAGCCTGAATGTTAGTTAAACAAGCAAACTAGAAGATCGGAAGGAATGAAAGTGCAAAAATTTAGCTTGGTTTTAAGAGGGTAACTAACCGTCATCATCCGACGGTTGTAATCATCGTTGCCTTCACTCGTTTCAAGTACTCCCGCACCTCGAGATTCCTATGCTCGACAAACTCCTTATATGCCTACATAATTTAGATTGTTTCTAAGTGAGCAATGCTGAAAATAAACCGAGAATGCTAGATAGAAAAAGATAAAGAGGAAGTACTTACAAGATGTCAAGGGCTAAAGGAGTCTGTGGAACGCCTGCATTTCTAACTGCTCGGGTTGCTAGCCCGAAGCTGTGTGTACGAGATCGAAGGAGTGATCAAGCCGTCGAAACACGGATACCGCCATTCTTCTTCCCTGGATGGCCACCACCGCCGTGTCGTCGATCCGAGATCGGGCGACCTCGGCAACAGGAACATCCGGATGCAACTCCGATAGTGATGAATGTAAGACCCCAGGTGCTCCTCGGTCTTGCCGTAGTAATCGGCTCTCGCCCTCCTTGCGACGACTCACAAGGGCCAGCTTCCACGACTCCATGTCTGAGAGCGGCCTCTTCAACTTGTCCTCCTACAACGTCAAATAGAAGTTAGCCATACATAAGAACATGACGGTAAAGAAGAACAAAAATGCATCATGCACATAGATATACCTTCATGGCCTTGAAGCTCCGATTGGTTCCTGTTTCCTTGGCCGTGTGTCCCGTCGGCTCCACGGTTAGCCCGGCCCTTGATGCTCTTGGCAGCAAACTCTGCATCGGCGCCGAGCCACCTATCCACCAAACTCGCCCATCCGTCATGCCTTCCATAGCACCAACGAGGAACAACCTATGCAAATTTTGGAAGCATGACATGTGAGCACGAAACATAGAGTTGACTGCTTGAAACAATGAAAAGTTAGTAATAGTTACCATCATAAACTGCTCCCTGTTCAAGGTCGGCCCATAGGAACACTTTGGACCAACATCCTGGCCAGGCCCACAGCTACATCCACTCCGTGTAGACCCGACGCGTCCGTTTCCCCCCTCCAGGTGCCGGCGGCGGCGCCGTCCGTGAGGGGGGTGGGGGCACACCCCGGAGACGCGTGCTGGGCGTTTGCAACCGCCTCAACACTTCCAGACTTGTTAGAGGCCGCCTACGCAAGATTTGACGGTATGCTAGCCCCCGGAGGCCGCCACAGTCGTGACGTCACGAAGAGCAATCCGCGTGAGGGAAGTGTTCAGATACTTCTCCATCACAAAAAATTATGAAAAATTACCATCAGTCCTATAGCACATGTGCCTACGTTGTGTAAAAAACTCATGATTTTATCGCGCTCCAAGTATTTAATAATATTCACGCTGCATCATTACCGCAGAATGTCTACTACCGTTTCATTACCCGGAGACGCGTGCCGCCTCTTCGGACATGCCACAACACCACCCCGCATGTATGAGGGCCCGGTACGACGCTCCGGTGGCATTGCTACCCCCCACAGGGCCCCCGTCCCGCCTAACCACAGGCGGTTGACCACGGGATCTAGCCCTTTGACTTTGCACGGACGGGCTTTGACCAGTGGACCTCTCCACCCGGTTGTGTTAGGGTCGGCCCATAGGAACACTTTGAGCGACATCCGGGCCAGGCCCACGGCTACATCCACTCCGTGTAGACCCGACGCGTCTGTTTCCCCTCCGGTGCCGGCGGCGCCGTCCGTGAGGGCACACCGCGGATGTGAGGGGTCACTCTCTGAGACGGGTGTCGAGCGTTTGCAAGCGCCACAAAACTTCATCGGCATAGCTGTTTTGATTTTAATAAAATATAAGGATCTATATTTAAAGAACATGACCGCACATTATTAACGTGCTCGAAAAAATACAAACTATATATATATATTCATAATATATGAAAAAATACAAACTACATATATATTCATATGTATGTTTATATTTAACATGTTACATGTTAGTTGATATAATAATACATAAAAAGCATTAAAAAATATGTACCGAAAAAATCTAACTATGCCGACTAGCCGTCGGCATAGATCCGACCAGCGTGCCGCGGATCGCTGACGTGGCGGATATGCCGACGGCAGCCGTCGGCATAGGCTCTGCATGGTGCGGCCTGGATCAATGACGTGGCCTGCGGACCTATGCCGACGGCCCCGTCCAGGCCGTCGGCATAGCTCGACGCCCGTTAGCCGAGGTGGCGGCCCCACGTGTATGCCGACGGCCTTTGTAAGCCGGCAGGAGCTGTCGGCGATATGTAGCTAGGCCGACGGCCATTCTATGCCGACGGGTGCCGTCGGCTTATCTCTGCGTAACCCGACGGCCTTTGTACGCCGACGGCCAGAACCAGGCTGTCGGCATATCTCCGAGGAAGCCGACAGGGGCCGTCGGCATTGTTTTGGCCGTCGGGGTATGGCCCTGTTCCGGTAGTGAAACACGGTCTTTCACTAACGTTGGCATTGAATTGTCGTGCCGACTGAGAGAGTGTCGCACGTTGCATGCCTGGCTGAGCACGTGTTCTTTCCGCATTCAAACACGTACAGACTGCCGGCATGCCTCCATTAAAGTCGTGTATGTGTGTCGAGAAACATACTCCGGCCACACGTCCATTCGCGACCCGGCGGACATTAAAAACAATGCCGGTTGGCTCATCGTGTCCACCGACTATTTAAACGAGGCCCTATACGAGGCAAGAACCACACCACACCTCCGGTCTCCATCTCCTCCTTGCACCATATTCTCCACAGTCTGCATGGAATCCGACGATCCGGAAGAGGGGTTCTCCGCCATAAAAGTCAGCTAGGTGGCCCACCGAGCACGCCGGATACGAGCTAGGCAAGTCGCTGCTCCACGTCCCTCGCCGCTCGAGGCCGTCCGTACCATGGGCGAGGTTGCAGGCTGTCGCATGCAGGAGCAAGTGGCCGCTCAAGCCGGCGCGTGGTTCAGCAACTCGCCGCTCCAAACCAGCTTGTGGAGTAGTGGCGAGTTGCTTCAGGCCAGCACGCAGTGGAGCACGGCGGCATTGGCAAAGTTGCTGTCATGGTCGAGGTAGTGTCATATCACTCCTCTCGCGCCATCCGCTGTCAACGTGTGTAGAACCATGCCCTGCCCGTGCGGAAAGAAGTCGCTTCACGGAGATAAACGAGGCGGCCAGCGCGTCCACGGCTGTCGCTGACAGCGAGGAAAAGTTGGTCATGGGAGGCAACCGCCTCTTGGGTCCCACGAATGCCACTGCCAGCATGCACAGTCGGTGTCTAGCCCTTATCGCAGGCCACCATCGCCCCTGCCCCAAAAATCAACTCTGATTCGTGCTTCACATATGTGGAGGCCACTAGGAAGAGCGGTGCATCCGAACATCGGGGAAGATACGGGGAAAGCAAAAGGTACTCTTCCCCTCTCACTGAAGCATATCCCTGCAGGGCATCCGGCAGTCCGACGAGCAAGCTGCCGGACATGGGAAAGACATGTCAACGAAGGGGTACGGAGGGGGCGGCGCTTCATTTTCCGAGGCTCATGGCCGGCCGGAGATGGGAAACGGGTGTCGACAGTCATTTTAGTCTAGGTTTAGAGTCTGGTCTGGATGAAATATGTCTAAATGTAATGAATTTGCCCTGGTTTAAATAAAAACATCCAATTTTATGTAAAATTCATTCAAATGTGAATGAATATTGTCCGGTTTGTTTGAGTAATTTGAATCAAATTTGTTCATTTCCTTAAATTTCATTTGAAATATAACCAGATATATGTGGCTAGATTTCCATGACCGGCTTTTGTATCTGTGGCTACGGATTGGTCCCCTGCCCACAGATGGATGCAGGAGCAAATTTGCGGGTCAGTGTTGGAGATGCCCTTGTCAACCATATATGCCCTTACAAATAGCTAAGAGACTCACTCGAGTAATGATGGACAGAGGTCGACATGGTCCGGCCGTCACCTCACAAAACGATATTTATTCAGATCAGCCTTTAATAAATGGTCCATATAATCAATCAAAGCAAATACTACTCCCACTGTCCCATAATATGCCCATACAAATACTACTAGTGTAAAAAACGTTCTTATATTATGGGATAGAGAGAGTACAAAGAAAGAACCCCACGGGCAGCTGCTGTGAGCGACCATGGACCTGGCAACCTGGTCCTTTAGCTTGGCGACCTCCTCTCCTCACAGACGAATACTCTCCGTTCGGAAATACTTGTCATCAAGATAAACAAAAAAGGGATGTATCTAGACGAGTACACATGTCTAGGCGGGCGTCAAGGTGATTCATACAGCACAATTGTTGATGCCTATGTCGATGATATTAACACCCTCATACATACTATATATCTAAATGGGCCGGCACAAACAGTCATTATATTATCTCCTAGGCGCTCGTAGCGAGACAAACAAGGCTTAAAATCTACCGATCCACCCAAGGCCACATGCATGCATATCCCTTCACAAAGCACAGTTTATCCTATACCAGTCCCCATCATGACTATATATATTACTGTAGCACGTCAATTCCAACAGCTAGCTAGCAATGTCCATCAATATAAAGACAGAGTGAGCGATGACATATCTGGCCTCCCCACCAAGTAAGCATTATTTTCGCCAAATCAACCAGCCGGTGATCGAGAACGAGAACAATGGTGGGCGTGGCAACGGGTGCCATGGGCAGCCTCCTCCTCAAGCTTGGCAGCCTTCTCAGGGAGGAGTATAAGCTGCAGGCGAGCGTCAAGGAAGACGTCCGGCATCTTGAGAGGGAGCTGAGAAGCATGTACGCTGCCCTTCACAAGGTCGGAGGCGTGCCGCGGGACCAGCTTGACGAGCAGGTCAAGCTCTGGGCCAACGAGGTCAGGGACTTGTCGTACCGAATGGAGGATGTCGTCGACAAATTCTTGGTGCGTGTCGAAACTCCCGCAGTCGTTGGGCTACCGAAGCTCAAACGGCTCATGGAGAAGATGGCTGATCTGTTCACCAAAGGAAAGATGCGACATGACCTCAGTGAACAGATAAAAAACATCAAGGTATGCATACAGGAGGCAGCTGACCGGCGTGATAGGTACAAGGTCAACGAGGTAGTTTCTAATCCACCGGGCGCAACCGCTGGCACGGCCACGGTTGACCCTCGTTTGTTGGCCTTGTACAAGGATCAGAAAGATCTGGTCGGCATTGATGGGGCGTTGAGCTACCTAATCAAGAGGCTGACTATCGATGACAAGGAGCTCAAGATACTCTCTATTGTTGGGTTTGGTGGGCTTGGAAAGACAACTCTTGCCAAAGCAGTGTATGATAGGCTCCAAGTGTTGTACGATTGCAGCGCTTTTGTTCCAGTAGGTCAGCATCCCAACGTGAGAAAACTTCTCATGGATATTCTCTTTGGAATTGACAAACAAATATACCTAGAAGCATCAACATTGGATGAGAGGCAGCTGATCAACAAACTCCGGGAATTACTCGAAAATAAGAGGTACTTATCCATGCGCCCGGACGCATCATACATATTCTCGAGCCTTGCTAAATAATTTAACTAATTTGTTATTTCTGATGCATCATGGATGCGTACAGGTACTTAATCATTATTGATGATATATGGGATACAAAAACGTGGGAAACAGTCAGATGTGCTTTGGTGCACAATAACTTTGCAAGCAGGATAATCACGACTACTCGTATTCTTGAAGTCGCTACATATGCTGGTGAAGTATTCAAACTAAAACCACTTTCTCAGGATTTGTCCAAGGAGTTACTTAATACAAGATTATTTGGAGGTAACAACAAATGCTCTAATGATCATCCAACAGAGGTGTACGGTAAAATTTTAAATAAATGTGGTGGGGTGCCTTTGGCTATAATCACAATAGCTAGTTTACTTCTTGGTAAACCAGTGGAGGATTGGTCTATGGTATACAACTTGATTGGTTTTGGGAGTGAACATAACAAAGATGTCGAGAACACAAGAAAGATACTTTTGTTTAGCTATTATGACCTACCTTGTCACCTAAGGACATGTTTATTGTACCTGATCATATATCCTGAAGATCATTTTATTGAGAAAGATACTCTAATATTGAAGTGGGTTGCCGAGGGTTTCATTCATGAGGAACCAGATTTGGGATTATTTGAGATTGGTGAGATATATTTCAACCAGTTGATAAATAGAAACATGGTACAGCCGGTTGAGAAGCCATATAATGGAATCATAATTGGTTGTCGTGTCCATGATATGGTGCTTGATATGATATGTCTATTGTCGAAAGAAGAAAACTTTGTTACCTTATTGGACGGTAACAAGCAGTACACATCTTCACATGTCAATGCTCGTAGATTAGCTGTTAGATGGAGATCTACTCCTGTGGCCAGCATGGCCATGCCCCAAGTGAGGTCCCTTAATGCCACGTGCAATGTTACTATGATGTCATCGCTTTCATGCTTCCAAGTTTTACGTGTCCTAGATCTAAAATGTGAAAGTGATTGGCCTCTCTCAACAAAAACAAAGCATCTTCATCTTGAACATCTTGGAAAACTGGTTCATTTGAGGTATCTTGGACTAGGAGGGCAGGATATCTGTAAGCTCCCAAAGAAAATACAGAATCTTAAGCTTTTGCAGACATTGGATTTGAGTGCTAGTAGCCTAAGAGAACTGCCAAAGAGTATCAGTATACTAAGTCAACTCAAGTGTCTGCATGCTAACGGTATCCAAACAAGAATACCAGATTGGATTGGGAATCTGACATCTCTGGAAGAGCTACGGGTTAATGGGAG
Source organism: Aegilops bicornis (assembly GCA_021605145.1). NCBI lineage: Eukaryota > Viridiplantae > Streptophyta > Magnoliopsida > Poales > Poaceae > Aegilops > Aegilops bicornis. The sequence goes on from CM038675.1 coordinate 16,066,427, forward strand.
CGAAGTTTCTTCAAATTCTTTAAATGAGCTCGGCAAGCTGACGGAGTTAAGAAAGCTTCGTGTTGATGGGCATTTATGGTTACGCAGTGAGAGCTTGGAAATTGCTTTGGTGCGGTCTCTAGTAAAACTGCAGAATATCCAAGTCATAGACATTGCTACTATTATGTCATGGCCTGATGTTGATGACACCTGGGAAGGCTACGTCCTCTCACGACAACTCCGTGTCCTACACATGTCGTATATTCAACCTGGGTTGGTAGCAAAAATTAGCCCCTCGCTTCTTCCAAACCTCTGCCATTTAACTGTACACGTCGACGCTCCAAATCTAGAGATCTTTGGAAGGTTCCCAAAGCTTATTACTCTCCAGTTGGACATGCCGGATGGTCGCCACCATGATGTGATGGGTGGTGTAGGTGCATTTCCCAAGTTGAGAGTTCTGAAGACGTATGCAACGCTTGGCCGGTTTCTAGAGGGAGATATGTCAAGCCTTGAATCCCTCCAATTTCGTGTCGAAGTGTGGTCCTGCAAGGACGGCAAGGTTGATGACTCTAACCTTCGTAGCTTGAAGAACCTGCCTTTGCTCAAGGAAGTCATACTCGGCATACAGAACAATGTCTCTTGTGAATACTACAACGAAATTGTGAAAGCAGTGAGGCGCACACTCAATGTCCTTCCCACCTGTCCCACATTTTATGTCAAAAGAATTGAAACGAACTCGTGGGTACGTAAGTGTTATTTACATTGTTACCCGAAAATAGTGTATTCATATGGTTGGTCGCCACATTTAGTGCAGGTTTATACCCATCAATCAAAAGGCTAATGTGTGGGCATCTCTTTTTTCAGCGTGTAGGATCCCGTTGTGGTACCAAAGTAAGTTGGTGAACTGAGCTAGCCCTGTATCGAGGTAATCCTCTTTTGTATGTGCCATTAGCATCAAGGAGAACATAGACTCATTTGCGTCAATGAGAACGTATAGGAATAAATATCACCATCCGTTGTCCGGGAGCGTTGGAAGTCTTGTTCATCTAACAAATGTAGCACCTGATGGCAGTCTTTGATGTACCAAGAAATTGCTTGAGTCAACTAAGCTCGCCTGGAGATATTATTATCTTCTTTGCATAGAAGCACCTGCATCCAAGGCTTGTACCATATTGGACACACGGTCCTGCGTATCGAGTATAAGAGTTTGACATTCGAGAATATGATGCGAGAGGCATTTCTTTGATAGTGAAAGACAGGATTATATAACAAATCAATACACTTGGGTATTTGATGGTGAGAGATGGTTGAACTAATGGTTTCGCCTCCTAACCAACTATCTTGAAAGTGTCATGTGGGCATTTCCAGTACCCCCACCAAGCTGTACCGCCTCTTAGACGACTTACACATGCACATACCTGCAAAAAATCTTGCTAGCATGAACCACGAGTAGGTCCGCACCAGAGTGACTTCCTCCTAAATGAACATGATGAGTTGGTCAACAAATATGAACACATATTGTTAGTTGAACATTGCAAACCACGACCTTCATAGTGTCTAAATTACTAGGGAGTAAACAAGCTTTGAGTAGCAAAATCCGCAGTCATTTTATTCAGCTACCAAGTCAAATTTTATTATTCATGTAGCCTTCAAGACATAGATGGCTTATAGTAAAGTTCTGATCATGTAAAATTCAAAATAAAATGACTATGGTATGTTCTTCTCATGCATAGCTACCCAAAGTATGTTCTTATCATGCATCTTGAGTTTATCTGTGTTGTCATGCGGTTAATTATCTGTGTTGTGATCTTGAGTTTTATAGTCCCTCTTCATGCACACATGTCATACTTTTTATTGTGCAGTACAATTTGATAGTGGTGATCAACATGATGCTGATGGGAAAGATCTGGATAACATAGAGGACCCAAAAGAGTTTGGTAACAAATTGGTCCGAGCATTCTGATGATAGATCAAATGAACAAGGAGAGTTCTAAAGAGGAGATGGAAGGAGTGGCTGGTTTAGAAATACTTCAGGTAGAAGATGGCACCCAGGTAATTTATGCATTTCAATTGCTTTAAATTCTTTGAATGTGTCTCTTAGTGATGTAGCTAGAAGAATTGGGGTGAAGTTAGGAAGTAATATTTTTGAGATAAATAAATTAATGAAAATGATTACAGATATGGAAGCTGCTAGAGATAAAAATTTCTTATAGCTAGCAAGGAGAAATCTGAGAATGTTCGCACCTTATGGGAAGCAAGAAATGTTGTTATCTTTTAGAACAGATTTCTTACTACCACTATGGCTTTTCAATTGCGATACTGGTTATCACCTGGACTGGCTTGCAGAAACAAGGCTTACACAACAAACAGCGTCTGCGCGCGATCTTGTCGTCGCTGGTGGGAATTGGTGTCTTTCGCCAAAGAAGTCCACGGGGGATATTGGTGCCTTGAGTGGGTTAATTTTGCTCAGGACAGGGATGGAGTGTGCTTTGAGTATCAGGTCGGCGTTGTAACTTCTGTTGCTTCGATAGCTAGGCTGTCTTGTTGAGCCTTTGGATATTGTGTTATCAATTTCTGATGCGCTAATGGTGGATTCTCAGGTGCTGGGTGTGCCAGTCAGCAATGGATATGGGGACTCGTCTCCTAAAGAAGATGAAGTGCTTCTGATAAGTTTGTCCTTGAATGCACATGAGTTCGTTTTCATGAATTCCGATTTGGTGGCTTTCTTCTGTCCTCCAACAAGGTCCACCACGTATGTCATTGGATATATATTTGGTCTAATTCGACTTGACGTCTATTTCACATAACATTATCATCATCCTTCGTACAGTCACAAAATCAGCTTCCTTTTTTTATAATTTATAATTACCCATGCTAGTTTACGATATGCCCCTTATCCTTGTTTTGTTTGTGGTGGTTGTGTATTGAACCATTGGTTTCATCAATATAATCAGGAAATCACCCTGTTCTTCAGAAGAAGAAACCTTGATCATGTTTGTCCTAAATTATGTGTGCGAACCTTAGCATGAAAAAGTAACAGGATGGGTGTTGTGCTCCAAACACTCTTGGACGGGAGAAAGAAAGCTAAAAAAAATCTGGATTGTGCATTGGTCGGGATCTCCGTAACAAGTAGGTGAACGGTGATGATCCAAACCAGGAGAAAGATCTGAAAAAAGGGGACTTGGATAGGATTTTGACCACGATCAAAAGATAGGAGGGGTTCTCTTTCTTTCATCGCCTTCAAAAGCAAAGGCTACCAAAAAAACCTTTACTATCACGGAGATCGTTAAAGAAAACATGGATCCAAATGCCAAAGGGGAAAAATGGTGGAAAAGCTGGTGGAAAAGCTTCTCAAGGCCTCGTCCTCCTCGCCGCGCAAGCATGGGAAAAACGTTATGTGCTATCATTGCGGGGAGAAGGGTCATCTTGCGGAGATCTGCAGAAAAGAGGTGACCCGCTTCGTTTGTGGCGCCTTCGGCGACAGATCCTTCTACCGTCCTAGGCGAGGGAAGCAAGGTGGCAAGGCGACACATCCTTCTACTGTCCCATTATTTTCATTTTCTGCTACCAACATCTCCCATTAATGGCGGGTGGAGACGATTCCTCCCCCAGGACTCCGCTTACGTTAATGGCGGATCCTGCCATTTTTCCCTCGTGGAGCAAGGAACATTTGCCACCCCGCTCTCCATCCCCATCGCCCAATTCAGAAAGCATCAGAAAGAAAGAAACCCTAGCCTAGCTGGGTACAGACAGAATAGAGCACTTACAAATAGATCTAGCCGCCGTGTCTCGACCACCGCCTGAGATAGAACGATGACGCTCGGGGGGCGGCGGCTGGCGGGCAGCCTCCCGCCGGCAGAACATCCGCCTCTCCCTCTCCCTCTCCCACCGGCAGGGACCATTTGGCGGCTTGTGCTCTGCTTCTCTCTCAAGCCGAACTCCCCTGCTATGCTCCGCCGCCCGCCGCCCAGTCATCTATGTTGGCACCAATCGCCGCGCTGATCGGACGGCCAAGATCTTCGACTGGGTTTCTTATAATTTTTTTCCACGGTGTTTTTGCTCATACTACTATATCTCTGTTTCCATTTTTTAGTTGAAAAAAAAAACTCTGTCTTTTTACCCGTAAAAAAATACCTTTGTTTTTTTTCTTCTTTTATGTCGCCAGTTTGGGTGGACTTCGGATTGAGAACTCTCAAGTAATTTTAGCTCAATTCATTCATATAAGTCAAATGATCGGCTCATTTAGCGAGCTTCTGCTGGAAAAATATTATACACCAGGTATTTGCGTGCTTAATATGAGGTATTTACAAGGTTTGTACGTCTCTGTATTATATCATTAATGGACTGTGCTAACCATCAGTCGACTGGTGGTTAGCAATAGATCCGCACAAGTCCGATCCACTTCTTCCGATAGTTAGCGATAGGTGCGCTATCTTCTCACGCTCGCTTTCCACTGATTTTTTTTCTTTTCTCAAAAACCATATTAAATCGCTAGTGGTTTTTTTTTGGTTTTTCGCTGCATAATATGAAAATAAAATAAAGGTGCTTGAAAGAGGATTTTAACCCAGGTCTATGCAATAGCTATTGAGCCTAATAACCAACTAAGCCACCTGTTGTTACTGTCTATTGTAGATAATAAACAATGTTATTTAAACCTTTCTTATTTCTGTCATATCAGAAGAAGAAAAAGTTTGGCTTGGTAACTTTGGCATGACCAGCGTGATAACTATGGTATGAGCAACATGATAACTATACCATGATAAGGCTGGTAACTACAGTACGAGAAGGTTAAGGCATGGGGAAGTATGGTAATTTAACACAGAAATTACTGATGAAAATGTTTCAAAAACTCCCCCCTTGGATGAAAGATATCGTGGTGTTTAAAACGTAAGATATTAGTTATCATGTCTGCGATGTATACATTATCATGTTTTTTACACAGAAAATCGGGTGTATGTTTTTCAACAAAAAAATCTGGTCAAAAATTACAGTGGCGTTTCTATGGGATTTATGAACTTTGTATGTCTCTATTACCATGCTATTTACATAGAAATTACCGCCCCCACCCCTCGCCACAGTCGCCACATTTACCAGGATCGGGTACATAAGTTATCAGGTGTACCATGTATGAGTTATCATGTTATTTGCACATAAGTTACCGTGGCATGTTTCAGCGACTTGCCCCACCCCCACCCTCGCCGACCAAGTCATCAGGACCGGGGGTACATAAGTTATCGGGTCCGCAATGTTTGAGTTATCATGTTATTTGCACAGAAGTTACTATGGTATGTTTCAACAACTCCCCCACCCCCACCCTCGCCGAAGTTATAGACAACGTATCTAGGACCGGGGCACACAAGTTATCAGGTCTATGAAATGTGAGTTACCATGTTGGGGGGTCGGTAAAGTTAGTAGGAACCGGGTACATAAGTTATCAGGTCTGTGATGTGTGAGTTACCGCTATTCACAGAAAACACACCGCCGGGGGGGGGCGGGGGTTATATTTCATCAACTCTTTCTCCATTCTTTCCAAAGTTAACATGGCGTTCGTATATACATGAGTTATCGAGAGTATGTTTAGAGGAAAAAAAAATCTTGGGTCACAATTACCACGTTGTTCAATGAATTACTGGATGTATGCTTTTCAACAACTTTTTTTCCCGGGTCAAGAAAGTTATCGCGTCTAGGCTCAGTAAGTTATTAGGTCCGCTATATGTATATACCAAGTTATTTACACATGAGTTACCGAAGGTGTTTTTCAAAAAAAAATAGCAATCTCAAAAAGTTACCATGTTTCAGCTAATTAAGTTACCAGCTAAGCGCCATGATATTACCATGCTCGGGATAGATGGCAAGAACCACTAAATTTGGAGCAAATCTACCAACCCAACAAATTACGATTTCATTTTGTCGAACTAGTTAACTCAACTAGAAACATGCATAAAACCAAGACAAATAACATTAGTTAGTGGGTTGGTCTGTGCGCGCTGAAACTTTCAAGGGGTCGTGGGCTCGAGTCCTAGTACTCGCAAATTATTTATTTTTCAATTTTTCCATCGAAACCAGCAACCACCAGAAACGGGATAAGTGGGAGGTGGAGATCACGGGCGGGATAAGCGGGACGTGGGAGATCACGGGATTAGCGGAAACAGTGGACGCAAGAAAGAACAGATCGGAAGACGCGATCAATCGTAGGATTCAGATCCAACGGCGCGCGATTCGTGCGGATCTGTTGCAAACTGACAGTCGGCAGAAATTTAGCATTCTCGATCATTAATATGTGGGCATCGGCAGTTGTATTATGTTAAAAAAAATAGGTGTTCATTATTTTGCCTTATTTCTGCAAGATATGGGTACAAACAGTCTTACTCAGAAAGACAGCCTGAGACATCCTCAAGTGACTGACGACAGAACGAGCTCTCCACAGACAAATTAACATGAAGTTGATTAAAATTTTGGGATGGCATAGTTCTTGCATCCCATTGACAGTCGGATTCATCTTTGCGTAGTTACTGTTCATCTTGATACATATAGATGGCAGAACGCGCTACGTTTGACACATACACAAGTTACTGAATGGTGCGTGAGCCACAAGGACTGATGCGCGGTCCACATTAGCCGATGGAACACCTTCACATGATCCAGATTAGCTAGAAAACGAAGAATACAAATTTTTTTGTAATTAAACAGATAACAGTCAAAATCAAGTCAGTTCTGCTTCTGTACAACTCCTAAACACATCAAAAAAGAAGATCTCTCCATACCACTTCATAGCAAGGATAGGATAGTCTTTTTTAAAAAAACTAGTAAGCTTGCACGTGCAATGCATGTCCAAAATGTTAGTACACAAAGCAGAAACATGTGCACCGATTAGGGGTATATTCCATGCAATATACAAACTTAAATCACTATGGAATCTACTATTTCACAAACTTACCTAAAAGCATATCAAGATTTAATACATCACAACACATCTAGTAATCGAGCACCTTGATGAACACATGTAAGACCAACCCCCCCCCCCCCCCCACCCCTCCCTTGTCGAGCCAATAAATATGTTACTAATTCAGGACACTTCTATGGGGTAATATCAAATCAACATCAAATGCATCTTACTAGTTGTCTCATACACATATACGGGCTTTCAAAATTCTGGGTTTTAATATCTTCAAAAAAGAGAGAACTCCCAACCCCCGCGTCGCCTCTCTCTGGCGACACGGGGGAACCCCTCCGGCGCTGCCACCTTCACTCCTCCCTCCGGCGCTGCTAGCCTAAGGAGACTGCCGGCGAAGCCCGGTCTGGCTCCAGGGAGGCTGGTGGCGGGGCATTACTCTGCGAGGTACGTGGGCACATTTGGCGCGCGGTCGCTGCTCTGGCAAGGGCTAGTGAGGCTCCAACGGTCTGAGGGGTGAGGCGGCGCGGTGGTGGGATCTCTCCGCGCGGCTCGGGCGGCCCGAGGGGCGCGGATCTGGCGCTCCAGCTGGGGCGCCGACAAGGGGAGGCGCGAATGCGCGGTGGCGGGCGTGTCTTGCGCGGCACGGGCGCTGTGTGCGGCACCCTTCGGGCGCGCATGCGGGAGGAGGTTCGGCTCGAGCGACGTCGGGTAGGGATGCTCAGCAGGCGGGCGTGAGGGGCTGTGGCTCAGGCGAGGCTGGGCAGGGAGGCTCGACAGGTGTGCACAGAAGGTTCGGGCAGCACAGATCTGCGGCTGGGAGGCCACCTGCTCAGGCGTGGTGGAGGCCCTTCATGGTGTTGCTGCTCCGGCGGGGGCGTGGTGGACGGGCTCAGGCTGCCTGCTTGGCGCTCGGGCGGCACTGCGAGGGTGATTGGTGGGCTTGTCGGCGCCGATGCGGGATGATGTGCAGCCAAGGTGGAGTGGGAGCTTGGGTGAAGACCCTGTCTCGGCCTTGTGCTGTGACCATCGATGGTGGCCGTCGTGACCTTCCTGGAGGCATCGCTGATTTGCTGGCGCACCCCTCTCGCACGAATCCGGCCATCTTGGCCTCTTCAGGGGAAACCCTAGATCTTATGATCGGACAATGACGGTGCCTTGTTGTCGTTTTCCCTCTTGGGGGCTGAGGGAGTCCCGGACTAGGGGGTGTCCGGATAGCCGGACTGTCGTCACGGCCGGACTCCAAGACTATGAAGATACAAGATTGAAGACTTCGTCCCGTGTCCGGATGAGACTTTCCTTGGCGTGGAAGGCAATCTTGGCGATACGGATATGTAGATCTCCTACCATTGTAACCGACTGTGTAACCCTAACCTATCCGGTGTCTATATAAACCGGAGGGTCTTAGTCCGTAGGACGAAGAACAATCATACCATAGGCTAGCTTCTAGGGTTTAGCCTCCTTGATCTCGTGGTAGATCTACTCTTGTACTACCCATATCATCAATATTAATCAAGCAAGAGTAGGGTATTGCCTCCATCGAGAGGGCCCGAACCTGGGTAAAAACATCGTGTCCCTTGTCTCCTGTTACCATCCGCCTAGACGCACAGCCTGGGACCCCCTACCCGAGATCCGCCGGTTTTGACACCGACATTGGTGCTTTCATTGAGAGTTCCTCTGTGTCGTCACCGATAGGCCCGATGGCTCCTTCGATCATCGACAACAACGCGGTCCAGGGTGAGACTTTTCTCCCCGGACAGATCTTCGTGTTCGGCGGCTTTGCACTGCGGGCCAATTCGCTTGGCCATCTAGAGCGGATCGAAAGCTACGCCCCTGGCCGCCAGGTCAGATTTGGAAGTTTAAACTATACGGACGATATCCGCGGAGACTTGATCTTCGACGGATTCGAGCCGCAGCCAAGCGCGCCGCACTATCTCGATGGGCATGATCTAGCTCTGCTGCGAACAAGGCCTCGAGGCCGCACCAAGATCCGCTCCGACCCTTAATCCGAGCCGGATTCCCCGATCGAGGACGAGTGGTTGGACACCGCCTGGGGCTACAATCTCTACGGAGATCGAGCGAACTCCATCCCTGTCCTTTGCGAAGACCTCGACTCCGGTGTCGGACTCCTCTCCGGACTCAACCTCCGCGCCCTTGCCAATCGAATCCGATTGGGCGCCTGCTATGGAGTTCACGGTCATGACATCTTTCAGCACTCGCCCTTTGGCGACATCCTGAATTCACTAAAGTATCTCTCTTTATCCGGAGAGCCCTGACCGGACTACGGTCAGGAAGGTTGGGATGCGGACGACGAAGAAATTCAATGCCCACCCACCACCCACTTCATAGCCACTGTCGAAAGCTTACACGACGTGCTCGATTGATTCAAGACATCGACGGTATTGACGACGATGTAGGAGACAACAATGAACCAGCACCTATAGGATGCTGGACAACCTCATCCCATGATGTATACATGGTGGATACAACTAAAGGAAATGAAGACGAGGAACAACGGGACGCCACGAAGGATAAATCCCTAAATGCAGTCAAAACGGCAACGTAAACGCCGAACAAAGTCCCGCCTCAACAAAGACCCAGCCATAGAGCAGGGCGAACCGGTGGACAACGAACAAGCTATCGAGCAATCGTCCGAACAAGACAACTTGGATAAACAATCTGTCCCCGGCGAAGACAACTGTCCGGACGATCTCACGCCGGACAAACCATTGGAGCAAAATGACCTCCAGAAAAGGCTCGTCGCCACTGCGGTAGCCTGAAAAAGCAGAAGCGGAAGCTCAAAACAGCGGAAGATGCACTCAGGATCAGATGGAGCAAAGTATTCAGCACCGCAGATAAGCAGCACGGGCGACAACCGAACAAAGAGCTACCCCAAAAGAAAGCTACTGCCCGAATTCGACGAGGAGGCCTTAGAGCCCCCACAATTAAAAAGCAAGAAGGCCACACGGTCGGATGGACGACCTCACAGCAAAAAGAGAGCGGCGAATGGTGCCGCACACAAGCCAATATGCGATCCGCTTAAGGATTCACATCAAAAGGATGGCCCAGTTAGGTCCATATATGGGCCAAGAAAGCACGCCACAAAGCAATGCAATACGCCAAAATTCAAGATCACGGCACACCCAAATACAGGGGCGCCACACCCTCTATGTTTCACCGATGAGGTGCTGGATCATGAATTTCTAGCGGGATTCAAACCCGTAAACATAGAGGCATACGACGGAACAACAGACCCTGGAGTCTGGATTGAGGATTACATCCTCCACATACACATGGCTAGAGGAGATGATCTCCACGCCATAAAATACTTACCCCTTAAACTCAAAGGGCCAGCTCGGCATTGGCTTAAGAGCCTCCCCGAAAATACCATTGGGAGATGGGAAGAGCTCGAGGATGCATTTCAGGCAAATTTTCAGGGGACCTATGTCCGCCCTCCGGACGCAGACGATCTAAGTCACATAACTCAGCAGCCCGGAGAGTCAGCCTGGAAATTCTGGAACAGGTTCCTTACTAAAAAGAACCAAATAGTCGACTGTCCGGACGCCGAAGCCTTAGCAGCTTTCAAACACAATGTCCGAGACGAATGGCTCGCCAGACACCTCGGCCAAGAAAAGCCAAGAACAATGGCCGCATTAACAAGCCTCATGACCCGCTTTTGTGCGGGAGAGGATAGCTGGCTAGCAAGATGCAGCACCAGCGACCCAAGTACATCCGAAATCAGGGATGGAAACGGGAAACCACGGTGCAATAAGGACCAGTGCCGGATTAAAAGGAACAGTCCAAAGAGCACGGCAGTTAACGCCGGATTGAAAAGCTCACGGCAGAACAACAAAAAACTGCCCCTTAACTTCAACAAAATCTTGGACAAGATATGTCAAATCTACAGTACTCCTGGGAGGCCTGCCAACCATACCCACAGAAATTGTTGGGTCTTCAAACAGTTCGGCAGACTGAACGCCGAACACAAGGGGCTCGACACACCAAGTGAAGATGACGACGAGCACCACAAGCAGAGCCTCGGAAAACAAAAAAACTTTTCCGCAGGAGGTCAAAACAGTAAACTCACTTCACGTGATCAAAGGGAAAAACAGAGCGGCGCCCACTAAAAGGCGCGCCGCACACTGGTTGTCAAAACCAATCACCTTCGACCATCAGGACTATTCCGATAATATCCGGAACGCAGGATGGACTGCCTTAATATTGGATCCTATAATCGACGGATTCCAATTTACACATGTCCTCATGGATGGCGGCAGTGACATAAACCTGATATATCAGGACACAATCCGCAGGATGGGGATAAACAACCAAAATTTGCCGTAGCAACACCTCCTTTAAAGGAGTAATGACAGGCCCATATGCCCTTTGTACGGGCTCCATACTGCTGGAAGTTGTGTTTGGTTCATCCGACAACTTCCGTCGCGAAAGGTTACTCTTCCATGTCGCCCGTTTAAAAGTAGCCATCAAGCACTATTGGGACGTGAAGCTTTCGCCCGCTTTAACGCAATACCGCACTATGCATCTCTAACACTTAAAATGCCCGGTCCACGCGGCATCATCTCGTTAAAAGGAAGAATTAAGTGTTACTCGAGCACGGAAGAACGGGAGACTGCCTTGACTGCCCCACAGCTATCCGGCTCTGCTAGGCAAAGAACCTGAATTGGTCATTCAAACCCCGGACACAGTTAGACGAGTTCGGCTCCTACTAGCGGCATACCCCCATACGAGGGGCCGCATGCATGTATAACAAGAGACAATAAAGCTCAATTTTATTCAATTCCGTACTCTGTTTATTTAATATTAGGTACATCTTTCGCACGATCCTTTTTCTTTCAAACTAAGTTCCTCTCTTTTACAGATGAACAACGTGCTACACCCGTCCAGGATACGGCACAACGGAGACACAGGCGCAGACGTGCAGTAGGGACCCGTTGCAAGGATTCTTTTCAGATTAAGACCCTGCATAAACCTTTTTTCACTGTCTCTTGTTGATATACATCCCCCCGGTTCCTTAATATAACCGAGGAGGAGGCTGGTGCTTTGGCATTGGCCGCACCAGATTTTTTGCGCGTACCTGGACACCAGGGGCTTAGGGCATTATTCTGCCCATTTTCATAAAGACCGAATACCTTAGGGAGTATTCGGCGTCTCGAGTTAGGCCTTATATGCATCAGCTCTGAATCATGTCTTTGTTCAAATGTTGTGTTGCACGGCTCCTGTGTTTTGCTGCATTACGCCCGCTTTCACGGCTAACATGGCACCAGGAGAACTATCATGATTGTGCCCTGGTTCGGCCGGGCGAGCACCTCAGTAGAGAAAGCCGAAAACTGACTGTCATGATATAGCGAGAGACTGGTCAACCACTCGACGACTCACAGGAATGTTTAGGATTCCTCCGCATTAACGAAGGACCGGTTTTCGGTCAGGCACATATGCACCCCGAATTCGGGAGAGTGCGGTGCCCCCAGGGGCTATATAGTAGCCCCACCCTCGAACTCCTATGGCTAAGTGAAAGTGATAAAGCATTATAGTCCGGTTGCCTGGTTTGCTACGCTATCACCTCCTTAACAGGACCAAGACGTTGGATTAAGTGTGAAAAAGCGCTTTTTGCAAACACCCCGCACTATGTGCGTGGGGCTGAAGCCAAGGACTGCCATCTTTCAGGTTATATACACATATACATAAACGGCCGCACAGGGAGTAGTTTACTACTTGAACGCACAAGTATAAAAAGACCTTATATTACATTGAAACATTGTTTTCACAAATCATACATGTCATTTAAACATAATATCCTTCGAGCACTGCGTCTCTATTAAACGAGCGCCCGGCAGGACTTCTTCAAAGTAGTGCTCGGCAGGTACTCGGCTTCTGTCCGAATCTTGGGATGCAACGTCGGTGGCCTTCATCTCTGCCCAGTATGTCTTGACACGGGCAAGAGCCATCCGCGCTCCCCCAATACACGCCGATCGCTTCATTGCGTCGATACGCGGCACCGCAGCAAGAAACTGCTGCACTAAACCAAAATAGCTCTTCGGTCAGTCCGTCCGCCACAAGTGAGTCAAGACATGCTTCATGGCAAATCCAGACAATCGATTCAGCTCGGCCCATTCGGCCAACCGATCGGTCAGCGGCAGAGGACGCTCCGGACTATGGAATTGCGACCAATATAGCTCTTCCCTTCTGTGCCCCTTCTGGCCCCGGAAGTGCTCAACCGCGTCCGCAGCGCTCGCCACCATGTCCAGATAAGCATCCTCTGAACTCCACAACTTATCCAACTGAGCATACTTTGGATCTGTATATTTCCTCCGCAGCAGAAACGGTTTTCCAGCCGCAATTGCCCCGGCTTGACTCAGCTCCTCCTTGGCAGCTCTCAAAGCCGATTGGGCATTCTTGGATTCGGCGGCGGCCTTCTTTAGGCCCTCTTGTTCCGCTTGACGTTCCTTTTCAAGAACCTCGCAGCGATCGGTAGTATTCCTTAACTTTTTGGCCATATCGGCCATCTCCTCTCTGCTTCGGCATTGAGCAGCCCGTTCAGCTTCTAGCTCTTCGGCCGCCTTTAAAGCGGCCGCATTACTAATTCTGGCTTGCTCTTTCGCTCGAGCGAGTTCTGCCCGCAGCTCCTCCACGGCAGCGGCACCATCTGCATTAAGCATACGAATAGTAAGACATGGGCGTCAAGCTCCCTTACAAGGTGTCCGCATAGAGGTCGCATACCTTGTGACTCGTCAAACCGCTTATTGACCAGCGCGATGTCCGCATCCGCCTCGTCAAGTTGCCGCTTTAGTTCGGCATATTCATCAGTCCGGCTGGCCTCTGGACGCCCCGCCACCTGTTTAGGAGCGGCGATATGTTATAATCGAGATTTGATCTCGCACGTTGTCAATTTTGACAACATACCGAGTCTCGTGGGCTACTATCTATACAGGCGCATTTTATATGCATAACTGTCAGAAGGTACATTAATTTTTTTGCATACCTCAGACCCCGTCAGTAAGCTTCTGACGGCTTCATGCAATCCGCTCTCCGCGGATGCAATTCTTTCAATCACCGTACCCATTAGAGCACGGTGATCTTCTAAAATAGCCGCTCGCCCGAGCAGATCCTTCAGCTCCTCCGACCGCACGCCACTTGGCGCCGGACCTTCCGGCCCTGCCGGATTTGGGGGAACCCTCCGCGACGAAACCTCCGGGTCGTCCGCTTCACATGAGGGTGCGACAGGTGGAGGCGTTTCGCTCTCCATCATCTCCGGAAGAAGATCCCCCGAAGACGAGCTCTGCTGAGAAGGGCTGAGGTCCGAACTACAAGGTACAAATTCGGTTATCCTCATGAATAAACACAGGGATGATACTTAGTTACAAGACCACTTCTTTTATTTACGGCTCATTGGAGGGCTGATCCCTTGGGGAAATAATGCGGTTGGGTTACTTCCCAGCGCCGGACTCTCTGCCGAAGATTCCTTTCCCCTCTTTGAGGCCTTGACCTCCGGATCTTCCGAAGCGGTCCTCTTCTCTCCTCGGAAGGTGGGACTCTTAATCCCTCCTTCCTTGATAGCCTCCTTCATAGAGGTGGTTGCTTCCCTGCTCCCCCCTTCGCCTTCTTCAAAAGGCGCGACCTTCAACATCTTGGTCAACATGGGATCCGGCGTGGTCTCTGGGAGGGGAGCCGAACACCTTATTAACTTTGCCTTGGCTATCCACTCCTGTTCAAGAAACGTCTCCTTTAAAGGGCATATATATATGAAATAAATGGATGAACAGCTTGTCCGGTTACAGGACTACTTACTTGAGTATCTGGGTGATTGCAGCTTAGTCCTGCGTCCTCGGTCAAGTCCGGACACTTCTCTTGTGATCCGAAGAACAGTTTATACATCTCCACGGGCGTCGTGCCCATAAAATTTTGGAGAGCTCGTGGTCCCTCCGGATTGAATTCCCACAGGCGGAGGGGGCTACGTTTGTAGGGCTGAAGGCACCGGATCACCATAACCTGCGCCACTGCAACCAGATTGATCCCTCTTTCCTGGAGATCTCGACACGGCCTGCAGCAGGGGAACGTCCTTGGACGGCCCCGCCGAGCCCCTTGTTGACCCATGATGCCAGCCGCTGTGGTGGACCTGAGCGGAAGGCAGGGAGCGCCGCCCATTTGGTGCCCCTGGGAGCGGTGATATAAAACCACTCCCGTTGCCACAAACCAAGCTCCTCTTGGAAAGAGCCCTCGGGCCACGGAGCATCAGCACATTTGCTTATGACCGCCCCTCCGCACTCTGCTTGCTGCCCCTCGATCATCTTTGGCTCCACCTTGAAGGTCTTGAGCCACAATCCAAAGTGGGGGGTAATATGGAGGAAGGCCTCGCATACGGCAATGAATGACGAGATATGGAGGATGGACTCCGGATTCAAGTCATGGAAATCAAGCCCATAATAAAACATGAGCCCCCGCACAAAGGGATCCGTCGGGAAGCCTAAACCCCGAAGGAAGTGGGACACGAACACCACGTTCTCGCCGGGCTCAGGAGTGGGAATGACCTGCCCTGGAGCAGGCAGCCTATGCGAGATCTCGCCGGTTAGATACCTGGCGTCTCGCAGCTTTAGCACATCCTCTTCTGTGATGGAGGAAGACATCCATCGGCCGTGCTGGTCGGAGCCGGACATCATCGAAAGTCCGAAGCGCCTAAATCTGAAGCTTTGGGTGTTGGAACTCGAAGCGCGAGGCGAACTCGATGGAGGGTGTAAAAAAGAAGAGGGCCTTGGTCTCATTATAAAGGGGTTGAATACCAAGATCCCACCCCGTGGTCGATTAGGACTCGCCTTTGATAGAGAAGGCAGGCCAACGGGCACGGTTGGGTTACCCACGTCCGTATTGATGAGAATCCCGGAATAAGGGGGCACGATCTACGCTTTGATAAGACGTGCCAAGGAAACTGCCTCGCTAAACACGCTGAGGTGGAACAATAAAAAACGATTCATATAAAGGCCTGGCCGTGGTGTGATGTCACGCCGTGGAATACGTCAGCAGGTCTGTGCAATAATTATTCTCTCTATGGCGTTATGTGGAACTTGTTTTGCAGAGCCGGACACTATCCTTGTGTTCAAGACCTTCTATGAAGTATTCGGAGGAGGAACCCGCCTCGCAATGCCGAAGACAATCAACGCGCCGGACTCATCGTCATTGAAGCCTGGTTCAGGGGCTACTGAGGGAGTCCCGGACTAGGGGGTGTCCGGATAGCCGGACTGTCGTCACGGCCGGACTCCAAGACTATGAAGATACAAGATTGAATACTTCGTCCCGTGTCTGGATGGGACTTTCCTTGGCGTGGAAGGCAAGCTTGGCGATACGGATACGTAGATCTCCTACCATTGTAACCGACTTTGTGTAACCCTAACCTATCCGGTGTCTATATAAACCGGATGGTCTTAGTCCGTAGGACGAAGAACAATCATACCATAGGCTAGCTTCTAGGGTTTAGCCTCCTTGATCTCGTGGTAGATCTACTCTTGTACTACCCATATCATCAATATTAATCAAGCAGGAGTAGGGTATTCCATCGAGAGGGCCCGAACCTGGGTAAAAACATCGTGTCCCTTGTCTCCTGTTACCATCCGCCTAGACGCACAGTTCGGGACCCCCTACCCGAGATCCGCCGGTTTTGACACCGGCTGTGGGCTTCGCTTGGAGCTCGGCATTGGCAAGCGGGACCGATGGTTGGTGGAGTCCAGGCTTCGTGGCAACGGCGATGGTGGGAGCAATGTTGGCAACGCGCAATGGTTGCGTAGACGGCTCTTCTTCGGCGTGTCCATGGTGTTGCCTCGCTTTGTTTGTTGTTGTGGAGTCAAAGCTGCGGCGGTGAGGCCCTGTGGTATACGATGACTGGCTTTTGGTAGCCCGTTCGATGATCTCCCGTGGCGATGATCAGGCTAGTCTGAAGATGGCCCCCTTCGAAGTGTTATATGGTCGAAAGTGCGAACCCCTCTGAACTGGTCAGAAACTGGGGAACGTCCACTCTTTGGTCCGGATATTATCCAACATGCCGAGGATCAAGTCCGCATTATTCGCGAGAACCTCAAGACTGCTCAGTCACGCCAAAAGAGTAATTATGACCATCATCATAAAGACATGGTATATCAACTTTGGCGAAAAGGCCTATCTTCGCGTTACACCAATGAAGGGTGCTCACCGCCGGGATCAAGGGCAAGCTGGCTCCTCGCTATATTGGCCCATTCACTATTCTGGAAAGGCGTGGAAAAGTGGCATATCAACTCGAGCTTCCATCGAACCTTTCTCAGGTTCACGATGTGTTCCACGTGTCCCAGCTCCGTCGCTGCTTCAAGGACCCAATCCGAGCAGTGGATCATGAAGTGCTCGAATTGCAGCAGGACCTCTCCTATAAAGAGCATCCGGTCCGCATTCTCGACCAAGCTGAACGCCGCACACGTCAGAAGGCGATCAAGTTCCTCAAGGTCCAGTGGTCGAATCACTCTGAAGACGAAGCCACCTGGGAACGCGAGGATCGTCTTCGTGATGAATACCCCGCACTGTTTCCTTCTACCTCCTAAATCTCGGGACGAGATTTCTTGTAGTGGAGGAGATTTGTAACGCCCGGATAATCATGCTACAGTAATCTCACGTTGAAGGTGCCACGTCACCTCATCACATCGTAGTTAATCTCGGGTTAATTCAAAACCGTTTCGAAATTCAAATGCAAGTTAATGTCAACAAATAAAGTTTTCAAAAGTTGAAACAAAAATGTTCGGACAATGCCAAATATGGCATAGGCAATTATGGTGTAGATGACACAAATTTATAAATTACTTAAATGCCCAAATTAAATAGAACAGAAGAAAAAAAAGGAAAAGAAGGGGAAAAAGAAGAAAACCCCCTTCCCCACAGGCGAAAGGCCCAGCTAGCAGCAACCAGCCACCCAACCCGGCTCCCCCGCACCCTCTCCCTGTTCCTCGGTTCCACGCCGCTACAGGGCACGGTCGCCACCGGACCCCCTCGCCGGCGCCGCGGGGGGATAAGATCGCCAGCGCCCCGCGCCTCCTCGATCCCGCCTCCCACTCGCCCCGCTGCCTTCGCCCCGCGCCTCTCCCTCTCCCTCCAGATCCATCTCCTCGTTCCCCACCGCAACCGAAGCGCCGCCATGGCCTCGCCGCCCGTGAATCAGCAGCCACAGCCACCGCCCGCGCTGCGTGTCCGTCATCACCGCCGTCGTCTTCCTCGTCGGCCGTGGCCTTAGCCGAGCTGGGAGCCCGAATCAACGGATCCCCTTCGCCCGCATCTCCGGCTGCCGTGTTCTTCTTCATCTCCGGCGCCGGCCTCTGCTGCTACTAATCCGTCACGGGCCTACGTGTGAGCCGCACGGTGAGCCCTCCCGCCTCCTGCTCCTCCCTGTTGTCTGCCGCACGCGTTATAGCTAGCTCGGTGTCGCGCCCGAGAGCTCACCGCCGCCGGTCGCTTCGCCGCCGTGGCCATGGCCTCTGTCGTGCTCGCCTGAGCACGGCATCGTGCTCCTGATGCTCACAGGAGCCCAACGCGCACGCGCACACTTCCTCCCGTGCCTCCTAGCGTGTTTCCCGTCGGGGACCCGACTGCGTCGCCGCCCGCGCTCGTCGCTGGCAGCCGTCCGGTGACGCTTTGGTCCCGGGCTTGTGCCGTTGTGCTCGCGCACGCGTGAAGGCTTCGCCCCGCCCTTCTGGTTGCCCGATAGCACGCCGCATCGCCCATCCCCCCTCACGGCCGAACTCCGGCGTCCGCCTCTCCGTTCGCCGGCGATAGCTCCGGCGACCTCGGGACGAACCACCACCACCACTAGATGCGCCTCTTCGTGCTTGTTCGAACGAGTCTAGGCGCGCATGGATCCGTGCCTCAGGCGCAATTCCGCGAACTCCGGCGGTCGGCGCTGCTTTTTGGTCGCCGGGCGGCGAGCCTGCCTCATGACTGGCACCTCGGGTCCCACCACTGGCCACCGATCGGTGGGCCCAGTCCTCTGCTGACCAGCTTGACCGAGGCAATCACGACTGCCCGCCTGTCTCACTGACCTATAGGCCCCACCTAAATAAACAAATAAAAATAAATAGATAATTTGATAATTAATTAAATTAATTAATTAAACTCTAACCTCTCACTGACTACCGGGCCCCCCTGCTAATTAACCCATTTAGTTAGGTTAAACCCCCCCTGTTAGTGTCCTAACAATGACATGTGGGTCCCACTGGACCCACCTGTCTGGTTTGACTAGTCAACCGACCAATTGACGTGCTGACATCACTCTGATGTCATGCCTGCGTCATCATGTACTGTTCTGGATAATGTTCGAATTAAATAATTAATTAAAATCAGAAAATGATTTAAATCTTTAGAAAATCATATCTTTTATTCCGTAACTCGGATGAAAAAACTTTGTACATGAAAGTTGATCAGAACGACGAGACGAATTAGAATACGCAGCCCGTTCATCGCCACACATCCCTAGCATAGAAAACACGCAACTTTCCCCCTTCGGCTCCTCTGCCCGAAAACGCGAAACCCCGGGGATACTTTCCCAGATGCTTCCCCCCTTCGCCGGTATCACCTACAACCGCGTTAGGGCACGCCTAGCAACACGCCTTGTCATGTCATGCATCGTCATGCATTTGTTTGCATTGTATTTATTGTTTCTTCCCCCTCTTCTATCCCTAGACACCGAGACCGACGCTGCTGCTGCCCTGTTCGACTACGGAGTGGACGACCCCTCTCTCTTGCCAGAGCAACCAGGCAAGCCGCCCCCCCCGCCCCCTGATCACCAGATATCGCCTATTCTACTCTATACTGCTTGCATTAGAGTAGTGTAGCATGTTACTGCTTTCCGTTATACCTATCCTGATGCATAGCCTGTCCTTGCTACTACTGTTGTTACATGCTTAGTATAGGATGCTAGTATTCCATCTGTGGCCCTACATTCTTGTCCGTCTCATTGTGCTATATTATCGGGCCGAGATCACTCGGGAGGTGATCTCGGTATATACTATATACTTTATACATGATACATGTGGAGACTAAAGTCGGATCGGCCGGTGGAGCACCATGAAAGTGGATCTTTGTATGAGCGACAGGGCAGGTTGAGACCGCCTAGGAGAGAGGTGGGCTTGGCCCTGTTCGGCGTTTGCGGATACTTAACACGCTTAACGAGATCTTGGTATTTGATCTGAGTTTGGCTAATGGCCTATACGCACTAACCAACTACGCGGGAACAGTTATGGGCACTTTCGCCGTGGTATCACCGAAGCATTTCGTGACGTCGGTGATCGAGCGGCGGCGCTGGATTGGACCGAACGCCACTAGACTAGGTCTGCTTCCGTCACAGACGCAACATGCGTGTGTGTGCTCAGGCGATGGGCCTGCACTTCGCGGCGCTTAGGTTTAGACCGCGTCTTGACCTCTGTTATGCCTAGGTGGGGCTGCGACGTGTTGATCTTCCGCGGCCGGGCATGACCCAGAAAAGTGTGTCCGGCCAAATGGGATCAAGCGTGTTGGGTTATGTGGTGCACCTCTGCAGGGAAGTTAATCTATTCGAATAGCCGTGATCTTCGGTAACAGGACGACTTGGAGTTGTACCTTGACCTTATGACAACTAGAACCGGATACTTAATAAAACACACCCTTCCAAGTGCCAGATACAACCCGGTGATCGCTCTCTAACAGGTGACGAGGAGGATCGCCGGGTAGGATTATGCTATGCGATGCTACTTGGAGGACTTCAGTCTACTCTCTTCTACATGCTGCAAGACGGAGGCTGCCAGAAGCGTAGTCTTCGACATGATTAGCTATCCCCCTCTTATTCTGGCATTCTGCAGTTCAGTCCACCGATATGGCCCTTTACACTTATATCCATGCATATGTAGTGTAGCTCCTTGCTTGCGAGTACTTTGGATGAGTACTCACGGTTGCCTTGTTCCCCCTTTTCCCCCCTTCCTTTACCCGATTGCTGCAACCAGACGATGGAGCTCAGGAGCGACACCACCGCCGATGACGACTACTACACCGGAGGCGCCTACTACTACGTGCAGCCCGCTACGATTTACCAGAGTAGTTAGGAGGATCCTGTGAAGGAGGCCTGCGCCTCTTTCGATCTATAGCCCAGTTGGTGCTAGCCATCTTATGGCATCTTGTTTAACTTATGTCTGTTTTCAGATATTGTTGCTTCCGCTGACTCGCCTATGATCGAGCACTTGTATTCGAGCCCTCGAGGCCCCTGGCTTGTATTATGATGCTTGTATGACTTATTTTTATTTGTAGAGTTGTGTTGTGATATCTTCCCGTGAGTCCCTGATCTTGATCGTACACGTTTGCGTGTATGATTAGTGTACGATTGAATCGGGGGCGTCACAGAAGTGGGACACGAACACCACGTTCTCGCCGGGCTCAGGAGTGGGAATGACCTGCCCCGGAGCAGGCAGCCTATGCGAGATCTCGCCGGTTAGATACCTGGCGTCTCGCAGCTTTAGCACATCCTCTTCTGTGACGGAGTAAGACATCCATCGGCCGTGCTAGTCGGAGCCGGACATCGTCGAAAGTCCGAAGCGCCTAAATCTGAAGCTTTGGGTGTTGGAACTCGAAGCGCGAGGCGAACTCGATGGAGGGTGTAAAAAAGAAGAGGGCCTTGGTCTCATTATAAAGGGGTTGAATACCAAGATCCCACCCCGTGGTCGATTAGGACTCGCCTTTGATAGAGAAGGCAGGCCAACGGGCACGGTTGGGTTACCCACGTCTGTATTGATGAGAATCCCGGAATAAGGGGGCACAATCTACGCTTTGATAAGATGTGCCAAGGAAACCGCCTCGCTAAACATGCTGAGGTGGAACAATAAAAAACGATTCATATAAAGGCCTGGCCGTGGTGTGATGTCACGCCGCGGAATACGTCAGCAGGTCTGTGCAACAATTATTCTCTCTACGGTGTTATGTGGAACTTGTTTTGCAGAGCCAGACACTATCCTTGTGTTCAAGACCTTCTATGAAGTATTCGGAGGAGGAACCCGCCTCGCAATGCCGAAGACAATCAACGCGCCGGACTCATCGTCATTGAAGCCTGGTTCAGGGCTACCGAGGAGTCCCGGACTAGGGGGTGCCCGGATAGCCGGACTGTCGTCACGGCCGGACTCCAAGACTATGAAGATATAAGATTGAAGACTTCGTCCCGTGTCCGGATGAGACTTTCCTTGGCGTGGAAGGCAATCTTGGCGATACGGATATGTAGATCTCCTACCATTGTAACCGACTCTGTGTAACCCTAACCTATCCGGTGTCTATATAAACCGGAGGGTCTTAGTCCGTAGGACGAAGAACAATCATACCATAGGCTAGCTTCTAGGGTTTAGCCTCCTTGATCTCGTGGTAGATCTACTCTTGTACTACTCATATCATCAATATTAATCAAGCAGGAGTAGGGTATTACCTCCATCGAGAGGGCCCGAACCTGGGTAAAAACATCGTGTCCCTTGTCTCCTGTTACCACCGCCTAGACGCACAGTTCGGGACCCCCTACCCGAGATCCGCCGGTTTTGACACCGACAGGGGCTTCGTCTTGGAGCTCGGCATTGGCAAGCGGGACCGATGGTTGGTGGAGTCCAGGCTTCTGTGGCAACGATGATGGTGGGAGCGATGTTGGCAACGCGGCAATGGTTGCGGTAGACGGCTCTTCTTCGGCGTGTCCATGGTGTTGCCTCGCTTTGTTTGTTGTTGTGGAGTCAAAGCTGCGGCGGTGAGGCCCTGTGGTATACGATGACTGGCTTTTGGTAGCCCGTTCGGTGATCTCCCGTGGCGCCAGCCATGCCTGGATTTGTCCTATAGAGTTCTCTGTCAAAGTTTGAATTGCATTGTCTGGCCGCAGGTGGCTGAGTTTTTGGCATAGATCTTCATGCAGCTTCACGCGTCCGCTATAGTGTGGGCTGAGTAAACGATCGCCTACGGCGAAGTCGGAGTCATTTGCTCAAAGTGTAGGGATGGCGATGACGCCTCTAGGGGAGGAGTGATTGCAATGTCGCCTGTGTGCGGTCTCGCCGAGGCCCTCTTTGGAGCGGTGTGCGTGGGTTTTTTATGTGTGCCGCTCAGCGGTTGTGATGGTTTTCGCCCGGTTCTCCATAATTAACTGGGCAATCTGATTTTAGCTCGGTTTTCCCTAATTAACTAAGCGACTCTTTTCTTCTTAATGAATGCAGGATAACTGCCATTTCTAAAATCATATCTTCAAAAAAGAGGCCAAAATTGTTTCCACACTTACAGTTTAACCTACAAAGGTTGAAATTCTAGGCCCCCTAGATGGAGCGAAGAGTGAAAAGTGACCTAGGGGAGCACACCAGCGTCCAGGAGCATCCAAGAGCGAAGAGTGGCCAGAAGAGTGCGCTTACGGCTAGGGAGACCAAAGCGTGTCTTTCTTGAATTAAAAATACCAAGAATTTGATTGCAAACAAGATTAGACTCAAGATCATGTGTATCCTTGGCAAGCTATCAAACAATTAAACATACGATGACATGTTACGTCTTTAGCCACAAAACTTTGAAGAATCAATCATCTTACATCAAAATGCACACAAATAAGTTAAACCATAAGCATTTTTTGTGTCTATTCTCACATATTAAACAATCTTACCCTCAACTAAACCATGCTTCATTATTGTTCAAACTTTGATCCTTTTATCACTATTGTATTTGACGAACTCACGGTTCTAAGAGAAATTTCATGTAAAATACATATCGTTTCAAAGCAATTCATGTTACAGTAGTTATCAACAGTTATGCCACGACGAGTAACTTGCATGTGATAATGTACCAATCCTGAAGTGCCAGACAAGAGAATGCAGGTTACTAATGCTTCAAAACTTGCTTCTTTAAATGGACCCTTCCTAACAGAAATATGATGGAAGAATAATTGAAGATGCCAATTGAGTGATCCAAGATGTATTTTAGTGAACAGACAAACTACTTTATTACCTACAATGACATGTACATCACTGCAACTTATACAATACTTAAGACACTAATTAATTCAGTACGAACCAACCATGCTTGAAAAAATACACATTCTATGCAATAATCTTACAACCAGCTAATTATCCAGCTTTCCAATGTGCATTTATAGTGCAAGACCTAATGAAAATTTATTTCTGAATTCTCGGAAGCATAACTTAGTTAATGCAAGTCCCTTGTGATTTTGTTCACTTTCATATTCGTACTAAAAACTTTTTCAATAACTTGTCCCCCTTGGTTCCTCAATCCACCTTGATAGAATTGATGTCTGGTAAACATTTTGTACACCAGCAGGTAGTTGTAAACCAACTTAAGCCTGTGGGATCAACAAACAATGGCACAATATGGACAGAGTAACCTGCGTATACCAAGAATGTTGTATGACCTGCGAGCTGCTGCTACCCACCGATTCTTGGACAAAACTAACTCTGTAGGACACAAATCAAGCACGAGATGTTATATTAGAACAATCACTGCAACAACACAATCGGCATTGCTCTCGCCATCAGTCAGTCCCGATGCAATCACATATGACCACCATATGCCAAGGGTATGGTATGAATATGGTTCCTGTTTTTTTTCGAAAAGGGGCACTCCCCGGCCTCTGCATCAGAACGATGCATACGGCCACATTTATTATAATAGTTCAACAATGTCTTGCAGTCTGCAACAAAATGATAGCTCACAAAGAGCAACAGAAACAAAGACAAAAAAGGCCCAAAAGCCACAACCGGCTGGCAAAATATAGATAGGTAAACTAATCGCCTATCCTATTACATGACCGCCATCCAAACCGGTTGAAGATATCCCGCGCTACCATCTCCCACCGGAGAGATCCAGTAACCAAACGCTCCCTGGCCTCCATCGGAGTGAGTAAGGACCACATACGGATTAGCGCAGTAGCCCGGAATAAAACCTGCAAAAAATGGATAGTTGATGTTCTGTTAAAAGCCAAATCATTTCTGCAGTTCCAGATTGCCCATAACAACGCACATGCTCCTACTCGAATTTGTCTAGCTGTTTCGGACTTTATCCCAACAAGCCACGTTCCAAATAACGACCCGACCGAACTCGGAGGAGTAATGTTAAAGGCAATTTGTACCAAGCGCCACAGAACCCTCACCAACGGGCAATCAAAGAAAAGGTGCTTGATATTTTCATCCCGATCACAGAAACTACACCTAGTAGAGCCTGTCCAGTTGGGCAACCAAATTATCTTTCGTTAAGATAACTTGTTTATGTACAAACCACATAAACATTTTGATCTTTAGCGGAACCTTAACTTTCCAAACATGTATGGAACTAGGAATAACACTAGAATTGATGACGTCAAGGTACAACGACTTGACTGTGAATTCCCCAGAAGTAGTAAGCTTCCAGCACAACTGATCGGGCTGGTGAGTAAGCTGAACCTCCATCAGTCTACTCACCAGATTAAGCCAAGCTTCCCACCGATCTCCAACAAGCACCCTCCTAAACTGAATATTAAGGGGGGTGGACTGCAAACTCGTTGCAACCAGAGCATCGCGTCGCTGCACAATACGATATAACGAGGGATACTGAAGCGCCAGCAGTGCTTCCCCAGCCAAGTATCCTCCCAGAAGCAAGTACTATTGCCATCACCAACAATAAACTTTGTTCTATTAAAGAAAGTAGCTTTGACTCTCATAAGCCCTTTCCAGAACGGCGAGTCAGTCGGCCTGACTGTCACCTGCGACAAAGTCTTTGAGTGCATATACTTATTACGCAAAAGCTGCGCCCAAGTTGCATCCGTCTCAGCTGCTAACTCATAAAGCCACTTACTGAGGAGGCATCTGTTCTTAACCTCAAGATTCTCAACACCTAGACCCCCTTGGTCTTTCGGTCGGCAGATGATGTCCCATTTGGCTAAACGGTACTTCCTCTTAAGCTCATCACTCTGCCAGAAGAAACGGGATCGATAGAAGTCCAGTCTTTTCCTGACTCCAACTGGTACTTCAAAAAAGGACAAAAGGAACATAGGCAGACTCGTGAGCACCGAGTTAATGAGAATCAATCGGCCTCCATACGACATGAGTTTGCCCTTCCAGCAGCTCAGTTTCTTCTCAAACCGATCCTCAATACACTTCCATTCGCTATTTGTCAACTTACGATGATGAATGGGGATACCCAGGTAAGTGAACGGAAGTGCTCCCACTTCACAACCAAACAATTGCTTATAAGCATCTTGTTCCTCTTTGGCTCTCCCAAAACAGAACAACTCACTCTTATGGAAGTTAATCTTCAGGCCGGTCAATTGCTCGAAAAGGCACAACACCAGCTTCATATTTCTCGCTTTTGCCAAGTCATGCTCCATAAAGATAATTGTATCATCAGCGTACTGCAGGATGGACACACCACCATCAACAAGATGCGGCACCAAGCCACCTACTTGACCGGCCTCCTTTGCCCTACCTATCAGGATTGCCAACATGTATGCGACAATGTTGAAGAGAATAGGAGACATTGGATCACCTTGTCTTAGGCCCTTGTGTGTCTGGAAATAATGGCCTTATATCGTCATTCACTTTAATTCCAACACTCCCTTTTTGCGTGAAGGATTCCACTTGTCTCCTCCATGCTTCATCAAAACCCTTCATTCGGAGTGCCTGTTGAAGGAAAGGCCATTTGACTTTGTCGTACGCTTTCTCGAAATCCACCTTGAAAACAACACCATCAAGTTTTTTCGTGTGGATCTCATGGAGCGTTTCATGCAGGACCACAACTCCTTCGAGGATGTTCCTGTCCGGCATGAAAGCAGACTGAGTAGGCTGCACCACAGTATGCGCAATCTGTGTGAGCCTATTCGTCCCGACCTTGGTACAAATTTTGAAACTAACATTGAGAAGACAGATAGGCCGGAATTGCTCAATCCGCACAACCTCTGTCTTCTTTGGAAGTAAGGTTATAGTTCCAAAATTCAGCTTAAAAAGATGAAGCTGGCCCAAGAATAAATCGTTGAACAAAGGCAAGAGATCTCCTTTAATAATATGCCAACACTTCTTATAGAACTCTGCCGGGAAACCATCCGGGCCAGGAGC
Source organism: Aegilops bicornis (assembly GCA_021605145.1). Taxonomy (NCBI): domain Eukaryota; kingdom Viridiplantae; phylum Streptophyta; class Magnoliopsida; order Poales; family Poaceae; genus Aegilops; species Aegilops bicornis. The sequence goes on from CM038675.1 coordinate 16,093,382, forward strand.
CTTATTATTCTTCATCTGGGAAATGGCCTCAAATACCTCTTTCTCAAAAAAAGGAGCGACTAAAATATCATTCTCAACAGCCATAAGTTGAGGCACATCCTCAATCCTAGACTCATCCAGTGACACACAGTTGTCCTCTGGAGGCCCAAACAGCTGCTTGTAGAACTCAGTGATATATTGCTTTAAGTTTTCCTGACCAAGAATGGTTCCTGTTTGGTCGATGATATTATCCTGCTTTAGTGTTTTTCAGAAATCACTAACAACCCCTCCATCTCCCTCGACCAACATATTCTAACTAAACCAAAATTCTATCATCATTGAATCTACCGCTATGGTGTGAATGAAATAGACACAGTTAAGACGTAAAAGGAAGAACATATAATGATGATGCTAACCTTGCCAAAATCATTTAAAAATTAAAGACGGATGCAAAAACTTGAAACAGAAGATCAAGAAAACAGTCGATGTCTAGTAAAAATTGATGCTGACACACATATATTTTTGTAGTTAGGTGCATAAGGAAATGTTGGTAATCTTTATTTCATCACTTGGCCGGTGTCAAGTAATAACTTAGTGCAATACTTGAACCATAAGGCAACCAGTGGTCAAGGATGGACATCTCCTTCAAGCCGCCTGATGGTTAGAAATATAAAAAAAATCAAAGATTCAAGTGTCCTTAAAGAAATGAAATAGGCCTTTGTGCTAAGAAAACTTCAATTCGTACCACTGAGAAGGCGTGAAGATCCTTTGCTCCTGCAAGCATGTCCTCTTGTGCCACCGCTTTCTCGACTGAGAACCAATCCTAGCAAGTTGCCTTTTGTAAAAAGATTAACACCGCTACGTTTGAGGCAATGTATTCGCATGATGGCACATAGCAAATCTTATGCAGCATATTCAGTTTGCTAGAGACTTGCCTTAATATTAGATTATCCAGTCCAGAATCAAGGCCAGTTTCTCCTAAACATATTGGATCAGATATATAAACTGTTCAGATTCAGATGTAGTAGCCAAACTACGGAGAGAATTTAGTTCAAATCCCCCCTTTCCTAGCATAATAATTAGATAAAACAGAGAGAATAAATATATGTTGGATTGGGGACAGAAGATATGTCAATTATCTTTTAGGTGATTTTATTTGTCATTATGTAGAGTATATTTTGGGTTCTCAACTGAAGAAAATAATAGAACTAATGACCGCTCCAAGTTCCCAAAGTGCAAAAATAAAGAGAAATAAACAACAAAAGGATGCAGACAAGTATACTTTCAGAACAGAAAGTGAGTCATGAGCCAATGATCCTAGTGCGGAGTTGCAATGTATTTGCAATGCCGCTGGTCGTGCCATCTCTCTTAGATGCAGCGATAACGAATTTGTAGGACCAGCACAACAGATATCTTCAGAAAAAATATCCAGTGCGGGTGGAGTGTTGATTCGATGTGATTTTGGTGGCTGCAATGTGGGCGTTCCCCTGACACGGTCTAGGCAGCACAATGTGTATCGTTAGCTGAGGGATTTGTTAACAATTTTGGGAAAAGTGTTTGAGTTTGTACAATTTTCATACACAAATTTAAATGCCAAAGTTGTTGACAAATTCAAGAAATGTTAGGACATAAGGTATTCATGTTGATTGATAATGATAGAAACTGCAAATGAAATAACAATTCAAATTCGGAAAAACTAGATGCTCACGCATGCACCCGTCTGGCCTAGTCTGACACACTCATCTCAGGTGGTGTGTTTTGGACAATGGATAAATGACCCAACTTCTTGCAGCACCCTGACACGGACATATGAGGGTTGACCGACTTCCGGCACTATTTACACGTTGCCACACGGCCGGCTATTTATAGGTCTTTTTCACCGAGAAATCTCCAGAAAGTACAAAACTTGTCAAAAATTCAAACAACTTGGTATGATGCCTTGAAATGGTCATTGCAGCTAGTGGAAAAAATTAGGCCATTTGACATATGTGTAAAAATAGCGTGCTTTCAAACGGATCGTTCTGGCCAATCAAAACACCCTCCATTGAAATGGTCTAATTTTAGACATCCCTAGGTAGGCATCCATGCCTGGTTTTTAGGTAGGCATCCATGCCTGGGTTGAATGACTTTCGAACCCATATGCAAGTTGTGACACGTCCGGCCATTTATCGGTGTTTTTTAGCCGCAAAGCTCCAAAAAATGTAAAACTTATTAAAAACCCAAACCGTTTGGCATGGTGCCTTGAATTGGTCATACAAGGCCATGAAAAAAAATGAGGGCCATTTAATTGGTCATACAGGGCCATGGTGTCTATGCGGCGATTGTGAACGAAATAAAGTACTTGAGATGTCTTAGGGAAACTAGCATTACCCATATAATTCGTAGCCAAAATAAGGCTAGTGACTGTTTAGTAAATTTCGCAAGAGTAGAAGGTAGAACAGTTACTTGGATTGGCTCGGGCCCTTCGAGGGTCCTTAAAGTGGTGTCGGAGGATTGTAAGAACTTGGTGACTGAGTAATACAAAGCTAATAGTCCCGCAAAAAAAGGGGCGCCCCACCCCTAGTCTGCCGACCCATTGGCTGCGCTGCCCAAGCACGCCTCGCTGGTGCGAACTAAAACGTCAAAAAAGAGATGTGCGGAATGGAATCCTAGACCTCGCATTAAAGGGAGTTCAAAGCCAATTGATCCAGCGTGTCCGAGTGACTTACGAGCTGCACGACATTATAAGAACTAGTGGCGAGTCTGAATTTTTAAAATAATTTACGAATTATTCTCAACATTTTGAACAAATTTTAAAGGCAAACATTTTTTGGGAATCTCAAAACATTTTTGGAAAAACAAAAAAAAATTTAAAACACGAACATGTTTTAAAATTAAGACAAGTTTTAGAAAACACAAGCATTTATTGAAAAACAGGGACAAAATTGAAAACGTGAAAAATTTCAAAATTACGGACAATTATTTGAAACTACAAACCTTTTTTTAAATTCACTGAATATCTTAAACTTTAAGATTTTTTTCATTGTTTTAAAAACAGGTTTTTTTCCTGTTTCAAATCCATGATTTGTTTTTCTAAGAGGATGAACTTTTTTCAAATCTGCCAACCGTTGGGACGGCCCAACAGGTGCTCGATTGAAGTGATGTCGTTGCCTAGTTGGACCAAGGCCTAACCGTTTTTTCTCTATTTTTTCTTCTTTTTATTCATCAATTCATTTTTCTCCTTTTTGAACTTTCTTATTCTTTTTGAAACCTGTACAATAATATTATATTATTTGGACTACCATAACATGTTCTCATTTTCAACTATTGTTTATAATTTTAAAAAATGTTCCGGAATTTCTAAAAATATTACTGTTTTCCAATTTTTGTTCACAAATTTATGAAATATTTGCGTTAAAAATGTTGATAAATTTTTTAAAAAGTACGTGGTTTGCAATTTGTGTTCAAATTTTCATCAATTACTGGGAACTTGTTAACAATTTTGGGAAAAGTGTTTGAGTTTGTACAATTTTCATACACAATATTAAATGCCTAAGTTGTTGACAAATTCAAGAAATGTTAGGACATAAGGTGTTCATGTTGATTGATAGTGATAGAAACTGCAAATGAAATAAGAATTCAAATTCGGAAAAACTAGATGATCACGCATGCACCCGTCTGGCCTAGTTTGACACACTCAACTCAGGTGGTGTGTTTTGGACAATGGATAAATGACCCAGCTTCTTGCAGCACCCTGACACGGAAATACGAGGGTTGACCGACTTCCGACACTATTTACACGTTGCCACACGGCCGACTATTTATAGGTCTTTCTCACCGAGAAATATCTAGAAAATACAAAACTTGTCAAAAATTCAAACAACTTGGTATGATGCCTTGAATTGGTCATTGCAGCTAGTGGAAAAAATTGGGCCATTTTGACATATGTGTAAAAATAACATGCTTTCAAACGGACCGTTCTGGCCACTCAAAACACCCTCCATTAAATGGTCTAATTTTAGACATCCCTATGTAGGCATCCATGCCTGGTTTTTAGGTAGGCATCCATGCCTGGGTTGAATGACTTTCGAACCCATATGCAAGTTGTGACACGTCCGGCCATTTATCGGTGTTTTTTAGCCGCAAAGCTCCAGAAAATTTAAAACTTATTAAAAATCCAAACCCTTTGGCATGGTTCCTTGAATTGGTCATACAGGGCCATGAAAGAAATTAGGGCCATTTAATTGGTCATACAGGGCCATGGTGTCTATGCGGCGATTGTGATGGAAATAAAGTACTTGAGATGTCTTAGGGAAACTACCATTACGCATATAATTCGTAGCCAAAATAAGGCTAGTGACTGTTTAGTAAATTTCGCAAGAGTAGAAGGTAGAACAATTACTTGGATTGGCTCGGGCCCTTCGAGGGTCCTTAAAGTGGTGTCGGAGGATTGTAAGAACTTGGTGACTGAGTAATACAAAGCTAATAGTCCCGCAAAAAAGGGGGCGCCCCCACCCCTAGTCTGCCGACCCATTGGCTGCGCTGCCCAAGCACGCCTCGCTGGTGCGAACTAAAACGTCAAAAAAGAGATGTGCGGAATGGAATCCTAGACCTCGCATTAAAGGGAGTTCAAAGCCAATTGATCCAGCGTGTCCGAAAGTGACTTACGAGCTGCACGAAATTATAAGAACTAGTGGCGAGTCTGAATTTTTAAAATAATTTACGAATTATTCTCAACATTTTGAACAAATTTTAAAGGCAAACATTTTTTGGGAATCTCAAAACATTTTTGGAAAAACAAAAAAATTAAAACACGAACATGTTTTAAAATTAAGACAAGTTTTAGAAAACACAAGCATTTATTGAAAAACAGGGACAAAATTGAAAACGTGAAAAATTTCAAAATTACGGACAATTATTTGAAACTACAAACCTTTTTCAAAATTCACCGATTATCGTAAACTTTAAGATTTGTTTCGTTTTTTTGAAAGAGGATTTTGTTTCTTGTTTTATTATGGCCTTTTCTGTTTTTTCCTTTTTATTTCTGTTCTTTCAAATGCTTAAACTTTTTAGGACTACAAAAATGTGAAGATTTTTAGAAATTTTTTATTCCTTTTCAATTTCTCAAACTTTTTTTGCAATGTATTTTTCTCATTTTTATAAATATGCACTAAACATTTTAAATCCATGATTTTTATTTCTAAGAGGATGAACTTTTTTCAAATCTGCCAACGGTTGGGCCGGCGCAACATGTGCTCGATTGAAGTGATGTCATTGCCTAGTTGGACCAAGGCCTAACCGTCTTTTCTCTATTTTTTCTTCTTTTTATTCGTCAATTTATTTTTCTCCTTTTTTAACTTTATTATTATTTTTGAAACTTGTACAATAATATTATATTATTTGCCCTACCATAAAATGTTCTTATTTTCAACTATTGTTTATAATTTTTAAAAATGTTCCAGAATTTCTAAAAATATTCCTTTTTTCAAATTTTTGTTCACAAATTTCAGAAATATTTGCGGTGAAAAAGTTGATAAAATTTTAAAAAAGTATGTAGTTTGCAATTTTGTGTTCAAATCTTCATCAATTACTGGGAACTTGTTAACAATTTTGGGAAAAGTGTTTGGGTTTGTACAATTTTCATACACAATATTAAATGCCTAAGTTGTTGACAAATTCAAGAAATGTTAGTACATAAGGTGTTCATGTTGATTGATAGTGATAGAAACTGCAAATGAAATAAGAATTCAAATTCGGAAAAACTAGTTGCTCACGCATGCACCCGTCTGGCCAAGTCTGACACACTCAACTCAGGTATTGTGTTTTGGACAACGGATAAATGACCCAACTCTTGCAGCACCCTGACACGGAAATACGAGGGTTGACCGTCTTCCGACACTATTTACACGTTACCACAAGGCCGGCTATTTATAGGTCTTTTTCACCGAGAAATCTCCAGAAAATACAAAACTTGTCAAAAATTCAAACAACTTGGTATGATGCCTTGAATTGGTCATTCCAGCTAGTGAAAATAATTGGGCCATTTTGACATATGTGTAAAAATAGCGTGCTTTCAAACGGACTGTTCTGGCCAACCAAAACACCCTCCATTAAATGGTCTAATTTTAGACATCCCTAGGTAGGCATCCATGCCTGGTTTTTAGGTAGGCATCCATGCCTGGGTTGAATGACTTTCGGACCCATACGCAAGTTATGACACGTCCGGCCATTTATCGGTGTTTTTTAACCGCAAAGCTCCAGAAAATGTAAAACTTATCAAAAACCCAAACCGTTTGGCATGGTGCCTTGAATTGGTCATACAGGGCCATGAAAAAAATTAGGGCCATTTAATTGGTCATACAGGGCCATGGTTTCTATGCGGCGATTGCGATGGAAATAAAGTACTTGAGATGTCTTAGGGAAACTAGCATTACCCATGTAATTCGTAGCCAAAATAAGGCTAGTGACTATTTAGTAAATTTCGCAAGAGTAGAAGGTAGAACAGTTACTTGGATTGGCTCGGGCCTTTCGAGGGTCCATAAAGTGGCGTCGGAGGATTGTAAGAAATTGGTGACTGAGTAATACGAAGCTAATAGTCCCGCAAAAAAGGGGGCGCCCCCACCCCTAGTCTGCCGGCCCATTGGCTGCGCTGCCCAAGCACGCCTCGCTGCTGTGAACTAAAACGTCAAAAAAGAGATGTGCGGAATGGAATCCTAGACCTCGCATTAAAGGGAGTTCAAAGCCAATTGATACAGCGTGTCCGAGTGACTTATGAGCTGCATGTAATTATAAGAACTAGTGGCGAGTCTGAATTTTTAAAATAATTTACGAATTATTTTCAACATTTTGAACAAATTTTAAAGGCAAACCTTTTTTGGGAATCTCAAAACATTTTTGGAAAAACAAGAAAACAAATTAAAACACGAACATGTTTTAAAATTACAACAATTTTTAGAAAACACAAGAATTTATTTAAAAACAGGGACGAAATTGAAAATGTGAACAATTTCAAAATTACGGACAATTTTTTGAAACTACAAACAATTTTTAAAGTTCACCAAATATCGTAAACTTTAAGTTTTTTTCGTTTTTTTTAAAACAGGGTTTTTTCCTGGTCTTTCCTTTTTATTTCTGTTCTTTCAAATGATTAAACTTTTTAGGACTACAAAAATGTGAAGTTTTTTAGAAATTTTTGATTCCTTTTCAATTTCTCAAACTTTTTTTGCAATGTATTTTTGTCATTTTTTAAGTATGTACTAAAAATTTCAAATCCATGATTTTTATTTCTAAGAGGATGAACTTTTTTCAAATCTGCCAACGGTTGGGCCGGCCCAACAGGTGCTCGATTGAAGTGATGTGGTTGCCTAGTTGGACCAAGGCCTAACCGTCTTTTCTCTATTTTTTCTTCTTTTTATTCGTCAATTCATTTTTCTCCTTTTTGAACTTTATTATTCTTTTAGAAACCTGTACAATAATATTATATTATTTGGGCTAACATCACATGTTCTTATTTTCAACTATTGTTTATAATTTTAAAAAATGTTCCGGAATTTCTAAAAATATTCCTGTTTTCAAATTTTTGTTCACAAAATTTAAGAAATATTTGCGTTGAAAAAGTTGATAAAATTTTAAAAAAGTACGTAGTTTGCAATTTGTGTTCAAATTTTCATTAATTACTGGGAACTTGTTAACAGTTTTGGGAAAAGTGTTTGGGTTTGTACAATTTTCATACACAATATTAAATGCCAAAGTTGTCGACAAATTCAAGAAATGTTAGGACATAAGGTGTTCATGTTGATTGATAGTGATAGAAGCTGCAAACGAAATAAGAATTCAAATTCGGAAAAACTAGATGCTTGATACGTCTCCAACGTATCTATAATTTTTTATTGTTCCATGCTATTATATTACCTCTTTTGGATGTTTATGGGCTTTATTTTACACATTTATATCATTTTTGGGACTAACCTACTAACCGGAGGCCCAGCCCGTATTGCTGTTTTTTGCCTATTTCAGTATTTCGAAGAAAATGAATATCAAACTGACTCCAAACGGAATGAAATCTTCGAGAGCGTGATTTTTGGAACGAACGTGATCTAGAGGACTTGGAGTGCAAGTCAAGAAGCAGCCGAGGCGTCCACGAGACAGGAGGGCGCGCCCACCCCCTCTGGGCGCGCCCCCTATCTTGTGGGCCCCTCGGGTGGCCACCGACGTACTTCTTACTCCTATATAAGCATACGTACCCCAAAAACATCTAGGGAGCCAACGAAACACAATTTCCACCACCGTAACCTTCTGTATCCGCGAGATCCCATCTTGGAGCCTTCGCCGGCTCTCCGTCGCAGGGGGAATCCACCACGGAGGGCTTCTACATCAACACCATAGCCCCTCCGATGAGTTGTGGGTAGTTTACCACAGACCTTCGGGTCCATAGTTATTAGCTAGATGGCTTCTTCTCTCTTTTCGGATCTCAATACAATGTTCTCCCCTCTCTTGTGGAGATCTATTCGATGTAAACTCTTTTTGCAGTGTGTTTGTCGAGATCCGATGAATTGTGGGTTTATGATCAAGTTTATCTATGAGAAATATTTGAATCTCCTCTGAATTCTTTTTATGTATGATTGAGTTATCTTTGTAAGTCTCTTCGAATTATCAGTTTGGTTTGGCCTACTAGATTCATCTTTCTTGCCATGGGAGAAGTGCTTAGCTTTGGGTTCAATCTTGCGGTGTCCTTACCCAGTGACAGAAAGGGTTGCAAGGCACGTATTGTATTGTTGCCGTCGAGGATAAAAAGATGAGGTTTATATCATATTGCTTGAGTTTATCCCTCTACTTCATGTCATCTTGTTAATGCGTTACTCTGTTCTTTATGAACTTAATACTCTAGATCACTACTAGGGAAAACCCTATACACAGAATTTTAGCAGTAGCGTGGGTCAAAAAAGCACGCTGGTGCTAATTAGCAGTAGCGCGCCTGAGGTAACCGCGCTGCAGATAAAGATCTAGCAGTAGCGTGTCTTGCTGTACACACGTTACTACTAAAATTCCCACGGCTTAGCCCATAAGCTACACATAGTAGTAGCGATCTATGACGAACCGCGCTACCGCTACGCTGTTTGTAGTAGCGCGTTTTAATGTAAACTCGTTGCTGCTAAAAGGTTATAAAATTAAATGGAAAGAAAATGGAAAGGTAATTGAAAATGAAAGAAATAGAATAAGGTGAAAGGAAACAAATAAAATGTGAAGGAAACTAAATGAAAAAGGGAAAAAGAGAAAGGAGTAGCAGATGGCGTGTATCGTCAATGACGCTGTAGCTAAGGTAGCAGCAGCGCTTTTCTAACGCCATCGCTACTGCTACGACTTAACCACGGGTTCGCCCTTCCCACGCCCACTTTCCCCCAAATCCAACTCTCCACTCGCCGCTGCCGCCGCCGTCGGCCGCCAAGGCCTCCGCACCTCTACGCCGTCCCGACCCCGACCTCAACGCCGCCCCGCCCCGACCTCAACGCCGCCCGGACGCCGCCTGACCCAGATTCAACGCCGCCTCACCGACCTCAACGCCGCCGGACGCCTCGACCCGACCTCGACGCCGGCCGCCATCCACCGCGCCTCGAGCCCCGACCCGACCTCGACGCTGTTCCCTGCTCCTCGTCACAGGCACCCGAGGTGAGCACGCCCGCCTCCCTCTCCCCTACCTCTGCCTAGGGTTTCTTTTATATTTTAGTTGCATATAAAGTTTATTTTTATTTATAGTAAGTTTATATTAGTTGCATATTAAGAACTAGGTACTAATTAGGTATTAGAATATTTTTATTTATAGTAAGTTTATTTTTAGTAAGAACTAGTTGAATTAATATAACTAGTTAGTAAGAACTTGTTGCTATTTTTTAGTTAAAGCAATTTTTCCCGCCTCGACGTGGGATTTATGCCTATCCCGCATCCTCGTCTGCCGAGTCGGCAGAGGACGACATGCTTGACCAAATCGGCCATGTCCAGGACTAGGCTCACTGGGTGGTACTGGAGGCGCTACCTCACCGGGGCGCAGGTTGGTGAGGAGCCAGCCTGTCGTTGACCCGAACCTTCTTTGGTGGCGGTCGCGTGGGCCAGTGACGATCCAGAGGCTTGAGGACTCCGCGGAGGTAGTGCGTCACCGTGTCAGTGAGGAGGACGCGCACGTCCGTCGCTACTTGTTTGCGTTGGAGCACAGGTCGTTCTCCAATACCTGGCAGGTTCTCCATGGATCTCAGTGGAGCTATGATCCCGTGTTGGTTCCTTCTCTGTGGGTGTCCACCGCCCGCGCCGATACCCGTCGTGTGCTAGGATTTTAGTTGTATTAGTGATGTTATATGTATGACACTATTCGTGATGTATTAGTGATAATATTCGACGATGTAGGGACGCATGAGATGATTTACTTTTGCTGATTGAATGCATGCTAATTTGAGTCCTATAAGATATTTTGAAATGTATATCTTGTATTGCTCAATATCCAAGTGGCCGGTCATGTTTGCATGTTACACCTCCGAGTGACCTATGTTTTGCCAGAGTGTTGATTCATTTTCGTTCCGGCAAATTTCAGGCGCTCGATATGTCCTATTTTAGCAAAGGTCATGCCGGATTTTTCCGTGAATTTTGGCATGACTTGTGCCAGAATATGTAGGAAATATCGAGTGCCCCAGATTTGTGTGTTGAGTATCCTGGTAGTTGTCTTCGATCGATTTTCAATTAATGTTTTAACTATGAACGTAGGAAATGTCTGACGACGAAAAGGATTTCGGTATTTGCAAATACTGCGAAGACGAGCGCGGCCTGTGCGACGGAATCTTCCTAGATGATGATAGGCGCTTCAGCATCAAGCTGGACGAGAACTTCGAAGTGGATACAGTAAGTCATAACGACAAGTCTTTTTTCGTAGCTAAGCATGGCATCTGCTTCATTTGCTTGAACTTATATTTTTTTACTATTCTACTAGCGTATCCCCTGCCATGCAAGAGTTTTTGTATTGGATAAGATAGGTTTCAGTCATACTGCGGAGGTAAAGAAAGTTTATTTGAAGACCGAGCATGGTTATATTTTCCATGCAAAATTATACAATTCAGACGACTACACCTATTTTTGGATGCAAAACATGGCGAGCACTATGCAAGACTTATGCATTTGAGCCTGATATGGTTATCACCTTTGATATTCGTCCGGAAGATGATATTGAAGGTAATACCGACATCTGGGTCGATGTGCAGACGCCTCCAGTTATACCATTATGTAAGTTTCTCAATCATAATTATGTCTTTGATATTGTTTATTCAAAAATTGTTTCATGGCTTGAGGATCTTGATACTGTCAAGGCAAATTTTCTTCCTGGATTTAGAAATGTTAGTACTGAAAACGTGCGACCAATAGTGTTCGTAATGAACTACAGTCACATCCATTTAGGAAGAATGGTAAGATTTTTACTATTTGTCCTCATTGCATCTTTTCCATACATTATTTTTGAAGCTAAACTTGATTGCTAAGTATGTTACCATACGATGTTATTCAACAAGGACTCCCGATGAATGTTGTGCCTTATGGGATCGAGACTAAAGGTACCATGAGTATTATCAGCTTACGGCCAAGATATCCTACAGATTACTTTAGTGCATTCAAGATTAGCGACGGATGTTTAATAGTGCAAGACTGGACCAAATACGTGTTGGGGGAGCGCAGAGAAGTACTAGGGGGCAGCAAACAGAGGCGCTTTCTACGATTTGGAGACAGGTTCATCTGCATGCTCCAACTTGATCAAGGAGGAGAGCTACACATGTTTTATGTTGTTTTACCTAAGAGAGAGCAGCAGGAGTGATTAGCTAGCTAGAAATGAGTTTCAGGATGATGATGTGCTACACTATTACTATGATGATAAAATAGCTAGTGTTGGTGGTAATGACTATGATGATTATCATTAGCTAGTGTTAGTGGTGATTAAATAAATACTGTTGGTGGTAATGACCATGATGATGATTAAATATCTCGTGCTGGCGGATTAGATTCAAGTGGAGGCAACATGTGGTGCACATCGAAAGTACTACTAGTCCAAACTAGATCAAGTTTGGATTAGTAGTATACTTTTGACATGCACCACATATTGCCTCCACTTGAACCTAATCCACCTTCATTTGACACACTGTCATGGACATAATGATGTAAACCTCATAACTAGTATTTTACCAATATTTGTATGATGGCGCATAAATACAATAAAAATAAAAAAATAAAAAAAAGTACTAGTAGCGATGGGTAGAAAACACGCTGCAAGTAGTTACCTTAGCAGCAGCGTGGTAACGAACAAACGCTGCAGCTATTTGTCCTAGCAGTAGCGCGGGCTGGCACGCGCTGCTGCTAAGCAATAGTTGCAACGCCTTATTAGTAGCGCCTATACCTGCGCTACTGATACATCTAAAACCCGCGCTGCTGCTAGCCTTTTCCCTAGTAGTGGATGCAAGCAGGAGTCGGTCGATGTGTGGAGTAATAGTAGTAGATGCAGGCAGGAGTCAGTCTACTTGTCACGGATGTGACGCCTATGTACATGATCATGCCTAGATAATCTCATAATTATTCGCTTTTCTATCAATTGCTCGACAGTAATTTGTTCAACCACCATAATACTTATGCTATCTTGAGAGAAGCCACTAGTGAAACCTATGGCCCCCGGGTCTATCTTTTATCATATAAGCTTTCAATCTACATTTATTTGCATCTTTACTTTTTGCATCTAAATTATAAAATACCAAAAATATATTTATCTTATCATACTATCTCTATCAGATCTCACTTTGGCAAGTGGCCGTGAAGGGATTGACAACCCCTTTATTGCGTTGGTTGCGAGTTCTTTGTTTGTTTGTGTAGGTGCGTGGGACTTTTGAGGAGCCTCCTACTGAATTGATACCTTGGTTCTCAAAAACTGAGGGAAATACTTACGCTACTATTGCTGCATCACCCATTCCTCTTCAAGGAAAACCAACGCAAGCTCAAGACGTAGCAATGCTCACGCATGCACCCGTCTGGCCTAGTCTGACACACTCAACTCAGGTGGTGTGTTTTGGACAATGGATAAATGACCCAACTTCTTGCAGCACCCTGACACGGAAATACGAGGGTTGACCGACTTCCGACACTATTTACACGTTGCCACACGGCCGACTATTTATAGGTCTTTTTCACCGAGAAATCTCCAGAAAATACAAAACTTGTCAAAAATTCAAACAACTTGGTATGATGCCTTGAATTGGTCATTGCAGCTAGTGGAGAAAATCGGGCCATTTTGACATATGTGTAAAAATAGCGTGCTTTCAAACGGACCGTTCTGGCCAATCAAAACACCCTCCATTAAATGGTCTAATTTTAGACATCCCTAGGTAGGCATCCATGCCTGGTTTTTAGGTAGGCATCCATGCCTGGGTTGAATGACTTTCGAACCCATATGCAAGTTGTGACACGTCCGGCCATTTATCGGTGTTTTTTAGCCGCAAAGCTCGAGAAAATATAAAACCCAAACCGTTTGGCATGGTGCCTTGAATTGGTCATACAGGGCCATGAAAAAAAATTAGGGCCATTTAATTGGTCATGCAGGGCCATGGTGTCTATGCGGCGATTGTGATGGAAATAAAGTACTTGAGATGTCTTAGGGAAACTAGCATTACCAATGTAATTCGTAGCCAAAATAAGGCTAGTGACTGTTTAGTAAATTTCGCAAGAGTAGAAGGTAGCAGTTACTTGGATTGGCTCGGGCCCTTCGAGGGTCCTTAAAGTGGTGTCGGAGGATTGTAAGAACTTGGTGATTGAGTAATACGAAGCTAATAGTCCTGCAAAAAGGCGCCCACCCTAGTCTGCCGCCCATTGGCTGTGCTGCCAAGCGCGCCTCGCTGGTGCGAACTAAAACGTCAAAAAAGAAATGTGCGGAATGGAATCCTAGACCTCGCATTAAAGGGAGTTCAAAGCTAATTGATCCAGCGTGTCCGAGTGACTTATAAGCTGCATAAAATTATAAGAACTAGTGGCGAGTCTGAATTTTTTAAATGATTTACGAATTATTTTCAACATTTTGAACAAATTTTAAAGGCAAACCTTTTTTGGGAATCTCAAAACATTTTTGGAAAAATAAAAACAATATTTAAAACAAGAACATGTTTTAAAATTACAACAATTTTTAGAAAACACAAGCATTTATTGAAAAACAGGGACAAAATTGAAAACGTGAACAATTTCAAAATTACGGACAATTTTTTGATACTACAAACATTTTTTTCAAATTTACCGAATATCATTAACTTTAAGATATTTTTTCTGTTTTTAAAACATGATTTTTTTTCCTGTTTTATTATAGTTTTTTCTGTTTTTCCTTTTTGTTTTTGTTCTTTCAAATGGTTAAACTTTTTAGAACTAAAAAATGTGAACATTTTTAGAAATTTTGGTTCCTTTTCAATTTCTCAAACTTTTTTTGCAATGTCTTTTTGTCAATTTTTTTGAAAATCTACTAAAAATTTCAAATCCATGATTTTTATTTCTAAGAGGATGAACTTTTTCCAAATCTGCCCACGGTTGGGCCGGCCCAACAGGTGCTCGATTGAAGTGATGTCGTTGCCTAGTTGGAGCAAGACCTAACCGCCTTTTCTATATTTTTCTTCTTTTTATTCATCAATTCATTTTTCTCCTTTTTGAACTTTATTATTATTTTTGAAACCTGTACAATAATATTATATTATTTGGACTACCATAAAATGTTCTTATTTTCAACTATTGTTTATAATTTTAAAAAATGTTCCAGAATTTCAAAAAATATTCCTGTTTTCAAAATTTTGTTCACAAATTTAAAAAATATTTGCGTTGAAAAAGTTGATAAAATTTTAGAAAAGTACGTGGCTTGAAATTTGTGTTCAAATTTTCATCAATTATTGGGAACTTGTTAATAATTTTAGGAAAAGTGTTTGAGTTTGTACAATTTTCATACACAATATTAAATGCCAAAGTTGTTGACAAATTCAAGAAATGTTAATACATAAGGTGTTCATGTTGATTGATAGTGATAGAAACTACAAATGACATAAGAATTCAAATTCGGAAAAACTAGATGCTCACGCATGCACCCGTCTGGCCTAGTCTGACACACTCAACTCACGTGGTGTGTTATGGACAATGGATAAATGACCCAACTTCTTGCAGTACCCTGACACAGACATACGAGGGTTGACCGACTTCTGGCACTATTTACACGTTGCCACACGGCCGGCTATTTATAGGTATTTTTCACCGAGAAAACTCTAGAAAATACAAAACTTGACAAAAGTTAAAACAACTTGGTATGATGCCTTGAGTTGGTCATTGCAGCTAGTGGGGAAAATTCGGCCATTTGACATATGTGTAAAAATAGCGTGCTTTCAAACGGACCGATTTGGCCAATCAAAACACCCTCCATTGAAATGGTCTAATTTTAGATATCCCTAGGTAGGCATCCATGCCTGGGTTGAATGACTTTCGAACCCATATGCAAGTTGTGACACGTCCGGCCATTTATCGGTGTTTTTTAGCCGCAAAGCTCGAGAAAATGTAAAACTTATTAAAAATCCAAACCGTTTGGCATGGTGGTGCCTTGAATTGGTCATACAGGGCCATGAAAAAAAAAATTAGGGCCATTTACTTGGTCATACAGGGCCATGGTGTCTATGCGGCGATTGTGATGGAAATAAAGTACTTGAGATGTCTTAGGGAAACAAGCATTACCCATATAATTCGTAGCCAAAATAAGGCTAGTGACTGTTTAGTAAATTTCGCAAGAGTAGAAGGTAGAGCAGTTACTTGGATTGGCTCAGGCCCTTCGAGGGTCCTTAAAGTGGTGTAGGAGGATTGTAAGAACTTGGTGACTGAGTAATACGGGTTAATAGTCCCAAGATAAAAGGGGCGCCCCACCCCTAGTCTGCCGACCCTTTGGCTGCGCTGCCCAAGCATGCCTCGCTGGTGCGAACTAAAACGTCAAAAAAGAGATGTGTGGAATGGAATCCTAGACCTCGCATTAAAGGGAGTTCAAAGCCAATTGATCCAGCGTGTCCGAGTGACTTATGAGCTGCATGAAATTATAAGAACTAGTGGCGAGTCTTAATTTTTAAAATAATTTATGAATTATTTTCAACATTTTGAACAGATTTTCAAGGCAAACCTTTTTTGGGAATCTCAAAACATTTTTGGAAAAACAAAGAAACAAATTAAAACATGAACATGTTTTAAAATTACAAAACAATTTAGAAAACACAAGCATTTATTGAAAAGCAAGGACAAACTTGAAAACTTGAACAATTTCTAAATTACGGACAATTTTTTGAAACTACAATCATTTTTTAAAATTCACCGAATATCGTAAACTTTAAGATTTTTTTCGTTTTTTTTAAAACAGGATTTTTTTTCCTGTTTTATTATGGTTTTTTTTCCTTTTTATTTCTGTTCTTTCAAATGCTTAAACTTTTTAGGACTAGAAAAATGCGAACATTTTTAGAAATTTTTTATTCCTTTTCAATTTCTCAAACTTTTTTTGCAATGTCTTTTTATCATTTTTTTGAATATGTACTAAAAATTTCTAATCCATGATTTTTATTTCTAAGAGGATGAACTTTTTTAAAATCTGTCAACGGTTGGGCCGCCCAACAAGTGCTCGATTGAAGTGATTTCGTTGCCTAGTTGGACCAAGGCCTAACCGTCTTTTCTCTATTTTTTCTTCTTTTTATTCGTCAATTTATTTTTCTCCTTTTTGAACTTTATTATTCTTTTGAAACCTGTACAATAATATTATATTATTTGGACTACCATAAAATGTTCTTATTTTCATCTATTGTTTATAATTTTTAAAATGTTCCGAATTTCTAAAATATTCCTGTTTTCAAATTTTTGTTCAAAAATTTAAGAAATATTTGCGTTGAAAAAGTTGATAAAATTTTAAAAAAGTACG
This sequence comes from Aegilops bicornis, assembly GCA_021605145.1. Taxonomy (NCBI): domain Eukaryota; kingdom Viridiplantae; phylum Streptophyta; class Magnoliopsida; order Poales; family Poaceae; genus Aegilops; species Aegilops bicornis. The sequence continues at coordinate 16,110,312 of CM038675.1, forward strand.
TGGTTTGCAATTTGTGTTCAAATTTTCATCAATTACTGGGAACTTGTTAACAATTTTGGGAAAAGTGTTTGGGTTTGTACAATTTTCATACACAATATTAAATGCCAAAGTTGTTGACAAATTCAAGAAATGTTAGGACATAAGGTGTTCATGTTGATTGATAGTGATAGAAACTGCAAATGAAATAAGAATTCAAATTCGGAAAAACTAGATGTTCACGCATGCACCCGTCTGGCCTAGTCTGACACACTCAATTCAGGTGGTGTGTTTTGGACAATGGATAAATGACCAAATTCTTGCAGCACCCTGACACGGATATATGAGGGTTGACCGACTTCCGGCACTATTTACACGTTGCCACACGGCCGGCTATTTATAGGTCTTTTTCACTGAGAAATCTCCAGAAAATACAAAACTTAACAAATATTCAAACAACTTGGTATGATGCCTTGAATTGGTCATTGCAGCTAGTGGAAAAAATTGGGCCATTTTGACATATGTGTAAAAATAGCGTGCTTTCAAACGGACCGTTCTGGCCAATCAAAACACCCTCCATTAAATGGTCTAATTTTAGACATCCCTAGGTAGGCATCCATGCGTGGTTTTTAAGTAGGCATCCATGCTTGGTTTGAATGACTTTCGAAACCATATGCTAGTTGTGACACGGCCGTCCATTTATCGGTGTTTTTTAACAGCAAAGCTCCAGAAAATATAAAACCCAAACCGTTTGGCATGGTGCCTTGAATTGGTCATACAGGGCCATGAAAAAAAATTAGGGCCATTTAATTGGTCATGCAGGGCCATGGTGTCTATGCGGCGATTGTGATGGAAATAAAGTACTTGAGATGTCTTAGGGAAACTAGCATTACCCATGTAATTCGTAGCCAAAATAAGGCTAGTGACTGTTTAGTAAATTTCGCAAGAGTAGAAGGTAGCAGTTACTTGGATTGGCTCGGGCCCTTCGAGGGTCCTTAAAGTGGTGTCGGAGGATTGTAAGAACTTGGTGATTGAGTAATACGAAGCTAATAGTCCTGCAAAAAAAGGGGGCGCCCCACCCTAGTCTGCCGGCCCATTGGCTGTGCTGCCCAAGCGCGCCTCGCTGGTGCGAACTAAAACGTCAAAAAAGAGATGTGCGGAATGGAATCCTAGACCTCGCATTAAAGGGAGTTCAAAGCTAATTGATCCAGCGTGTCCGAGTGACTTATAAGCTGCATAAAATTATAAGAACTAGTGGCGAGTCTGAATTTTTAAATGATTTACAAATTATTTTCAACATTTTGAACAAATTTTAAAGGCAAACCTTTTTTGGGAATCTCAAAACATTTTTGGAAAAATAAAAACAATATTTAAAACAAGAACATGTTTTAAAATTACAACAATTTTTAGAAAACACAAGCATTTATTGAAAAACAGGGACAAAATTGAAAACGTGAACAATTTCAAAATTACGGACAATTTTTGATACTACAAACATTTTTTCAAATTTACCGAATATCATTAACTTTAAGATATTTTTGTGTTTTGAAAACATGATTTTTTTCCTGTTTTATTATAGTTTTTTCTGTTTTTCCTTTTTGTTTTTGTTCTTTCAAATGGTTAAACTTTTTAGAACTAAAAAAATGTGAACATTTTTAGAAATTTTGATTCCTTTTCAATTTCTCAAACTTTTTGCAATGTCTTTTTGTCAATTTTTTGAAAATCTACTAAAAATTTCAAATCCATGATTTTTATTTCTAAGAGGATGAACTTTTTCCAAATCTGCCGACGGTTGGGCCGGCCCAACAGGTGCTCGATTGAAGTGATGTCGTTGCCTAGTTGGACCAAGGCCTAACCGCCTTTTCTATATTTTTCTTCTTTTTATTCATCAATTCGTTTTTCTCCTTTTTGAACTTTATTATTATTTTTGAAACCTGTACAATAATATTATATTATTTGGACTACCTTAAAATGTTCTTATTTTCAACTATTGTTTATAATTTTAAAATATGTTCCAGAATTTCAAAAAATATTCCTGTTTTCAAAATTTTGTTCACAAATTTAAGAAATATTTGCGTTGAAAAAGTTGATAAAATTTCAGAAAAGTACGTGGCTTGCAATTTGTGTTCAAATTTTCATCAATTATTGGGAACTTGTTAATACTTTTGGGAAAAGTGTTTGAGTTTGTACAATTTTCATACACAATATTAAATGCCAAAGTTGTTGACAAATTCAAGAAATGTTAGGACATAAGGTGTTCATGTTGATTGATAGTGATAGAAACTACAAATGACATAAGAATTCAAATTCGGAAAAACTAGATGCTCACGCATGCACCCGTCTGTCCTAGTCTGACACACTCAACTCACGTGGTGTGTTATGGACAATGGATAAATGACCCAACTTCTTGCAGTACCCTGACACAGACATACGAGGGTTGACCGACTTCTGGCACTATTTACACGTTGCCACACGGCCGGCTATTTATAGGTCTTTTTCACCGAGAAAACTCCAGAAAATACAAAACTTGACAAAAGTTCAAACAACTTGGTATGATGCCTTGAGTTGGTCATTGCAGCTGGTGGGGAAAATTCGGCCATTTGACATATGTGTAAAAATAGCGTGCTTTCAAACGGACCGATTTGGCCAATCAAAACACCCTCCATTGAAATGGTCTAATTTTAGACATCCCTAGGTAGGCATCCATGCCTGGGTTGAATGACTTTCGAACCCATATGCAAGTTGTGACACGTCCGGCCATTTATCGGTGTTTTTTAGCCGCAAAGCTCGAGAAAATGTAAAACTTATTAAAAATCCAAACCGTTTGGCATGGTGGTGCCTTGAATTGGTCATACAGGGCCATGAAAAAAAATTAGGGCCATTTAAGGGATGCCGAGGAACGAGGTAGTCTCAAACGGACCCTTCTCGCCTACCCAAACACTCTCAGTTGAACATGGTACTTTTTAGAAATCTCAGGACCAACCTCAGCTTTTGCAAGCAGGGGCATGCTCATGTTAGCATCCATGCCTGGTTTGAATGACTTCCAACACCATATGCACGCTACGACAACTCTGGCCATTTATTGGCCTTTTCTCACCCAAAAAACTCTAGAAATGCAAAACTTGTCAAAAACCCAAACAACTTGGCATGGATCCTTTAATTGGTCGTACCAGGAATGCGAAAAATGAAGAAGTTTCAAGTATGTCGTAAAACAATGTGCTCTCGGGCGGAGCCTTCTGGCCTAGCTGAGCATCCTTCGTTCAACATGGTCTATTTTGGACATCCTTGAAATGACGCCAACTTTTGCAAGGAGGTGGGAATGCCCATGGTAGAATTTCATGCTTGGTTTGAACGAATTCTGACACCGTTTGCACATTGCGACACGCCCAACCATTTTTCATCGAGAAAACTCCAAAAAATGCAAAACTTGTCAAAAACCAAAACAACATGGCAATGAAAAAAAATTGAGACCATTTAAGAGATGTTGAGAAACAAGATGCTCCCAGATGGACTCTTCTCGCCTACCCGAACACTCACCGTTCAACGTGGTATTTTTTGGATATCTCATTATTGTCCCAAACTTTTTCAAGCAGGTGGGCATGCCCATATTAGGCATCCATGCCTTGTTTGACTGACTTCCAACACCATATACATCGACACGTCCGGCCATTTATCGACTTTTTTTCATCGGGAAAACTCCAGAAACTACAAAATTTGTCAAAAACCAAAACAACTTGGCAGGATGAATTGAATTGCTCATACAAGCCCATGGAGAAAATTGGGCAAAGGGTGTTGAGAAATAACATTCTCTCAGAAGGGGCCTTCTGGCCTACCCGAAGACCCCTATACATCATTCGAATGATCCAACTTTTGCAAGTAGGTGGGCATGCCCATGGTAGACATCCATGTCATATTTGAATGATTTCTGATACCTTATGCAAGTCGCGACACGTTCGACCATTTATTGAAATTCTATTTTGACCAAGAAAACTCCAAAAAAAGCAAATTTTGTCGAAAATAATTGGTCATACAAGGCCATGAAAAGACTAGGTAATTCCTGCTCGTCCTCAAGTAGGTAAATGATAGAAACAGAATTTTTGATGTGGAATGCTACCTAACATAATTTTCTATGTAATTTTCTTTATTGTGGCATGAATGTTCAGATCCGCAAGATTCAAGACAAAAGTTTAATATTGACATAAGAAGAATAATACTTCAAGCATACTAATAAAGTAATCATGTCTTCTCAAAATAACATGGTTAAAGAAAGCTATCCCTACAAAAATCATATAGTCTGGCTATGCTCTATCTTCATCACACAAAATATTTAAATCATGCACAACCCCGGTTTCAGCCAAGCAATTGTTTCATACTTTAGTATTCTCAAACTTTTTCAATCTTCACGCAATACATGAGCGTGAGCCATGGACATAGCACTATAGGTGGAATAGAATGGTGGTTGTGGAGAAGACAAAAACGAGAAGATAGTCTCACATCAACTAGGCGTATCAACGGGCTATGGAGATGCCCATCAATAGATATCAATGTGGGTGAGTAGGGTTTGCCATGCAACAGATGCACTAGAGCTATAAGTCTATGAAAGCTTAACAAAATAAACTAAGTGGGTGTGCATCCAACATGCTTGCTCACGAAGACCTAGGGCATTTTGAGGAAGCCCATCATTGGAATATACAAGCCAAGTTCTATAATGAAAAATTCCCGCTAGTATATGAACGTGACAACATAGGAGACACTCTATCATGAAGATCATGGTGCTACTTTGAAGCACAAGTGTGGTAAAAGGATAGTAGCATTGCCCCTGCTCTCTTTTTCTCTCTTCTTTTGTTTGGGCCTCTTTGGCCTCTTTTTTTATTTGGGCTTTTTGGCCTCTTTTATTTTTCATAAAGTCCGGAGACTCATCCCAACTTGTGAGGAAATCATTGCTTCCATCATCCTTTCCTCACATGGGACAATGCTCTAATAATGAAGATCATCACACTTTTATCTACTTACAACTCCAGAATCTTAGAACAAAATATGACTCTATGTGGATGCCTCCGGCGGTGTACCGGGATAATGAATATAGTGACATGTATGAAAGAATTACGAATGGTGGCTTTGCCACAAATACGATGTCAACTACATGATCATGCAAAGCAATATGACAATGATGGAGCGTGTCATAATAAACGTAATGGTGGAAAGTTGCATGGCAATATATCTCGGAATGGCTATGGAAATGCCATAATAGGTAGGTATGGTGGCTGTTTTGAGGAAGGTATATGGTGGGTGTATGATACTGGCGAAAGTTGCGCGGCACAACACTAGTAGAAAAGGGGGCAATGGCCCAGGACGGTTCAGCCCATTACTCCCGGTTCTGCCACGAACCCGGACCAATGGAGCTATTTGTCCCGGTTCGTGAGCCCAGGGGGGCGTCCGGGCAACGTGGGCCATTGGTCCCGGTTCGTCCGGACCTCTTGGTCCCGGTTGGTGGGACGAACCGGGACCAATGGGCCTGGCTCCTGGCCCACCACTATTGATCCCGGTTGGTGGCTTGAACCGGGACCAAAGGCTTCCCTTTCGTCCCGGTTCATGCCACCAACCGGGGCCAAAGGTGGTGTTTATATATACCCTCAGGCAAGAGCAGAGCACACTGCCTGCTTTTTCCGGCCGAGGGGAGAGGGCTTGGTGGTGCTCTAGCTCACCTCCTATGCACACAAGGTGTTCGATGGAATGCCCGAGCCACACTACTTAAGGTTTCTCCTCTCCAAGCTCGACCGCCAAGCTCCATTTTCCTCAATATTTATCTAGGTTTAGCGGTCCGTCACGCCCCGTCCCCGTCTTCACCGCCGTTGATCACCCGCGCCGATCTCATCACCGGCACCACCGTGGTGAGCCTCTTGTTCTTATCTTCTTTCTAAAAGGAAAAATATTCTTACTTGTATGTTTAGATAGATACTTGTATTATTTTCTTACTTTAATATTGCATCTTATATAGTGCGATGGTTTTGGTATCCGCCCCCGTCGGCCCTCGTCTTGTCTATGATTCGGATGTGGTATATATTATCTTTTCATAACTATTGGTTCATTTATTGTTTATGAAAATTATGCCGATCAACGTGACATAGATTTTATTTATCTAGGAGGTTGTTGAACCGGAAATTCCAACCGACCCTATTGTCGAGAGGTTAAATTTAGTTGAAGAAGAAAACAATTTCTTGAAGGAAAAAATAAAAAAATTGAGGAGGAGAAGATGATATTGGAGTTGCATGTTGCGGATGTCGTCGATGATCACAAGATCAAGATGGATGCAATGCGCTTGAAGAATAGAAAGATTAGAAAATATGCCATTCATACCGAGGCTTGGTATCATTATGCCGTTGGATCAGTTGTTACCTTGGTTGCGATTATGATCACATTTGTTTTCGCATTGAAATGTTTTACATAGTTTCAATGTATGGTTTAATTAATTTAGATGCTCTGCAGAGCTTTATGTTGTTAGATGAGAACTATGTATGTACTTTGGTTTTTATGTGATGATGAACTTCTATTAATTTGGTCACTTAATTATCTATTCATGATGTTCTGTAATGATTTTTGACACACTTAATTATATATAATGCACACAGATGAACCGGCAATGGATGTACGGTGACAGACACACCTCCGAGTACACTAAGGGCATGCATGATTTTCTCGAAGTGCTTCAGGAAAACAAGCAGAATGGTTTTATGTGTTGTCCATGCCCTATATGTGGGAATACGAAGTCTTACTCTGACCGGAAAATCCATCACACCCACCTACTTTACAAGGGTTTCATGACACACTATAATGTTTGGACGAGGCACAGAGAAATAGGGGTTATGATGGAAGACGGCAAAGAAGAAGAATACGATGACAACTATGTGCCCCCTGAATACGGTGATGCTACTGAACATCAAGAGGAAACAGACGATGTGCATGATGGTGCTGCAACGGGCGAAGCTGCTGAAGATCAAGAGGAACCAGACGATGTGCCCGATGATGATGATCTCCGTCGGGTCATTGTCGATGCAAGGACGCAATGCGAAAGTCAAAAGGAGAAGCTGAAGTTTGATCGCATGTTAGAGGATCACAAAAAAGGGTTGTACCCCAATTGCGAAGATGGCAACACAAAGCTCGGTGCATCAGACCGGAATTGCTGCAAGGAAGGCAGAGAATGTTGTGCCTGATAAAGGATTTGAGAAGCTACTAAAAATAATGAAGAAGAAGCTTCCAAAGGATAACGAATTGCCCGACAGTACATACGCAGCAAAGAATGTCGTATGCCCTCTAGGATTGGAGGTGGAGAAGATACATGCATGCCCTAATGATCGTGCATCCTCTACCATGGTGCATACAAGGATCTGAACGCATGCCCGGTATGCGGTGCATTGCGGTATAAGATCGACGAGATGACCACAGTGATGTTGACGGAGAGCCTCCTGTGAAGAGGGTTCTGCGAAGGTGATGTGGTATGCTCCTATAATACCACGGTTGAAACGTCTGCTCGTAAACGGAGAGCACGCCAAGTTGATGCGATGGCACGTTGAGGACCGTAAGAAAGACGGGAAGTTTAGAGCACCACGACGGGTCGCAATGGAGAAAAATCGAGAGGAAGTATCGGGATGAGTTTGCAAAGGACCCAATGAACGTATGGTTTGCTTTAAGCGTTGATGTCATTAATCCTTTCGGGGAGCAGAGCAGAAATCACAGCACCTGGCCCGTGACTCTATGTATGTATAACCTTCCTCCTTGGATGTGCATGAAGCGGAAGTTCATTATGATGCCAGTTCTCATCCAAGGCCCTAAGCAACCCGGCAACGACATTGATGTGTACCTAAGGCCATTAGTTGAAGAATTTTTACAGCTGTGGAATGGAAACGGTGTACGTACGTGGGATGAGCACAAAAAGGAGGAATTTGACCTAAAGGCGTTGCTGTTCGTGACCATCAATGATTGGCCCGCTCTCAGTAACCTTTCGTGACAGACAAACAAGGGATACCACGCATGCACGCACTGTTTACTTGACACCGATAGTATATACAGGAAGCTGCAGGAAGAATGTGTACCGGGCCATCGTCGATTTCTTCCAACCAACCATCAATGTCGAAAGAAAGGCAAGCATTTCAAAGGCGAGGCAGATCACCGGAAGAAGCCCGCCATGCGTACCGGTGATCACGCATTTGCTATGGTCAATGATTTACACGTAATCTTTGGAAAGGGTCCCGCGGACTAGCTGTTCCGAATGACGCCGAGAATCACGCACCCATGTGGAAGAAGAAATCTATATTTTGGGACCTACCCTCTTTGGAAAGACCGAGAGGTCCGCTCTTCGATCGACGTGATGCACGTGACGAAGAACCTTTGGGTGAACCTGCTAGGCTTCTTGGGCGTGTATGGGAAGACAAAAGATACACACGAGGCACGGAGGACCTGCAACGCTTGCACGAAAAAGAGGGCATGCCTCCCAAGCAGTATGAAGGTCCTGCCAGCTACGCTCTTACGAAAGAAGAGAAAGAAATCTTCGTTGAAGGCCTGCTCAGTATGTCGGTCCCGACTGGCTTCTCGTCAATATAAAGGGAATAACAAATATGCCAGAGAAAAGTTCCAGAACCTAAAGTCTCATGATCGCCACGTGATTATGACGCAACTGCTTCCGGTTGCATTGAGGGGCTTCTACTAGAAAACGTCCGATTAGCCATTGTGAAGCTATGTGCATTCCTCAATGCAATATCTCGTAAGGTGATCGATCCAGAAATCGTACCAACGCTTAAGGAGTGATGTGGCGCAATGTCTTATCAGTTTCGAGCTGGTGTTCCCACCATCCTTCTTCAATATCATGACGACGTCCTAGTTCGCCTAGTCGATTTAGATTGTCATTCGGGGACCGTATTTCTACACAATATGTACCCCTTTGAGAGGTTCATGGAGTCCTAAAGAAATATGTTCTTAACCGCTTAGGCCGTAAGGAAGCATCTCCATGGGCCATCAAACAGAGGATGTCATCGGGTTTTGTGTTGACTTCATTCCTGGCCTTAAGAAGATAGGTCTCCCTAAATCGCGGTATGAGGGGAGACTGACCGAAAATGCACGCTTGGAAGGGACTCAATAATATACAGGGACGGATATTCTTGGTCTCAAGCACACTACACGCTTCTACAGAACTCTACCTTGGTGACCCGTATGTCGATGAACACAAGAACAGTCTGCGCTCCAAACACCCGGAGCGGTCGACGATCGATTACATGTGAACACATCAGGACTTTCAGCAGTTGGTTGGAAACACGTCTCAGAGGTGACAGCCCTGTTTGTGATGAGAAGTACTTGTTGTCCAGGGGACCATCTTCGAATGTAATGATTTGGAAAGGATACGAGATAAATGGGAATACATTTTACACGATTGACCAAGATCAAAAGAGCACCAACCAAAACACCGGTGTCCGCTTTGATGCAGCAATCGACAGGGGAAAGGACACATATTATGGTTACATAGTGGACATATGGGAACTTGACTACGGAGTAGATTTTAAGGTCCCTTTGTTTAAGTGCAAATGGGTCAATCTGTCAGGAGGCGGGGTACAGGTAGACCCACAGTACGGAATGACAACAGTGGATCTGAAAAATTTTGGGTACACTGACGAACCGTTCGTCCTAGCCAATGATGTGGCACAGGTTATCTATCTGAAGGACATGTCTACCAGACCGAGGAAAGAAAAGATAAGGAAGCGAATACATCATAGGATGAGCCAAAGCGCCACATAGTTCTTTCAGGAAAAAGGGACATCCTGGGAGTGGAGGGCAAGACAGACATGTCTGAAGAGTATGAAAAGTTTCATGAAATTCCTTCCTTCAAAGTCAAGGCTGACCCAAGCATCCTGATAAACGATGAAGATTATCCATGGTTACGGCGCAATAAGCAAATGACACAAGCGAAGAAAAAGTGAAGACTTTCTCCCGCAACTATTATGATGATACCATGCCAACTTTATAGCAGACGAGTATGATACCATTGTCCGTTTTGTACATGCACATGCTATGCCAACTTTTTCAGAGTTCATTTGAAAACTACGAATTTGAAAACCTCGCCAACCGATTATCCATTTGAAAACTAATGGCACTAACATAAAGTTTATAATTTTGCTGACCTAAAAGCAAAAAGAATTAAAAAATAAAGCAAAAAACCAAAAGAAAATAAATAATGCAGAAAACAAAAAAAAAACTGGAAAAAAAATAAACATAACAACAATAAGTATTTTGTTGTAAGTAGAAACAAAATAAAATAAATAAAGCAACAAAAGAAAACAAAAAAAGTGTTTTCAAATTTGAAAACTAATGGCACTAACAGAAAGTTTATATTTTTTCTAAAACTAAAAGCAAAAAGAATTAAAAAATAAAGCAAAAACCAAAAGAAAATAAATAATGCAGAAAACAAAACAAAAAATGGAAAAAAAATAAAAATAGCAACAATAAGTATTTTGTTATAAGTAGAAACAAAATAAAATAAATAAAGCAACAAAGAAAACAAAGAAAGTGTTTTCAAATTTGAAAACTAATGACACTAACCGAAAGTTTATATTTTTTCTAAAACTAAAAGAAAAAAGAATTAAAAAATAAAGCAAAAAACCAAAACAAAATAAATAATGTAGAAAACAAAACAAAAAAAACAGGAAAAAAATAAATATAGCAACAATAAGTATTTTGTTGTAAATAGAAACAAAATAAACTAAATAAAGCAACAAATAAAACAAAAAAACAAAAAAGTGCCACCTACTGGGCCCCCACGGCCTGAATACTACTAGAAATCCTACCATGGGCCAGGATTCAGGTCCACGGGAGGCCCAGTAGACCCACACGCACAGATTGCACGGTTAGGCCCGAAAGACTGCTTTAGAGAGGAGCTCGAGAGGGAAGGCGCACCACACCTTATAAACAGGTGCGGCTCCCTCTCAACTAGCGAGGTGGGACTAAACATTTGGGCGCGGGGCAGCACAAGGCTTTTGGTCCCGGTTGGTGGCACCAACCGGGACTAAAGGGGGGCATTGGTCCCGGTTCATGGCCCAGACGCCGTCCGCGCGCCCCCGTCGTCGCCCCTGCCCCGTCGCCGCCAGGCGCTGCCCCGACGCCGCCCGCCGCCCGCCGACGCCTTGTTGCCGTCGTCGCCCGTCGCCACCGTCGCCGAAGCGCGCCCGGTCGCCCCACGACCCGCCACCCGTCGCCGTCGTCGCCGCCACGCCCTGTTCTGACCCGCCGTGGTCGTCGCTGATGCCCCCGCCGTCGCCCTCGCCGGCCGCCCCCGTTGTGAGCCGCCGCATTCGAGGCTCTGTGTTCAGTGCTTTTTTTTCATACGTACATACATGTGTATTTTTTTGTTCATTGCATTTTTTTCAGATAATAATGTATATATGTATGTGGTAGCTATATGATGAATGGATGTGGCTATGTATGTATGAATATAATGTTCATAGCATTTTTTGTTTATATATATTTTTTCATATATGTATTAATTTTTTATTTAGGTTGTTAGTATATATCGATTTTAGGTTAGTGCATTTTAATTAGGTTAGTGTAGAGGAAAAAGTAAAATAAGGAAATGGAAGAAAAGAGGAAGAAGGAAGAAGGAAGAAGAAGAAGAAAAAGAAGGAGAGGAAAAGGAAAATAAGTAGAGAAAGAAGGAGAAGAAGAAGGAGAAGACGAGGAGAGGAAGAAGAGGAAGAAGAAGAAAAAAAGAGGAGAAGAAGAAGGAATAGAGGAGCTTCTTCTCCTTTTTTTTCTCCTCTTTTTTTTCGAGGGTGTCGAGGGTGTCGAGGATCGCCGAGGGTCGAGGGTCGGGAACTAGGGTAGAGGGTCGAGGGTCGTTAAGGGGTCAAGGGTCGAGGGTTTCAGGGTCGAGGGTTCGAGGGTTCTATAGGATCGAGGGTCGAGGGTTCCAGGGTCGTCTAGGGGTCGAGGGTTCCAGGGTCGTCGAGGGTTCGAGGGGTCGAGGATCGCCGAGGTCGAGAGGTTTCCTAGTGTCAAAGTATTGAAGAAATCCATGGGTTCATCATTAGCGGAAGTAACCAGGGCATGATGGTACAGTCCTCAAAGTTATTACGGAATGGAGTCCGGATAGGATAATTTGCCTTTTGTATGCAATTTCAGCAAAGGCCTTCCAAATAACGATATTCGGAAGGTTCTTGCTGAACTTTGTACCAAAAAGCGAATTATCCTATCTCGACTCCATTCCAAAATAACTTCGAGAGCTTCGCATCATCATGCACCTGTTACTTTCGCCTAATGATGAAGACATGGTTTTGTTGAATCCTTTGACACTAGGCAACCTCCCGACCCCTCGGCGATCCTCGACCCCTTGACCCTGAGAGGAAGAAGAGGATAAAAAAAGAAGAGGAAGAAGAAAAAAAGAGGAGAAGAAAGAATAGAGGAGTTCTTCTCCTCTATTCTTTCTTCTCCTCTTTTTTTATCGGGAATGAGGGTCGTCGAGGGTCGCCGAGCGGTAGAGGAAACCCTAATTAAATAGCAAGTATCGTCGGTGTGAGATACATGTGGTCGTCGGTGTCGGACACTACATCCACGTCCCACAAGTGACGCGGGCGTCGATGCCCACGTCACTTGTGGGACATAGATGTAGTGTCGTCGTTGTTGTTGTCGATATACCCCCTCCCGATAGCTTCAACACGTGGGGGGGGGTCGATATTACCCCCTCCTTGAAGCGTTCTCGAGGCCACCCCTAACCCTTGAAGCATTGTCGAGGCCACCCGAAACCCTAGAGAAGCAGCATCGAGGCCACTAATTAATATGATTCCTTATTGTGATTAGCTAGCTAGTTCTACGTTTGCCACTAATATATCCATATCTGTCATGTTTGAATAATAATTGCCATGTTGTAAATATTTGTAGAAACTATGGACACCCCCCGAGACGAAGCACAAGAAGCGTTGTTGAGGGACATAACCGCAGAAGGAAGTGATGTCGTCTGCTCGTTGATGTTTCTCAACGACACCGATGGTCTGGAAGGAGAGGGTGAAGAAGCAGCTGGCTATGATTATGATGGCTCCGATGACGCAATGCCGGTGCAAGAAGGAGAGGGTGAAGAAGTAGACCGTGAGGACTGCTCCGGTGATCACCGAACTGAGTCCGCCAGTATATATATTAGTTAAGCCTGTCTTTGACTAGCTAATTGATGCATTCATTGTTTTGGTATGTACACATATTAATTAACTCTCGTCTTTGTTTCTTTTTCTAGCCCTCCGGATCGAGCACAACTTCGTAAAGAGACGAGGCCGAAGAAAAGTTGAGCTCGGATGAAAGGTCTCGAGATCATAGAAATCGCTACGACGGCCAACCGATTGAACCCATCCGGACAAAGAAGGCATTTGTTGCTCAAAGGCGGGTTCTGGTTAGGGACAAGATCCCGATCAGCATCCAGCAATGGTATAAGCCTAAGAATGAAGACCCTGAGGTGTCTTGTGTCAATGATCTGCAGAAAAATGATCTTTGGACTGAGCTGAAGTCAAATTTCACCCTACCGCCACAGGATGATCCGGAGAAGCCAGTTATAGAGCCATTAATCAAGTCTTTTGCTCTTAAGAAGATGGAAGACCTATTCAGGAATTGGAAGAAAGACCTGAATAAGTTTGTCGATAAAAAAGAGACACCAGAATTCAAGGGCAAATATGAGAAGATCAGAGATGACTGGCCCGCATTTGTGGCCCACAAGACATCGGAAAAGAGTAAAAAGATGTCGGTGACAAACAAGCAAAATGCTGCGAAGAAGAAGCTTCACCATCGCACGGGGTCAGTTAGCTACCTCATAGCCCGGCCTAAGTGAGCCAAGGCTGAGAATGATCTGCTTGATAAAGGGATCGAACCAGAGACAATGAACTGGCCCGACCGTTGCCGGACTTGGTTCTTCGGGGCTGGCAGAACCTTGGACCCTGTATCAGGGAAGTGCATTTGGACGGACGATCAATTGGACATACCAGTCAAGAGGCTAAAGCAATATATCGAAGCAGCGCAGCAAGGGAAGTTCGTTCCAGACAGGGAGAAGGACGAGCTCACAATGGCCCTCGGGAATCCTGAGCACCCTGGACGGACACGAGGCACGCCAGGCTCCGTTTCGTGGAAGGCTGGATTTCCGGACGCAAGAGGTTACAAAACCCATAAGAGGAGGAAGAAGCTGGAGCAGAGCCAAATGCAGGCGCTGCACGAAAGGGTAATGGGGCTAGAGGAACGAGAAGAAGAACAGAGCAAACGACCGCCAAGCTTCCCCGGTTACCCCGCCATCTCAGCGGAGAAGCAGCATGGCTTCCACCGAGCTGGTTCAGTCGGAGCATGCCTTGACGGCTCCTGCCAGCTATCCTGTGGATGCTATCACGGAGTCTCAAAATTGCCACCTTATGGCGGAATGGAGCAATTTGAAGGTCAAGGCGGCTGTTGGCTCTGTTTATCCTACTAAACCCGACTCAACTTTTCACTGCCGCCGATTCTGTAAGGATATGCTAAGGTGATGGTGGATGAAATAACAGAGGATTTGAGGACCTCTGGCTTGACCACCCTACCGGTGAAGGGGAGTATCGGCTGGGTTCTGCTCTGAAGACTCCATGCCTATGGCGGAAGGATCTCATCAACCTTCCGAACTGGACGCCTCCGCCTCCTCCTCCTCCTCCGGCGAGTCAGGGCACTCCGCCTCCTCCTCCGGCGAGTGACGATCAGGGCACTCGGCCGGCTCCTTCTCCGGCGCGTGGCGGCACTCCGCCTCCTTCTCCGCCTGCACCGGCGCGCCCGAGCAGCCAGCCTCCTCCTTCTCCGCCTCGTCAGCAAGGGCGGAAGAGACCTGCCGCCGCTCCGGCTGCTCCGGCGCGTCGTAGTCCTTCTCCTCCGCCTTGTAAGCAAGGAAAGAAGACATCCGCTCTGTCTGCTCTGCCGGCGTCTAGCAGTACAACCAAAGGCGGGAGGAGATACAGATTCGGTCCTTCTCTGAAGACTCCAGAGAAGTTACCGTATGAGAGGACCGAGGAGGAAAACGCGAAGATCGCGCAGACCGAAGTGGATGATTGGTTTGAAGGGTTGAAAGCAAAGAGACATCCACCTCCGGAGGAGAAGGTAGATCCGATGAAAGCGGCGCACTCAGCTGCCCCGACAAAACCACCCGAGTCTCTGCCGAAAGGCAACTATGAGCGCATTATTGGAAAGGCATTTGTCGAAGCGGAGAGGTCGGGAAGTACTAAAAGTGATCAAAGAATGAAAGAACGACGAGCTGGGAAACAAATTTCCCAGCTCGGCGAACAAGCGAAGCAATCGTGCCCCCCGCTCAAGGTGCCTGCTAGCGACATCGTCGATCCGAGGATGGTGCCCGGTTATGGCAATCCTGAAGATTACCTACCCGACGATGTACATTATGATTTCTTGGAGGTGCAGATACAAAGGTACGAGTACGGGAAGCCTCTCGTCAAAGATGAAAGATCTCTATCAACGATGATGCAAAGATTGCATGATTGGTACATGAAAACCTGCAGAGAGTCTGAGGGGAGGAGTACTTTGTATGTAAGAGTTAAAAAGGAGCATGACCTCATTGGAATTGAACTGTTGCCTATTCCATTTGAGGAGTTCTATCAGTTTTTCAATCAATTGGCCCTCGATAAAGCAACGGTCACCTGCTCGCCCTGTAAGTAGTACTACTTCTGTCATTAAGTCTCTCTATATAACTCAACTCTTTCATTGCATGTATTTATAATTATCCTCACTATATTATGCAGATTGAAGATCGCCGAATTGAAGAAAAGACAAGTGGGTGATATTGGGTTCATTAACACATATCTCATAGATGCAACTGAGGTTGAATTTCATGCCGAAAATACCGAGGCCAACTTGCTACAATCGTTGGTAATAAATGAACACAAAGATATAATACTCTTTCCTTACAACTTCAAGTGAGTGTTACTGTCTTGTGGCATATTTAGTTTCCCTTATTAGTCTAGGTTATAGTAATGTAATATTGATGAGTTATGCATGCGTGCGCAGGTACCACTATATTCTCCTAGAGATTAAGCTTGAGCAGGGAGTAGTAACTGTCTTAGACTCCAAACGAAAAGATCCCAAGGAGTATGCGGACATGACTGAAATGCTCGAGAAGTAAGTTAAATCGATCATTATCCACCATATCAGCAACTTTGTTCATTTCTGATATCAAGTAATTGTTTTCTTTGTATGGCAGGGTTTGGAGAAAATTCACCAAAAGCTCCGGACTGCCGAAGAAGCTGCAATTTAGACACCGAAAGTAAGTACTATAGTAGCATATTCCACGCATCTCCTAGTGATTCAAGCGCTAGTTTCATCAATACCATTTAACATGCTTGCTAATTATCAGTTTGATTGACCTCTATTTCTTGTAAAGTGGTTGTGGCAGGAACAAGGGAATGATTTTTGTGGATACTACATTTGCGTAGTCCATCCGCCACACGACACGTGAGCGGGCTACTCGACAAACAATATGAAGTGCATAAATAACAATATTCACAATTTTATTTTATTACCATCATTTGTGTTGAGTTTCATTCATTCATATATATATGTATTGACCCCCTTCTTAAAATTAGATGTTTCGAATGCGGGATGAACTCCTAGCACCAGATCGCCTGCGAGCAATTCAAGAGGAATTGGCGGCATTCTTTCTTAACCACGTGATCGCTGAAGACGGAGAATACTATGTGGACCACGTGTTCGTATGTTAGGAGATTATATTTGTAAAAGATAATTATTGTATATATGTAGCCGGTAGTGCCGGATAGATATACGAGAACTTGTTGTTCGACCAATCTCTCGGAGAAGGAGAGGTGGTCGATATCACTTCTCTCTGTATGCATATATGTTCATGACGATCTTCTGTTTCCTTCATTTGCTTACTAGCTAGCTAGCGTGTCTAGCTAGTCCTCTCTATACGTATGTATAGTACGCAACATCGACCAAGCACGGACAAAAATGAGGACACTTCTGTCTATTAATTAGCTAGCTAACACAATATATGAAACACCTAAATTAACCCCCCAAAACCCCGAACCCCCCCCCCTTTTAAAAAAAACAAAAACCCCAGCCACAGAAATGCTGACGCGTGGATGCCTATTGGTCCCGGTTGGTGCCACCAACCGGGACCAAAGGCCCTCCTGCCTGGGCTCAGCGCACAAGCCACGTGGAGGCCCATCTGTCCCGGTTCTGGATTGAACCGGGACTAAAGGGCCAGGGCATTAGTACCGTCCCTTTAGTCCCGGTTCATGAACCGGGACTAAAGGCCCTCACCAACCGGGACAATAGGCCCTTTTTCTACTAGTGCAAGAGAGGCTAGAAAATGTGGAAGGGTGAGAGTGCGTATAATCCATGGACTCAACATTAGTCATGAAGAACTCACATACTTATTGCAAAAATCTACAAGTTATCAAAACAAAGTACTACCCGCATGCTCCTAGGGGAAGGGTTGGTAGGATTTAACCATCGCACGATCCCGACCTCCACACAAAAGGAAGACAATCAATAAATAAATCATGCTCCAACTTCATCACATAACGGTTCACCATACGTGCATGCTACGGGAATCACAAACTTTTAACACAAGTATTCCTCAAATTCACAACTACTCAACTAGCATGACCCTAATATTACCATCCTCATATCTCAAAACAATCATCAAGTATCAAACTTCTCATAGTATTCAATGCACTTTATATGATAGTTTTTGTTATACCCATCTTGAATGCCCATCATATTAGGACTAATTTTATAACCAAAGCAAATTACCATGCTGTTCTAAAGACTCTCAAAATAATATAAGTGAAGCATGAGAGTTCATCTATGTCTTCAAAATAAAACCACCGTCGTGCTCTAAAAAGATATAAGTGAAGCACTAGAGCAAATGACAAACTACTCCAAAAGATATAAGTGAAGGTCAATGAGTAGTCGAATAATTATGCAACTATGTGAAGATTCTCTGACAATTAAGAATTTCAGATCTTGGTATTTTATTCAAACAGAAAACAAAAATAAAATAAAATAAAATGATGCTCCAAGCAAAACACATATCATGTGGTGAATAAAAATATAGCTCCAAGTAATGTTACCGATGAACGAAGACGAAAGAGGGGATGCCATCCGGGGCATCCCCAAGCTTAGGCTCTTGGTTGTCCTTGAATATTACCTTGGGGTGCCTAGGGCATCCCCAAGCTTCGGCTCTTGCCACTCCTTATTCCATAGTCCATCGAATCTTTACCCATAACTTGAAAACTTCACAACACAAAACTCAACAGAAAACTCGTAAGCTCAGTTAGTATAAGAAAATAAATCACCACTTAGGTACTCTTGTGAACTCATTCTAAATTCATATTGGTGTAATGTCTACTGTATTATAACTTCTCTATGGTTCATACCCTCCGATACTACTCATATATTCATCAAAAATAAGCAAACAACACATAGAAAACAGAATCTGTCAAAAACAGAACAGTCTGTAGTAATCTGTATCATTCGAATACTTCTGTAACTCCACAAATTATGAAATAAATTGGTGGATCTGAGTAATTTTTCTATTAATCATCTTCAAAAAGAATCAACCTAAAAGCACTCTCCAGTAAAAAATGGCAGCTAATCTCGTGAGCGCAAAAGTTTCTGTTTTTTACAGCAAGATCGCATAGACTTCACCCAAGTCTTCCCAAAGGTTCTACTTGGCACAAACACTAATTAAAACATAAAACCACATCTAACCAGAAGCTAGATGAATTATTTATTACTAAACAGGAACAAAAAGCAAAGAACAAAAATAAAATTGGGTTGCCTCCCAACAAGCGCTAACGTTTAATGCCCCTAGCTAGGCATGATAATTTCAATGATGCTCACATAAAAGATAAGAATTAAAACATAAAGAGAGCATCATGAAGAATATGACTAGCACATTTAAGCCTAACCCACTTCCTATGCATAGGGATTTTGTGAGCAAACAACTGATGGGAACAATAATCAACTAGCATAGGAAGGAAAAACAAGCATAACTTTAAAACTTTAAGCACATAGAGAGGAAACTTGATATAATTGCAACTCCTACAAGCATATATTACTCCCTCATAATAATTTTCAGTAGCATCATGAATGAATTCAACAATATAACCATCACATAAAGCATTATTTTCATGATCTACTTGCATAGAAATTTTACTACTCTCCACATAAGCAAATTTATTCTCATCAATAGTAGTGGGAGCAAACTCAACAAAATAACTAAAATGTGAAGCATAATCCAATTGAAAATTAAAATCATGATGACAAGTTTCATGGTTATGTTTATTCTTTGTGGCATACATGTCATCGCAATAATCATCATAAATGGGAGACATGCTTTTACCATAATAAATTTGCTCATCAAAACTTGGGGGACAAAAAATATCATCTTCATCAAACATAGCATCCCCAAGCTTGTGGCTTTGCATATCATTAACATCATAGGTATTAAAAGAATTCATAGTAACAACATTGCAATCATGCTCATCATTCACATATTTTATGCCAAGCATTCTATGTAATTCTTCTTCTAGTACTTGAGCACAATTTTCCTTCCCATCATTTTCACGAAAGACCTTAAAAAGATGAAGCATATGAGGAACCCTTAATTTCATTTTTCTGTAGTTTTATTTTATAAACTAAACTAGTGATAAAACAAGAAATTAAAAGATTCGATTGCAAGATCTAAAGATATACCTTCAAGCACTCACCTCCCCGGCAACGGCACCAGAAAAGAGCTTGATGTCTACTACGCAACCTTCTCCTTGTAGACATTGTTGGGCCTCCAAGTGCAGAGGTTTGTAGGAAAGTAGAAAATTTCCCTCAAGTGGATGACCTAAGGTTTATCAATCCCTGGGAGGCGTAGGATGAAGATGATCTCTCTCAAACAACCCTGCAACCAAATAACAAAGAGTCTCTTGTGTCCCCAACACACCCAATACAATTGTAAATTGTATAGGTGCACTAGTTCGCCAAGAGATGGTGATACAAGTGCAATATGGATGGTAGATATAGGTTTTTGTAATCTGAAATTATAAAAACAGCAAGGTAACAAGTGGTAAAAGTGAGCGTAAACGGTATTGCAATGCTAGGAAACAAGGCATAGGCTTCATAATTTCACTAGTGCAAGTTCTCTCAACAGTAATAACATAATTGGATCATATAACTATCCCTCAACATGCAACAAAGAGTCACTCCAAAGTCACTAACAGCGGAGAACAAACGAAGAGATTATTGTAGGTACGAAACCACCTCAAAGTTATCCTTTCTTATCGATCTATTCAAGAGTCCGTAGTAAAATAACACGAAGCTATTCCTTCCGTTCAATCTATCCTAGAGTTCGTACTAGAATAACACCTTAAGACACAAATCAACCAAAACCCTAATGTCACCTAGATACTCCAATGTCACCTCAAGTATCCGTGGGTATGATTATACGATATGCATCACACAATCTCAGATTCATCTATTCAACCAACACAAAGTACTTCAAAGAGTGCCCCAAAGTTTCTACCGTAGAGTCAAGACGAAAACATGCCAACCCCTATGCATAAGTTCACAAGGTCACTGAACCCGCAAGTTGATCACCAAAACATACATCAAGTAGATCACGTGAATATCCCATTCTCACCACAGATAAGCACATGCAAGACATACATCAAGTGTTCTCAAATCCTTAAAGACTCAATCCGATAAGATAACTTCAAAGGGAAAACTCAATCCATTACAAGAGAGTAGAGGGAGAGAAACATCATAAGATCCAACTATAATAGAAAAGCTCATGATACATCAAGATCGTGCCGAATCAAGAACACAAGAGAGAGATCAAACACATAGCTACTGGTACATACCCTCAGCCCCGAGGGTGAACTACTCCCTCCTCGTCATGGAGAGCGCCGGGATGATGAAGATGGCCACCGGTGATGGATCCCCCCTCCGGCAGGGTGCCGGAACAGGGTCCCGATTGGTTTTTGGTGGCTACAGAGGCTTGCAGCGGCAGAACTCCCGATCTAGGTTATTTACTAGAGATTTCTGTATTTATAGGAATTTTTGGTGTCGGGAACAAGTCAGGGAGGTCTCCGGGATGTCCACGAGACAGGGGGGCGCGCACAGGGGGGTGGGCGCGCCCCCCACCCTCGTGGGCAGCCCGGGACTCTTCTGGCCCAACTCTTTCACTCCAGGGGCTTCTTTTGGTCCATAAAAAATCATCAAAAATTGACACGTCAATTGTACTCTGTTTGGTATTCCTTTTCTGTAAAACTCAAAAATAAGGAAAAAACAGAAACTGGCACTGGGCTCTAGGTTAATAGGTTAGTCCCAAAAATCATATAAAACATCCTAGATTGATAATATAATAGCATGGAACAATAAAAAATTATAGATACGTTGGAGACGTATCACTAGGAAATTTGAAGGATATTGAGAAACAACTTGGATAGCCTTCTGGTGTGCCAATTCATAATTTCAGCATCCTCGTCATTCGAATCCGGTGTGCCAATTCATCAAGATCGTTGTTTCCAAAGCCATCATTCCACAACGGTAACCTAGAAGTAGTGACCGAAAGAATAAAAAGCTGGTTCAGACATTTTACCCAACACGTAGAGAGCAAGGTGTAAATATGGTGGAGTTTGATGTACTGTCACTACTAGGGAAAAGCCTATAGGTAGATAGGGTTTAGCTGTAGCACGGTCTCTGTCAACACTACTGTTACTTAGCAGTAGTGCGACCCAAAAAACCGCGCTGTAGATAGGGTTTAGCTGTAGCACGGTCTCTGTCAACCCAAGCTATTGCTAAGTGGTCCCCATCGTACACCTCAGGGCTAGGAATAGTAGCAGCATTGGATAACAGCCCCGCACTACAACTAACCTAGTAGAAGTAGCCCGGGCTAATAAACATGGGTTGCTACTGTATATGCAAGGGGCCAGTAGGTGGGCCCCATTTATTAGCAGTGCAGACAAGTTGAGCAGCGCTGCAGGTATCTGGCTTAGCGGTAGCACGGGGGGCGTGACCTCGCTATTACTAAGTTCATTTTATCGTCTCTCCTAGTCATCCATTTCCTCACTGTCTCCCTCCACTCTTCCGCCCGAGATCCCCATCACTGTCGCTCGCACTGCCGTCGCCGACTTGCGCTATCGCCGTCTTCGTCCCAAGCCCGGCGCCCCTGCTCTTCCTCCCGAGCTCCACATTGAAGGTATTCTTCTCCCGCCCTTGTCCCTCCTCATCTGCTCTTCCTCCCAATCCCACCCGAGCCCCAGTGTCCCTGCTCTTCCTCCCAAGCCTCGGTGGCGAACCCTAGGTTGATTGGGATGAACCCTAGGTCGATTGTGAACTAAAAGAAACCTCCAATTTCAATGCACCAAATGGCCGAATTGGAGGAACTTTGTATGAGATGTTTTGTAGGTACATCCCCACGGTCATTTCGAGTGGTCATTCACCCATTTTGGCCCAGCTGTTTGGTCACAGCAATAAAAATAAGAATTTTTCCTTATATTTCAAAAACAGAGAACGTTTGGTTTTCAGCTACTTCTGTTGATGTTTTTTGATGATGATAAAATACTTGGGAGATCCTAGTTCCCAAATAATCTTAGTTTGATCAATTTCTACTAGAAGTTCACCTGCAATGAAATTCGTAAGTGGGCTAATCAGTATGATGCAGATGTTGGTACTTTATACTATTTCATTGTTGATACTTTGTACTAGTGCACATGATCTTGAGGTTACAGATCATTTCAATGTTGATACTTTGTAATATTTGGACATGCGTATGTGTATGGATATGTTGATCTTGAGTTGCTGTGTATGTGGTGCCAAAGATAGCCACATATGTTTCTTTCTAGGGCAGGGAAACTCCAAGTGGCCTATGTTTTGCCGGAATGTTGATTTATTTTCGTTTTGGCAAATTCCAGACGCTCGATATGTCATGCTTTTAGCAAAGGTCATGCCGATTTTTTCGTGAATTTTGGCATGAACTTTGCTAGAAAGTAGGACATATTGAGTTCCCGTGATTTGCAGGAACGGGAATTAGACGACATTCCGGCAAAATGACATTTATGTCATTACTCGATATATGTAACGGGTTGACTTTCAGTCTGTTGGGCCTCCTTGTGTGCTTTCAAAGAGGAAGAATCCCGACTGTTGGGGGTCGCTTCCTCCTCTTCTCCTCGTCATAGACCTTGGTAATGCACGAGGGAAGGGGGATGCGACCATCACCGATGGTTGATATATCAGAGAGTAAGAATCCCGACTGTTGTCGTGGAGTCGCTTCTCCTTCTTTCCCGTGTGCTAGACATTTTGGTGTAATGCACTCGGGAAAAAGGGAGGAGCGACCATCACTGACTGACGCAATATCAGAGAGGGAGTGCCCACCATATACATCACTTGAGATGAGAGTTTTCAAGGAAGACTCAACAAACCGAAAGTCAACCCATGTTGAATAATGATCTGTGTGTTGAGTTCCTGGTAATTGCCGTCGATTTATAATTTTTGAATTATGAACACAGGAAATGTTTGACGATGATATGATCCCTGAGTGCGATTACTGCACCGATGAAGGGGGTATGTGTGACATGCTTCACCTGGATAATGATAGGTGCTTCACCCTCACGCTAAATAAGACCTTTGAACATTTTACGGTATGTAACGACGACTATTATTTTTTAGCAATTAAGCATGACTTGTGCTTTTTTGCTTTAACGTGTAATTTATGTTTCCTACAGTTCGACTAGTGCATCCCCTGCTATGCAAGACCGTATGTCTTAGAGAAGTTCGGTCTTGATGATAGGGAGAGTTTGGAGACGTAGAAAGGTCGCCTAAAGACGAAACATGGTTTCGTTTTTGCGGTTAGGCTCTACAATGCAGTAAATCACACACATTTTGGTTGTTCAAATTGGAGAGGACTATGCAAGGCCTATGAACTTCAGGAGGATATGAAAATAACCTTCGATATTGGTCCTGAAGAAGATCCTAAAGATAATATCAAGATTTGGGTGAATTGGAAAATTTATATTGTTTATTTAAAACTAGTCGGTATTCATCCTACTAAACTTGTTTATTTATAATTGACAGCTTTTTTTCTCCAAAAAAATACATGGAAGGCTGTAGACAAGACCTACCACAGTTATGTCTCAGAACTAACTTGGGAGGAGAAAAATTCTCTTGTCTCATTTGCTAATTTAAGATCAATTATGAGATTAGCCAAAATTATAGTGGATACGTGCCACTAGTCCATGAGTTGAGTGATTTAACATTCGCAAATAGCATGGTAAGATTTTACTATTGTGTCACTAGTCCATGTTCTGCATACATTCTTCTTAAGAAAACTACATTGTTAACTATGTTACTATTATGTTCTTCTACAGAAGCTCTAGAAGAATGTTGTTCCTTAGCTGATGTATGCCAAAGGTGAGATAAGTATGATTAGCTTATGGCCAAGTTCGCATGTGGCTTTACAAAATGCATACTCAATTTCTCTAACATATGAAAGCCTCAAAATCAAAGGATGGAGAAAAGTAATGGATGCGCGCAGGTAACCAATTGGAGACAACATAAATGTGCGCAGGCCATAAATTAAAGACAGGTGGATCTCTATTCTCCATTTTGGAGATGGAGGTGTTTACCTGTTTTATTCTGGTTTACCTAAGAAAGAGGAGTAGGTCCTAGCTAGAACTTATCATGTGCTAGAATGATGATGAGTTATCTACATAGGATGATAACAATTAGCTAGTGTTAGTTAATTGTCATGTGCTATGATGAGGAGGAGGCCGTAATACTTGTCATGTGCTAGAATGATGATGAGTTATTATATGACTACTAATGATGAGTTGCTATATGACTACGATGATGATGAGTTGTTATATCATTATGATAATGATGAGTTGTTATATCATTCAGATGACGGAAACACTGATAGATTTAAAGTAGATGGATCCAAGCAACCAAGTTAAATTAGTAGGACGATATGATGTTGGGACGACACACATGTGTCAAATGAAAGCAATGCCTATCAAGTCCAATATGCATTCAGGGCATATATAAAGAGATTCTTGCATTCTCGATAGTCAAATCACTCAAAGTGTTTGCAACTAAGGTGGTCAAGGCTCCTTGCAAACACATCGAATGATTTGAGACCCGAGATGCAAAAACCTGCACCAATGCAAATTGGAATTGATTCGGCCGTCCCAATTTCGCCCGTTCGTTGGCCCAAAAGCAAAAGAGGAAAAGGCAAGGCGTGCCGGCGAGTCAAAACATTAAAACCCATCCAAACGACTCGTGCTGTCTCGGTCAACTACAAAATATTGGCTGGGCAGACGGCTGCTCCAATCCAAACAGCCTCTTTATCTCTTATCTCTTATCTCTTCTCTCATCCTCTCAAAGTGAAGCCCCATCTCTGCATTTGACAACACCCACTGATTTCATCAGCATCAATAGATTAAAGCAACTCCAACGCGCCGACCCAAACGGACATCAAATTTGTCCGTTTGGGTCGGCATGTCCGCCCACTTTTGCGTTTGCGTCGGCGGTGACGCATTTCTTGTCCTCACGGCCTGCATGCCTCCTTATATGTATATATATATATATATATATACATATATATATATGTATATATATATACATATATGTATATATATATATATATATATATATATATATATATATATATTTCGTTTCATCAAACTCATTTTTGATACATGCATTCACCAATTCTTTGCTACGAGGGCAAGACCAAATAAAACAAAAATCATAATTAGACATTTTTAGAAGATGTTCAACTTCCATAATTGCTCCCACTAATTAGACTAATATCTTATCTATGTCTTCGTTGTTGATATGTCGATTCTTGAGATTTATAACATCTTTCTTCTTCGATTATAAAGACATAGACATTGCTTCCCCTTTGGTCTCTTCTTTAGTCTCATCTCTACCTTCAATTCTAGCTACAAGTTCGCGGACATCTACCAAATTCCTTTTGATTAAAAGATCCATGTACTCTTCTTTCCAAAACCAAAACTTGCATCCCTCCTATACACAAATTTTAAGCAAGTATTAGCTACCGAAATTGTGCCGAAGACGAAAACAAAACCGAACCAACTAAAGCACGTACCCCATCATTTTTGCATTTGATGAACACCAATTAGGGATGTTCCGGTGTCTAAGAGACTCGGCGCACGACCTGCCACAGGCAGTCATCGTACTTTATGAGCGGCAACGGTGAGCAGGCAAGCCTCTGGGCCAGGGCGACGGCCGGCCGTGGCTTTGCTGGAGAAATGTCAACGGTGTATATCCGAGCGGCTAGAGGCGGCCTCAACAACTGTATGCGGTGCGAAGGCACTGCCGAGGCTGTGTGGTCCGATACCTGGCCAATCCATGGCAAGGCACACTCGCCGGCGGCCAGGATCGGCAAATCCGGCTGGCAGGATGTGCCAAATCCCGCCGTCACAGATCTACCACTTCGCGACCCCACACCGCTCAAAAGACGGTGGATGTACTGGGAGGAGGAGGAGGGGAGGGGGCTGGCAAGCAAGGTGGCCGGGGAAGATGGGCGGTGGTTGGGGTAGGGTTTGTGCACGGGGTAGATGACGTGCGGGGGGAAGGGGATAAAAAGGACGGGCTATGTCGCCGACTAGCGTGCCACGGGGAGGAGTAGGCTCGCGAGCCGCGTGTCCGTGCCGACGCAAATAAGGCCTAAATTTGGCCAAGAATGGGTCAACAAGTGGACGAAAAGCGACGCACGTCTGTTTGGGTCGACGCGTTGGATCTACTTTTCTGTCCGTGTGGACCCAAACGGGCGCGCGCGAACAAAATAGGTCGGCGCGTTGGAGTTGCTCTTAATCCCTTTTTCCCCACACCACACTAGGCATGGAGATTGAGGTTACGCGGCTTACGCCTACGCCACTAGTATAAAAACCCCTTGGGGGTGAGGCAGAGGCGCTGAGCAGAGCAGAGGACGATCTAGACTAGAGGGAAGATCTTTTAGTGTTGTACTTTGTGAGGAGAGAGAATGATGGAGGTGGCGGTGGAGAGCCCGCAGCCGGCGTGGGACCATTTCAAGGAGGGGGTGGAGATCATGGAGGAGGACGGTGGCGCCGCCGCCGCTGCTGCTGCAGGGGAGCTGTTGACCAGGGAGATAAAGAAGAGGCTGCTGGACCATGCCCATGAGAATGGGAATGGCCGCCATGCCAATGGACGAGGACCAGAGGAGCTCGAGGCTGCTCCTGAGGTGGAGAAGGAGGAGGAGGCTCCTGAAGTGCCCAAGGTTGCTGAAGAGGAGCAGCAGCGGCACAAGAGTATCTTCTTCGATGCAGCCAAAGGTAACACCTCTGTTTCTTACCCATCTGCTCCTGCTTAATGAACTAATTTCTCACGGGAGGAAGAATATCAGAAGAAGATAAGAATGGGATTTAATTGGATGGTCCAAAATCCTCGCTTGCATTATTTTTTCCTGCAGGAGAGAACTCCTGTTGCAGCGATTTCAGGCTCCACCTGCTTCTTGTTCTTCTTTAATTTGCAAAATTCGTGTGTTGGACACTTATTATTCAAAAACTAACTTTGTCATCTTGCAAGGGCTCTAGCTCGATGGTGAAAAATGTGAGAAAATTTAACTTGCCGCTGCTGTCTCTGCTCCCTCAGTTTTACCTTGTGGTTATTGCATTCAGTAACCTGGAGATCTTATTCAGAAACCAGACAAAAAAGAACACGGGAAACACGTGCTAAAAAGGACAAAATCTCAGTGAAAGTGATAGGTGCCGACATCCCTCTCATCTAAATCTAATCTTGGAATCATTGCAAACCTTTTGCTGACCACTCAATTCAATGATGATATGTGGCCTTCCATGGTAGATGTCGACGGCGACTCAGAACAGAAGCTCCCCGGGTCCGCAAAGTATTTGTTACAAGTTATCATTGAGTTATGAAATAGAACTAGAAAGCTTTGCTTTGTTTCATGAGATTAGCCACCAGCTCTCTCTAAATATTAGCATTCCATTGCTTTACTTATGGGTTAGCTTTGTTGTGACAAACCCCGGACCAGCTCTCTCTCTCTCTCTCTCACTCGCACATACGAAGGTGAAAGAAGCACACTATTTTTCTTCTGGCGCACAAACGCCTCTCCGCACAAACGGCCTCAACTATTTTCTGCAACTCGAACTGTGGTGGGTACATACCACACGCCCGGTCGATCGGTACAGGGGGTATTTATACACGGCCACCACACGGGCCACTACCAGCACCAACAGATGTGACCGCTTCCTACGCATGCAACAACACACGCCACAGCCGGCCACCAACAAACTGCTGCATGCACAAAGTAACCTGCTAAGTAGCTAACTAACCAATCGACTCGAGCTAGCTTATCATCGGACGCGAGCACAAACATATGCACGCACATCATCATGCCGTGGCTTATTCCTAACAAGCTTTCTGTTGCTTCACTGAAGGACTATGGAAGTGCCGGCACTGCGATTGGGCGTACCGCTTGGCTAGTCCGTGCGGAAATAGTACCGCCGCTGCTGCTGCTGCCGCCCTAGGGGAGCTGTTGACCAGGCAGATCAAGAAGAGGCTGCTGGTCCATGCCCATGTGAATGGGAATGGTCATGGCCATGTCAATGGAGAAGAAGCAGAGGAGCTCGAGGCTTCTGAGGTGGAGCAGAAGGAGGAGGAAGAGGCTCCTGATGAACCCAAGGTTGCTGAAGAGGAGCAGCAGACGCACAAGAGTATCTTCTTCGATGCAGCCAAAGGTAGCACCTCCGTTTCTTAACCATTATCTATTCTCTTTTCTTGCACTATTTTGGATAATCCTGCTTAATTAATTAATTTCTCATGGGAAGAAGAAATTAAGAATGCAATTTAATTTTATGTTAACCACCTCCAATTCCTCTTGCTTAATTAGCTGGTAATGTGTCACCCTTTCTTGATGGATGTGGAGGCTACATTATTTTCCTGCAGGAGAGAACTCCTGTTGCAGTGATTTCAGGCTCCACTTGCTTCTTGTTCCTTAATTTGTCCATTTCTGGAAAGCAATAGTTCTCCAACAAGTAATCCATATGTGCTGTGCAAAACTAACTTTGTCATCTTGTAAGAGCACATTAACTGCTGAATTTTAATTACTGCTACTGTCTCTGCTCCTTTGGTTTTATTTACCTGGATGCAAATTATTGCATTCAGTATCCTACAGATGTTATTCAGAAACCAGACAAAAAAGGACACGCGAAACGCATGCTGAAAAGGACAAATCTCAGTGAAAGTGATATATAGCCAACCTCCCTCTCATCTGATCTAGGCCTCACTCAGAATCATTGGAACCTTTTGCTGACCACTCAATTCAATGATATGTAACCTTCCATGGCAGATGTCGACGGCGACTCGGAAGCTTCTCAGATCCGCAAAGATATTCTAATAAGTTATCATTGAGATTACACACTACTCTATCTTAAAATTAGCTTTCTATTGCTTCACTGAAGCGTTAGCTTTGTGGTTGTTCGATAATAATATAGTAAAGCTAGTTTTCTATTGCTGTACTGAAAGGTTAGCTTTCTATTAATTGCTTCACTGAAGGGTTGTGGAAGTGCCAGCACTGCGATTGGACGTACCGCTTGAGTAGTCCGTGTGGAAATGGTACCGTAGATCATCGAGGCTTATTAAAACCAGAGCATTTGGCAGTTGAATCATATTCGGAGAACCAAGCTGCTGCAGGTGCGTTATGTTCTCGTGACGAATTTATCTGCAATTGATGCCTTGTTTCATCAGCTGAGCAATTTATTACTACATTCCAGATCAAGTGACGATGCCACTTCAGTACGAGATGCAGGACTCCATCGACACAAGCACTAAAACTGAATCTCGCACATATGCTCATCATAGTCATGGCACAGTTGTAAAACCAGAACACTCGATAACCGAATCATCATCGGAAGATCATAACACGACAACCACCACAACTACAACCACATTGGCAACTGCTACCACATCCTCTACAACCACATCAGCAGCTGCGACAACCTACTCATCGTCTTCTACAGGTACATTGCACGCAACATTGTTTTCCAATGGACTTGCAGACCATTTCTTTTTCCAAAATAAGCTGCAATGGCTATACATTTGCATAGAAATGCAAAATACGCCAAAGAGGGTTAGCAGAGTTCCATCAAGCATACCAACCTACATTTTGTGCTACGTCAGGCGCTTACGCAGCCTGAACTAATAAAATAAAACCAAAGAACAATGTTATGAGATACAAGAGAGAAAAAAGAGCTAGCTAAAAAGCTACCAACTTACATCGTTTTTCATGAAAGAACAATCAGGCATTGGATCATCACAGTTTATTTAGGATCACTAAGTCAATGTAGTGGACTAGAGTAACAGACAATAGAAACATGGCATGCAGGAATCTTTCACGTAGAAGTAATGGAAGGGATGACGGGTGAGATGCCTCCCCCGAAGCGTGCCGATGGAGTTATCATGGATGCAACTCACCACCTACTTGGACATGAAGGTAGGCCTGATAAAGTAGCAGTATGCATGGACTATTGTTATTCAGAGGGGCAACCTGATAACAGTAATTATATTTGTAAGATGTTCATGGAACTACGACGACAACCTTCGAGAATGGCTCATTAACCACCCATGTAGGTCACACAACAGAAATCAAGGTCGATTGCCTGAATGTGATCACTATTGCGAGGGGCGATTTACCAACCTCGCCGATTCCTCAAGCAGCAGATCAACCTTATGTAGCAGTGTCAGTCCCTGAAGATGTGAATCCGGCTGCTCCTAGCCCCCAACAGAGTGATGACTGGGATATACCAAAAGCCATAGTGTATGGTGGCTTAGTGGAGTCAGTCACCAGCCTCTCCGTCGTTTCAGCAGCAGCATCAAGTGGAGCAAAAACATGTTAGTTACTTACTTACTTTCCACTTATTTACATGATGAATACTTAGCAAAAAAAAAAACTCATGATGAATGCACTATTTTCACACTGATATTTACATTGTTCCATCTAATTAAATTCTGTTTTCCACTTTTCTGCAGTGGACATATTCATCTTGGGCATAGCCAACCTTATGGGAGGGCTTCCTCTCATTTTCCACAATGTAACAAACTTCTCTCCTCACTGAATGTCACACTATTCTTACTGATCACTGCAGAAAACTCGGCCCCAAAACTCGGAAAACTAACATATCCTTCCTTTCCGGTCGATGAAAGATTGCCGATCTAAGAGACATTCGAGATGTGAACGAGGACAACGAGCGGGTCGGCCACTACTGGTTGCAGCTCGGCAGGCGGTCGAAAGCCCGACTCCACATGATCCTGGCCCTTCTCTCATACATCGTGTTCGGGCTACTTCCACCAATCCTCTACGGGCTGTCGTTCCGTGAGAGCAATGACAGGGAGAACAAGATGACGGCGGTCGCCGGTGCTTCACTCGCCTGCATCGCTCTGCTAGCACTTGGAAAGGCGCATGTCAAGGCAGCACCCAGGACATACTTCAAGACCCTAATGTACTACCTGACGGTCGCTGTGAGCTCATCGGGGCTGTCGTACGTCGCCGGCGTGCTGATCACGCGGCTCTTAGTGTACTTTGGAATTATCGAGCAAGGTGGGTCAGCTGCTCCTCCTTCTCCGGGCCTGTCGTTCCCTCATTCAGTGGGTGCACAAACATCTGCCCGGACCTCATTCTGAATTCTGACCTCTGAAGTTCATGGGAAACAGTGCTGAAAAAGAGAAGACATGTATGAGTGGCATTGGTGTTTTATCCTGACATATTGATAGCAGCACTGAACTGGCAACCAAGCACCTGAGAATGACCAATTGAAATGAACACAGGCCACTGAGATGACCACACCACACGAGCAAAGCAAACACCCATGAAATTATATACCCCATCCATTCTCTTATACAAGGCCACTATGAAAAATACATTTTGCATCTATATAAGGCCACTAACAGTTATCGAGGCAAAATTAATGATGTTTTCTCGTACTAACAACTTGTTTAATACTTGCATGTTGTTAAACGTTCACATTGTACTATCTTTATCTCCTTATCCCTTCTTCTCCAAGATGTAATCCTAACGATGTATGCGCTACAGGGAGTTGCGCCCCTGCCTATAAACACGTACGGCGCCCCCTCGTACCGAGGGTAAGACGCTTTCCGCCTTCACACATGGTAATCAGAGCAACTCCCTTCCAATTCATCTAGCTTCCAATCTCCATTAGTGCCTAGCCATGTCTTCCTCCGGTTCCTCCCAGATCGGCCTCAACAACCAGGTCACGGAGAAGCTCACCCATACGAACTACGTACTGTGGCGTGTCCAGATCACGCCGCAGCTAAGGGGAGCTGGCGTCTTCGGCCATGCCGACGGCAGCACGCTGGAGCCAGCCCGTTTCCTTCCTAGAAAGGACAAGGACGGCAACGACTCCACCGAGCCCAACCCTCTCCACTCGATCTGGGTCCGGGAGGATCAACAGGTGCTCGGGTACCTGCTCAACAATCTATCCAAAGAGGTGTTGGTGCAGCCAGGTGACCGCGATCACCACGAGGCATGCGGTCTGGACAATCCTGGCGGCCATGTTCTCCTCGTAGTCGCTTAGCCGCATCAACAACATCCACACGGCTCTGCTTCATGCGCAAAAGGGAACCCAGCCAGTCGCCACCTTCTTTGCCTACATGTGTGGCCTCGCTGATGAGCTCGTCGCGGCCGGCAAACCCCTGCAAGACGACGAGATCGTCTCCTACATCATCCACGCGATGGACATGGAGTACCATCTCCTAGTGTCGGCCCTCGAGCCTGCACCACCCACGTCACCCTGGACGAGCAACTTTGTTCAACGCGTCGCGCTCTACCAAGGTTCGGGCGGCTTCAAGTCATCTGCAAACGCAGCCTCTCGTGGCTACGGCGGCCGCCGTGGCGGTGGACCTCCACGTGGTAAGGCAAGATCGGATGGCGGCGGGAGCTCCTCCAGCAGCAACAATCCTCGCGCCGGGAGGCCCTCTTCCAATAACCCCAAGGACACCGCGGCGGTGGTGGCAACAGCGGCTCTAACCGAACGCGCCCTGATGCACCGCGCTGTCTGATCTGCGGCAAGCGCGGGCACAACGCCAAGGACTGCTGGTATCGCTACGATGACGATGATGACTCCTCCCAAGATGAGGACGAGGTGGCTGCAGCTGCTGATAGTTCCTATGGCATCGACACAAACTGTTACATCGACAACGACACCACCGAGCACATCACCAGCGAGCTAGAGAAGGTCACCATGCGGGAAAAATACCACGGCAAGGACCAGATCCACACTGCCAATGGAGCAGGCATGAGGATCCGTCACATTGGTCATACGATTATTAAAACTCCCCATCACAAACTTCACCTTAGAATTTTTTTGCATGTTCCTCGTGCCAGTATGAATCTTCTTCCCGTTCATAGAATTGGCATTGATAATCATGTCTTCCTCAAGTTTCATCCTTTTTTCTTTTTGATCGAGGATCAGGCAACGAAGAAAGTTCTCTATCGAGGTAGATGCATTCGAGGGCTCTACCCGTTGATCTCGGAGCTTAGAAGATTAAATAAAAGAGCCTATGGTGTTGCCAAACTTTCGTCAACACGATGGCACGATCGATTAGGCCATGCTTCTTTTTCTTTAGTTGAAAGATTGCTTAGGAAAAATAAGCTCCCATTTGTTGGTGAGCGCAATATTGAAACAGTTTGTGATTCTTGTCAACGTGCTAAGAGTCGTCAGTTACCGTATCCAGTATCCGCTAGTGTTTCTACCAAACCATTGCAATTAATTTTTTCCGATATTTGGGGTCCTACCCCCACCTCTGTTAGTAGATACACATACTTCGTGAGTTTTATCGATGACTATAGCATGTACTCCTGGATCTATCTTCTTAAGAAATGATTTGATGTTTTTCAAGTTTTTTGAAACTTCCAAGTGCTTGTTGAGCGCAAGTTCGACAACAAGATCAGTGTTGTCCAATCCGACTGGGGGGAGTACGAAAACTTAAACTCTTTCTTCCGAAACCTTGGCATTACTCATCATGTGTCATGCCCTCATGCTCACCAACAAAACGGTTCCGCAGAACGTAAACACAGACACATTGTCAAAGTTGGACTAGCTCTTGTAGCCGGCGCCTCCATGCCCCTCAAGTTTTGGGATGAGGCTTTTCTTGCGGCTGTCCACATTATCAACATGCTTCCTAGCCATGTCATCAATAATGAAACTCCAGTAGAGAGACTTCTCCACACCAAACCTGATTACAAATCGCTTCGTCTGTTTGGCTGTGCATGTTGGCCGAATCTTTGTCCATACAATAATCGTAAACTCATGTTCCGCTCAAAGCAATGTGATTTTCTTTGGTATAGTGCTCTTCATAAAGGTGTCAAGTGTCTTGACATCTCCACTGGCCATGTCTATATTTCTCGTGATGTCATTTTTTACGAGATAAAATTTCCCTTTGCTGATCTTCATCCCAATGCCAGCGCTAGACTCCGTCAACAAATACTTCTCAAACTCTATCTGTCCAAATCATATGCATTCTATTGAAACTGTCGAATGTCTTCTCTGCGTCCTTGTCAGCAGAAGACACAGAGACAAACTTTAAGTCTGTTTTAAATGATTCATCATTACTGTTGAACTCCGGAGAAGCCGGAACGACCCTCCGACAAACCTGGCGAGCGTGGGAACGTGGGATAACTCACAGTATGTTGCATGCGTGCCACGTGCCCCTCAGATGTGAACCGCCAGGGGCACCTGCGTAATTGCGCTGCGCCGCACACCTCGTTATAAATACCTGTCCCCTGCGGTAAAGAAAATCTTCTTCCACCTCTCCACCTCGTCAAAACCCTAGCGCCACCGCTAGCTCTCGACGACGCCGGCGACGAAGCACTTAGCTGCCGCAACTTCTCCGACGCCGTCCTCACGTCGGCCGCGAACGTCTTCATCTCCGCCGCCGCCGTAGGTGTCCTCCGTCGCCAAGTTAGGGCACGGTGGACTGAACTGCTCAGCCTCCTTTCCTTCCGTCTAGCAGTTCTTCGAAGCGGTAAATATATCTCTATTTTTACCATCTTTTTGATCTTCAAGATTCATCCTACTTGCCAAAAATGGTTTCTGCCCATACAAAGTTAGATCTATTCTGTCTGCATCTCGTACTGCTTAGTATATTCACTTAAGCTTCACAACTAGTTAGATTCCTCACTTGTACTTATTCACGGATTCGTACAAATCTGGAACCAACTCTCAGCGTATAAGTGAATGTCTTCGCATCATGAGGTCAATGTCTTCAAACCGATTTATCTTCAAAATCTTCTGAGAATGCATATGACCTCTTCCCTTTCCCTCGCATCTCTAATGTTGTCACAGGTACATGTCCGTGGGAGAATCCCTTGGTTCTCATAGTCTGCATTCGTTTGCAGAATTCTTACAGCATCAAACCAATTCTCCTGAAGCCAGTTCACATGCATCCAAGCAAACATGAGCCTTTGAAGCCTTTGAACGTGAAGCCATTCAGTTTAAAGCTCATGGCTACAGATAAATCAGTCAGGAAGGGCGGCAGACAACATAGTGAGGGAACCTCAAAAGATCTGCCTGATGACCTCGCAGAGCTGTACAAGACAGATCCTGAAGAGTCTTATAATCAGCGCAAGACACGAATCCAATGGATTCGCCGCTATTGGGCTGAACCGTGGTTCAAGTACAATTTCATCACACAAGAATATGTCGAGAAGAATGCCATCAGAAGCCCTTGGGGTGATATTCTGTTTCGAGGCCTCCCTCCCAAGAGCATGGCTGAAGCTATTGCACAAGGTTTCTATCCTTGCATGGTCCATGGACCTCAGCCTGAAAATGCCGACCCGACGTCTTTGCTCTGGTGTCGCGATGACAATCTCTTCAAGTGCAACTTCCAGCACGCAAATGCTTCTGCAAAGGAAACAAGAAGTCATTGGGATTAGACTTCAACCCTGGTCCCTCTGCTCCCCGTGCTGACGGCTCACGTGACGCTGAACCCAATGTCATCGGTCCGTTTTCAAACCTTGAAGGCCTCATCACTTATATTTTGGTCCAAGGTGCCAAATTGGATCACTCGATGACAATGATGACTGATGAAGCCCCAGCTCCAGCTCCTGCACCTGCTCCAAAGCCGCAGAAGCTTAAGAAAGTCAAGGCTTGAAAGTCAGCTGCTCCTCCACAAGCTTCACGTGTGAAGCCACGGGCCACTGCACCTCCTGAAGCCAGTGCACAGTCTGAGGATCAATCCCGCATCTCCAAGAACACGGAGAAGAAAAAGAAAAGTGTCAAGAATACTGAACTGACACTGACTCCTGCTGCAATTCTGCGTGAAGAGCACATTGATCTGTCAAGTGATGACGATCTTGCAGATGATGCTCTTGAGCAGCTTATCAAGAGCAAGGAAGAAGCAGTAAATCTTCAACAACTTGCCTCTCTTTGATGTGGCAATCATCCATCACTTCATTGATGAGTGGTTTGACACACCAAACATCAACTTTGAAGATCTGCAACTTCCAATTGGCCTCAGCGTCTCTTTCAACGGCGCCATTGCTTCTGAGCTAGCTCTAGCTCAGCGGATTGTTGAACTGAAGCACAAAATTGACTATGAGAAGGCTCAGTTCAAGAAGCATATGGCTGCACTCAGTGTGCAAGACGTCAAAAACTTCAAGGTCATGCTGCACGACCTCAAAGAAAACTTTGTCAAGAAGCGTGAAGAAGCCAGAGGCTCTCGTGAGCGCATGAAGGATCCGGCTGACAAGTGTGTGCTTGCCTACAATGAGGCTGAGAAGCGCAAGGCACTTGGCCGCCCCGCATCGACCCCAGGATGGCTGCAAAGAAAAAGAAGTCTTCAGCTGACCAAGCTGCACCTTCAAGGCAGGAAGAGCCCCGCATAGTCTTCCCAAGCAGCATAACTGGCTCGAAGCCAAAGGTACGGTCAACTGCTTCTGAACAGAAAAACACGAGGGCTGCCGAGGCTGAAGCGAGAAAAAGGAAAAATCCTGACGCCTCTGATGCTGCTCCCTCCAAGAAATAAGCTAAAGACCAAGAAGAATCGGGCTGCTCCTACAGAGCCCTTGATCGTTGAACCCATTTCTGTGGTTCATCCCGCGTCTGCAACCCAAGAACTTCGAATGACTGTTCATGAGCCTGCTTCCACAGAGGCTCCTGAAGCTGAAGAGATTCCAGCAACTGATCCCCCCACTGCTGAAGACATTGGTCACCATGACAATGTTGAAGATGATGAAGTTCTTCCCCAAATCGAGTACAATGTGGTATCATCGCCTGTTCGTACGAACAGCGAACTCATCAGCATTGGTTGTCCTCTGACGCCAATTGCACATGATGCTTCATGGGCTGATCGCCCGCAACAACAAGACTCCCCCAGTACTCCCCGACAACAAGTCACTCCCCAACTACAACACCAAGAAGAAGAGGAATACTTTGAGGCCCAGGTAACCCCATCTCTAAAGGCGTCGCTAGCATTTCGCAGGCTTCGCAAAGGTCAAAGGCCTCAAGTGCCTCTTCCGAGCGTTCCAGAAGGAGAAGTGCACCACCAACCTATTGCACGTCAAGTGTTTTCAGAAGCCACTCCAACTGTGAATGTCTCTGAGTCTGAAGCCAAAGTTGCTGAAGACAATCCGGCTGCATCAGCCGCTGACACCCAAGAAGAAGAAGAAGAACGTGTTTCTACACCCCCAGTAATTGAAGAAGTGATCCCCGATATCAACGTGCCAGTGCCCGACCCTCCGGCTCCTCAAGTGGAGGTTGAAAACAATGAGGCTGCCAACTCCAACACCAATGAAGCCAATGATGTGGTCATGGCTGAAGCCAATGTGGAGCCTGTCCCAACTGCTCCTGAAGCCAATGAAGGAACTGCGCCTGAAGCCAATGAGGCAACTGCTCCCGAAGCATCTGGCGAGCAGCTCAAGCCTCGCTTGCTGCCATCGCTCCAGCCTCGCCCTACACAATCGAGCAAGCATACAACTATGGCGAAGCTAGTCACGATAAGATGGCCCGTTCGTCCCTCCGCCTCATGCCTCTGGTCCTCAATTCGCTATCATATTGCGCATAGGCCTCTGGTCCGAGCCGAAGCCAAGACTGCCAAGGTTTCCGTGCACCGCCACCTCAACTGGTTCTTTCAATGCAAATGGCTTCAAAGCCCACAATACTTTCTTTGACAGTGCAAAGAACCCCTACACAAGGCCAAGGATCTCATCTGACCGGTTCTGGAGCTATCAGCAAAGAAGCTATTACTCATGTGTTCTGTATGACCAAGGCCGCATTTTCCCTCATATGCGCCTCGACACTGAAGCCATTGCCGGACTGCCGTGCTTAGAAGAAGCACTTGATTGCTTTCATGATGCAGGTCTGCCTGGCTTCGTAATGCATAAATAGCATCGAATGAAGAATTAGTGCTTCAATTCTATGCCACACTCCACATCCATGACTACAACAGAGATACGAAGACATGGGTTCTCGAGTGGATGACTGGAAATATCCATCATGAAGCGAAAGCTCTTGACATCATTGAGCTCACAGGCCTACCCACTCCCGGAGAGCTGTTTGAACCTGGATGTCAACTCCACCGCGATGCCTTGGAAAGCATATTTCAGAAGCCAGAACCCGACATGAGTCAGATGCTGAGCATGATGAAGCCACTGCCACATGACGCTGAATACCCTCAACACTTCTTTGTTGATGACCTTGAGTATCTGCCTCGTACCATATATCACATCATACGGCGAACTCTATGGCCAATAAAAGGGCATTCATCGTCTGCAAAGCTTGAAGGAGCAATGAAGACATTGGTCTTCTACATCCTCAATGGCATCAGCTTCAACATGCAAGATTTCTTCATCCAACAATTGGCTGCCTCTGGATCTGATCTGTTTGGTCTGAAATTCTATGCTCCATGGATCATGCGCCTCATCAAGATGCACTCTGCTATCAACTATCAACCCTCTGCTCGCAATCATCTGTTTTTTCTACCAGAGGTAGATATGTCTGTTGAAGCCATATACCCTGAGCCTGCCAAAACGCCACTAAGTCTTCGTAATACGATCACCACAGCTTCTCTCAACCTATGGAAGGCGCCCAAGCGGTATCTCGTGTCTATCCCCTAGCTGGGAACACACGCCTCTCATCGCGGCACGGACCAAGCCACCGAGAGCACAATTGGCCAAAGGCCTCGAAGCGCCTCGAGTCCTCAATGATCGAGAACTTCTTGTGGTGCTGCATCAAAAGCAAGATAAGCATCACTCCTGGCTAAAGCGCCAAATGCAAAGCATCTTGGTGGACGCCAATCGCATTCGCAACCTTGCCAAAGAAGAATGCTTTTGTCACTCACGAGACTTGTCGGCGATCATGGAAGAGTTTGACCCACTTTCGTTGAAGCTGATCTTCAAGACGATGGCTTCACTGAACGTTTCAAGTTTGACTCCACTCCTCCACGGAATGCAGTCCTACGGCGAATTCCATCTCTTGAAGACTCTGACTATTCTTCCTCCGCGGCAACGGTCAATGCCAGAGTGATCGATGATGAAGTCGATGCTACTTCACCGCCCCCTACTTCTGCACGAATCGACACTGTGCCAAGCTCGTCTGCACCGCCAACCAACAACGACAACCCTGCTGCATCATCTTCTTCAGAAGAGGACGAGTAGATGCTCTATGTCTTCAAACCTTTTGGTCCTTACTGACAAAAGGGGGAGAAGCATATGAGTTTGATAGTTTTCAAGCGGGTTCATAAGGGCGGTTGCACTATATTTTGCCTAGTGTTTACAACTCTAGTTTTTGAAACATTTGGTTCTTATGAGTTGTAACACTTAAACTCGATGGTCGTCTGCTACTTATTTGCTTTACCTTGGTGCGATGATAAATTCCGCATGTGCGACGATAACTTCCGCACTTAGATCATTCTGCAGACGTCCATTTTTCATTATGCATGTCATTCTCTTAGCTATATCATTTCATGCATGATGAATTATCTTCATAAGTTGAAGAGGATCTCCACAAGTACAACCTGCCATGTGCATTTGCATTCCAAAAGCAAACTACTTATATGCACATCTTTAGGGGGAGCCTTTGCCACTTATGAAGACAATTCCCTATCCTTTACAATTTCACATCTTTTATCCCCGTTGAAAACGTCAACCAGTTTGTCATCAATCACCAAAAAGGGGGAGATTGTAAGTGCATCTAGTGCCACCCCTAGTTGGTTTTGCAGTATTGACGACAAATGTGGTTGAGGGACTAATGCGTTTGTGAGAATTGCAGGATAACGCAGGTAGTGTCCCTCATTGATTCGGTTTACCTACCGGAGACGACCCCTAAAAATGTATGAAGACATTGAAGACAATGGTGGTATGTGAAGATATTCACATTGAAGACTATGACATGAGAAGACATTGAGTGAAGACAATGGAGCGCGAAGACTGTGTTGTTTCGTTGTTTCCTTTTCTTCTTTGTTGAGTCGTAGGAACCACCGTACTGTTAAGTGGGGTCCAAGTGATCATAGTCAGAATGGCTGAAGTGATGCTCAACCCAAATCCTATGTCTTCGAGCGAAGACAATGAGAGCAAAACTTATCCAGAGCTGGATGAGTCAGCTTTGCTTGTAGCCCAAGTAAAGTTGCCATGAGTGTTTGAAATTTGACCGTTGGAACACGTGTCAGTTCCTTTAGTGACCCAAAGGTCATTTCGGACATAACAGGTCGGGTTGCCTAGTGGCTATAAATAGCCCACCCCACGCCATAAATTGGTGGCTGCTCAGAGTTAGTGCACGACTTTTGTCGTTTGAGAGCAACCCACCTCGAAGCCTTTGAGAGAGAGAGAAATCCTTGCGAGGACAAAGCCCAAAACACCCAGAGCCAAAGAGTGTTAGGCATCACTGAAATTTTCCTGTCTGTGTGACCTGAAGACTTATTACACTTGAGGACTGTGAATCCTCCAGCCGGTTAGGCGTCGCGTTCGGAGCATCCAAGAGTCATTGTGGATTGCCGGTGAACGTTGTCTGTGAAGGTTCGGAAGTCTACCTTGAAGACTTACCAGAGTGATTGGGCGAGGACTGTGTGTCCTTAGCTCAAGGGGAATAAGGTGAAGACGGTCTTCTCGAGTTGAATCTCAGCCTCCCTAACTAGATGTACAGCTTGTCACAAAGAATCGAACTGGTCCAACAAATCCTGAGTCTTCAACAAGTGACTGGTTCTATCCCTTCCCTTCTTTACCCTAAGTTTGTCTTCGTGAAGTCATTGCTTATATGTCTTACCTGTTTGACTTCACTGCTTGACTTCTATTGTTGTTTGGCTTCATACAATCTTCCATCCTGATCCTTACTACATAGCTGCTATTAGTCTTGTGCGTTCACATTATTGCATACTTGACTATGGCTTGCTTGTTGTAGTTATCTTCCGCTGCATATCAACTAGGTCATTTTTGTTGTTTGTCTTCGAAACATCCATGTTTTGAAGACTTCCATAAAAATCGCCTATTCACCCCCCCTCTAGTCGATAACTAGCACTTTCAGTGCTCCTCTTTAATTCGCATCGTCAAAGTATGCCTCCCAGACTGCCTGCATCTTTCCATGTACCAATCATGGAGTCTTCGCATAATCGTTGTTAGACGAGGATGATCAGGTTTGACGAGAGGCCTCCCGTACTCGAATAGGTATTCGTCCACCTCCATGAATTCAATGAGTACATCATCAGGCAGGTAATCACCAAGATCGGTACAGGGCAACATCCCCGGATGATTAGCGACGATATCGCTAGACACCTTGAGCGGGGGGGGGGGGCACGTTTTCTTTGCCTGCTCGCCGAGCTGGGGAATTTGTTTCCCACTTCTTCGTGTTGCTAACCTTTGCATCACTGCTCAAACTTACTGCTACCTCTTGAGCTTGCGTTGGTTTTCCCTTGAAGAGGAAAGGATGATGTAGCAAAGTAGCGTAAGTATTTCTCTCAGTTTTTGAGAACCAAGGTATCAATACAGTAAGAGACGACACACAAGTCACCGAATACCTGCACAAACAATGAAGAACTTGCAACCAACACGATAAAGGGGTTGTCATTCCCTTCACGGTCACTCGCAAA
Source organism: Aegilops bicornis (assembly GCA_021605145.1). Taxonomy (NCBI): domain Eukaryota; kingdom Viridiplantae; phylum Streptophyta; class Magnoliopsida; order Poales; family Poaceae; genus Aegilops; species Aegilops bicornis. The sequence goes on from CM038675.1 coordinate 16,152,429, forward strand.
AGTGAAATCTGATAGAGATAATAAAGTTATATTTTTTGTATTTTTGATGTATAGATTGGAAAGTAAAGATTGCAAAATAGTAGATCGGAAACTAGCAAGATGTAAACGAGATTCAATATAATGGAAAAGAGACACATGGGCCATAGGTTTCACTAGTGGCTTCTCTCGAGATAGCATGTATTACGGTGGGTGAACAAATTACTACCGAGAAATTGATAGAAAAGCGCATAATTATGATGACATCTAAGGCAATGATCATGAACATAGGCCACAGGAAAAGGTCCGTGTCAAGTAGACCAACTCATGCCTGCATCTATTACTATTACTCCACACATCGACCGCTATCCAGCATGCATCTAGAGTATTAAGTTCATAAAGAACGGAGTAATGCATTAAGCAAGATGACATGATGTAGAGGAATTAACTCAAGCAATACGATGAAAACCCCATCTTTTTATCCTCGATGGCAAAAATACAATACGTGCCTTGCTGCCCTTACTGTCACAGGGAGAGGACACCGCAAGATTGAACCCAAAGCTAAGCACTTCTCTCATGGCAAGAAAGATCAATCTAGTTGGACAAACTAAAACGATAATTCGAAGAGACTTGCAAAGATATCAAATTATGCATATAAGAATTCAGAGAAGAATCAAATAATATTCATAGATAATCTGATCATAAATCCACAATTCATCGGATCTCGGCAAACACAACGCAAAATAATATTACATCGAATAGATCTCCAAGAACATCGAGGAGAACTTTGTATTGAGAATCAAAGAGAGAGAAGAAGCCATCTAGCTAATAACTGTGGACCCGAAGTTCTGTGGTAAAGTACTCACAACTCATCGGAGAGGTAATGGTGTTGATGTAGAAGCCCTCCATGATCGAATCCCCCTCCGGCAGATCGCCGGAAAAGGCCCCAAGATGGGATCTCACGGGTACAGAAGGTTGCGGTGGTGGAAACGTTGTTTCATGGCTCCCCCTGATGTTTTTAGGATATAAGAGTGTATATAGGTGAAAGAACTAGGTCGGTGGAGCTACGAGGGGCCCATGAGGGTGGGGGCGCGCCTACCACCCTGGGAGCGCCCTCCTGCCTCGTGGGCTCCTCGTTACGTCTCCGACTTCATCTCCAAGTCTTCTGGTTTGCTTTTGGTCCAAGAAATATCATCACAAAGGTTTCATTCCGTTCGTACTCCGTTTGGTATTCCTTTTCTGCAGAATTCTAAAATAGGCAAAAAAAACAGAAACTGGCACTGGGCCCTCGGTTAATAGGTTAGTCCAAAAATAATATAAAAGGACATATTAAATCCCACTAAACATCCAAAACAGATAATATAATAGCATGAAACAATCAAAATTTATAGATACGTTGGAGACGTATCAAGCATCCCCAAGCTTAATTCCTTCTCGTCCTCGAGTAGGTAAATGATAAAAACAGAATTTTTGATGTGGAATTCTACCTAACATATTTATCAATGTAATTTTCTTTATTATGGCATGAATATTCAGATCTGAAAGATTGAAGACAAAAGTTTAATATTGACATAAAAATAATAATACTTCAAGCATACTATCAAAGCAATCATGTCTTCTCAAAATAACATGGCCAAAGAAAGTTCATCCCTACAAAATCATATAGTTTGGCTATGCTCCATCTTTGTCACACAAAATATTCAAATCATGCACAACCCCGGTTTCAGCCAAGCAATTGTTTCATACTTTAGTATTCTCAAACTTTTTCAACTTTCACGCAATACATGAGCATGAGCCATGGACATAGCACTATAGGTGGAATAGAATGGTGGTTTTGGAGAAGACAAAAGGAGGAAGATGGTCTCACATCAACTAGGAACATTAATGGGCTATGGAGATACCCATCAATAGATATCAATGTGAGTGAGTAGGGATTGCCATGCAACGGATGCACTAGTGCTATAAATGCATGAAAGCTCAAAAAGAAACTAAGTGAGTGTGCATCCAACTCGCTTGCTCACGAGGACCTAGGTCATTTTGAGGAAGCCCATCACTGGAATATACAAGCCCACTAGGGAGCAATGCGACGAGTTCCGCCAGCACTTCCAGCTCGAGGACGAGCTGTTTGCGCAGACGGGGAGAGATGTTATGACCGGGCAGACTTATGCCCGTAGGAGGCCCACTGGGCAGGTTTAGTTAGGGGCTTAGCCCGCAAGTTATCTATTTTATTTTCCATCATGGTTATATATACTAGTTGTAAGACTCTATGATAATCAAGCAATAAGACAAATCCTATTGCCTAGCTCCCATAGGAGCCGGAACCCTAAAACCCTAGCCGCACACTTGCGTCGCCGCCTCTTCTCCAGCACGCCACGGCGCCCTGCCGCCGGCAGACGTGCTCACACCTCCGCCAACCCTCCTCCTTCCTGTACAACCTACGCCCTAGACCCGGTAGGGTCCTAGCTCCTACCAGCATGGTTCTTTTATTAAAGATAGTAACCAAGGCCTCTACATTTTGTAGTCCTTTCTTTATTTTTCAGCTTATAGCATTCCCTGTCTTGTTTCATGCTTATATTTTTATTTTATTTCTCAGGTTTCTGTTTTAGGCTTTTAGGAAGGCTCAACTTAAGGTACTAACGTAGGTATCTTCACTCCACTATATTCTGCAGTCAGCAGCCCTTTGTTTCATTTTTATCCCAATTGGACGTATTGTCAAATTGACTTGCAAAACTAAGTTGTATGAGCTTTGACTAACCAAGCAGCTTGTGGATGGGGGAGACATAGTAAGAGGGGTTCTATAAAATGTCTGCCAGTTTTCCTTTTATAGCTAAATCTCCATTTCCTGCAATGAGGTTACTGATTAGGAGTAACCTGCTCAATTTTCATAAATTTCCTTTAGAATATTGATAGAATATCGTTGCATGCCTTTCTTTTTGAATTGTTTTCTTTTGGAGTATACTCTTCAATTGATCCTTGATCAATGAAAAATTCCGGCTTCTTAGTTGGTGCACTGGTATCCTTGGTATGCTCGTGAGCCACACTTCAGTTTGAAGGTTTACAATGTTCATGCATTATTCTGACTATATCTGCCATAGGCTGAGCGCTTCCTCTTCAGCTATGGGGTGAGAATGGTATCACATCGGACTGGTTTTTGTGGCGCATCTTTTTACGTGTGATGGGCATTCAAAATTTCTCATTCTAGCTTCCCACGCCTGCATGTTGTATCAATAGCAGTTGGAGAAGTCTAACTGAATTATACACATTGTAGATAGTTGTTTCCTTTATCTAATGCATATCATGGTGACTTGTTTCCTGGATTATTTTTATCTAGCATTTCTACAGTTTTTATGCATTTGATAGCTTGTTTCATTCTAATATGTTTACAGTTTTAATGCATTCTTTTGTAGACATGGATGCCTTATTTCCCTACATATGTATATCCCATGTCTGAAGAAGAAGATGGCGAGTACTTTGCCCTTGCTGGGAGAGGTATTGCTACTGGAATGGATGCCATATTTCCCTAAACCAGTATTTTCACACGGGCAACTCTATGTTGCTTTTTCCAGAACTACATCTATAAGTAATATGAAGGTTGTTTCTGTCCCGAATAAGAAAAAAGAAGGCCAGTCCAACTTCGTTGCTAATTTTACAAAGAACATAATATGCCAATAAGTTCTCAATGTGTAGTCCAAGGTATATATGAACCACTCAACTACAATTTAGTGGCTGTACAAAATCTGGTCTATCTAACTAAGGCCAGTAATCTAAAGTTGCTTTCCATCTACGATTCTGAAGTTTTTGCATATGCCTTTCAGAAAAGTAAGTTGCATGCTTTAGCACTTTAGCGTCGATTATATTCAGGTCACACCCCAGTTTTTTTGTGGTAACATGGTTGGTGTAAGAAAGTTACAAGAGGTCCAATACTATTTTTTGTATGTATGTACATATGCATTTTCCCCCTTCTATATAACAGGTTGAGCCCATCGAACTAGAGTCGAAAGATGAAGTCGGTAGTCGCTACACTTCCATTGCACAAATTCATGGGGACAAACATCGATATTGTAGTTCCATTTTATTCTTCCATTATATATATTAAGGTAGGTTAAAGTGAAGTGCTTAATGTGTTATAAATTCATGGGCATGAGGTGAAACACATGTTAAGCTAAGAGAAGCCCGCGACATAGAGGGCTCATTAGTCCCGGTTCGTGTCTCAAACCGGGACTAAAGGGCTCATTTGAACCGCGACTAATGCCTTTAGCCGCACGAACCGGGACTAATGCCCCCATGGGTCCCGGTTCGTGACTGAACCGGGACTAATGGGCTTATCTGGCCCGAACGAAAGCCCTGTTTTCCACTAGTGTCATAGTTGTAGATGGATTTTCTATCTGCCGCATGCTCTATGTCCCTTCGATATAACATAGAGTGACCAATGAGAAAGCTGAGTAGGGAGAAGTACAAGTCTTCCGGTAAGGTTAAGATTGAGAAGGAAATGTTTGGCTCGAAGGATGGGTTTATTGGTTGGAAACAGTATGTTTGATTATGCTTTGATGTGTACCTATCAACAATATAACGACGCTTTGATGGATGTATTGGTACTTTTCATATTATTCCATAGCAATGTAAATGCACTTGATTATAACTTAATCTCACCTAATATTTTGTGATTCTGTAGCGTAGCACGGGCATCTTACTAGTCTATGCGAAACAAATCCTGTATAAAAGTGACTGTATGCATGCACAGAGAGATGGGAAAGCTTCTGTCTTCCCATGGCTGAATTAATAATTTGCACAGCAACTGGATGTAGAGGAATACCAAGAAACTACATAACATTGGGACCTGCCCGATACTTCGAATTACATAGTGATCTCGGGTTTCTTTTCCAGTTTGCAAGACATAAGCTTATATAAAACTGTTTATTATCACTACTTTGTTTCTCTCGAGTAAGAATACATAAATGGGAAGAAATATATCTGCTAACTATAACTGATTTTCTTTTATTTCCTAGCAAATATATGCATAAATGTGAAAAGAATATAGTTTAGGGAAATATGTGTGATCATTGTTCCATATATACATAGTTAAGATGAGAAACAACGTATAGCACCTATAAATTTGTTTTGTACAACAATTCTACAGTGCAAGACAATCAAAGAGGATAATACTCACAATGCAATTAGGTATAGTGAGAGTGACAATCATAGTATTGAAAGAATTGCCTATAAATACAAGAAACTCGTGGATAAAATTGATAAACAATGAAACTTCTGTGAATTCACTGCAGAATAAGCAAGTATCTCTAACTGTTGGTAATATCATAATTGATCTCCTTCAGTGAGCTGCTCACGAAATATGCATTCATCTCTACTCTCTTCTATTTAGTCAAAAGCTGAATGCTCGAAGAGAAAGTACTGAACAATCAGTGTTATATGGAACTGATCATGTGTAGTCTTCCCTTCTTGTCAACCATGCTTGATAATTTTTGCACAGTTGACTTGTCACGTGGATGTGTAAATGAATATGGAGGGCTGCTCAGTGAGTCGCGAGTTGACCTCCTTCAGTGAGCTGCTCACGAAACTACATGGATGGTCGGAGGAAAAAAAATTATATCGTCCTTACAGCCAAAGTTTCTCTCTGAGTCGCGAGCTATTGCATGCCTGCACCCGACCTCAAGAACCTGCAGAACAAATCAAGGGAAGATAAAGTAGGGCGATCTCGAACTGAGAGGGAGAGGATTGGGCCGTGGCCGGTCACCGGCTCGGCGCCGGGTCGGCCAGTCGAAACGAACCCAGCAGCGGTGGCCCCTGGGAGGCCAGGAGCTCAGGCACACGCCCTCCTCGACATCGAGGGCGAGGCTGCTTCGGCGGACTCGGCCCATCGCAAGTGGCAGGTTGAGGATTAGCACCACGTAAATGAGTCCTATATATACTACCATATACTACCATGTGGTAGTATATATATACTACTCATTTTATTATTTTTAATATGTTTATATACTATATCGAAGATACTTCAAAGCAAGTTATGTGAAAAACATATGAACCCATCATTTTTATTATATTTGTAAAATATGTACATATTTGTACGTAAAAAGGAGTATGCTCAATATATAGCACATACTACCAAAAAAATAGTATATATACTACCTAAACGTTCTTACATACTACATACTATACGTACATACACTCCGGTACGATAGATACTACCTAGAACATACGAAATAAAAATAAGAGTAACTACACCCGGTAGTAGGAAACAATTGTCCTATATATAGTTCTCTTGTAGTCGATCACTAGTAGAAAACAGGGCTTTCATTCGAGCCTGGCCAGCCCATTAGTCCCGTTTCAGTCAAGAACCGGGACCCATGGGGGGATTCGTCCCGGTTCGTGAGCCCAAGGGGCCGGCCGGCGCCTCGTGGGCATTGGTCCCGGTTCGTATGGACCCATTTGTCCCGGTTCCTGGCACGAACCAGGACCAATAGTCCTCGCTCCTGGCCAAGAACCATTGATCCCAGTTCGTGGCTTGAACCGGGACAGAATGCTGAGCTTTAGTCCCAGTTTTTATCACGAACCAGGACAAATGAATTGCCTATATATACCCCATCGCCACAACAGAGCACTCCATAGTGCTCTTTTTTTTGGCCGGCGAGGGAAGGGCGTATGGGTGCTCTAGCTCACCTTCTATGCACATGAGGTGTTCGATGAAATATCCGAGCCACGCTAGTTAATCGTTCTCCTCTCGAAACTCGACCTCCGAGCTCCATTTTCCGCGAGATTTGTCAAGGTTTAGCGGTCCGTCATGTCCTGTCCCCGTCTTCACAGCCGTCGATCGCCCGCGCCGATCTCGTCGTCGGCACCACCGTGGTGAGCCTCTTGTTCTTATCTTCTTTCTGAAAGAAAAAAAATTCTTACTTCAAATAAATACTTGTCTAATTTTCTTACTTTTATTATTTCTTGTTATTATATAGTGCGATGGTTTTGGTATCAGCCCCCGTCGGCCCTCGTCCTCTATGATTCGGATGTGGTATATGTTATCTTTTGATAACTATTTGGTTCATTATTGTTTATGACAATTATGCCGACCAACGTGACATAGATTTTATTTATCTAGGAGGTGGTTGAACCGGAAATTCCAACCGAACCTATTGTCGACAGGTTAAATTTAGTTGAAGAAGAAAACAATTACTTGAAGAAAAAAATAAAAAAATTGAGGAGAAGAAGATGATATTGGAGTTGCATGTTGCGGATGTCGTCGATGATCACAAGATCAAGATGGATGCAATGCGGTTGAAGACTAGAAAGATTAGAAAATATGCCATTCATAACGAGGCTTGGTATCATTATGCAGTTGGACCAGTTGTTACCATGGTTGCGATTATGATCGCATTTGTTTTTGCATTTAAATGTTTTACATAATTTCAATGTATGGTTTAATTAGATGCTCCGGAGAGCTATATGTTGCACATGCTATGTGGGTGAAATCCCTTTATAACAGACGAGTTTCCATATGAAACTCTGATACTTCGAAAGTGATTGTCTGTTTTGTACACAAAGTGCATCCAGTTTTTGCCGTAACCCTCTGTAGTTTCTTGCACATGCTATGTGGGTGAAATGATGATACCATGCCAACTTGAAACCTTTTCAGAGTTCATTTCAAATGCTTCTCAATTTCATGGTCTTATAGCTGAAAATAATCCGTAAATGCATGAAAAATAACAAATGAAGTCAGAAAGGGTTGTAAATTGATGATGTGGCTTTGAATGGTGCATTTTGAACACAGAAAAACTATGGAGTTCAAATAAGTTCAAAAAAATGAAATCCCTTTGTAACAGACGAGTTTCCGTATGAAACCCTGATACTTCGAAAGAGATTGTCTGTTTTGTACATGAAGTGTATCCAGTTTTTGTCGTAACCCTCTCAACTTTCTCGCACGTGCTATGTGGGTGAAATGATGATACCATGCCAACTTGGAACCTTTTCAGAGTTCATTTCAAATGCTTTTCAATTTCATGGTCATATAGCTCAAAATAATCAGTAAATGCATAGAAAATAACAAATGAAGTCAGAAAGGGTTGTAAATTGATGATGTGGCTTTGAATGGTGCATTTTGAACACAAAAAACTATGGATTTCAAATAAGTTTAAAGAAACGAAATCCCTTTGTAACAAACGAGTTTCCGTATGAAACCCTGATAATTCGAAAGAGATTGTCCATTTTGTACGCGAAGTGCATCCAGTTTTTGTCGTAATACTCTCTACTTTCTCGCACATGCTATGTGGGTGAAATGATGATACCATGCCAACTTGGAACCTTTTCAGAGTTCATTTCAAATGTTTTTCAATTTCATGGTCTTATAGCTCAAAATAATCAGTAAATGCATGAAAAATAACAAATGAAGTCAGAAAGGGTTGTAAATTGATGATGTGGCTTTGAATGGTGCATTTTTAACACAGAAAAACTATGGAGTTCAAATAAGTTCAAAAAAAATGAAATCCCTTTGTAGCAGCTACTTTCCGTATGAAACCCTGATACTTCGAAAGAGATTATCCGCTTTGTATATGAAGTGCATCCAGTTTTTGCCGTAACCCTCTGTACTTTCTTGCACATGCTATGTGGGTGAAATTATGATACCATGCCAACTTGAAAAAAATTCAGAATTCATTTCAAATGCTTTTCAATTTCATGGTCTTATAGCTCAAAATAATCAGTAAATGCATGAGAAATAACAAATGAAGTCAGAAACAAAACAAAATAAAATAAATAAGTAATTTGAAACAAAATAATATAAACTTTAATAAAATAGATAAGTAGAAACAAAATAAAAAAAACTGTAATAACATAAATAAAATTTATGAAACTAAAATTATCAAAGTATTTTCTATTCAAAACATTATAAGCAACCTCTAGTATTATTGAAACTAAAATTATATAAAATTGATGCAACTAAAATTATCAAAGTATTTTCTGTTCAAAATCATTAAAAGCAAAAAGAATTTTCATAAAGAACTTTTTTTAGAAACTTTAATAGCAAAAAGAATTATCATAAAATGAAATTAATAAGTAATTATAAACAAAATAAAATAAAATAAATTAGTATTTTGTTGTAAGTAGAAACAAAACAAAATAAATAAAGCAAAAAATAAAAAAATTGGAAAAATAAAATAAAAAATTTGCCACCAACTGGGCCACCACGGCCTGAATACGACTAGAAACCCTTCCATGGGCCAGGATTCAGGCCCGCAGAAGGCCCATCAGGCATGGCAGTAACAATTAGGCCCGTAAGCCTGGAATGGAGAGGAGCTCGAGAGGGGTGCGGCAGTGGGGCTTATAAACCACTGCGCGCCCCTCTCAACTAGCGAGGTGGGACTAAACTTTGGCCGCGACGCGGGCAACACATGGGCCTTTGGTCCTGGTTGGTGGCACCAACCGGGACTAAAGGGGTGCATTGGTACCAGTGTTGGGGAACGTTGCAGAAAATAAAAATGTTCCTACGGTTTCACCAAGATCCATCTATGAGTTCATCTAGCAACGAGTGACACGAGTGCATCTACATACCTTTGTAGATCGCGAGCGGAAGCGTTCAAGTGAACAGGGTTGAGGGAGTCGTACTCGTCGTGATTCAAATCACCGATGACCAAGTGCCGAACGAACAACACCTCCGCGTTCAACACAAGTACGGAGCGGATGACGTCTCCCACGCCTTGATCCAGCAAGGAGGAGGGAGAGGTTGATGAAGATCCAGCAGCACGACGGCGTGGTGGTGGATGGAGCAGGGTTCTGGCAGAGCTTCGCCGAGCTTCTGCGAGAGGGAGAGGTGTAGCAGGGGAGAGGGGGGCGTAGGGGGGGCACAAGAGGGGGGCGCACCAGCCCACCAGGGGCTGGTTCCCTCCCCACTTCAGCCCACGGGGCCCTCCGGGATAGGTGGCCCCACCGGTGGACCTCGGGACCCTTCCGGTGGTCCCGGTACAATACCGTGACCCTCAAACTCTCCGATGGCGAAACAGCACTTCCTATATATAATTCTTTACCTCCGGACCATTCCGGAACTCCTCGTGACGTCCGGGATCTCATCCGGGACTCCGAACAACTTTCAGTTTGGTGCATACTCATATCTCGACAACCCTAGCGTCACCGAACCTTAAGTGTGTAGACCCTACAGGTTCGGGAGACACGTAGACATGACCGAGACGGCTCTCCGGTCAATAACCAACAGCGGGATCTGGATACCCATGTTGGCTCCCACATGCTCCTCGATGATCTCATCGGATGAACCACGATGTCGAGGATTCAAGCAACCCCGCATACAATTCCCTTTGTCAATCGGTATGTTACTTGCCCGAGATTCAATCGTCGGTATCCCAATACCTCGTTCAATCTCGTTACCGGCAAGTCACTTTACTCGTACCGTAATGCATGATTCCGTGACCAAACACTTAGTCACTTTGAGCTCATTATGATGATGCATTACCGAGTGGGCCCAGTGATACCTCTCCGTAATACGGAGTGACAAATCCCAGCCTCGACCCGTGACAACCCAACAAACACTTTCGGAGATACCTGTAGTGCACCTTTATAGTCACCCAGTTACGTTGTGACGTTTGGTACACCCAAAGCACTCCTACGGCATCCGGGAGTTACACGATCTCATGGTCTAAGGAAAAGATACTTGACATTGGAAAAGCTCTAGCAAAACGAACTACACGATCTTGTGCTATGCTTAGGATTGGGTCTTGTCCATCACATCATTCTCCTAATGATGTGATCCCGTTATCAATGAAATCCAATGTCCATAGTCAGGAAACCATGACTATCTGTTGATCAACGAGCTAGTCAACTAGAGGCTCACTAGGGACATGTTGTGGTCTATGTATTCACATGTGTATTACGATTTCCGGATAATACAATTATAGCATGAATAAAAGACAATTATCACGAACAAGGAAATATAATAATAATACTTTTATTATTGCCTCTAGGGCATATTTCCAACAGTCTCCCACTTGCACTAGAGTCAATAATCTAGTTACATTGTGATGAATCGAACACCCATAGAGTTCTGGTGTTGATCATGTTTTGCTCGCGGAAGAGGTTTAGTAAACGGATCCGCGACATTCATATCTGTATGGACTTTGCAAATTTCTATGTCTTCATCTTGAACATTTTCACGAATGGAGTTGAAGCGACGCTTGATGTGCCTGGTCTTCTTGTGAAACCTGGGCTCCTTGGCAAGTGCAATAGCTCCAGCGTTGTCACAGAAGAGTTTGATCGGCCCCGACGCATTGGGTATGACTCCTAGGTCGGTGATGAACTCCTTCACCCAAATTGCTTCATGCGCTGCCTCCGAGGCTGCCATGTACTCCGCTTCACATGTAGATCCCGCCACGACGCTCTGCTTGCAGCTGCACCAACTTACCGCTCCACCATTCAACATATACACGTATCCGGTTTGTGACTTAGAGTCATCCAGATCTGTGTCGAAGCAAGCGTCGACGTAACCTTTTACGACGAGCTCTTCATCACCTCCATAAACGTGAAACATGTCCTTAGTCCTTTTCAGGTACTTCAGGATATTCTTTACCGCTGTCCAGTGTTCCTTGCCGGGATTACTTTGGTACCTTCCTACCAAACTTACGGTAAGGTTTACATCAGGTCTGGTACACAGCATGGCATACATAATAGACCCTATGGCTGATGCATAGGGGATGACACTCATCTCTTCTATATCTTCTGCCGTGGTCGGACATTGAGCCGAGCTCAATTTCACACCTTGTAATACAGGCAAGAACCCTTTCTTGGACTGATCCATTTTGAACTTCTTCAATATCTTATCAAGGTATGTGCTTTGTGAAAGACCTATGAGCCGTCTCGTTCTATCTCTATGGATCTTGATGCCTAATATATAAGCAGCTTCTCCAAAGTCCTTCATTGAAAAACTCTTATTCAAGTAGGCCTTAATGCTGTCCAGAAGTTCTATATCATTTCCCATTAGAAGTATGTCATCTACATATAATATGAGAAATGCTACACAACTCCCACTCACTTTCTTGTAAACGCAGGTTTCTCCATAAGTCTGCCTAAACCCAAACGCTTTGAGTATCTCATCAAAGCGAATGTTCCAACTCCGAGATGCTTGCACCAGCCCATAAATGGATCGCTGGAGCTTGCATACCTTGTTAGCATTCTTAGGGTCGACAAAACCTTCCGGATGCATCATATACAGTTCTTCCTTAAGATAACCGTTAAGGAATGCCGTTTTGACGTCCATTTGCCATATCTCATAATCATAGTATGCGGCAATTGCTAACATGATTCAGACGGACTTCAGCTTCGCTACGGGAGAGAAAGTCTCATCATAGTTAACCCCTTAAACTTGCCGATAACCTTTAGCGACAAGTCGAGCTTTATAGATGGTAACATTACCATCCGCGTCCGTCTTCTTCTTAAAGATCCATTTGTTTTCTATCGTCACGATCATCGGGCAAGTCTGTCAAAGTCCATACTTTGTTTTCATACATGGATCCTATCTCGGATTGCATGGCTTCAAGCCATTTGTTGGAATCTGGGCCCGCCATCACTTCTTCATAGTTCAAGGTTCACCGTTGTCTAACAACATGATTTCCGGGACAGGGTTGCCATACCACTCTGGTGTGGAACGTGTCCTTGTGGACCTACGAAGTTCAGTAGCAACTTGATCCGAAGTACCTTGATCATCATCATTAATTTCCTCTCCAGTCGGTGTAGGCACCACAGGAACATTTTCCTGAGCTGCACCATATTCCTGTTCAAGAGGTAGTACTTCATCGAGTTCTACTTTCCTCCCACTTACTCCTTTCGAGAGAAACTCTTTTTCCAGAAAGGATCCGTTCTTGGCAACAAAGATCTTGCCTTCGGATCTAAGGTAGAAGGTATACCCAATGGTTTCCTTAGGGTATCCTATGAAGACGCATTTTTCCGACTTGGGTTCGAGCTTTTCAGGTTGAAGTTTCTTGACGTAAGCATCACATCCCCAAACTTTTAGAAACGACAGCTTAGGTTTCTTCCCAGACCATAATTCATACGGTGTTGTCTCAACGGATTTAAACGGTGCCCTATTTAAAGTGAATGTAGCTGTCTCTAGAGCGTATCCCCAAAATGATAGCGGTAAATCAGTAAGAGACATCATAGATCGCACCATATCCAATAGAGTGCGATTACGACGTTCAGACACACCGTTACGCTGAGGTGTTCCAGGCGGCGTGAGTTGTGAAACGATTCCACATTTCCTTAAGTGTGTACCAAATTCGTGACTTAAATATTCTCCTCCACGATCTGATCGTAAGAACTTTATTTTTCGGTCACGTTGATTCTGTACCTCATTATGAAATTCCTTGAACTTTTCAAAGGTCTCAGACTTGTGTTTCATCAAGTAAACATACCCATATCTACTCAAGTCATCAGTGAGAGTGAGAACATAACGATATCCTTCGCGAGCCTCAACGCTCACTGGACCACACACATCGGTATGTATGATTTCCAATAAGTTGGTTGCTCGCTCCATAGTTCCGGAGAACGGAGTCTTGGTCATTTTGCCCATAAGGCATGGTTCGCATGTGTCAAATGATTCATAATCGAGAGACTCTAAATGTCCATCAGCATGGAGCTTCTTCATGCGCTTGACACCAATATGACCAAGGCGGCAGTTCCACAAGTATGCGGTACTATCGTTATCAACTTTACATCTTTTGGTATTCACACTATGAATATGTGTAACATCACGTTCGAGATTCATTAAGAATAAACCATTAACCATCGGAGCATGACCATAAAACATATCTCTCATATAAATAGAACAACCATTATTCTCAGATTTAAATGAGTAACCATCTCGCATTAAACGAGATCCTGATACAATGTTCATGCTCAAACTTGGCACTAAATAACAATTATTGAGGTTTAAAAGTAATCCCGTGGGTAAATGTAGAGGTAGCGTGCCGACGGCGATCACATCGACCTTGGAACCATTCCCGACGCCAAGATCGTCACCTCCTCGCCCTTGCCGCCTTCGTTTATTCCGCAGCTCCTGCTGTGAATTACAAATATGAGCAACGACACCGGTATTAAATACCCAGGAGTTACTACGAGTACTGGTAAGGTACACATCAATTACATGTATATCAAATATACCTTTAGTGTTGCCGGCCTTCTTGTCTGCTAAGTATTTCGGGCAGTTCCGCTTCCAGTGACCCTTCCCTTTGCAATAAAAGCACTCAGTCTCAGGCTTGGGTTCATTCTTTGACTTCTTCCCGACAACTGGCTTACCGGGCGCGGCAACATCCTTGCCGTCCTTCTTGAAGTTCTTCTTACCCTTGCCCTTCTTGAACTTAGTGGTTTTATTGACCATCAACACTTGATGTTCTTTCTTGATTTCTACCTCTGCTGACTTCAGCATTGAAAATACTTCAGGAATAGTTTTCACCATCCCCTGCATATTGTAGTTCATCACAAAGCTCTTGTAGCTCGGTGGGAGCGATCAAGGATTCTGTCAATGACCGCCTCGTCCGGGAGGTTAATGTCCAGCTGGGACAGGCAGTTGTGCAACCCAGACATTTTGAGTATGTGCTCACTGACAGAACTATTTTCCTCCATCTTACAACTATAGAACTTTTCGGAGACTTCATATCTCTCGACCCAGGCATGAGCTTGGAAAACCATTGTCAGCTCCTCGAACATCTCATATCCTCCGTGTTGCTCAAAACACTTTTGGAGCCCCGTTCTAAGCTGTAAAGCATGCCACACTGAACGAGGGAGTAATCATCAGCACGTGACTGCCAAGCGTTCATAACGTGTTGGTTCTCTGGGATGGGTGCTTCACCTAGCGGTGCTTCTAGGACATATTGTTTCTTGGTAGCTATGAGGATGATCCTCAGGTTCCGGACCCAGTCCGAATAGTTGCTGCCATCATCTTTCAGCTTGGTTTTCTCTAGGAACGCGTTGAAGTTCATGGTGACATGAGCGTTGGCCATTTGATCTACAAGACATTTTGCAAAGATTTTGGACTAATGTTCATGATAATTAAGTTCATCTAATCAAATTATTTAATGAACTCCCACTCAGATTTGACATCCCTCTAGTCATCTAAGTGTTACATGATCCGAGTCGACTAGGCCGTGTCGGATCATCACGTGAGACGGACTAGTCATCGTCGGTGAACATCTCCATGTTGATCGTATCTTCCATACGACTCATGTTCGACCTTTCAGTCTCTTGTGTTCCGAGGCCATGTCTGTACATGCTAGGCTCGTCAAGTTAACCTAAGTGTTTTTCATGTGTAAAACTGTCTTACACCCGTTGTATGTGAACGTAGGAATCTATCACACCCGATCATCACGTGGTGCTTCGAAATGACGAACTTTAGCAGCGGCGCACAGTTAGGGAGAACACTTTCTTGAAATTATTATAAGGGATCATCTTATTTACTACCGTCGTTCTAAGTAAACAAGATGCATAAACATAATAAACATCACATGCAATTATATAGTAATGACATGATATGGCCAATATCATATAGCTCCTTTGATCTCCATCTTCCGGGCTCCATGATCATCTTGTCACCGGCATGACACCATGATCTCCATCATCATGATCTCCATCATCGTGTCTCCATGAAGTTGCTCGCCAACTATTACTTCTACTACTATAGCTAACGGTTTAGCAATAAAGCAAAGTAACTACATGGTGTTGAATCAATGACACACAGGTCATACAATAATTAAGACAACTCCTATGGCTCCTGCCGGTTGTCATACTCATCGACATGCAAGGTGTGATTCCTATTACAAGAACATCATCTCATACATCACAATATATCATTCATCATACATCACAACTTTTGGCCATATCACATCACAAGGCAATTGCTGCAAAAACAAGTTAGACGTCCTCTAATTGTTGTTGCATCTTTTACGTGGCTGCAAAAGGATTCTAGGAAGAACGTTTTCTTACCTACGAAAAAGCCACAACGTGATTTGTCAACTTCTATTTACCCTTCATAAGGACCCTTTTCGTCGAATCCGCTCCAATTAAAGTGGGAGAGACAGACACCCGCTAGCCACCTTATGCAACTAGTGCATGTCAGTCGGTGGAACCTGTCTCACATAAGCGTACGTGTAAGGTCGGTCCGGGCCGCTTCATCACACAATACCGCTGAAGCAAAATAAGACTAGTAGCGGCAAGAAAGTTGACAACATCTACGCCCACAACAGATTGTGTTCTACTCGTGCAATAGAGAACTACGCATAGACCTAGCTCATGATGCCACTGTTGGGGAACGTTGCAGAAAATAAAAATTTTCCTACGGTTTCACCAAGATCCATCTATGAGTTCATCTAGCAACGAGTGATAGGAGTGCATCTACATACCTTTGTAGATCACGAGCGGAAGCGCTCAAGTGAACGGGGTTGAGGGAGTCGTACTTGTCGTGATTCAAATCACCGATGACCAAGTACCGAACGGACATCACCTCCGCGTTCAACACACGTACGGAGCGGATGACGTCTCCCACGCCTTGATCCAGCAAGGAGGAGGGAGAGGTTGATGAAGATCCAGCAGCACGACGGCGTGGTGGTGGATGCAGCAGGGTTCCAGCAAAGCTTCGCCGAGCTTCTGCGAGAGGGAGACGTGTAGCAGGGGAGAGGGAGGCGCCAAAGCTTCAGGGTCCGGCTGCCCTCCCTCCCCCCTTTATATAGGCCCCCTGGGGGGGGGGGGGCGCCGGCCCTGGAGATGAGATCTCACAAGGGGGGGGGGGCAAGGGGGGAGCCTTGCCCCCCAAGGCAAGTGGGGCGCCCCCGACCCCTAGGGTTTCCAACCCTAGTCGCAGAGGGGCCCAAGGGAGGGGGGGGGGGGGGGCGCACCAGCTCATCAGGGGCTGGTTCCCTCCGCACTTCAGCCCACGGGGCCCTCCAGGATAGGTGGCCCCACCCGATGGACCCCCGGGACCCTTCCGGTGGTCCCGGTACAATACCGGTGACCCCCGAAACTCTCCCGATGGCCGAAACAACACTTCCTATATATAATTCTTTACCTCCGGACCATTCCGGAACTCCTCGTGACGTCCGGGATCTCATCCGGGACTCCGAACAACTTTCGGTTTGCTGCATACTCATATCTCTACAACCCTAGCATCACCGAACCTTAAGTGTGTAGACCCTACGGGTTCGGGAGACACGTAGACATGACCGAGACGGCTCTCCGGTCAATAACCAACAGCGGGATCTGGATACCCATGTTGGCTCCCACATGCTCCTCGATGATCTCATCGGATGAACCACGGTGTCGAGGATTCAAGCAACCCCGCATACAATTCCCTTTGTCAATCGGTATGTTACTTGCCCGATATTCGATCGTCGGTATCCCAATACCTCGTTCAATCTCGTTACCGGCAAGTCACTTTACTCGCATCAGTAATGCATGATCCCGTGACCAAACACTTGGTCACTTTGAGCTCATTATGATGATGCATTACCGAGTGGGCCCAGTGATACCTCTCCGTAATACGGAGTGACAAATCCCAGTCTCGATCCGTGACAACCCAATAGACACTTTCGGAGATACCTGTAGTGAACCTTTATAATCACCCGATTACGTTGTGACGCTTTGCTACACCCAAAGCACTCCTACAGTATCCGGGATTTACACGATCTCATGGTCTAAGGAAAAGATACTTGACATTGGAAAAGATCTAGCAAAACGAACTACACGATCTTGTGCTATGCTTAGGATTGGGTCTTGTCCATCACATCATTCTCCTAATGATGTGATCCCGTTATCAATGACATCAAATGTCCATAGTCAAGAAACCATGACTATTTGTTGATCAACGAGCTAGTCAACTAGAGGCTCACTAGGGACATGTTGTGGTCTATGTATTCACATGTGTATTACGATTTCTGGATAATACAATTATAGCATGAATAAAATACAATTATCACGAACAAGGAAATATAATAATAATCCTTTTATTATTGCCTCTAGGTCATATTTCCATCAACCAGTTCGTGGCACCAACCGGGACCAATGCCCCCCCTTTAGTCCCGGTGGGTGCCACCAACCGGGACCAAAGTCCTCTGCTTCCCGCCCTTTGGGCTGCTGAAAAGAGACCTTTGGTCCCGGTTGGTGGTACCAACCGGGACTACAGGGTGGCATTGGTCCCGGTTGGTGCCACGAACCGTGACCAAAGCCTTTGCTATATAGGAAACACTTAGCAGTTTCTGCAAAAATCACTTCTTCTCCACCCCGACGCCCCAACGCTGCTCCTCGTCGCCGTCGCCGCCGAGCCCTGCCCCGACGCGTCGCCGTGCCCTCGCCCAACGTCTTGGCCGGTCGCCCTCGCCGCCACAAGAGCCCAGCCTCAGCCCGGCCGCCTGCCCGCCTCAGTAGTCACCGTCGCCCTGCCCGCCCCTCGTCAGTCGCCCGGCGCGCCCCCTGCCCGTCGCCCGACCCCAGCGCCTGCCCTCCTCACCTTGGTCCGGCCGGCGCCCTCCCCTGTTTCTTATTTTTTTAATATATGTGATGATTTATATGATTGTTATCATAATTGTTTTTGTTCATATATGCAAAAGTTAGATTTTTAGAAAAGTTTTATCTATATATGTTCTCTGATTTAGTACATTTTAGGTTAGTTTCATTTTTAGAAAAGTTTTATATATCTAGCTAGGAAAGGAAGAAGAAGAAAAAGAATGAGAGGAAAAGGAGAAATAAGAAGAGGAAGAAAGGAGAAGAAGAAGAGGAGAAATAAATAAGAAAAGGAAAAAAGAAGAAAAAGAAGAGGAGAAGAAGAAAAATATAGAAAATATTCTATTTCTTTCTTCTTCTTCTCTATTCCTTTCTTCTTCTCCTTTTTTTTCTTGTTTTTTTCTTTGATCGCTTCTCTTCTATTCCTTTCTTCTTCTCCTCTTTTTATTTCTTCTTTTGTCTTCTTATTTTTTATCGGGTATGTGTTGTTGTTGATATACCCCTTCCCGATAACTTCAACACGCGGGGGGGGGGGGTTTGATATACCCCCTCCCTGATAACATTATTTTCCCATGTATGTATGTCGTTTTGTCGATATAACCCCCTCCCGGATAAATTCAACAATGTCGTTTTGTCGATATAACCCCCTCCCGGATAAATTCAACATGAGGGGCGATCGAGATGTATCTGTACGCCCTCTCGACCATGATAACTTATACCACGGGAGCACCCCCTCCCCCCCCCCCCCCCCCCGGCCCTCTCGCTCGACCAGAACTCTCGAGGACACCCAAACCCTAGAAAAAAGATGTTGGTCTCCTACCCCCTCCCGCCGCGCCCCTACCCGACAAACTCTCTCGAGGCCGCCCAAATATACCAAGTTAAAAGAGCGTTGTCGTCGAGGCCACCCCAAACCCTTGAAGCATTCTGTCGAGGCCACCCGAAACCCTTGAAGCGTTGTCGAGGCCACCCCAAACCCTAGAGAAGCAGCGTCGAGGCCACTAATATGATTCCTTATTGTGATTAGCTAGCTAGTTCTACGTTTGCCACTAATATATATCCATATGTCATGTTTGAATAATAATTGTCATGTTTTAAATATTTGCAGAAACTATGGAGCACCCCCGAGACGAGGCAACATAAGCGATGTTGGGGGACATAATTGCAAAAGGAAGTGATGTCGTTGCGTCGTTTCTCCACGACACCGATGGTCTAGAAGGACGGGGTAGTGAAGAAGAAGGCTATGATTATGACGGCTCCGGTGACCCATTATGCCGGTACAAGAAGAAGGCTATGATTATGATGGCTCCGATGACCCAATGCCGGTACAAGAAGGAGACCGTGCTGACGGCTCCGGTGACCCAACCGAGTCCGGCCAGGTATATGTATTAGTTAAGCCTGTGCTGACTAGGTAATCTATGCATTCATTGTTTCGTATGTACACATATTAATTAACTCTCGTCTTTCTTCTTTTTCTAGCCCTCTGGATCGAGCACAACTTCGGTAAAGAAACGAGGCCCGAAGAAAAATTTGCGCTCGGATGAAAGGTTTGAGATCACAGCAATCGCACGCGATGGCAAGCCGATTGAACTGTTCCGGACAAAGGAAGCATTTGCTAATCAGTGCGGGGTTCTTGTTACGGACAAGATCCCGATCAGTATCCAGCAATGGTTAAGGCCTAAGAAGGAAGACCCTGAGGTGTCCTATGTCCCCGATATGCAGAAACAAGATCTTTGGACAACGCTTAAGGCAAATTTCAACCTACCGCTAGAGGAGGATCCGGAGAAGCCAGTTATAGAGGAATTGATCAAGTCTCATGCTCTTAAGAAGATGGCAGAACTATTCAGGAGGTGGAAGAATGACCTGAAAATGTTAATCGACAAAGAAATTACACCAGAATTCACCGGCCAGTTTGAGAAGATCAGAGATCACTGGCCCGCCTTTGTGGCCCACAAGACATCGGAAAAGAGTAAGAAGATGTCAACGACAAACAAGAAAAATGCTGCGAAGAAGAAGCATCACCATCGCACGGGGTCAGGTGGCTACCTCAAAGCCCGACCTTTGTGGGACAAGGCTGAGAATGACCTGATTGCTAAAGGGGTCGAACTAGAGACAGTGAGCTGGCCAGACCGTTGCCGGTCTTGGTTCTTTGGGGTTGGCGGAACCTTGGCCCCTGTATCAAGGAAGTACGTTTGTACGGAAGAGCAACTGCGAATACCCGTCACGAGGCTTAAGAAGTATATCAAGAAAGCGCAGCAAGGGACGTTCGTTCCAGACAGAGAGAAGGACGAGCTCACAATGGCCCTTGGGAATCCTGAGCACCCAAGACGGACACGAGGCACGCCAGGCTCCGTTCTGTTGAAGGTTGGGTTTCCGGACGTAGGGGGTTACAAATGCCAGGAGAGGAGGAAGAAAGTGGAGCATAGCCAACAGCAGGTGCTGCACGAAAGGGTACAAATGCTAGAGGAACGAGAAGCAGATCGCAGCAAACAACTTGCCGAAGCTTCCCTTGAAGCTACCCCGCCATCTCAGCGGAGAAGCAGCGTGGCTTCCACCGAGAAGACTCAGCAGCTGGAGCATGTCTTCATGGCTCCTGCTAGCTACCCCGTGGATGCTATCACGGAGTCTCAACATTGCCTCCTTATGGCGCGATGGATGACATTGAAAGTCAAGGCGGCTGTTGGCTCTATTTTACCTACTGAACCTGGCACAACCTACCACGGCCGGTCGATCCAGAAGGATATGCTAGGGTGATGGTGGATCAAATAACGGACGGATTTGAGGACCTTGAGCTTGACCACCCTACGGGTGAAGGGGAGATTCGGTTGGGTTCTTCTCTAAAGACTACATGGCTATGGCGGAAGGAGCTCATCAACCTTCCGAACTGGACGCCTCTGCCTCCTCCTCCTCCTCCGGCGAGTCAGGGCACTCCGCCTCCTCCTCCGGCGAGTGATCAGGGCACTCAGCCTCCTTCTCCGGCGCGTGACGGCACTCCACCTCCTTCTCCGCCTATGCCGGCGCGCCCGAGCAGCCAGCCTCCTCCTTCTCTGCCTCGTCAACAAGGGAGGAAGAGACCCGCCGCCGCTCCGGCTGCTCCGGCGCGTCGTCCTTCTCCTCTGCCACGTAAGAAAGGAAAGACAGCCGCAGCCGCTCCGTCTGCTCCGGCATCTAGCAGTACAACTAGAGGCATGCAATACATATACAGTCTTTCTCTGAAGACTCCAGAGAAGTTACCATACGAGAGGAGCCAGGAGGAAAACACGAAGATCGTGCAAGCCGAAGTGACCAACTTGTTTGAAGGGGTGAAAGCAAAGAAAAATCCACCTCCGGAGGAGAAGATAGATCCGGTAAAATCGAAGCGTACTTTGGCTGCCCTGAAGAAACCACCAATGTCTCCGGTGAAACGCAACTATGAGGGCATTCTTACAAAGTCATTTATTGAAGCGGAGCTGTCGGGAAGTACTGCTAGTGGTCAAAGGTTAGCAGAACGACGAGCTGGGAAAAAAGTTGCCCAGCTCGGCGAATAAGCGAACCAATCGTTCCCCCCGCTCCAGGTGTCCAGCGATATCGTTGCTAATCATCGGAACGGGACAATGGTGCCCGGTTATAACAATCATGAAGATTACCTGCCCGTCGATGTACATTATGATTTCTTGGAGGTGGACGAACACAAATACGTGTACGGGAAACCTCTTGTCAAAGATGAAAGATCTCTAACAACGATGATGTGAATATTCCATGATTGGTACATAAAAACCTGCAGAGAGTCTGAGGGGAGGTATATTTTGACGCTGAGAGTTAGAGAGGAGCATGACCTTGTTGGAATTGAACTGTTTAATGCTTCATTTGAGGAGTTCTTCGACTTTTTCAATCTAAAGGCCCTCGATAAGTTAATGATCACTTGTTACTGCATGTAAGTAGTACTACTTCTGTCATTAAGTCTCTCTATATAGGCCAGCTCTTTCATTGCATGTATTTTTAATTATCCTCGCTATATTATGCAGATTGAAGGTCGCCGAATTGAAGAAAAGACAAATCGGTGATATTGGGTTCATTAACACAAATCTCATAGATGCATATATGGTTAAATTTCAGGCCAAAGATACCGAGGCCAAGCTGCTACAATCGTTTGTATTAAATCAAAACAAAGCTATAATACTCTTCCCTTAAGAATTACAGTGAGTGTTACTGTGTTGTGCATATTCGGTTTCCCTTATTAGTCGAGGTTATAGTAATGTAATTGATGAGTTATGCATGCGTGCACAACTTCCACTATATTCTCCTAGAGATTAAGCTTGAGCAGGGACTAGTAACCGTCTTAGACTCGAGACGAAATAATCCCAAGGAGTATGTGACATGACTGAAATTCTAGAGAAGTAAGTTAAATCAATCATTATCACACCATATCGGCAACTTCAATTTGTTCACTTTCTGATATCAAGTAATTGTTTTCTTTGTCTGTCAGGGTTTGTAATAAATTCACCTCAAAAACTCCGGGACTGCCGAAGAAGCTGCAATTTAAACACCTGCAATTAAGTAAGTGCTATAGTAGCATGTTCCACACATCTCCTAGTGATTCAAGCGCTAGTTTCATCAATACAATTTAGCATGCTTGCTAATTACCAGTTTGATTGACCTCTATTTCTTGTAAAGTGGTTGTGGCAGGAACAAGGGAATAATTACTGTGGATACTACATTTGCAAGTCCATCCGCCACACGACCTGTGAGCGGGGCTACTCTGACAAACAATATGAAGTGCGTAAATAATAATATTCACAATTTTATTTTATTACCATCATTTGTGTTCAGTTTCATTTATTCACATATATATATATATATATATATATATATATATATATATATATATGTATTGACCCCCTTCTTCAAATTAGATATTTCGGATGCGGGATGAACTCCTACCATCATATCGTATGCGAGGAATTCAAGAGGAATTGGCGGCATTCTTTCTTGTCCACGTGATCGCTAAAGATGGAGAATACCACATGGACCCTAATCAGTTGGTTTTTAGTTAGGATATTATATTGTAAGAGATAATTATATTGTATATATGTAGCCAGTAGCGTCGGATAGATAGTATACGAGAACTTGTTGTTCGACCAATTTCTCAGAGAAGGAGAGGTGGTCGATATCACTTCTCTCTGTATGCATATGTTCATGACGATCTTCTGTTTTCTTCATTTGCTTACTTGCTACCTAGCGTGTCTACTCCTCTTTATACGTATAGTACGTAGCGTCGATCAAGCACGGAGATAAGAGAGGACACTTCTCTCTATTAATTAGCTAGCTAACAGAATATATGAAACACCTAAATTAACCCCCAAAACCCCCTAACCCCCCCTCCCCCTAAAAAAACAAAAACCCCAACACCTGAAATGCTGAAACGTGGGTGCCTATTGGTCGCGGTTGGTGCCACCAACCGGGACCAAAGGGCCTCCTGCCTGGGCTCGCCACACCGGCCACGTGGAGGCCCATATTTCCCGGTTCATGTAAGGACCGGGACTAAAGGCCAAGGGCATTAGTAACGACCTTTTTGTCCCGGTTCCAAAACCGGGACAGAAGGCCCTTACGAACCGGGACAAAAGGCCCTTTTTCTACTTGTGGATACTAGGTTATGTGTTACGACAGATAGCCCACTAGCATAAAACGCCTAAATGTTCTCTTGTAGTCATCGCTAGGTTGTCTACGGAACGGATGTAATTTTTGTTATTTATATTGTTCGTTCTACTCCCATGATTGAAGATAAAAATATATTATTTGTTTCCCGAAAAAGAAATGCCTGCAAAAAAAACTAGTGAACTAAAAAAAAGGATTTACTATACCAGAGCAGCTATACTTAAAAACAGAAGGGCATATAAATCGCTCCCAAGTTTTGGTGCCGTCCGATCCGCGCAGCTATTCGCGCAAGCACACGTGGTTCTGCGACGTAGGCGTCTCTCAGCCGGAACAGAGGAGCCGAGGGAATGGTTCTGCCGGCGGCCGTGGTGGAGGTCACCGGCGTTGGCGCGGCGGGCGTCCTGTCCGTGAGCTCGAGTGGAGTCAGTCGCGGAATCCATAAGTGTTCGATTTCCATTTGTAGCTAGCTAGGGTTCCTGATGCTTGTTGGGGGTAGCCTGATGCGGAGCGCTCCCTGCTCCACCAAAAGGATAGCATTCGCCATTAGCTTACTGGAGGAGCGCCTCCTATGCTCAGGATGAGGAAGATGGAGCTGCTGGAGCAGAGGAGTCTGCATTTTTTTTAAAATGACATCTACTTGCTCTGCCTAATCTTAGTACAGACTTCAGACATAGTAGGGGTAAAAGAAAATAAAAAGCTCTGGAAAATGTGAGAATATGATATACTACTCCCTCCGATCCACATTAAAGTTGTACTAAGGCAACGTCAAATAAGATGGATAGGAGGGTGTATAACATTGTCGACGAAATACAAATAGACGATATGTAACTGAATTAAGCACCATGGTACAAGTTCTCTGAAATTCAGACATGGCAAAGTCGAGTGAGGATCAAATATATATTGTGGAGTACTAGCCAACAACATACATTACATGGTGAGCCTTGTTACGGCAGAGAGACCACTAAATTGACAGAGGAAGTACACTCATGTACTAGAAGTAAAAGTACAGAGGGGAGGAACTTGTTGGAAGCACTTCGTCAGCTTCAGGAGACAGAGTCCATTGCTGTAGCTGTCTGCCTTGTACGCCCAGCACCACCTGAGGATCCAATTCATCATTAGAAACTGACGACAACACAGGTTCCATATAGGCTTAACTAGAGCAACTAGTCCAAACAACCATCAAACTTCAAACATCTCCAGTATACTTCCAAAACTGAACTACACAACTCATTAAAGAAACACCCCGCAAAAAAAAAAGCTCATTAAAGAAACAGAAAACAACCTGAATGTTCAGTGTGCACTTAGTCACACTCTACAAATATTTGGAAACAGGGTGCAAAAGGAATAAGTGGTCTACTGTTTGTGAAGCACTACGAAGCACAGTAAAATAAAAAGGCATGTGCCGGCTTGAAGAGAGTTTATACAGTATGTAACTCAACACACCGCAGTACTTAGCAAAATAAGATACACAGACAACACTTGATTACCAGATTGTTCAGTAGGAATGGCACCAGGTGGCGTTGTCATTGGTAACGTCCTATCAGTAAGGCAGTGCCGCAGGGCTCTCAGGATTCGCCACAGGTTTGCTTTCCACTGCAACCTCTTGGGTGATTGCATCAGTAGCTATTGTCCCAGTGCTAGCGCCCGCAGCAGGCTCACTTCTCATCAGTTTAAGCAAGAGCTTGGGGCGTCTAGGGTGGTTCTCTGCTGCTTCTTTCCAGTCCTGTTTTGTTTGGTGGTTCAGTTCATCATGGAGAGCGACCTCCTTAAGAAGTGACATAGACTGGATCTTTGTGCTGCTAAAACCATTTAGATCCTTGCATAACAGCTGGAGTGAGTTGAGGCGTGGCAGAGCTCCCTCTTCGATTACCAGCCCAGTCATGACTTCAACCATGATGCATAGGCTTCGCAGGCTTTCGAGTTCCCCCTCTCTGATGGTGAGCTTTCCCAGTTGAGTTGCAATGAGCTTTAGGCACTCCAGACCACGCACTTTGCTCAGGGCATCAAGAATGTCACTGCTCAGGTTATGACCAGGAAATGACAGACACAACTTAGTGAGAAGACGTAGATTGGTAACAAACAGCGGCAACTGGCTACATACACTGTTCCCTTGTAGCTTGAGCGATCTGAGATACTTGAGTTTTCTCTTCTCCAGGGAGAAACAAAGCAAGTCTTGGGGCCATCCAGCGTTGAAGTTCAGTGAGAGTGAATGAGCTTTGTTCATATCGGTGCTTCTGTCGATGAACCCCTTGACTGCCTTTGAGAGAGGACTTATGTTGATGCTTGCATCAGGGGTAAACTCACACCATATTTTCACCTTTGTCAGGTGCTCCATATGCTCAATGAGTTGTGGCATTTCTTGTCTCTCGTCCACAACAAATCCTGCTATAGTCTGCAACTTGCTATTATCAGTCAACCAAGTCTTTAGCTTACCGATTCTCTGGTCTCCTGTACCTTCTTGGAGCTTGAACTTTCCAAACAGATGAACTAAACTTGGTAGTTTCATGACTTCTGTGGGAAGAATCTCTATTATGGTTCTTCTTACATCCAGTGTCTCCAACAATTTCAGCATCTTGATCTCCACCGGAACCGTTGTCGCCTTAACAGAGGGCCCGAGGCTTAGGTACCTAAGCAATACCAGGTGCCTGCATATGTCCTTGAGATGGCTATCCTCCATGTGGACTCCACATTCTTCTAGATCCAAAACTTTTAGCAGCTTATACTTGGAAAAATCCAACATAGAGTTGTGCACCTCACCGAAGATGGTCAGAGACCGAACCAGACTTAGACCCTCTGGACACATTTTGGACCTTGCATCAGTTTTCTGCTGCAGAGAAAGCCAACGGATTTTATCCCAGGATGTGGAATCCTCATCATATAAGGTAATAAAGTTCTGACACATGGACTTATGTAGGATGAACTCGAGCATCATGCCGTGAGTTTGGCATGTCTTCACCACTGCGTCATGGCTGCTGCTAACATCAGTAATAGGCTGAATGATACTCTGATCGACCAGCTTATTAAAATTAAGAACAGCAACCTCAAGAGAATTGTGCTTAGTACTAGGGTCTGGTTTGATGAACCCTTCAGCTAACCATTTCCTTATGAGGCTTCCTCTCCTGATTGGACGGCCACTTGGGTAAATACCAAGATAGAGCAAACATGCTTTGGTCTCTTGACTACCAAGACTGGTGTAGCTACGGGCGAGCACACGCTGCATAGGTACTAATACCTCTCTTTTCTCTAGTTCTTCACCAAGGTTTTTGGCCAGGTCTGCCCATTGTTTCTGTTTTGGTTCACCTTGCAACACACGGGATGTGGTAACAAGTGCAAGGGGTAGACCATCACATTTCTCTATTACTTGTGAAACCAACTCTGTTTCTTCGGATTGTAGTTCAAAGTCCAAGGAAGCTTTCTTGAAAAACAATTTTCTTGATTGTTTCTTGTCAAGAGTTCTCATTACGTAGACGTGACCATCACGACCACTACATTTAGCTGCTATGGAATGAGTGTCCGTTGTAACGATAACTCTGCTGCTAATCCCAGAAACCAAAGGGAAAGCCTCTTTTAGATCATCCCAAATTTCTGCTCGCATGTCATCGATTACGATGAAGAATCTATAAACGACATGAAGGAGTTAGAATATACTCCCTCCGTTCCATAATGTAGTGCCTATAGATTTTTATAAAAGTCAAACATTACAAACTTTGACCATGTTTATAAAGAAAAGTAGGTACATCTAGAATACCAAATGCACAACATTGGATACATCGTGAGTTATATTTTCAGAATATACATGTTTCGTATTGTAGATGTAGACAATTTTCTCTATACACTTGGTCAAAGTTGGCAAAGTTTGACTTTCACAAAAATCTATAGGCACTACATTGTGGAATGGAGGGAGTAACATATTCACTATTCAGACAAAGCATGTTTCAGATAATACACATTATAATAAGGAAATCGGTCGCTAAGGGATTCTTAGACTCTCATAGCGCTCTAAAGCATTTAGGATCCTCATATTGTTGCCCACCGCGGAATCTAGTGCTAACTGCTAAATATCATATAGTGTTTATTTCTCTCTTGATGTCTGATTGGATTCATACGGAAAACTTCTTCTGGTAGGCTACCTTGTAGCACTTGGCTGGTGAGTCATAATAGGAATAGGATTGGAGTCACCGTACCATTTTCAACATCCATGATTTGTGACGAAAGTGAAAATGAATTATTTTTTAGTTCTATTAGAGTAGTGTGCCAGCTCGTTCTGTGTACTAGTTTGCAAATTGTACATCGACATGAGCTTGTGCTGTGAAGGTATGCATCTATGGCGTAATTATACACATGTACGGATGTACCTGAACTGTTTTTCGAGTCAAAATGGTGGTAAAGATGCATTGTTAGCCATACAAGAATGGTTGGTTGAATCAAATCTGTGCTAAAATAATGACATATTGGTCAGACTAAATTGTGCTAAAGGAAAATATGCATCTTTTGTGCTATAAGATAATTGCCAGTTGAATGAAAATTTTGCTAAACAAAGTTATATATTTTTGGACCCCTTAGTTGGCGACCGTTTGCCAGGAGGGGTGACATTTATGACGATTTTGATGATTTTAGTCTGTCAGATAAGGCTATTTTTCGTTTAAAACAGCCGGCATTTGATCTCGTCTCAGAACTAATATTGCAAATTTTAGTTTAGGACAAATTCCGGTCAGATACAAAAATTGTGGTAAAACAAAAGGTACATATTATTAGCTATATCTATAATATGCTAAATCACTGAAACATGAAGAAAATATGATATACGTACCTGTTGTTCCCAAGGCACTCTCTGAGTTTTGTGCGGAGATTGAGGAGTCCAGGGCAGGAGTTGCATGCACTTCCAATTCCAAGTTCCACGAGTATCTCCTGCAGAACAACCGGTGCGCCTTTGTACGCAGCACGAACCCAAGCTCGCCGTTCATATTGACCAACAATGGCGGGGCTGTTGTACATGCGCTTGGCAAGTTGAGATTTTCCAATGCCACCGAATCCGACAAGGGAGATCACCTTGAGCTTCTTGGGTTTGCCTTGTGGCATCTCCTTTATCAGCTCCTTTAGCTCATCCCAGGCCGCATCCATTCCCACATAGTCAGATGCGTCCCTCTGCATCTCGGTTTCTGTCTCCACCTCAGGTGCCGCTGGCTCCAAGGTGCTGGATCCGCTACTGGCGCTAGCCCAATAGTCAGTGATGTACCTATCTCTCTGCTTGCGTGCTTCAACACAGTCCTGCTTGAGTTTCTTGATCTCCTTGGCGAAGTCGCCACGAGTAGACACCATGCTCATCTTGTGGAGCGTCCGAACGGCCGGCAATGTGCCAGACTCGAGAGTGACACGGTGAGTGAAGTTGTCGATGCAGTCCTCAATGGCGCGCGCCAGATCACGCACCATCTCGATCCACTTCTTGTGCACCTTGTTGTTGCTTCTCTGGGGAAGATCACCATCTTTCTCAATGGCAGCAGAGATATACTCAAACTCATTTTTGATGTATTTGATGTCACCCTCCAGCCCCCCAAGCAGCTTGCGTTTTTCATGTATGAACCCCACAAGCAGAGGTGCGATCCTACTGATCGCGCCGATGATGGCAGCTTCCATCTCAGCAACCTTGCCCGACCACACCAAGGAATTTTGTGGATACAGAAAAGATAGCTCGTCAGCAACTCAACAGAGCAGCCATGGCCATCAAGGACTACAGTTCTATTATTAGCAGTAATGCCAACCCAGATCACATCAACCACATAGATTAATAAGTAGAAGAAACAACATGGCCAGCTAAACAGCAGGGGTATCTTACTATTGAATTTTACATCCCCGATTCAAGTAGCAAAGACGGTGTGTACGTATAGCGTGAAGGATACATAGAAGTCAACAAAGAAGAAACAAATGAGAGTAGCTTGTTTCGATGCTTCTTGGTGTTGCAACAATAATTATTGATTGGTTGAATAGGCATGAGATCTCATCTGCCTAACCGACAACTGACTGTTAAACTGTGCTCGTTAGTCAGTCTTAATTACAAGCGACAAGTGGCTGTTAAACTATGGTTGATGGTGGTGGTGGTGTAGTAGTAGGATTAGGCTCTATTTGTTTAGACTTTTACTTCTACTTTTGCAGCTTTTCACTTTGGCAAAAAAAGCCACAAGCTCCTAAATAGGGCCTAATGTGGAAAGCTGCAAAAGCAGAAGCAAAAGCTCAAACAAACAGGGCCTTAGTAGTACAACATGTAGAGCGAAAATAGGGAAATGCGTATGTCATGCTATGTGATTTCTAGCTTTGGAATATAGCATCTTTGGCCAGCTAGACAGCAGGGGTATCTTACTATTGAATTTTACATCCCTGATTCAAGTAGCAAAGATGGTGCGTACACATAGCGTGAGGATACATAGAAGTCAACAAAGAAGAAACAAATGAGAGTAACGTGTTTCGATGCTTCTTCGTATTGCAACAAGAATTATTGATTGGTTGAATAGGCACCAGATCTGATCTGCCTAACCGACAACTGACTGTTAAATTATGCTCGTCAGTCAGCCTTAATTACAAGCGACAAGTGCATGTTAAACTATGGTTGATGGTGGTGGTGGTGTAGTAGTAGGATTAGGTTCTATTTGTTTAGACTTCTACTTCTACTTTTGCAGCTTTTCACTTTGGCAAAAAAAAGCCACAAGCTCCTAAATAGGGCCAAATGTGGAAAGCTGCAAAAGCACAAGCAAAATCTCAAACAAACAGGGCCTTAGTAGTACAACATGTAGAGCGAAAATAGGGAAATGCGAATGTCATGCTATGTGATTTCTAGCTTTGGAATATAGCATCTTTGGCCAGCTAGACAGCAGGGGTATCTTACTATTGAATTTTACATCCCTAATTCAAGTAGCAAAGATGGTGCGTACACATAGCGTGAGGATACATAGAAGTCAACAAAGAAGAAACAAATGAGTAACGTGTTTCGATGCTTCTTGGTATTATTGCAACAACAATTATTGATTGGTTCAATAGGCACCAGATCTCATGTGCCTAACCGACAATTGACTGCTAAACTATGCTCGTCAGGAAGTCTTAATTACAAGCGACAAGTGATTGTTAAACTATGGTTGATGGTGGTGGTGGTGTAGTAGTAGAGTTAGGCTCTATTTGTTTAGGCTTAGTTTGGTTATTTTCACTTTGGCAAAAAAGCAACAAGCTCCTAAATAGGGGCCTAATGTGGAAAAGTTGCAAAAGAAGAAGCAAAAGCTCAAACAAATAGGGCCTTAGTAGTACAACAAGTAGAGTGAAAATAGGAAATGCGAGTGTCATGTTATGTCATTTCTAGCTTTGGAATATAGAATCTTTAATCAATTCCTTATTATTTAGCTCCTCAACCGGCCCATTATACCATAACTCCTTGTATGAGGAGTTACAAAATGTGATTCCTAACGAACCCCTAAAACCCAACTCCCTAAAAACTATTTTCTTCACTTCTTGCAAATTTTTGTTTATGTATTACATTTCAAGTACATATTTGCACACATATTAAATCCAGACATGGTAATAAAAGATCACACAGTTCACGAGTATTACAATTAAGGTTTACAAATCAAATTATTCAAATTCAAAAAGACAAAAAGGTGCAAATGAAGTACATCGCATGATAGAAGCACAACAATCAACTGCTTCTATGGAGTAATGATGTCTACTACACAACCTTCTTCTTGTAGACGTTGTTGAGCCTGCAAGTGCACAGGTTTGTAGGACAGTAGCAAATTTTCCTCAAGTGGATGACCTAAGGTTTATCAATCCGTGGGAGGCGTAGGATGAAGATGGTCTCTCTCAAACAACCCTGCAACCAAATAACAAAGAGTCTCTTGTGTCCCCAACACACCCAATACGATGGTAAATTGTATAGGTGCACTAGTTTGGCGAAGAGATGGTGATACACGTGCAATATGGATGGTAGATAAAGGTTTTTGTAGTCTGAAATTATAAAAACAGAAAGGTAACTAATGATAAAAGTGAGAGTAAATTGTATTGCAATGGTAGGAAACAAGGCCTAAGGTTCATACTTTCACTAGTGCAAGTTCTCTCAACAATAATAACATAGATAGACCATATAACAATCCCGCAACATGCAACAAAGAGTCACTCCAAAGCCACTAATAGCGGAGAACAAGTGAAGAGATTATGGTAGGGTACGAAACCACCTCAAAGTTATTCTTTCGGATCGATCTATTCAAGAGTTCGTACTAGAATAACACCTTAAGACACAAATCAACCAAAACCCTAATGTCACCTAGATACTCCATTGTCACCTCAAGTATCCGTGGGCATGATTATACGATATGCATCACACAATCTCAGATTCATCTATTCAACCAACACAAAGTACTTCAAAGAGTGCCCCAAAGTTTCTACCGGAGAGTCAAGATGAAAACGTGTGCCAACCCCTATGCATAGGTTCATGGGCGGAACCCGCAAGTTGGTCACCAAAACATACATCAAGTGACACATGATATCCCATTGTCACCACCGATAAGCACGGCAAGACATACATCAAGTGTTCTCAAATCATTAAAGACTCAATCCGATAAGATAACTTCAAAGGGAAAACTCAAGCCATTACAAGAGAGTGGAGAGGGAGAAACATCATAAGATCCAACTATAATAGCAAAGCTCACGATACATCAAGATCGTGCCATAGAGGGAACACGAGAGAGAGAGAGAGAGAGAGAGAGAGAGAGAGAGAGAGAGAGAGAGAGAGAGATCAAACACATAGCTACTGGTACATACCCTCAGCCTCGAGGGTGAACTACTCCCTCCTCGTCATGGATATCGCTGGGATGATGAAGTTGGCCACCGGTGAGGGATCCCCCCTCCGGCAGGGTGCCGGAACGGGCTCCCGAGAGGTTTTTTGGTGGCTACAGAGGCTTGTGGCGGCGGAACTCCCGATCTATCTTCTCTGTGGATGTTTTTAGGGTATGTGGGACTATATAGGCGAAAGAAGTCGGTCGGGAGGTGCTCGAGGGGCCCACGAGACAGGGGGGCACCCAGGAGGGATGGGCGCGCCCTCCTATCTCCTGGCCCCCTCGAGGATCTTCTGAAGTGAACTCCAAGTCTCCAGGATCATATTCTTCCAAAAAATCACGCTGCCGAAGATTTCATTCCGTTTGGACTTCGTTTGATATTCCTTTTCTTCGAAATACTGAAACAGGCAATAAAACAACAATATGGGCTGGGCCTCCGGTTAATAGGTTAGTCCCAAAAGTAATATAAAAGTTTATAATAAAGCGCGTAATCATTCAAAACAGATAATAAAATAGAATGAATGCTTCATAAATTATAGATACGTTGGAGACGTATCAGCATCCCCAAGCTTAATTCCTACTCGTCCTCGAGTAGGTAAATGATAAAACAAGAATTTATGAAGTGCGAATGCTAGCAGGTGCACTAGTTTGATCAATGATAATTTCAATCACCTTTTCTAGCATGTTTATATGTCATAACAGTAGTTTATCTCATAAAACTTCTCACGATCAAGTAACAAGCTATTTACATGTTAAAGCATAGACTATAAACTTTCTTGAAAACTAGCAAACTTCATTCTTAGTCATCAAACGATTGCAATTCATCTTATTTTCAGGAAGGGTCTATGTCAGAGCTTTGATTTAGCAAAATCCACATACTCAACTATCATATAGTCTTCTACAATTGCTAACGCTCACGCAATACTTGTGGTTATGGAGTTTTAATCAGACACAGAGAAAGATAGGGGCTTATAGTGTTGCCTCCAAACGTATTCACCTTTGGGTGATGTCAACAATAATAGTTTTCATGCTAACTTACATTCAATTGGATATATATATCAGGATCACCCCACCACAAAGTGCCTGCCAAAGGATAAAATGAAAAAGGGAAAGGTGAAGATCACCTTGACTCTTGCATAAAGTAAAAGACATAAAGTAAAAGATAGGCCCTTCGCAGAGGGAAGCAGGGATTTGCAGAGGTGCCAGAGCTCGATTTTGAAATAGAGATAAATAATTTTGAGAGGTATGATCTCATTGTCAACATAACAACCAAGAGTTCCCAATATCTTCCATACTACATACATTATAGGCGGTTCCCAAACAGAATTGTAAAAGTTTTTACTCCCCCTCCACCAACAATCATCAATCCATGGCTTGCCCGAAACAACGGGTGCCTCCAACTAACATCAAACCTGTGGGAGTTTTGTTTGCAATTATTTTTGATTTGATTTTGATTTTTTGATCATGGGACTGGGCATCCCGGTTACCAGCCATTTTTCTCGCGAATGATGAGCGGAGTCCACTCATCTTGAGAATAACCCATCTAGCATGGAAGACACTAACAGCCCCTAGTTGCTACATGAGTAATTCGGGCACACAAAACAGATTCAAATTTGAAGGTTTAGAGTCTGGCACATGCAAATTTACTTGGAACGGCAGTTAATACCGCATATAGGTAGGTATGGTGGACACTCATGGCAAAAACTTGGTTCAAGGAATTTGGATGCACAAGTAGTATCTCTACTTGGTGCGAGGAATTTTGGCTAGCATGAGGGGGAAAGGCAAGCCCAACATGTTTGAATGATCCATGACAATATACTTTAACTGAGATGTGAGAAAACATAACCCATTACGTTGTGTTCCTTGTCCAACATCAACTCTTTAGCATGTAATACTTAATGAGTGCTCAAAATTATAAAAGATGTCCATGATAATATATTTATATGTGAAATCTCTCTTCCTTCAATATTCTTTCATGAATTGTTCAAATGACCAATACAATGCTTGCTAACCTTCAATAAATTTACAACCTCTACTTCTTAGATGTGAAGTCATTACTCCCAACAGGGTAAGCATATGAAACATATATAATTTCATATTTGTGACATGCAACTCATTCAACCATTTACTCATAGGATATATGTGAAGCACACGAGTAAATGACAAACTACTCCAAAAAGATATAAGTGAAGATCAATGAGTAGCTAAATAATTATGCAACTATATGAAGACTCTCTCTCATTAAAGAATTTCAGATCTTGGTATTTTATTCAAATAGCAAGCGAAGCAAAATAAAATGACATTGCAAGGATAGCACAACTCATGTGAAGAAGCAAAACTTAGGTTCAACCGATACTAACCGATAATTGTTGAAGAAGAAAGGTGGGATGCCTACCGGGGCATCCCCAAGCTTAGATGCCTGAGACTTCTTGAAATATTATCTTGGGGTGCCTTGGGAATCCCCAAGCTTGAGATTTTTGTTGGAAATATGCCCTAGAGGCAATAATAAAATGATTATTATTGTATTTCCTTGTTCATGATAATTGTCTTTTATTCATGCTATAATTGTGTTAACTGGAAATCGTAATACATGTGTGAATACATAGACCACAACATGTCCCTAGTAAGCCTCTAGTTGACTAGCTCGTTGATCAACAAATAATCATGGTTTCCTGACTATGGACATTGGATGTCATTGATAACGGGATCACATCATTAGGAGAATGATGTGATGGCAAGACCCAATCCTAAGCATAGCACAAGATCGTGTAGTTCGTTTGCTAGAGCTTTTCCAATGTCAAGTATATTTTCCTTATATCATGAGATCGTGTAACTCCCGGATACCGTAGGAGTGCTTTGGGTGTACCAAACGTCACAACGTAACTGGGTGACTATAAAGGTACACTACAAGTATCCCCGAAAGTGTTTGTTGGGTTGACACGGATCGAGATTGGGATTTGTCACTCCTTATGACGGAGATGTATCTCTGGGCCCACTCGGTAATGCATCATCATAATGAGCTCAAAGTGACCAAGTGTTTGGTCACGTGATCATGCATTACGGTACGAGTAAAGTGACTTGCCGGTAACGAGATTGAACGAGGTATTGGGATACCGACGAATATGTGTGAATAAACCATTACGTTCGAT
Source organism: Aegilops bicornis (assembly GCA_021605145.1). NCBI lineage: Eukaryota > Viridiplantae > Streptophyta > Magnoliopsida > Poales > Poaceae > Aegilops > Aegilops bicornis. The sequence continues at coordinate 16,188,481 of CM038675.1, forward strand.
ATGAGAGATATGCGAGATTCAATGGTTTATTCTTAATGAATCTCGAACGTAATGTTACACATATTCATAGTATAAATACCAAAAGATGTAAGGTTGATAACGGTAGTCCCATATACTTGTGGCACTGCCGCCTTGGTCACATTGGTGTCAAGCGCATGAAGAAGCTCCATGCTGATGGACTTTTAGAGTCTCTCGATTATGGATCATTTGACACATGCGAACCGTGCCTCGTGGGAAAAATGACCAAGACTCCGGTCTCCGGAACAATGGAGTGAGCAACCAACTTATTGGAAATCATACATACTGATGTGTGCGGTCCAATGAGCATTGAGGCTCGCGGAGGATATCGTTATGTTCTCACACTCACTGATGACTTAAGTAGATATGGGTATGTCTACTTGATGAAACACAAGTCTGAGACATTTGAAAAGTTCAATGAATTTCAGAATGTGGAGAATCGGCGTGACCAAAAAATAAAGTTCTTACGATCAGATCATGGAGGAGACTATTTAAGTCATGAATTTGGTACGTACTTAAGGAAATGTGGAATCGTTTCACAACTCACGCCGCCTGGAACACCTCAGCGTAACGGTGTGTCCGAACGTCGTAACCGCACTTTATTGGATATGGTGCGATCTATGATGTCTCTTACCGATTTACCGCTATCATTTTGGGGATACGCTCTAGAGACAGCTACATTCACTTTAAATAGGGCACCGTCTTAATCCGTTGAGACGACACCGTATGAATTATGGTTTGGGAAAAAACCTAAGCTGTCGTTTCTAAAAGTTTGGGGATGCGATTCTTATGTCAAGAAAATTCAACCTGAAAAGCTCGAACCCAAGTCGGAAAAATGCGTCTTCATATGATACCCTAAGGAAACCATTGGGTATACCTTCTACCTTAGATCCGAATGCAAGATCTTTGTTGCCAAGAACGGATCCTTTCTGGAGAAAGAGTTTCTCTCGAAAGGAGTAAGTGGGAGGAAAGTAGAAGTCGATGAAGTACTACCTCTTGAACCGGAAAGTAGTGCAGCTCAGGAAAATGTTCCTGTGGTGCCTACACCGACTGGAGAGGAAATTAATGATGATGATCAAGGTACTTCGGATCAAGTTGCTACTGAATTTCAGAGGTCCACAAGGACACGTTCCACACCAGAGTGGTATGGCAACCCTGTCCTGGAAATCATGTTGTTAGACAACGGTGAACCTTCGAACTATGAAGAAGCGATGACGGGCCCAGATTCCAACAAATGGCTTGAAGCCATGCAATCCGTGATAGGATCCATGTATGAAAACAAAGTGTGGACTTTGACAGACTTGCCCGATGTTCGGCGAGCGATAGAAAACAAATGGATCTTTAAGAAGAAGACGAACGCGGATGGTAATGTTACCATCTATAAAGCTCGACTTGTCGCTAAGGGTTATCGGCAAGTTCAAGGGGTTGACTACGATGAGACTTTCTCTCCCGTGGCGAAGCTGAAGTCCGTCCGAATCATGTTAGCAATTGCCGCATACTATGATTATGAGATATGGCCAATGGACGTCAAAACGGCATTCCTTAACGGCTATCTTAAGGAATAACTGTATATGATGCAGCCGGAAGGTTTTGTCGATCCCGAGAGTGTTAACAAGGTATGCAAGCTCCAGCGATCCATTTATTGTCTGGTGCAAGCATCTCAAGAAAGTTGGAACATTCGCTTTGATGAGATGATCAAAGCGTTTGGGTTTATGCAGACTTATGGAGAAGCCTGCGTTTACAAGAAAGTGAGTGGGAGATTTGTAGCATTTCTCATATTATATGTAGATGACATACTTTTGATGGGAAATGATATAAAACTTTTGGACAGCATTAAGGCCTACTTGAATAAGTGTTTTTTAATGAAGGAGCTTGGAGAAGCTGCTTACATATTAGGCATCAAAATCTATAGTGATAGATCGAGACGCCTCATAGGTCTTTCAGAAAGCACATACCTTGATAAGATATTGAAGAAGTTCAATATGGATCAGTCCAAGAAAGGGTTCTTGCCTGTATTGCAAGGTGTGAGATTGAGCTCGGCTCAATGCCCGACCACGACAGAAGATAAAGAAGAGACGAGTGTCATACCCTATGCCTCAGCCATAGGGTCTATTATGTATGCCATGCTGTGTACCAGACCTGATGTAAACCTTGTCGTAAGTTTGGTAGGAAGGTACCAAAGTAATCCCGGCAAGGAACACTGGACAGCGGTCAAGGATATCCTGAAGTACCTGAAAAGGACAAAGGAAATGTTTCGTTTATGGAGGTGACGAAGAGCTCGTCAGTAAGGGTTACGTCGACGCTAGCTTCGACACAGATCTGGATGACTCTAAGTCACAAACCGGATACGTGTATATTTTGAATGGAGGGGCAGTAAGCTGGTGCAGTTGCAAGCAGAGCGTCGTGGCAGGATCTACATGTGAAGCGGAGTACATGGCAGCCTCGGAGGCAGCGCATGAAGCAATCTGGCTTAAGGAGTTCATCATCGACCTAGGAGTCATACCCAATGGGTCGGCGCCAATCACTCTCTTCTGTCACAACACTGGAGCTATTGCCCTTGCCAAGGAGCCCAGGTTTCACAAGAAGACCAGGCACATCAAGCGACGCTTCAACTCCATTTGTGAAAATGTTCAAGATGGAGACATAGATATTTTCAAAGTGCATACGGATCAGAATGTCGTAGATCCATTGACTAAACCTCTTCCGCGAGCAAAACATGATCAACACCAGAACTCTATGGGTGTTCGATTCATCACAATGTAACTAGATTATTGACTCTAGTGCAAGTGGGAGACTGTTGGAAATATGCCGTAGAGGCAATAATAAAATGATTATTATTATATTTCCTTGTTCATGATAATTGTCTTTTATTCATGCTATAATTGTGTTATCCGGAAATCGTAATACATGTGTGAATACATAGACCACAACATGTCCCTAGTAAGCCTCTAGTTGACTAGCTCGTTGATCAACAGATAGTCATGGTTTCCTTACTATGGACATTGGATGTCATTGGTAACAGGATCACATCATTAGGAGAATGATGTGATGGACAAGACCCAATCCTAAGCATAGCACAAGATCGTGTAGTTCGTTTGCTAGAGCTTTTCCAATGTCAAGTATCTTTTCCTTAGACCATGAGATCGTGTAACTCCCGGATACCGTAGTAGTGCTTTGGTGTACCAAACGTCACAACATAACTGGGTGACTATAAAGGTACACTACAGGTATCTCCGAAAGTGTCTGTTGGGTTGACACGGATCAAGACTGGGATTTGTCACTCCGTATGACGGAGAGGTATCTCTGGGCCCACTCGGTAATGCATCATCATAATGAGCTCAAAGTGACCAAGTGTTTGGTCACGGGATCATGCATTACAGTACGAGTAAAGTGACTTGCCGGTAACAAGATTGAATGAGGTATTGGGATACCGACGATCGAATCTCGGACAAGTAACGTACCGATTGACAAAGGGAATTGTATACGGGGTTACTTGAATACTCGACATCGTGGTTCATCCGATGAGATCATCGAGGAGCATGTGGGAGCCAACATTGGTATCCAGATCCCGCTGTTGTTTATTGACCGGAGAGTCGTCTCGGTCATGTCTGCGTGTCTCCCGAACCCGTAGGGTCTACACACTTAAGGTTCGGTGACGCTAGGGTTGTAGAGATATTAGTATGCAGTAACCCGAAATTTGTTCGGAGTCTTGGATGAGATCCCGGACGTCACGAGGAGTTCCGGAATGGTCCGGAGGTGAATAATTATATATAGGAAGTCAGGTTTTGGCCATCGGGAAAGTTTCGGGGGTCACCGGTATTGTACCAGGACCACCGGAAGGGTCCCGGGGGTCCACCGGGTGGGGCCACCTATCCCGGAGGGCCCCATGGGCTGAAGTGGGAGCGCCTCCACCTGGCTTGGGGGGCAAGCCACCCCCCTTGGCCGCCGCCCCCCTTGGAGATTGCATCTCCTAGGGACGGCGCCCCCCAGAGGCCCTATATAAAGAGGGGGGAGGGAGGGCAGCCGCACCCATGCTCTTGGCGCCTCCCTCTCCCTCTGCTACACCTCTCCTTCTCGCAGAAGCTTGACGAAGCCCTACCGAGATCACTGCTGCATCCACCACCACGCCGTCGTGCTGCTGGATCTCCATCAACCTCTCCTTCCCCCTTGCTGGATCAAGATAGAGGAGACGTCTTCCCCAACCGTACGTGTGTTGAACGCGGAGATGCTGTCCGTTCAGCACTAGGATCATCGGTGATTTGGATCACGATGAGTACGACTCCCTCAACCCCGTTCTCTTGAACGCTTCCGCTCGATCTACAACGGTATGTAGATGCACTCCTCTCTCTCGTTGCAAGATGAACTCGTAGATTGATCTTGGTGAAAGCGTATAAATTTTTTATTTTCTGCAACGTTCCCCAACACTTTTATGTCTCCTTAATTCCTTTCATGTCACGGTTTCCTAAATCTCGAAAGCTTCATCCACACCAAACTCAACAAGAACTCGTGAGATAACTTAGTATAAAACAATGCAAAACCTTATCATTTTCTACTGTAACAAATTACTAACATTATTATTCAACATTGAATACTAAATTTTTCTACATATTTAATACTTCTATCCTCAAATAGAATCATTAAACAAGCAAACATATGCAAACAATGCAACCATAACAGCAATCTGTCAAGACAGTATAGTCTGTAAAGAATGCAAGATTCATCATAATTCCCTAACTCCAAAAATTATGAGAAAAATACAACACCGTAGAAGATTTATCAGAGCTCAATATGTAAAAAGTTTCAACATTATACCATTCTCTGACTTTTCTAGGGAATTTTTGCAACAGTGGTAAACTTTCTGTTTTCAAACAGCAACATGTATACTAGAAAAATAAGCATGGTAAAGGCTATCCTTGACATTTTTATTGAAAATAGATATGCGAAACATTATTCTGAATAACAGCAAGCAAAACAAACAAAATAAAATGATGCTCCAAGCAAGACACATATCATGTGGTGAATAAAAATATAGCTCCAAGTAAAGTTACCGATGAACGAAGACGAAAGAGGGGATGCCTTCCGGGGCATCCCCAAGCTTAGGCTCTTGGTTGTCCTTGGATATTACCTTGGGGTGCCTTGGGCATCCACAATCTTAGGATCGTGCTACTCCTTATTCCATAGTCCATCAAATCTTTTCCCAATACTTGAAAACTTCAACCACACAAAACTCAACACAAAACTCGTAAGCTCCGTTAGTATAAGATAATAAAACCACCACTTAGGTACTGTAATGAACTCATTCTAAATTCATATTGGTGTAATATCTACTGTATTATAACTTCTCTATGGTTTATACCCTCGGATACTACTCATAGATTCATCAAAGTAAGCAAACAACACAATGAAAACAGAATCTGTCAAAAACAAAACAGTCTGTAGTAATCTGTATCAAACATATACTTCTGGAACCCAAAAAATTATGAAATAAATTGGCGTACCTGAGGAATTTGTCTATTAATCATCTGAAAAAATAATCAACCTAAAATCACTCTCCAGTAAAAAAATGGCAGCTAATCTCGTGAGCGCTAAAGTTTCTGTTTTTTTACAGCAAGATCACATAAACTTCACCCAAGTCTTCCCAAAGGTTCTATTTGGCACAAACACTAATTAAAACATAAAAGCACATCTAACCAGAGGCTACATGAATTATTTATTACTAAACTGGAACAAAAAGCAAGGAACAAAAATAATTTGGGTTGCCTCCCAACACTCGCTATCGTTTAACGCCCCTAGCTAGGCCTGATGATTTCAATGATGCTCACATAAAGGATAAGAATTGAAACATAACGGGAGCATCATGAAGAATATGACTAGCACATTTAAGTCTAACCCACTTCCTATGCATAGGGATTTTGTGAGCAAACAACTTTTGAGAACAATAATCAACTAGCATAGGAAGGTAAAACAAGCATAACTTTGAAACTTTAAGGACATAGAGAGCAAACTTGATATTATTGCCATTCCTACAAGCATATGTTCCTCCCTCATAATAATTTTCAGTAGCATCATGAATGAATTCAACAATATAACCAGCATCTAAAGCATTCTTTTCATGATCTACAAGCATAGAAAATTTATTGCTCTCCACATAAGTAAACTCAACAAAATAATTATCATGTGAAGCATAATCCAATTGAAAACTAGAATCGTGATGACAAGTTTCATGGTTATCATTATTCTTAATAGAATACAAGTCATCACAATAATCATCATAGATAGCAACTTTGTTCTCATAATCAATTGGAACCTCTTCCGAAATAGTGGCATCATCACTAAATAAAGTTGACACTCTTCCAAATCCACTTTCATGTTCATCACAATAAGATTCAATATCCTCCAAAATAGTGGGATCAATACTACCTAAAGTTGACACTCTTCCAAACCCACATTCATCAATATAATCATCATAAATAGGAGACATGCTTTCATCATAACAAATATTCTCATCATTCAACTTGGGGGCTAAAATATCATATTCATCAAACATAGCATCCCCAAGCTTGTGGCTTTGCATATCACTAGAATCATGGATATTCAAGGAATTCATACTAACAACATTGCAATCATGCTCATCATTCAAATATTTAGTTCCAAACAATTTATAGATTTCTTCTTCTAGCACTTGAGCACAATTTTCCTTACCATCATTCTCACGAAAGATATTAAAAAGATGAAGCGTATGAGACAAACTCAATTCCATTTTTTTTGTAGTTTTATTTTATAAACTAAACTAGTGATAAAACAAGAAACAAAAAGATTCGATTGCAACATCTAAAGATATACCTTCAAGCACTCACCTCCCCGGCAACGGCGCCAGAAAAGAGCTTGATGTCTACTACACAACCTTCTTCTTGTAGACGTTGTTGGGCCTGCAAGTGCACAGGTTTGTAGGACAGTAGCAAATTTCCCTCAAGTGGATGACCTAAGGTTTATCAATCCGTGGGAGGCGTAGGATGAAGATGGTCTCTCGCAAACAACCCTGCAACCAAATAACAAAGAGTTCTTGTGTGCCCAACAAACCCAATACGATGGTAAATTGTATAGGTGCATTAGTTTGGCGAAGAGATGGTGATACAAGTGCAATATGGATGGTAGATAAAGGTTTTTGTAATCTGAAATATAAAAACAGCAAGGTAACTAATGATAAAAGTGAGCGTAAACGGTATTGCAATGGTAGGAAACAAGCCCTAAGGTTCATACTTTCACTAGTGCAAGTTCTCTCAACAATAATAACATAGATAGATCATATAACAATCCCTCAACATGCAACAAAGAGTCACTCCAAAGCCACTAATAGCGGAGAACAAACGAAGAGATTATGGTAGGGTACGAAACCACCTCAAAGTTATTCTTTCGGATCGATCTATTCAAGAGTTCATACTAGAATAACACCATAAGACACAAATCAACCAAAACCCTAATGTTACCTAGATACTCCATTGTCACCTCAAGTATTCATGGTCATGGTTATATGATATGCATCACACAATCTCAGATTCATCTATTCAACCAACACAAAGTACTTCAAATAGTGCCCCAAAGTTTCTACCGGAGAGTCAAGACGAAAACATGTGCCAACCCCTATGCATAGGTTCATGGGCGGAACCCACAAGTTGGTCACCAAAACATACATCAAGTGGCACATGATATCCCATTGTCACCACAGATAAGCACGGCAAGACATACATCAAGTGTTCTCAAATCATTAAAGTCTCAATCCGATAAGATAACTTCAAAGGGAAAACTCAATCCATTACAAGAGAGTAGAGGGGGAGAAACATCATAATATCCAACTATAATAGCAAAGTTCGCGATACATCAAGATCGTGCCATAGAGGGAACACGGGAGAGAAACACGAGAGAGAGAGAGAGAGAGAGAGAGATCAAACACATAGCTACTGGTACATACCCTCAGCCTTGAGGGTGAACTACTCCCTCCTCGTCATAGATAGCGCCGGGATGATGAAGATGGCCAACGGTGAGGGATCCCCCCTCCAGCAGGGTGCCGGAACGGGCTCCCGAGAGGTTTTTTGGTGGCTACAGAGGCTTGAAGTGGTGGAACTCCCGATCTATCTTCTCCGTGGATGTTTTTAGGGTACGTGGGACTATATAGGCGAAAGAAGTCGGCCGGGAGGTGCTCGAGGGGCCCATGAGACAGGAGGGCGCGCCCAGGAGGGGTGGGCGCGCCCTCGTATCTCCTGGCCTCCTCGAGGATCTTCTGACGTGAACTCCAAATCTCCAGGATCATATTCTTCCAAAAAATCACGCTGCCGAAGGTTTTATTCCGTTTGGACTCTATTTGATATTCCTTTTCTTCGAAATACTGAAACAGGCAATAAAACGACAATATGGGCTGGGCCTCCAGTTGATAGGTTAGTCCCAAAAGTAATATATAAGTGTATGATAAAGCCCGTAATCATTGAAAAAAGATAATAAACTAGCATGAATGCTTCATAAATTATAGATATGTTGGAGATGTATCAAGTAGCCACTGATGTTCAACAAAGTCATCTTGAAGTTGGGTATTTACTTCTCGGTTCTCGATGCTTTGATGTGCTTCAAGGAATCTATGTATTCTATTTGCATCTTCCTCCGGCTCAACTGTATCCCCATTGGATATGTATTGGAAGTTCCCTGGCATGCCTCTCTCCATGAAAGATGAGGCAACATGCATCCCTTAGTTTCGGGATAGATTGAATCGACTTCTATTAGGCATTCGAGGATTTCACACACATAGATATTGCTTAACCATGGCGGGGTTCAAGGTGCATGGCCTGGAGGCGTGCCGACCAGCATTTAGGTTGCTGGTAAATCAAACGTTGTCGCTTGTAGTCATCCACGTCGAGGGGCGTTGTAGAGCAGCCAGGATGAGGAACCCTCGCCACCATCCCCACAGCCTGGTGGTCCTCCTCCTCGTTCGAGTCATACAAAACGATCTTGTTCATACGTGTAGTAAGTTTTAATTGGAGCACTAATTCATATGCGTATGTTGAATGGAGATTGAGAAGCTCGTCATGGGAGGCAGCGAAAAGAAGGGAAAGGAGGTCGCCCTGGACGTGAAGGGCAAGGAGGTTTGCTCGAACATGAAGGAAGAGGAGGACAATTCGGTGCTACAGATTGTCAATGAGCCGAAGAGGGTTAAGAAATACAGCCATTATAATCAGAACGCCGACAGAATGCACTTTTGCAAGATCATCTTTGGACCTAAATTGGAGTACATGCAGATGCCCCCACCTTGTCCCTGTCCCAATGTTGTTCAGGCTGGCGACCTACAACAATTGAAACTATACGACGGTGATGCTATGAAATAGTGAGATGCATCCCTCGGAAACCCTATCAAACCCCCGGGGCATCGGGGAGGGCACCTAATCTCCTCCTCCAGCACCCTCCCCTTCTCTCTCCTCCACCCTCGTCGCGGCCAAGGGGAGCGCCCAGGCGAAGCCCAACCGGCGGCAAGGGGGGGGGGGGCTAGGCTTTTAGCTCCCACGGTGCGGTGGCGCGGGCCGACCTCCTCGGGTCTGGGCACAGGGTGCAGCGACACGACAGCGTTCCTGTGTGCATCTCGGCGCGGGTGTGGCGACGGCGTGAAGGGTTGCATGGAGGGGGAGCACGTTTGGGCAGCGGGGGACAGCAAGGGCTGTGGCGGCTCTAGTTGGTTCTTCCTCTCAGCATCTTGGCAACTGCAGGGGCTAGCAGGGGTGGGGCTCCTGTTGCTGCCTAGGACCTATCATGGGCATTGGAAGGGGCGGGGCGGCGGGGTAAACCTACTGGCTTCGAGTATGCTTCAGCCGGGACTTTGCAGGTAGTTGATACGTCTCCAACGTATCTATAATTTTCGAATATTCATGTTGTTATATTATCATTCTTGGATGTTCTACAATCATTTTATAGAAACTTTATATCATTTTTGGGAGTAACCTGTTGACATAGTGCCCAGTGGCAGTTGATGTTTTTTGCTTGTTTTTACATCGCAGAAAATCAATAACAAACGGAGTCCAAACATAGCAAAACTTTTTGGAGAATTTTTATGGACCAAAAGGGCCAGGATATGCCAGAGAAGTACTAGAGGGGAGGCCCGAGGTGGGCACAACTCACCAGGCCGCGCCAGGGTGGCATGGCGCGACTGATGAGTTGTGCCCCCCTCAGTGACCTCCCGCACCTCCACTTCGCCTTATAAATTGTCAAATACTCCCTCCGTTCCCAAATAATTGTCTTTCTAGCCATCTCAAATGAACTACAACATACGGATGTATGTAGACATGTTTTAGAGTGTAGATTCACTCATTTTGCTTCGTATGTAGTCACTTGTTGAAATCTCTAGAAAGACAATTATTTAGGAACGGAGGGAGTATTCCATAACCCCTGGGGGTAAACCTAGATCTTAAGTTCCGCCTCCTCAAGTTCCAGAACCACGAGAAACCAATCGGGAGCCCTTTCTGTCACCCTGCCAGAGGGGGGAATCAACTCTGGTGGCCATCTTCATCATCCCAGTAGCCACCACGATGAGGAGGGAGTAGTCCACCCTCGGGGCTGAGGGTTTGTACCACTAGCTATGTGTTTAATCTCTCTCTCTCTCTCTCTCTCATGTTCTTAAGATGTCACGATCTTGATGTATCGCGGGCTTTGTTAATATAGTCGGCGAGGGAGTCCCGGATTAGGGGGTGTCCGGATAGCCGGACTATAACCTTTGGCCAGACTCCTGGACTATGAAGATACTGAAGGAAATATGCCCTAGAGGCAATAATAAAGTTATTATTTATTTCCTTATATCATGATAAATGTTTATTATTCATGCTAGAATTGTATTAACCGGAAACATAATACATGTGTGAATACATAGACAAACAGAGTGTCACTAGTATGCCTCTACTTGACTAGCTCGTTAATCAAAGATGGTTATGTTTCCTAACCATAGACATGAGTTGTCATTTGATTAACGGGATCACATCATTAGGAGAATGATCTGATTGACATGACCCATTCCATTAGCTTAGCACCCGATCGTTTAGTATGTTGCTATTGCTTTTATCCATGACTTATACATGTTCCTATAACTATGAGATTATGCAAGTCCCGTTTACCGGAGGAACACTTTGGGTACTACGAAACGTCACAACATAACTGGGTGATTATAAAGGAGTACTACAGGTGTCTCCAAAGGCAGATGTTGGGTTGGCGTATTTCGAGATTAGGATTTGTCACTCCGATTGTCGGAGAGGTATCTCTGGGCCCTCTCGGTAATGCACATCACTAAGCCTTGCAAGCATTACAACTAATGAGTTAGCTGTGAGATGATGTATTACGGAACGAGTAAAGAGACTTGTCAAGAATTTAGATTGAACTAGGTATTGGATACCGACGATCGAATCTCGGGCAAGTAACATACCGATGACAAAGGGAACAACATATGTTGTTATGCGGTCGACCGATAAAGATCTTCGTAGAATATGTAGGAACCAATATGGGCATCCAGGTTCCGCTATTGGTTATTGACCAAGAATAGTTCTCGGTCATGTCTACATAGTTCTCGAACCCGTAGGGTCCGCACGCTTAAGGTTTCGATGGCGGTTATATTATGAGTTTACATGTTTTGATGTACCGAAGGAGTTGAGTCCCGGATGAGATCGGGGACATGACGAGGAGTCTCGAAATGGTCGAGACGTAAAGATTCATATATTGGATGATATGTTTAGGCCAAGGGGTCAAGCCCATGAGGCTTTAGGTCGGTGCAAAAGAGTTTTGCGGAGGCCAGGGGGCCAAACGCCGGAGACCCTGGCGTCTGGCCCTGGGCCAGACGCCGAGGCCCATGGCGTCTGGGCCAGACGCCAAGGATTGTGGCGTTTGGTCCTGGAGTCCGAGTGGGACTCTTACCTTTCGGGCAAAACCGACTTTGAGGAGGCTTTTGCTCCAAGTTTCGACCCCGGAGCTCAACATATAAATAGAGGGGCAGGGCTAGCACCAAAGACACAACAATTGATCCCTTGGATCTCTTAGCCGTGTGTGGTGCCCCCCTCCACCATATTCCACCTCGGTCATATCGTCGCGGAGTTTAGGCGAAGCCCTGCGCCGGTAGAACATCATCATCGTCACCACGCCGTCGTGCTGACGGAACTCATCCCCGACACTTTGCTGGATCGAGTCCGGGGATCGTCATCGAGCTGAACGTGTGCTGAACTCGGAGGTGCCGTACGTTCGGTACTTGGATCGGTCGGATCGTGAAGACGTCGACTACATCAACCGCGTTGTCATAACGCTTCGCTTACGGTCTACGAGGGTACGTGGACAATACTCTCCCCTCTCGTTGCTATGCATCACCATGATCTTGCGTGTGCGTAGGAAAATTTTGAAATTACTACGTTCCCCAACAGTGGCATCCGAGCCTAGGTTTTTATGGTTTGATGTTTTGCACGAGTAGAACACAAGTGAGTTGTGGGCGATACAAGTCATACTGCCTACCAGCATGTCATACTTTGGTTCAGCGGTATTGTGAGATGAAGCGGCCCGGACCGACATTACGCCAGACGCTTACGCGAGACTGGTTTCACCGTTACGAGCACTCGTGCTTAAAGGTGGCTGGCGGGTGTCTGTCTCTCTCACTTTAGTTGAACTGAGTGTGGCTACGCCGGTCCTTGAGAAGGTTAAAAGCGGAGTCTATTTGACGAAGTATCGTTGTGGTCTTGATGCATAGGTGAGATTGGTTCTTGCTTAAGCCCGTAGCAGCCACGTAAAATTTGCAACAACAAAGTAGAGGACGTCTAACTTGTTTTTGCAGGGCATGTTGTGATGTGATATGGTCAAGACGTGATGCTATATTTTATTGTATGAGATGATCATGTTTTGTAACCGAAGTTATCGGCAACTGGCTGGAGCCATATGGTTGTCGCTTTATTGTATGAAATGCAAACTCCCTGTAATTGCTTTACTTTATCACTAAGCGGTAGCGATAGTCGTAGAAGCAATAGATGGCGTAATCGACAACGATGCTACGATGGAGATCAAGGTGTCGTGCCGGTGACGATGGTGATCACGACGGTGCTTCGGAGATGGAGATCACAAGCACAAGATGATGATGGCCATATCATATCACTTATATTGATTGCATGTGATGTTTATCCTTTATGCATCTTATTTTGCTTTGATTGACGGTAGCATTTTAAGATGATCTCTCACTAAAATTATCAAGTAGTGTTCTCCACGAGTATGCACCGTTGCCAAAGTTCGTCGTGCGAGACACCACGTGATGATCGGGTGTGATAAGCTCTCGTCCATCTACAACGGGTGCAAGCCAGTTTTGCACGCCAGAATACCCAGGTTATACTTGACGAGCCTAGCATATGCAGATATGGCCTCGGAACACGGAGACCGAAGGTCGGCGTGAATCATATAGTAGATATGATCAACATAGTGATGTTCACCATTGAAAACTACTCCATCTCACGTGATGATCGGTTATGGTTTAGTTGATTTGGATCACGTGATCACTTAGATGACTAGAGAGATGTCTGTCTAAGTGGGAGTTCTTAAGTAATATGATTAATTGAACTTAAATTTATCATGAACTTAGTCCTGGTAGTATTTTGCAAATTATGTTGTAGATCAATAGCTCGCGTTGTTGCTTCCCTATGTTTTTATATGTGTTCCTAGAGAAAATTGTATTGAAAAATGTTAGTAGCAATGATGCGGATTGGATCCGTGATCTGAGGTTTATCCTCATTGCTGCACAGAAGAATTATGTCCTTAATGCATCGCTAGGTGACAGACCTATTGCAGGAGCAAATGCAGACGTTATGAACGTTTGGCTAGCTCAATATGATGACTACTTGATAGTTTAGTGCACCATACTTAACGGCTTAGAATCGGGACTTCAAAGACGTTTTGAGCGTCATGGACCATATGAGATGTTCCAGGAATTGAAGTTAATATTTCAAGCAAATACCCGAGTTGAGAGATATGAAATCTCCAACAAGTTCTATAGCTAAAAGATGGAAGAGAATCGCTCAACTAGTGAGCATGTTCTCAGATTGTCTGGGTACTTCAATCGCTTGAATCAAGTGGGAGTTAATCTTCCAGATAAGATAGTGATTGACATAATTCTCTAGTCACCAACACTAAGTTACTAGAACTTCGTGATGAACTATAGTATGCAAGGGATGACGAAAACGATTCCCGAGCTCTTCGTGATGTTGAAATCAACGAAGGTAGAAATCAAGAAAGAGCATCAAGTGTTGATGATTGACAAGACCACTAGTCTCAAGGAAAGGGGCAAAGGGAAGAAGGGGAACTTCAAGAAGAACGGCAAGCAAGTTGCTGCTCGAGTGAAGAAGCCCAAGTCTGGACCTAAGCCTGAGACTAAGTGCTTTTGCTGCAATGGAACTGGTCACTAGAAGCGGAACTACCCCAAGTATTTGGCGGATAAGAAGGATGGCAAAGTGAACAAAGGTATATTTGAGATACAGATTATTGATGTGTATTTTACTAGTGTTCGTAGCAACCCCTCGGTATTTGATACTGGTTCAGTTGCTAAGAGTAGTAACTTGAAGCGGGAGTTGCAGAATGAACGGAAACTAGTTGAAGGGGAAGTGAAGATGAGTGTTGGAAGTAGTTCCAAGATTGATATGATCATCATCGCACACTCCCTATACTTTCGGGATTAGTATGGAACCTAAATAAGTGTTATTTGGTGTTGAGCATAAGTATGATTTGATCATGTTTATTGCAATACGGTTATTCATTTAAGTAAGAGAATAAATTGTTGTTCTGTTTACATGAATAAAACCTTATATGGTTACACACCCAATGAAAATGATTCATTGGATCTCGATCATAGTGATACACATATTCATAATATTGAAACCAAAAGATGCAAAGTTAATAATGATAGTGCAACTTATTTGTGGCACTGCCGTTTAGGTCATATCGGTATAAAGCGCATGAAGAAACTCCATACTGATGGACTTTTGGAGTCACTTGATTATGAATCACTTGGCACTTGACCGTGCCTCATGGGCAAGATGACTAAAACCCCGTTCTCCGGTACTATGGAGAGAGCAAAAGATTTGTTGGAAATCATACATACAGATGTATGTGGTCCAATGAATGTTGAGGCTAAATGGCGGATATCGTTATTTTCTCACCTTCACAGATAATTTAAGCAGATATGGGTATATCTACTTAATGAAACATAAGTCTGAAACATTTGAAAAGTTCAAAGAATTTCAGAGTGAAGTTGAAAATCATCGTAATAAGAAAATAAAGTTTCTACGATCTGATCGTGGAGGCGAATATTTGAGTTATGAGTTTGGTCTACATTTGAAACAATGCGGAATAGTTTCGCAACTCACGCCACCCGGAACACCACAACGCAATGGTGTGTCCGAACGTCGTAATCGCACTTTACTAGATATGGTGCGATCTATGATGTCTCTTACAGATTTACCGCTATCGCTTTGGGGTTATGCTCTTGAGACGGCCGCATTCACGCTGAATAGAACACCGTCAAAATCCGTTGAGACGACACCTTATGAACTATGGTTTAGCAAGAAACCAAAGTTGTCGTTTCTTAAAGTTTGGGGATGCGATGCTTATGTGAAAAAGCTTCAACCTGATAAGCTCGAACCTAAATCGGAGAAATGTGTCTTCATAGGATACCCAAAGGAGACAGTTGGGTACACCTTCTATCACAGATCCGAAGGCAAGACATTAGTTGCTAAGAATGGATCCTTTCTAGAGAAGGAGTTTCTCTCGAAAGAAGTGAGTGGGAGGAAAGTAGAACTTGATGAGGTAAATGTACCTTCTCCCTTATTTGAAAGTAGTTTATCACAGAAACCAGTTTCTGCGACATCTACACCAAATAGTGAGGAAGTCGATGATGTTGATCATGAAACTTCAGATCAAGTTACTACAGAACCTCGTAGATCAACCAGAGTAAGAACCGCACCAGAGTGGTACGGTAATCCTGTTCGGAAGTCATGCTACTAGATCATGATGAACCTACGAACTATGAAGAAGCGATGGTGAGCCCAGATTCATAAAATGGCTTGAGGCCATGAAATCTGAGATGGGATCCATGTATGAAAACAAAGTGTGGACTTTGGGGGACTTGCCCGAGGGTCGGCAAGCAATAGAAAACAAGTGGATCTTCACGAAGAAGACTGACGCGGACGGTAATATTGCTGTCTACAAAGCTCGACTTGTCGCAAAGGGTGTTCGACAAGTTCAAGGGATTGACTACGATGAGACCTTCTCACCCGTGGCGATGCTTAAGTCTGTCCGAATCATGTTAGCAATTGCCGCATTTTATGATTATGAAATTTGGCAAATGGATGTAAAGACTGCATTCCTGAATGGATTTCTGGAAGAAGAGTTGTATATGATGCAACCAGAAGGTTTTATCGATCCAAAGGGAGCTAACAAAGTGTGCAAGCTCCAGCGATCCATTTATGGACTGGTGCAAGCATCTCGAAGTTGGAATAAACGCTTTGATAGTGTGATCAAAGCATTTGGGTTTATACAGACTTTTGGAGAAGCCTGTATTTACAAGAAAGTGAGTGGGAGCTCTGTAGCATTTCTGATATTATATGTAGATGACATATAACTAATCGGAAATGATATAGAATTTCTGGATAGCATAAAGGGATACTTGAATAAGAGTTTTTCGATGAAGGACCTCGGTGAAGCTGCTTACATATTGAGCATCAAGATCTATAGAGATAGATCAAGACGCTTGATAAGTTTTTCAATGAATACATACCTTGACAAGATTTTGAAGTAGTTCAAAATGGAACAGTCAAAGAAAGAGTTCTTACCTGTGTTACAAGGTGTGAGATTGAGTAAGACTCAAAACCCGACCACGGCAGAAGATAGAAAGAGAATGAAAGTCATTCCCTATGCATCAGCCATAGGTTCTATAAAGTATGTCATATCATGTACCAGATCTATTGCATACCCTACCACTAAGCTTGGCAAGGAGTGCAATAGTGATCTAGGAGTAGATCAATGGACAGCGGTCAAAATTATCCTTAGTAGAATAAGGATGTGTTTCTCAATTATGGAAGTGAAAAGGTTAAATCGTAAAGGGTTACGTCGATGCAAGTTTTAAACACTAATCTAGATGACTCGAGTCTCAATCTGGATACATATTGAAAGTGGGAGCAATTAGCTAGAGTAGCTCCGTGCAGAGCATTGTAGACATAGAAATTTGCAAAATACATACGGATCTGAATGTGGCAGACCCGTTGACTAAACTTCTCTCACAAACAAAACATGATCACACCTTAGTACTCTTTGGGTGTTAATCACATAGCGATGTGAGCTAGATTACTGACTCTAGTAAACCCTTTGGGTGTTGGTCACATGTCGATGTGAACTATGGGTGTTAACCACATATAGATGTGAACTATCGATGTTAATCACATGGTGATGTGATCTAGATTATTGACTCTAGTGCAAGTGGGAGACTGAAGGAAATATGCCCTAGAGGCAATAATAAAGTTATTATTTATTTCCTTTTATCATGATAAATGTTTATTATTCATGCTAGAATTGTATTAACCGGAAACATAATACATGTGTGAATACATAGACAAACAGAGTGTCACTAGTATGCCTCTACTTGACTAGCTCGTTAATCAAAGATGGTTATGTTTCCTAACCATAGACATGAGTTGTCATTTGATTAACGGGATCACATCATTAGGAGAATGATCTGATTGACATGACCCATTCCATTAGCTTAGCACCCGATCGTTTAGTATGTTGCTATTGCTTTTATCCATGACTTATACATGTTCCAATAACTATGAGATTATGCAAGTCCCGTTTACCGGAGGAACACTTTGGGTACTACGAAACGTCACAACGTAACTGGGTGATTATAAAGGAGTACTACAGGTGTCTCCAAAGGCAGATGTTGGGTTGGCGTATTTCGAGATTAGGATTTGTCACTCCGATTGTCGGAGAGGTATCTCTGGGCCCTCTCGGTAATGCACATCACTAAGCCTTGCAAGCATTACAACTAATGAGTTAGCTGTGAGATGATGTATTACGGAGCGAGTAAAGAGACTTGTCAAGATGCGAGATTGAACTAGGTATTGGATACCGACGATCGAATCTCGGGCAAGTAACATACCGATGACAAAGGGAACAACGTATGTTGTTATGCGGTCTGACCGATAAAGATCTTCGTAGAATATGTAGGAACCAATATGGGCATCCAGGTTCCGCTATTGGTTATTGACCAAGAATAGTTCTCGGTCATGTCTACATAGTTCTCGAACCCGTAGGGTCCGCACGCTTAAGGTTTCGATGACACTTATATTATGAGTTTACATGTTTTGATGTACCGAAGGAGTTCGGAGTCCCGGATGAGATCGGGGACATGACGAGGAGTCTCGAAATGGTCGAGACGTAAAGATTCATATATTGGATGATATGTTTAGGCCAAGGGTCAAGCCCATGAGGCTTTAGGTCGGTGCAAAAAGAGTTTTATGCGGAGGCCGGGGGCCAAACGCCGGAGACCACGGCGTTTGGCCTGGGCCGACGCCGAGGCCCATGGCGTCTGGGCGACGCCAAGGATTGTGGCGTTTGGTCCTGGAGTCCGAGTGGGACTCTTGCCTTTCGAGCAAAACCGACTTTGAGGAGGCTTTTGCTCCAAGTTTCGACCCCGGGGCTCAACATATAAATAGAGGGGCAGGGCTAGCACCAAAGACACAACAATTGATCCCTTGGATCTCTTAGCCGTGTGTGGTGCCCCCCTCCACCATATTCCACCTCGGTAATATCGTCGCGGAGTTTAGGCGAAGCCCTGCGCCGGTAGAGCATCATCATCGTCACCACACCGTCGTCTTGTGGAACTCATCCCGACACTTTGCTGGATCGGAGTCCGGGATCGTCATCGAAGCTAAACGTGTGCTGAACTCGGAGGTGCCGTGACGTTCGGTACTTGGATCGGTCGGATCGTGAAGACGCATCGACTACATCAACCGCGTTGTCATAACGCTTCCGCTTACGGTCTACGAGGGTACATGGACAATACTCTCCCCTCTCGTTGCTATGCATCACCATGATCTTGCGTGTGCGTAGGAAAATTTTGAAATTACTACGTTCCCCAACAGATACAAGATTGAAGACTTTGTCCCGTGTCCGGATGGGACTTTCCTTGGCGTGGAAGGCAAGCTTGGCGATACGGATATGTAGATCTCCTCCTATTGTAACCGACTCTGTGTAACCCTAGCCCTCTCCGGTGTCTATATAAACCAGAGGGTTTTAGTCCGTGGGGACGAACAAACAATCATACCATAGGCTAGCTTCTAGGGTTTAGCCTCTCTGATCTCGTGGTAGATCTACTCTTGTACTACCCATATCATCAATATTAATCAAGCAGGAGTAGGGTTTTACCTCCATCGAGAGGGCCCGAACCAGGGTAAAAACATCGTGTCCCTTGTCTCCTGTTACCATCCGCCTAGACGCACAATTCGGGACCCCCTACCCGAGATCCGCCGGTTTTGACACCGACATTGGTGCTTTCATTGAGAGTTCCTCTGTGTCGTCATCTTTAGGCCCGATGGCTCCTCCGATCATCAACAACGATGCGGTCCAGGGTGAGACTTTTCTCCCCGGACAGATCTTCGTATTCGGCGGCTTTGCACTGCGGGCCAATTCGCTTGGCCATCTGGAGCAGATCGAAAGCTACGCCCCTGGCCACTAGGTCAGATTTGGAAGTTTGAACTACATGGCTGACATCCGTGGAGACTTGATCTTCGACAAGTTCGAGCCACAGCCCAGCGTGCCGCACTCTCTCGATGGCCATGATCTAGCTCTGCCGCTGAACAGTGCCCAGGAGGCCGCCCCAGTGTCCGCTCCGACCCTTAGCTCGAAGCCGACTGTGCCAATCGAGGACGGGTGGTTGGACACCGCCTCGGAGGCTGCAATCTCTACGGCGATCGAGCCGAATACCAGCATTGTCCTTTACGAAGCTCGTGACTCCAAGGTGCCGGACTCCTTTCCGGACTCCGAACCTTCCGCGCCCCTGCCGATCGAAACCGATTGGGCGCCGATCATGGAGTTCGCCGCCGTGGACATCTGTCAGCACTCGCCCTTCGGCGACATTCTGAATTCACTAAAGTCTCTCTCTTTATCAGGAGAGCCCTGGCCGGACTATGGTCAGCAGGGTTGGGATGCGGACGACGAAGAAATTCAAAGCCCACCCACCACCCACTTCGTAGCCACTATCGATGATTTAACCGACATGCTCGACTTCGACTCCGAAGACATCGATGGTATGGACGCCGATGCAGGAGACGACCAAGAACCAGCTCCTATAAGGCACTAGAAGGCCACCTCGTCATACGACATATACTTGGTGGACACCCCAAAAGAAGGGAATTTTGATGGAACAGCGGAGGATGACCCCTCCAAGAAACAGCCTAAGCGCCGGCGTCAGCGGCGTCGCTCTAAATCCCGCCAAAGCAAAAACAACGATTCCGGCACGGGAGATAACAACACCACGGACAGTGCCGTAGACAACCCCCTCCAGCAAGATTCAGCACAGGAGGATGGAGAAGCAGGCCTCGACGACGACAAATTTGTCGTGCCTGAGGATCCCGTCGAACAAGAGCGTTTCAAACGCAGGCTTATGGCCACGGCGAGCAGCCTCATGAAAAAAAACAGCAGCAGCTTAGAGCTGACCAAGACTTGCTAGCCAACAGATGGACTGAAGTCCTTGCGGCCGAAGAGTACGAACCCGAACGCCCCTCCAAGAGCTACCCAAAGCGCATGCTGCTACCCCGATTAGAGGAGGAAGCACCTAAACCTACATCACCAGCACACGACGCGGCCGATCGGCCACCTTGTGGCCGCGACAGAGAGGCCTCTCGGTCATCCACTCAAGCCGCACCCCGTCGTCGCTCAAAAAATACCAAGGCACGGGGAAATGCACCAGACCTGCGAGACATATTGGAGGACAAGGAAAGGCAAACAAGATCGATCTACGGATCGCGTGGGCGCCCCACGACACGTGATGATAACCGTCATGCCGGATATGGCAAATACGGCCAGACAGAACACAGCAGACATAGCCCATACGAGCTACGTCGTGATATAGCCCAGTACAAAGGCGCCGCACACCCACTATGCTTCACAGATGAAGTAACGGATCATCAAATCCGCGAAGGTTTTAAACCCGTAAACATCGGATCATACGATGGCACAACAGATCCTGCGGTATGGATCGAGGATTATCTCCTTCATATCCACATGGCCCGCGGCGATGATCTACACGCTATCAAATACCTCCACTCAAGCTTAAAGGACCAGCTCGGCATTGGCTCAACAGCTTGCCAGCAGAGTCAATTGGTTGCTGGGAGGACCTGGAAGCCGCATTCCGTGACAACTTCCAGGGCACCTATGTGCGACCACCAGACGCCGATGACCTAAGCCACATAACTCAGCAGCCAGAGGAATCAGCCAGACAATTCTGGACACGGTTCCTAACCAAGAAAAATCAAATAGTCGACTTTCCATACGCAGAGGCCCTCGCAGCCTTCAAACATAATATCCGTGACGAATGGCTTGCCCGGCACCTAGGACATGAAAAGCCGAAATCAATGGCAGCCCTCACAACACTCATGACCCGCTTTTGCGCGGGAGAAGACAGCTGGCTAGCTCGTAGTAATAACATGACCAAGAGCCCTGGTAATTCGGATATCAAGGACAACAATGGCAGGTGCGTCGCAACAAGCACAAGCGCCGCATTAACGGTGACAATGCTGAGGATACGGCAGTTAATGCCGGATTTAGAGGCTCTAAACCCGGTCAGCAGAAAAAGCCATTCGAAAGAAATACTCCGGGCCCGTCCAGTTTGGACCGAATACTCGATCGCTCGTGCCAAATTCATGGCACCCCCGAAATACCAGCCAACCACACCAACATGGATTGTTGGGTGTTCAAGCAGGCAAGCAAGTTAAGTGCCGAAAACAGAGACAAGGGGCTGCACAGCAATGACGAGGAGGAGCCCCGGCCGCCGAACAATAGGGGACAGAAGGGCTTTCCCCCCACAAGTGCGGACGGTGAACATGATATACGCAACCCACATCCCCAAAAGGGAGCGGAAGCATGCACTCAGGGACGTATATGCGTTGGAGCCAGTCGCCCCAAAGTTCAACCCGTGGTCCTCCTTCCCGATCACTTTTGATCGAAGGGACCACCCCACTAGCATCCGCCATGGCGGATTCGCCGCATTGGTTCTAGACCCAATAATTGACGGATTTCACCTCACTAGAGTCCTTATGGATGGCGCCAGTAGCCTGAACCTGCTTTATCAGGATACAGTGCAAAAAATGGGCATAGACCCCTCAAGGATTAAACCCACAAAGACGACCTTTAAAGGCGTCATACCAGGTGTAGAGGCCAATCAGACAGGCTCGCTTACACTCGAAGTGGTTTTCGGATCCCCGGATAATTTCCGAAGCGAGGAGTTCATCTTCGACATAGTCCCGTTCCGCAGTGGCTATCACGCACTGCTCGGACGAACCGCATTTGCAAAGTTCAATGCGGTGCCACACTACGCATACCTCAAGCTCAAGATGCCAGGCCCTCGAGGAGTCATTACGGTCAATGGAAACACCGAACGCTCTCTCCGAACGGAGGAGCATACGGCAGCCCTCGCAGCGAAAGTACAAAGTAGCCTCTCAAGGCAATTCTCCAGTCCGGATATTAAACGTCCGGACATCGTCAAGCGCGCCCGGAGTAAACTACAACAAGACCGCCTGGCACGTTCCGAGCAAGCGTAGCAGTGCGGCCCCATCCCCAGCCCTCGCGAAATTGCGAAACCAGTACCACGCATACATAATTACGCTGTGGAAATACCATGGGCATAATGGGAGGGGCACAACCACGGCATGCCCGAAATGCGGCTCAACCGCACTAGGGGCTCCCGATTTTGTCATTCCTTTTTCTTACTTTCAGGACTCCACTCTCAAGAAGGCCTGTCCGGCGGTACAACCGCCGAACACACGATGCAACAGCCAGGGAGGCAGCAAGCTACGTCCAATGTCCAGGTGGTCTCTATAACGAGCTAAATACCTGTCTTACATAAAGTCTCGCAGCTTGCCCTCGGAGAGGACATGTCAAATAATCCCATCTCTTGCTTATCGCACTATTTGTATCGTTCTGCTTTCACAACAGCCTTTTAATAAACAATACATAGCTCTTGTCTATTATTGCATTCATTTTTTATGTAAACATGTTCAGTTATGACATCATGCAACCGTACACTTTGGTACGGCCAATACACCAGGGGCTTAAGTACCCCAGAATATGGTGTGAGAAGTCCGAACACTCTCACGAGTGTGGCACCCTGAACTTATAGCATTATATGCATCGGCTCCGAATCATGTCTTGGGTCAATAGTTGGGTTTGCCCGGCTCCCATGTTTTGGTACCTTACGTTCCATTATATCGGCTAAGGTAGCGCTGGGAGGACTACTGCGTTGTGCCCCGGTTGAGCTGGGTTAAGCACCTTAGTAGAGAAAGCTAAACTGACCGTCTTGATAGGGTGAGTCCCTAAAGACTTATGCCTCTTAGAGCGAGGAGCTGGCTTTGTCCGGCCTAGGCGTGGATAGCGCCCCGAACTCGGTCTTCCGAATACTAGGGGATTCGCCAAAATTTAAAATTGTAGAATTCTATGGCTAAGTGAGAGTGATAAAGCATTATAGTCCGATTGCCTTGTTCGTTGTGCTGAGCGCCTCCCTCGAAGAACCCAAGAATGGGAACATGAGCGCCCAGGTTTATCCCGAACACCCCAGCACTCGTGGCATGGGGGTAGAAGCCGATGACTCGCATCTCTCAGATTTAATAAACAGCCACACAGAAGGTAATATTTTAAATTCAAAAGCATTGCTTAGCGCATATGAACAAGTTTTCAGCGCACATGATAACACGAGCGAGTTTACTCAAAGATTACATCCTTGGAACACTCATTCGCCACAAGGCAGGCACCCTTCAGGACGCCCTCATAATACAACTCGGGCTTGCGATGCTCCTTCCCCTCCGGTGGCCCATCTGTCACCAGCTTCTCAGCATCCATCTTGCTCCAGTGTACTTTAACATGGGCAAGGGCCCTACGGGTGCCTTCGATGCATACAGAGCGCTTGATGATTTCAAGCCATGGACAGGCATCCACCAGCCGCCTCACCAGCCCAAAGTAGCTCCCAGGCAGGACCTCCCCTGGCCATAGCCGACCTATAAGGCCCTTCATGGCCTGTTCGGCTACCTTATGGAGCTCGACCAGCTGCTTCAGCTGGTTGCTCAAAGGCACCGGGTGTCCGGCCTCAACATACTGGGACCAGAACACCTTCTCCGTCGAGCTCCCCTCCTCGGCTCGGTAGAATGCGGCAGCGTCGGACACACTGCGGGGCAGATCTGCAAATGCTCCTGGAGAGCTCCGGACTCGGGTAAGTAACAAGTAATTCACTTTCACGTGCTTGCTTTGCATAAAGAAGCCGTACCCGCCGCTATCTTCTTCATCGCCTCAATTTCCTGGAGCGCTTTTTGGGCTTCGGCCTTGGCAGATTTGGCGCTCTCAAGGGCCGAGGCAAGCTCGGACTCTCGAGTCTTTGAGTCAAGCTCCAAACTCTCGTGTTTTTTCACAAGAGCGTGGAGCTCTTGCTGCACCTCCACCACCCGTGCCTCCTGCTTTTTCGCTCGGTGCGCTCCATGGCCGCATTGTCTTCGGCCTTGGACAGCGCCTCCTTCAGGGTCGCCACCTCGGTTGTGGCCACTGTAATACTCACGTTGATCCTGTCATTATTTGCAACCAGATCTTTTTATATACTTACATAAGGTATTACTTACCTTCCTTGTCCTCGAGTTGCTTCTTGGCAAGGCCGAGCTCGTTCTCGGACCGCTCGAGGCTCTACTTCAATGCACCGACCTCCGAGTCAGTGCGGCAGAGGTCAGCAGTGCAGCCTGCATTCCCATATTGACATACTTATGTTAGACTCCTGCGTATATCTTTTTAGATCCTCAGTTCGGCTTTTCTTTCCGAACACCAAACTGAGCATCAGGGGCTACTGTCTATGCGGTAATATTTTTACATATCTTAAATACATACCTCAAAGCCTGTTAGAAGGTTGGCACAGGCTTCCGTCAGCCCGCTCTTGGCGGACTGAACCTTCCGGATCACCGCGCTCATAATAGTGCGGTGCTCCTCGTTGATGGAGGCGCCGTTAAGCACCTCCAGCAAATTATCCGGTGCCTCCGGTTGGACGGAGGTCACCGGCGTCGTAGGCTTGCCCTTCTTACTACGGGGCCGCCTGCCGGACTCCGGAACCATTGAAGGTTCCGGTGTGGTGTCTGGCCCAGCGGTTTTATCCCCTTTCCGCCTGGAGTCCGGGAGGTCGCCTTGCGGCGCCTCCAGGACCACCTCCTCCAGGCTCGGCCCCTTTTGGGACTCCACCTCGGCATCGTCCGTAGGGCGAGGGGAGGTAGCAGTCGGGAGTGAAAGACTATTCACATCCGACGAATCCAGGGAGCCGCTCGACGAAGCGTCGAGCCGGGCCTGGGCGGACTGCATGATAATATTCGGTGTCAGAAGATACTGTGCAATAAAGGAATGCCATGAGTTATTCTGGTATCCGGATACTTACGATTTCGCCAGGGGCTTGGCCCTGGATGGCCACTCCTCTTCGCCGTCGTCGGCGTCGGTGGAGTGGTCCGGAGGAAGGGTCCTTCCCTTCTTGGACCCTCCGGCCCCCCTAGTTGGGGTGGCCTTCCTTTTCTTTCCTCCCCCCGCCGGAGGGGGAGAGGCCTCTTGTTCCTCCTCCTCGTCTCCGTGGGAGGAGTGCGCTTCGGAGTCATCGGACCATGAATCCAATAACACCAGGCGCCGGGAACTCTTTCGAGTTCCCGTGGCCTTCTTCTCCGGCACCACGTAAGGTGCCGGGACCAGCAGCTTCGCCAAGCGGGCATCTGCTGGGCCTTCGGGCAATGGAGACAAACAGTCGATCTGTCCGGACTTCTTCTGCCCGTCCTGTCAAAGGAACGGGAGCTTAGATCCCGCATAGAGTCAAACTATGAAAAACAAGTATCCCGTAAAGGGTAAAACAAGCTTACCACGCTGGCTTGGCGCTTCGCGCAGAATCCGCGACCCTCGGTAATGGGAGGGGGAACCTCGGAGCCCTTGAATAGCACCTTCCAGGCATCCTCGTGCGTTGTGTCAAAGAGCCTGGACAAAGTTTGGTGCTGGGCCGGGTCGAACTCCCACAAGTTAAAAGCCCATCGTTGACACGGGACGATCCGACCGAGGAGCATGACCTGGACTACGTTGACAAGTTTAACCTTCTTGTCCAGCAGGTTTTGGACGCAGGTTTGGAGTCCAGTCAGCTCTCCCGAATTACCCCACGACAGGCCCGTCTCTTTCTAGGAGGTGAGCCATGTGGGGATGCCAGATTGGAATTCGGGGGCCGCTGCCCATTCAGGGTCACGCGGCTCGGTGATGTAGAACCACCCCAATTGCCACCCTTTGATGGTTTCCACAAAGGAGCCCTCGAGCCATATAACATTGTGCATCCTGCCCACCATGGCGCCTCCGCACTCCGCTTGCTGGCCGCCCACTACCTTCGGCTTGACATTGAAGGTCTTCAGCCATAAGCTGAAGTGGGGCTTGATGCGTACGAAGACCTCGCACACGACGATAAACGCCGAGATGGTGAGGATGAAGTTCGGGGTCCAGATCGTGGAAATCCAGGCCGTAGTAGAACATGAGCCCCCTGACAAATGGGTGGAGTGGGAAGCCTAGTCCGTGGAGGAAATGGGGGAGGAACACCACCCTCTCATGGGGCCTGGGGGTGGGGATGAGCTGCCCCTCATCTGGAAGCCGGTGCGCAATGTCGTTGGACAATTATCCGGCTTTCCTCAACTTTTTGATGTGCCCCTCCGTGACGGAGGAGGCCATCCACCTGCCTCCCGCTCTGAACATGGTTGGAGAAGGTTGAGGTGGGAAGTGCAGACTTGGGCGCTGGAGCTCGAGTGCGCGGAAATGGATAAGAAAAGGAGGAAGAAGGCATAGATGGAAAAGGTGGATCCTTATGCCCTTATATGGGCGAACGAAACAATGTGCCCCCACCAGCCTGGTAAAACTCGCTTATCTCCCAAGCGCCGTGATTAATGGCACGGTTGGGTTACCCACGCCCGTATTGATGAGAATCCCGGAATAAGGGGACACGATCTCTGCTTCGACAAGACATGCCAAGGAAACCATCTCGCTAAACGCGCTGAGGTGGGACAGTAAAACGATTCGAATAAAGGCTTGGCCGTGGCGTGATGTTACGCTGCGGAATACGTGAGCAGATTAGATTTATACAAATATTATTCTCTCTACGGTGGTATGTGGAACTTATTTTGCAGAGCCGGCCACTATCCTTGTGTTCAAAATCTTCTATGAAGTATTCAGAGGAGGGACCCGCCTTGCAATGCCGAAGACAATCTGCGCGCCGGACTCGTCGTCATTGAAGCCTGGTTCAGGGGCTACTGAGGGAGTCCCGGATTAGGGGGTGTCCGGATAGCCGGACTATAACCTTTGGCCGGACTCCTGGACTATGAAGATACAAGATTGAAGACTTCTTCCCGTGTCCGGATGGGACTTTCCTTGCCGTGGAAGGCAAGCTTGGCGATACAGATATGTAGATCTCCTCCCATTGTAACCGGCTCTGTGTAACCCTAGCCCTCTCCGGTGTCTATATAAACCGGAGGGTTTTAGTCCGTAGGATGAACAACAATCATACCATAGCCTAGCTTCTAGGGTTTAACCTCTCTGATCTCTTGGTAGATCTACTCTTGTACTACCCATATCATCGATATTAATCAAGCAGGAGTAGGGTTTTACCTCCATCGAGAGGGCCCGAACCTGGGTAAAAACATCGTGTCCCTTGTCTCTTGTTACCATCCGCCTAGACGCACAGTTCGGGACCCCCTACCCGAGATCCGCCGGTTTTGACACCGAATGTCGGATCATATGGTGTTTTCCCCTCTCTATCTCGTTGTAAATTGAGCTTCCCTTTGAGATTTCGTTCTTATAGAATTGACTACTTTTCTGGATTTGAGAGCACTTGATGTATGTCTTGCTATGATTACCCGTGGTGACAATGGGGTATCATATTGATTTCCTTGATATATGTTTTGGCATTCAACTCGCGGATTCCCGCAGTGACATTGGGGTAATCTATGCATAAGGGTTGATGCACGTTCTTGTATCTTTGTTTCTCCGGTAGAAATCTTGGGGCACTCTTTGAAGTTCTTTGTGTTGGATTGAATATTATGGAACTGAAATTGTTTGATGCATCTCGTATAATTAACTCATGGAT
Organism: Aegilops bicornis; assembly: GCA_021605145.1. Classification (NCBI taxonomy): domain Eukaryota; kingdom Viridiplantae; phylum Streptophyta; class Magnoliopsida; order Poales; family Poaceae; genus Aegilops; species Aegilops bicornis. The sequence continues at coordinate 16,216,916 of CM038675.1, forward strand.
ACTTGTGGTGACATTGGAGTATCTTGGTCACACTAGAGTTGGTTCATGCGTATCATATGGTGTTATTTTAGTGCGGACTCTTGGATAGATAAAACGGAAAGAATAACTTTGGTTGTTTAAGTATGGACTCTTGAATAGATCAAACGGAAAGAATAGCTTTGAGGTGGTTTCGTACCCTCTAAACAATTTCTTCTTATGTTCTCCGCCAGATAGGAACTCTGGAGTGATTCTTCATTGCACATTGAGGGATAGTTATATGATCCAATAATATTAGCATTGTTGAGAGATTGCGCTAGCGAAAGTACGGACCCTAGGCCTCATTTTCAAGCATTGCAATACCTTTTGTGCTCCGTTTTACCAATATCTACCTTGCTTTTTTTTATTTTCAGATTATAAAAATATATTTCTACCTTCCATATTACACTTTTATCACCATCTCTTCGTTGAACAGGTGCACATATACAATTTGTCATTCTATTGGGTGTGTTGGGGACACAAGAGATTTCGTATTTGGTTGCAGAGTTCCTTGAGAGAGACCATCTTCATCCTATGCCTCCCATGGATTGATGAACCTTAGGTCATCCACTTGAGGGAAAATTTCTAATGTCCTACAAAACTGTGCGCTTGGAGGCCCAACACGAGTCTACAAGAATAAAGTTGTGTAGTAGACATCAACCTCTTTTCTGGCGCCATTGCTGGGGAGGTTAGGTAAGCGGCACTCACATCCCCTCAACGAAGCTCTTTTCTGGCGTCATTGCCAGGGAGGTGAGTGCTTGAAGGTATATCTTTACACTACTACAAAAAGGGCTATAGATGGAATGGCTACTAATGGCGCACCTGTGATGTGGTGCGCCATTAGTATATTCTAATGGCGCACCATGTCTCGGTGCGCCATTAGTAATATATTACTAATGGCGCACTTGGTGTGTGGTGCGCCATTAGTAGTTTGGGAAAAAACATAAGAAACATCTTGGTCACTAACGGCGCACCTTGGGGTGGTGCGCCATTACTAGTTTTAACTAGTAATGGCGCACTTTCCACTGGTGCGCCATTACTAAGTTTTTTTAAAAAAAAAATCAAAAAAAATCATTTTTTTATTAATTATTTCAAAACTACTAATGGCGCATCATGAGTGGTGCGCCATTAGTAGTTGAACAACTACTAATGGCGCACCACCCCACGGTGCGCCATTAGTAACTTCTGGCCACCTTCCACCTTCCACGGTGCGTCGTCGGTGGAAGGTGGTTGTTACTAATGGCGCACCGTGGGAGTGGTGCGCCATTAGTAGTCAACTACTAATGGCGCACCACTCCCACGGTGCGCCATTAGTAACTTGGCCACCTTCCACCGAATGCACCCCGTGGATCGCCTTTTCAGTTTTAAAAAATAAAAGAAAATGATGAAAATGTCAAAAAATAAAAGAAAATAAGTTTCCCATGTGATATGTGGTCTAGTTGTTGGGAAAATTTGCAAATATGAATTTCGACTTCATTTGCAAAATCTCTCGAGAATTTGTAAAATGGGCATAACTTTTGCATACTAACTCGGATGAAAAAGTTTTTATATGAAAAATCATCTACTCGAAAAGTTACATTTTCAAAATCCCCAAAAACCTAACAGAAAAAAAAGTTACGGGCTTTCAAGATCTAGCGGCAAAAAATTGGTTTTGAAATTTTTTTTGATTTTTTTCAAAAATGATACGTAATATGATCGAGAAGTTTGAAATATTTTTCAAAATTTCATCATAGTCATTAACATGAACAAAGTCCTAGACATCAATAAGGTATAACATGATAGATATGCTAGATATATCAAAAAGTGCCTGTGAAGTGAGCTGTTCTTTGGGGTTGGATAGAACTGAAGTTAAGCGTGCTTGGGCTGGAGTAGTGTGAGGATGGGTGGCCTTTCGGGAAGTTTGACCACGCAGTGCGATTTGACCTGAGATTAAGCATATTGACCCGAGATTAAGCCATAGTGAACTAAGGTTAAGAAAAAATTGAAAAAAAATTAAAAAAATTGAAAAAAAAAATTAAAAAATTTTGAATTTTTTTTTGAAAAAAAGTAAACAAAAATTTGAAAAAATTTAAAAAAAATTTGAAAAAAAAATGTTACTAATGGCGCACTTCTATATGGTGCGCCATTAGTATACCAGATACTAATGGTGCGCCATTAGTATCTGGTATACTAATGGCGCACCAGGTGGTGCGCCATTAGTAAAAATTACTAATGGCGTGCTATTAATGGCGCACCACAGATGCGCCATTAATAGCCATAATAGGTGCGCCATTAGTAGCGGTTTTTCTAGTAGTGTTAGATCTTGCAATCGAATCTTTTAGTTTCTTGTTTTATCACTATTCGGTTTATAAAAATAAAACTAAAAAATGGAATTGAGGTGGCCTCATATTATTCGTCTTTATCGTGTCTTTCTTCAAAATGATGGAAAGGAAAATTGTGCTCAGTTGATAGAAGAAGACTTAAATAAAATGTTTCGCATAAATGATGAGCATGATTGCAATGTTGTTAGTATTAATTCTTTGAATATCCATGATGCTAATGATATGCAAAGCTACTAGCTTGGGCGTGCTATATTTGATGAAGATGTTATTTTTACTCCCCCAAGTTTTGATGAGAAAATTTATTATGAAAGCATGCCTCCTATTTAAGATGATTATATTGACGAAAGTAAGTTTGGAAGAGCGGCAACTCTAGGTACTAATGAGCTCACTATTTTGGAGGGTGTTGAATCTTATGGTAATAATTATGAATGTGGATTTGGAGGGGTCATAACATTATTAAGTGATGAATGCACTATTTTGGAAGAGGTTTCATGTGATTATGAAAACAAAGATCCTATCTATGATGATTATGGTGATGACATGTATGCTATAAAGAGTAATGATAACCATGAAACTTTTTATCATGATTTTAATGTTCAATTTGATTATGCCAATCAAGTATCACATGATAGTTACTTTGTTGATTTTTCTCCCACTACTATTCATGAGAATAAATTTGCTTACGTGGAGAGCAGTAAAATTTCTATGCTTGTGGAGCATGGAAAGAATGATTTATGTGATAGCTATATTTTTGAATTCATACATGATGCTACTAAAAATTATTATGAGAGAGGAACATATGCTTTTACATATTGTAATAATATCAAGTTTTCTCTCTATGTGTTGAAACTTTTTAAGTTTTGCTCGTTTTGCCTTCCAATGCTAGTTGATTCTTGATCACATAAATTATTTGCTCACAAAATCCCTCATAGGATGTGGGTTAGACTTAAATGTGTTAGTCATATGCTTCATGATTCTCTCTTTGTGTTTCAATCCATATCTTTTATGTGAGCATCATTGAAATCAATATGCCTAGCTGAAAGGAATTAAGGAAAAGCACTTGTTGCGAGACAACCCAACATTTACCCCTACTGTTTTTGAGTGTTCACATCATTAAGATACTATAGTAATCATGTTTTATAGCTTTTTTTCAATAAAGTACCAAGTAAAGCCTTGGGGATAGTGTAGATGATAGTTGACTTGATTCTGTGCAAAAGCAAAAACTTTTGTGCCTAGTAATATAATTGTTAAAAATCACTGGAGCGTCAAAGATTCTGAATTTTTTACAGATGATTTATATACAAATTGCCTAAGTTTTTCCTGATTTTTTAGAAGTTTTGGATTTGCAAAAGTATGATCATAGTTCAGATTATTACAAACTATTCTGTTTTTGATAGATTCTATTTTCAATGCATAGTTTGCTTGTTTTCTAGTTTATATTATTTACATTGCTCAATATAAATTGTGGAAATTTTAAGGTACAGTAGGAATTATGTGAAAAAAATTATGAATCTTGTCTTTGATAGTACCAAAGTGAATGATTTGTCTTTATCATACTAACCTATCGCACGAAGTTCCATTAAGTTTTGTGTGATTGAAGTTTTCAAGTTTTGGGTGAGCTATCAATATGAGGAGAATAAGGAGTGACAAGACCCCAAAAAATCTTAAACGAGAGTTGTATAGCAAAACATAATCACCTACATTAAACTCACGCTTTTGTATCCTTTTGTCATGCCATCTTTTAACTTTTTCTTTAAACAACTTGGCATTCTCATAGGCTTGGGTTCTCCATTCATCAAGTGAGCTAATGTCAAATAGCCTCTTCTCACCGGCAAGTTTCAAATCATAATTGAGCTCTTTAATAGCCCAATATGCCTTATGTTCTAGTTCGAGAGGTAAGTGACATGCTTTTCCATATACCATTTTATACGGAGACATGCCCATATGATTTTTATATGCAGTTCTATAGGCCCATAATGCATCATCAAGTTTCTTGGATCAATTCTTTCTAGATCTATTAATAGTCTTTTGCAAGATTAATTTAATCTCTCTATTAATCAATTCTACTTGACCACTAGACTGAGGGTGGTATGGAGATTCAATTCTATGATTACCATCATACTTAGCAAGTATTTTACGAAAAGCACCATGAATAAAATGTGAACCACCATCAGTCACTAAATATCTAGGGACTCCAAACCTCGGAAAAATAACTTCTTTAAGCATCTTAATAGAAGTGTTATGTTCAGCACTACTAGTTGGAATAGTTTCTACCCACTTAGTAACGTAATCAACAACAACTTAAATATGTGTATACCAATTATTGGAAGGAAAAGGTCCCATATAATCAAAGCCCAAACATCAAATGGTTCAATAACAAGTGAATAGTTCATAGGCATTTCTTGACGTCTACTAATATTACCAATTCTTTGACATTCATCACAAGACAAGAAAAACTTACAGGCATCTTTGAAAAGAGTAGGCCAATAAAAACCGGATTGCAATACCTTATGTGCAGTTCTATCTCCAACGTGGTGTCCACCATAAGCCTCGGAGTGACACTTGCGTAGGATCTGTTCTTGTTCATGCTCAGATACACAACGTCTAATAACACCATCTACTCCTTTTTTATAAAGGTGTGGGTCATCCCCAAAGTAATGTCTTAAATCATAGAAAAACTTTTTCTTTTGCTGGTATGTGAAACTAGGTGGTATAAATTTAGCAAAAATGTAATTAGCATAATCATCATACCATGGAGCAGTACGAGAAGCATTTATGACAGCTAATTGTTCATCAGGAAAGCTATCATCAATAGGTAGTGGGTCATCAACAACATTCTTGTAGCAAGAGAACCCATCTAATAAGTCTAGGTTTAACATCTTTCTTTTCCATAAGATATTTAATAGCAGCATGGTCAGTGTGAACAGTTACTTTGGAATAAGCAATATAAGGTCTGAACTTATCACAAGCAAACACAATTGCTAAAAATTCGTTTTCGGTAGTAGCATAAATTCTCTAGGCACTATCAAGAGTTTTACTAGCATATTGGATAACATTTAATTTCTTATCAACTCGTTGTCCTAAAACAGCACCTACAGCATAATCACTAGCGTCACACATAATTTCAAAGGGTAAATTCCAATCAGGTGGCTGAACAATAGGTGCAGAAATCAAGGCTTTCTTAAGTATTTCAAACGCTTCTACACAATCATCATCAAACACAAAAGGAACTTCTTTTTGTAAGAGATTAGTCAGAGGCCTAGAAATTTTAGAGAAGTCTTTCATAAACCTCATATAAAAACCAGCATGACCAAGGAAACTTCTTATACCTTTGATGTCCTTAGGACACGTCATCTTTTCAATAGCATCTACTTTAGCTTTATCAAGTTCAATACCTCTTTCAGAAATTTTATGCCCCAAGACAATACCTTCATTAACCATAAAGTGGCACTTCTCCCAATTCAAGACGAGATTAGTTTCTTCACAACTTTGCAAAACTCGATCAAGGTTGCTTAAGCAATCATCAAAAGAAGTTCCGTAAACAGAAAAATCATCCATGAAAACCTCAACAGTCTTTTCACAAAAGTCAGAAAATATAGCAGTCTTACATCTTTGAAAGGTAGCAGGTGCATTACATAAACCAAAAGGCATACGTCTATAAGCAAAGGTACTGAAAGGGAAAGTAAAAGTGGTCTTTTCCTGATCCTCTTTTGACACTGGTATTGGAGAGAAACCAGAATAACCATCTAGAAAGCAAAAATGTGTATGTTTCGATAATCTTTCTACCATTTGATCAATAAAAGGTAGAGGGTAATGATCGTTTCTAGTAGATTTATTTAATTTGCAGAAATCAATTACCATTCTATAACCTGTAACAATTCTTTATGGGATCAATTCATCCTTATCATTAGGAACAACAGTAATACCTCCCGTCTTCGGGACACAATGGACATGACTTACCCACTGACTATCAGCAACAGGATAAATTATACCTGCCTCCAGAAGCTTTAGTATACCATTTCTTACCACTTCTTTCATCTTAGGATTTAACCGCCGTTGGTGATCAACAACTGGTTTAGCATCTTTCTCCAGTTTTATTTTGTGCTGGCATAGAGTGGGATGAATGCCCTTAAGATCATCAAGAGTATATCCAATAGCAGCACGATGCTTCTTCAGAGTTTTCAATAATTTCTCTTCTTCACGCTCTAAAAGGTTAGCACTAATAATAACAGGATATATCTTCTTTTCATCAAGATAAGCATATTTTAAAGTATCAGGTAATTGTTTAAGCTCAAACACGACATCTGCCTTGGGTGGAGGGGGATCCCATAGGATTTCAACAAGCAAGTTGTGTTTCAAAATAGGTTCCTATTTCAAGAGTAATTCATCTATTTCCCTTCTCTTATTCATAAGCATATCATTTTCATGGTCGAGCAAATATTGTTCTAAAGGATCATTAGGAGGCACAGCAATAGAAGAAAGACCAATAATTTCATCTTTAGTAGGAAATTCTTTATCATGGGGTTGTCTACGAAATTTAGCAAAACTAAAATCATGAGACATATCCCCTAAACCAACAGTAACAATATGCTTTTCGCAGTCTATCTTAGCATTAACAGTATTCAAGAAAGGGCCTACCAAATATAATGGGACAAAATCATCTTGTGGGGAACCAAGAACAAGAAAATCCATGAGGGTATTTAATTTTCCCACACAAGACTTCGACATCTCTAACAATCCCAATTGGTGAAATAGTATCTCTATTGGCAAGCTTAATAGTAACATCAATATCTTCTATCGAAGCAGGTGCAATATCATGCATCATTTCTTTGTATAAGGAATGAGGTATTGCACTCACACTAGCACCCATATCACATAAGCCATGATAACAATGATCTCCTATTTTAATAGAAACAACAGGCATGCCAACAACAGGTCTATGTTTATTTTTAGTATCGGGTCTAGCAATTCTAGCAGCTTCACGATAGAAATAAATAGCATGCCCATCAATATTATCGACCAAGAGATCTTTAACCATAGCAATACTAGGTTCAACTTTAATTTTCTCAGGAGGTGTAGGTGTTCTAGCATTACTCTTACAAACCACAGGTGAACTTTAGCATCCTTTATTCTAACAGGAAAAGGTGATTTCTCAATATAAGCAGTAGGAACAATAGGATCAACATTATAAGTAATAGTCTTTTCTTCAACTTTAATAGGTTCTACTACTTCCACTTAAATGGGAGGATGAAATTTAAACCACTTCTCCTTAGAGAGATCAACATGAGTAGCAAATGATTCACAGAAAGAAGCTACTACCTCAGAGTCAAGTCCATATTTAGTGCTAAATTCACGAAAAGCATCGGTATCCGTAAAATATTTAACACAATAAAACTTAGGGGTTATACCTGACTCCTTACCTTCGTCGAGCTCCTAATCTTTAGAGTTGCGTTTAATTCTCTCCAATAAATCCCATCTGAATTCAATATCTTCATCATAAAAGAACCAGTACAAGAACTATCGAGCATGGAGCGGTCATTAAGAGAAAGCCGAGCATAAATTTTTTGAATAATAATTTCTCTTGAGAGCTCATGATTGGGGCATAAATATAACATTGACTTAAGCCTCCCCCAAGCTTGAGCGATACTTTCTCCTTCACAAGGCCAAAAATTATATATATAATTACGATCACGATGAACTAGATGCATAGGATAAAACTTCTGATGAAATTCCAATTTCAATCGGTTGTAGTTCCATGATCCAATATCATCACAGAGCCTAAACCAAGTCAATGCCTATCCCTTCAAAGATAAAGGGAAGACCTTCTTCTTGACAACATCCTCGGGCATACCTGCAAGCTTAAATATTCCAAAAACTTCATCCACATAGATTAGGTGCATATCGAGATGTAATGTTCCATCTCCTGTATAGGGATTCACTACTAGGGAAAAGCCTATACACAGAATCTTACCAGCAGTGCGCTCTAAAATAAGGCGTTGCTGCTAATTAGCAGCAGCGCTTGATATAAAAACGCGCTGCTGAAAGGAAAGTAGTAGTAGTGCTCCCACGCGAAACCGCGCTACTGATCTAATTGCCATGACCTTGCAACCCAGCTAGTTATAGCAGTAGCGCCCTATAGTGAACCGCGCTACTGCTATAGAAGTTAGCAGCAGCGCGCTTCTAAGAAAATCGCTACTGCTACGATCAGCCCACAAGTTTAGTCCCACCTCGCTCCGCGAACAGGGTGTTTACCACCTTAAATTTGTTACTTCTGAAACTATCACAACCAGTTGGTCTTCACTGAACTCTATGTGTAGAATTTGTGGCGCAATATGAGTCCTCTCCAGTTCCTACCGGAGTGGACTCATATTGACAATTCAGATTGTACACAAAAAGATCATTGATGGCCAATGTATTTTTTATGCGTGCTTAGACTTAGCAGTAGCGTTTTTCAGTAAAATGCGCTATAGCTACATTAGCTATAACGCGGTTCCTAAAGTCTTGCTACTGCTAGTTCGACTTAACCCCGCTCAAAATTTCACTAAGTCCTCCTCCCTTGTTCCCCTACTCCTCTATCGCCGCCCGAGCCCGAGCCTGCCCTCACCGCTGCCGCCTGAGGCCGCCCTCAACCTCACCGCTGCCGCCCGCCGCCGCTCTAGACCTCACCGTCGCCGCCGCCTCCCCCCCCCCCTCCGCTCTTGACCTCACCGCGCCGCTCTCGACCTCACCATCATCCGACGCCACCGAGGTACTCCTCCTTCCGTGCCTCCTCCTCCCACCGCGCCTCCTCCTCCTCCTCCTCCCACCGTGCCCTCCTCCCTCACGCTGCCGCCCCTCCCTCCTCCTCCGCCGCCTCCCTCCTCTCCTCCCTCCCTCGCTTGTCTCTGTTCTTGCAAATCGTAGGTGTTTTGAATAAAATAGAAGTAAGCAAATTTAGGGCAGTATGATTAATAGTAGTTGTAGTTGAACTATTTTAGTTGTAGTTGAACTAGTTTAGTAAGTAAATTAATAAACTAGTTGAACTAGTTGAATTAATAGAACTAATGTATTTTTAGTAAGATATTTAATATAACTAGTTGAACTACTTTATTTTTTGAAAGAACTAGTTTTTAGTAAGATAATTAATATAACTAGTTGAACCACATATTCTATTTATAGTAAGTTTATATTTAGTAAGAACTAGTTGAATTAATAAACTAGTTGAACATGTCATATTTGTTGTTATTTTTTAGTTTAAGAAATTATTCGGGATGTATTAGTGATAACTTATACGGTTTTTGCTTTTGCAGAAATCAAAGAGCCCCTCCATCATTCCCGCCGTCGTCCCCTCACACCGACCCCCTCCGACATCGAGGTGAGACCAGCCAAATATCCATGTATATCTTTTGTTGCTCAAATAGGATAGTGGTTGCCAAGTGGTCGTTCATGTTTAGTTTACACCTCCAAGTGGCCTACGTTTTGCCGGAGTGTTGATTAATTTCCATTCCGGCAAATTTCAGGCGCTCGATATGTCCTTTTTTAGCAAAGGTCATGCCGGATATTTCAGGCCTATGTTTTTTAGTACATATATTTAATTGTGCAAGTTTAATCTTTGAATTATGAACATAGGAAATATCCTACTCGGACGCATTTACAGTCTCCCTGGGAGTGCAGCTGGTGCCACGACGATCGAGGTATGTGCGACAGGTTCGTTGAGCTGGACGAAGATCGATGCTTCAACATTAAGCTCGAGGAGACCTTCGATGTTGAAACGGTACGCAACAATGACAAGAGTTTTTTTCGTAATTAAGCATGACTTCAACTATTTCAACGTCTAATTTTCATCTTTTACAATTCGACTAGCTTATCCCATGCCATGCAAGACGCTATGTCTTGGAGAGGATGGGTTTTGAAGACCATGAAAATTTTGAAACAAAGAAAATACACCTAAGGACCCATCATGATATGGATTTTGAAGTAAATCTGTACAATGCTCAGAGCGTAACCCATTTTAGTTGCCAAAATTGGGAAGCACTTTGCAAAATGTATGGTTTTTATGAGGGTATGATTGTCACCATGGATCTTGGTGATCCTGACATCGGGCAAGACAATATGGACATTTGGGTCCTTGTTGATACGCTTCCGATTCTACCGCAATGTGAGTTTCTCAAACATAGTTATTAACTAATTTATATTGTTTATTTCAAAATAGTTGACAGCTTATTTCCATTGACAAATTTTTTTGAATCTTCAAAGAATGTGCAGTAGATGGTAGTCAAAACCCACTACAGTGGTGGCTACGAATTAACTTATATGGAGAAAAATCATCTGATCGCTTTTTGTACTTTCTTTGAGAATTACAATACCTATTATCGAACTCCTCCAAATTATGGTGAATACGTGCCACTAGTGCACGTTTTGAACCACGATAACTTCTATGGAGATACCCTGGTAAGATTTTTTACTATTACGACATCCGTGCATCTTTTGCATACTTCCAAAACTAGTACATCATTGCTAACTACGGTTATTACTATGTTTTTCAACAGAAAATCCCAATGGATTGTGTGCCTCATCTGATGTATTACAATGGTCGCCTTGAAGTTCTGAACATACAACCAGGTCATCCTACGGATCTCACCTGTGCATATCGGATTTCTAAAACCGGTGAACACATGCTAATCAAAGAATGGAAAAAATGGTTGGACATTCGCAAGGAGGATCTTGGAAGTAACATTAAGCGAAAGGCAAGAATTGGAGACAGGATAATCTCCATTCTCCATAATGGAGAGTCGGGGCTATCTTGTTTTTGCTATTTTACCTTAGAGAATATAGTAGGTCCTAAGAGAATGTACTAGGTTCTATTAGGTACAATATGTTTATTATGTGATACAATGTGTTAGATTTGATGATGAGGAGTACTTGTGATTACGACTAGTGACCAATTTGCTATGTGATGTCTCATTGATGAAAACGATGATCTTGAGGAGGTGTTATATGACAATGATGTATTATGATGATAAGTTGTTAATGATATAATATGATATTTATTATATCATTGGGTGAAAGAACCGCGGATTAGTTTCAAGTGGATGTCCATCCACTTGAAACTAGTCCACGGTTGTTTCACCTATTCATTATGATGTAAAAACAGTCTCTAAATTCCTATTGTATGAAAAAGTGTGTAAAGTGTTGGGGAACGTTACAGAAAATTAAAATTTTCCTACGGTTTCACCAAGATCCATCTATGAGTTCTACTAAGCAACGAGTAACGAGAGAGAGTTTGCATCTACATACCACTTGTAGATCGAGTACAGAAGCGTTCTTGAGAGTGGTGATGATGAAGACGCTCCCAACGTGATTCCGATCACCGATGACCAAAGTACTGAAAGGACAGCACCTCCGTGTTCAACACACGTACGGGACGATGGCGTCTCCTCCGTCTTGATCCAGCAAGAGTGAAGGAGAGGTTGAGGAAGACAACTCCAATGGCAGCACGACGGCGTGGTGCAGTTGGTACGGCAGTTCTCCCAAGCAGGCTTCGCCAAGCTCAAGCGTGGAGAAAGAGAGGTGTTGGGGAGGGAGGGCTGCGCCTTCAATTGTGTTGGCAGCCCTCCCCACCCCTCTATTTATAGGAGGAAAGGGCAAGGGGGCCGGCCATCTAGGGTAAACCCTAGATGGGGCGGCGGCCCAAGGGAGGAGGGAGGGTGGCTTGCCCCCAAGCTAGGGGCGCCCCTTTAGGTTTACCCTCCCCAAACCCTAGCCGCATGGGCCTAGGTGGGGAGGCGCGCCCAGCCCACCAGGGGCTGGCTCCCTCTCCCACTTAGCCCATGTAGCCCCCCGGGAGAGGTGGCCCCTCCCGGTGGACCTCCGGAACCCTCCCGGTGGCCCCGGTACTTTACCGGTATACCACTGAAACTTCCCGGAGTCCGTTTAACCACTTTCCATATATAAATCTTTACCTCCGGACCATTCCGGAACTCCTTGTGACGTCCGGGATCTCATCCGGGACTCCGAACAACATTCGGTAATCACATACTTGTCTTCCTATTAACCCTAGCGTCACCGAACCTTAAGTGTGTAGACCCTACGGGTTCGGGAGACATGCGAACATGACCGAGACTACCTCAAGTCAATAACCAACAGCGGGATCTGGATACCCATGTTGGCTCCCACATGCTCCTCGATGTTGTCATCGGATGAACCCACGATGTCAAGGGTTTAAGCAACCCCGTATTATATTCCCTTTGTCTCGACGGTATGTTACTTGCCGAGACTTCGATCGTCGGTATCCCAATACCTCGTTTAGTCTCGTTACCGGCAAGTCACTTTACTCGTACCGCAATGCATGATCCCGTGACCAGACACTTGATCACTTTGAGCTCATTATGATGATGCATTACCGAGTGGGCCCAGTGATACCTCTCCGTAATACGGAGTGACAAATCCCAGTCTCGATCCGTGTCAACCCAATGGTCACTTTCGGAGATACCTGTAGTGCACCTTTATAGTCACCAAGTTACGTTGTGACGTTTGATACACCCAAAGCACTCCTACGGTATCCGGGAATTGCACGATCTCATGGTCTAAGGAAGAGATACTTGACATTGGAAAAGCTGTAGCAAAACGAACTACACGATCTTTGTGCTATGCTTAGGATTGGGTCTTGTCCATCACGTCATTCTCCTAATGACGTGATCCCGTTGTCAATGACATCCGATGTCCATAGTCGAAACCATGACTATCTGTTGACCAACGAGCTAGTCAACTAGAGGCTTACTAGGGACGTATTGTAGTCTATGTATTCACACGTGTATTACGATTTCCGGATAATACAGTTATAGCATGAATAAAAGACAATTATCATGAATAAGGAAATATAATAATAACGCTTTTATTATTGCCTCTAGGGCATATTTCCAACAGTCTCCCACTTGCACTAGAGTCAATAATCTAGTTTACATTGTGATGAATCGAACACCCATAGAGTTCTGGTGTTGATCATGTTTTGCCCGCGGAAGAGGTTTAGTCAACGGATCTGCGACATTCAGATCCATATGCACTTTACAAATTTCTATGTCTCCATCCTGAACATTTTCACGGATGGAGTTGAAGCGACGCTTGATGTGCCTGGTCTTTTTGTGAAACCTGGGCTCCTTGGCAAGGGCAATAGCTCCAGTGTTGTCACAGAAGAGTTTGATCGCCCCGATGCATTGGGTATGACTCCTTGGTCGGTGATGAACTCCTTCACCCAAATTGCTTCATGCGCTGCCTCCGAGGCTGCCATGTACTCCGCTTCACATGTAGATCCCGCCACGACGCTTTGCTTGCAGCTGCACCAGCTTACCGCTCCACCATTCAACATATACACGTATCCGGTTTGTGACTTAGAGTCATCCAGATCTGTGTCGAAGCTAGCGTCGACGTAACCTGTTACGACGAGCTCTTCGTCACCTCCATAAACGAGAAACATGTCCTTTGTCCTTTTCAGGTACTTCAGGATATTCTTGACCGCTGTCCAGTGTTCCTTGCCGGGATTACTTTGGTACCTTCCTACCAAACTTACGGCAAGGTTTACATCAGGTCTGGTACACAGCATGGCATACATAATAGATCCTATGGCTGAGGCATAGGGATGACACTCATCTCTTCTTTATCTTTTTGCCGTGGTCGGGCATTGAGCTGAGCTCAATCTCACACCTTGCAAAACAGGCAAGAACCCTTTCTTGGACTGATCCATTTTGAACTTCTTCAAAATCTTATCAAGGTATGTACTTTGTGAAAGACCTATGAGGCGTCTCGATCTATCTCTATAGATCTTGATGCCTAATATATAAGCAGCTTCTCCAAGGTCCTTCATTGAAAAACACTTATTCAAGTAGGCCTTAATGCTGTCCAAGAATTCTATATCATTTCCCATCAAAAGTATGTCATCTACATATAATATGAGAAATGCTCTGAGCTCCCACTCACTTTGTTGTAAACGCAGGCTTCTCCATAAGTCTCAAGATAAACCCAAACGCTTTGATCATCTCATCAAAGCGAATGTTCCAACTCCGAGATGCTTGCACCAGCCCATAAATGGATCGCTGGAGCTTGCATACTTTGTTAGCATTCTTAGGATCGACAAAACCTTCTGGCTGTATCATATACAGCTCTTCCTTAAGATAACCGTTAAGGAACGCTGTTTTGACGTCCATCTGCCATATCTCATAATCATAGTATGCGGCAATTGCTAACATGATTCGGACGGACTTAAGCTTCGCTACGGGAGAAAAAGTCTCATCGTAGTCAATCCCTTGAACTTGCCGATAACCCTTAGCGACAAGTCGAGCTTTATAGATGGTGACATTACCATCCGCGTCCGTCTTCTTCTTAAAGATCCATTTATTTTCTATCGTCGCCGATCATCGGGCAAGTCACCAAAGTCCACACTTTGTTTTCATACATGGATTCTATCTCGGACTTCATGGCTTCTAGCCATTTGTTGGAATCTGGGCCCGCCATCGCTTCTTCATAGTTCGAAGGTTCATTGTTGTCTAACAACATGATTTCTAGGACAGGGTTGCCGTACCACTCTGGTGCGGAGCGTGTCCTAGTGGACCTACGAAGTTCAGTAGCAACTTGATCCGAAGTACCTTGATCATCATCATGAATTTCCTCTTCAGTTGGTGTAGGCATCACAGGAACATTTTCCTGAGCTGCACCACTCTCCTGTTCAAGAGGTAGTACTTCATCGAGTTCTACTTTCCTCCCACTTACTTCTTTCGAGAGAAACTCTTTTTCCAGAAAGGTTCCGTTCCTGGCAACAAAGATCTTGCCTTCGGATCTAAGGTAGAAGGTATACCCAAAGGTTTCCTTAGGGTATCCTATGAAGACGCATTTTTCCGACTTGGGTTCGAGCTTTTCAGGTTGAAGTTTCTTGACATAAGCATCGCATCCCCAAACTTTTAGAAACGACAGCTTAGGTTTCTTCCCAAACCATAATTCATACGGTGTCGTCTCAACGGATTTAGACGGTGCCCTATTTAAAGTGAATGTAGCTGTCTCTCGAGCGTATCCCCAAAATGATAGCGGAAAATCGGTAAGAGACATCATGGATCGCACCATATCCAATAGAGTGCGATTACGACGTTCGGACACACCGTTCTACGCTGAGGTGTTCCAGCGGCGTTAGTTGTGAAACGATTCCACATTTTCTTAAGTGTGTACCAAATTCGTGACTTAAATATTCTCCTCCACGATCCGATCGTAAGAATTTTATCTTTCGGTCACGTTGATTCTCTACTTCATTCTGAAATTCCTTGAACTTTTCAAAGGTCTCAGACTTGTGTTTCATCAAGTAGACATACCCATATCTACTCAAGTCATCTGTGAGAGTGATAACATAACGATATCCTCCGCGAGCCTCAACGCTCATTGGACCGCACACATCGGTATGTATGATTTCCAACAAGTTGGTTGCTCGCTCCATTGTTCCAGAGAATGGAGTCTTGGTCATCTTGCCCATGAGGCATGGTTCGCATGTGTCAAATGATTCATAATCAAGAGACTCTAAAAGTCCATCAGCATGGAGCTTCTTCATGCGCTTGACACCAATGTGACCAAAGGCGGCGATGCCACAAGTATGTGGGACTATCGTTATCAACTTTACATCTTTTGGTATTCACGCTATGAACATGTGTAATATTACGTTCGAGATTCATTAAGAATAAACCATTGACCATCGGAGCATGACCATAAAACATATCTCTCATATAAATAGAACAACCATTATTCTCGGATTTAAATGAGTAGCCATCTCGCATTAAACGAGATCCAGATACAATATTCATGCTCAAACATGGCACCAAATAACAATTATTAAGGTTCATAACTAATCCCGTGGGTAAATGAAGAGGTAGCGTGCGACGGCGATCACATCGACTCTGGAACCATTCCCGACGCCAAGCATCGTCACCTCGTCGCCCGCCGATCTCCGCTTATTCCGCAGCTCCTGCATGAGTTACAAATATGAGCAACGGCACCGTATCAAATACCCAGGAGTTACTACGATTCTTTGGTAAGGTACACATCAATTACATGTATATCAAATATACCTTTGGTGTTGCCGGCCTTCTTATCCGCTAAGTACTTGGGGTAGTTCCGCTTCGGTGACCCTTCCCTTGCAATAAAAGCACTCAGTCTCGTGCTTGGGTCCATTCTTTGACTTCTTCCCGGCAACTTGCTTACCGGGCGCGGCAATCTCCTTGCCGTCCTTCTTGAAGTTCTTCTTACCCTTGCCCTTCTTGAACTTAGTGGTCTTATTGACCATCAACACTTGATGTTCTTTCTTGATTTCTACCTCGGCTGACTTCAGCATAGAGAACACTTCAGGAATGGTCTTTACCATCCCCTGCATGTTGTAGTTCATCACAAAGCTCTTGTAGCTTGGTGGAGCGATCGAGGATTCTGTCAATGACCGCCTCATCGTGGAGGTTAATATTCAGCTGGGTCATACGGTTGTGCAACCCGGACATCTTGAGAATGTGCTCACTTGACAGAACTGTTTTCCTCCATCTTACAACTATAGAACTTGTCGGAGATGTCATATCTCTCGACCGGGCGTGAGCTTGAAAAACCAGTTTCAGCTCTTGAACATCTCATATGCTCCGTGATGCTCAAAACGCTTTTGGAGCCCGGTTCTAAGTCAGTAAAGCATGCCGCACTGAACGAGGGAGTAATCATCAAGACGAGACTGCCAAGCATTCATAATGTCTTGGTTCTGCAGGGACGGAGCGTCACCTAGCGGTCCTTCTAGGACGTATTGTTTCCTGGCAGCTATGAGGATGATCCTCGGGTTCCGGACCCAGTCCGTATAGTTGCTGCCGTCATCTTTCAGCTTGGTTTTCTAGGAACGCGTTGAAGTTCAAGTTGACATGAGCGTTGGCCATTTGATCTACAAGACATATAATTCAAAAGTTTTAGACTAAGTTCATGATAATTAAGTTCATCTAATCAAATTATTAATGAACTCCCACTTAGATTAGACATCCCTCTAGTCGCCTAAGTGTTACACGATCCGAGTCGACTAGGCCGTGTCCGATCAACACGTGAGACGGACTAGTCTGCGTCGGTGAACATTCTCATGTTGATCGTATCTTCCATACGACTCGTGTTCGACCTTTCGGTCTCCGTGTTCCGAGGCCATGTCTTCACATGCTAGGCTCGTCAAGTTAACCCTAAGTGTTTCTGCGTGTGTAAATCTTGCTTACACCCGTTGTATGTGAACGTAAGAATCCATCACACTCGATTAACTCGTGGTGCTTAGAAGCGACGAACTGTAGCAAAGGTGCAGTTAGGGAGAACACTTCTTGAAATTGTTCTAAGGGATCATCTTATTTACTACCGTCGTTCTAAGTAAACAAGATGCATAATCATAATAAACATCACATGCAATTATAAAGTAGTGACATGATATGGCCAATATCATATAGCTCCTTTGATCTTCATCTTCGGGCTCCATGATCATCCTGTCACCGGCATGACACCATGATCTCCATCATCATGATCTCCATCATCGTGTCTTCATGAAGTTGTCACGCCAACGACTACTTCTACTTCTATGGCTAACGCTTAGCAATAAAGTAAAGTAAATTACATGGCGTTCTTCAATGACACGCAGGTCATACAAAATAAAGACAACTCCTATGGCTCCTGCCGGTTGTCATACTCATCGACATGCAAGTCGTGATTCCTATTACAAGAACATGATCTCATACATCACAATATATCATCATTCATCACAACTTGGCCATATCACGTCACATGACAATTGCTGCAAAAACAAGTTAGTCGTCCTCTAATTGTTGTTGCATCTTTTACGTGGCTGCAATTGGGTTCTAGCAAGAACGTTTTCTTACCTACGAATAACCACAACGTGATCTTGTCAACTTCTATTTACCCTTCATAAGGACCCTGTTCATCGAATCCGCTCCAACTAAAGTAGGAGAGACAGACACCCGCCAGCCACCTTATGCAACTAGTGCATGTTAGTCGGTGGAACCGGTCTCACGTGGAAATGCGTGTAAGGTTGGTCCGGGCCGCTTCATCCCACAATACCGCTGATGAAAGAAACGACTAGTAACGTCAAGTAAGTTGACAAGATCCACGCCCACAACAAAATTGTGTTCTACTCGTGCAAAGAGAACTACGCATAGACCTAGCTCATGATGCCACTGTTGGGGAACGTTACAGAAAATTAAAATTTTCCCTACGGTTTCACCAAGATCCATCTATGAGTTCTACTAAGCAACGAGTAACGAGAGAGAGTTTGCATCTACATACCACTTGTAGATCGAGTACGGAAGCGTTCTTGAGAGTGGTGATGATGAAGACGTTCCCAACGTGATTCCGATCACCGATGACCAAAGTACTGAAAGGACAGCACCTCCGTGTTCAACACACGTACGGGACGATGGCGTCTCCTCCGTCTTGATCCAGCAAGAGTGAAGGAGAGGTTGAGGAAGACAACTCCAATGGCAGCACGACGGCGTGGTGCAGTTGGTACGGCAGTTCTCGGCAGGGCTTCGCCAAGCTCGCGTGGAGAAAGAGAGGTGTTGGGGAGGGGAGGGGCTGCGCCTTCAATTGTGTTGGCAGCCCTCCCCCCACCCCTCTATTTATAGGAGGAAAGGGCAAAGGGGGGCCGGCCATCTAGGGTAAACCCTAGATGGGGGCGGCGGCCCAAGGGAGGAGGGGAGGGTGGCGTGCCCCCAAGCTAGGGCGCCCCTTTAGGTTTACCTTCCCCAAACCCTAGCCAGATGGGCCTAGGTGGGGAGGCGCCCAGCCCACCAGGGGCTGGCCTCCTCCCACTTAGCCCATGTAGCCCCCCGAGAGGTGGCCTCCCGGTGGACCTCCGAACCCTCCCGGTGGCCCCGGTACTTTACCGGTATACCACTGAAACTTCCCGAGTCCGTTTAACCACTTTCCATATATAAATCTTTACCTCCGGACCATTCCGAACTCCTTGTGACGTCCGGGATCTCATCCGGGACTCGAACAACATTCGGTAATCACATACTTGTCTTCCTATTAACCCTAGCGTCACCGAACCTTAAGTGTGTAGACCCTACGGGTTCGGAGACATGCGCACATGACCGAGACTACCTCAAGTCAATAACCAACAGCGGGATCTGGATACCCATGTTGGCTCCCACATGCTCCTCGATGTTGTCATCGGATGAACCCACGATGTCAAGGGTTTAAGCAACCCGTATTCTATTCCCTTTGTCTCGACGGTATGTTACTTGCGAGACTCGATCGTCGGTATCCCAATACCTCGTTTAGTCTCGTTACCGGCAAGTCACTTTACTGCACCTTAATGCATGATCCCGTGACCAGACACTTGATCACTTTGAGCTCATTATGATGATGCATTACCGAGTGGGCCCGGTGATACCTCTCCGTGTCACGGAGTGACAAATCCCAGTCTCGATCCGTGTCAACCCAATGGTCACTTTCGGAGATACCTGTAGTGCACCTTTATAGTCACCCAGTTACGTTGTGACGTTTGATACACCCAAAGCACTCCTACAGTATCCGGGAATTGCACGATCTCATGGTCTAAGGAAGAGATACTTGACATTGGAAAAGCTCTAGCAAAACGAACTACATGATCTTTGTGCTATGCTTAGGATTGGGTCTTGTCCATCACGTCATTCTCCTAATGACGTGATCCCGTTGTCAATGACATCCGATGTCCATAGTCGGAAACCATGACTATCTGTTGACCAACGAGCTAGTCAACTAGAGGCTTACTAGGGACGTATTGTAGTCTATGTATTCACACGTGTATTACGATTTCGGGATAATACAGTTATAGCATGAATAAAAGACAATTATCATGAATAAGGAAATATAATAATAACGCTTTTATTATTGCCTCTAGGGCATATTTCCAACAGGTGTATGAAATAGAACATGAAATAAAAAAGAAATAAAATACGAAATAATAGTAGTAGCGCGGGCAAGGAGGAGCGCTACTACTAATTACCAGCAGCGCTGCTCTGGAGAAGCGCTACTACTAGATCATTTTAGCAGCAGCTGGGTCCAAGCGCTGCTGCTGCTAAGCTTTAGTCAGAAGCGCCTTATCAAGAGCGCTCTGCCAGCGCTCTTGATAGGCCTAAAACCAGCTGCTGCTAGGCCTTTCCCTAGTAGTGATTAGCTAGCAGTTTCTCTATCATACCCGAAGGAATTTCAAAATAAATATTTTCAGTAGGTTAAGTAGGTTGAGGAGAAACTCTTTGCTCTTCTGGTTGGGGTGAAGATACCCTATACAAGCCCCTCAAAGGATTATTTTCCATAGTAACATGTGACAGTAAATTTCAGCACACTATATAAATGTTTCCTTACCAAATTCCACCTACCAAAGGCGCTTCACTCCCCATCAATGGCGCCAGAAAAGAGTCTTGATGACCCACAAGTATAGGGGAACTATCGTAGTCCTTTCGATAAGTAAGAGTGTCGAACCCAACGAGGAGCAGAAGGAAATGACAAGCGGTTTTCTGTAAGGTATTCTCTGCAAGCACTGAAATTATCGGTAACAAATAGTTTTATGATAAGGTAATTCGTAAAGGGTAACAAGTAACAAGTGTAAACAAGGTGCAGCAAGGTGGCCCAATCATTTTTGTAGCAAAGTACAAGCCTGGACGAACTCTTATATAAAGCAAAGCGCTCCCGAGGACACATGGGAATTACTGTCAAGCTAGTTTTCATCATGCTCATATGATTCGCGTTCGTTACTTTGATAATTTGATATGTGGGTGGACCGGTGCTTGGGTACTGCCCTTCCTTGGACAAGCATCCAACTTATGATTAACCCCTCTCGCAAGAATTCGCAACTACGAAAGAAGAATTAAGGTAAACCTAGCCATAGCATGAAACATATGGATCCAAATCAGCCCCTTACGAAGCAAAGCATTAACTAGGGTTTAAGCTTCTGCCACTCTAGCAACCCATCATCTAGTTATTACTTTCCAATGCCTTCCCCTAGGCCCAAACAATGGTGAAGTGTCATGTAGTCGATGTTCACATAACACCACTAGAGGAGAGACAACATACATATTATCAAAATATCGGACGAATACCAAATTCACATGATTAGTTATAACAAGACTTCTCCCATGCCCTCAGGAACAAACGTAACTACTCACAAATCATATTCATGTTCATAATCAGAGATGTATTAATATGCATTAAGGATCTGAACATATGATGTTCCACCGAATAAACCAACTAGCATCAACTACAAGGAGTAATCAACACTACTAGCAACCTACAGGTACCAATCTGAGGTTTTGAGACAAAGATCGGATACAAGAGATGAACTAGGGTTTGAGAGGAGATGGTGCTGGTGAAGATGTTGATGGAGATTGACCCCCTCTCGATGAGAGGATCGATGGTGATGACGATGGCGATGATTTCCCCCTCCCGGAGGGATGTTTCCCCAGCAGAACAGCTCCGCCGGAGCCCTAGATTGGTTCTGCCCAGGTTCCGCCTCGAGACGGCGGTGCTTCGTCCCGAAAGCTTCCTTTTGATTTTTTTCTAGGTCAAAGACACCATATAGTAGAAGATGGGCATTGGGGGCCTGCCAGGTGGCCCACGAGGCAGGGGACGCGCCCAGCGGGTAGGGCACGCCCAGGGGGTAGGGCGCGCCCTCCACCCTCGTGGCTGGTGGGTGGCCCCCCTCTGGTGCTTTCTTCGCCCAATATTTTTAATATATTCCAAAACTGACTTTCGTGGAGTTTCAGGACTTTTGGAGTTGTGCAGAATAGGTCTCTAATATTTGCTCCTTTTCCAGCCCAGAATTCCAGCTGCCGGCATTCTCCCTCTTCATGTAAACCTTGTAAAATAAGAGAGAAAAGGCATAAGTATTGTGACATAACGTTTAGTAACAGCCCATAATACAATAAATATCGATATAAAAGCATGATGCAAAATGGATGTATCATGTGCCGACTGAACCATCTCTGCATGCACTGATGCGTTGTGGATCCGATCCTTGGACTGAGACACTTCCGCATTTTGCGACAACACTGTCTTTAAGAGAGTCTGGATCTGTCGAATCCCCCCTCCGGCTGTGGAGCCAGAAGGGCGGAGAGAATCCGCGATCCGAGTGTTGAGAACACAATACTTACGAGGCTGATCGTTCAAGAAGAGCCGGCGCTTGTGCCGACTGGAAGACGACGCTCCCGTTTGTCCAGTTCCCTCTGGAGCCGCTCGAGACGATCGCGCTCGGCCAGAGTGGCAAAACGGGTTGACTCCATGGCCAACACGTCAGGCGATGTTCCGGTGATGGGGGTGTTGAGGAGTTGCTCGTTACGTTGACGGAGCTCCTCCCGCTGCTCCCGAGTGAGAGCTTGGGGCACATATAGGTCGTGGCCAACCATGCCACCGTTGGTGTCGACATGAGTCGCAGATGCATGGCCGTCCTTGGGACCTGTGTTCCATGGAGGCGTGCGGTGATCGGTGCTGTCCGCCATAAGGATCTCATCATATGACTTGATACTCTCAGACTCGGACTCTTCGGAGGAGTCGCCAAGTGACCCGTTTGAGAGGTCGCGGGTGGGCTCGTCATAGTCAAGTGTCGCCACCTGTGTTGTTGCTGCCTGAACAGCAACAACATACTTTATCCAGCGATACAGCCGCGAACTCCCGGAGCGCTTGCGACAGCGGGTGATGGTGGGGCGGAAAACAACTCGGTACGGGGCCGAGGGCTGTTGGAGAAGAATCCCATAGGAGGATGCACGGAAGTTCGTGGCACCGCGGATGGGACGTCCAGTGGTGCCTCGCACAGCCATGCTGAGTCATTGGCGACCAAGGAGAGAGCTCTGAATTGAATCTCGCTGCCGACTGACATGATGATGACGGAGAAATCCACCTACATCGTGAAATTTTGCTAGACGCCTAGCCCCACGGTGGGCGCCAACTGTCAAGCTACTTTCATGACAATGAGTACTAGGGGATACGAATAGGGGGGCAAAGTATAACTATGAAATAGGTGTAACACTCGGTGTTTAGTGAGTTCAGGCCCCTCACTGGGTTGAGGTAAAAGCCCTAAGTCTCGTTGCTCAGAGGCTTGCTTTGAATTGGGGATAGGATTACTTGATGCTTGCCTTGCCCGGGCTTGGAGAGGGGCACGACTTATATAGAGTGCGCCACAGTCCCACGTATTCCATGCCGCCGAGGCAATTAATGATATTGATGGTGTGCAGTTACTAGTATAAATGAGTCCCTAACTACAGCAGATACAGGTAACGGTAGCTATTGACTAGGCTTAATTGATTGCTTAGGATCCTTCGACCGTTGCAGCTCCCACGGCATCCCTCTCCTCTTCGGTGTCCGAGTACTGGTCCGTTGGCCGAGTGATGTATGGTTGTCCGAGTGCTTGCATGGCTACCGAGTGTTGTTAATTATGTCGTCTGAGCGGATCCTTTGACTTGCGCATCCAGGTGCTGGCATGGTCCAGAGACCTACCTATGATGGTGACGGCCCCTGTGGGTCCCGAATGATGCGTACTTGGCCCTACCAAGAGTAGGTGACCTCATCATGTGCCTCCTGTCATGAGAGGCTAGGGAGAGAGTGGTGGCGTTCGAGACAGCCACACAGTCCTCCTGCCACCTACGCGGATTGCCGACACGTCCAATGAGGAGGAGGAGCTCCTCGCGGATTGCCAGCCGCTGCTCCCTGACAATGGCTTAGACGTATGCCGCCTCCTCCGCGAAGGAACCTCAAGGCATCCGGCTCGATATCGAGCAATCGACATGCGAGATGGCCAAGAGGGTGGCGACAAAGCTCGCGAGACAGCTGAACCACGTCGTCCAGAGGGTGACCGGCTACATCGTCTGCTTTTCTGTCATCACTGATGGCTCCGCCGATGCCCCCCCCCCCCCACCCCCCCCCCCCCCCCCTCTAGCAGCCGACCCTACACAAAGGGCTATAGCTCCACCGGTTACCGGAAGGGCAAAGGACCGGCAAGGAAGTCGTGAAGAAGCTCGCCCTCTTCGTCTTTATTTCCATTTTTTTTTTGTAATTTTAGTTCATAACTATGTCCGTTAGATGAACTGTGATGCTCTTTTGGTCCTGATTATGTGGATACGTTTGCTATATGTTTGTTTATTTCGTTGATCAGCTACGTACTATGAATTTAGGGTACCAGATGTGAGATACACGACCATTGACACGGCTATTTGAGTATTGACCGGTCTCTGTGCGCTTATTGTCCGGGCGCGTCCGCGGACGTATATGGTGCTGGGTTTGGTATGTCTGGCTGTAGATGCTCTTAGGTGATACCTATTCAGTTTTAGAGTATTTTTTTTGGAGGGAAAAGTTTTAGGGTACTTAATAGTTTGAACTAACACAAATGATACCGATGTCCGGTCTGGAGCAAGATCTGATGTACCTTGTTCACTGGACAGGGGATGAAATTAAGCAAGAGACAGAGAAGCCGTTCACTAGTACGTCGCCAAAGCGGAAGGCTCACCAGGCAACTCTTACCATTGACGTTGTTTGGTAACTTGCCTCCATTTCTCAAAGTTGACTTTTTGTATGGAGTATGTGTGTATATGCATCTTCTTCTTCTTCCTCCGTTATCCTTTGACCACTTAGACACTTCGATTGGATTGAGGCAGACGCCATCACCGACATGCCCTGATGCAAGCCGTCGCTCAAGAGGGATCAACGACAGCAAGAGGTAGCTAGATTGTTCTGATTGATGGAGCACCAGCCAGAGTTCAAGGAAGAAGTGGAGATCTTAGAGGAGAAGGCGGAAGAATCTCCTGATGAGGTGCACACGCCTGCTCACCCCGATCCAAGTCCTCCTACCACAGGTGAGCCCCTCATACTTACAAATGATTGCTTATTGTTAACTGGTTACTTTTCGGTGAGAAAATAATTGATTTTTTTACAAGCGGTGGCTTATGTTGAAATTTCACATGTTTATCCATTGTCTTGCTAAGCCGACATATGTCTAAGCCAACCTCTCATGTCCGGTCTTTAGACGCCGTAGCTTATGCTGAAATCCCACATGTTTATCCTAAAAAGTTGCTACAGAAGGTTAGCTTCAGATTTTCTTCTACTCAAGCTTGTATTCCCTCCGTCTCGAAATACTTTTCAGCGAAATGGTTGTATCTAGATGTATTTTAGTTCTAGATACATCCATTTTTATCCATTTACACGACAAGTATTTTCGGATGGAGGGATTATATGCCAAGGTTGTGACTACCGGATGTCCTGATTGACAACATGGTTACCGGAAAATACTGCACAATTACCGCTTGAAATATTCTAGCTTCTTATGGATAAGTATTGAACTTCCAGTATACAGAATTGTGCTCTTAAACATATGTGTTCAGGTCGCTAGTTTTGAACCAACGAAAAAAATAGTGTTCTATTATAAAATAGCATGGCCGTTAGATATTCTATTAACATGCTATATGACGCTATAGCGTGGTATTAGCGAGACATTTTACATTGATTTATTTTGATGGAGCATTGCCAGAAAACTGCAGCGTGCTACTAGTGATACTATAGCGCACTACTTTTTTCACATTGTCAACATACGTATCTTGATATAGAAAAAGTCTACGCGCCTGAGATTCCAACTATCAATGTGATGTGGAGGACACTGTTCTACTGTCACACCACATCTTATATAGTACTCCCTCCGTTTCTAAATGTAAGTCTTTTTAGACATTTCAAATAGACTACAACATATGGATGCATGTAGACATGTTTTAGAGTGTAGATTCATTCATTTTACTTCGTATGTAGTCATTTATTGGAATCTCTAGAAAGACTTATATTTAGGAACGGAGGGAGTATGTTATTTAGGGAGAGATGGTACGGTAAGCACCTATAGATCGAGCATTTTAAATCCATTCTTTTTCAGAAGTTGGTGTGTGTTTACAAGGTGTTTTTACAGCCCCGCATGAAAAGGTTTTTTATTGAATCAATTTTTCCAGGATGGGCGTGGAAAATCCGGTTTCCGAAATAGCTCAGAAACTTCTGACTTTTTCACTCAAACTATTGAAACAAATTTTAAATTCAAATATCTTTGGCATCATAATATGATTGATTTAAACCCATATATCCACATGCTGCTGAAGTAAGCAACATATAAGATATCTCTTTTCCTTCAAGGAGCCGCCACCACCTCTATCCTTGACCCACTCCCTCCCGACTTCCTCGCTCCCTATCTGATCCAGGGCTTTGAGCTGCCGCCGCCCCTCTCCTCACCTCCGGCGGAGCTCCGCAGGGCAAAGCCCAGGTGGGGGATGATGGCGGCGGCAGGGCCTTCCTCTGCCACGACTCCGGGATGTGGTTGCGCTGGAGATCCGTGCGGGTGTCCTGGACGTGTGCATCATCCAGTGTCGGCGGCACAGCAGTGAGGGGCCCTCCGCCGTCGACGGTTAACCCAGGCGGGGCCGCTGTTCCGGTGGTGGTGCGGTTTCCCCATGGGAGACGTCACCCATGGCCGCTTTGGGTTGAGTAAGCAATAAATATGGTTGTGTGCATCGTTTTGATGCAGAGGTCAAAGTTAATCCTCCGTTTCGAAAAATAAATATTCACATGCTGCTTCCTGGTCTAATGGAGTGCTCGCTGTGGTATTTCCAGCAGGCCTCCGTGCCAAAATAAATTTTGAAAAAAACTACTAGGTGATGCACGTGCCCTATACTGGCCTGCGGGCTGTGTTGTGTTCAAATGGGCATACAAATAGAATTTGACACTATCATTGATTGATAGTATTTGATACCATCGAGACGTGCGAGTCCAAATTCACTAAAAAAGATTTGTCGGCAACTTTTTTCAATCTATTCATCAACCGTCTATGCAGTACAAATAACCTCGCCGTAGAGCCAATCATGTAGCCTCACCATCCAGGCCGCTGCCCAACTTCTAGGAACGAGGCAACACCACCGCCAAAAAACAAAACCGTTGTAAAGCACGCACCTTGAGAGAAACAAGTAGGATACGTTTTATAGGCGGCATCAAGCCCAACCAGGCTCTAGCGGGCTAAGTAATCAGTTGTTTGGTTGCCTAGCTAGCTCACAGACTGGCTCGCTCGAAACTTAAAGCGCTCTCAGCCGACCTGTGCGTACCGTTGTTTTAGATGCAGGATCGGCCTAGTGCAATTTACACAACAGGGAGAATGTGACCTAGGATTAATGCAGCCTATGACACGACATGCAGATGATGGACCATAGCCTGTATGCACTAAAACAGGCTCCACCTCCATCGAAAAAGTAACCAAATGGTCCGTAGTGTAGAACCGTCGTGTCGCACCACCACCATGGTCAGAACTGCCAATCACAAATGCCAACCCACATGCAGAGGATATTCGGCTATGGGCGTGAGAGCATCTACAGCTGCAATGTACAAATCTTGTCCCTCAAACGTCCGCGGACACGGCCGCTCAATGTCCCCTCATTTTTGCTTGTGTTCAACCGTAATCCCTATTTTGCCCCCTAACTTTTTGAGACATTTCGTCGTGCACTTTTTGAGCGGAACCACCAGAGCACGCAGAGATGACAAGGTCGTCGCTGATGAAACAGACCAGCTGGACAGCGTCAACGGCCATCACGCACGGCCGCACACATACGCACACGAGGGCGGCAACCAGCCCGGCCAACACGCTGTGGCGGTTGCGTGCATGACTGCACAAGAGGCCTAAGGCCCGAATGCAAAAGGTTAAAGACCACCATAAATATAACTCTAAGAACAACTCTAGCATACCCCGCAAAATCCCGACCCGCAAAACGCGTTTGAAGTTCGACGTAAAACTCATTTGCGGGTCGAGAACGAGCGCGGCAGATCAGAATCCATAGAGGAAACTGCATAATTTGAAAAAACAGATTCGCGGGAGAAATTGCACCATAGTAGTTCATCATCACATACTACATATATTAGTTTATCACATGATCAAACACTACAAACATTAGTTCATACTACATACTACATAAGCACAAGTACTAGAGGTGTTGGGGATCTCACGGCGGCGAGCTCGCGGCCATGGACGACGCCGTAGAGGAGCTCAATCCTCCTCGTCGGAGCTGCCAAGGTCGATGTACTTCTCCCTCTACTCCTCGCATATGCGCCGCCACTCTCATCCTTCTCCTTGGTGGCAAGGTTCGCCGCGACTGCCTGCTTGACCACGAGGTCTTCGAGTTCCTTGTGGTGACGTTGTCGCTCCGCCTCCTCGCTCAAGCTCCACTCGGCAATGGCGGCCGCGACCGCGTCGACATTGGCGACGAAGTCCTCCGGCCCGATGACTCCGCGGCTGCCGAGCTCCTCGGGCTAGTGCTTCACGGGGACCTCCTCTGGCTCCCCCGACCACTCCCTGTTCGCGCGGAGAAGGCCCGAGCCAGAAGAGGAGGAGCTCCCGGCGTACGAAGAAGATCTTGCCGCCGAGGACGAGCCCGCGGCTGAGGAGGGCATACGGCCTTGCCGACGGGCGTATTGGTCCATCTCCCGAACGTGTAAGCTCGGCGGCGGTGAGAGGCCGCGGTTGGTCCACTTCCTCGCCCCGCGCTTCCTCGCACCGTCCAACCTGACGCGCCGCTCGTGCTCAGGGTCGCTGCCGCCGCCGGATCTGCTCCCGGAGCCGCGTCCGGAGCTCCACATGCAGACCCACATGGCGGATGGAGGCGGAAGGCGCTCGCCGGCAGCAAGAAATGTGCGGTGGGGAGTGGGGGATTGCGTGAGGAGGCGGCGGCGGGGGATAGGGTTTCGACTCGCAAACGCGTCGCGACCCCGTAGAAATACTGGTCGGGGCGGGCGGTTTGCAGGCTGCGGTAAATAGTTTTGCGGGCCGAGCAAGTATATAGACTCTGTTCGCCGTAAAATTGGGCCAAGCCCATATACTACTTGAATTTTGTGGGTCGAGGCCTTTGCGGGGTCTGTGAAAGTTTCTCTAACACCCCCCTCAAAGTCATGGTGGATCCACAACACTGAGTTTCGAGAGATAAAATTCATGTTGCGCTCTAGTCTGGACCTTCATGAAGAATTCCTCAAGTAACCAGAGTAACCAAGTCTCCTCTGCTGTGAGAAGAGCCATAGCTCGCAACTCAGCTTCTGCTCTCGAACGGGAAACTGCAGTATGTTTCTTCGTCCTGTATGCAATGAGAGAACCACCAAGAAAGACACAATAAGCAGAAAGTGAATAGCAATCCGAAGGATCGCTAGCCCAGGTAGCATCTGAATAGGCCTTGAGTTGTAACGAGCTGGAACAATGAAAGAAGAGACGGTGAGAGATCGTGCCACGAAGATATCGTAGAACACGAAGAAGGTGACTATAGTGAACCGAAGAGGGAGAAGAAACAAACTAACTCAGGATATGAACAGGATAGGAGATATCGGACGAGTGACATCGAGATAGACAAGACTTCCAACAAGGTGATGATAGCGAGTCGAATCGAACAAGGCATCACCATCAGTAGCACGAAGGTGAAGATTAAGCTCCATTGGAGTCTCAAAAGTGGGCTCATCACTAAGAGCCGCACGAGCAAGAATATCCTCTAAACTTCAGAGGTGGAGGAAATCTCAATCTAAACTTCTCACTAAGACGGGCCTTGACAAAGGCAATGTACTCAAGATCATCGCCGGTGATGATCATGTCATCGACATATAGAAGAAGAATAGTGCGGCCACGAGCAGAAAGGTGGACAAACAGCGCTGGATCATGAACACTGGGTGAAAAACCAGCTGAGGTGACAACCAAGGCAAAACGCTCAAACCAGGCGTGGGGGTCTTGCTTATGGCCATAGAGAGAATAACGAAGATGACAAACCATGCCATCAGGAACTGAATACCCAGGTGGTGGCTGCATATAAACTTCCTGACGCAACTCACCATTAAGAAAAGCATTCTTAACGTCAAGCTAAGACACGGACAAGAGGCGAACAGAGGCAACATCAAGAATTGTGCGAACAGTGGTCATATGGGCCACATGAGCAAAGGTCTCATCATAATCACGACCATGCTCCTGCTGAAAGCCACGAGCCACAAGACGATCTGTCTAACACTCAAGAGAACCATCGGAGCAAGTATTAATCTTATAGACCCACTTACAAGTGATGGCGCGAACACGGGGAGGAAGAGAAACCAGATCCCACGTGTCGGTACGTTCAAGGGCAGCAATCTCCTCTGCCATGGCAAACTGCCACTCAGGATGAACAATAGCATCTCGATAAGAAGTCGACTCAACAACGATCGAAAAACCATGGCGAGAAGGAGAATATCGATCAGTGGGTGGACAAGTCCGAGAATGAAGACCATAAGTCGGCTGAGAGGAGGAAGACGACACATCAGAAGTAGAGGGCACATTAGTAGACTCATCCGCAACACGTCGACGACGAGTATAATGAAAAGGAAAGGAGGGGAGAGGTCGAATCACTGGAGGTGGAGACGGGAAATGTATCGGTGATGAAGGTGGAGAAGAGGAAGGTATGGGTAATGAAGGTGGC
The DNA here is from genome assembly GCA_021605145.1 of Aegilops bicornis. Taxonomy (NCBI): domain Eukaryota; kingdom Viridiplantae; phylum Streptophyta; class Magnoliopsida; order Poales; family Poaceae; genus Aegilops; species Aegilops bicornis. Next base: position 16,247,730 of record CM038675.1, read on the forward strand.
GAGTCATGCAATGAGGGAGGATAAGAAACCATAGGAGAGGACTGTGTCGGATCTGCAGCAGCGGGAAGTGGAGTAGGAATACTAGGCACAAAGAGAGGTGTATCCGGAAAGGTAAGAAAAGAGATGTCCTGCGTGGAAAAGGCCGATGAGGATGGATGGGGGTAGTAGGGATGAGACCCATCAAAGGTGACATCCCAGAAAAGGCCAAGGAGGACAAATACGCATCTGGCGACCGACGGGATCCCAACACCGGTTGCCCGTATGCTCATCACTGTATCCGAGAAAGACACACTCAACAGACTGAGCGGTCAGTTTGGTGCATTCACGAGGGGCAAGAAAAACATAGCAAACGCAAGCAAACAAGCGAAGCAACGAATAATCAGGAGAACGACCAGAAAGACACTCAAGAGGAATATCACCCTGTAGAGCAGTAGATGGCTGAATGTTGATGAGATAGGTGGAAGTAGTAATAGCCTCAGCCCAGAAGTGAGGCGGAAGAGAGGCAGCGATCATCATCGCACGTGTCATCTCAAGAAGGTGACGATGCTTGCGCTATGCCACACGATTCTGAGCATGAGCACGAGGACAAGAGAACTAAGAAAGAGTACCCTGCTCAGCAAGGAATCCTCACAGCGCATGGGATATATACTCACCAGCTGAATCTGCGCGAAAAACATGAATAGGAGTAGAAAACAGGGTATGAACCATGGCAGAAAATCTTTTGTACATAGATAAGACCTCACTACAAGAAGACATGAAATATATCCAAGTGTATTGAGAAAAATCATCTATAAAGATAATATAGTAGCGATGACCCCCTTTCTAAGCGAAGGGAGCCGGACCCCAAACATGAGAGCAAACGAGATCAAAAGGGCTCTCGGACACTGACTCACTATGAGGATAGGGTAGCTGAATCTTCTTACCAAGCCTACAACACAGACAATCTAACGAAGCGTTACCGGAGAAAGACCCCACAACACTGGGATGAACCAAAGATGAGAGACCAGAACCACATAAATGGCCAAGATGATGATGCCACTGCTGAAAAGAGCTGGTAGATGCAGCAACAGGGGCTGCGAGACTGGTGGCGATGGCAGCAGAGGGAAGACGAAGCCAATCAAGCTGCCAGAGACCATCAAAGCATCAAGGGCCAGCACCAAGCAGAGCGCTCGTGCGACGATCCCGAACAGAACAAGAATCAAAGTCGAGAATGACCCTACCACTAGAGTCAACAATCTGACTACAATATATGAGCTGCATAGTAAGTCGAGGAACATGAACGACAGAAGAAACATGAAATGATGAAGTGTTAAGAGTGCCTGGACTAGATACAGGGAGGGGCGTGCTATCAGCCGTTAGAACAGGAATAGGACACTCGACAGGTCGAACGGAGGTCAAAGTAGAAGAATCATAAGTCATAAGAAAAGACGCGCAAGTGTCAAGAATCCATGGGGATGTACCTGAATGAGTAGAAGGTTGTTTCTCAATGCCAGAAGAGTCAATCATAAAACCTGCAGAACCAGTCGGTAAAGACTCTAAAGCAGCAAGCAGACATCAGATCTGCACAATTTCCCCTGTGGACGGAGACACAACGGAAGAGGTCAAGGTAGGAACACCCGCAACTTGTAGAGTCGGCAGAGAGTAGCGAGTCAGCGTACAGTGGCCATCGCCGTGCGCGAAGGCCGCGAGAGGAGTCGACGTAGAGCGACCACCGCAACGCACGGAAGCCGCGAGAGGAGTCGACATAGAGCGACCACCTCCACACGCGTAGGCCGCGAGAGGAGTCAACATAGAGCGGTCACCCCCGCGCGTGGAAGCCTAAAGAGTAGTCATCGTAGAGTGGTCACCGCCTCGCACGGAAGCCGCGAGAGGAGTCGATGTAGAGCGGTCACCGCCACGTGTTGAAGCCGCGAGACGAGTCGAAGGAGAGAAACAACCACCACCTCCAAGTGGGCAAGCACCAAGCATTGATGAAAGGCGCATGTGCGAAACGGGATCAATGAACGGAACTCCGTCGAAAAAAACCGGGCAACAAGGGAGTGATGTTCCGGACGAAAGCATTGTACCTCTTTTTTTTGTAAGGCCACCTCATGAGCCCAATAGAGTCAACTGAACACCCAAAATGGGCGTGTACATGAGCAGTCAGGAGCAGCGGCAGATCAATCGAGGACCAAATCGATCAAGAAAATTGATTTAGGAGCGGACTGTTAGCGTCTCGATGTAGACAGTTCAATGTAGAGGGCAGCCAAAATGGGATCACGTGCAGCGGTGGGGCGTCCCTACCTGGGATGCAGCGGCGGCGTGGAGCAGCAAAGGAACCACGGGAGGGCGCCAGTGGGAGGTGGGAATCCGAACCGATGGCAGCCCGACGGCTCGCAGTGATGCAGGCGGCGGAGTCGCATGATCGGGAGGAGATGGCCGAGCGCAAGAAGCATGCGGTGACCAGGGGTCGGCGGACACGGTGGAAAACCGGTGAACGGCGGCAGGAACTGGCAGACCGCGATGGGAACCGGTGGCTCATGACGGAGGGTGGTGACTGGAGGTGAGCCCACAGCAGATGACAGAGACGGCCGGCAGCGGAGATCAAGTTGGTGGTAACTGGGGACTTGAATCAAGAAGAGGATCAGATCAATCCGGACCTGCAGCAGCGTATGGAGCTCGAGGCTAGGAGCCGCCTCCTGGGATCGGGCATAGTGGGCTGGGTGGGAGCAGAGGTAGCACAGGGCAGCATAGGAAGCTGTATGCAGGAGAGGAAGGAGGCAGCAGCAAAAAAAATTCCCAACCTAGGCTCATAATACCATGTTAGGAGAATAGCAACTTGGTAAAATGCCATCATATATACATGTACAGGGGATGCCAAAGGCCAGAATGTAAAAGGCCAAAAGCCACCATAAATATAACTCTAACAGCCTCGTCCCCCATGTGAACTCCTCTGCCCATGCTGTTATTCCCGCCGGCTCTGGCAAGCCCTCCTTCGCAGCGTTAGCTACTTGCTCTTTCCACATCGTAGTTGTCGCGAGGCGCTTCCTCCTTCACCTGCGTCGTGGCCGGCAGTGCTGGTCGCTGTTCATCCAGAGAGAGAGAGAGAGAGAGAGAGAGAGAGAGCGGCTACATGTGAGGAGAGAGAGAGAGAGAGAGAGAGAGAGAGAGAGGAGGATTGAGCGGCTACATGTGAGGTTAGATGGGCTGGCTATGACGTGGATGTAGGTGCCCGGGCGTGAGTGAGCAGCCTCATATTACCCTTAGATTTGAGACGGGTTTGAGATACACGGGTCAGTCCAGGCATTTAGGAAGGAAGGGGGGGGGGGGGGTTCCGATTGTGTCACCTTTTTTGAACCCGACACTGACCAAGCAGATGTTTCAGGCGTTTCAGGTTGATATAGGGGGTCTGACTATCGCTCTCAGATCCCACCTTGGTCCACCCCCAGCTCGACTAGGGACGGGGATCACCGGCCCTAGCCTGCAGCACATCGCGGGCCGACTACTCAGTATGCATCGCTGGGATAGCACTAGCACAAGACGGATTGTCGGGCAACAGGCTTGCACACGCCAGATCCGGCATTCCGAGTACGGCCAAGGAGCAATCCCCCAAGGCCCACTGTGGCCCAAACCATAGATCCTGACAGACACCGGCCATTGGAAGCAAGCGTGTCGCCACTGCATGTGTCGACCACCTAGGCATATCTCGGTCGAATCCTGCTCTTGCTAGAGAGGAGGTCGTCCAGTGCCACCGAAGACCACCGTCGCTATAGCCGGAAGATCCATAGTGCCGCCATTGCACACAACCATCACCATGCCAGCACGTGCCCCAAGCCAATAGCCCAACCTCACTGCAACGCCCCATGCCTAGCAACACACACCTGTCAGCCTACTGTGTCCCATGCCACCGCCACCAAATGAGGGAGGTAGTTGAGGTGGGTTTGTCATCATACCAGCTGGCGGTACATTCCTAGGGCGACTTGCGGGCTTCAAGGCTTTACTCGGCACCGCATCCCCCTTCATCCTCTCCCTCCCTTGCCATCACCCAAGGAGGTCGCCAGGTAATGCATGCGTGCCTACCATTGATAGTGGTGATGAGGTCTTCGTCGTTATGCTCTCTGGGGAAGGACTCTGGAAGCCAGGCGGCGGCCCTGGTCAGCGAGGCGGCATCGTCTTTTCAGCAGGCAGCACGTGTGAGAGGTATGGGCCGACTCCCTCGGTTGCTCGGGCGATGAGGACTAGGCGTGTAGCGGTTGCGGCAATGCGAGGTCTTCCTCCTTTGCTCCAAATATAAAGGACATGTACGGCCCCTCTCTGCCCTCTTCCTCTGCCGGCTTCTCCTGATTTGGGGCCCCTAGCCGCCGGTTCTGGTGCCGGCGGCATGATTCTCGAGCTGGTGATGCTTGTCGAGCTCGGCTGAAACCCTTGTTTGGTCTTTCCAACTCTGTGGTGGCAGTGCCCATATGCGTCATTCTACTCCCTAGAGTCACAACTATTGACTCTCCTATCCACACCAGCCAAGCTTCACTGGAGAAAGCTCGAAACCTGGTGTAGGATGGGTGGCGGTAGCGCCAGGTGTGTCGTGACCTCCATGGAGGGGCCGACTAAGTAAGTTCGGTTCTTTGGGGGTGTGCAACAACTACAGGCGGGCGCCTGGCATCTTTGCAGTCTTTGTGGTGTCATTTACATCGAGGTTTCAGATCCAGCGATTAGCAGCTCTGCGCTAGCACTTGACTGTGTCCCAGTGGGTCAGCAACCTCGAGCTTGGGTGAAAGGGATTGGGTTCCCCTTCCATGTGGCAGCCGCGTTGTAAGTGCCATGGTCCTTCGGCTAGTTCATTTGTATCTTGATCCTTATATTCGTCCTGTGTCTCAGCAGCTCCTTCCTTTCAGGGATTCTCCTGGGGGCTTACCCTTTGCTATTCGTTTACTTCGGTGTGTGCAATGTAGCTGGTGTGTGTGTGCTAAAACATGTTATTGGTCGCACTCCTTAGCTTCACCGAACTCGAGACCTTCGAACCTAGGCGAGGGGATGGGATCCCCTTCGGTGTGAGAGGAGGCAGGTGTTGGGATATCTCCAGCTCCTGGTTTCAATCTTGTGCTTGACTCCTTCTGGCGGTTGTTGATCCTCAAGGCTTCATTAGTAGTCGTGTTGGGTGCCTTTGAGAATTGGGCTTCTCCTCAACTAGGTGTCCTTTATCTTTAATTTTATGTTAGTTGGTTGTAGGTGTAGCATCATAAGTTGTTCTATCAGCTCCCTTTTACCCTTTGGCTGATGTTGTGTGGTGGCCATGTTCCTGAACTCCTGGCCGGTTGATGGCTTAGTTAATTCAAAACCGGGCTCCTTTCTAGCCTTCATTCTAAAAAACACACGAGGGAGGAAGGAGAGCCCTACCTTCTGGGTTTCACGGGTATCATCTTTTGGCGGCGGCGAGGAGGGAAGAAGGGGACAAAGGGGGAGAGGGGTGATGGAGATTGGGAATCACACAGCCGCTAGTGGTAGTGGCGCAGTCTAACTCCTCATTCCTAAGCTTCAAACGGTTACTCCTCTGATCCAAATTACTAGTCGCTGATTTAGTTTCTTTGTACCAAATCAGCGACAAGTAATTTGGATCGGAGGGAATGCATCTATTATTTTTCAGTATAGAATCTACAAGCTACATGGTAGTTCTAATATACTGAAAAGCAACACACGTGTTTCATTATGGTTTATATTTTCAGCATCAACACGGTAGTGTTGTCGGGAGATAATAGTCCATAGCTTGAGGTGTCGATGATTTTCTACTAGGTACATTTGATAGTCATTTAGTGAAAGCAATTTGCATTGTCGTTGAACGAACTAATAAAGCTTCTGAATACTTATTCATCCTAATCGATACCCGGAGGTCTCCAATTTGGTACTCAGTAACCCAAGTTGATTTATATTCTATTAAATGGGATCCTTATAGGATTATCCGTCAGTACACTTTCTAGCCTTCACGCATGTTTACATGTCCTTTGAGGTTGATTAAAATTTGAAGAAAATCTTTCTTTTCTATGTCCTCATATGGTAAGGCCTCTGGTCTATTATTATGTGGATCTCTTGATACGTCCGTTTTTTTTTTTGCGTTCCAATCAGAGAGCTTTATTCAACAAAAGAACTCCTGGTATCATCAGCTAACAAACTGGTGAGCATGAAAGAGGGTCTCGAGCTAGTCCAACTTTCGGTAACCGTCAGAGTGCAATGCATGTTTTGCACAAAGATGGGCCGGTACATTGGCTGCTCCGGTAACATGTTGAATATCAAAAGTTGAAAGAGAGGAAGCTAGCTCTCTAATTTCTACTAATACTGGTGCCACCACAGAGAAACTATAGTGGCGAGTTCTCCAGAGATTAACGATCTCCAGACAATCAGTCTCCATTATCACATGTGAGAAGCCGCGTAGATTTGCAAAGATTACCCCATCTCTCAGCGCCAAAGTCTCACCAATGAACGGATCGGAGATCCCGAAATGAGGTTTGCTCCACGCACCAAGTAAACCACCGCTGGAGCGCGCAACCCCACCCGCACCAACCTTGTTGGAGTCCACTCCCAAAGCCGCATCCGTGTTGATCTTAACAACTCCTTCGTCAGGTGGTACCCAACCATATCCAGGAAGAATGGAGGCATGAGACTCGGGGATGTCGAGCAAGGCCAAATCCTCCCTAACGCGCTTGGCAGAAGTGAATGGATCGGGCTTTTCATCATCATGAGTAACCCTGTTTCTTGAGTGCCAGATAGACCACATAACCGAGATCATCACAGCCCTCTCCTTGTCAGAAAATTGCGCATCACATAGAATATCAGGTGACCATGTATATGGGTGCAAGCGAGGTCTTCTGATGCCAAAAAGCGCATGCGCTTATTCCCAAAACAACTTGGCATGAGACATACATTTGGCATGAGACATACTAGGGCGTGCATCAAATCCTCATCCATCGCAAGACATACATTGCACCTACTGATGACTTTGATATGATGATGCCGGAGGGTGCACTCATTTGGTAAAATACCACGGACAACCCGCCACCGGAATACTCGCACCTTCGGCAAAACCTTGAGCTTCCAAAGTAGTTTCCACATCTGTTCGTTGGTCTGTGATATGCATATAAATAGAAGGATACTCTCATATATAATAGTTGTACAAGTTGAAAATATACGGAATGGTTCTTATACGTAATACTAGATTATCGTTCTTCTACAAGACATCGCCTGTAGAGAAAATTATCTTGTTTTACGAAAATGTTTGCCATGTATATGATCATTACCTAATTTCACCATGTTCGCATCATTCCAAATATGCTGAAGCAATTCCAAAGGAAAATCTTCTTTTATTTGGCATTCAAATTACTTGAAACTCTGAAATATTCTAAGGGTTTGTCTAGGACACATCTAGATGTGACATAGTTATGTCACATCTAAGCTGATGTCCATTTTGTTTGTGGTCTTTTTTTTGTCCTAGTTTTTTTTGTTTCTTGTTGCTGCATTATATATTTGTGGGAGCTTAGATGTCACATCCTTAAAAGACATCTAGATATGAATTAGACAAACTGATATTCTAAATGACCATTAGGTAGATAATAATATGGTAAGTGAGTTAAAATTGTTCACCCTATCAGCAAGCACGCATATATACACTCCACCCTATTTGTAACAGCATGGTATTCCCCTATATGAGAAAGATATTTGAATTCTTCCTTAGCACGTCTATTTACTTCCCAAATACTTCATGAAGGAAAAATCTAATTGTGGCCCTTCTGCCTATTTTGACATCTTACAGTGTTGAACCATGCAAAGACCGACAATTTTTACCTGCTCAAAGCCATAACTTCGCAGCTCATATTTGCAATAAATATGGTAAGTGAGTTCAATTTTTGTATGAACTAGATGATACCCCGAGGCGTTGCTCTGCGGGAACTGCTAGCAAATAATTTTTTGTTTCAAAAGATGAGAAATTTTATGAAACACGACATAGTTTGATCATAATTTTTTTGAAAGAAATACTTTTTAGAGTAAATATCTATTTTTTGGAAGAAAATAAAAAAATGAATGATTTTTTCTCTGTTAAATTTTTTTACTTTTATAATATATCGGCAAGGCGATGTGTGACGAAAACAACGTTGAGTAGAGTGGAGAGATATCTCCACCCTTGGCTAAACCTAAAATAATTATAGCAACTACAGATGTGAATTCATAAATAAATGGTCACATGAAAAATAAATTGCAAGTTAACTAATAATTTGATTTCCTATATAAAAAAGTCATTTATAAATCATGAGACCCACTGTTGAGTAAATAATCATGCTTCTCACCGGATCAACCATGCGTAGCGTATTGCACACCCATTCAGCATATTATACCCAGGTACCTCTAATTTTTTTGTCTTATCTAGCGCAACCATGCATGCTTCATCATTAGATGAAGCTTAGTTCTGTCATTAAAAAGGTTGCTTGGAACACTGGGTTCGATGGAACGAACACATCTATCGTAATTCTATGGCTTGTAGGAGCAAAAGAAAAACATGGACATGAAGCAAAAGAGAATTGGAATGAAAAAATATGGGTGTTTGGGCTTTCGAAATCAGATGATCGCATTAACAACACGTGAAGTCTAACCAAATGGTTGAACCGGGACTTGTGTTAGATATTTGGAGTGGATCATATGATGTAAAGACATATGTAGATAGAAAAAGAAACCTGTAATAACGTGGTTGCTTGAGAGTGCACAAAAAATAGTTAATGTTTATTTGTGATAGGTTGCATGCGCATGAAGAATTAGTGGGAGCACGTGCATGAAGATTTAGTGGGAAAGCCTGTTTACATGGTGGACCTACTTGATTATGTGGATAGGTTGCATGTCAAAATAAATAAGATAGTGGCGATGAATCTTTAAGGTATATAGGATTATGAAAAATAGAAAATAGACAGAGGTTCTACTTGATACTTTAATGATCTCAGTGTCATGTATTACAATCCATAGTAAAACCTCTCTATCACTGACAACCAAATACAAAACTATCCCCCACCCCTCTATTGACTATATTGCACGTACCTGTAGCTTGTATGTATGCTTGTAGAGAGTATGAAAGAGCAACGATATTCCATAGGGAATACAAGGAACAACACACTTCTGTAATGATATAGGAAATATGTCTTTTTTCAGGTAATAAATTCAATCCATAGTAGCAGGAAGAAGAAACATTTGGGTAGGGTAGGTGAATTTCATAGGAACTATTTTCATGGTAAAACTTGTTCTTAAAATTTCACACTAACATATCCCTACAATCACCAATACCCAAAATTTACATAGTTGGGTAGCTTTCATGTATAATGCGTCATCCGTTTTTAGATTCAATAATGTTCGTAATACAAATTCATTTTTAATGTTCATAGCTGAACTATTCCTATCTAACATTGTAACTCTCTATGCTTCAACAATTAGATATCAACAGAAGTACTTCTTTGGATATCTGCTCGTTGTCAAAGATGTCCGTTGTTGGTCTCCCTGTCTTCCTTGCTCTTCATATTTCATGGTGAGAAGCTGCACATTGAAGTCACTTGCTACACTCAAATTAACAAGCAAAGTGCACATTTTATATCATTGTTATACTCATGTTCATCATTTCCCTCCAATGGTATAGCATCGTCATATATATGGAAGTATTACATGGATCTTTGTTATACAAGAGAAAGATAAATTAATATATCTAGATTATTTTTTCTAGTATCTGCCATACATGGAATATTTTTTTTCACATACTTGGAATATTTGCATTGTCAAATATACACCAGGATATCAGAGGGGTCATGTTAAAAGAGCTTTAACCGATTCTTTTTTAGGGATAACCGATTTTGATTTTGTTTATGTGCCATTATATGTTCGATCTAAGGAAGAGATAGGGAGATGTGGGGGCCGCCGATCAGCGCTTCGCTGGGGGCCATGAGGCCCCTTGTTGCGAAGCTGGACAAGCTGCTGCTATCTCCTCCGCAGGGATGCTCCTCTAAGAGTGTCAGGGATGGGATGCACCTCCTAAAAAAAGACGTTGAAGAGATGAGCTCCTGCCTTGATCGATTGTCCGAGGTGGAGGACCCTCCCCCTACAGCTAAGTGCTGGATGAATGAGGCGCGCGACCTGTCATATGACATGGAGGATTACATTGACAGCTTATTATTTGTGAGGCCTGCTGGTTCAGCCCTTGTTGCCAACCACATGAAGGTGCGCGACCTGCCGTACAATGATGAATTTGATTGTCTGTCCCATTTTAAATACTCACTCTCTAAATTGATATAAGTTCTAAAAGATCTTATATTAGTTTATAGAAGGAGTACTTTGCATTTTGGAAAATTATCCAAAATGCAAATTAAGTAATTAAAGTGGGGCATATGATGAGACCTCTTACGAGACATGGAAGTTAACATCGGCAACTTATAATTTATGCAGCCTGCAGCAGTGGTGGAGCGTCAGCGAGACCAATTTGGGCTTCTTGGAAGTTTCGCAGACCATGTTATCCGTCGTATTGGTGTAGTGGCCAATCAATTGCTGTTTGGTTTTATAGCCCATGTTATAGCTCTGGGTCGAGTAGCCCAGGTTTTATTAGGGCGGTAACCGCCACAGACCTGCAGGTCCAAACGACCCTATTGCCACAAAGGTATCAGAATTCAGAAGGTATGTCCAGGAGGTGATTGAACGGCACAAGGTATATGTTGTACAGGATTCCGTTCCAAGTTCAACCTTGACACGTAGGTTTGTGTCCCTTGGCCCCATGCTTCCAATTCCAATGTGGTACGAAGACACAGTAATCAATGGCCGGATGAATGTATTTATCGACTCACTGGCTAACAATGAGGACCAGCAGCTCATGGTGGTATCAGTTTTTGGATCTGCTTGTCTTGGTAAAACTACACTCGCTAGAGTGTTGTATGGCAGAATTGGGATGCAATTTGATTGCAGAGCTTTCATTAGGGTCTCCAATAAACCTGACATGAAGAGAATTTTCCGTGACATGCTCTCGCAACTCCAGAAGCTGGTTCCCCCAAAATTCCATAGTGAGGTTGACCTTGTTGATAATATAAAATTATATCTGCGAAACAAAAGGTAGTACTACAGTTTTTCTTCTCAAATATTAAACTGAAGTTCACATTCATATTATTTAATGCCTAATATGAGTTAATTATTGGCATACAGGTACTTAATTATCATAGATGATGTGTGGGCTGCATCAGTGTGGGATATTATCAATCATGCTCTTCCAAAGGGTGGTCATGGCAGCAGAGTAATAACAACTACACAGGTTGAGGACGTTGCATTTACATGCTGCGGTTATCAGTCAGAGCGTGTTTTTGAGATGAAAACCCTAGATTACCATTATTCAAAAAAGCTGTTCTTTAACAGGCTTTTTGGCTCTGAAAGTTATTGTCCTGAGCAGTTCAAAGGGATTTAAACAAAATTGTTGAAATATGTTGTGGTTTGCCACTAGCAACAATCATTATAGCTAGTTTTTTAGCAAGCCAGCCTACCATGACAGAGGATCTATTGGAGCATATCCATGAGTCATTAAGCTCTTGTTTCTCGGCATCAGAAAGAACAAGACAAGCACTGAATCTGAGCTTCAATAATCTTCCTCATTATTTGAAGACGTGTTTGCTGCATCTTAGTATGCATCCAGAGGGCTACACATTCTGCAGTGATGATTTACTGAAGCAATGGATGGCTGAAGGATTCATTGATGCAACAGAAGGGCAAGATGTGAAGAAAATTGCAGAAAGCTATCTCCATCAACTTATAGATAGAAGATTCATCCAGCCTATATGTATCAACGACAACAATGAGGTGTTGTCATGTGCAGTTCATGAGGCGGTACATGATCTTATTGCACACAAATCTGCAGAAGAGAATTTTACTGCGGCAATAAACTACAGTCAAAAGAATGTGACACTTTCTCATAAGGCCCGTCGACTATCTCTCCTCTTTGGCGATGCAAGATATGCCAAGACACCAACAAACATCAGAAAGTCACAAGTTCGTTCACTTAGATTTTCTGGATCCTTCAAGTGTATGCCCAGTATTACAGAGTTCAAGCTTCTTCGTATTCTAAACCTTCAATTATTCTTTCATGGCGACTTTGACAGTGCTATAAAAATAGAACTCTCTGGGATTTCAGAACTGTTTCAACTGAGATATTTGAAGGTTGCAAGTGATCTCTGCATAAAATTTCCAGACCATATGGAAAGACTGCAACGTTTGGAAACACTGGATATTAAGGATGCAGTAGTCCTTAATTTTTCATGGGTTATTAATCTCCCACACTTGTTGCACCTGAGTCTTCCTTTTGAGAAAAGTCTACTTCATGTGTTTCGCAATCTCAAGGGCGCAAGCAGGCTGAACTACCTGGAGGATCTGCATCTTTCCAGCACTTTTACAACTACCAACAATGCTGAGAGAAGCATGGAGGCTCTGGCTTCTTTGATCGTAGGACATGGGAACCTGAGAACTTTAGTACTGACTCATGGCTTCACGGATAAAAATACTGTGGTTTGTGGCGCTTCAGTAGTATTCACCTCTTTGGATGACTTGGCACCTCCACCCCTTCTCGAGAGACTTGAATGCACACCGTCCAGTGGCATGACATTTTCCCGAATTCCTAAGTGGGTCAAAAACCTGGGTAACCTCTGCATTTTGAGGATTACAGTGAGGAGACTAGAGATGAAATGTGTTCGTATTCTCAGAGGATCACAGTCCCTTACTTCTCTATCATTGTATGTGTGGGGAGAGACTAGTGAAAGGATCACCTTTGACAAGGCTGGGTTCTCAGCTCTTAACTACTTCAAGTTGAGGTTCTTGACTGGTATAGCTTGGATAAAGTTTGAGGAGGATGCAATGCCTAAACTCTGGAAGCTCAGGCTAGTTTTCAATGCCATTCCACCAAAGAACAAGTATCTTTTTTTTGTTGCAATACATCCCAGGCACGAACAATATAAACAGGGTAATGCACTAATCAGCATTGAGCATATGCCAGGTCTCAGAGAGATTTCTGCAAAATTTGGGGTGCAGCTGCTGATATAGAGTATGCCCTGAGGACCTTTGTTAGTAATCATGCGGGCAATCCTAAACCTACAATCAACAACGGGCAGGATGGTGACCAAAGTACACAACAACAACAACAACAACAACAACAACAACAACAAGGTGAAATTCTGAAGGAAAACACTGCAGATGAAATACTATATAATAAAAGGTACATACTCCCTCATTTACTTGGACTTATAACTAAATCCAATTTAATAGTTCATGTTGTAACGAAGCTAGCTAGCTAAAATGGTTGTTGTACTGTGGATTTCAAGGTCACGGGTGTCTTCGTCGCGTCTGCATGCTTTGACCCTGGAGGAGCTCATGTACGCCACCGACAACTTCTCAGCCAAAACCTTCTGCGGCGATAGATTCAAAGAGGGCTTCTACGCGGGCTCTTTCAAACGCAACCTCCGTCCCGGCCTCGCTCCGCAGGAGGTCACCGTCAAGTGCGTCAGTATGTTCAGCGACGACCGCGAGTGGCTGGTACACACAACATAACACAATCCCACACCCGCCTTCTGCTGGACATTTCAATCACAAACCACAAACAGCTTATTGATTAACTAATGAAGATTTCTATCGCCAATCACAATAGTTCATCGATCAGATGGAGCTGGAGCATCTCGGGACGATCTGTCATCCTCATCTGGTGAAGCTGCTAGGCTTCTGCGACTGCTACAAGCACAGGATGCTCGTCTATGAGGATATGCCCAGGGAAAGCCTCCAAGAGCACCTTTTAAATACTACCTTCATTCACAGATGTAAGCTGTTTTAACTTTTCTCTGAATCAGATGTATAAGATGTGTTTTAGTGTGTTTATTCATTCATTGAGTCTGTATGTCCTTGTCTATATATACTGAAATATCCAAAACATCTTACATTTGTGAACGGAGGGAGTAGTAAGTAGTAAGTAGTATGCATTTTTTTCCTCGAAAAAGGAATAGCACGCAGTGTATATATATGTGGATATGGTAAATTTGCTAGTACTGTATATATGACATGAATGATTATGAATGTACAAATTAATGCAGGTATCGCTCGCTTTCGAAGATCACTGGTTGAAAAGTATATGTTACCCTCCCCAATATTAATTGGTAAAAGGAAACCAGAAGAGTGGTTAAAAAAGCTCATGATTGCTGTTGGAGCTGCTAAGGGGCTGGCTTTCCTACACGAGGCGGACAAGCCGATGTTCCATGGTGATTTCAAAGCTTCCAACATTCTGCTTGACTCGGTGAGTATCACGCCTATACCTATTGTCGGCTCACTGCACATAAAGATGAGAAAACAGGAAAACTGAAACGGGAAATGATTCATTAATTGGACCTGTCGCGAGCAGCAGCCATGTGGTATCGTTGATCAAAACCTCCATTGAACATGTCCGGTGTAGTTATGTACTTATATGTTATATTGTATACCAACTTAAGCCTCCCTTAGCTACTTGTTTGCTTTACTTGCTCTATTTCTCCCCTATATGTCGTTTTGTTCAAAACGTAACACATAGCTCTTCGCGGGAGACCTGTTGACCAAGTTTTGCTGGCATCTAGAACAAACCTCTAGAGATGGTTGAAAAAACATCAAGTTTTTGTCCTGGCTGCTAGTTCAGCACAGGATCCACACACGCGCGATGTACTGCTCCGGAAGACCGTCATTTCAGCTACGAGGCCAGTTGCCCCTGTGCCCTGCTGCGACGGAATCGGTGGATCACATGGTCTTCGGTTGCCCGTTAGCTGCGGACTTCTAGGGTAGGATTGGCGTGAATGTGGTAAGTGCAACCGTGCGCGCGCCCTCTATCTGCTCGACGTCTCACCTGTGGTTGGCGAGGCTTCGCCTACCACCTTTGTCCTCCTGGAAACATCTGGAACTTCCAAAGGCAATCCCCTCGCTCCATCTTGCAGTGCTGCTGTGAGGACGCCAGTTTGTGGTGCGAGAAGCTCTTGGTAGCTGATAAATTGCTGCTAGGGCCTCTATTTTAACTATCACGTTTCAGCCTTATATATGAAGGCCCGTCTGAAAAACAAAAAAGAAACTAGAAATGTGTGGAGACCCAAGGCGGTTGTTCTAGGAAGGCCCGTCTTTGCTTTAGCAAAATAGAAAGAAAAAAGGACCATCTTTGGCGTTGATTCTGACCAACCGACCCACCTGAGATGGGAGTGTAACTAAGTCGATTCATCTGGACAGCTAGAGATGTCCTGGCTCCACCATTCCTTCTCCATTGCCCTATTTTCAGTAGAATTTTTTAGGCATCCTAAATTGGTTTGTTCAGAACTGGAACACATAAGAATTCAAATGTGCAAACACACCCTATATTATCAAGTTTTGAGTAATTTATTTTCTAATTACCTTTTGTTTTGATGATATAATATTCAGGATGGCACAATCGTCAAGTTGTTTGGCTTTGGCCTGGCGACCCAGAATGACATCACCGTGCCGGCCGAAATGAAGAGCGACGTGTACAACTTCGGTGTGGTGCTTCTAGAGCTGCTGACTGGACGGCCGTCCATCAACAAGAATGGACGCGGTGGGGTTTTCCAAGAAC
Organism: Aegilops bicornis; assembly: GCA_021605145.1. NCBI lineage: Eukaryota > Viridiplantae > Streptophyta > Magnoliopsida > Poales > Poaceae > Aegilops > Aegilops bicornis. The sequence continues at coordinate 16,263,331 of CM038675.1, forward strand.
TGCTGACTGGGCGGCTGTCCATCACCAGTCAGAAGAAAAATCTGGTGACGTGGTCGCTCCCCTACTTGTTAAGCAAGGACAAGCTGCACCATATCATGGACCCGGAACTCGAGAGGAAATACTCGCTGTCGGGAGCGTGGAGCGCCGCGAAGATTGCGTGCTGGTGCCTGACGAGCGTGCCCGAGGAGCGGCCGTCAATGCGCCAAGTTGTGGAAGCCCTTGAGCCGCTGCTCGAGCTCAGCGATGATGACGAGGTCTGGGATCATAACAAGCCAAGTGAGAGGTGGTAGACATAAGACCAACAACTAGGTCCAATACTCTTATTATTACTCTTCCATCGGCTGCACTAAGCAGGCTTCGAGTCAACACTTCGGCTTGAAACCATCTCCTCCAGGTCTGTCCTCCCATTCTGCCTCCTACTGAATACTGAAGTCCAAATTTCGCGTGGCCACCTGCAACTGGTTCGACAAGAGTTGCTATATACTACCTCTGGTCCAAAATGTAAGACATTTTGTAGGTCAATTTGAACTGCGAAATCGTCTTACATATATTTTGTTGTAATTTGGAGTCCACAAATTTACTATGTTTTTCATGGCATCCTGACGATCTTTCATCTACCGGTCGACTTTATCTGTACCGCAGCTCATTACTATCAGTTATTTCCGAGCATCACGTTCATTTACTTACCCTCTTTTTTGTTGAAGAATGTTCAGACAGAAGCATATCTGTTATAGCCTTTTGACTCGCATGATTGTATCAAATTGTAGCTTCACGTGCTAGCGGTACTTGATAGAACAGTTTAGTATTAATGAAAATTGCAATATTCACAAACATTTGATTTTCTTAAGAAAGGGCATGTATTTTAATATGAATTTTGGTTTGTGTTGTACAAAAAGCCCAATATATCGTTGCATACACGCCACCACTTCCGAGACACATCATAAAAAAAATGTTGCTTCTTGATTTTTCTTAGTACACATATGTATTTGTATTTACTAGCAAAAGGGCCCGTGTGTTGCAATGGGAGAGAAAATATGACATGCTCTTATAGTCTCCATATGGTGGATTAGAATTTGAGAATATGTAGTTGCTGCATTGCTTGTGTGTGGATTTAATATGTACAAACGATGGAAACAAAGATGTTCTTAGCCTACAAATGCATGGTTCAAGATTCCACAGGTCGAGGTCTTCTATTTCAACATTGCTTGCATCTAGATTTAATATGTACAAACAAATGGGCTAGACATGCGTGGAATGGTGTGTTCTTATAGGTAAAGGAAAACGACAAAAACAAGCATTATACATCTACACACTAAGGAGACATACATGCATCATGGGCGGTTAAGCGTTAGCAACTTGGGGCATGTTCAACATCATTCCAGCTCTTGGCTTCGCTCCATGACCTCAAACTCATCCTCGTGCCGCCGCCCCGAGCTCGTCCTCGTTTCCCTCTGAGGTGAAACATCGCTGAAACTCTTCATGCCTCCTCTATCAGGTTTAATTTTATTATGTCCAAAACAAATTGTTGCAGCTTTTGATTTTTTTTCACATGCATATTTATTAAAGACATGAAGATTTTCTTTAGTTTTCTAGTGTCAAACTGTGGGCATATACATTCCATCTTTATTGGGTCTGTCTTTATACTTCTTCTATAGCCACTACCAGAATTTACGGAGTTGCCGATGGCCTAATCTATGCCGACGGCCCTCATCAGCATAGATGGACATATCCCGACGGCCCAGGGCAGGCCGTAGGCGTAGAAAAGCCGTCGGCATATATCGATCTATGCCAACGGGGGCCGTCGGCATACTAACGTCTTTGGGACCGCTCTAGATACGCCTACGTGGGTCGTCGGCATAGATAAAGCCGTCGGCATAAACCTGGCCCGCCAACCTGGTCAGCAGCGACCGTTTGACGGCGTCGGAACTACGCCGACGGGGAATACGGTTGCCGTCGGCATATCTATGCCGACGGTAGAACCGTCGGCCTGGATTTGCTGACATCATCGATCCACGCCGTCTCCATGTCAACGATCCGAGCCGCTCGCCGGTCCGCGGGGTGGCATATCTATGCGTGGCCATGGACGGTGCCACGTCATCGATCCATGCCATACTCCACATCATCGATCCAGGGCTCTACAGTTCTGCAGCCGTAGCTATGCCGACGGCATAGCCATAGGCATAGCTTTCTAATTTTTTTACATTTTATTTATTTTCTCTTTTTTCCTTTTTATTTTTTTCCAAAGTAATTTGATTAAAATGTGCCTTATGTACAGAAAACATATTACTACTAGGGATAACCTTATACACAGCATCTTAGCAGTAGCGCCGGACAAATATGGGCGCTACTGCTACTTAGTAGTAGCGCGTTTAAATAAACCGCGCTACTGCTACTACCTTAGCAGTAGCGCGTGGTATGACAACGCGCTGCTGCTATGTTTGTACAGGGCACAAATGGCTAGCCCCAATGAGCAGTAGCGCGTATCTCTGGCCAGCGCTACTGCTACGTCCCATAGCAGTAGCGCGTGCTAGGAAAAACGCGCTACTACTTACTTACCTTATCCTACACGCGCCCGACCCTCTCACTCACTCTCCCTCTCACTCTCACTACCGCCCGCGCCGGTTCCGTCGTCCGCCGCCGCCGGGCTGCTCCTTTCCACCGAAGTACTCCCTCCGTCCCGCCTCCTCCCTACTCCCTCCTCCCCTCCCTCTGGCCGCCCTCACTCCCTCCTCCTCCTCCGGCCGCCCCTCCCTCCTCCTCCTTCGGCCGTCCCCTCCCTCCTCCTCCTCCGGCCGCCCCCTCCCCCTCCTCTGGCCGCCCCCTCCCTCCTCCTCCTCCGGCCGCCCCTCCCCCTCCTCCCCCGCCCCCTCCCTCCTCCGATCCCACCGGCCTCCTCCCCCTCCTCCTCTCTCCTTCCTCCTCGCTTCCCCTCCTCCCTCCATCTCTTTTTTGTTCTATTTTTTACTGTAGTTTTTTACTATTGTATAATGTAGTTTTTCTACTTTTTTAGTAAGTGTTTAAAATAATTAGTAAGTAAATTAATATAACTAGTTGAACTAGTTTATTTTTAGTAAGAACTAGTCGAATTAATAGAACTAATGTATTTTTAGCAAGAAAATTAATATAACTAGTTGAACTAGTTTATTTTTAGAAAGAACTAGTTTATTTTTATTTATAGTAAGTTTATTTTTAGTAAGAACTAGTTGAAAATAGAACTAGTTGAACATGTCACATTTGTTGCTATTTTTTTAGTTTAAGAAATTATTCCCGCATCAACATCGACGATGCCTATCCCGCATCCTCGTCGTCGATACCCGTCGTTCGCTAGGGTTTTAGTTGTATTAGTGATCGATGTTATATGTATGATACTATTCGGGATGTATTAGTGATAACTTATAGGGTATTTGTTTTTGCAGAAATCTAGGAGCCCCTCCATCATCCCCGCGGTCGTCCCCGTCACCGACCCCCTCCGACCTCGAGGTGAGACCAGACAAATCTCCATGTCAATATGAGTCCTATAAGATATGATGTAGATAAAAACATGTCAAATAGGATATGTGTTTTCACAGGTGGCCAGTAATGTTTGCAGGTTACACCTCCGAGTGGCCTATGTTTTGCCGGAGTGTTGATTAATTTCTGTTCCGGCAAATTTCAGGCGCTCTATATGTCCTTTTTTTTAGCAAAGATCATGCCGGAATTTTCCGTGAATTTTGGCATGACTTGTGCTAGAACATGTAGGAAATATCGACTGGCCTGGATTTTCTAGAAAGATAATTAAATGATATTTTGGGTTGACTTTAAGTCTGTCGCGGCTGAAGAATCCCGACTGTTGTTGTGGGGGTCGTTTCTCGTTCTTATCCTTGTGTTAGACCTTTGTTATGAACTAGGGGAAGGAGGAGTAACGACCATCACCGACGGTCGAAAAATCAGTGAGAGAGTGTGTCCACCATATATTAGAGAACGAAGAAGAATGCCGACTATTGTCGTGGGGGTCTCTTCTCTTTCTTTCCCGTGTGCTAGACATTTTGGTTTAATGCACTCGGGGACGAACACTGGTGGAAAAACAGGCTTCCGTCCAGCCCCATAAGTCGCGAAGCTGTAGGAACCGCGACTAATGGGACCTTTAGTCATGATTACGAGGTGAACCGCGACCAAAGGCCTGGGCCCAGGGCGCTCGGTGGCCAGATGGCGCACGTGAGGGTCTTTAGTCGCGGTTTGCCAGGACAACCGCGACTAAAGGCCTTCGGGCACCTTTAGTCACGGTTTGCCAGGCCAACCGCAACTAATATATGAAGAGGAAGAATTTTTTGATATATTATTTGTATTTTTAGAATTTTGAAATGAATTAGTTCTATTTTTCTGAATTTTTTGATATATTATTTGTATTTTTAACATATTGAATTGAATTAGTTTTATTTTTGACATATTATTTGTATTTGCCTCGTAGGGTTTGGAGACGGTTCGTAGATACAAAGGACGTAGAACTTTATATGCATTAAATTATGTATGGAAACTTGTTCAAAATTGTATATGGTCATCCAATGATATTGAATATATATTGTATATTCCTCTTGAATTCTTTTGGTTCTAATTTCAAATTTGTTTGAAATTGTACATTCATATGCATGTATGTAGTACCGTAGAATATGTGAAACTCCTTCAAAATTAAAATAAAGCACAAAAGAAATAAAACAATACAAATTAAACAGAAAACAATACAAATTAAAAAGAAAACAATACAAATTAAACAGAAAACAGGTTTGGGGGGGCTAAAACCCTAAACTCAGCGGCCTTTAGTCGCGGTTGGCCGCCAACCGCGACTAAAGGTGGGGGCGCGGGACCGCAAAAAACCCGCCAAAAACCCTTTAGTCGCGGTTGGCCAGACCACCCGCGACTAAAGGTGGGGGCGCGGGTCTCGTCGCCAACCGCGACTAAAGGGGGGTCTATAAATACAAGGTCTCGATTCTCGTCTTCTCCGATTCCGATTCTCACTTTGTTCGTCTCTGCACGCCCTCGGCCGCCCGCCCGTCGCCCTCGTCCTCGGCCGCCCGCCGTCGCCCTCGCCTATGCGCGCGCGCCGCCGGCCGGCCTCGGTACTGCCGCCTCGCTCGCCCGCCCTCAACGCCGCCGACCGGCCTCCCTCGCCCACCGCGCGCGCGCCGCCTCGCTCGCCCGCCCTCGACGCCTCGACCCATTCTTGGGCTCACGCGGCACGGACGCCCGCCGCGACGCATCACCCCTTCCTTGGCTTCTCCAGCGTGCACGCCGGCGGCAAGCGGCGGCGCGTGCTGCGGTGGAGGCCGGCAATGGATAAGTGGCAGTGAAGGAATATATGAAACTCCTTCAAAATTAAAATAAAGCACAAAAGAAATAAAACAATACAAATTAAAACAGAAAACAGGTTTAGGGGGGCTAAAACCCTAAACCTGTGGCCTTTAGTCGCGGTTGGCAAGAACCGCGACTAAAGGTCCTCCGCCTAACGGGCCGCCTGGCGCCCACGTGGACGGGCCGTTAGTCGCGGTTCTTAAGCAGCCGCGACTAAAGGTGGGGGGCATTAGTCGCGCTTATTTGGTCGCGGTTGCCCAACCGCGATTAATGGCAGTTGCGAACCGCGACCAAAGGCCTTTTTTCCACCAGTGGAAGGGAAGAGCGACCATCACCAATGGTCGAATATATACACCACGTGAGCTAAGAGTTTTCAATAAAAACTAAACGGACCGATAGTCAACCCGTGCTGAATAATAATGATCTAATTTAGTTTTTGTAGTACATATATTTAATTGTACAAGTTTAATCTTTGAATTATGAACATAGGAAATGTCGTGAGACGAAGAAGGCCCCGGGGAGTGCTCCTGGTGCGGTGGTATCCGGGGTTTCTGTGACAGGCCTCACCTGGACGAAGGTCGGTGCTTCCACATTAAGCCCGAGGAGGCCTTCGATTGTGATATGGTAAGCTATGACACGAAGTGTTTTTTTTCGTAATTAAGCTCGACTTCTACTACTTCAACGTGAAATTTTGTCTTTTACAACTCGACTAGCTTACCCCATGCCATGCAAGACGCTATGTCTTAGAGAGGATGGGTTTTGAAGATAATGAGAGGAATTAAACAAACAAAATTAACCTATGGACCCATCATGGTATGGATTTTGAGGTAAATCTATACAATTCTGAGAGCGTATCCCATTTTGGTTGCCTGGGTTGGGAAGCATTTTGCAAGATATATGATTTTCAAGAGGGTATGTTTGTCACCATGGATCTTGGGCATCCTGACATCGACCAATACAATTTGGACATTTGGGTCCTTGTTGATACACTTCCAATTCTACCGCTATGTGAGTTCCTCAAACATAGTTATTAAGTAATTTATACTTTTTATTTCAAAATAGTTGACAGCTTGTTTCCATTGATAGCTTATTTTTATTCTTCAAAGAATGTGCGAAAGATGGTAGACATAACCAACTACACTGATTGGCTCTGAGTTAACTTATCAGGAGAAAAATCATCTGGTCGCATATTGTACTAAAATTGAGAATTACAACGCCTTTTATCGAACTCCTCCAAATTATGGTCAATACGTGCCACCAGTGCACGTGTTGAACCACGATAACTTCCATGGAGATATCCTGGTAAGATTTTTTAGTATTACGACATTCGTGCATCTTTTGCATACTTCTAAAACTGAACTACATTGCTAACTACAAACTTATTACTATGTTTTTCAACAGAAAATCCCGATGGATTGTGTGCCTCATTTGATGTATCAGAATGGTCGCCTTGATGTTTTGAACATACAGCCAGGTCGTCCTATGAATCTCACCTGTCCATACCGGATTTCTAAAAACGGTGAACACATGATAATCAAAAAATGGAAAAAATGTATGGACAGTCGTAAGGATGTTCTTGGAAGCAACATTGTGCGAAAGGCAAGAATTGAAGACAGGATAATCTCCATTCTCCATAATGTAGAGTCCGGGCTATCCTGTTTTATGCTATTTTACCTAAGATAATATACTAGGTTCTAAGAGAATGTAGTAGGCCCTATGAGGTACAATATGTTTATGAGAGTTGATGATGAGGAGTAGTTGTGATTATGTCTAGTGACCAACTTGTATGTGATGTCTCATTGATGAAAACGATGATCATGAGCAGGTGTTATATGACAATGATGTATTATGATGACAAGTTGTTAATGATATGATGACGATGATATTTATTATATCATTGGGTGAAAGAACCGCGGATTAGTTTCAATTGGATGTCCATCCACTTGAAACTAGTCCACGGTTCTTTCTCCCAGTGATGTAATAACTCATTATGATGTAAAAATATTATCTAAATGGCTACGGTATGAAAACTTGTATAAAGGTGTATGAATACAACATGAAATAAAAAAGAAATATGGAATAATAGCAGTAGCGCGTGCTAAGAGAAGCGCTACTACTAATTACCAGTAGCGCTTATAGTATAAAGCGCTGCTACTATGTCGATATAGCAGTAGCGTGGTCCAACCCACGCGACTGCTAACCTTTAGCTGTAGTAGTGCCTTACTAGTAGCGCAGTTCCACGCGGTACTGATAGGCTTTAAGCAAGCGCTACTGCTAGGGTTTTCCCTAGTAGTGTATCTCAGTTATATATATATATATATATATATATATATATATATATATATATATATATATATATATATATATATATATATATATCGATTACCCCCCTCACAAGCGTCGCTTCGGTCGTGTCACAGAGAGGGGAGACAGGACGGGGTACCTGGGGGGGTGTAGCAATGCCTGCATGTGGGTGGCCCCTCGTACGCTTGTGGCAGCGTTGTGGCAGGCGCAGGCACCCCACACACTGCTCCGGGGTGTGCCCCCCTCACGGTCGTCGCTGCCGCCATGTCCCGGAGGGGGGAAACGGCCACGTCGGCATGACACGGAGGAAATCTTCGGGTGGGTTGGGCCGGGACGGTGTTCGGGATGGGCTATGACAACCAGGTGAAAAGGTCCACTAGTCAAACACCCTTCCGGCGAAAGTCAAAGGGCTACATCCGGCGGTCATCTGTGTCAAGGTTAGATGGGACGGGGTACATGGGGGGTAGCAATGCTGCCAGGTGTTGCGGTGGGCATCGTACACTTGTGGAAGCGCGGTGCAAGGCGCAGGCATCCGGCATGCGGCTCCGGGGTGTGCCCCCCTCACGGGCTTCGTTGCCGCTGTGTCCCTTTTGGGGAACGTAGTAATTTCCAAAAAAAATTCCTACGCACACGCAAGATCATGGTGATGCATAGCAACGAGAGAGAGAGAGAGAGTGTTGTCCACGTACCCTCGTAGATGGTAAGCGGAAGTGTTAAGACAACGCGGTTGATGTAGTTGTACGTCTTCATGATCGACCGATCCTAGTACCGAAAGTATGGCACCTCAGCAATCTGCACACGTTCGGCTCGGTGACGTCCCACGAACTCACGATCCAGCAGAGTGTCGAGGGAGAGCTTCGTCAGCACGATGGCGTGATAATGGTGATGATGAAGCTACCGACGCAAGGCTTCGGCTAAGCACTACGACGATATGACCGAGGTGAATTATGGTGGAGGGGGCACCGCACACGGCTAAGAGATCAATCGTGAACTTGTGTCTATGGGGTGCCCCCTCCCCCGTATATAAAGGAGTGGAGGAGGGGGAGAGGGCCGGCCTCCTAGGCACGCCCAAGGGGGAGTCCTACTCCCAGGCCTTGGGGGGGTGCCCCCACCTTGGCCGCCTCCTCCTCCTTTCCACTAAGGCCCAATAAGCCCCATTTACTCCCTGGGGGTTCCGGTAACCTCCCAGTACTCCGTTAAATGGTCGAACTCACCCGGAACAATTCCGAAGTCCAAACATAGCCACCCAATATATCGATATTTATGTCTCGACCATTTCAAGACTCCTCGTCATGTCCGTGATCATATCTGGGACTCCGAACTATCTACGGTACATCAAAACACATAAACTCATAATACTGATCATCACCGAATGTTAAGCGTGCGGACCCTACGGGTTAGAGATCTATGTAGACATGACCGAGACATGTCCCCGGTCAATATCTAATAGCGGAACCTGTATGCTCATATTGGCTCCCACATATTCTATGAACATCTTTATCGGTCAAACCGCATAACAACATATGTTGTTCCGTTTGTCATCGGTATGTTACTTGCCCGAGGTTCGACCGTCGTTACCTCAATACCTATTTCAATCTCGTTACCGGCAAGTCTCTTTACTCGTTCTGTAATGCATCATCCCATAGCTAACTCATTAGTCACATTGCTTACAAGGCTTAGAGTGATGCGCATTACCGAGAGGGCCTAGAGGTACCTCTCCGACAATTGGAGTGACAAATCCTAATCTCGATCTATGCCAACTCAACAAACACCATTAGACACACCTGTAGAGCACCTTTATAATCACCCAGTTACGTTGTGACGTTTGGTATCACACAAAGTGTTCCTCCGGTATTCGGGAGTTGCATAATCTCATAGTCATAGGAACATATATAAGTCATGAAGAAAGCAATAGCAACATACTAAACGATCAAGTGCTAAGCTAACGGAATGGGTCAAGCCAATCACATCTCTAATGATGTGATCTCGTTCATCAAATGACAACTCATGTCTATGGCTAGGAAACTTAACCATCTTTGATTATTGAGCTAGTCTAGTAGAGGCATACTAGTGACACTCTGTTTGTCTATGTATTCACACATGGACTAAGTATCCGGTTAATACAATTCTAGCATGAATAATAAACATTTATCATGATATAAGGAAATATAAATAACAACTTTATTATTGCCTCTAGGGCATATTTCCTTCAGTCTCCCACTTGCACTTGAGTCAATAATCTAGATTACACAGTAAGGATTCTAACACCCATGGAGTCTTGGTGCTTATCATGTTTTGCTCGGGAGAGAGGCTTAGTCAATGGGTCTGCAACATTCAGATCCATATGTATCTTGCAAACTCTATGTCTCCCTCCTTGACTTGATCGCGGATGGAATTGAAGTGTCTCTTGATGTGCTTGGTTCTCTTGTGAAATCTGGATTCCTTTGCCAAGGCAATTGCACCAGTATTGTCACAAAAGATTTTCATTGGACCCGATGCACTAGGTATAAAAAACCTAGATCTGATATGAACTCCTTCATGCGGACTCCTTCAGATGCTGCTTCCGAAGCACCTATGTACTCCGCTTCACACGTAGATCCCACCACGACGCTTTGCATAGAACTGCGCTAACTGACAGCTCTACTGTTCAATATAAATACGTATTCTGTTTGTGACTTAGAGTCATACGGATTTGTGTCAAAGCTTGCATCGACGTAACCATTTACGACGAGCTCCTTGTCACGTCCATAAACGAGAAACATATCCTTAGTCCTTTTCAGGTATTTCAGGATGCTCTTGACCGCTGTCCAGTGATCCACTCCTAGTGAACAACTTTAATTTTCTCTCTATCTTCTGCAGTGGTCGGGCATTGATTCTGACTCAACTTCACACCTTATAACACAGGCAAGAACCCTTTCTTTGCTTGATCCATTTTGAACTTCTTCAAAACTTTATCAAGGTAGGTGCTTTGTGAAAGTCCAATTAAGCGTCTCGATCTATCTCAGGAGATCTTGATGCCCAATATATAAGCAGCTTAACCGAGGTCTTTCATTGAAAAACTCTTGTTCAAGTATCCTTTTATGCTATCCAGAAATTCTATATCATTTCCAATCAACAATATGTCATCCACATATAATATTAGAAATGCTAAAGAGCTCCCACTCACTTTCTTGTAAATAAAAGCTACTCCAAAAGTCTGTAAAAAACCATATGCTTTGATCACACTATAAAAACATTTATTCCAACTCCGAGAGGCTTGCACCAGTCCATAAATGGATCGATGGAGCTTGCACACTTTGTTAGCATCCTTTGGCTCGATAAAACCTTCAGGTTGCATCATATACAACTCTTCTTCCAAAAATCCATTCAGGAATGCAGTCTTTACATCCATTTGCCAAATTTCATAATCATAAAATGCGGAAATTGCTAACATGATTCGGATACATTAAACATCCCTACTGGTGAGAAGGTCTCATCGTAGTAAACTCCTTGAACCTGTCGAAATCCTTTCGTGAGAAGTCAAGCTTTGTAGACAGTAACATTACCGTCAGCGTCAGTCTTCTTCTTGAAAATCCAAGAGAAGCGTTACTACTAATTACAAGTAGCGCTTATAGTATAAAGCGCTGCTACTAAGTCGATATAGTAGTAGCTGTAGTGCCTTACTAGTAGCGCAGTTACACTCGCTATTGATAGGCTTTAAACATGCGCTACTGCTAGGGTTTTCCCTAGTAGTGTATCTCAGTTATATATATATCGATTACCCCCCTCACAGGTGTCGCTTCGGTCGTGTCACAGAGAGGGGAGACAGGACGGGGTACCTGGGGGGTAGCACATGTGTTGCGGTGGGCCCTCGTACGATTGTGGAAGCGTTGTCGCAGGCGCATGCACCCCGCACACGGCTCCGGGGTGTGCCCCCCTCACGGTCGTCGCTGCCGCCATGTCCCAGAGGGGCAAACGGCCACGTCGGCATGACACGGAGGGAATCTTCGGGTGGGTTGGGCCGGGACGGTGTTCGGGGGTATAGCTATGGGATGGGCTATGACAACCAGGTGAAAAGGTCCACTGGTCAAACCCCCTTCCGGCGAAATTCAAAGGGCTAGATCCGGCGGTCGTCTGTGTCAAGGTTAGACGGGACGGGGTACCTGGGGGTAGCAATGCTGCCAGGCGTTGCGGTGGGCATCGTATGCTTGTGGAAGCGCGGTGCAAGGCACAAGCATCCGGCACGCGGCTCCGGGGTGTGCCCCCCCTCACGGTGATGCATAGCAACGAGAGGGAGTTTGTTATCCACGTACCCTCGTAGACGGTAAGCAGAAGCGTTATGACAATGCGGTTGATGTAGTTGTACGTCTTTATGATCGACAGATCCTAGTACCGAAAGTACGACACCTCCGTGATCTCCACACGTTCGGCTCGGTGATGTCCCACGAAGTCACGATCCACCAGGGTGCCGAGGGAGATCTTCGTCAACACGACGGCGTGATGACAGTGATGATGAAGCTACCGGCGCAGTGCTTCGCCTAAGCACTATGAGGATATGACCGAGGTGGATTATGGTGGAGGGGGGCACCGCGCACGGCTAAGAGATCAATCGTCAACTTGTGTCTATGGGGTGCCCCCCTCCCCCGTATATGAAGGAGTGGAGGAGGGGGAGAGGGCCGGCCTCCTAGGCGCGCCCAAGGGGGGAGTCCTACTCCCAGTAGGAGTAGGATTCCCCCTTCCCTAGTTGGAGTAGGAGAGGGAAGGAAGGGGGAGAAGGAGAGAAGGAAAGGGGGGGGGGGGCGGCCCCCCTCCCAATTCGGATTGGGCTTGTGGGGGGGGGGAGGGGGGCGCCCCCACCTTGGCCGCCTCCTCCTCCTTTTTACTAAGGCCCAATAAGGCCCATTTACTTCCCGGGGGGTTCCGGTAACCTCCCAGTACTCCGGTAAATGGCCGAACTCACCCGGAACAATTCCGATGTCCAAACATAGCCACCCAATATATCGATATTTATGTCTCGACCATTTCAAGACTCCTCGTCACGTCCGTGATCATATCCGGGACTCCAAACTATCTTCGATACATCAAAGCACATAAACTCATAATACTGATCGCACCGAACGTTAAGCGTGCGGACCCTACGGGTTCGAGATCTATGTAGACATGACCGAGACATGTCTCCGGTCAATAACTAATAGTGGAACCTGGATACTCATATTGGCTCCCAGATATTCTACGAAGATCTTTATCGGTCAAACCGCATAACAACATATGTTGTTGCCTTTGTCATCAGTATGTTACTTGCCCGAGATTCGATCGTCGGTATCTCAATACCTAGTTCAATCTCGTTACCGACAAGTATCTTTACTCGTTATGTAATGCATCATCCCGTAACGAACTCATTAGTCACATTGCTTGCAAGGCTTAGAGTGATGTGCTTTACCGAGAGGGCCTAGAGGTATCTCTCCGACAATCGGAGTGACAAATCCAAATCTCGATCTATGCCAACTCAACAAACACCATTAGAGACACCTGTACAGCACCTTTATAATCACCCAGTTACGTTGTGACGTTTGGTAGCACACAAAGTGTTCCTCCGGTATTTGGTAGTTGCATAATCTCATAGTCATAGGAACATATATAAGTCATGAAGAAAGCAATAGCAACATACGAAATGATCAAGTGCTAAGCTAACGGAATAGGTCAAGTCAATCACATCATTCTCTAATGATGTGATCTCGTTCATCAAATGACAACTCATGTCTATGGCTAGGAAACTTAACCATTTTGATTATTGAGCTAGTCTAGTAGAGGCATACTAGTGACACTCTGTTTGTCTATGTATTCACACATGCACTAAGTTTCTGGTTAATACAATTCTAGCATGAATAATAAACATTAATCATGATATAAGGAAATATAAATAACAACTTTATTATTGTCTCTAGGGCATATTTCCTTCAGTCTCCCACTTGCACTTGAGTCAATAATATGGATTACACAGTAAGGATTCTAACACCCATGGAGTCTTGGTGCTTATCATGTTTTGTTCGTGAGAGAGGCTTAGTCAACGGGTCTGCAACATTCAGATCCATATGTATCTTGCAAATCTCTATGTCTCCCTCCTTGAGTTGACCACAGATGGAATTGAAGCATCTCCTGATGTGCTTGGTTCTCTTGTGAAATCTGGATTCCTTTGCCAAGGCAATTGCACCAGTATTGTCGCAAAAGATTTTCATTGGACCCGATGCACTAGGTATAAAAAACCTAGATCTGATATGAACTCCTTCATGCGGACTCCTTCAGATGCTGCTTCCGAAGCACCTATGTACTCCGCTTCACACGTAGATCCCACCACGACGCTTTGCTTAGAACTGCGCTAACTGACAACTCTACTGTTCAATATAAATACATATTCTGTTTGTGACTTAGAGTCATACGGATTTGTGTCAAATCTTGCATCGACGTAACCATTTACGACGAGCTCTTTGTCACGTCCATAAACGAGAAACATATCCTTAGTCCTTTTCAGGTATTTCAGGATGCTCTTGACCGCTGTCCAGTGATCCACTCCTAGATTACTTTGGTACCTCCCCGCTAAACTAATAGCGAGGCACACATCAGATCTGGTACACAACATTGCATACATGATAGAGCCTATGGCTGAAGCATAGCGAACGACTTTAATTTTCTCTCTATCTTCTGCAGTGGTCGAGCATTGTTCTGACTCAACTTCACACCTTGTAACCTAGGCAAGAACTCTTTCTTTGCTTGATCCATTTTGAACTTCTTCAAAACTTTATCAAGGTAGGTGCTTTGTGAAAGTCCAATTAAGCGTCTCGATCTATCTCAATAGATCTTGATGCCCAATATATAAGCAACTTCACCGAGGTCTTTCATTGAAAAACTCTTGTTCAAGTATCCTTTTATGCTATCCAGAAATTCTATATCATTTCCAATCAACAATATGTCATCCACATATAATATTAGAAATGTTACAGAGCTCCCACTCACTTTCTTGTAAATACAAGCTTCTCCAAAAGTCTGTATAAAACCATATGCTTTGATCACACTATAAAAATGTTTATTCCAACTCCGAGAGGCTTGCACCAGTCCATAAATGGATCGCTGGAGCCTGCACACTTTGTTAGCATCCTTTGGATCGATAAAACCTTCAGGTTGCATCATATACAACTCTTCTTCCAGAAATCCATTCAGGAATGCAGGCTTTAGATCCATTTGCCAAATTTCATAATCATAAAATGCAGCAATTGCTAAAATGATTCGGACAGACTTAAACATCCCTACGGGTGAGAAGGTCTCATCGTAGTCAACTCCTTGAACTTGTCGAAATCCTTCTACGACAAGTCAAGCTTTGTAGACAGTAACATTACCGTCGTGGGTCTTCTTCTTCTTGAAAATCCAAGAGAAGCGCTACTACTAATTACAAGTAGCGCTTGTAGTATAAAGCGCTGCTACTAAGTCGATATAGTAGTAGCATGGTCCAACCCACATGACTGCTAACCTTTAGCTCTAGTGCCTTACTAGTAGCGCAGTTCCACGCGCTACTGCTAGGGTTTTCCCTAGTAGTGTATCTCAGTTATATATATATCGATTACCCCCCACACAGGCGTTGCTTCGGTCGTGTCACAGAGGGGGGAGACAGGACAGGGTACCTGGGGGGTAGCAATGCCGCCATGTGTTGCAGTGGGCCCTCGTACGCTTGTGGAAGCATTGTGGCAGTCGCAGGCACCCCGCACACGGCTCCGGGGTGTGCCCCCCTCACGGTTGTCGCTGCCGCCATGTCCCGGAGGGGGAAACGGCCACGTTGGCATGCCACGGAGGGAATCTTCGGGTGGGTTGGGCCGGGACGGTTTTCGGGGGTGTAGCTATGGGATGGGCTATGACAACCAGGTGAAAAGGTCCACTGGTCAAACCCCTTTCCGGCGAAATTCAAAGGGCTAGATCCGGCGGTCGTCTGTGTCAGGGTTAGACGGGACGGGGTACCTGGGGGGTAGCAATGCTGCCAGGTGTTGCGGTGGGCATCGTACGCTTGTGGAAGCACGGTGCAAGGCGCAGGCATCCGGCACGCGGCTCCGGGGTGTGCCACCCCTCACGGGCATCGCTGCCGCCAAGTCCCTCTTGGGGAACGTAGTAATTTCAAAAAAAATCCTATGCACACGGAAGATCATGGTGATGCATAGCAACGAGAGGGAGAGTGTTATCCACGTACCCTCGTAGACGGTAAGCGGAAGTGTTATGACAACGCGGTTGATGTAGTTGTACGTCTTCATGATCGACCGATCCTAGTACCAAAAGTATGGCACCTCAGCGATCTGCGCACGTTCGGCTCGGTGACGTCCCACGAACTCACGATCCAGCAGAGTGCCGAGGGAGAGCTTCGTCAGCACGATGGCGTGATAATGGTGATGATGAAGCTCCGACGCAAGGCTTCGCCTAAGCACTACGGAGATATGACCGAGGTGGATTATGGTGGAGAGGGGCACCGCACACGGCTAAGAGATCAATCGTGAACTTGTGTCTATGGGGTGCCCCCCTCCCCCGTAAATAAAGGAGTGGAGGAGGGGGAGAGGGTCGGCCTCCTAGGCGCGCCCAAGGGGGGAGTCCTACTCCCAGGCCTTGGGAGGGGGGGGGGGTGCCCCCACCTTGGCCGCCTCCTCCTCCTTTCCACTAAGGCCCAATAAGCCCCATTTACTCCCTGGGGGTTCCGGTAACCTCCCAGTACTCCGTTAAATGGCCGACTCACCCGGAACAACTCCGATGTCCAAACATAGCCACCCAATATATCGATATTTATGTCTCGACCATTTCAAGACTCCTCGTCATGTCCGTGATCATATTCGGGACTCCGAACTATCTTCGGTACGTCAAAACACATAAACTCATAATACTGATCATCACTGAACGTTAAGCGTGCGGACCCTACGGGTTAGAGATCTATGTAGACATGACCGAGACATGTCCCCGGTCAATAACTAATAGCGGAACCTGGATGCTCATATTGGCTCCCACATATTCTACGAACATCTTTATCGGTCGAACCGCATAACAACATATGTTGTTCCCTTTGTCATCGGTATGTTACTTGCCCGAGGTTCGACCGTCGGTATCTCAATACCTAGTTCAATCTCATTACCGGCAAGTCTCTTTACTCGTTCTGTAATGCATCATCCCATAACTAACTCATTAGTCACATTGCTTACAAGGCTTAGAGTGATGCGCATTACCGAGAGGGCCTAGAGGTACCTCTCCGACAATCGGAGTGACAAATCCTAATCTCAATCTATGCCAACTCAACAAACACCATTCGAGACACCTGTAGAGCACCTTTATAATCACCCAGTTACGTTGTGATGTTTGGTATCACACAAAGTGTTCCTCCGGTATTCGGGACTTGCATAATCTCATAGTCATAGGAACATATATAAGTCATGAAGAAAGCAATAGCAACATACTAAACGATCAAGTGCTAAGCTAACGGAATGGGTCAAGTCAATCACATCATTCTCTAATGATGTGATCTCGTTCATCAAATGACAACTCATGTCTATGGCTAGGAAACTTAACCATCTTTGATTATTGAGCTAGTCTAGTAGAGGCATACTAGTGACACTCTGTTTGTCTATGTATTCACACATGGACTAAGTTTCCGGTTAATAAAATTCTAGCATGAATAATAAACATTTATCATGATATAAGGAAATATAAATAACAACTTTATTATTGCCTCTAGGGCATATTTCCTTTAGTCTCCCACTTGCACTTGAGTCAATAATCTAGATTACACAGTAAGGATTCTAACACCCATGGAGTCTTGGTGCTTATCATGTTTTGCTCGTGAGAGAGGCTTAGTCAACGGGTCTGCAACATTCAGATCCATATGTATCTTGCAAACTCTATGTCTCCCTCCTTGACTTGATCGCGGATGGAATTGAAGCGTCTCTTGATGTGCTTGGTTCTCTTGTGAAATCTGGATTCCTTTACCAAGGCAATTGCACCAGTATTGTCACAAAAGATTTTCATTGGACCCGATGCACTAGGTATGACACCTAGATCTGATATGAACTCCTTCATCCAGACTCCTTCATTTCCTGCTTCCGAAGCACCTATGTACTCCGCTTCACACGTAGATCCCGCCACGACGCTTTGCTTAGGACTGCGCCAACTGACAGCTCTACTGTTTGATATAAAGACGTATTCGGTTTGTGACTTAGAGTCATACAGGTTTGTGTCAAAGCTTGCATCGACGTAACCATTTACGACGAGCTATTTGTCACCTCCATAAACGAGAAACATATCCTTAGTCCTTTTCTGGTATTTCAGGATGCTCTTGACCGCTGTCCAGTGATCCACTCCTGGATTACTTCGGTACCTCCCCGCTAAACTAATAGGGAGGCACACATCAGGTCTGGTACACAACATTGCATACATGATAGAGCCTATGGCTGAAGCATAGCGAACAACTTTAATTTTCTCTCTATCTTCTGCAGTGGTCGGGCATTGATTCTGACTCAACTTCACACCTTGTAACACATGCAAGAACCCTTTCTTTGCTCGATCCATTTTGAACTTCTTCAAAACTTTATCAAGGTAGGTGCTTTGTGAAAGTCCAGTTAAGCGTCTCGATCTATCTCAAGAGATCTTGATGCCCAATATATAAGCAGCTTCACCGAGGTCTTTCATTGAAAAACTCTTGTTCAAGTATCCTTTTATGCTATCTAGAAATTATATATCATTTCCAATCAACAATATGTCATCCACATATAATATTAGAAATGCTACAGAGCTCCCACTCACTTTCTTGTAAATACAAGCTTCTCCAAAAGTCTGTATAAAACCATATGCTTTGATCACACTATAAAAACGTTTATTCCAACTCCGAGAGGCTTGCACCAGTCCATAAATGGATCGATGGAGCTTGCACACTTCGTTAGCATCCTTTGGATCGATAAAACCTTCAGGTTGCATCATATACAACTCTTCTTCCGAAAATCTATTCAGGAATGCAGCCTTTACATCCATTTGCCAAATTTCATAATCATAAAATGCAACACTTGCTAACATGATTCGGACAGACTTAAACATCCCTACGGGTGAGAAGGTCTCATCGTAGTCAACTCCTTGAACTTGTCGAAATCCTTTCGCGACAAGTCAAGCTTTGTAAACAGTAACATTACTGTCAGCGTCAGTCTTCTTCTTGAAAATCCAAGAGAAGCGCTACTACTAATTACAAGTAGCGCTTATAGTACAAAGCGCTGCTACAAACTCGATATAGTAGTAGCATGGTCCAACCCACGCGACTGCTAACCTTTAGCTGTAGAGCCTTACTAGTAGCGCAGTTCCACACGCTACTCATAGGCTTTAAACATGCGCTACTGCTAGGGTTTTCCCTTGTAGTGTATCTCAGTTATATATATATCGATTACCTCCCTCACAGGCGTCGTTTCGGTCGTGTCACAGAGAGGGGAGACGGGACGGGATACCTGTGGGGGTAGAAATGCCGCCATGTGTTGCGGTGGGCCCTCGTACGCTTGTGGAAGTGTTGTGGCATGCGTAGGCACCCCGCACACGGCTCCGGGGTGTGCCCCCCTCACGGTCGTCGCTGCCGCCATGGCCGAGACGGTGTTCGGGGGTATAGCTATGGGATGGGCTATGACAACCAGGTGAAAAGGTCCATTGGTCAAACCCCCTTCCGGCGAAATTGAAAGGGCTAGATCCGGCGGTCGTCTGTGTCAGGGTTAGACGGGACGGGGTACTTGGCGGTAGCAATGCTGCCAGGTGTTGCGGTGGGCATCGTACGCTTGTGGAAGCGCGGTGCAAGGTACAGGCATCCGGCACGCGGCTCCGGGGTGTGCCCCACGCCCCCCCCTCACGGGCGTGGCTGCCGCCGTGTCCCTTTTGGGGAACGTAGTAATTTCAAAAAAAGATCTTACACACACGCAAGATCATGGTGATGCATAGCAACGAGAGGGAGTTTTTTATCCACGTACCCTCGTAGACGGTAAGCAGAAGCGTTATGACAACGCGGTTGATGTAGTTGTACGTCTTCATGATCGACCGATCCTAGTATCGGAAGTACGACACCTCCGCGATCTGCACACATTCGGCTCGGTGATGTCCCACGAACTCACGATCCAGCAGAGTGCCGAGGGAGAGCTTCGTCAACACGACGGCGTGATGATAGTGATGATGAAGCTACCGGTGCAGGGCTTCGCCTAAGCACTACGAAGATATGACCGAGGTGGATTATGGTGGAGGGGGGCACCGCACACGGCTAAGAGATCAATCGTCAACTTGTGTCTATGGGCTGCCCCCCTCCCCCGTATATAAAGGAGTGGAGGAGGGGGATAGGGCCGGCCTCCTAGGCGCGCCCAAGGGGGGAGTCCTACTCCCAGTAGGAGTAGGATTCCCCCTTCCCTAGTTGGAGTAGGAGAGGGAAGGAAGGGGGAGAAGGAGAGAAGGAAAGGGGGGGCCGGCCCCCCTCCCAATTCGGATTGGGCATTGGGGGGGTGCCCCCACCTTTCCACTAAGGCCCAATAAGCCCCATTTACTCCCCGGGGGGTTCCGGTAACCTCCCAGTACTCCGGTGAATGGCCGAACTCACCCGGAACAATTCCGATGTCCAAACATAGCCACACGATATGTCGATATTTATGTCTCGACCATTTCAAGACTCCTCGTCATGTCCGTGATCATATCCGGAACTTCAAACTATCTTCGGTACATCAAAACACCTAAACTCATAATACTGATCGTCATCGAACGTTAAGCGTGCGGACCCTACGGGTTTGAGATCTATGTAGACATGACCGAGACATGTCTCCGGTCAATAACTAATAGCGGAACCTGGATGCTCATATTGGCTCCCAGATATTCCACGAAGATTGTCGGTGTCAAAACCGGCGGATCTCGGGTAGGGGGTCCCGAACTGTGCGTCTAGGCGGATGGTAACAGGAGATAAGGGACACGATGTTTTACCCAGGTTCGGGCCCTCTTGATGGAGGTAAAACCCTCGCCCTGCTTGATTGATATTGATATTGTGGATGTTTACAAGAGTGGATCTACCACGAGATCAAGGAGGCTAAACCCTAGAAGCTAGCCTATGGTATGATTGTTGTATATGAGATTGTCTATCGACTAGCCTGGCCTCGGTTTATATAATGCACCAGAGGCCTAGGATAACAAGAGTCTTAGCCGAATACGCCGGTGGGGGAGGAGTCCTTGTCTTGATCGCCAAGTCTTGTGGAATCTTTCTTGTATGCGGCAACTGTCTGGACTGGCCCATGAGTATACGGCCATGGGTATCCTCGGCCCAATCCAACTGATCGGGAGACGACGTGGTGAGTACCCCCTAGTCCAGGACACCGTCAGTAGTCCCCTGAACCGGTCTTCAAGTTAGGGACGCTCCTCGATTCTTCCAAACTGTTCTTCATCTTCGGTCGTCGGTCTTGAAAACTGGTTCAACAAATCTTCTCATCTTCGATCTTGAGTATCGCCGAAATGCATTCGACGAGTTTACACGTCGGGTATCCGAGGAGCCCCTTTAAGTTTCCGGCCTTTATCAATGCCTTGTTATTTTTATGCCACGCCTCGGGGTTGAACTTGTTCCCGGGCGGCAGCGTCCTCTTGCGTCCGAGCTCCAACGCTGGACTGCATTCGCGGTATCTTTTGCAGCCGAGCACCAACGCCGGACCGCTTCCCAGCTCTAACGCCGGAATGTATTCGAGCTCCAACGCCGGACTATGTATCCGAGCTCCAACGCCGGACTGTATCCGAGCTCCAACGCTGGACTATATCCGAGCTCCAACGCCGGATTATGTATCTGAGCTCCAACTTCGGATTATGTATCCGAGCTCCAACGCCGGATTATGTATCCGAGCTCCAACGCCGGATTATATCCGAGGTGTCGTAAATCACCTTGGTTCAAAGAAGTTTGAAGGGGTTTAGCCGAGCTTAATGCCGGAAATGCCCTCTATGGAGCCAGCCACTAGCGTCCGAGCTTTATGCCGAATCGCTTCCGGTGGTGCACCACCCGAATGTGGGCCAATTTTTGTCAATATTTTTGATCGGTGCAATTTATTCTCTGCCGAGATATATAGCCAGTAGCCCTCAAGGTGGGTATCAGTCTAAAATCTGAGATGCACATGAAGGATGACATAAGACCGCTGGTCCACGTAGCCGCTGAGACTCAGGTTGATTTGCAAAATCGGTCTGAGGATCAAGTCCTAGCTCGGCAGAATACTTCGGGACACAAAAAGCGGCGTGCTCAGTCCTCAAGACTCAGGTTGGGTGCGGCCGACCAACCTGAGGATCAAAATCTCCTCGGAAACTGTATTGCACTTAAAATTTTCTGCATAGAACAGGCAATGCAATAGCCCCCGAGACACTGGTCGGGTGGCAACACCAGATCAGGGGATTGATGTGCCCCTTTAATATTTGTAAATAATAAGCCCGAAGCCCAGTAGCCCCCGAGCCTTAATACGCGCACGGGTGGCCGAATTAAGGATCGATATCCATAGTAAAATCCCAAATTATGTGTGATGACTCAATGTATCCAAGTACTTTACGTCATTAATGCTCGGATCCGCATTGTACAAAATTTTGTTGACCGACCATCGGCTTCCACCTCCTCGGCCAATAGCCGAGGAGTGTTTGTCCTACTTTATAAAGCCTTTATGAGGGCAAAGATTTACAACAAACAAGGCAATCTGGCCATACTGTTTTATAAACAAAGGTACGCGGAGAGATATGTTATATTACTGTTTAACAGAAGAAATGTCTTCCAAAGAAAATAGTCCCGCTATCGGTTCCTTTCTTTGGGTTGTCATGCTAAGCATGATCATGAAACCTCAGCTCCAATGTAAGAGCAAAATATTGAGGATTTAGTTTGGGAGGCCAGTTACTAGCCCCCGGTAGTGTTCGGGCGACAACGAGGTCAAGCCGGAAACACTTCGGCCAATGTTATGAATGGCCCATAATTTAATATAGTCATCGGATCGCTGACCAGTTTACACCTGTTGTGACAGTCAGTTTTCGGCTTTCTCCACTGAGGTGCTTGACCATGCGAGCTGGAAGCACAATCGCAGTGGTTCTCCCTTTGCACACCTAGCCGAACAAAGCGGAACGTAGGAGGCAAGCGCGGGAGCCGGGCAACCCAACTATTGACCGAAGACACAATTCGAAACTGATGCATACATAGCAATATCCGAGAATGTGTTCGCCAATCTCTAAAGGTGTCCGGCGTTGCACTGCGAGACTTGTGCTGAAAACACACAAATAGTTTAAAAGTGCCAAAATTTTGGAAAACCAAAAAACGTCAGCAAAAACATGACGTCCGAACAAGATCAAGTGTTCGGTGCCAATCCGAAAATTGGACTTTAGAAAAAAAAGTGCTTCTGCCGTGCTTTAACTTTGCAACGACTAAGAAGAAAAACACTTAGTATGAAACGGCTCAAATAAACATAAGAGCCCCCAAGTGACTTGGGTAAAAGTTGACTATAAAATGTAAGGTGACATGTAGAATGCCTTCTAGCCGGATTGTAGATCGTTTGTCGTAGCGGACCTTTTCGCTTCAACCTCTGGACCCGATAGTCCGGAGTGTGTCCGAATACCCTCGCGGTTATAAGAACCGGGGCATGCGTGGAGACCAGGCGTAGGGGTCATTAGTGCTTTATTAGACAAGTGCCCAACTAGTTATGTTATATTACATGGTTAGTAAGAAACATCTTCCAGGGAGAATAGTTCCGTTAGGGGTCCCTTTCTCTGGGAGGCATGCCCTAAAGTGCATGTCCGGACCATGAAAAGAGCAGAAAAACATCTGGGGCAGGTAAATTAATAGGTAAGGAATCATCTTTTAGTTCACCGACCGAGTATTCCCTTAAGAACGCTTAGCTTTGGCTTCACCCAGTCTGAGGTACACATCCGCTGACCCGGCAAGTAATAATCGCAGAGGTGCTCCCTTTACCACCTAGCCAAACAATCGGGAACGAGGGGTAAGCAAAGGAGCCAGCAACCCAGCTTGGCCAAAACTTAAGTCATATCGATGCATATAATGGTGAATAAAAGGTAGATGCGAAGTGTGACACATGTGTTGGGCATAAAGCCCGAATTAATAAGCTTCATAAAGAAGCCCTGTGTATAATGAGCGCTGGTAGCGCGTCAAGTGTAAAGTAACAAAGTTTCGACAACGAAAATTTTTACAAGCAACTTTTTTCCAAAAAAGTATAATGCTTGGTCGAACCGAACACAAGTTAGAAATTTAAAACTATGAGCATGAAGGCAACTTAACTGGTTAATGTGTTCGATATTGACGATGCGGTCCGAGCTTGATGCGGGGCAAGGTTCCATCCCCCAAGCCGGTCCCGAGGTGGCGGAGCAAAGAGCTCGGCACTCCGAAGTGGTGACATAGCACGGTCAATGCAGGACGGCAAAGTGATGCCGAAGTCCCTGGCACGGGGTAATGAAGTGTTGACGAAGCCCCCCGTCCAGCCGAGGTGACGTCAAAGGATATAGTCCGGCTGGATTATTTTCCTGTGCATAGAAAATAGTGCAAACCAGAGATAATAGAAATAAAAAATTTTTGTTACATAATAAATAATTTATGCAAAGTGAGAAATATGGCCTGTCGCCGAAGTCAATGTCGATGCAGGGCGGCGGCGTGATGCGGTAAAGGCATGGCAAGGCCTGAATTCACAGGTCGGTTCGAGTTCCGGATGCGGCGTTCGCCGGACTATGTACGGAAACTGACCGAACCACCATGCAACCGTCGTTAATGCGGCCATCATTTGATAGACCTGCGTACATATGATGGACAAACCAGAGTAATAATTCGTTGGAAAAAATAAACCCAAACAAGCAGAAAATACTAGGATTAATAGCACCTGGTTTATTTGTTGTAGTAATCCGGAGGAAGGTGATTCCCAAAATTGGGACTCGATCCGCGCACCCATTACCTGGTCGGCTAGTGACGCCGAAGTGTCCGGAGTAGGTTGATGAAGAGGTGGCGAAGCCCCCCGGTCGAGCCGAGATGTCGAAGTAGGTCGGCGTGATGGACACCAGCTTGAAGAAGCAATAGTGCGGCCCTGCCGATCCAGGTCGTGACGTGGTCGATGCCGGCTTGATGAAGCGACCGTGCGGCGATGCCGGTATGCCCGCTCCGTGTAATCCGTGGGGCGGCGATGTTGGTGATGATTTATCCTTCACGATGCCGAACTCTTGTTCGGCTTGCCGAGATGATGATCCGAAGAAGTTGAGCTCGGCTCAACAAAGTGACGACGTGTCTAGCGCAGGTCGGCAGCCGTGGAGAAATATTGCCGGACTGGTTTGACACCAGCATGATGTTGAAGATCATGTTCAAAAGATCTTAAAGTTAGTGGGATGTGTTCAGAAACAAAACACAATACCCAATACAAAACTTCCTTAAAAAAGGATGTCCGAAATCCCGTTCATAAAAAAGACGAACTCGGGTCGTATTCGTTTTCGCGCAGAAAACAGGTCCGAAAAGTGAAGCACTAATCGGAAGGTTACCGGAGTTTGGACGGTCGGATCGAGCTGAACTTTTGAGGGGTGGTAGATATAGGAATTCCACAGCTGATCAACGGTTGGATCTTCCAAAGGAAGTCCGAGCTAGAAGCTGGACACCACGCCCTAAACTCGTCCGGATTCTCGTCCAGATTCAATGCGGCTCCAGTATATCGGAGATTGCCAGAGATTCCTCCATCGAAACTCGACGAAATTTTCCAGGGTTGTTGTAGACTCAATTCCGCACAATTCCACCGAAGCGATCGTTAAAACGACGCTTGAGGAGGCGGTGGCGGCGGACACAAGTCCGCTGTCCAGAAAAACAGTACGGTCGCCCGAGGGCAATGTTGACGTTGAGCCCCCGGGCTCCCTGGATGATTCCTCCATGATCTTGATAGAGATCGGAGTTGATGTTGATGAAGGCCCTCATCCGAACATGACGATCGGAGGTAGGGTGCAGTCCTTGGTCGAACCAAGGTGACCAGTTGAGCTGGTGACGAAGATGCCGAAGTCGAAGTTGATCTGGGGGCGAGCCATCGACCTTTTGCCGGACACACAGAGGAACTCTCAATGAAAGCACCAATGTCGGTGTCAAAACCGGTGGATCTCGGTAGGGGGTCCTGAACTGTGCGTCTAGGTGGATGGTAACAGGAGATAAGGGACACAATGTTTTACCCAGGTTCGGGCCCTCTTGATGGAGGTAAAACCCTACGTCCTGCTTGATTGATATTGATATTGTGGATGTTTACAGGAGTGGATCTACCACGAGATCAAGGAGGCTAAACCCTAGAAGCTAGCCTGTGGTATGATTGTTGTATATGGGATTTCCTATCGACTAGCCTGGCCTCGGTTTATATAATGCACCAGAGGCCTAGGATAACAAGAGTCCTAGCCGAATACGCCGGTGGGGGAGGAGTCCTTGTCTTGATCGCCAGGTCTTGTGGAATCTTCCTTGTATGCGGCAACTGTCCGGACTGGCCCATGAGTATACGGCCATGGGGATCCTCGGCCCAATCCAACTGATCGGGAGACGACGTGGTGAGTACCCCCTAGTCCAGGACA
Organism: Aegilops bicornis; assembly: GCA_021605145.1. Classification (NCBI taxonomy): domain Eukaryota; kingdom Viridiplantae; phylum Streptophyta; class Magnoliopsida; order Poales; family Poaceae; genus Aegilops; species Aegilops bicornis. The sequence goes on from CM038675.1 coordinate 16,289,539, forward strand.
CCGTCAAAGATCTTTATCGGTCAAACCGCATAACAACATATGTTGTTCCCTTTGTCATCGGTATGTTACTTGCCCGAGATTCGATCGTCGGTATCTCAATACCTAGGTCAATCTCGTTACCGGCAAGTCTCTTTACTCATTATGTAATGCATCATCCCGTAACGAACTCATTAGTCACATTGCTTGCAAGGCTTAAGAGTGATGTGCATTACCGAGAGGGCCTAGTGGTACCTCTCCGACAATCAGAGTGACAAATCCTAATCTCGATCTATGCCAACTCAACAAACACCATTAGAGACACCTGTAGAGCACCTTTATAATCACCCAGTTACGTTGTGACGTTTGGTAGCACACAAAGTGTTCCTTCGGTATTTGGTAGTTGCATAATCCCATAGTCATAGGAACATATATAAGTCATGAAGAAAGCAATAGCAACATACTAAATTGTCAAGTGCTAAGCTAACGGAATGGGTCAAGTCAATCACATCATTCTCTAATGATGTGATCTCTTTCATCAAATGACAACTCATGTCTATGGCTAGGAAACTTAACCATCTTTGATTATTGATCTAGTCTAGTAGAGGCATACTAGTGACACTCTGTTTGTCTATGTATTCACACATGCACTAAGTTTCCGGTTAATACAATTCTAGCATGAATAATAATTGTCTCTAGGGCATATTTCCTTCAGTCTCCCACTTGCACTTGAGTCAATAATATGGATTACACAGTAAGGATTCTAACACCCATGGAGTCTTGGTGCTTATCATGTTTTGCTCGTGAGAGAGGCTTAGTCAATGGGTCTGCAACATTCAGATCCATATGTATCTTGTAAATCTCTATGTCTCCCTCCTTGACTTGACCACGGATGGAATTGAAGCATCTCTTGATGTGCTTGGTTCTCTTGTGAAATCTGGATTCCTTTGCCAAGGAAATTGCACCAGTATTGTCACAAAAGATTTTCATTGGACCCGATGCACTAGGTATAAAAAACCTAGATCTGATATGAACTCCTTCATCCGGACTCCTTCAGATGCTGCTTCCGAAGCACCTATGTACTCCGCTTCACACGTAGATCCCACCACGACGCTTTGCTTAGAACTGCGCTAACTGACAGCTCTACTGTTCAACATAAATACGTATTCTGTTTGTGACTTAGATTCATACGGATTTGTGTCAAACCTTGCATCGACGTAACCATTTACGCATTTGTGCTCTTTGTCACCTCCATAAACGAGAAACATATCCTTAGTCCTTTTCAGGTATTTCAGGATGCTCTTGACCGCTGTCCAGTGATCCACTCCTAGATTACTTTGGTACCTCCCCGCTAAACTAATAGGGAGGCACACATCAGGTCTGGTACACAACATTGCATACATGATAGAGCCTATGGCTGAAGCATAGCGAACGACTTTAATTTTCTCTCTATCTTCTGCAGTGGTCGGGCATTGTTCTGACTCAGCTTCACACCTTGTAACATAGGCAAGAGCACTTTCTTTGCTTGATCCATTTTGAACTACTTCAAAACTTTATCAAGGTAGGTGCTTTGTGAAAGTCCAATTAAGCGTCTCGATCTATCTCAATAGATCTTGATGCCCAATATATAAGCAGCTTCACCGAGGTCTTTTATTGAAAAACTCTTGTTCAAGTATCCTTTTATGCTATCCAGAAATTCTATATCATTTCCAATCAACAATATGTCATCCACATATAATATTAGAAATGTTACAGAGCTCCCACTCACTTTCTTGTAAATACAAGCTTCTCCAAAAGTCTGTATAAAACCATATGCTTTGATCACACTATAAAAACGTTTATTCCAACTCCGAGAGGCTTGCACCAGTCCATAAATGGACCGCTGGAGCTTGCACACTATGTTAGCATCCTTTGGATCGATAAAACCTTCAGGTTGCATCATATACAACTGTTCTTTCAGAAATCCATTCAGGAATGCAGGCATTAGATCCATTTGCCAAATTTCATAATCATAAAATGCAGCAATTGCTAAAATGATTCGGACAGACTTAAACATCCCTATGGGTGAGAAGGTCTCATCGTAGTCAACTCCTTGAACTTGTCGAAATCCTTCTACGACAAGTCAAGCTTTGTAGACAGTAACATTACCGTCAGCGTCAGTCTTCTTCTTGAAAATCCAAGAGAAGTGCTACTACTAATTACAAGTAGCGCTTGTAGTATAAAGCGCTGCTACTAAGTGTTGGGGAACGTAGTAATTTCAAAAAAATTCCTACGCACACGCAAGATCATGGTGATGCATAGCAACGAGAGGGGAGAGTGTTGTCTACGCACTCGTGAGACCGGCGGAAGCGATCACAACGTAGAGGAAGTAGTCGACGTTCTCCTCGCGATCCAACCGATCCCAGCGCCGTTACTCGGCGCCTCCGAAGTTCTTGGCACACGCTCAGCTCGGTGACGCTCCTCAGTTCCGATCCAGCAAAGCTCGGGAGAGAGAGTTCCACAAGACGACGGCGTGGTGACGATCTTGATGTTCTACCGACGCAGGGCTTCGCCTAAGCACCGCTACGATATGACCGAGGTGGAATATGGTGGAGGGGGGCACCACACACGGCTAAGGAACGGTCTCAAGGATCTACTTGTGTTCTAGGGTGCCCCCCTGCCCCCGTATATAAAGGAGCAAGGGGGAGGGCCGGCCGGCCCTAGGAGGCGCGCCAAGGGAGGGGGGAGTCCTCCTCCTAGTGGGAGTAGGACTCCCCTTTCCTAGTCCAACTAGGAAGGAGGAAGGGGAAGGAAAGAGAGGAGAGGGAGAGGAAGGGGCCGCGCCTCCTCCTGTCCAATTCGGACTCCCATGGGGGGCGCGCGCCACCTCCTGGTGCGGCCCTCTCTCTCCCCTTTTGGCCCAATAAGGCCCATTACTTCCCGGGGTTACCCGGGTTCCGTAACCTCCTCGGCACTCGTTTTCTCCGAAACTTCCGAACCTTTCCGTGTCCGAATATAGCCGTCAATATATCAATCTTTATGTCTCGATCATTTCGAGACTCCTCGTCATGTCCGTGATCACATCCGGGACTCCGAACTCCTTCGGTACATCAAAATACACAAAACTCATAATATAACCGTCATCGAAACCTTAAGCGTCATGGACCCTACGGTTCGAGAACAATGTAGACATGACCGAGACACGCCTCCGTCAATAACCAATAGCGGGACCTGGATGCCCATATTGGCTCCTACATATTCTATGAAGATCTTTATCGGTCGCACCGCATAACAGCATACGTTGTTCCCTTTGTCATCGGTATGTTACTTGCCCGAGATTCGATCGTCGGTATCCAATACCTAGTTCAATCTCAAGCATCGCAAGTCTCTTTACTCGTTCCGTAATACATCATCTCATAGCTAACTCATTAGTTGTAATGCTTGCAAGGCTTAGTGATGTGTATTACCGAGAGGGCCCAGAGATACCTCTCCGACAATCGGAGTGACAAATCCTAATCTCGAAATATGCCAACCCAACATCTGCCTTTGGAGACACCTGTAGTACTCCTTTATAATCACCCAGTTACGTTGTGACGTTTGGTAGTACCCAAAGTGTTCCTCCGTAAACGGGAGTTGCATATTCTCATAGTTATAGGAACATGCATAAGTCATGGATAAAAGCAATAGCAACATACTAAACGATCGGGTGCTAAGCTAATGGAATGGGTCATGTCAATCAGATCATTCAACCAATGATGTGACCTTGTTAATCAAATGACAACTCCTTTGTCTATGGTTAGGAAACATAACCATCTTTGATTAACAAGCTAGTCTAGTAGAGGCATACTAGTGACACTCTGCTTGTCTATGTATTCACACATGTATTATGTTTCCGTTAATACAATTCTAGCATGAACAATAAACATTTATCATGAAATAAGGAAATAAATAATAACTTTATTATTGCCTCTAGGGCATATTTCCTTCAGTCTCCCACTTGCACTAGAGTCAATAATCTAGATTACATAGTAATGATTCTAACACCCATGGAGTCTTGGTGCTGATCATGTTTTGCTCGTGGAAGAGGCTTAGTCAACGGTCTGCTACATTCAGATCCGTATGTATCTTGCAAATCTCTATGTCTCCCACCGGACTAAGTCCCGGATGGAATTGAAGCGTCTCTTGATGTGTTTGGTTCTCTTGTGAAATCTGGATTCCTTTGCTAAAGCAATTGCTCCAAAGATTGTCACAAAAGATTTTCATTGGACCCGATGCACTAGGTATGACACCTAGATCGGATATGAACTCCTTCATCCAGACTCCTTCATTAGCTGCTTCCGGGTTGCTATGTATTCCGCTTCACATGTAGATCCTGCCACGACGCTTTGTTTAGAACTGCACCAACCGACAGCTCCTCCGCTTATTGTAAATACGTATCCGGTTTGCGATTTAGAATCGTCTCGATCAGTGTCAAAGCTTGCATCAACGTAACCATTTACGATGAGCTCTTTGTCACCTCCATATACGAGAAACATATCCTTAGTCCTTTTCGTGTATTTCAGGATGTTCTTGACCGATGTCCAAAGTGATCCACTCTGGATTACTTTGGTACCTCCCGGCTAAGCTTATAGCAAGGCACACATCAGGTCTGGTACACAGCATTGCATACATGATAGAGCCTATGGCTGAGGCATAGGGAACATCTTTCATTTTCTCTCTATCTTCTGCGGTGGTCGGGCATTGAGTCTTACTCAACTTCACACCTTGTAACACAGGCAAGAACCCTTTCTTTGCTTGATCCATTTTGAACTTCTTCAAAATTTTGTCAAGGTATGTGCTTTGTGAAAGTCCAATTAAGCGTCTTGATCTATCTCTATAGATCTTGATGCCCAATATGTAAGCAGCTTCACCGAGGTCCTTCATCGAAAAACTCTTATTCAAGTATCCCTTTATGCTATCCAGAATTCTATATCATTTCCGATTAGTAATATGTCATCTACATATAATATCGTAAATGCTACAGAGCTCCCACTCACTTTCTTGTAAATACAAGCTTCTCCAAAAGTCTCAGATAAACCCAAATGCTTTGATCACACTATCAAAGCGTTTATTCCAACTCCGAGATGCTTGCACCAGTCCATAAATGGATCGCTGGAGCTTGCACACTTTGTTAGCTCCCTTTGGATCGATAAAACCTTCTGGTTGCATCATATACAACTCTTCTTCCAGAAATCCATTCAGGAATGCAGTCTTTACATCCATTTGCCAAATTTCATAATCATAAAATGTGGCAATTGCTAACATGATTCGGACAGACTTAAGCATCGCTACGGGTGAGAAGGTCTCATCGTAGTCAATCCCTTGAACTTGTCGAAAACCCTTTGCGACAAGTCGAGCTTTGTAGACAGTAATATTACCGTCAGCGTCAGTCTTCTTCTTGAAGATCCACTTGTTTTTCTATTGCTAGCCGACCCTCGGGCAAGTCAACCAAAGTCCACACTTTGTTTTCATACATGGATCTCATCTCAGATTTCATGGCCTCAAGCCATTTTGCGGAATCTGGGCTCACCATCGCTTCTTCATAGTTCGTAGGTTCATCATGATCTAGTAGCATGACTTCCAAAACAGGATTACTGTACCACTCTGGTGCGGATCTTACTCTGGTTGATCTACGAGGCTCAGTAGTAACTTGATCTGAAGTTTCATGATCATCATCATCAACTTCCTCACTATTTGGTGTAGATGTCGCAGAAACCGGTTTACGTGATAAACTACTTTTAAATAAGGGAGAAGGTACAGTTACCTCATCAAGTTCTACTTTCCTCCCACTCACTTCTTTTCGAGAGAAACTCCTTCTCTAGAAAGGATCCATTCTTAGCAATAAATGTCTTGCCTTCGGATCTGTGATAGAAGGTGTACCCAACTGTCTCCTTTGGGTATCCTATGAAGACACATTTCTCGATTTAGGTTCGAGCTTATCAGGTTGAAGCTTTTTCACATAAGCATCGCATCCCCAAACTTTAAGAAAGCGACAACTTTGGTTTCTTGCTAAACCATAGTTCATAAGGTGTCGCCTCAACGGATTTTGACGGTGTTCTATTCAGCGTGAATGCGGCCGTCTCAAGAGCATAACCCCAAAACGATAGCGGTAAATCTGTAAGAGACATCATAGATCGCACCATATCTAGTAAAGTGCGATTACGACGTTCGGACACACCATTGCGCTGTGGTGTTCCGGTGGCGTGAGTTGCGTAAACTATTCCGCATTGTTTCAAATGTAGACCAAACTCGTAACTCAAATATTCGCCTCCACAATCAGATCGTAGAAACTTTATTTTCTTATTACGATGATTTTCAACTTCACTCTGAAATTCTTTGAACTTTTCAAATGTTTCAGACTTATGTTTCATTAAGTAGATATACCCATATCTGCTTAAATCATCTGTGAAGGTGAGAAAATAACGATATCCGCCACGAGCCTCAACATTCATTGGACCACATACATCTGTATGTATGATTTCCAACAAATCTGTTGCTCTCTCCATAGTACCGAGAACGGGTTTTAGTCATCTTGCCCATGAGGCACGGTTCGCAAGTGCCAAGTAATTCATAATCAAGTGACTCCAAAAGTCCATCAGTATGGAGTTTCTTCATGAGCTTTATACCGATATGACCTAAACGGCAGTGCCACAAATAAGTCGCACTATCATTATCAACTCTGCATCTTTTGGTTTCAACATTATGAATATGTGTATCACTACTATCGAGATTCATTAAGAATAGACCACTCTTCAAGGGTGCATGACCATAAAAGATATTATTCATATAAATAGAACAACCATTATTCTCTGATTTAAATGAATAACCGCCTCGCATCAAACAAGATCCAGATATAATGTTCATGCTCAACGCTGGCACCAAATAACAATTATTTAGGTCTAAAACTAATCCCGAAGGTAGATGTAGAGGTAGCGTGCCGACCGCGATCACATCGACTTTGGAACCATTTCCCACGCGCATCGTCACCTCGTCCTTGGCCATTGTTCGCTTAATCCGTAGTCCCTGCTTCGAGTTGCAAATATTAGCAACAGAACCAATATCAAATACCCAGGTGCTACTGCGAGCTCTAGTAAGGTACACATCAATAACATGTATATCACATATACCTTTGTTCACCTTGCCATCCTTCTTATCCGCCAAATACTTGGGGCAGTTCCGCTTCCAATGACCAGTCTGCTTGCAGTAGAAGCACTCAGTCTCAGGCTTAGGTCCAGACTTGGGTTTCTTCTCTTGAGCAGCAACTTGTTTGTTGTTCTTCTTGAAGTTCCCCTTCTTCTTCCCTTTGCCTTTCTTCTTGAAACTAGTGGTCTTATTGACCATCAACACTTGATGCTCCTTCTTGATTTCTACTTCCGCAGCCTTTAGCATTGCGAAGAGCTCAGGCATAGTCTTTACTAACCCTTGCATATTATAGTTCATCACGAAGCCTTTGTAGCTTTGTGGCTGTGATTGAAGAATTCTGTAAATGACACAATCATCCGGAAGATCTACTCCCCGTTGAGTCAAGTGATTGTAATACCCAGACATTCTGAGTATGTGCTCACGGACAGACCCATTCTCTTCCATCTTGCAGCTAGAGACCTTATTGGAGACTTCATATCTCTCAATCCGCATTCTGTTGAAATATCAACTTCAACTCCTGGAACATCTCATATGCTCCATGACGCTCAAAACGTCGTTGAAGACCCGGTTCTAAGCCGTAGCATGGCACACCGAACTATAGAGTAGTCATCAGCTTTGCTCGCCAGACGTTCTTAACGCCGCTGGGTTGCATCGGCAACAGAGGCCTGGCACCTAGCGGTGCATCCAGGGCGTAACTCTTACGTGCAGCAATGAGGATAATCCTCGTGTTACGGACCCAGTCCGTGTAATTGCTACCATCATCTTTCAACTTTGCTTTCTCAAGGAACGGATTAAAATTCAACGGAACAACAAAGACGAGCCATCTATCTATAAACAAACATAGACAAGCAAGATACTATCAGTACTAAGTTCATGATAAATTTAAGTTCAATTAATCATATTACTTAAGAACTCCCACTTAGACAGACATCTCTCTAGTCATCTAAGTGATCACGTGATCCAAATCAACTAAACCATAACCGATCATCACGTGAGATGGAGTAGTTTTCAATGGTGAACATCTTATGTTGATCATATCTACTATATGATTCACGCCGACCTTTCGGTCTCCGTGTTCCGAGGCCATATCTGCATATGCTAGGCTCGTCAAGTATAACCTGAGTATTCTGCGTGTGCAAAACTGACTTGCACCCATTGTAGATGGACGTAGAGCTTATCACACCCGATCATCACGTGGTGTCTCTGATCTACTAACTTTGGCAACGGTGCATACTCAGTGAGAACACTACTTGATAATTTTAGTGAGAGATCATCTTAAAATGCTACCGTCAATCAAATCAAAATAAGATGCATAAAGGATAAACATCACATGCAATCAATATAAGTGATATGATATGGCCATCATCATCTTGTGCTTGTGATCTCCATCTCCGAAGCACCGTCGTGATCACCATCGTCACCGGCGCGACACCTTGATCTCCATCGTAGCATCGTTGTCGTCTACGCCATCTATTGCTTCTACGACTATCGCTACCGCTTAGTGATAAAGTAAAGCAATTACAGGGCGTTTGCATTTCATACAATAAAGCGACAACCATATGGCTCCAGCCAGTTGCCGATAACTTCGGTTACAAAACATGATCATCTCATACAATAAAATATAGCATCACGCCTTGACCATATCACATCACAACATGCCCTGCAAAAACAAGTTAGACGTCCTCTACTTTGTTGTTGCAAATTTTACGTGGCTGCTACGGGCTTAAGCAAGAACCAATCTCACCTATGCATCAAGACCACAACGATACTTCGTCAAATAGACTCCGCTTTAACCTTCTCGTGGACGAGGCGTAGCTACTCGGTTCAACTAAAGTGAGAGAGAGAGACACCCGCCAGCCACCTTTAAGCACGAGTGCTCGTAACGGTGAAACCAGTCTCGCGTAAGCGTCTGGCGTAATGTCGGTCCGGCCGCTTCATCTCACAATACCGCTGAACCAAAGTATGACATGCTGGTAGGCAGTATGACTTGTATCGCCCACAACTCACTTGTGTTCTACTCGTGCAAAACATCAAACCATAAAAACCTAGGCTCGGATGCCACTGTTGGGGAACGTAGTAATTTCAAAAATTTTCCCTACGCATTAACGCAAGATCATGGTGATGCATAGCAACGAGAGGGGAGAGTGTTGTCTACGTGCACTCAGAGACCGAAGCGGAAGCGATCACAACGTAGAGGAAGTAGTCGACGTTCTCCTCGCGATCCAACCGATCCCAGCGCCCGTTACTCCGCGCCTCCGAAGTTCTTGGCACACGCTCAGCTTGGTGACGCCTCCTCAGTTCGATCCAGCAAAGCTCCGGGGAGAGAGAGTTCCGTCAGCACGACGGCGTGGTGACGATCTTGATGTTCTACCGACGCAGGGCTTCGCCTAAGCACCGCTACGATATGACCGAGGTGGAATATGGTGGAGGGGGGCACCGCACACGGCTAAGGAACGATCTCAAGGATCTACTTGTGTTCTAGGGTGCCCCCCTTCCCCCGTATATAAAGGAGCAAGGGGGAGGGCCGGCCGGCCCTAGGAGGTGCGCCAAGGGAGGGGGGAGTCCTCCTCCTAGTGGGAGTAGGACTCCCCTTTCCTAGTCCAACTAGGAAGGAGGAAGGGGAAGGAAAGAGAGGGAGAGGGAGAGGGAAAGGGGGGCCGCGCCCCCCCTCCTTGTCCAATTCGGACTCCCCATGGGGGGGCGCGCGCCACCTCCTGGTGCGGCCCTCTCTCTCCCCTTTTGGCCCAATAAGGCCCATTACTTCCCCGGGGGGTTCCGGTAACCCCTCCGGCACTCCGGTTTTCTCCAGAAACTTCCGGAACCTTTCCGGTGTCCGAATATAGCCGTCCAATATATCAATCTTTATGTCTCGATCATTTCGAGACTCCTCGTCATGTCCGTGATCACATCCGGGACTCCGAACTCCTTCGGTACATCAAAATACACAAAACTCATAATATAACTGTCATCGAAACCTTAAGCGTGCGGACCCTACGGTTCGAGAACAATGTAGACATGACCGAGACACGTCTCCGGTCAATAACCAATAGCGGGACCTGGATGCCCATATTGGCTCCTACATATTCTACGAAGATCTTTATCGGTCAGACCGCATAACAACATACGTTGTTCCCTTTGTCATCGGTATGTTACTTGCCCGAGATTCGATCGTCGGTATCCAATACCTAGTTCAATCTCGTTAATGGCAAGTCTCTTTACTCGTTCTGTAATACATCATCTCACAGCTAACTCATTAGTTGTAATGCTTGCAAGGCTTAGTGATGTGTATTACCGAGAGGGCCTAGAGATACCTCTCCGACAATCGGAGTGACAAATCCTAATCTCGAAATATGCCAACCCAACATCTGCCTTTGGAGACACCTGTAGTACTCCTTTATAATCACCCAGTTACGTTGTGACGTTTGGTAGTACCCAAAGTGTTCCTCCGTAAACGGAGTTGCATATTCTCATAGTTATAGGAACATGCATAAGTCATGGATAAAAGCAATAGCAACATACTAAACGATCGGGTGCTAAGCTAATGGAATGGGTCATGTCAATCAGATCATTCAACCAATGATGTGACCTTGTTAATCAAATGACAACTCCTTTGTCTATGGTTAGGAAACATAACCATCTTTGATTAACAAGCTAGTCTAGTAGAGGCATACTAGTGACACTCTGCTTGTCTACGTATTCACACATGTATTATGTTTCCGGTTAATACAATTCTAGCATGAACAATAAACATTTATCATGAAATAAGGAAATAAATAATAACTTTATTATTGCCTCTAGGGCATATTTCCTTCACTAAGTCGATATAGTAGTAGCATGGTCCAACCCACATGACTGCTAACCTTTAGCTGTAGTGCCTTACTAGTAGCGCAGTTCCACGCGCTACTGATAGGCTTCAAACACACGCTACTGCTTGGGTTTTCCCTAGTAGTGTATCTCAGTTATATATATATATCGATTACCCCCCACACAGGCGTCACTTCGGTCGTGTCAGAGAGAGGGGAGACAGGACGGGGTACCTGGGTGGTAGCAACGCCGCCATGTGTTGCAGTGGGCCCTCGTACGCTTGTGGAAGCGTTGTGGCAGTCGCAGTCACCCCGCACACGGCTCCGGGGTGTGGCCCCCTCACGGTCGTCGCTGCCGCCATGTCCCGGAGGGGGAAACGGCCCCATTGGCATGCCACGGAGGGAATCTTCGGGTGGGTTGGGCCGGGACGGTGTTCGGGGGTGTAGCTATGGGATGGGCTATGACAACCAGGTGAAAAGGTCCACTGGTCAAACCCTTTCCGGCGAAATTCAAAGGGCTAGATCCGGCGGTCGTCTGTGTCAGGGTTAGACGGGACGGGGTACCTGGGGGGTAGCAATGCTGCCAGGTGTTGCGGTGGGCATCGTACGCTTGTGGAAGCACGGTGCAAGGCGCAGGCATCCGGCACGCGGCTCCGGGGTGTGCCACCCCTCACGGGCGTCGCTGCCGCCATGTCCCTCTTGGGGAACGTATTAATTTCAACAAAAAAATCCTACGCATACGCAAGATCATGGTGATGCATAGCAACGAGAGGGAGAGTGTTATCCACGTACCCTCGTAGATGGTAAGTAGAAGCGTTATGACAACGCGGTTGATGCAGTTGTACGTCTTCATGATCGACCGATCCTAGTACCGAAAGTACGACACCTCCGCGATCTGCACACGTTCGGCTCGGTGACGTCCCACGAACTCACGATCCAGCAGAGTGCCGAGGGAGAGCTTCGTCAGCACGACGGCATGATGATGGTGATGATGAAGCTACCGGCGCAGGGCTTTGCCTAAGCACTGCGACGATATGATCGAGGTGGATTATGGTGGAGGGGGGCACCGCACACGGCTAAGATATCAATCGTCAACTTGTGTCTATGGGGTGCCCCCTCCCCCGTATATAAAGGAGTGGAGGAGGGGGAGAGGGCCGGCCTCCTAGGGCGCGCCCAAGGGGGGAGTCCTGCTCCAAGTAGGAGTAGGATTCCCCTTCCCTAGTTGGAGTAGAAGAGGGAAGGAAGGGGGAGAAGGAGAGAAGGAAAGGGGGGGGGGCGCCCCCCTCCCAATTCGGATTGGGCTTGGGGGGGGGGGGGGCGCCCCCACCTTGGCCGCCTCCTCCTCCTCCTTTCCACTAAGGCCCAATAAGGCCCATTTACTCCCCGGGGGGGTTCCGGTAACCTCCTAGTACTAGGGAAAAGCCTAGCAGCAGCGCGGGTTTTGGGCCTCTCAGTAGCGCGGGGACACGCGCTACTAATAAGGCGCTACAGCTAACGTATAGCAGTAGCGCCTGTTGTCCCACGCTACTGCTATACATGAATAGCTGTAGCGCTGTTTAGAAAAGGGCGCTGCTGATATTATCTGCGGCGATGTTTACTGGGAAGCGCTACTGGTAATGCGGCGCTACTGCTAAAATTTCCGCCCTCGCTATTACTAGTTTTATTAGTTTTTTCCTGCATATTTTTTTTGTATTTGAATAGGCTTTATACAATAATCTTTAGCATATCATACACATAAAAATGTAATCATAGCATATACATACAATTAGTCTCATCGAATCGTGTCATCATCATAATCATCATCCAACACAAAGTGGTCTCTCGTATCATCTAGAAAATAGCGATACAAGTCCTCGACTACTTGCAAATACATTGTCATCCATCTAAACAATGGTATACGCGAAAAGAGCTATCAGTTTGAGTACATGAGTTCGTATCCCTCTCTCGCATTAGCGTGAACCTAACTAACTACTGCCTGTTGCTCGGAAACCAGAAACCGGTACACTTAGGCCTGACAATCCGGCCACTCATCGTATATATACTCCTGGCGTAGCACTTCTTCGCCATCGATGATCTATGCACCTGCATCGTCACGTGAGTCGATGATATGCAACATATTTAGTTGAGCAACAGAAAGAGACAGACTTGGCAAAAATAGAAATGACATATCATAAGCATAAATAACAAAGTTCATCGTACCCAAAATGCCCTAACTAGAGTGATCTTCGCTAGTGGAGAAGGAGGACGGTTTAATTACATCACAAATAAAGTTTCACCGTGCATAACTCAAAGTTTTGTCATACAGAAAGTATGGACTAAACACACACATTGTCATATATCGGCAATCACTCCACCATGTCGTGCCATCCATCCATGTCAGGGAGATAGTCCCCAAGCTTAGTGAAAGGCTTCATGTCGAGACGCTGAGAGGCTATCCATGTTCGGACGTCTTCCTGCGACATTTGTCCTTCTTCGTAGAACATCCCTGTTTTTTGGACGACCTCCTTCATGATGATTTGGGCAAGTTCACGCTGGATGTGATAGAACTCAGCTCGAAGTCGATGATCCTCGATATCTCCTACGTTCTTTGCCCATTGTAGAATATGGGCATCGCCGGATCTAGGTGACATGCGAAGGTTCTCGTGATCCTGTCTGTACTCCAGCATGTGTTTTAGGACATAGAATCCATCATTAAGAGAATTGTTCGGTTGCTGGATGCAGCAGAAGTTGGTCTTATGGCCGAAGGCGACCCTGCCGCCCCTTATCTTCTTGTCCCTGACCTCTCCACCACTTGCTTGGTAGTAGAACATAGCACTATCGAGAACATCCTTGATGTGGGTGTAATCCTTTTTGTGAATGTTCTTCGACGAGTCCAAGTAAAGAGCGTGGAAGAATCAGGGGTATAGGATGATGAGGACGGCGCGCCCGCCGCTGCGCAAAATAAGTACACCTCAAATTACTTAGCCTCCACGGTGCAAATGAATGATTGAAATCGAAGGAAGGATAGCAGCGCGGATGACTTACACGGGATGATAAGGCACGAGAATCGCCCCCCTTGTCCTTATTGGCGAGCATGAAATTGACGATGTATTCCCTCGCGTATACACGGTGCTCTGTGCAGACTCCCAAGAAGCCCTCATGCATGTAGTACGGGTCAGCGACACAGATATGAGATATCTGCTCAAACCCGATGATGTAGTTCATGTGCAAGGCATAAATGCGGACAAACGTAAAATCCAGCTTCTTCACGTGAAACATGTCGAATATGTAATCGAATCGGAGGAAGAACTTATCCGCGGGGAAGCTGTCGACGTACGACATTTGCCACAGAACGTTAACCACGTAGAGTGGGTATCCTGGATCGGTCGAGGCGATGAGGCCTTTCTCTACCCGCGGCACATCGTCATGAAGTCTCCTTAGATCGCCGAATCTGGCCTGTAGCGTTGTTGCAGGTAGGATTGGTTGACCGAGGATATGCCATTTATCCGCATCGAGGATATCTATACGGTCCTGAAGCCGAGGCTGCTGAGGCGGCTGGATCATAGAATCAGCTTTTTTTCCTTTCCTCGCTCTCTTCCTAGACTTCTTTACTACCGGAAGGTCGTCTATAATATGTTGAGACAGCAATACAGGCACCGACTCATGACGCTAAACCCTGAGGAGGCGCCAGTATAGACATACTGTTCAGCGCCACCGTCGTCCTCATCCTCATCCATGACGACGTCATCAGCGACTAATGGAGCCTCCTCCTTACCCCGTCCGCTATCACCCAACCTGTCGGGGATATACCCCGCGGCGTAAACCGGCCGGAAGTATAAACCGGCCGGACTTGGCGGTTTACCTGAAGAACCCGCTGACACTTGGCGGTTCACTGGCGACCCGGCGGTTTACGGTTCATTGGTAATCCGGCAGGCGGGACAGAGGAGCGACAAGACCCGGTGGCCCAACGGGCGGTTCATGAAAGCCGGTTCAACTACGGTGGGCCGGTTTATAAGGAAAGGCATAAGGAATATTTGTCTTACAAGGAGTTACGACCTGGACTTGTATCCGGTTTGTATTAGAGATAGGTTTGTCCTAATCCTGGTAGGACTTCACATGTAACCCGCCCCTTCAACTTATATAAGGAGGGGCAGGGCTCCCCAAAGAGGGACAAGTTACAAGCAAGAAGAAACAATCTTAGGGCTAGACACAAAGAGGAGAGCCGGTTTACGGCGACTCCCTCATGGTGATAATGAGACCTATCCTCAAACAACATGTAGGGTTTTTACCGGATGATGTTTCCCGGGGCCCGAAGCTGTCTAAATCCTCGTCTTGTGTGTTGCATCTCTCGATTCCGCTCAACCCCTCTCAAGCTATCACATAGATGCATTGGCCTCGCGACTAAGTCCTTACACTAGGACATCTGACGTGACAATTCCACGACAGTTGGCGCCCACCGTGGGGCTAAGCGCGCGGTGATGGTGAGTTCTTGGAGGGAGCTCTTTAGGGATCGAGAAGCTCGCGTCTCGTTGAACCAAGAAGAGCCGACAGATTCATTACCTGTCCGCAGCAGACACCTCGACTATCCGTCGAATCCAACAGAAGATCTAATTTTGTTCATTGCGCTGCCGTAAGTCGCGAGTCCGACATGAGTTCAGAAGCCTTCCTTTGATTACACGCCGGGCCGTGCGTCAAGCGATCTGTCCAATCCTAAGTTTTCATCAGGGACAAGTCTCTGCTGAGACCAATTAAATCAGTTTGACTTTTATGGGTGCATCAATCAAGTTTTTCGCCGCTACTTCATGTGCTCAGTCTCATGTTTCAAATATTGAGGGAAGCAACTATCTTTGCGGCTGCTAATTTTTCTGACCCGAAGACCGAATCACATCCGAAGAATCCTCAAGGACTAGTACTAGTACATAACGAAGGATAATACTAGTGAGTACTAGTAGATTGGGAAAGGAACAAAAGGAAACTGCTGTATTGGCTCGCTACAACCGGATTAGGTCACGACCCAGGAACGCGCACGACCACAACCCGGTCTCTTTCGCCCAGACGGCCGCGGCCTCGCTGGCAAGCCGGCCACCGTTGAGCTGCCGTCTACACGGCCCCGCCGCAGGCTGCCGTCTTCACTTCCGAGGCTGAGGCTGCCGCCGCCTCGTCTCGAACCGATGATCCTGAGCCCCCGAGTCGCCGACCGCGCCTCCGGCCGCTGGTCGCTGCCGCCGTGCTTTGAGTCGTTTCTGCCGCCACCAAGTTGCCTTGCCGAAGCGTCGAGTCGCCCCGGGGTCTCGCCGTCTCCGCTGTGGCCGGGCTCGAGCAGCCACCTCTGTTGCCACGCCCCGGTCCCCGCGGCCGTGCGATAAAGCCGTCGGCGTCCGTCGTTGCTGTAAAGGCCATGGCCGTCCTGCCTCAGCCGGGGATGAGCCGCCTCCGCCGCAGCTCTGGAGCCACCCACATGGCCTCGCGGTCGTCCGCCTCTGCCGTCGCCTTGGCCTTCACTCCCGGTCGCCCTCTGAACCATCCTGCGTTAAGCTGCCACTGGAGAGTCGCCGTCGAGCCTCACTGATCCTGAGTCGCCTTCATGCCTCGCCTGCTCCGGCCCTGGTTACCTCTCGCGCCATTGAGTCGGTCGCCAAGTTCTACTCCGGGCCGCCACCGCACGAACTCGTGTCTGCAGTGATGAGCCGTCTGACGCATCCAAGGTGTTTGCCTCAACCCGCCGGTTCGACGGCGCTTCTCCACAGCTGCGGCAATGATGCCTTGAGCCGCTATTGTGCCCTTGAGTCACTGCTTCTGAGCCGTCTGTGTCATTGCTTGTTTTCACCTCTGAGTCGCCGGTGTCGTGCGTGCTTCTGCCGTAGCTCTTTGGACTACACTGTCAAAACTACAGTCTCAAAACTACTGTTGAAAACGAACAAAGATCAAAGGAAAATGCTATGTTACTGTGGTGGTCAAGTCAGCCACAAGAACCAGAATAAAGAAGGAAATACTGCCACTTCCACTTTCTCACAAGAAGACAGAAGCAAAAGCAGCTAGTATTACAGTACTAGTATAGCATGGCGCTAGAAGGATCACACGGTCAAGGAATCAATTAGGTGTACTGGTAGTACTCCATGAAGACTAAAATACTGGCACATCTACACTGATATTTGGTCCCATCAAATTCTAGCCTGCGCACAGATCATTTGTCGTCCGGACAATCAGGTGATATTCATCTAAAATTATTTTATTAGCGCATATTGTTTTTTGTCAAAAAACAATCACTTTGGTATGTGCAGGACAATGATTCATCATAAAGATGGTGTAATGCCATATTCATGGAGTGTGCGGTAGCATAATCATGCAACGGCATCGGCGACCGCTTACTGTTCAACAGGTGGGTGCAAGCCGCCGCCCCTGCGGTCCGATCTACATCAACGCGCCAGCCGATTCACACGTCTGTGCCGGCTTACAATGTGACGGGCGACTTACCCGTCCACCCCCGTGGCCGACTCGGCGTCCGAGTGGCTTACTACTCTTGCGGTTGACTCGCCCGACCGCACCGGCTTACGACGCCACGGCCGGTTCACCCGTGGTTAATTTCAGCTTCACCGCGGTGATCATCAACTCCGCGGTGGATAACTACTGGCCTGACACATCAGGTGACACCCATCCAAGTTTGTTGTTATTATCACATGTTGTTTTTGTCAAAGAACAAGTTTATCTTTGCCTTGGTCTGCAATATTGTTTGTGCAGGGCAAATTATTTATGATAAAAATTGATATTATACCGCGGAGGTGGAGACACGCCAACATCTTTTGGCACGGGTGGTCGTCGTTACTCAACGGACTCCTGCACCGGTTTATAACGCCATTGTCGTCTCTCGCGACCGCGCCGGTTTACAACGCCGCGGCCGACTCGGCCGTCATTAATTTCAGCTTTACCATGGTGATCATCAACTCCACGGTGAATAACCCCTGGCATGATATATCAGGTGAAATCCATCCAATATATTTTATATTGTATATTGCCTTCTTTAAAAGAGCAATTACTTTGGCCTGCAAAGTTGTCTAATGCAGGACCCTAAACCGCCATATTGGTGCAAATTTAAAGGCCGTCAGAAAATTTCCGGCTTAAAAAGAGGGATTCCGGTTTAAAATCCGGTTCAAGGGGAAGATATCTCCCACAAAGCTTTGAAGCTCTCAAATCCGGTTCAAAATCCCGGTTCAAGAAGGATTTATCTCTTACAATAAGTTAAAAGGTGCCAAAGAGGGCCTGCTGCCATGATGCGCGGTTCAAACATGGGTATCATGCCTTATTGGCTTATCATTGATCACTTGGGGGCTTGGTCCTGTCTGAACCATAGTCACACCTCTTAATCGGCCTAGTGCCACAACATCACTTGGGGGCTTGGTCGTGTCCGAACCAATGCAACACCTTTTGATAGGCGAAAGCCACCAGATCACTTGGGGACATGGTCAAGTCTGAACCAGTCACGCCTCTTGAGCGGCCTAAGGCCATAGAGTCACTTGGGGGCTTGGTCGAACCCGAACCATTGCCACTCCACTTGATCGGCATAATGCCACGGTTTCAGTTGGGGACCTGGCTGACTTGAACAATAGCTACACCTTATTGGGAGCTTGGTCGTGTCCGACCATGGTAACACCATCTGATCGGCTCAGTAAAGCCTCTTTTTTTTTGCAAACGGTCTTATCATTGCCTTTGTTTCCATATTCTTTTCATAGCTGTTATTTACTTTTTGTTGCGTTTTTTAAACCGACATTATTAATCCGGTTCAAACTGTCAATTACAAATTGGCGGAACACGGTCAAATCCTAATCCGGAGACTATCTGCCCGGTTTGATTCTATGTTACCATCTTATTATGGAGTAAACCGGTATTCATTAACCCGGCTTGACTTTCAGTTACAAGTTGTCTGTGCATGATCAAATCATAATCCGGAGACTATCAGCCCGGTTTGGTTTCGACTATAAGTCGCCAGTATATATTTGGATTGCGCCATTGGAATCATGCGCTCATAAATCATTGGACTATATTATTCAAATCTTCAAATAGCCAACATGGCTGGATTTTATTATGGTTATCAGTAACCAGTATTAGGATTAAGGTTTTCAAAGTCGCTTCAGCGCAATGGCTATTATTTCATCAATGGGTATGATTTATTCTACAATGGAGGGAATAGTCCCGAGTTGCTGCAGGCTTACGACCCGGCACTTGGGGGCTACATTATTTAAGTTGAGATTATATCAAATATGCAAGTCTCATGTGGCTGCAAGCATGCACCATGACACTTGGGGGCTAATGCAAAGAAATTTTTTGCTCATATTATTGAAGACGCGACTCATCATATTATAATGAGTCGGCCCTTGGGGGCTACCAATTGCTCCTGTCAACAGTTGAAGGTACACAGCTTTTTAATCATGATATTGAAGGGTCCACTGCTCAGTTGGTAAAGCACAAGGATCTTAACCTTGTGGACGTGGATTCAAGTCCCATGATGGGGGTTACATCATATGATGTTATTTTCATTGAAGTATATATTAAGTCCCAGCTCAATATTATCTTACTGAGCCGGCCCTTGTGGGCTATACAACATTGCTCAAATCTACATGATTATATTTACAAAGTCCCTGCTCATTATTGCATAATGACCCGGCCCTTGGGGGCTACACTGGTTGAAGTTTTTATGAGCATCAGGCAATTACAAGTTCCAGGTTGCTGCAAGCATGACAACCCGGCACTTGGGGGCTACATATGTGGAATACTCAATTCTGACTAGTGATTGAGATGAACAACCTGGATTTATTCAAGATTGTGATATTTATATTGAAGAAAGTCTAAAGCTGTTGCTATGCTACCTTCTTAAGACTTGGGGGCTACAAGTGATAGGTATATAAGAGGTATATTTTCAAGCTGGACGTTAATTACAAGTATGACCCGGTACCATCAATATTTATAAACCGGTGATCTTCGCAATGATAAACCGGCAAGTTCTGCGTCCTTAAACCGGCTGAAGATTGGATGAGTATTTCAAGGACCGATATTGTTTTTAAGCATTGGGAGCTGAATCAAAGGAGTTATTCTTCACAATATATTTTCTATGAGAAACCAATGTCAGCAAGTTGATTATGAAGCTGACCTATTAAACCGGATTTTCTAGAAGGAGGAAATGACAAGGATTTAAGGATGATCAGATGCCGGTTTACAAGAATTCTTAACCCGGAGCATAATCTGTCAAGTTTGTTCTTGTGTTTATTTCACATGATCAGTTTAACATGGATAAATCCAAATTAAACTGGGGGCTAATGTCGGGGATATACCCCGCGGCGTAAACCGGCGGAAGTATAAACCGGCCAGACTTGGCGATTACCTGAAGAACTCAGCGACACTTGGCGGTTCATCGCTACCCAAGCGCTTACGGTTCATTGGTAATCCGCAGGCGGACAGAGAGCGACAAGACCGGTGGCCCAACAGGCGGTTCATGAAAGCCGGTTCAACTACGGTGGGCCGGTTTATAAGGAAAGGCATAAGGAATATTTGTCTTACAAGGAGTTACGACCTGGACTTGTATCCGGTTTGTATTAGAGATAGGTTTGTCCTAATCCTGGTAGGACTCCACATGTAACCCGCCCCTTCAACTTATATAAGGAGGGGCAGGGCTCCCCAAAGAGGGACAAGTTACAAGCAAGAAGAAACAATCTTAGGGCTAGACACAAAGAGGAGAGCCGGTTTACGGTGACTCCCTCATGGTGATAATGAGACCTAGCCTCAAACAGCATGTAGAGTTTTTACCGGATGATGTTTCCCGGGGCCCGAAGCTGTCTAAATCCTCGTCTTGTGTGTTGCGTCTCTCGATTCCGCTCAACCCTCTCAAGCTATCACATAGATGCGTTGGCCTCGCGGCTAAGTCCTTACACTAGGACATCTGACGTGACAATTCCACGACACAACCCGACACCCGACGCTAATTGGGTAGGTGCGGTGTTGATGTTCATACCTTGCTGAGGCTGCGTGCTCGTGGGTGTGCTCCCGACCGCCTCCAGACGAAGCAGACTCTTTGGCCACAACAGGACCCACCCATTGCAGCAATCACCAAGCCGCCGCGGTGTCTCCTCGTCATCACCAGTAGTATTGGAGGAGGCAAATTCTCGTGGCCCGGTTCGACACTGGCGACAGAAACCTTGAAGACATTAGGGGGGATCGGCCGGCTGTGGAACAATGGTTCCTTCGGCTCCATTATCGTCGCCTTCACCACGTCCACCTTCTGGTCACCGATGGTGTACAATATGGTGCACGGGGTTTCGTCGGCCTGCAAAGAAAAGTCTGCGACGTGAGACATCCGAAAGGCAACGAAAACGGGAGATTATACATTTATATTGAAGGTGGCCGGTGTGACAGATACCGTAAGGGTGTCGAGCTCAGCCAAAGACGAAGCACCGCCGAGCACGTCCGGTGCGGGAGCCGGTGCGGGAGCATGTGCTCCCAAGAAGTCAGCAAGGGGAAAGTCCTCTGCATTCTTTTATGGATTTTGCCTTGTCTAAGTGAAAACGCCCGTCACCAAGGAAGTAGACAAATATGCAACCACCTGTTTTGAGGCAGCTACCGCTGTTGCAACTGTCTGAGATGATTTCTTCTCAACCACAATCTCAACCTTCTTGTCGATGTTTTCTTCAGTTAACCTCCGTCTTTCCTTTCTCTCCACCGTGGTCTCACTGTAGTACTTCTTCCACATTGCGCCGTCTCCGACACCGCACGCCGTCCATACGACGACGGTCGAGTATCCACCGTTGTCGTTTCAATATGTTCAACGCCAGTTGAATGAAGTGTCCCACTTGGGCCTCACCAATGCCTCGAACGGCGAGTCGCTTTCGCCGCAATCCGGTGTTGCTCTCTCTGCAAAAGGCACAAGGATCGTTTACAAATATGACTAACGTGTGCAGTCGAATTGATCAGAAACTAAAATTACCAGCAGTCTCATGAACTCTGTAATGACCGGTGTTGTCTCGTAAACCTTCTTCACTGGGTCCCAACGGTGCCGGGCCCTCAGGACGTCACGCTCCTGCGGGATGGTGAAATCCGCCAAGGGGTCTGGGATGCCCAGTCTCGCGGCTTCCGCATCCTCCTTGGCCCATTTGGACCTATTTCAGCCGTAACCACGGCTTCCGAGGTGGTGGCTCCCAATGTTACTCTCGTGAAGCCCCTTCATGTACTTAGACTTTTTTTTGCAGCTTCGGCCTCGCAAGCCTCCTTGAATATTTGAAACTGCTCTTCCGTGATTGTCGGATTATCCTTTACAATCTCGGAGTATGGTTCCTTCTTGTCGATGATCCTTGCTTTCACTCGAGATTTCCAGGCGGCCAACGCGTCGCTAAACTTGGTTATGGCGTGTTTGTTTATCTTCTTCATTGCCGGGTCCTCGTCTGGATCTTCATAATCCTTCTCATTCCGGCCCGGGAACAAGAATATCTGGTGAAACTTCTTTAGGAGTGAGCTCCTCATATTTTCTATCTTCTGTAGTTTCTCATCGTTGATGGTGGCGGTTGTCCGTACGATGCAACCTATTTGATTGTCGTAGCATCGACGCGCTTCCTCGGGCGCCTTTGGCTCAAAAATGCCGTCATCCACCTCCATGACCACCAGTTTAGTAGTCCTGAGTTTGTTAGGAAGACGTTGCCTCTTTGCTTCCAGTTCTACACCGGCTCCGCTCCCTGAGGCAGCACCGGTCTCAGTCTCAGTGCCGTTCTCGATGCCGGTCTGAGTCTCAGCGCCGGTCTCAGTCTCAGCACCGGTCTGCGTGTCGGTCTCAGTCCCCGATGCCACTGGTGGGCCCAGCAACAACATCGGTTGATCGTCGGTAAGGCTAAAAAATTCGTCTGCCGCCCGGTAGACGTCGTCGCAATCACCAGAACCCCGTCCTTCATCGTTGCTAGCCATGTTTCCTATGATTAAATCTAGTCAATTAATTCTAGACCTAATAAAATGAATAATGACATAAAATGCCTTTTTTGCAGGAATGTTGACTCCTTCCTGGTGCGGCAAATCCGGGCACTCGATATGTCCTAGTTTGTAGCACAAGTCATGCCAAAATTCACGGAAAATTTCGGCATGACCTTTGCTAAAAAGTGGACAAATCGAGAACCTGAAATTTGCCGGAACAGAAATGAATCAAGATTCCGGCAAAACATAGGCCACTCAGCATCATTCCCTGGAAACAATGTTCAAATATCCCTCTTCGACACTTCAACACATGTCCAAATATACACTAGCAAGCACATGTCCAAATTTCACAAGCTAATTTAAAAAACAAAGTGTAGAAGAAAATTCATTTAACTACTAATAGAACAAAATTCAGTTAACTTTAGTGCTCTATAATGATGAAAGGAAAAAATTTCAGTTAACTACTAATTTCATTCATTTAGGTTATTCATTTAACATCACCTAATTAACCTACTGTACCACTACTACTAGCAGCACTACTAACCTAATTAACCTAGCAAAACTCTAGTGCCCTAACTGAAAAACATCTAATTAACATCTACTAGTACCACTATTGCCCTAACCTAATTAACATCTACTAGTATCACTATATACTATACAAGCAGCATCTACCCTAAATAAACCCTACTGCCCTAACTAACTTTTGTTGTAAACCAAATTTTTTGCTCTAAACTAATTTTTGCTGCAACATCTACTACTTAACATCCTTTGCTCTGAACTAAATTTTTTGCTATAAACAAACTTTTGCTCTACTATTTTTTTCTCTAAAATGCAGAGAGAGGAGTCAGGGGGAGGGGTGGGGGACTTATAGAGAGTGGAGAGACGGTGGCGGGCAGGTGCTCGGTGACGGAGGCAGGGGTGGAGAGGGCGGCCTCGGGCACGGGCAATGGCGGTCCTCGGCGGGCTCGGGCGGCGGTGAGGTGGAGGGCGCCGACGGTGACATCGAGGGCGGCCGAGGGCGGCGGCGGTGAGGAAGACGGCGGCCTCGGGGGGAGATGGTGAGGTTGCGAGCGCCCACGCCGATAGGAGACGGCGGCGAAGTGGGGCGACGGCGAATTGGGGAGACGGCGGCGAGGGCGAGGGATTTGGGGAAGAAGTGTGGTGGCCGGGGGCGGGGGAAACCGCTGTTTAATTGAAACCTAACGGTAGCGCGTTTCCAAAACGCGCTATAGCTAAGTTAGCTACATCGCGTTTCCTGAAACCCGCTACTGCTATTCCTTTCTCCTTTTTTCCCTTTTTTATTTTATTTTTCTTTACATTTTATATTTTTTTCCTTTCTCCTTTTTCTATTTCTTTCATTTTCATTTACTTTCCTACTTGTTTTTCACTTTATTTTATTTCCGTTAGCAGCAGTGCCTTACACGTAAGAGCGCTACAGCTAAGGAGAGTAGTAGTAGCGCTGGGCCAGTATACGCGCTACTGCTAGGTTGGGCTAGCCATGTGCGCCCAGTTCAAACATAGCAGCAGCGCATTTCGCTTGTACGCGCTACTGCTAAAGTCATAGCAGTAGCGCGGTTTATTTACGCGCGCTGCTACTAAGTAGCAGTATCGTTTGATTTTTTACAACGCTACTGGTAACATTCTGTGTATAAGGTTTTCCCTAGTGGTGTCCCAGTACTCCGGTAAATGGCCGAACTCACCCGGAACAATTCCGATGTCCAAACATGGCTGCCCAATATATCGATATTTATGTCTCGACCATTTCAAGACTCCTCGTCATGTCCATGATCATATCCGGGACTCCGAACTATCTTCGGTACATCAAAACACATAAACTCATAATACTGATCGTCACCGAACCTTAAGCGTGCGGACCCTACGGGTTCGAGATCTATGTAGACATGACCGAGACATGTCTCCAATCAATAACTAATAGCGGAACCTGGATGCTTATATTGGCTCCCACATATTCTACGAAGATCTTTATCGGTCAAACCGCATAACAACATATGTTGTTCCCTTTGTCATCAGTATGTCACTTGACCGAGATTCAATCGTCGGTATCTCAATACCTAGTTCAATCTCGTTACTGGCAAGTCTCTTTACTCGTTATGTAATGCATCATCCCGTAATGAACTCATTAGTTACATTGCTTGCCAGGCTTAGAGTGAAGTGCATTACTGAGAGGGCCTAGAGGTACCTCTCCGACAATCGGAGTGACAAATCCTAATCTCGATTTATGCCAACTCAACAAACACCATTAGAGACACCTGTAGAGCACCTTTATAATCACCCAGTTACGTTGTGACGTTTGGTAGCACACAAAGTGTTCCTCCGGTATTTGGGAGTTGCATAATCTCATAGTCATAGGAACATATATAAGTCATGAAGAAAGCAATAGCAACATACTAAACGATCAAGTGCTAAGCTCACGGAATGGGTCAAGTCAATCACATCATTCTCTAATGATGTGATCTCGTTCATAAAATGACAACTCATGTCTATGGCTAGGAAACGTAACCATCTTTGATTATTAAGCTAGTCTAGTAGAGGCATACTAGTGACACTCTGTTTGTCTATGTATTCACACATGTACTAAGTTTCCGGCTAATACAATTCTAGCATGAATAATAAACATTTATCATGATATAAGGAAATATAAATAACAACTTTATTATTGCTTCTAGGGCATATTTCCTTCAGTCTCCCACTTGCACTTGAGTCAATAATCTAGATTACACAGTAAGGATTCTAAAGGATTCTAACACCCATTGAGTCTTGGTGCTTATCATGTTTTGCTCGTGAGAGATGCTTAGTCAACGGGTCTGCAACATTCAGATCCATATGTATCTTGCAAATCTCTATGTCTCCCTCCTTGACTTGACCGCGGATGGAATTGAAGCGTCTCTTAATGTGCTTGGTTCTCTTGTGAAATCTGGATTCCTTTGCCAAGGCAATTGCACCAGTATTGTCACAAAAGATTTTCATTGGACCCGATGCACTAGGTATGACACCTAGATTTGATATGAACTCCTTCATCTAGCCTCCTTCAGTTGCTGCTTCCGAAGCACCTATGTACTCCGCTTCACACGTAGATCCCGCCACGACGCTTTGCTTAGAACTGCGCCAACTGATAGCTCTACTGTTCAATATATATACGTATTCGGTTTGTGACTTAGAGTCTTACGGATTTGTGTCAAAGCTTGCATCGACGTAACCATTTACAACGAGCTATTTGTCACCTCCATAAACGAGAAACATATCCTTAGTCCTTTTCAGGTATTTCAGGATGCTCTTGACCGTTGTCCAGTGATCCACTCCTAGATTACTTCGGTACCTCCCCGCTAAACTAATAGCGAGGCACACATCAGGTCTGGTATACAAATTGCATACATGATAGAGCCTATGGCTGAAGCATAGCGAACAAATTTAATTTTCTCTCTATGTTCTACAGTGGTCGGGCATTGATTCTGACTCAACTTCACACCTTGTCACTACTAGGGAAAACACTAGCAGTAGCGCTGGTTTTGTGCTCACTAGTAGCACGGGTAGGCGCGCTACTAGTAAGGCGCTACAGTTATTGCTTAGCAGTAACGCGTGCCGGCGCGCGCTACTGCTAGGACAAATAGCTGCAGCATTTATTCACCCCCACGCTACTGCTAATGAAACTAGTGGCAGCGCGTTTTCACTCCATCGCTACTAGTATTCATTTTTTATTTTTTTATTTTTAGTGTATTTATGCGGTTTTCTCTCCATCGTACAAATATTGGTACAATACCAGTTATGAGGTTTACATCATTATGTCCATAACAGTGTGTCAAATGAAGATGGATTAGGTTCAAGTGGAGGCAATATGTGGTGCATGTCAAAAGTATACTACTAATCCAAACATGATCTAGTTTGGACTAGTAGTACTTTTGATGTGCACCACATATTGCCTCCACGTGAATCTAATCCGCCAAAGACAAGCTATTTAATCATCATCATAGTCATTATCACCAACAATATTTATTTAATCACCACTAACACTAGCTAATAATAATCATCAGAGTCTTTACCACCAACACTAGCGATTGTATCATAGTAATAGTGTAGCACATCATCATCTTCAAACTCATTTCTAGCTAGCTAATCACTCCTGCTGCTCTCTCGCAGGTAAAATAACATAAAACATGTATAGCTATCCTACTTGATCAAGTTGGATCATGCAGATGAACCTGTCTCCTAATCGTGGGTAGCGCATCTGTTTGCTGCCCCTAGTACTTCTGTACGCTCCCCCATCACATATTTGTTCCAGTCTTGCACTATTAAGCATCCGTCGCTAATCTTGAATGCACTAAAGTAATCTGTAGGATATCTTGGCCGTAAGCTAATAATACTCATGGTACCTTTAGTCTCGATCCCATAAGGCACAACATTCATCGGGACTCCCTGTTGAAGAACATCATATGGTAACGTACTTAGCAATGAAGTTTAGCTTCAAAAATAATGTATGGTAAAGATGCACTGAGGAAAAATATTAAAAATCTTACCATCCTTCCTAAATAGATGTGACCGTAGTTCAGTACGAACACTATTGGTCGCACGTTTTCAGTACTAACATTTCTAAATCCAGGAAGAAAATTTGTCTTGACAGTATCAAGATCCGCAAGCCATGAAACATAATGACTGAGCTCCTCGCAGTTGAGTTCAGCCCCGGTGAGGGAGTCCTGGACTAGGGGGTGTCCGGATAGCCGAACTATCATCACGGCCGGACTCCAAGACTATGAAGATACAAGATTGAAGACTTCGTCCCGTGTCCGGATGGGAATTTCCTTGGCGTGGAAGGCAAGCTTGGCGATACGGATATGTAGATCTCGTACCATTGTAACTGACTCTGTGTAACCCTAACCTGTCCGGTGTCTATGTAAACCGGAGGGTTTTAGTCCATAGGACGAACAACAATCATACCATAGGCTAGCTTCTAGGGTTTAGCCTCCTTGATCTCGTGGTAGATCTACTCTTGTACTACCCATATCATCAATATTAATCAAGCAGGAGTAGGGTATTACCTCCATCGAGAGGGCCCGAACCTAGGTAAAACATCGTGTCCCTTGTCTCCTGTTACCATCCGCCTAGGCGCCTGATTCAGGACCCCTACCGAGATCCGCCGGTTTTGACAATCGACATTGGTGCTTTCATTGAGAGTTCCTCTGTGTCGTCACCGATAGGCCCGATGGCTCCTTCGATCATCAACAACGACGCGGTCCAGGGTGAGACTTTTCTCCCCGGACAAATCTTCGTGTTCGGCGGCTTTGCACTGCGGGCCAATTCGCTTGGCCATCAGGTCAGATTTGGAAGTTTGAACTATACGGCCGATATCCGCGGAGACTTGATCTTCGACGGATTCGAGCCGCTGCCAGCGTGCCGCGCCTCTCGATGGGCATGATCTAGCTCGCAGCCGAACAATGCGTGCCATGGAGGCCGCACCAGCACTCCGCCCGCCCTCAATCCGGAGCCGGATTCCCCGATCGAGGACGAGTGGTTGGACACCGCCTCGGGGGCTACGATCTCTACGGCGAGTGAGCCGAACTCTATCCCTGTCCCCTGCGAAGACCTTGACTCCAAGGTGCAGGACTCCTCTCCGGACTCCGAACCCTCCGCGCCCCTACCAATCGAATCCGATTGGGCGCCGGTCATGGAGTTCACCGCCGTGGACATCTTTCAGCACTCGCCCTTTGGTGACATCCTGAATTCACTAAAGTCTCTCTCCTTATCCGGAGAGCCCTGGCCAGATTACGGTCAGGAAGGTTGGGATGCGAACGACGAAGAAATTAAACGCCCACCCACCACCCACTTTGTAGCCACTGTCAATGATTTAACCGACATGCTCGACTACGACTCCGAAGACATCGAAGGTATGGACGACGATGCCGGAGACGACCAAGACCCAGCGCCTACAGGGCACTGGAAGGCCACCTCGTCATACGACATATACATGGTGGACATCCCAAAAGATGGGAACGGCGATGGAACAACGGAGGATGACCCCTCCAAGAAGCAACCGAAGCGCCGACGTCAGCGGCGCCGCTCTAAATCCCGCCACAACAAAAACGGTGATTCCGGCACGGGAGATAATAACACCCCGGACAGTGCCGAAGACAACCCCCTCCACCAAGACTCAGCGCGGGAGGAGGGAGAAGTAAGTCCGCACGATAGTGCGGCAGAAAGAGAGGTCGAGGACGATAGTTATGCGCCTCCCTCCGAAGATGAGGCAAGCCTCGACGACGACGAATTTGTCGTGCCTGAGGATCCCGCCGAACAGGAGTGTTTCAAATGCAGTCTTATAGCCACGGCGAACAGCCTCAAGAAAAAGCAGCAACAACTTAGAGCTGACCAAGACCTGCTAGCTGACAGATGGATGGAAGTCCTGGCAGCCGAAGAGTATGACCTCCAACGCCCCTCCAAAAGCTACCCAAACGCAGGCCGTTGCCTCGATCAGAGGAGAAAGCACCCAAGTCACCAGCGTACGACATGGCAGACCGACCACCTCATGGCCGCGATAGAGAGGCCTCTAGACCCTCCGTTCAAGCCGTACCCCGACGCCGTTCAAAAAGTACCAGGGCACGGGAAAACGCGCCGGGCATGTGAGATATATTGGAGGACAAGGCAAAACATACAAGATCGATCTACGGATCGCGTGGGCTCCCCCCGACACGTGATGATAACCGTCATGCCGGATACAGAAACTCCGGCAGGGCCGAACACAATAGACAAAGCTCACTTGAGCTGCGTCGTGATATAGCCCAATACAGAGGCGCCGCACACCCACTATGCTTCACAGATGAAGTAATGGATCATCAAATCCCTGAGGGCTTTAAACCCGTAAACATTGAATCATACGATGGAACCACATATCCTGCGGTCTGGATCGAGGATTATCTCCTCCATATCCACATGGCCCGCGGTGATGATCTACATGCAATGAAATACCTCCCACTCAAGCTTAAAGGACCAGCTCGGCATTGGCTCAAAAGCTTGCCAGCAGAATCAATTGGTTGTTGGGAGGACATGGAAGCAGCATTCCTTGATAACTTCCAGGGCACATATGTGCGACCACCAGACGCCGATGACCTTAGCCACATAATTCAGCAGCCAGAAGAATCGGCTAGACAGTTCTGGACACGGTTCCTAACAAAGAAAAATCAAATCATTGACTTTCCGGATGCAGAGGCCCTCGCAGCCTTCAAACATAACATCCGCGACGAGTGGCTTGCCCGGCACCTAGGACAGGAAAAGCCGAAATCTATGGCAGCCCTAACAACCCTCATGACTCGCTTTTGTGCGGGAGAGGACAGCTGGCTAGCTCGAAGCAACCACTTGGCCAAACACCCTGATAGTTCGGATACCAAGGACAGCGATGGCAGGTTGCGTCGCAACAAGAACAAGCGCCGCATTAACGGCGATAATGCTGAAGATACAGCTGTCAATGCCGGATTCAGAGGCTCTAAATCCGGTCAGTGGAAGAAGCCATTCAAAAGAAATACCCAGGGCTCGACCGCTTGTGCCAGATACATGGCACCCCCGAAAAACCAGCCAATCACACCAACAGGGATTGTTGGGTGTTCAAGCAAGCAGGCCAGTTAAGTGCCGAACTCAATGACAAGGGGCTGCATAGCGATGACGAGGAAGAGCCCCGGCCGCCGAACAATAGAGGACAGAAGGGTTTTCCCACACAAGTGCGGACGGTGAACATGATATACGCAACCCATATACCTAAAAGGGAGTGGAAGCGTGCACTAAGGGACGTATAGCGATGGAGCCAGTCGCCCGGAAGTTCAACCCATGGTCTTCCTGCCCGATCACCTTCAATCGAAGGGACCACCCTACCAGCATCCGTCACGGCAGTTTCGCCGCATTGGTTCTTGACCCAATTATCGACGGGTTTCACCTCACCAGAGTCCTGATGGACGGCGGCAGCAGCCTGAACCTGCTTTATCAGATACAGCAGTGCAAAATGGGCATATACCCTCAAGGATTAAACCTACAAAGACGACCTTTAAAGGCGTCATACCGGGTGTAGAGGCCAATTGTACGGGCTCAGTTACACTCGAAGTGGTCTTCGGATCCCCGGATAACTTCCGAAGCGAAGAGTTAATCTTCGACATCGTCCCGTTCCGCAGCGGCTATCACGCACTACTCGAACAAACCGCATTTGCAAAGTTCAATGCGGTGCCGCACTACGCATACCTCAATCTCAAGATGCCAGGCCCTCGAGGAGTAATCACGGTCAATGGAAACACCGAACGCTCTCTCCGAACGGAGGAGCACACGGCGGCCCTCGCGGCGGAGGTGCAAAGTAGCCTCTCACGGCAAGTCTCGAGTCCGGCCACTAAGCGTCCGGACACTGCCAAGCGCGCCCGTAGTAACCTACAACAAGACCGCCTGGCACGATTCAAACACTCATAGCAATCCGGCCCCAACCGCAGCCCTCGCGAAGTTGCAAAGATAGTACTACGCGTACATAACTACGCTCTGGAGATACCATGGGCCTAAGGGGAGGGGCACGACCATGGCGCGCCAAGAATGCGGCTCGACCGCACCAGGGGCTCCCGATGGTGTTATTCTTTTTCTTCTTTTTTTCCTTTTTTTTTCAGGACTCCGTTTTCCAGAAGTCCTGTCCGGCACTAGAATCGCCGAACTCACGATGCAACAGCCAGGGAAGCAGAAAGCTACGTCGAGTGTTCAGGTGGTCTCCATTACGAGCATTATACCTGTTTTACATACCATCCCGCAGCTTACCCCTGGAGGGGGACATGTTAGATAGTCCCATCCCTTGCTTATCGCACTATTTGTATCGTCATGCTTTCATTGCAGTACCTTTTTGAATAAACAATACATAGCGTTCGCTTATTATTGTACTCCTTTCTTTATCTATATATATGTTCATTGTATGACATGTTGCAACGGTACACTTTGGTACGGCCAATACACCACGGGCTTAAGTACACCAAAATTATGGTGTGATAAGTCCGAACACTTCCACAAGTGCGGCACCCCGAACTTATAGTATTATATGAATTGGCTCCGAATCATGTCTTGGGTCAATAGTTGGGTTTGCCCGGCTCCCGTGTTTTGGTACCTTACGTTCCGTTATATCGGCTAAGGTAGCACCGGGAGAACCACTGCGATTGTGCGACAGTTGAGCTGGGTCGAGCACCTCAGTGGAGAAAGCTAAAACTGACCGCCATGATAGGGCGAGAGCCGGTCGCTGTTCGAGAGGTTTTTTCGGGTCCCTAAAGACCTATGCCGCTTAGAGCGAGGAACCGGAGTTGTCCGGCCAAGGAGTGGATAGCGCCCCGAACTCGGTCTTCTGAATACTAGGGGCTTCGCCGAAATTTAAAATTATAGAATTCTATGGCTAAGTGAGAGTGTTCGAGCATTATAAGTCCGGTTCCCTTGTTCGTTGCGTTGAGCGCCTCCCTAGATGGACCAAAGAATGAGAACAAGAGTGCTCAAGTTTATCCCGAACACCCCAGCACTCGTGGCATGGGGGCTGAAGCCAACGACTTGCCATCTCTCAAATTTGATAAATGGCCGCACAAAAGGTAATATTTTAAATTATACAAGCGTTGCTTAGCGCATATGAACAAGTTTTCAGCGTACAGGATAACAAATGCGAGTCTATTAAAAAATTACATCTTTGGAGCACTCATCCGCTATTCGGCGGACACCCTTCAGGAGGCCCTCATAGTACATTTCGTGCGTGCGATGCTCCTTGCCCTTCGGTGGCCCGTCCGTCACAAGCTTCTCCGCATCCAGCTTGCCCTAGTGCACTTTAGCATGGGCAAGGGCCTGACAGACACCTTCAATGCAGACGGAGCGCTTGATGACCTCAATCCATGGACAGGCGTCCACCAGCCGCTGCACCAAGCCGAAGTAGCTCCCAGGCATGGCCTCCAATGGCCACAGCCGCGCTATAAGGCCCTTCATGGCCTGTTCGGCGTCCTTGTGGAGCTCGACCAGCTGCTTCAGCTAGTCGCTCAGGGGCACCGGATGTCCGGCCTCAGCATACTGAGACCAGAACACCTTTTCCGTTGAGCCCCCCTCCTGGGCGCGGTAGAACACGGCAGCATCAGACGCACTACGGGGCAAATCTGCGAATGCTCCTGGAGAGCTCCGAATCCGGGTAAGTAATAGGTAATTGACTTTTACATTCTTGCTTTGCATAAAGAATGCCTTACCCGCCGCTATCTTCTTTAGCGATTCAATTTCTTGGAGGGCTTTTTGGGCCTCGGCCTTAGCAGCTTTGGCACTCTCAAGAGCCGAGGCGAGCTCGGGCTCTCGAGTCTTCGAGTCACGCTCCAAACTCTCGCGTTTTTCCACGAGAGCTTGGAGCTCTTGCCGTACCTTGGCCAGCTGCGCCTCCCCCTTCTCTCGCTCGGTGCATTCCGCAGCCGCTCTGTTTTCGGCCACGGACACCGCTTCCTTCAGGGTCGCCACCTTGTTCCTTGCCCCTGAAGTACCCATGTTATTCCTGTTATTTTTTGCAACCGAAACCTTTCTATAAGGTATTTCTTTAATAAGGTACTACTTACCTTCCTTGTCCTCGAGCTGCTTCTTGGCTTGGCCGAGCTCGTTCTCGGACCGCTCGAGGCTCTGCTTCAATGCATCGACCTCCATGATCCGGTCTGTGAGGTCAGCAGCGCCTTTGCATTCCCATATTGACATACTTATGTTAGACTCCTGCGTATATCTTTTAGATCCTTAGTCCGGCTTTTCTTTCCGAACACTGAACTAAGCATCAGGGGCTACTGCCTATGCGGTAATATTTTTACATATTCTGAACTTACCTCAAAGCCTGTTGGAAGGCTGGTACAGGCTTCGGTCAGCCCGCTCTTGGCGGACTGAACTGTCCGGATCACCGCACTCATAACAGTGTGGTGCTCCTCCTCGATGGAGGCGCTGTTAAGCGCCTCCAGTAAGCTATCTGGTGCCTCCAGTTGGACGGAGGACACCGGCGTTGTTGGGGATACAACTACTGAGTGTGAACCGCCCTGGAGGGGCCGGTTTACCCTCGTCCATGATCCAGGCCCACGGAGGAGGCCCGGAGCCCAGAGGCGAATTAAGGTCCATTTATGTGAACCGCCTTAGTGTTGTAACTTGTGTTGTAAGACAAGAGAGAAGAGACCGAGCCGGACACTTGTATGAGCCGGATCGGGACTCTGTAGACCGGCCGGGCGTCAACCCGTGTATATAAGGGGACGACCCGGCGGCGAGTTAGGGACAGAGAATTCGAGGCTAAGGCAAAGCTATTGCTCCCTAGTCGCCGAAATCATATCAATACCATCACAACTGGACGTAGGCTTTTACCTTCATCGAAGGGGCCGAACCAGTATAACTCCCGTGTCTTGTGTCCGCTTTAACCCCTCTAGGTTAACCCGTACGATGGCCCTACGACTAAGTCCTTTCATGAGGACATCTGCCGTGACAATCCCACGACAGTTGGCGCCCACCGTGGGGCTGTCGCACGATGGTTTGATGATCTTAGAGGGCAAGTTCGAAGGACTCGAAGGCTATGCTGTGGGCCGGATGACTAAGAGTCGTCGCGGCAAGCTCTACATCGACGATGCGGATCGGGCCCCGAGGCCGGCTCGGTTGAGTACGGATACCGGGTCCCCTTTGGCGGCATACACGTGTTCATCGGCAAGATCGGCGAGCCAGGGCCTGGGCCGGACATCTGCGCCGACCTCGTCGAGACGGCTCAGCGGGCGAAGAAGAGTCCTGCCCTGGCCAAACCGGCGGTCAGGCGTGTTTTCGTGGGAGTCGTCCACGGAGACTACGAGGACGGATCAGCATCTGGCGGCGAAACCGTTGTCTACTCTGGCGACGAGTCGTCGGTCGGAGAAACTGAGTCTCTGTACCAGCTGCAAGATGGCCAGATTGGGGGCTGTTCCGACGGTGAGAGTATTCCGGACCCCTTCGATCTACCCAACCGGGTTGGGATCTTCATGGCCGGTACGCAGGCGGTGCTTCACTCTTCGACCACGGCGCCCCGGTCGCCCGGTTCAACAGCGTGATGGCAGCCGGGAAGGAGGCCCCGCGCCCGCCGCTCAAGTTTTGTCGAGCTTTTCGACGCATTGGCTGTGCTCATGGCGAAGCTAATCCGCCGGATCAGGACCTGCACAACGCGGAGATTGCAAAGGTGAGGGAACAGATCACTAAAGCTAAAGCGGACCTGGCAGCCGCGGACGTAAGGATGGCGGCGGAACGGGCCGCTTTGGATGCGCAGGCTTATAGGCTCATGCTGGATCAGAGCGCGTCACATGAAGTCATGAAAGGGAAGTACAGGTCCCATTTACCTTCAGTTTTCGAGGGAAGAGAGCTTTTCAATACCCCAGGGGCAGGGACCAGTAATCCGCCGCCGGTGGTAAACCGGCCGGAAGCACCTGGGACGGCCGCGCCGGTTCAGCCCCGTGTGATAGATCTGCCTCGCCATCATACCGGCGCGCCCCAGACTGTGCAGACACCTCCGGGTCACTACTCCAACCCGATGGATAACCTTGTTGCGGCTGCGGCACGGTTGGAGGCGATTCCAATTGAGGGCGATTCACCACAGGCGGTAGAGACACGCCGGGTTAAGGAGCTCCTCAGGACGGCCCTGGCTCAGCAGGAAGCGTATTCATACAGTCGGGATCGGATCCATTCCACCCCCCCGCCCAAGCCGGAGCTATAGCCGACGCGTCGACGAACCGGCCGTGTCAAGCAATGCGCAGCGTGGTCCGCCTCGCGGCAACAACCCGGCGGGTGGCTTTGAAGATGCTCAAGTGGTAGTGGACCGCGCCAGGGCACGTAGGGAGGCCGAGTTAGCAGCACAATCTGAGGATCATCAGCTCGCGCCGGTTCGTCCGACCATCTTCGAACCAGGGGTCACGTCTGGCTCTTTGGGGGTGCCTTGCCTCGTCCCCGCTTTACGCAACGTGCGTTTGCCCAAGGACTTCAAGGGCCGCAAGGTGCCCAATTATACTGCCGATTTGGCTCCAGAAGCATGGATAGAAAGCTATGAGATGGCCATGGAGATGCTGGATGTGGATGAAGCCGCGTGTGAGAAGTACTTCACAATGATGTTGGAAGGTACGGCCCGGACTTGGTTGAAAAATTTTGCCGCCCAACTCTATCAGTTCGTGGACCTAGTTGCGAACCCGGTTGATTCAAAATTTCAAAGACACCTGTAAGCAGCCCATGTCTGTGGTGGATTTAGCAGCTTGTGTCCAGGCGGAGGGAGAATCCACAACCCATTGGGTGCGCCGCGTTTCGGAAGTTTTACATTCTTCGCCGGATCAACCCTGATTCCGCGATCTTGACCTTGGAAGCCAATTGCCGGTTCGAGCCGTTGAAATTGAAGCTGGGTCGCATGAAGCTTTTTTGCCATGACATGGGCACTCTAATGGGCGTTTTGGTAAAGTATGCTGATTCTGATAGTACCAAGGATCCCGAATCTGAGAATGACGAAGTGGGGAAGGGAAAACAGAACGGCAACTCCAGAGGCCAGCAGCATCATTCGGCAGGAAATGGAGGGAACAAGCGTAAAGCGAATGGCAACATGGGCTTTGTGGCCAACACCAGCGCGCAGGACAACGGTCAGCGGCGCAGGGGTAAGCAATCAAACCGGGGCGGTCACAATCCGGATCGTCTGAATTACATATTGAATCAACCTTGTCCGAAGCATGGGACGAAGGAGGCACCGGCGAACCACCTTTGGAAGGATTGTTATATTATGCAGGAGTTCAAAAACTCTAACTCTTTCCGGTATGATCAAGGGCCCGGCGGCGGTTCAGGGTCCGCCCCGGGTTACGGTGGAGGAAATTCCGGCCCAGGGTTCGGTGGTAATCCGGGCGGGCAAGGCAATCAGAATAATCAGAGTAATCAGAACAGTCAGAACAATCAGAACCAAGGGGGCTACAATCAACAACAGCAGCAGTCGGGTTACCAAAGTAACCCAAAGCAGTTGAACGGTGGACAGTACCACGTTTTTACCACCAGCTTGGACAGACGAGACCGAAAACTTCAGAAGCGGGCGGTCAGTGTTGTTGAACCGGCTGCGCCGCATTACCTACGCTGGTCCGAGCAACCGATCGTGTGGAGCAGAGAGGACCATCCTCCCCGGGTTTACAATCCGGGTCAGTTAGCCCTGGTGGTGGCACCCCAGGTAGGAGGGTACAACTTTACCAAGGTGCTTATGGATGGAGGAAGCAGCATCAACATCCTGTACTACAAGACCTTCCGGCGTATGGGGTTAACGGATAGGCATCTTAGGCCATCCAGCACAGTGTTTCACGGTGTGGTGCCTGGCAAGTCGGTGTACCCTGTCGGTAAGATAGCTCTAGAGGTGACCTTTGGGGACGAACATGACTCCAGATCGGAAACATTGACATTTGAGGTGGTGAAAATTCAAAGTCCTTACCACGCCCTCTTTGGGCGGCCGGCTTATGCTAAGTTTATGGCACGGCCCTGTTATGTTTACCTGCAGCTGAAAATGCCGGGTCACAAAGAAACGATAACGGTTCATGGGAGCCGCCGGATCGCTTTGGAGTGCGAGGAAGGTGATGCGGCTTACGCAGAGTCGGTTTGTGCCACTGAAGAGCTAAAGTATTATAAAGACAATGTTGATCCGGCGGATATGACCCCTTTGAAGAAGCCAACTACGGAGCACGATCCGGACTTTAAGTTCAAATCAGCGGCTGAGACGAACCTTGTTGATTTTGTGCCCGGCGATTCGTCCAAGCAGTTCACCATCAGTGCCAACTTGGATCCTAAATAGGAAAGCACGCTCATCGAGTTCATCCGTGAGAATCGGGACATTTTTGCATGGAAGCCTTCTGACATGCCAGGTGTACCGAGGGAACTCGCTGAGCACACTCTTAATGTTGACCCAAAATACAGACCGGTAAAGCAGTTTCTTCGCCGGTTTAATGAGGAAAGGCGCAAGGCCATTGGAGAAGAAGTTGCTAGGCTCTTAGCGGCAGGGTTTATCGTCGAAGTCTTTCATCCAGAGTGGCTTGCCAATCCAGTGTTGGTTCTTAAGAAGAATGGCACTTGGCGCATGTGTGTGGATTACACAGATCTTAACAAAGCCTGTCCAGCAGATCCTTTCGCCCTCCCCCGCATTGACCAGATTATTGATGCTACGGCGGGTTGTGAGCGTTTGAGCTTTTTGGATGCGTATTCCGGTTATCATCAGATTAAGATGGCGGTTAAGGACCAGGAGAAGACGGCGTTTATCACCCCTTTGGAGCCTTCGCTATGTCTCTATGCCTTTTGGACTCAAGAGCGCCAAGCGACTTATCGCTATGTTTCGTAATTGCTTGCACGAACAGATCGGCCGTAACGTGCATGCTTATGTGGATGATATCGTGGTTAAGTCAAGGAAGAAGGAAACCTTGATTGAGGATCTAAAGGAAACCTTTGACAACTTGCGGGTGTACAAGATGATGCTCAACCCGGCCAAGTGCGTCTTTGGTGTTCCGGCAGGCAAGTTATTGGGTTCTCGTGTCCAACAGGGGGATCGAAGCTAATCCGGAAAAAATTACGGCTATCACCTCCTTGGCCAAGCCAAAGTGCATCAATGACGTCCAGCGTTTGGCAGGCCGGATTGCTGCGCTAAGCCGGTTTATCAGCCGTCTAGGCGAGAAGGCCATTCCTTTGTACCAAATGTTGAAGAAAATGGATCAGTTTGTCTGGAGTTCAGCCGTTGATGAAGCATTGGAGGATTTGAAGCGGCAGTTGGCCAACCCGCCGGTTCTAGCCGCCCCCATTGACAAAGAGCCGCTGCTGCTATATGTTGCTGCTAATGCCAGGCGATTAAGCGTGGCCATCGTGGTGGAAGCGGAAGGAGTCTGGGAAGGAGTATCCGGTTCAACGTCCGGTTTATTACATCAGCGAGGTCCTCATTGAGTCTAAGCAGAGATATCCACATTGGCAGAAGCTGGTATATGGGGTTTTTATGGCAAGCCGGAAGCTAAAGCAATATTTCCAAGGGTACCCCATCACAGTGGTCAGTTCAGCTCCCTTGGGCGATATCACATGTAACCGGAAGCGATCGGCGGATTGCTAAGTGGGCTATAGAACTTGGGCCGCACGGTTCAAGGTATGTGCCTCGGACGGCCGTAAAGTCTCAGGCACTTGTGGATTTCATTAATGATTGGACGGAGTTGCAAGCGCCTGAAGAAAAGCCGGATCATACCTATTGGACCATCCACTTTGATGGGTCCAGGCAATTGGAGGGCTCGGGGGCTGGAATCGTATTAACTTCCCCGCGAGGTGACAAGTTCTGTTACGTTCTCCGCTTGATGTTCCCTTGTACTAACAATGCAGCTGAATATGAAGCTTTGCTCCATGGTCTCCGGATGTCTAAGGAAATGAATCTCAGCCGGGTTAAATGCTTTGGTGACTCGGACTTGGTGGCCCAGCAAGTGTCAGGTACTTGGGATTCCAAAGATCCATTCATGGCCGCATACCGTCGGGAAGTGGATGTTGTTGCAGGGCATTTTAAAGGATATCAGGTGGATCATGTGGATCGTCGGAAGAACGAAGCGGCTGATGCTTTAAGCCGGCTGGGCTCTCAGCGTAAACCGGTCCCGCCCAACGTCTTCCTGGATGTACTGCACAATCCGTCGGTTAAGCTTCCTGATGAAGTTGATTTGGCTATTCCTGATCCGGAGGCTCATTTGGTGGCGGCCTTGCATATCATTCCGGATTGGACGCTCCCTTATTTGGCATACATGAGCCGGGGCGAGTTACCAGAAGATGAGACGTTGGCCCGGCAGATCGTTCGGCGGTCTAAATCTATGACCATTGTTAACGGCGAGTTGCATCATTGCAGCGTGTCAGGGGCGTTTCAGCGTTGTGTGTCCCCTGAGGAGGGCTATGAGATATTGCGAGAGATCCATGAAGGGGACTGTGGTCACCACGCCGGTTCAAAGTCCTTGGTGGCCAAAGCGTTCCGCCATGGTTTCTATTGGTTGACTGCCCATGCTGATGCGGAGGATCTGGTCGACGATGTGATGGTTGCCAAAAGTTCTCCAGGCGTGCTCATGTGCCAGCCCAAGAATTGAGGATGATTCCAATTAGTTGGCCGTTTGCGACTTGGGGGCTGGATATGGTTGGACCTTTCAAAAGGTCCAAGGACAAGAAGACCCACATGTTGGTGGCGGTTGATAAATTTACCAAGTGGGTCGAGGCAGAGCCTGTTAGCAAGTGTGATGCGGCCACGGCGGTTCAGTTCATCAAAAAGGTGATTTTCCGGTTTGGGTTTCCACACAGTATCATCACGGACAATGGCACCAATTTGTCCAAGGGAGCTATGAAGGAATTTTGTGAACGAGAGCACATCCGGCTTGATGTTTCTTCCGTGGCCCACCCGCAATCCAATGGTCAAGCGGAACGAGCTAATCAGGAGATCTTGAAAGGTATCAAACCCCGGCTTATGGTCCCTTTAGAGAGGACGCCGGGTTGTTGGGTGGAAGAGCTACCATCGGTGATATGGAGTATAAATACTACCCCTAACAGATCTACTGGATACACGCCGTTCTTTATGGTCTATGGAGCGGAGGCGGTCCTTCCCAGCGATATCCGTCATGATTCGCCTCGAGTGGCAGCTTATGTTGAGGCAGATAGCGAGGCAGCACGGCAAGACGATTTGGATCGACTGGATGAAGAGCGAGATATGGTAGCTGCTCGTTCGGCGGTTTACCAGCAGGATCTTCGTCGGTATCACAGTCGGCGGGTTAAAACCAGAACCTTTCAGGAAGGAGATTTGGTGCTTCGGCTCATTCAAGACCAGAAAGATATGCACAAGCTATCCCCACCTTGGGAAGGGCCTTTTGTGGTCAGCAAGAATCTGTACAACGGGTCATACTATCTGATTGATGTTCGAGAGCGAAAGGACTCACGCACGTCAGAGGAGGAGACCAACAGGCCATGGAACATAGCTCATCTTCGGCCTTATTATACCTGAGCCATCGGCTCCACTTATGTACATATTAAGACAATGTATATATTATGAATAAAAGCAATAAACCGGATCCTCGGCTAAAGCGGGGTATCTGTTCGGTATAAAGTCCGGTTTGGGTACATGGAGATGTTGTCGTGAAGCGGCCTCCGGTTTAACCCTTGGTCTTGCTTTTCCGAAATTTTTGTCACTTGGGGGCTTGGTCGTGTCCGAACCAATGCAACACCTCTTGACAGCGAAAAGCCACCAGATCACTTGGGGACATGGTCACGTCTGAACCAGTCACGCCTCTTGGTCGGCCTAAGGCCATAGAATCACTTGGGGCTTGGTCGAACCCGAACCAATGCAATGCCACTTGATCGGCGTAATGCCACGATGTCGATTGGGGACTGGCTGACTTGAACCATCGCTACACCTTATAGGGAGCTTGGTCCTGTCCGACCATGGTAATTCCATCTGATCAGGCTCAATAAAGCCTCTTCTTGCAAATAGTCTTTGTCATTGTTTTTGCTTCCATGTGTTTTTTATACATATAATTTGGCTTTTGTTTGTTTTCTTAAACCAACAAACCCTCTTTCAACCGGATTCAAGTTGTCAGAATTCGGTCCATTTTTAATCCGGCGATTTTTTGTTCCGGTTTGATTTTGCTGTTAACATCCCATTATGGAGTAACAGGGGGCTTATCATGCCCGACACGGTTTACACGGTAAATCGGTATTATACACACAGGGATTGTTCTCCTTTGACGGTGATGGTTTATAAAGCCTCCGCTTCAAGATTGGCTAAAGCCACTGTGTGCCCGACACTGGCAGGTATTTTTGGTATCACAAAAGTTTGATCATATACCTCGATATTTTCTTATATAAATATATCGGCGTCACAATCCGGCTAGAGGCGCAAGCCGCCGTGGCAGTTTAAGAATTTGTGATTGCAGGCAAAATACATTGAAGGATTCACTACTTCAAAACCAAAGTATCCAGCACCACCATGCAAAAGGTTACAGACTGAGGTTGTAAAGGCATTGTTCAAAACAAAGTGTTGACTATCCTATTACAAAGCCTTTTGAGGCCCGGCGTTTCATGTGGTGTTATGCCTTGAAGCTTCGGAGGCGTCACCCGGCTTAACGAATTACGCTGCTTCGCCGGGTTGACGTGAGGTAGAGGGGGCGCCTGACGTCGGTTCAACTTCTTCTTCTTCCTCACCCACAGCCCGGAAGTCATTGGTAGACCAGTCAATCCGGGTTAAGGCCTGAAAGACAGCTTCTTCACTTATCAGCTCAGCCGGATCAACGTCAGGGGCATAAGTGTGCTTACGAATTGGGGGTACAAGGCTCTGCACTTCAGGGATGACAAACTCCACCCGCTTGTTGTTGGCGTCATAAAAAGAGCGGTGAACCGCCAGGTTGGCTTCGGCTGCCAGTTGACTCGCCAACGGACGCATTTCCTTTGTTATCCGCTTGTATGCGTCGTTATCAAAGGCTTCACCGTTCTCTTGAGCACTGGGGAAACCTTTGGCTATGTCAGCCGGATCAAGATCTGCTATCCACGCCTTGGCGCGTGTCAGAGCCAGTAGGGTGCCAGCCCGAGCCGCGGATCGCTTCAACTCTTCAAGCTGCCCCGGAACCATGGACAGCTGTTCCAGTGTCTCTCTGACCAGGGACGGCGCCGTGTTGTCGTATGATGTAGCACATATGACTCGCTGGGCGCCGGTATACAGCTGCTCAATCAGCGTATAAGCGGCCTTGAGCTTCTTCCACACATCAGAGCCCATATGCGCAATACGCTTGCCTGCACCGGTTTAAGACAACTTATGGTAAACCGGCTGAAATATCAAAATTAAGATAGTCAGTGCACATTTTCTTACCAAAGACGGCAGAGGTCATGGCATGCACTTGACGCTTGAGTCCGGTAAGCTCTTCAGTCACCGGTTTAAGGGCTGCTTCGGCTTCTTCCGCCCGTTTTTTCAAACCGGCCTTCTCGGTGTCCCAGTCGGCCCGTTCGGATTTATACCACTCCTTCAGCTGTTCCATAGTGGCCGAGGCCGTTCTCAATTCGTCCTTGGCCTTAGTGGTTTCTGCTTGTTGAGTTTCCAGATTGGCTCGCAGATCCTTGAGTTGCACGCTTTGCTGCTCTATTTCATTCTGGTAACAAAGGAAGCATGTTAGGTG
This sequence comes from Aegilops bicornis, assembly GCA_021605145.1. Taxonomy (NCBI): domain Eukaryota; kingdom Viridiplantae; phylum Streptophyta; class Magnoliopsida; order Poales; family Poaceae; genus Aegilops; species Aegilops bicornis. Next base: position 16,332,554 of record CM038675.1, read on the forward strand.
TTTCACTATTAAGTCCCAAGCTCAATATCAATATTCACCTTGGCACTTGGGGGCTAATGGCTAATTGATCTCAGTTTGCCATTTGGATACAGAAATTAAGTCCCGGTTTAACTATGCTAAGTTGAACCGACCCTTGGGGGCTACTATACAGCTAAAGTACAGGAAAGACATAATTCATTACCTCATAGCGGTCCTTCATACGGTTTACCAGACCAGCTTCAAGGTCACGGCTGGTATAGAGCCGGTTCAGAAACCCGGAGTGCAGTTCTTGGGCAGAGAAGTTGTCGAAAGCTGACAGGTCAGTTTTTCCTTTATCTTTACTCATGGCGGCAGACTCGCCCTTGGCGCTGTGTTTTGTTAAAGCGACCGGTTGGCTAGGAGCAGTGTAGCCAGTGCCTGTCACAATAACATCGTCATTTTCGGCGGTCTTCTTTGGGCTTGATGTCTTCTTACTCTGGCTCGGCGGTTCAACTGTTACGACTCGCTCTGTCGGCGGGTTTGGTGGAGCAGGCTGCGAAGTTTCCATTTGGACCTCCGATTCAGCTTCTGGCGGATCAGCAGTATCGTCTTTGTACAACTCGCCGTAGCTATCTTTGGCGACTTCAGGATTTTCGTGGGTTTGTTCCGGGGTCTTTTCCGGATCAACATCCACAGTAGGGTCAAGGGTTTTCGCTTTCTTACTCAAGCGAGCCTTGGTGCTGCAATATTCAGAATTGGATTAAGGCAAATCGACCAAGGCAATTGTAAATCGAACTGACGGACAGCAGTTACATACCCTGCGGCAACTTTCAGCGGAGGCAGTTGCGTGGTTGATGAACCGCCAGAAGAGTTGGAAGAGGCCTGATAATTCGGGTCAGACGAATTAAGAGGACATCGGAAGAAACCCTTTAAGGGATAACGTTTTTCAGGAGAACAAGTCACCTCTGGACGACGCTTCCGGTTTGGTGTATCTGGTAAACCGGAGGAGAGAATCTGTTGACCACTGTGCCGGGTTGTACGGCGCTCTTCAGCCTGCTGTGTCTTCAAATAAGTAGAGGAATGAGATTTTTTCACTTTCCGAACGGCGCGGCGAATTCTTTTAACCGGCACGAGGTCGGAGTCGGAAGAAAGAAGGATTACCTCAACATGGTCGGCATGGCTGGCTTCAGCATCATCCTGGGAGTTACATTTGTCAGTACAGGGAAGAATAGAGAGGGACAAATTATAAGAAGAAACACAAGGAGGAGAGCCGGTTTACGGCGGCTCCCTCGTAAGGATATCAAGTTTTACCTCAGCTTCGGATTCTTCATCTTCCGGCGGATCAGAAGACCCGGCGGTTTTCTTGCCAGCCTTTTTGGTAGCCTTGGACTTTATACGCGGAGCTCGGGCCGGTTTGGTCCGCCTCCAGAAGGAGCTGTCAGCCTGCGAGGTAGCAAGGATTAATGAATATCAACAAAGTATTAAAGGCCCGAAAAGCGGTGAGCAAAGCCTTACCGCAGGCGGCGGGTTGGCAACACAGAACGGAGCCAACCCGGTTAGGCTGCAGACGGAGATTGGTTCATCAAGCATCTTCTTTACAGCCTCTGTGACCTCAAATTCAGTTATTGGTAATTCGTGACGTCTTTGAGGGTCTTTGAGGCTGCCAAGATACTGCAGCATCAATCCGGGCGGCTTAAGGGCAAGATACCCCAAGAAACCCAGCATCGCACAAGGTCCACACCAGTTAGTCCATTGGCCATTAGAGCCGGGAGTTTAATGATCTGAGGTGCAAAGTTCTTCTGTTCCGCGGCGGTTAAGCGTAAAGGCAGCGGATGATTGTTGCTCAGCCGGTGAGGACGGTAACCCGGCAAAGGATTCTCATTGGCAGGAGCGGTGTTCCGGCAGTAGAACCAGGTTTGGTTCCAATCTTTTGGATGGCTGTGGTGTTTGGCGTGAGGAAAGTCCGCTTCCTTCCTCTTCTGGATTGAATCGCCGCCCAGCTCTGTGTTGGGACCATCAGAAAACTCCGTACGACGGTTCAAGTGGAAGAAATCCCGGAATAGCTCCACAGAGGGTTCTTCCTGAAGATAGACTTCACAGAAGACTTGAAAGTTGCATATGTTTGACACAGAGTTCGGGCCGATATCCTGCGGATGGAGTTGCAAACTTGCAAGGACGTCCCGGAAAATTTTTGAACCGGGCGGGCAGAACCCCCGGTCTAAGTGCTGCATAAACACAATTACTTCTCCCTCTTGTGGCTCGGGAGGAAACTCGCCATCCGGAACACGCCAGTGGAGGACATTTTTTGGAGCCAAACCGCCAGTGGTGACATAGCCGTTGAGTTGCGTTTCAGTGATTTTGGACCGGACCCAATTGCAAGCTGAGAATTGAGGAGCCATTCCGGAAGACTAAGCTGTGAAAGAAAGGGAGAAACAGTTCACCATTAAACGGTTCAGGCATATTATGCATTGTTAAACCGGCGATTCAGCGGCCAGCTTCCCATTCCGGTTTTAACCGAGGACTAATGGAGTGACGGATTAGCTATCAAAAGTTAAACCGCCGAATAAGGCAGAATTGAAAAATCTACTAAGTGTGGACAGAAACAGTTTTCACATGCGAATGGAAGTAATCGAGATCTACCGGAGTTCCAGTAAGAAAAACCTTCACGACCTATGCAAACCTCATAAAGAGCAGGAGGGTTCGGGTATTCTAAACTCGAGGATCTACGAAAAAAGGAATATGCGTGAAGGGTTAAATGGACGGCGGGGCAGTCACCTGCACAGGATGTACGGTACGACTGGATCGCATGGCCATGGCGGAGCAGGTGTGAAGAAACCGATATGAACTGCGGGATGAACATGATCTACAGATGGGATCTAGGGCTTGAAAAAGGACCTTACCTGATGAGCAAAGCCGAGGAGGAGCGCCGGAAAACTCTGATACGGTCAGTCGATGCGGCGGCCCGGCGTTGACGCGTCGTTCGAAGGTCGGAGGCGACGGCGGAGCTTCAAGACTGGAGCGTCGCGAGGAAGGAGAAGAAGAAGAAGAAGAGACAGGAGGCGGCCGGTCTATTTATAAGGAACCGGAGCAATCAACGGGCGCGAGAATCGAGGAGTCAAAAGCGGCGGACGGTGCAGCGGCCGCCTCAATTTCCGGGATAGCATTAAATGAACGGAATCTTACTGTTTGGATTTCTTTATTAAAGATGACGTCAAGACGCCCTGACACACGGATCGGAAGATGACGTCACGGCGGTTCAAGCAGCTGGCGGTTTACGAAATGTGAAAGGAGATCAAGAGTTTCCGAAGGTGTTGAAGATTAACATGAACCGGTTCAAGTCAATCTGGGGCCTAATGTTGGGGATACAACTACTGAGTGTGAACCGCCCTGGAGGGGCCGGTTTACCCTCGTCCATGATCCAGGCCCACGGAGGAGGCCCGGAGCCCAGAGGCGAATTAAGGTCCATTTATGTGAACCGCCTTAGTGTTGTAACTTGTGTTGTAAGACAAGAGAGAAGAGACCGAGCCGGACACTTGTATGAGCCGGATCGGGACTCTGTAGACCGGCCGGGCGTCAACCCGTGTATATAAGGGGACGACCCAGCGGCGAGTTAGGGACAGAGAATTCGAGGCTAAGGCAAAGCTATTGCTCCCTAGTCGCCGAAATCATATCAATACCATCACAACTGGACGTAGGCTTTTACCTTCATCGAAGGGGCCGAACCAGTATAACTCCCGTGTCTTGTGTCCGCTTTAACCCCTCTAGGTTAACCCGTACGATGGCCCTACGACTAAGTCCTTTCATGAGGACATCTGCCGTGACAATCCCACGACAGGCGTCTTACCATTATTACGAAGGGACCGCTTGCCAGACTCCGGAACCACGGAAGGTTCCGGCATGGAGTCCGGACAAGGGTCGGGCTTAGAGCCCCTGGGGGTCTTGCCCCCCACGCGTCCGGAGTCCGGGAGGTCGCCTTGTGGCGCCTCCTGCGCCACTTCCTCTTGACCAAGCCCCTCTTGGGGCCCCGCCGCGGCGTCATCCGCTGCGTGAGGTGAGGAGGCGGTCGGAAGTGAAGTACTCTCCATTTCCGACGAACCCAGGGACCCGCTCGTTGAAGCGGCGAACTCGCCCTTGGGCGGGCTGCATGATTGTTCGGCATTTGAGAACACTATGTGATAATGAAAAGCCATGGGTATCCGGACACTTACGATCTCGCCAGGGGCTTGGCCCTTGTTGGCCAATCCTCCTCGTCGCTGTCGACGTTGGTGGAGAAGTCCGGAGGAAGGGTTCTTCCTTCTTGGACCCTCCGGCCTCCCGGTTGGGGTGGCCTTCCTTTTCCTCTCCTCCCCCGCTGGGGGAGAAGCTTCTTTTTCCTCCTCCTCGTCCTCAGGAGAAGATTCTGCTTCAGAATCTGACAGCACTTGGCGTCGGGAGCTCCTTCGAGTTCCCGTGGCCTCCTTCTTGGCCTTCTTCTCCAGCACCACGTAGGGTGCCGGAGCCAGCAGCCCCGTCAATCGGGCATCCGCTGGGTCTTCCGGCAAAGGAGCCGGACAGTTAATCTGTCCGGACGTCTACAGCCAGTCATGTCAAAGATTAGGGAGTTTAGATCCCACATAGAGTCAATCTATGGAGAAAGAGTCCCGTAAAGGGTAAAATAACATACCTCGCCGGCTTGACACCGCGAGCTGTATCCGCGATCTTTGTTACCGGAGGCGGGGGCTTCAATGCCCTTGAACAGCACCTTCTAGGCATCTTCATACGTAGTGTCGAAGAGCCGGCACAAGGTTCGGTGCTGTGCCGGATCGAACTCCCACAAATTAAAGGCCCGTTGTTGGCATGGGAGAATCCAGCGGATGAGCATCACCTGGATTACGTCGACAAGCCTAAGATTCTTGTCCACCAGGTTTCGGACGCATGTTTGGAGTCCGGATAGCTCGTTCGAATTCCCCCACGTCAGGCCCGTTTCTTTCCATGACGAGAGCCGTGTGGGGAAGCCAGATCTGAATTCGGGGGCCGCCACCCATTCGGGGTCGCGTGGCTCGGTGATATAGAACCACCCCGATTGCCACCCCTTTATTGTCTCCACAAAGGAGCCCTCGAGCCATAGGACCTTGGCCATCTTGCCAACCATGGCGCCTCAAGACTCCGCTTGATTGCCGCCCACTACCTTCGCCGGACGTTGAAGATCTTCAGCCATAAGTCAAGTGGGGCTGGATGCAGAGGAAGGCCTCGCACACGATGATAAACGCCGAGATGTTGAGGATGAAATTCGGGGCCAGGTCGTGGAAGTCCAGGCCGTAGTAGAACATGAGCCCCCGGACAAATGGGTGAAGTGGAAAACCTAGTCCGCGGAGGAAGTGGGGGAGAAACACCACCCTCTCATGGGGCCCGGGGGTTGGAATGAGCTGCCCCTCGTCGGGCAGCCTGTGCGCGATGTCGCCGGACAAATATCCGGCCTCCCGCAATCTTGTGATGTGCCCCTCCGTGACGGAGGAGGCCATCCACCTGCCTCCCGCTCCTGACATGGTTGGAGAAGGTTGAGGTGGGATGTGCGGACTTGGGCGCTGGAGCCGAGTGCGCGAGAATGGATGAGCAAAGGAGGAAGAAGGTGTAGGTGAAAAGGTGGATCATTATCCCCTTATATGGACGGACGGGTTATGCGTCCCCACCAGCCTGGTAAAACTCGCTTATCTCCCAAGCGCCAGTAATCAATGGCGCTGATGGGTTACCCACGTCCGTATTGATGAGAATCCCGGAATAAGGGGGCACGATCTATGCTTTGATAAGACGTGCCAAGGAAACCGCCTCGCTAAACGCGTCAAGGTGGAACGGTAAAAAACGATTCATATAAAGGCCTGGCCGTGGTGTGATGTCACGCCGCGGAATACGTCAGCAGATCTCTGCAAAAGTTATTCTCTCTACGCTGGTATGTGGAACTTGTTTTGCAGAGCCGGACACTATACTGGTGTTCAAAACCTTCTATGAAGTGTTCGGAGGAGGAACCCGCCTTGCAATGTCGAAGACAATATGCGCGTCGGACTCGTCGTCATTCAAGCCTGGTTCAGGGGCTACTGAGGGAGTCCTGGACTAGGGGGTGTCCGGATAGCCGAACTATCATCACGGCCGGACTCCTAGACTATGAAGATACAAGATTGAAGACTTCGTCCCGTGTCCGGATGGGACTTTCCTTGGCGTGGAAGGCAAGCTTGGCGATACGGATATGTAGATCTCCTACCATTGTAACCGACTCTGTGTAACCCAAACCTGTCCGGTGTCTATATAAACCGGAGGGTTTTAGTCCATAGGACGAACAACAATCATACCATAGGCTAGCTTCTAGGGTTTAGCCTCCTTGATCTCGTGGTAGATCTACTCTTGTACTACCCATATCATCAATATTAATCAAGCTGGAGCAGGGTATTACCTCCATCGAGAAGGCCCGAACCTGGGTAAAAACATCGTGTCCCTTGTCTCCTGTTACCATCCGCCTAGACGCACAGTTCGGGACCCCCTACCCAAGATCCGCCGGTTTTGACACCGACACCCGGCACAGTATACGGTCCTGTCTACCAAGCGCTGGACATGTTTGCTTGCACCGAAATAAGCTATCAATAGAAATTAATTGTCAACTATTTTTGAATAAACAATATAAAAGACATAAATATGGTTGAGAAACTCACATTTTGGTATAATCGAGGCGTCAGACATCGACCCGGATGTCGGTATTACCTTCAATATCATCTTCCTGGACGAATATCAAAGGTGATAACCATATCAGGCTCAAATGCATAAGTCTTGCATAGTGCTCGCCATGTTTTGCATCCGAAATAGGTGTAGTCGTCTGAATTGTATAATTTTGTGTGGAAAATATAACCATGCTCGGTCTTCAAGTAAAATTTCTTTACCTCCATAGTTCGACTGCAACCTATCTTATCCAATACAAAAACTCTTGCATGGCAGGGGATACGCTAGTAAAATAGTAAAAACAAATTATAAGTTGAAGCAAATGAAGCATATGTCATGCTTAATTACGAAAAAATACTTGTCGTTGTGACTTACTGTATCCACTTCGAAGTTCTCGTCCAGGTTGATGCTGAAGCGCCTATCATAATCTAGGAAGATTCCGTCGCACAGGTCACGCTCATCTTTGCAGTATTTGAAAATACCGAAATCCTTTTCATCGTCAGACATTTCCTATGTTCATAGTTAAAACATTAATTGAAAATCGATCGAAGACAACTACCAGGATACTCAACACATAAATCTGGGGCACTCGATATTTCCTACATATTCTGGCACAAGTCATGCCAAAATTCATAGAAAAACCGGCATGACCTTTGCTAAAATAGGACATATCGAGCGCCTGAAATTTGCCGGGACGGAAATGAATCAACACTCCGGCAAAACATAGGCCACTGATAACCCACAAGTATAGGGGATCGCAACATTTTTCGATGGTAGAGTATTCAACCAAAATTTGTTGATTTGACACAAGAGGAGCCAAAGAATATTCTCAAGTATTAGCAGCTGAGTTGTCAATTCAACCACACATGGAAACTTAATATCTGCAGCAAAGTGTTTAGTAGCAAAGTAATATGATAGTGGTGGTAACGGTAACAAAAGTAAAGACAGCAAAAGTAATGTTTTTGGTATTTTTGTAGTGATGATAACAGTAGCAACGGAAAAGTAAATAAGCGTAAACCAGTATATGGAAAACTCGTAGGCACCGGATCAGTGATGGATAATTATGCCGGATGTGGTTCGTCATGTAACAGTCATAACATAGGGTGACACAGAACTAGCTCCAGTTCATCAATGTAATGTAGGCATGTATTCCATAAATAGTCATACGTGCTTATGGAAAAGAACTTGCATGACATCTTTTGTCCTACCCTCCCGTGGCAGCGGGGTCCTATTGGAAATTAAGGGATATTAAGGCCTCCTTTTAATAGAGAACCGGAACAAAGCATTAGCACATAGTGAATACATGAACTCCTCAAACTATGGTCATCACCGGGAGTGGTCCCGATTATTATCACATCAGGGTTGCCGGATCATAACACGTAGTAGGTGACTATAGACTTGCAAGATAGGATCAAGAACACACATATATTCATGAAAACATAATAGGTTCAGATCTGAAATCATGGCACTCGGGCCCTAGTGACAAGCATTAAGCATAGCAAAGTCATAGCAACATCAATCTCAGAACATAATGGATACTAGGGATCAAACCCTAACAAAACTAACTCGGTTACATGATAAAATCTCGTCCAACCCATCACCGTCCAGCAAGCCTATGATGGAATTACTCACGCACGGCGGTGAGCATCATGAAATTGGTGATGGAGGATGGTTGATGATGACGACGGCGAATCCCCTCTCCGGAGCCCCGAACGGACTCCAGATCAGCCCTCCCGAGAGAGATTAGGGCTTGGAGGCGGCTCCGTATCGTAAAACGCGATGAAACTTTCTCTCTGATTTTTTTCTCCCTGAAAGCCAATATATGGAGTTGGGGTTGGCGTCGGAGGGCATCCATGGGGCCCACGAGATAGGGGGCGCGCCCCACACCCTCGTGGACAGGGTGTGGGCCCCCTGGTCTTCATCTTTGGCGAGGATTTTTTATTATTTATTCTAAGATATTCCGTGGAGTTTTAGGTCATTCGGAGAACTTCTGTTTTCTGCACATAAAACAACATCATGGCAATTCTGCTGAAAACAGCGTCAGTCCGGGTTAGTTCCATTCAAATCATACAAGTTAGAGTCCAAAACAAGGGCAAAAGTGTTTGGATTTGTAGATACGACGGAGACGTATCAACTCCCCCAAGCTTAAACCCTTGGTTGTCCTCAAGCAATTCAGTTGACAAACTGAAAGAGAAAAAGAAAAACTTTTACAAACTCTGTTTGCTCTTCTTGTTGTAAACATGAAAAGCCAGCATACAATCTGCGTCACGGGCCGTAGCCATAGAGGATCCGGGGCTAGCAAGAGGAGAATCTGTCGCGGGATCTGCTGCGCCCAGAACTCCTATTTATGGCTCGGGATCTTCTGCTCCAGCTAATCATGCTGCACCATCACAACGAAGAACACGGCTACAACAAGGTGTGATACAACCTGTTGATTATAAGCACATAACCAAATATGCCCTAGTCTGTTCTACAGGTGAAACAAGTGAACCAAGTACTCTTGAAGAGGCACTTGGCACTAGAGAAAAATAACACCTGGCATCTAGTTCCTTCACAACAAGGTAAAAACCTTATTGATTGTAAATGGGTTTTCAGAATCAAGAGAAAATCTGATGGTACCATTGATCGGTAGAAGGCAAGACTTGTTGCCGAGGGCTTCAAGCAACGGTATGGAATAGACTATGAGGACACCTTTAGTCCTGTTGTTAAAGCTGCAACAATCTGTCTTGTTTTGACTATTGTTGCTTTTAGGGGATGGAGTCTCAGGCAGCTAGATGTACAGAATACGTTTCTTCATGGCGTTCTGGAAGAGGAGGTATACATGAAACAACCTCCTGGGTTTGAAAATGCAGATACACCTTCCTATGTATGCAAACTTAACAAAGCACTTTATGGGTTGAAGCAAGCACCAGGAGCATGGTACTCACATTATCACGTCTCTGTCATAAAATGCAAACACTTAGTTTTGTTCCTTCCAAGTATGACACCTCATTGTTCATTTACAATAAACTTAATACATCAATATTTGTTCTCGTATATGTTGATGATATTATTGATACAAGGTCATCTGATGAGGCAATAGCGGGACTGTTAAAGGATTTGAGTACATATTTTGCTCTCAAGGATCTTGGAAATCTTCACTATTTCTTAGGGATTGAAGTGAAAGAACATGATGATGCACTTCATCTTTCCCAAGAAAAGTATGCCATAGACTTGGTGAAAAAGGTGGCTTGCAAGGTTGTAAACCTTCACCCACTCCATTATCAAGTTCAGAAAAATTGTCTCTTCTGGAAGGTACACTTTTGAGTAAAGAAGACAACACTAAATACAGGAGTCTCGTAGGTGCATTACAGTACTTGACTTTGACAAGGCCTGATATTTCCTCTGCTGTTAACAAAGTATGCCAGTTTCTTCATACACCAACCACTATTCACTGGACTGTTGTTAAACGTATAGTCAGATATATTAAAAATACTTTGAGCATTGGTCTTAACTTTAGGAAGTCACCATCTACCTTGGTCAGTGCCTTTTCTGATTCTAATTGGGTAGGCAACCTTGATGATAGGCACTCCACTGGTGGATCTGCAGTGTTCTTTGGCCCCAACTTGATCTCATGGAGTGCAAGGAAACAAGCAACTGATTCTAGATCCAATACAAAGGCCGAATATAAAGCATTGGCAAATGCAACGGCAGAAATTATATGGGTTCAATCCATTCTCAAGGAACTTGGTGTGGAAAGCAACCACGCTCCGTGTTTGTAGTGTGGTAATGTGGGTGCTACCTATCTATCTGCTAACCCTGTGTTTCATGCCAGGACAAAGCATATAGAGATAGATTTTCACTTTGTCAGAGACAGAGTTGCTAACAAGAAACTTGACATTCGTTTTGTGCATTCCAGAGATTAGGTGGCAGATGGATTCGCCAAAGCTTTACCCACAAGGAGTTTTGAAGCATTCAAGTATAATCTCAACTGGATGAAGTTGTGATTAAGGGAGGGTGTTAAACATTCACATTGTACTATCTCTATCTCCTTATCCCTTCTTCTCCAAGATGTAATCCTGACGATGTATGCGCTACAGGGAGGTGCGTCCCTGCCTATAAACACGTACGGCGCCCCCTCATACCGAGGGTGAGACGCTTTCCGCCTTCGCACACATGCATGTAGTCATAATGACACTTATTAATTTCTTCTCATACCTTCCTTGCATGCATGCGGGTGTATTAATGATCCCGGTTAATGGAAAGAAAAGTTGGCTTGCAATGCAGTACCTGCAATTTGAGTTTCTGGCCTTGTACAAGGGAATGGAGGGAAGCATACATACGACACACATAGATCCAGAAAGAGTTTTGAATAAAAACCTGTAAAAAGATGCGATCTTCAGTTTTTACAGAGTCCAGTAGTGCCGGTAGAAATTTAGCTGATGGTATCAAGCAGTTATTAAGCTGCAGGGCACACTGATAAATGACGAGCCGGTAGTTCTGAGCAAGACTTGAGCAGCAATTCCGATGTGTCTTACCAATTTGGACCTAGATCAGCCATGCGTTGGTAGTGCCCGGTGGTTCCAGAGCAGTGCTTTTGTGTGTGTGTAAAAGAACCTAGACTGCGAATAAAAACCATTGGATTTTCGGTGTATCCGATGTGAAATGCGAGGGGGCATAGAGTCCCAAGATCAGCTTCCGATCCTTTTCAGTAGTACACGTCCATTATTACGAAAAAAATGGCCACAAATTACACGCCTATTTATCCTTATTTTGTTTCTTGATGTTGTGTATTGAAACATTGGTTCCATGAATGTAATGAGGAAATCACCCTGTTCTTAAGAAGAAGATTTTTGTTTTTGATGATGTTTGTCCTAAATTATGCGTGCTAACCTTAGCATGAAAAAGTAATAGAATGTTGTGTTTTGCTCCAAACACTTCATTTTTGGATAAAAAAACAATAAATGGGCATTACACATGAGAATTTGTGATGGAGGTTCGTTCCCCTGTTTGCTAACGGGAACTCATGGTCATGAAGGATGGAATTAATTAGAGGTGAAAACTCAAGCTACAGGATGGCAGAGGAGCGTGTATCACAGGTGCAACTGATATTCTCCCCTCCCCAGTGACCATCCTGTAGCAAGTATGCCCCCATCTCCTCCCATTATTTCGGTTTGCTGCTGAGTCAGGAGACGAACGTCTCTTCTCTATGCTGCTTATGAACACCATGTTATGGGCGGGCATAAGCAAAGCTTGAAGCTCCCTCCCCGCCCGATCAGGGCACGTTGGATTAATAGTCTACCCCTCTCCTGACGTTAATTGCGGCTGCAACTTTTTTTTCTCTTGGAGCAAAGAACATTTGGCACCGCGCTCCATCCTGGCCGGTCCAATTCGGAAAGCATCAGAAGCGAACCCTAGTTGGGCACAGATAGAGCACTTCCAGATCAAGCCGCCATGACTCGACCTCCGCCTGAGATAGAACGATGGTGCCGTGGTGGAGGGCAGCCTCCCTATGGCGAGCCACTCTCAGGGAGGCGGGCACCATTTGGCAGCGGTCTCTTCTCTGCTTCTCTATCAAGCTAGCCTTGGTCTCTGCTTCTCTATGTAAGGCGCTTTTTTGGTCCAAGACAGACAATGTTTACTTTTTGACAAAGGGTGGATTTTATTCGCTTAAGATGGAGCTTCAAGAGGATGCAAACATATTGAGCATACACATCTAACATCATAGTTAGAATGCACACAACCAATACCGACCCACACACAAAATACAACAGCAAATAGCAAAGGCATATAAGATCAAAGCCCTGCGTAGGCGAGGAAAAAGGAAAAAAAACTCCAAAGCAATCAGATCCACGATCGATAAACTACAGCAATTACCTTATCCACAACAACCATATCATAGGCACCACAGGGGCGACGAGATTCTTCAACAAGAACGCCTTCAGAAAGGGAGCAACGCTCAAGCATCGCTATCACCGGATCCAACTACCAAGGCCAGAATTTAGGTTTTCACCCTGGACAGTCGATTCGAGCAATGTCTTCACAAGGGTAACAACGTAAAAGACATCACCATTGGCAGGTATAACAAACTCAGACAGAACTTTCACCAAGGAACAAGAGACCGGGTGCTTGATTAGCATCACCATGGATATCACCCATGTGTTGTCGCAAACTAATGTGAGCCAGTGAGACTGAATTCTACATATTTTGTGTGTCCCCGTACTATATCAACAATAGGTGTGTTTCATTTTGCCTTCTTTCTTTAGGGCAGGGGTTTGAACAATCGAATCTTCAGTGTACAACAAGCTATGACGTAAGAGCATCTCTAACCGGTCCATAATTTAGAGTAGCAAAGAGGCGAGTATCCTATAGAGGAGTATTTTGCTCCTATAGAAGATTCCTTAAACTTAACTCCTTAAATATTTTTGGCCAAATCTTTCTAGTTTTAGTTTACATACTACAGTTCAACTACATATTTGCACACATCTTAAGGTTGGATTGGGGTCAAATAATCTCTCGTAATCTTGTAATGGCACTCTGTTGTATCTCGATTGATTGTATACAGCCCAACTGTGATACTCTTCTCTGCTGCTGAAAATCCTCATTAAAGATCATGCCAATGGCCATTTCGAATTCGCCATTGTCTTCTTTCCCCTCCTCCAACGAAGAGTCCATGAAGATCATCTCTCTTAACCTCTTCATCTTGACTAGAAATGACTCGATTCAATTCAATTGAAACAAGAAAAACAAGTTGAGAAAAGAACGAAAAAAAAACATACCTGGGCAAACCATTGAACGAATGAACGACGTCGGAGGTGTCATAACCGACCGGCGATATTGAGCAGCTACTACTGGTCGGGCGGGCTTCGAGATGGCCTACAATGAACGTTGCATGAAAGTAAAAAAATTCCTACGAACTCCCAAGATCTAATCTAGGAAATGCATATCAACGAAAGGGGAGTGTGTCTATATACTCTTGTAGACTGAAAGTGGAAGCTTATATAAAGCCGTTGATGTAGTCCACTAGTAGAAAACAGGGCATTTGTCCCGGTTCGTAAGGGCCTTTAGTCCCGGTTCTTGAACCGGGAATAAAAGGTCGTTACTAATGCCTCCCACCTTTAGTCCCGGTTCTTACACAAACCGGGACAGATGGGCATCCACGTGGCCGCTGCGGGCAGCCCAGGCAGGGGCGCCTTGGTCCCGGTTGGTGACATAAACTGGGACCAAAAGGCTTCCACGCGTCAACATTTCAGTGGCTGGTGTTTTTGTTTTTTGTTTTGAAGGGCGGGGTTGGGGGTTTTGGAGGGTTAATTTAGGTGTTTGTGTTAGCTAGCTAATTAATAGAGGAATTGTCCTCTCTTATCTCCGTGTTTGGTCGACGCTACGTACTATATATATAGGTATACAGAGGACTAGACATTCTAGCTAACTAGTAAGCAAATGAAGGAAACAGAAGATAGTCATGAACATATATGCATTCAGAGATAAGTGATATCAAGCACCTCTCCTTCTCCAAGAGATTGGTCGAACAATAAGTTCTCGTATATCTATCCGACGCTACTGGCTACATATATAATATAATTATCTCTTACAATATAATCTGCTAATTCCAAACAAAGTAAGGGTCCACATGGTATTCTCCGTCTTCAGCGATCATGTGGTTAAGAAAGAATGCCGCCAATTCCTATTGACTTGCTCGCATACGATCTGGTGGTAGTAGTTCATCCCGCATCCGAAACATCTAATTTGAAGAAGGGGGTCAATACATATATGTGAATAAATGAAACTGAACACAAATGATGATAATAAAATAAAATTGTGAATATTATTATTTACGCACTTCATATTGTTTGTCAGAGTAGCCCCGCTCACAGGTCGTGTGGCGGATGGACTCGCAAATGTAGTATCCACAGTAATCATTCCCATGTTCCTGCCACAACCACTTTACAAGGAATAGAGGTCAATCAAACTGATAATTAGCAAGCATGCTAAATGGTATTGATGAAACTAGCGCTTGAATCACTAGGAGATGCGTGGAACATGCTACTATAGTACTTACTTTCGGTATCTAAATTGCAGCTTCTTCGGCAGTCCCGGAGTTTTTGAGGTGAATTTTTCCCAAACCCTGCCAGACAAAGAAAACAATTACTTGATATCACGAAATGAACAAAGTTGCCGATATGCTGCGATAATGATCTCAAGCAGAATATAGTGGAACCTGCGCAAGCATGCATAACTCATCAATTACATTACTACAACCTCGACTAATAAGGGATGCACAAGACAGTAACACTCACTTGACTTCGTAAGGGAAGAGTATTATAGCTTTGTTTTGATTTAATAGAAACGATTGTAGCAGCTTGGCCTCGGTATCTTTAGCATGAGATTTAACCATAAATACATCTATGAGATTTGTGTTAATGAACCCAATATCACCGACTTGTCTTTTCTTCAATTCGGCGATTTTCAATCTGCATAATTAATATAGTGAGGATAATTAAAAATACATGCAATGAAAGAGCTGACCTATATATAGAGACTTAATTAATGAAAGAAGTAGTGCTACTTACAGGCAGTAGCAAGTGACCATTAATTTATCGAGGGCCTTTAGATTGAAAAACGCGAAGAAATCCCCAAATGGGACATTCAACTGTTCAATTCCAACGAGGTCATGCTCCTCTCTAACTCTCAGCGTCAAAATATTCCTCCCCTCAGACTCTCTACAGGTTTTCATGTACCAATTATGGAATCTGAACATCATCGTTGTTAGAGATCTTTCATCTTTGACGAGAGGCTTCGCGTACACGTATCTGTGTTCGTCCGCCTCCAAGAAATCATAATGTACATCATCGGGCATGTAATCTGCAGGATTGTTATAACCCGGCACCATCCCGCCCGGATCATTAGCGACGCTATCTTCGGACACCTGGAGCGGGGGGAGCGATTGGTTCGCTTGTTCGCCGAGCTGGGCAATTTTTTTCCCAGCTCGTCGTTCTGCTAACCTTTGATCAGTGACAGTACTTCCAGACCGCTTCGCTTGGACAAATGACTTTTCAAGGATGCGCTCATAGTTGCCTTTCTGCGGAGACTTTGGTGGTTTCCTCAGGGCAGCTAGAGTACGCTTCAGTTTCACCGGATCTATCTTCTCCTCCGGAGGTGGATGTCTCTGCGCTTTCAACCCTTCAAAGAAGTCCTTCACTTCGGTCCGCACGATCTTCTTGTTTTCCTCCACGGTCATCTCGTACGGTAACTTCTATAGAGGCTTGAGAGGTGGACCGTATCGGTATCGCCTCCTGCCTCTGGCTGTACTGCTAGACGCCGGAGCAGACGGAGCGGCTGCGGCTGTCTTCTTTCGTGCTTGCTTACGAGGCGGAGGAGAAGGACTACGACGCGCCGGAGAAGCCGGGGCGGCGGCGGGTCTCTTCCGCCCTTGCTGGCGAGGCGGAGAAGGAGGAGGCTGCTGGCTGCTCGGGCGCGCCGGCGCAGGCGGAGAAGGAGGCGGAGTGCCGCCACACGCCGGAGAAGGAGGCCGACTGCCCTGATCGTCACTTGCCGGAGGAGGAGGCGGTGGAGGAGGCGGAGTGCCCTGACTCGCCGGAGGAGGAGGAGGAGGCGTCCAGTTCGGAAGGTTGATGAGCTCCTTCCGCCATAGGCATGGAGTCTTCAGAGCAGAACCCAGCCGAGTCTCCCCTTCACCGGTAGGGTGGTCAAACCGGAGGTCCTCAAATCCCTCCGTTATTTCGTCCACCGTCACTCTAGCATATCCTTCTGGAATCGGACGACAGTGAAAAGTTGCACCGGGTTCAGAAGGTCGAACTTGGCCGATAGCCGCCTTGACTTTTAAGTTCTTCCATTGCGCCATAATGTGCCAATTTTGAGACTCCGTAATAAAATCCACGGGGTAGCTAGCAGGAGCCGTCAAGACATGCTCTAGCTGAAGCAGCTCGGTGGAAGCCACGCTGCTTCTCCGCTGAGATGGCGGGGTAGCTTCGGGGAAGCTTCGGCAGGTCGTTTGCTGTGATCTGCTTCTTCTCGTCCTCTAGCCCTTGTACCCTTGCGTGCAGCGCCTGCAGTTGGCTATGCTCCACTTTCTTCCTCCTCTCCTAGGTTTTGTAACCCCCTGCGTCCGGAAAACCAACCTTCCATGGAATGGAGCCTGGCGTGCCTCGTGTCCTTCCAGGTTGCTCAGGATTCCCGGGGGCCATTGTGAGCTTGTCGTTCTCCCTGTCTGGAACGAACGTCCCTTACTGCGCTGCATTGATATAGTGCCGAAGCCTCTTGACTGGTATTTTCAGTTGCTCGTCCGTCCAACGGCACTTCCCTGATACAGGGTCCAAGGTTCTGCCAGCCCCGAAGAACCAAGTCCGGCAACGGTCTGGCCAGTTCATTGTCTCTGGTTCGATCTCTTTATCAAGCAGATCATTCTCAGCCTTGGCCCACTTAGGCCAGGGTTTGAGGTAGCCACCTGACCCCGTGCGATGGTGAAACTTCTTCTTCGCACCATTTTGCTTGTTTGTCGCCGACATCTTCTTACTCTTTTCCGATGTCTTGTGGGCCACAAATGCGGGCCAGTGATCTCTGATCTTCTCATATTTGCCGATGAATTCTGGTGTCTCTCCTTTGTCGACAAACTTTTTCAGATCTTTCGTCCACCTCCTAAATAGGCCTGCCATCTTCTTAAGAGCAAAAGACTTGATTAATTGCTCTATAACTGGCTTCTCGGATCCTCCTCTCTGGCGGTAGGGTGAAATTTGCCTTCAGCTCAGTCCAAAGATCATCTTTCTGCATATCATTGACATAAGACACCTCAGGGTCTTCGTTCTTAGGCTTATACCATTGGTGGATGCTGATCGGGATCCTGTCCCTAACAACAACCCCACACTGAGCAGCAAATGCGTTCTTTGTCTGGATGGGTTCAATCGGTTCACCGTCGCGCGCGATTGCTGTGATCTCAAACCTCTCATCTGAGCTCAACTTTTTCTTCGGGCCTCGTCTCCTTACCGGGTTGTGCTTGATCCGGAGGGCTAGAAAAAGAAGAAAGACGAGAGTTAATTAATATGTGTACATATACCAAAACGATGAATGCATCAATTAGCTAGTCAAGACAGGCTTAACTAATATAAATACCGGCCAGACTCGGTTCGGTCACCGAGCCGCTATCACGGTCTCCTTCTTGCACCGTCATTGGGTCAGCGGAGCCGTCCTCACGGTCTCCTTCTTGCACCGCTATTGGGTCACCGGAGCCATCATAATCATAGCCTGCTTTCTTCACCCTGTCCTTCCGCACCATCGGTGTCTTTCGTAAACGAAAGACGGCATCACTTCCTTGTGCGATTATGTCCCCAACAACGCCTCTTGTGCCATTACGGGGCTGTCCATAGTTTCTACAAATATTTACAACATGGCAATTATTATTCAAACATGACAGATGGATATATTAGCTAGTTGCATAAGTAGAACTATCTATCTAATCACAGTTATTTATCATATTTATTAGTGGCCTCGACGCTGGTTATCTTGCTATGGTTTGGGGTGGACTCGAGAACGCTTCAAGGAGGGGGTAATATCGACAACGATTTAGATACATACACGGGAAAATAATGTTATCGGGAGTGGGTATATCGAACTCCCCCACGTGTTGAAGTTATCGGGAGGGGTTTATATCGACAATGATGACATACGTACATGGGAAAATAATATTATCGGGAGGGTATATCGCCCCACGTGTTGAAGTTATCGGGAGGGGTATATCGACCCCCCCCCCTCATGTTGAAGTTATCGGGAGGGGGTATATCGACCCCACCCCACGTGTTGAAGTTATCGAGAGTTTATATCGACACGACATGCGTACATGAAAATAATATTATCGAGGAGGGGGTATATCGACCCCCCCCCCCACGTGTTGAAGTTATCGATGACAACAGACCCGATAAAACATAAGAAAACGAAGAAGAAATAAAAAGAGGAGAATTAAAAAGGAATAGAGGAGAAGAAGAAAAAAAGAAAAAAAAAGAGGAGAAGAAGAAAAAAAGAAAAAAAGAGGAGAAGAAGAAAGGAATAGATGAGAAGAAGAAAAAATAGAATATATTTTTTCTTCTTCTCGCTTCATTCCTTTCTTCTTCTCCTCTTCTTTTCTTCTTTTTTCTCTTCTTATTTATTTCTCCTCTTCTCCTCCTTTCTTCCTCTTCTTATTTTCCTTTTTCCTCTCATTCTTTTAGTATTGCTTGTTTTTTTTTAAATGTTCAAATAGAAAATTTCGAAAAAAGTAAAGGTTTTGCCTAATGCATTGTTCATATTTCATCAACATATATGCATACAAAAAAGCATATATACATACAAAAAAAGCATGCATACATACATATGTACAAAAAAAGCTACATACTTTCCTAGCTAGCAAAAAAAGCATACATACATACAAAAAAAGCATACATACATACATACATATATATATATTTGCGGCAGGGGGCAGGGCAGGGGCGCGGCGGCTCACTATGGGCGGCGTCGGCGAGGTCGGGGCCGGCCTGAGGCAAAGGCGGTGGCGCTCGGAGCAGGGGACGGCGTCGGGGCGGCGGTGGCGTCGGGCGCGGGCTCGCACAACGACGGCGAGGCACGGGCGACGGCGACTGTGCGGTCGGGCGGGGCGACGGCAGGGCCGGCGGGCGGCGTCGGGGCAGCGGACAGCGTCGATCTAGGCAGCCTGGCGGTGTCGATGAGCTCTGCGTCGTCGGGCGGGCTGGGGGGCAACTGGCGATGAGTTCGTCAAATTTTCCTAAGTGCTAATTATATACCCAGGCCTTTGGTCCTGGTTCGTGGCACCAACCGGGACCAATGCCCCCTTTAGTCCCGGTTGGTGGCACCAACAGGGACCAAAGGCCAATTTTCGGCAGCCCAAAGGGCGGGAAGCGGCGGCCTTTGGTCCCCGCGGGGGGCACCAACCGGGCGTAAAGGAGGGAATTGATAACGGTTGGTGCCACGAACCGGGACCGACGCCTACCTTTAGTCCTGGTTGGTGCCACCAACCGGGACCAAAGGCCTTGCGCTACCCGCGGCCAAAAGTTTAGTCCCACCTCGCTAGTTGAGAGGGGCCGGGAGTGGTTTATAAGCCCCACTGCGGCTACCCTCTCGAGCTCCTCTCAAATGCAGGCTTACGGGCCTAATATCACATTGTGCTGCCTGTGGGCCTATTGGGCCTTCTGCGGGCCTGAATCCTGGCCCAGGTTAGGTTTCTAGTCGTATTCACGCCGTGGTGGCCCAATAGGTGGCATTGTTTTTATTTTTTTTCCAGTTTTTTTGTTTTGTTTTTTGCATTATTTATTTTCTTTTGTTTTTTGCTTTATTTTTTAATTATTTTTTGCTTTTAGTTTTAGAAAAAATATAAACTTTCTGTAAGTGCCATTAGTTTTCAAATTTGAAAACACTTTTTTTGTTTTTTGGTTTTCTTTGTTGCTTTATTTATTTTATTTTGTTTGTACTTACAACAAAATACTTATTGTTGCTATTTTTATTTTGTTTCCAGTTTTTTGTTTTGTTTTCTGCATTATTTATTTTGTTTCCATATGTCCACTATATGTAACCATAATATGTGTCATTTCCAATCTCGGTGGCTGCATCAAAGCGGACATCCATTGCCGGTTCATCTGCGTGCATTATATATAATTAAGTGTGTCAAAAATCATTACAGAACATCATGAATAGATAATTAAGTGAGCAAATTAATAGAAGTTCATCATCACATTAAAACCAAAGTACATACATAGTTCTCATCTAACAACATAAAGCTCTGCAGAGCATCTAAATTAATTAAACAATACATTGAAACTATGTAAAACATTTCAATGCGAAAACAAATGCGATCATAATCGCAACCAAGGTAACAACTGATCCAACGGCATAATGATACCAAGCCTCGCTATGAATGACATATTTTCTAATCTTTCTAATCTTCAATCGCATTGCATCCATCTTGATCTTGTGATCATCGATTTACATCCGCAACATGCAACTCCAATATCATCTTCTCCTCCTCAATTTTTCTTATTTTTTCCTTCAAGAAATTGTTTTCTTCTTCAACTAAATTAAACCTCTCGACAATAGGGTTGGTTGGAATTTCCAGTTCAACAACCTCCTAGATAAAAAAAATCTATGTTACGTTGGTCGGCATAATTTTCATAAACAATAAATGAACCAATAGTTATGAAAAGATAATATATACCACATCCGGATCATAGACAGGACGAGGGCCGACGGGGGAGGATACCAAAACCATCGCACTATATAAGATGCAATAATAAAAGTAAGTAAATAATACAAGTATCTATCTAAACATACAAGTAAGAATATTTTTCCTTTCAGAAAGAAGATAAGAACAAGAGGCTCACCACGGTGGTGTGCCGGGCGATGAGATCGGCGCTAGCGATCGACGGCGGTGAAGACGGAGACAGGACGTGACAGACTGCTAAACCTAAAAAAATATTGAGGAAAATGGAGTTTGGAGGTCGAGCTTGGAGAGGAGAAAGTTAAGTAGTGTGGCTCGGACATTCCATCAAACACCTGTGTGCATAGGAGGTGAGCTAGGGCACCACAAAGCTCTCCAACGGCTGGGTAAAAAAACAGAGCAGTGAAGTGCTCTACTTGCGGGCGAGGGGTATATATAGGCAATTCATTGGTCCCGGTTCATGGCACGAACTGGGACTAAAGGGCAGCCTTTGGTCCAGGTTCAAGCCACTAACCGGGACCAATGGTGGTGGGCCAGGAGCGAGGCCCATTGGTCCCGGTTCGTCCCACCAACCGGGACCAAAAGGTCCAGACAAACCGGGACCAATGGCCCACGTGGCCCGGCCGACCCCCGGGGCTCACGAACCGGGTCCAATGCCCCCATGGGTCCCGGTTCTGGATTGAACCGGGACTAATGAGCTGACCCGACCTGGACCATTGCCCCCTTTTCTACTAGTGTCGTACTCTTCGCGGTCGAATCACGATCTGATCCGTCTAGTGCCGAAAGGATGGCACCTCCGAGTTTAGCACACGTACGGCTTGGCGGTGTCCTCTACTTCTTTATCCAGCAAACGACGGGGGGGGGGGGGGGGGTAGGGGAGATCTGAACCAACAAGATGGCCTGGTGGTGGTGGTGGCAGCGGAACAATAGGGCTTGGCCAAGCGTCTGCGCGAGCTGGAGGTGTATCGGGATGGAGAGGGGAAAGGGTTGAAGGGTGCAACTCCGCATGCGCCTCCTCACTATATATAGGGGTGGAGGGGGCTGGTAGCTTTCCCTCCAAGCCCCCAGGGTCGTTGCTCATGGGGAAGGAAGGAAATCCCTCATTTCCTTTCCCACTGATCGCTATCCCTTTATTAGGGATCCTGATTGTAGTGCTTCGGGATAAGATACTGTTCATTTTACGCGGGGATCTTGGTGCGCCTTGACCATGGGTGTGGGGCTTTCCTCACTAAGCACGTTGGATCTCCTCATGATGTCGTGGATCCCATCAGGGACTCCAAACAACATTCGTACTTCACCATATCAATATCTAATTACTACGCTAGCGCTATCAAATGTTAAGCGTGCGACCCTAGGGTTCAGGAACATGCATAGATGACCGAGACTCCTCTCCGATTAATAGTCCAAAGCAGGACCTGGATGCCCATATTGATTGCCATGTATTCAACGAAGATCTTTATAAGATGAGCCACGATGTCAAGGATTCGGTTAATCCCGTATGCAATTCCCTTTGTTCCGCGATATGTTACTTGACCGAGATTCGATCGTCGGTACCTCTATACCTAGTTCAATCTCGTCACCGGCAAGTCCCTTTACTCATTACGTAATACAAGATCCCGTTACTAAACTCATTACTCGCATGCTTGCAGGCTTCTTGTGAAGTTGTATTACCGAGAGGGCCCAGAGATATCTCTCCGTGACAGGAGCGACAAATCCCAGTCTCGATCCGTACAACCCAACAGATACATTCGAAGATATCTGTAGAGCACCTTTATGATCACCCATACGAAAGCGGTAGCGAATAACTAAGTGAGACGATCTGATGGTATGCTTACGGTTGGGTCCGTCCATCACATCATTCTCCTAATGATGCGATCCTATTGTCAAATGACAGCTCATGTGTATGGTTAGGAAACCTTAACCATGTTTGCTCAACAAGCTAGCCTAGTAGATGCTTACTCGGGACATAGTGTTGTTTATCTATTCACACATGTATTTAAGTTTCTTGTGAATACAATTCTAGCATGAATAAAAAAGATGTATGAAGAACGGGAAATATATAATAACCATTTTATTATTTTCTCTGGGGAATATTTCCAACACAGAGGATGATTATCTGGTTCGTTCTTCCGGCGGCAGGATCAATGCGGCAGTGGCAATGATGAAGCTCAATTCTGATGACGGTAGAGCCCAATGAACATCTTAGAGTGGGGGGGTGAGGGAAGCGAGGAGGTGGAGGTAGAGGGGGCCGGCGGAGGTGTGCTGGGTAGTCGACGGAAACAACGGCGGCGACGATGAGGCATGGGGTGGGGATGGTGCAGCACAAGGGAGAGACCGAAGCTTTTACACTGTTGGTTGGCAGCCAGGTATATTTAGGAGTCAGAGCGGCCGAGGAGGATAACTTATCCTACTCTAAAGGTGATATGTGCTCGGTTAGGTGCCGTTTAGAGGACGCAATCCTAATTTGTCCTCCTCTAACCCCTTCTAGGGGATAGGTTAGAGATGCTTTGAGATACTATCCCCAAGTTACTGGTGATAGAATGTGCTATGTTTTACAAGGACAAATCAAGTAACTGAACTTGAAGTTGGTACTATAATTTATTATGGATCATTTCGCACGTCGCATAGACAACTGGATTCCTTTCCTTGATTGGGCGATGGAGGCGCCGTGTTGTCATTCCCTCTATGGAGGCGTTGCCTGGAGAGTTATGGGTTCGGGTGCGAGTTGTTGAAGGTGGGGGCTTCGGCGGGTCCATGTGGCTGCAGTGCTCGTGTGTTGTCTCACTGCCCTGTTCGGCTGCTCTCGGTGGCTTTCCTGCTACATTGAGGCGTTACGGGCTCGGGTCGGTGTGTTGTCTTCGCCTAGCCACATTCAATCTACACAACCATTTTATTACCAACCAACTTGATCAACTGTGAACAACACACCATGCTGGAGCTAGAAAAGCAAGCAATCAAGTGCCTACTTCGGAATCACACACCAATCCAATCTAATCCAATCCAATCAAGCATAACCTGATTAGGTATATATGTATCATGCAGAAGAAAGCACACCATTTATATCCTCCATGGGCAACTCTCTCGAAACACCCTCACCACACCGCAGATGGATCTTGTAACAAACACTGCCAAACAGAGATTAAAAATGGCAGACAAACACTCTAGAGAGTCGTGATGAGATCACAAGTTGATTGTCACAGAGATAGACTGATCCATGGTCCATGTAAGCTGATCGACCTCCCTTTCCATGCTCCATATTACCTAGGAAACAATGAATGGAAACGGAAAGCATCAATTTATGAGATTTAATGACACTAGCTATAGGTTGCTTAATCTATCTATGCACATAACGTAACCCATGTCGAATGAATCGTATACCTTAGAACAAAGACCATCGGGGAGGTCTTCTTGTAGTAACCCTAATGGCATGTCTCGAAGAGCGACGACTCATGGTTGGCCTCGGAGCCATCCCACTTGTAGGATCTTGAGAAGAGGTGTCTAGAGGGGGGGTGATTAGACACTAAGTACCAAAGTTGCAGTTTTTAACTTCTTTTAGGTTTAAGTGGAGTTTAGGCACAAGTTTAACCTTTTCAATACATAACAAGCAAGCAAGCATGCAAAGAGTATGTGAGCAGTGGAAAGTAAAGCATGCAACTTGCAAGAAAGTAAAGGGAAGGGTTTGGAGAATTCAAATGCAATTGGAGACACGGATGTTTTTGTCGTGGTTCCGATAGGTGGTGCTATCGTACATCCACGTTGATGGAGACTTCAACCCACGTAGGGTAACAGTTGCGCGAGTCCACTGAGGGCTCCACCCACGAAGGGTCCACGAAGAAGCAACCTTGTCTATCCCACCATGGCCGTCGCCCACGAAGGACTTGCCTCACTAGCGGTAGATCTTCACGGAGTAGGCGATCTACTTGCCCTTACAAACTCCTTGGTTCAACTCCACAATCTTGTCGGAGGCTCCCAAGTGACACCTAGCCAATCTAGGAGACACCACTCTCCAAGAAGTAACAAATGGTGTGTTGATGATGAACTCCTTGCTCTTGTGCTTCAATGATAGTCTCCCCAACACTCAACTCTCTCTCATAGGATTTGGATCTGGTGGAAAGAAGATTTGAGTGGAAAGCAACTTGGGGAAGGCTAGAGATCAAGATTCATGTGGTTGGAATGGAATATCTTGGCCTCAACACATGAGTAGGTGGTTCTCTCTCTCAGAAATAGGATGCTGGAAGTGTAGGCTTGTTCTGATGGCTCTCTCCACGAATGAAGAGGAGGTGGAGGGGTATATATAGCCTCCACACAAAATCTAACCATTACACACAATTTACCAAACTCGGTTGGACCGAATCATAAAACTCGGTCAGAACGATTTAGTAAACCTAGTGACTGTTAGGGTTTTCGGTGGGACTGATATGCAACTCGGTAGGACCGATATGGTTAGTGTTAGGGCATAACGTAATCTCGGTGAGACTGATTACACAAACTCGGTGAGACCGATTTTGGTAATAAGCTAACCAGAGAGTTGGTCAGGCAAACTCAGTGAGACCGATTACACAAACTCGATGGGACCGATTTTGGTAATAAGCTAACCAGAAAGTTTGCATTGTAACCTCGGTAGTACTGATTGCTCAAACTCGGTTGGACCGATTTTGGTAATGGACATACACAGAGAGATTACAATCCCATCTCGGTGAGACCGAGATCCCTATCGGTGAAACCGATTTGCCTAGGGTTTGTGGCAGTGGCTATGACATCTGAACTCGGTGGCGCCGGATAGAAAGAATCGGTAGGGCCGAGTTTGACTTTAGGTTTAGGTCATATGTGTGGAAGTGGGAAAGTAGTTGAGGGTTTTGGAGCATATCACTAAGCACATGAAGCAAGAGGCTCATTAAGAAACACCTCATCCCTCCTTGATAGTATTGGCTTTTCCTATAGACTCAATGTGATCTTGGATCACTAAAATATAAAATGAAGAGTCTTGAGCTTGAAGCTTGAGCCAATCCTTTGTCCATAGCATCTTGAAGGAGTTCCCACAAGCTTTAGTCCATGCCACTCCATTGTTGAACTTATCTGAAACATGCTAGATAAAAGTGTTAGTCCAACAAGAGATATGTTGACATTAATTACCAAAACCACCTAGGGAGCACTTGTGCTTTCAATCTCCCCCTTTTTGGTAATTGATGAGAACATACATCAAAGCTTTAGATAAAGATATAAAGAGTAGCAAGTAAAGCTTGGAAAGACATGTAACAAGCATAGGCTCCCCCTATATGTATGCAATCATGTGAATATGGAATATAGAAGCATGTGAGAGCATAACCATGATAGAGTAGGCAATGTGTTACATGTATCTTGGCCATATGCATCAGAGCAAAGAATATTAAAGAAAGTACCTTTATGCTCATGAGTCCTTCTCGCAAACAGTATGTACATCAGCAAGAATTCCTCATACACATGAGTGTGATGCATATATGATGTAGGGTGGAACCCTATGTGGACGATCTTTCACGTTTGGAGTGGATCCTACGGGGAATCACGAAGAACACGCGGAAGAACAAAGGGAAACACGGAGGAAACGAGGGAGAAATCACTTAACCAACAAGGAATCAATCACACAAGTGCTAGATCACCGAACACAAAGAGATACATATGATCCACAAATCAACAAAGGTAAGGATACACGAGTAGCCGTTCTTCTCCGAGAGGAGGTCTTGATGGGGTCCACCCTAGAAGGGGGTCTTGAATCCGCTTGGGGGATCTTCTCCGTAGAGGTCCTGAGCTCCGAGGAGAAGTAACCAAGTGGATGAGCAAGGCTCCCACACAAACATGAGCTAAACCAAAGCTGACCTAATCAGGAGGTGGGGGAGTTCTATTTATAGTCTTAGTGCAAATGGGGGCGAAGTGAAGGGGTACATGGGCCTCATGCCCGAGCCCTGTGCGCAGACAGGCCGGTTGTTCCGGTCGAGGGGGCGGTTGTACCGCTGGCGATCCAGGGGGAGCGGAAGTACCGGTCGGGGAAGGCGGTACTACCGCCCGGAACAGGTGTTGGCTTCTGTAGCTGGTCGCCAGGGTTCCCAGCGGTTGTACCGGTCGTGGGGCCGGTAGTTCCGGTCATTTGGGTTTTACCGGTACATCCGGTGCTGTACCGGCCTTGCACCGCTTGATCACCGAATAGCGGCCGGTTGTTGGGCGGTAGTAGGCCGGTTGTTCCGCCCGGCCGGTTGTGGGGCGGTTGTACCGGTCCTTCCAGGTTGGGCCGAATGCTTCCTTGATCTTGATGTCCGTCTTGCACCGTTCCTTCTCCTTGGTTGCTTACCTGGTACCTGAGCACACAAAGCATCTCCGTTTGAGGTAGTAGCCATGTCTCAAGTGGGTCAAAGTGAAGTTCAACAAGGAGAGAGTTAACCTCGGATTGAATAGCACGTTCTCGAGCTCTCGTCGTGGGTCCTCG
Source organism: Aegilops bicornis (assembly GCA_021605145.1). Lineage (NCBI taxonomy): Eukaryota > Viridiplantae > Streptophyta > Magnoliopsida > Poales > Poaceae > Aegilops > Aegilops bicornis. The sequence goes on from CM038675.1 coordinate 16,359,847, forward strand.
TGGGGTTGGATGTGTCGATGTAGAGTCCATGGGGATGATGGAAGCATGCTCCGCATCATCTCCCCTCCCTTGGGAAAGATCCGACCTCGGATCAAAATCTTCATCACCATGGAAAGGCGAGAGGTCTTTAACGTTGAAGATGTCGCTCACGGTGTACTTGTCTCGTGGGAGTTCAATCTTGTAGGCGTTGTCATTATAGCGTGCTGGCACCTTGAAGGGTCCGTCGGCTCGAGGGAGAAGCTTGGACTTGCGTTCGTTGGGGAAGCGGTCCTTGCGAAGGTGTAGCCACACGAGGTCTCCAATGTTGAATGTCTTGGGCTGCTTGTTTACGTTGAGCTTGGACGCTAGTCGTTGCACTTGGCGCTCGATGGTGTGCCTTGTATCCTCATGCATCTTCTTGATGTAGCTTGCCCGTGCACTCGCATCCATGTTGGTGCGCTCTTGTAGAGGGAGAGGTAGAATGTCCAATGGGGACAACGGGTTGAAGCCGTAGACGACCTCGAAGGGGGACTTGCCGGTAGTCGAATGTCTTGCACGGTTGTAGGCGTACTCGGCGATGGGTAGACATGCCTCCCACTCCTTGATGTTCCTCTTGATCAAGACACGAAGTAGAGTGGATAGTGTGCGGTTCGTCACCTCCGTTTGGCCGTCGGTTTGAGGATGGTATGCCGATGAGAACAAGAGCTTGATTCTGAGCTTGGCGCATAGGGTCTTCCAAAAGTAACTCAAGAACTTGACGTCACGATCGGAGACGATTGTCTTTGGTACTCCATGGAGTCGCAAGATTTCCCTACAAAAGAGATTTGCAACATGTGAAGCATCAACTATCTTGTTGCAAGGAATGAAATGTGCCATCTTAGAAAATCAATCCACAACAACAAACACGGAATCCTTTCCATTTTGAGTTCTAGGCAACCCAAGTACAAAGTCCATGCTAATGTCTTCCCAGGGTGGATAGGGAATAGGAAGGGGCATGTAAAGACCGTGGGATTGAGCTTTAGACTTAGCTTTGCGGCATGTAGAGCAACGGTTGGTGAAGCGTGAGACGTCGCGGAACATCTTGGGCCAAAAGTAGTTGTTGGAGAGCGTGGCAAATGTCTTGTCATGTCCAAAGTGTCCCATGAGTCCGCCTCCATGAGCCTCTTGCAAAAGGAGCAAACGAAGAGAAGACTCGGGAATGCATAGTTTTGTTAGCTCTCATAGGATAAGCATCCTTGATGTAATATTGTTCCCAAGAAGTATGCGCCAAACACTTAGCATAAGGAATAGCAAAAGATGGATCATGCTCATACAAGTCTTTTATATGCTCAAAACCAATAACATTCAACTCAAGTTGAGTGACAAGCATGCATATGCGTGAAAGCGCGTCGGCAACTACATTTTCTTTACCCTTACTGTACTTGATCGCATAAGGAAAAGATTCAATAAATTCACTCCATTTTGCATGACGCTTGTTCAACTTAGTTTGACCTTTGAGGTACTTAAGCGTTTCGTGATCGGTATGGATGACAAACTCATGAGGTCTAAGGTAATGCTCCCAAACATGTAGCACACGCACTAAAGCATACAATTCTTTGTCGTAGATGGGATAATTAAGTTGAGCACCGGAGAGTTTTTCACTAAAAATAAGCAATGTCTCGTTTTTCTTGCATCAAAACTCCGCCAATTCCGGTACCACTTGCATCACAATGAACCTCAAAAGTTTTGTCAAAATTGGGCAAAGCAAGAATCGGAGCATGAGTAAGCAAAGACTTGAGCTCATCAAAAGTGGTTGATTGCAAAGTTCCCCAAACAAAGGGAGTATTCTTCTTACTCAAGGCATGCAAAGGAGCGGCAATTGTGCTAAAATCTTTCACAAAACGACGATAAAAACCTGCAAGACCAATAAAACTTCGCACTTGTTGCAAATTGGTGGGTTGGGGCCAAGTTTTAATTGCTTCAATTTTAGATTCATCAACATGGACACCCTTTGAGGATACTACAAAACCCAAGAAAACCACTTTGTCAACGCCTAAAAGTGCATTTTTTCAAGTTTGCATAAAGGCTTTCCTTGCGAAGAGTTTGCAACACAGATTTTACATGATTGATGTGCTCTTTCATGGTTTTGCTAAACACAAGAATATCATCAAAGTAAACCACAACGAAGATTCCAATGTAAGGTCTAAGCACATGATGTATAAGATGCACGAAAGTTCCGGGAGCCTCCGAAAGACCCATAGGCATCACTAACCACTCATATAAACCAAATTTGGTTTTGAAAGCAGTTTTCCATTCATCACCCTCTTGTATGCGGATTTGATAATAGCCACTTTTAAGGTCAATTTTGAGAAAAGTTGGCTCCACTAAGTTCATCAAGCATATCATCTAAGCGAGGAATGGGATGCCTATAGCGAACGGTAATAGCATTTATAGGTCTACAATTGGAGCACAAGCGGAAACTTCCATCGGGCTTAGGCACAAGTATAACGGGAACGGCACAAGGGCTTAAGCTTTCGCGTACATGACCGTTGTCGATTAGTTGTTGTACTTGCCGTTGAATCTCCTTGGTTTCTTCGGGATTGACTCGGTATGGAGCTTTGTTTGGTAGAGGCGCTCCGGGGATGAGGTCAATTCGATGCTCAATGCCTCGAAGAGGAGGTAGACCCGGAGGTAGCTCATCGGGAAAAACATCTTGAAATTCCTGCAAAGAGATTGAAACACCAAAGGTAGCTCGTGAATGGTGTTAGTTTTTGGTTCTCCATCCTTGCACACAAGGACAAATTGCATCACACTCGATGGGTTCTCACACACTTCTCTCATCTCACTTTTGGTGGCAAATAGGATGAGGTTTTTCTCTCTAGGCGAAGAGGCTCAAGTTTGGCTTGTGGCTCTCACTCACTTTTGGTGGATCACTTTCTCACTCTTGTCTCTATGATTGGTGGCTTGCTTGTCGGCTATCACTTGACTAGGAGACATAGGTCGTAGCACATATTCCTTCCCTTTCATCTTGAAGCTATAGTGATTGGTGCGCCCATTGTGGATGACGCCACGGTCAAATTGCCATGGTCGACCAAGAAGGAGGTGGCAAACCGTCATTGGGACCACATCACATTCCAAAGTGTCTTCATAAGCACCAATTTTGAAGGAGACTTGGACCGTATGCTCGAATCGTATAGTGCCGGAGTCACTTAGCCATTGAACCTTGTAGGGGTGCGGTGCTTCCTCTTGACCAATTGAAGTTTGGAACATAGTTCTTCACTTGCCAAGTTGTGGCAACTACCTCCATCGATGATGACCTTGACGGATCTTCCGTTGATGCCGGCCTTTGTGTGGAAGATAAATCCTTTTTTTGTTTAGACTACCTTTTGTTTATGAGATGTCTGGAATTCCTTATTTATATCCCATGCAAAAGTAGAGAATCCGTGTGGCATCTTTGGTCATCTTCTTGTTGATGTTGAAGAGTCAAGAACTTGGAGACAACGAGAGCGTGGCTCGAATCCTCATTGCAAAAGAATTGATCATCTTCATCTTCGTTCACTCGCCGGTGCATGGCCACTTGCTCAAGGGCTTCCATCTCCTCATCACTCATTGAGTCATATGTGCCGTCGTCGTTGAGGATCATGGTCCGCTTGTTGGTGCATTCGTAGGACTTGTGGCCTCGGCCGCCGCAAGTGAAACACTTGAAGGAGCTTGTTTTGATGGTCTCATCGGTCGGAGTAGATGATGAAGCATGCGGCTTGAAGTTGCTTGTAGTAGGAGGAGGACGACTTGAACTTGTCGACTTTCTCTTGTAACTCGACTTGTCGTCGTTGTTTGTAGAAGGTTTGGTTGATGTAGATGTTGGAGGAGGTTTTGAAGCTTCGTTGTTGGAGAAGCCGTAGGTCTTGGATGAGTACTTGGCGTACTTGAAGTCATCTTGTACTTGACGTTCCGCCTTTGTAGCTTGATGTATGATCTCAATGAGGGTGGAGTATGGTTGGAAGTCGGCAATCTTCTTGATGGGATGATTGAGTCCATTCAAGAAACGTGCCATAGTTTGCTCATCATCTTCCTTGACATTGGCTCGAATCATGGCTATCTCCATTTCCTTGTAGTATTCTTCAACACTCTTTGTTCCTTGCTTGAGAAGTTGGAGTTTCTTGAAGAGGTCGCGGTTGTAGTAGGTTGGCACAAAACGTGCTCGCATGACATCCTTCATTTGAGCCCAAGTGGTGATTGGAGGTTCACCTCTTGCTTGTCATCGCTCAATGATTTGTTCCCACCATATGAGCACATAGTCTTGGAACTCAAGTGATGCCATAGCGATTTTCTTCGCTTCATCGTAGTTGTGCAACCGAAGATTTTGTCAACCTTCAATGCCCATGAGAGGTAGTCTTGAGGTCATTGCTTCCATTGAACTTGGGCATGGTGAATTTTAGCTTGTCAGAAGCGTTGCTCTTCATTGTGTTGTTGGCGATGTTGATGATGACGCCCTTGACGTGGATTGCAATCGTCTTCATGTTGCTCTTGGCGTGGAGGAAGACCATGATCAACTTGCTCTTGTTGAACTTGAGGTTGAAGTGGAGCTTGACGAGCTTGTGGAGGAGCTTGAGGAACTTCACGTTGTCCATGAGGTTGGTAGTTCCTCTCTTGGATTTCTTCTCGAAGGGCTTCCTCTTGGTTGCGCCGTTCGCGATTGCGGTTGGCGAAGGCTCGACTTGATTCTTGAAGTGCACTTTGCGCCACAAGAGCTTGCGCTTCACGTTGTTGTTGTTGAAGACGTTGAGCCTTCGTGTCTTGTTCTTCTTGGTGTAGACGCGCTCGTTCTTCCTCTTGGCGCCGTAGTCGTTGTCGTTCTCGAGCTTGAGAAAAAGCATCTTGGTTTGATTGAGGACGAGGGACTTGCTCATCAACTTGCTCTTGTGAATGCTTGTCATGTAGCGGGTTGCGAGATGCATGACGGTCTTGACGTGCGGCACGACGAAGAGTGTTCGAAGTAGGTGTACTTGAGTCGTAGAAGGTGTCGTCGGAGTGCCGACTCGAGCGGCTCCGTCTTGATGATGAAGAAGTGGAATGATGTCGGTTTCTCATCAAGGCGCGGATCTCGTCCATTCTTGCATCATTCTCTTGCTTGTGAGCGTCGAACTTTTTGTCGAAGTAGTCTCTTGTACGTTGCTCGGAGAGTCGCAAGTCGGTGGCGAGGTTGTCGATGCGGTCTCTCATTGCTTGTTGTTCTTGGTGCAACGCTCGTTGTGCACCAAAGAGGTGATTCTTGGTGACGTATGATGACATGTTCGATGAAGAGTGGGTTGGTAGAAGTACTTGGCCTATCCATCATTCCAAGCAAAAATGTGAGTGGTAGAAGGAGAAGAACTTATACCAATGTACCTTTGACCGAAGTTGATGATGAATCAAGTTCACTCAAATGCGGACAATGAAATAGCACTATTGGTACCAATCCTTGTCGGTTCTCACACCTACACAAATAAAAGCTTATGGTGGAGCTTGGTGAGGATGGTGGCACAAAATTTGATGCAATTGTAAGTGAGCGTCAATAATGTTGGAAAAGGTACACAAATTTGCAAATGCAACAAGTAGAACAAGAAACTAGTGGTACACGGAAACACACACGCAAATAGATAAGTGGGATTGTGCAAACCAAAAGTGAGCCAAAATGTGGAATCCATGAAAATGCTCTTGTTGCACAATACTAGAGAGACGCTAGCACGATTGCACAATAGGCGGATACGGAACTTGTGCACAACCTACTATGCAAAAATGCAACTATCTCTATTCCACGTATGATATATGTATGGTATTTCGGTGCTATGATCCAAGATGATCCGATATGACAATCTTAATGTAGTATGATGCTATGGTTCTTGCTCATAAGCTCTTTGCTTATCTTTCCTCTTTGCTTAAAAGCTTGTGTGGCTCTTTCACTTTTGAGCTATTTTCTCATGCAAAAATTCACGAGCCAAGATAGCAATTGTGTATGCTATGACAACTTTGTGACACACAAATGGATCCCAAGATATGCACCACGGTGGTTTGGTATGTATGCTATGGAGTATGATCACTATTGTGCACAAGTCACGTTGCAGGCAATACTCAATGGCTAGTCTCGATGGGTAAGCTACGCAAAAATAAGGCCATGTGGGTATCAATGCAATTGCAAGGTATGACAAAGATGTCATCGAAGTTACCGTCCTTGGCGATGATGAGTCCTTGGGGAAGATGAGCGGTGGTGATGTTGACGCCGAACCGCACTCTATATAGCCGAAACACAATAGGACACGGGAACCACAACTCAAATTCTCAAAGACCAAAAGCAACAATGGTGGAAACGGAAAGTGGTGGTGGATGGGGGATGCCAATAGCTTCTCAACGAGCTAAAGAACGCGAAAATCGGACTTCGGATGTGGAAGTTATGCTGAAAATGGTGAAACTCAGAATGCTGAAATTGGCCTGGGCGGTAGTACCGCTCGGACGGGCGGTTGTACCGCTCGAGGTACTCAGCGGTGGTACCGCTCGGAGGGGCGGTTGTACCGCTCGTGTCGGGAACGATTTTGTGGGTGAAATGGAGGATTTCGGGGCAAAAATTGGGTCGGTTTCATGGATGGAAAGAGGTGGGGAGGGAGGGAAAAGCTAGATCCACACGCAGCAACACAAATCCATGGACCAAATCCAACAAAATTTCATCACACTAACAAATCACAAAAAAATTCGGGGCTATTTTTGATGGGGATTTTTGGATTTAGGATGAAAACAACAAAATCAAGCTAGAAAACACGGGGTAGGGGCTCCAAAAACGTGATCAACGTGGCTCATGATACCAAGATGATGTAGGGTGGAACCCTATGTGGACGATCTTTCACGTTTGGAGTGGATCCTATGGGGAATCACGAAGAACACGCGGAAGAACAAAGGGAAACACGGAGGAAACGAGGGAGAAATCACTTAACCAACAAGGAATCAATCACACAAGTGCTAGATCACCGAACACAAAGAGATACATATGATCCACAAATCAACAAAGGTAAGGATACACGAGTAGCCGTTCTTCTCCGAGAGGAGGTCTTGATGGGGTCCACCCTAGAAGGGGGTCTTGAATCCGCTTGGGGGATCTTCTCCGTAGAAGTCCTGAGCTCCGAGGAGAACTAACCAAGTGGATGAGCAAGGCTCTCACACAAACATGAGCTAAACCAAAGCTGACCTAATCAGGAGGTGGGGGAGTTCTATTTATAGTCTTAGTGCAAATGGGGGCGAAGTGAAGGGGTGCATGGGCCTCATGTTCGAGCCCTCAGGCGCACAGGCGCAGTTGTTCCGGTCGAGGGGGCGGTTGTACCGCTGGCGATCCAGGGGGAGCGGAAGTACCGGTCGAGGAAGGCGGTACTACCGCCGGGGTCAGGTGTTGGCTTCTGCAGCTGGGCGTCGGGGTCCCCAGCGGTTGTACCGGTCGTGGGGCCGGTAGTTCCGGTCATTTGGGTTTTACCGGTACATCCGGTGCTGTACCGGCCTTGCACCGCTTGATCACCGAATAGCGTCCGGTTGTTGGGCGGTAGTAGGCCGGTTGTTCCGCCCGGCCGGTTGTGGGGCGGTTGTACCGGTCCCTCCAGGTTGGGCCGAATGCTTCCTTGATCTTCATGTCCGTCTTGCACCGTTCCTTCTCCTTGGTTGCTTACCTGGTACCTGAGCACACAAAGCATCTCCATTTGAGGTAGTAGCCATGTCTCAAGTGGGTCAAAATGAAGTTCAACAAGGATAGAGTTAACGTCGAATTGAATAGCACGTGCTCGAGCTCTCGTCGTGGGTCCTCGTGGGGTTGGATGTGTCGATGTAGAGTCCATGGGGATGATGGAAAGATGCTCCGCATCAATATACTTACCTTGTAGTCTTGAGTTGGCTTAGGGTGAAATGAACCTGCACAAACAAGGTTAGATAACACAGGTACATCTACTAGCCAGATCAAACAGAAGAAACCACTAGAATACCAAGACTGGGATGACATGTAGAGAGTGAGTACTTAGTACCACATTGGATTAGACATGTCCCCAAGAGTAAATATATGCAATGAATTTGAATGATTCCTTTCCCTTGGATGTCTTGCTCCCCCTGAATCTAGCATGGGATACTGGGAGGAGATAGGGAACAGAAAATCAGAGCTGAAAACAGAGCTGAAAGATATTAAAGAACAGAGCTTAATGAAAATAAGCACATATGAACATGTCTTTCTCCCCCTTAATACTCTCTCCATTTTGGAAGTGATAAGCTTTGATGTGATCTCTTTCTCCCCTTTTGACATCAATTTCCAAGAAGGGTCTTCTGGAATTTGTTGTGAATGGGTTTGGTCCTTGAGTCACAACACAAAGCACTGGATAAAATTGTGATGCTTGTAGAGGACAAGATTCATTGAGTGGAGCTGGATCAGAAGAAACACAGAATAAGTGGCAAACTATTTTTCCTGTTGCGAAATCGGTGGCACCGAGTTGTATGCTTCTGTTGTACCGAAATGATTCGGTTGGACCGAAAACAACAAATCGGTGAAACCGAGTTCATCACAGAGAAAACACTTGTCACCTCAGCTCACTAGACTTGTAAGATCTCACAAAGATTTGCAAGGAATTAACTGAATGATTTGCAATGAATTGGATGCAGGAAATGCAGAGCAAACAGAAAGAAAAGAAAGAAATCTAGATGAAGTTTTTTTTTGGAAGGGGAAATATGCATGAGACAAATGCAGAAACACAGAAAAGAACACGAGAGAACATCATCTAGAGATGGTCGGTGACAAAGTCACCTATGTTAGAGTATATTGACTTAGGAGTGAAGTGAGATCACTTGATCATAGGTCATACTCATCGCTTGAGCTCAAAATGGGGTTACCATTTTTCGTTTAAGCATCTTGATGTATTCACATCTTGTCGAGTTGCTTTAGCTCATTACTCGGAGTAAAGCTTCTCTAAGATGGAATGACATACATTGGTTGGTGGTGTTGATCATGTAGTTGAACGTGTACGAGTTGCTCAAGGTTGATGTAGCTCATCAAGAGTTGGGTGAACCACTTCGAATTTGAGTCCATCTACCTACATGGGTTAGTTCTTGCAAGGAAGAGCACTTGTGTATCCAAAAATGATAATCATGAAGCTCAACAAAGAGTTTGTCAAGGGATATGTTTGAATGATTCCGTGCTTCCTTGTATTCGGCCACCATAGTGTAGAGACTTGGTGATGTAGATATTTCTCAAGATGTGAGTAGATTACAATCTCATGGAATTTGATTCAACCAAGTACCTACAAGGGTTAGATAACATGCAAGATGCAAATATATCCAAGATATAATATTTTCATCATAAGAGAGAGATATCATGGATTAGTCATAAGCTCATGTCTTGCATGTATCAAATGGAGTATCTACTCCAAGTTTGAAGCATCTATGATGTTCAATTCTCCTCTCAACCTGCAAAACACTTTCTCATCAAGAGGTTTAGTAAATATATCCGCTAATTGCTTTTCAGTGCGAACATGCTTAAGATTAATGTCACCCTTAGCAACATGATCTCGAATGAAGTGATGATGAACTTCAATATGCTTAGTTCGAGAATGTTATGCGGGATTATGACCAATTTTGATAGCACTTTCATTGTCACAAAGCAATGGAACATGTTTCACATATATCCCATAATCTTTAAGAGTTTGGGTCATCCAAAGTAATTGGGCACAACATGAACCAGCGGCAATGTACTCCGCTTCGGCTGTAGATAAGGATACCGAGTTTTGTTTCTTGGAGGACCAAGACACAAGAGATCTACCAAGAAATTGACAAGTACCCGAAGTGGACTTTCTATCAACCTTATCTCTGGCATAGTCTGAGTCAGAATAGCCAACAAGATCGAGAGAGGCCCTTGCCAAAATTTTGTGTATGAATTAAGTATCTCACTATCCTTTTCACGGCCTTAAGATGACATTCTTTAGGAGCAGCTTTATATCTTGCACACATGCACACACTTAGCATAATATCGGGACGTGAAGCACATAGGTATAACAATGATCCAAACATAGAGCGATAAACCTTTTGATCAACCGGTTTACCATCTTTGCTCAAATCAAGATGTCCACTAGTAGGCATGGGTGTAGACATACCTTTGCACTCTTGCATATTGAAATTATTGAATAAGTCCTTAGTGTACTTCGTTTGAGAGAAAAAAGTACCTTCCTTAGTTTGATTGATTTGCAACCCAAGAAAGAATTTGAGTTCACTCATCATAAACATCTCAAACTTCTCTGACATTAGCTTCCCAAACTTTTCACTACAAAGAGGGTTAGTTGATCCAAATATGATATCATCAACATAAATTTGGCATACAAATAATTCTCCATTAACCCTTTTAGTAAAAAGTGTGGAATCAATTTTCCCTATTTCAAAGCCTTTTTCGAGAAGAAACTTGGTCAAGCATTTATACCATGCTCTAGGAGCTTGTTTAAGACCATAAAGGGCTTTGTGAAGTTTGTAAACATGATTTGGTTTCTTAGGATTGACGAAGCCGGGAGGTTGTTTAACATAAATTTCCTCCTCTATTTCACCATTTAGAAAAGCACTTTTAATGTCCATTTGGTACAAAGTGATGTCATGGTGATTAGCATAGGCAAGTAAGATGCGAATGGACTCAAGTCTAGCAACGGGAGCATAAGTCTCACCATAGTCCATACCTTCGACTTGTGTGTATCCTTGGGCGACGAGACGTGCTTTGTTGCGAACTACTTGTCCATCTTCATCTTGCTTGTTGTGAAACACCCATTTGGTACCGATGATGTTGTGTTTGTTGTCGGGCTTCTCAACCAATGTCCAAACTTGGTTTCTCTCAAAGTTGTGTAGCTCTTCATGCATAGCATTTATCCAATCCGGATCTTCCAATGCTTCTTCGACCTTCATACGTTCAATGCTAGAGATGAAAGAATAATTTTCAGAAAAGTTAGCTAAATGAGTTTTAGAGCGAGTGATTCTCCCGGTTTGAATATCATTGTAGATTTGCTCGACGGGATGGTCTTTAGCAATTCTTGCTCTAACTAGTGAAAGCTTTTCCTTGGGTCTCGATTGAACATCTTCTTCATCTTGTTCTTCTTCTTTTTCTTCTTGATCTTCTTCATTGTTGGCGTTGGCGTTCTCTTGTCGTGGTGCAGAAGGATGTTGTTGACATTCGTGATGTTCTTCCTAATTTTCTTCATCTTGGTGTGTTCCACTTGTGGATGCTTCCGTATCAACTCTTGGTTCACCTTGTCGTGAAGTAGAAGCTTCCACTTGAACAGACGAGGTACTCTCCTTCACCTCTGTTGGACGGACCTTGCCAATAGACAAGTCTTGGATTGCTTCTGAAGGGTCTTTGTCTCCTACATCAATTGGCAATTGCTCTACTTGCGAGCCGTTAGATTCATCAAACTTCACATCTACTGTCTCTTCAACCTTTCGGGTGAAATTGTTGTAGACACGGTAAGTGTGAGAGTTTGAGCCGTAACCTAGTAGGAAACCTTCATGAGACTTAGGAGCAAATTTTGAGCAGCGATGCTTATCAAGAATGTAGCACTTTGAGCCGAATACTCAAAAGTATCCAACTTGGGGTTTGTTACCGGTGAGGAGCTCGTATGCCGTCTTGCCGAGTAGCTTGTGAAGATACAAGCAATTTGTTGCATGACAAGCTGTCTCAACCGCTTCTGCCCAAAAGTGCTTCGGCGTCTTGTACTCATCAAGCATCGTTCTCGCCATTTTGATGAGCGTCCGGTTCTTCCTCTCGACAACTCCATTTTGTTGAGGTGTGTACGTAGCCGAGAACTCGTGTGAAATCCCTTCTTCGCCAAGAAAGGTGTCCACATTTGCATTCTTGAACTCCGTTCCGTTGTCGCTGCAAACCTTCTTGATCTTCACTTCAAACTGATTTTGGGCCTTCCTAGCGAAGTTTTTGAAGATCTTTTGGACCTGTGGTTTATCATCGAGAAAAAACACCCACGTAAATCTTGAAAAATCATCAACTATAACTAGACCAAAAGAATTTCCACCAAGGCTTTTGTAGGCGTTGGGACCAAAGAGATCCATATGAAGTAGCTCGAGTGGCCTCCTTGTGGTCATGATGTTCTTCACGGGATGCCTTCCTCCAACTTGTTGTCACGCCCAAGATGCGACCCTATCCAAAAGGAACTCGAAGGTCTCACCAAGGATAGAAGCGCATCTTGAAGACGCTTTTGCAAGGTGGATATCATTACATCAACATTACATAATAGATGGGGATACATACATAAGGCACAAATGCCACAAGAATACATCAACAATATCATATACAAGATCAACATCCGACTACCGATGAAACATAAACAGAAGCTCAAACGACATCCACCCTGCTAGCCCAGGCTGCCGACCTGGAACCTATCCCCTGATCGAAGAAGAAGCAGAAGAAGAACTCCAACACAATAAACATCGCTCTCGCGTCATGATCATCGCAAACCTATACCTGCAACTGTTGTTGTAGTAATCTGTGAGCCACGAGGACCCAGCAATCCCATTACCATGGGTATCAAGACTAGCAAAGCTTAATGGGTAAGGAAGGAGTAAAGTGGCGAGGTTGCAGCAGCGGCTAAGCATATATGGTGGCGAACATAAGCAAATGAGAGCGAGAAGAGAAATAAAGGAACGGTCGTCAACTAGTAATGATCAAGAAGTGATCCTGAACTCCTATCTACGTCAGACATAACCCAGAAACCGTGTTCTCCTCTCAATCACCCCGAAAAGAGACACTCACGGTTACGCACACGGTTGGTGTATTTTAGAAGAGTTTGCTTCGAGTTTACTACAACCGGATATCAACAAATTCCCATCTGCCACATAACCGCGGGCACGGCTCTCGAAAGTTTATACCTGCAGGGGTGTCCCAACTTAGCCCATGATAAGCTCTCGCGATCAACGAAGGATATTCCTTCTCCCCGGGAAGAACCGATCAGTCTCGCAATCCCGGCTACAAGACATTTCGACAGCAATAAAACAAGACCAGCAAAGCCGCCCGATGCGCCGACAATCCCGATAGGAGTTGCACATATCTCGTTCTCAGGGCAACACCGGATGAGACATCCTACGAGTAAAACCAAACCCCGAGTTTCCCCGAGGGGGCCCCATCTACTCGGTTCGGGCCAACACTTAGACAAGCATTGGCCCGGGGGGGCTAAATAAAGATGACCCTTGGGTTAATTACTCCCAAGGGAAAGGTAGGTGGTGGTGAGGCAAATGGTAAAACCAAGGTTGGGCCTTGCTGGAGGAGTCTTATTCAAAGCGAACTGTCAAGGGGGTCCCATAAATCACCCGACCGCGTTAGGGACGCAAAATCAGGGAACATAATACCGATATGACGGAAACTAGGGCGGCATGAGTGGAACAAAACACCAGGCATAAGCCCGAGCCTTCCACCCTTTACCAAGTATATAGATGCATTAATTAAATAAGATATATTGTGATATCCCAACAAGTAAACATGTTCCAACAAGGAACAAACTTCATCTTCACCTGCAACTAGCAACGCTATAAGAGGGGCTGAGCAAAGCGGTAACATAGCCAAACAACGGTTTGCTAGGAAGGGTGACAATGGTTAGAGGTTCATGGCAATTTGGGATGGCTTGATAAACAGGGAATAGGTAGCGCAGCAAAGCGATAGAATGAAGCAACTAGCATAGCAATGATAGTAATGAGATCCAGGGTAGCGGTCATCTTGCCTGAAATCCTGCAAGGAATAAGAACGAGTCCATGAAGAAGATGAACGGATGAAGCCGAACCAAGCGTAGACGAACGAATCCTCACGATCGCAACGAAACAGGAACTAACAAGAAGAAGCACACAACATAGGTAAACACACCACACATGAACAAGGCATGATGCACAAACAAGCATGATGCATGACAAAGCTACATGAAGCTACTCATGCCAAGAGATGATGCAAACAAGAGCAACACATCAAGGCAAGTTTAAATGAGGCCGGAAACAACATAGAACAATTCCGGTAAGTCCTCATATGCAAATTTCGAAATTGGTCCAGATCTGAATAAACCTTATGTTCAAGTTGTTAAACAGCAAGTTAAGATGCACCATGATGATCTACACGAAATTCTAGTCAAGTTACATATAAAGTTCATTAGATTCGGAGCTACGGCGTAGAAGATATGAGCAAAACAAGTTAAACATGGCATTGATGCAAAATGCATACAAACATCAAGCAAACACCTCAAAACAAGGATGCAAACTACATGCAAAATCAAGCAAGTTTCATATAAAGCACACTCAAAATGGAGCAACGGTTCAACATATATACACTATACAAGTCATGACAACAATCTGACCAAAACAGCAACTAGGCATATTGCAAGCACCAAAACAACATGCTACAGCTTCTCAACATGAAAACAAAAGACATGGGCATAATGTACAGGTAAAGCATAACAAAACATGAACACTGAGCTATCTCCAGAAATCAGCAGAACATGCTCAAAATGACATGGCAAGATTGCAAATAATAACAGTTTCAGGCTTTAGCAGAAATAACATCAGATTGCAATATTTAGAGCTATCAAACAACATGTTACAGGAACTTATCATGGCAAACAAAGGCATGGAATGAATCTACTAAATTCATAGAACAAGAGTCCTTTACTGACCATGAGCCAAAAAGGATCAGAAAATAAGATGGCACCCATTTAAACATGGCAAGTTATATGACAGATTCATACATGGCAGGAACAACAATAAGTAGGCATGTTGGTGAGCTTGAACCACTCACCCCAGAGCAATACATGGCATGTCAAGGCAACCAAAAGTAAGAAGACATGGCATAGAAGCTATACATGGCAAGCAAAACATCATAGCATACACGGACCAACTACAACAACCTTGGCAAAATTGAATAACATGTAAACAACCTGCCAGGAAACATTTTATAGAAAAAGTAGAGCTCGATTGACTCAAGCTATGGCACTCCGTAATTGCAAACAAGGGCATGGATGTATAGAGCATAACCATATGTTAAAAACATCCTTACTGAAGTATCTCAAAATAAGCATGGATCTCTCGGTAGCATCAAGTTTACATGGCATAAAAATATCAGCAGAACAGGGGCTGAAATCAGCAACATCATGAAGCCTAGTTTGCATGCTTGTGCTAGTCACCACAGAGATCACAAAAATACATTTCATACACCCCTGTAAAGATAGCATGGCATATCACAAAACACATGTAGGACTCAAGTTCATAGGGTGCACACATCAATCATGGCAAAAATAACAAAAATGCATGTTCTGATAAGAATCTGAAACTAACATCACATAGCCCTCTTCTAACAGCATTTCGGGCATCAAGATGAGCTCAAATGTAAATGACGCAATGAGATGAAGCGATGTACTCGTCGAGAAGAACAATCTGACATATTACACGCACAAAACGGAGAAATATGCAGAGAGTTATGGCATGATGAACATGGCATGAAAATTACACAAAACTGGGACTTAGCAGATTTCACCTCCGGGAAAAGTCAACCCGGGACGGAGGGATCCGGGACGGCGCGGCGTTTGGATCGGGGGAGTGGTGGATCTCATCCCACTCCCCAGATCCGGACGGAGAGGGGTCCGGCGGCGGCGGCTCGCCGCAGTTGGCCGAGGGGAGGTTCCGGCGAGCCCGGGACGAGGCGCCAGCGAGGGGCGACCGTGAGGCGGGAGACGCGCGGCGAGGGGCGGAGATGCGGGTGTGGGCCGGCGCGGGGCGGCGCGGTGGACACATGGCGCGGGCTGGTTGGCTGCGGGGGCGAGGGCGAACGTGTCCGCCGGGGTGCGGACGCGTCCGGTGGCGGCGGAGGGCGATTTTGCTAGGGTTAGGGTAGAATGACCCGAAAATTTCGGGGGAGGTCACATATTTATAGGTAGAGGGAGCTAGGAGAGTCCAAATGAGGAGCGGTTTTCGCCCACACGATCGTGATCAAACGACCGAGAGCATGGAGGGGAGTTAAATGGGTTTTGGGCCACTTTGGAAGGGGTGTTGGGCTGCAAAGAGAAGGAGGCTTTATGGTTACCCGGTTAACCGTTGGAGTATCAAACGACCTCCAAATGGCACGAAACTTGACAGGCGGTCTACCGGTGCTATACCAAGGCCGCTTGGCAAACCTCGGTCCATTCCGAGACCTTTTAACACCCGCACACCTAAAAGAGGCAAAAGGGGCGCCGGAGACATAGGAGTGCGGATTGCAAAACGGACAACGGGGAAAATGCTCGGATGCATGAGACGAACACGTATGCAAATGCGATGCACATGATGACATGATATGAAATGCAGATGATGACATGGCAAAGTGCAACACGCAAGCAAATGACATGGCAAAGACGACGAACAACTGGCAGACACCTGTCGCATCGAATCTGGGGCGTTACAACACTCCTCCACTAACAAGAGATCTCGTCCCGAGATCTTAGGACTGAGACGGAAGGGAAAAGGGATGAGGTGAAACAAGAACTGAAGAGAAGAAGCAAAGAATTGAGAGAACTCGAGAAAAATAGAGGAACGACGAGAATGACGAGAATCGAAAGCTCACGGAATCAAGATAGACTCTGAAAGCACTCCGGTTAGAACAAGCTAAGAAACGAATAAGACTGAAAGGATTTAGGCAGCACTCCTGCTGAAACATGTAGGAATAGAACACGAGCTTGAGAAAAATGGAATGAAACTTGATGAACTCTTGAAGAAAATATTAAATCATGAAGAACCACCATGAAAAACTCCGGTAACAAAAAGGATGATGAGATAGCATGAGAAGAAAGAATAAGATGAGCCTTGCGGTGATTTAGATGGAGGTTCCGACGAAAAGGCCGACGAAATTTGAACTCCGGAAAAGAAAGATGATAACACTTGGAACTAGAATTTATTCATCAAGAACAAACTCCGAAGGAAGGGATTAATCAACTTGAGGAAATAAGAATAAGATTTATTGTATGCTTATCCTTCATCAAATTAAATTGATGACAAGCAGTGGATTTTGCATACTACTTATTCTTCTTGAAAAAGAATTGAGAAGTGACATAACGCAAACTTGAGAAGGACTTCATGAATCACCGGTAGGTTGAAAAGAACGAATGGATTAAAGTGTGATAATCAAAGAAAAAGAATCTTGAACGAACCACCGTAAGAATTCAAAAATGACTGATGAAAGAGAATGAATCACCGTGCAGAATTAGAAGAACCAATATGCTCGAGGGGATTTAGATGCGAAAGAGCGAAGAGATCATGAGTTGAATAAAGAACACTTGAACGAAGCACCGGGATAAATAGAGAACGATAACTGAAATCTGGGGACGAAGAATTCTTCTAGAACGATGGCCTCCGGTGAAATGAAATAGAAATCAACTTCTGGAATACTCCGGATGGATGAGCAGAATTTGCATGACTGGAAATATTAGATAGCATAACATCGAGCTAGCACCATGAATCTCCGGGGGAACGGACAAGATTTAGAAGGAACTCTTCTTCGGTCTTCAAATGACGACGAGAAACACCACCAAAATTGTTAAGATACTCCGGTAGAATGAAAAGCAGAGAGGTTGAGCCAACAATGAAAATGATTCGAAATTGATCTTGGAAAAGATCTGACTGATGAAAATCATACTTACGTCAAACTTCAAAATGATTTGAGAATAGCTCCGGGAAAATTAAAAGAGTCAGGTAAGATCCTGGGAAAAGACATGTGGGTTAGGGCCCACTGAAGAGAAAAACACCGTTGAAATGGGATGATAAATAGATAGATGATGCACCAAAACAATTGAAATATTTGAATGAGGTGACAACCTCGAATTAATTGGAACACAGACGAATCTCCTGAGATGTCTTCCAAACTCATGAATGATAAGCTGGCGAGAGGCGAACGAGCAAAGAGAACACTTGGAAGGAAAAACTTGAATTGAGTCCACCGGAGAAGAAAAGAGATGAAGAATGTCGTACAAAACGAGAATTCACCGGTTGAAATAATTAAGGGAAGACTGAAGAGGCTCCGGGAAGAAAAGGGTGGGAGGGCGGGAAAAACACAGGCAGCTGGAAGGGGAAATCGACGAGTATCTTGAAGAGAAAAACGCCGATTGAAATCATTGAGGAGAGAGAGCAAAAACTTCACACGAGTAGGATGGATACTCGATTACGGACTCCGGTTCCAATAATAAGAAGGGTGGGCGGGTGGGAAAAGAAAACAACTGGGGATTGAACTCAAAGATGAAGAGGCTCGAGTCAACTTGATGAGAAATGCACCGGATGAAAAGAGCTGAGGAACCAACGATCGGAAAACCAACTGCGTGAACATTACATAATAGATGGGGATACATACATAAGGCACAAATGCCACAAGAATACATCAACAACATCATATACAAGATCAACATCCGACTACGGATAAAACATAAACAGAAGCTCAAACGACATCCACCACCTTTAGCCTGTGCTGCTGACACGGAAACCTATCCCCGATCGAAGAAGAAGCGTAAGAAGAACTCCAACACAATAAACATCGCTCTCGCGTCATGATCATCGCAAACCTGTACCTGCAACTGTTGTTGTAGTAATCTGTGAGCCCGGGACGGAGGGATCTGGGACGGCGCGGCGTTTGGATCGGGGGAGTGGTGGATCTCATCCCATTCCCCAGATCCGGACGGAGAGGGGTCCGGCGGCGGCGGCTCGCCGGAGTTGGCCGAGGGGAGGTTCCGGCGAGCCCGGACGCAGGCGCCCGGCGAGGGGCGACCACGGAGGCGGGAGACGCGGCTGGCGAGGGGCGGAGCGGCGCGGGCGAGGGCGGCGGCGCGCCGCGCAGGAGCGGGCGGCGCGCTGCGGCGGGCGGGAGATGCGGGCAGCGGGGCCGCCACGGGCCCGCAGGCCGGGCGGCGCGGGCGGCGCGGTGGACACGTGCCGCGGCCTGGTTGGCTGCGGGGGCGAGGGCGGACGTGTCCGCCGGGGTGCGGACGCGTCCGGTGGCGGCGGAGGGCGATTTTGCTAGGGTTAGGGTAGAATGACCCGAAAATTTCGGGGGAGGTCACATATTTATAGGTA
Source organism: Aegilops bicornis (assembly GCA_021605145.1). Taxonomy (NCBI): domain Eukaryota; kingdom Viridiplantae; phylum Streptophyta; class Magnoliopsida; order Poales; family Poaceae; genus Aegilops; species Aegilops bicornis. The sequence goes on from CM038675.1 coordinate 16,378,900, forward strand.
GAGGGAGCTAGGAGAGTCCAAATGAGGAGCGGTTTTCGCCCACACGATCGTGATCGAACGACCGAGAGCACGGGGGGAGTTAGATGGGTTTTGGGCCACTTTGGAAGGGGTATTGGGCTGCAAAGAGAAGGAGGCTTTACGGTTACCCGGTTAACCGTTGGAGTATCAAACGACCTCCAAATGGCACGAACTTGACAGGCGGTCTACCGGTGCTATACCAAGGCCGCTTGGCAAACCTCGGTCCATTCCGAGACCGTTTAACACCCGCACACGAAAAGAGGCAAAAGGGGGCGCCGCGAGACATAGGAGTGCCGGATTGCAAAACGGACAACGGGGAAAATGCTCGATGCATGAGACGAACACGTATGCAAATGCGATGCACATGATGACATGATATGAAATGCAGATGATGACATGGAAAAGTGCAACACGCAAGCAAATGACATGGCAAAGACGACGAACAACTGGCAGACACCTGGCGCATCGAATCCGGGGCGTTACACCTGTTTACCTGCTTGACAAGCACTGCACAGTCTATCCTTATCAAATGTGACATCGTTAACTCCAAGGATATGATTTCCTTTAATAAGCTTGTCAAGATTTCTCATGCCAACGTGACCTAGTCGTTTATGCAATAACCAGCCTTTTGAGGATTTAGCAATGAAGCAAGTTTTAGGTTGTGCCTTTTTAGATAAATCAACAATGTAAAGATCACCTCTACGTATACCGGTAAAGACCATTTTATGATTGTCTCGACGAAACACTTGACAGTCTACTTCGGTAAATAGGACATTGAAACCGAAATCAGCAAGTCTAGATACTAAAAGTAAGTTGTAGCCAAGAGATTCAACGAGCATGACATTTTGAATGGAGCTATCATGTGAGATGGACACCTTACCAAGGCCAACCAGCTTACCCTTTGAGTTGTCACCGAAAGTGACATACTTTCGAGGACTATCATTTTCAGCAAGCTCACGAAACATGTCTTTATCTCCGGTCATGTGATCGGTACACCCACTGTCAAGAACCCATTCCTTTCCTCCTGACACATATCCTCAAAGATTTGCCATAAGACCAAAATGTCTCATTGCATCATCAAGATCAAGTCACTATCATCATCCTCATCATAGTATCCATGTTCAACATCGTCATGTGGTGGATCAAGTCCTAGAGAGGGTAATTCGTTAGAGTGAGTTTGACAATGATCTTGCTTATGAATTCTTATAGCTTCGAAATAATATCACCAATAATTCCAACATCTCCTTTGGCACGCATAAGGTCGGTAAGTTCAAATAGACGATCACCAAACATAGGGTCACTAGTATTCATCTTACTCAAGGCAATAGACTTATAGAGAATTTCATCTAGATTTTTCAAGGAATAATTTTGAAAGCGTTCCTCAAGAAATTTCCATATAGTGTAGGCACACTCAAGAGTAGGCAAGATTCTAACTAAGTTTCTAGGCAAGCCTCTAGTGATAAGATTAACATTTCTAAGATTCCTAGTCATGTCAATAGATTCATCAAGGGTAGGATGCATAGGATCAACATGAGGTGCACAAGGGCTAGCAATGTACTTGTTCAAATGATATTAATTGAAAATTACAAGCATCTCATTTTTTCACTCATGAAAATACTCTCCATCAAGAATAGGCACTCTATGTCTAAGACTCCCCAAAGTAGACTCATCCATCTTCCTCCAATGGTGATTAAACCAAAGCAATGGAGACCAAAGCTCTGATACCACTTGTAGGATCTTGAGAAGAGGTGTCTAGAGGGGGGGTGATTAGACACTAAGTACCAAAGTTGCAGTTTTTAACTTCTTTTAGGTTTAAGTGGAGTTTAGGCACAAGTTTAACCTTTTCAATACATAACAAGCAAGCAAGCATGCGAAGAGTATGTGAGCAGCGGAAAGTAAAGCATGCAACTTGCAAGAAAGTAAAGGGAAGGGTTTGGAGAATTCAAACGCAATTGGAGACACGGATGTTTTTGTCGTGGTTCCGATAGGTGGTGCTGTCTTACATCCACGTTGATGGAGACTTCAACCCACGTAGGGTCCACGGAGGGCTCCACCCACGAAGGGTCCACGAATAAGCAACCTTGTCTATCCCACCATGGCCGTCGTCCACGAAGGACTTGCCTCACTAGCGGTAGATCTTCACGAAGTAGGCGATCTCCTTGCCCTTACAAGCCCCTTGGTTCAACTCCACAATCTTGTCGGATGCTCCCAAGTGACACCTAGCCAATCTAGGAGACACCACTCTCCAAGAAGTAACAAATGGTGTGTTGATGATGAACTCCTTGCTCTTGTGCTTCAAATGATAGTCTCCCCAACACTCAACTCTCTCTCATAGGATTTGGATCTGGTGAAAAGAAGATTTGAGTGGAAAGCAACTTGGGGAAGGCTAGAGATCAAGATTCATATGGTTGGAATGGAATATCTTGGCCTCAACACATGAGTAGGTGGTTCTCTCTCAGAAATAGGATACTGGAAGTGTAGGCTTGTTCTGATGGCTCTCTCCACGAATGAAGAGGGGGTGGAGGGGTATATGTAGCCTCCACACAAAATCTAACAATTACACACAATTTACCAAACTCGGTGGGACCGAATCATAAAACTCGGTCAGACCGATTTAGTAAACCTAATGACCGTTAGGGTTTTCGGTGGGACTGATATGGAACTCGGTAGGACCGATATGGTTAGGGTTAGGGCATAACGTAATCTCGGTGAGACCGATTACACAAACTCGGTGAGACCGATTTTGGTAATAAGCTAACCAGAGAGTTGGTCAGGCAAACTTGGTGAGACCGATTACACAAACTCGGTGGGACCGATTTTGGTAATAAACTAACCAAAAAGTTTGCATTGTAACTTCGGTAGTACCGATTGCTCAAACTCAGTTGGACCGATTTTGGTAATGGACATACACAGAGAGATTACAATCCCATCTCGGTGAGACTGAGATCCCTATCGGTGAAACCGATTTGCCTAGGGTTTGTGGCAGTGGCTATGACATCTGAACTCGGTGGCGCCGGATAGAAAGAATCGGTAGGGCCGAGTTTGACTTTAGGTTTAGGTCATATGTGTGGAAGTGGGAAAGTAGTTCAGGTTTTGGAGCATATCACTAAGCACATGAAGCAAGAGGCTCATTAAGCAACACCTCATCCCTCCTTGATAGTATTGGCTTTTCCTATAGACTCAATGTGATCTTGGATCACTAAAATATAAAAAGAAGAGTCTTGAGCTTGAAGCTTGAGCCAATCCTTTGTCCTTAGCATCTTGAAGGAGTTCCCACAACCTTTAGTCCATGCCACTCCATTGTTGAACTTATCTGAAACATGCTAGATAAAAGTGTTAGTCCAACAAGAGATATGTTGACATTAATTACCAAAACCACCTAGGGAGCACTTGCGCTTTCACCACTCGAGCCTGTCCCACCAGTTCTTCTAACAGTCCACCACCGGCTTAGGACCTTCGCGTTAGACAGCTGATAGCCGTCTCAGGGCCCAGCAGTCCCTCAGACTGATCATCTCTAGTGCCATTGTGGTTAGTCTGACCTCACACATCTGCTTTAGCTTGTGGAGATGGTACAACTTGATGTGCTTCAACTTCAAAAATCTGACACCAGATGCTATATTTTGTCGTCCAATGGAAAAATATGTTGGACATTACCGCAGTTTGCAATATGTATGGTCTGCAAGTTTGGCAAGTTGAAGCAAATGGGGAGGACGAAGACCAGCAGAGGACAGTTGTGCAAGTATATGTGTTTTAGGTCTTGTAAGTGGCGATGCCAATATGAATTGCATCTACCCCAGACGCAATTGACCATCGGGAGGCCAGATGCAAAAATATCCTTATTGAATCAAAGCTCCAACCTCCAGACCTGGAGAAGAGAATGTGCAGCTTGGGGGCCACTATGATCACATATAAGGATTCAGATACCCGAAGGTTGTGAAGGTTCTGTAGCTTTTTCCATTCATAACTTATAGTTCTCCATGAGACACCATTGGATCTATTATCTCTGCTAGCGTGACAAAATATGTGAAACATCTGTCAAGCACCAGTAAGTTTAGGAAACATGGCCCTCCACCTTGCTCCTCCCCTGTGTTTGTGCAATGGTCAAGCCAAAGGTATCTTAGGTTGTGGCAACATCGGAAAGGAGGGGAGGTAAAATCAAAGCTACACTTGTAGAGTTTTAACACGCGGAGGTTGCTGGCTAGCTGAAACATATCATTTGGTAGTTGTAGCTGACCATTTCCCTCAAATGTGAGGAAATAGGATGATGTATTCACATGAATAGTTGAGACATCTATTTCTCCTGGTTGGTTAGTGCGGAATGAAACCCATCTTCCATACAGTTCTCTATGTCCATCCAAAATATCTGTCAATCTTTTTGTTTTGTGGGAGAGATAGCACAGCATTCGTATCACTCCATGCAATGCACTGCCGACCACAAAGCCTCTATCACCCGGAAGGATGCCATGACATATTCAGTAGTTGCAAGCATGAGTATCTCAACCATAGTCAACACTGGTAGATTTTCCATGTAGCTGCTCTATGAGGAACAATGAGTACAAGAAGCAATCAAAAACTATTACTGGGCTGACATCATCCATGATGGCATAACAAACCACGTCGGCAGATTCTCCATGCACTAGTAGAAAACAGGGCTTTCGTCCAGGCCAGTTTAGCCCATTAGTCCCGGTTCAATCCAGAACCGGGACCAATGGAGCTATTTGCTCCGGTTCGTGAGCCCAGGGGGCCGGCCGGGCCACGTGGGCCATTGGTCCCGGTTCGTCCGGACCTTTTGGTCCCGGTTTGAGGGACGAACCGGGACCAATGGTCCTGGCTCCTGGCCCACCACCATTAGCCCCGGTTGGTGGCATGAACCGGGACCAAAGGCTTCCCTTTAGTCCCGGTGCAAGCCACCAACCGGGACTAATGGTGCTGCCTATATATAGCCCCTCGCGCAAGAGCAGAGCACACTGCTCTGCTTTTTCCGCCGAGGGGAGAGGGCTTGGTGGTGCTCTAGCTCACCTCCTATGCACACAAGGTGTTCGATGGAATGCCCGAGCCACACTACTTAAGGTTTCTCCTCTCCAAGCTCGACCGCCAAGCTCCATTTACCTCAATATTTATCTAGGTTTAGCGTTCCGACACGCCCCGTCCCCGTCTTCATCGCCGACGATCACCCGCGCCGATCTCATCGCCGGCACCACCGTGGTGAGCCTCTTGTTCTTATCTTCTTTCTGAAAGGAAAAATATTATTACTTGTTTGTTTAGATAGATACTTGTATTATTTTCTTACTTTTATTATTGCATCTTATATAGTGCGATGGTTTTGGTATCCGCCCGTCGGCCCTCGTCACATCTATGATTCGGATGTGGTATATATTATCTTTTCATAACTATTGGTTCATTTATTGTTTATGAAAATTATGCCGACCAACGTGACATAGATTTTATTTATCTAGGAGGTTGTTGAACCGAAATTCCAACCGACCCTATTGTCGAGAGGTTAAATTTAGTTGAAGAAGAAAACAATTTCTTGAAGGAAAAATAAAAAACTTGAGGAGGAGAAGATGATATTGGAGTTGCATGTTGCGGATGTCGCCGATGATCACAAGATCAAGATGGATGCAATGCGCTTGAAGATGAGAAAGATTAGAAAATATGCCATCCATACCGAGGCTTGGTATCATTATGCCGTTGGATCAGTTGTTACCTTGGTTGCGATTATGATCGTATTTGTTTTCGCATTGAAATGTTTTACATAGTTTCAATGTATGGTTTAATTAATTTAGATGCTCTGCAGAGCTTTATGTTGTTAGATGAGAACTATGTATGTACTTTGGTTTTTATGTGATGAGGAACTTCTGTTAATTTGGTCACTTAATTATCTATTCATGATGTTCTGTAATGATTTTTGACACACTTAATTATATATAATGCACGCAGATGAACCGCAATGGATGTACGGTGATGTATACACCTCCGAGTACATTAAGGGCGTGCATGATTTTCTCAAGTGGCTGAGGCAAACAAGCAGAATGGTTTTATGTGTTGTCCATGCCCTATATGTGGGAAAACGAAGTCTTACTCGACCGGAAAATCCTTCACACCCACCTTCTTTACAAGGGTTTCATGCCACACTATAATGTTTGGACGAGGCACGGAGAAATAGGGGTTATGATGGAAGACGGCGAGGAAGAAGAGTACGATGACAACTATGTGCCCCTGAATACGGTGATGCTACTGAACATCAAGATGCACCAGACGATGTGCACGATGGTGCTGGAACGGGCGAAGCTGCTGAAGATCAAGAGGAACCAGATGATGTGCCCGATGATGATGATCTCCGTCGGGTCATTGTCGATGCAAGGACGCAATACGAAAGTCAAAAGGATAAGCTGAAGTTCGATCGCATGTTAGAGGATCACAATAAAGGGTTGTACCCCAATTGCGAAGATGGCAACACAAAGCTCGGTACCGTACTCGAATTGCTGCAGTGGAAGGCAGAGAATGTTGTGCCTGATAAAGGATTTGAGAAGCTACTGAAAATAATGAAGAAGAAGCTTCCAAAGGATAACGAATTGCCCGACGGTACATACGCAGCAAAGAAGGTCGTATGCCCTCTAGGATTGGAGGTGGAGAAGATACATGCATGCCCTAATGATCGCATCCTCTACATGGTGCCTACAAGGATCTGAACGCATGCCCGGTATGCGGTGCATTGCGTATAAGATCGCACGAGATGACCCCGGTGATGTTGACGGCGAGCCTCCCGGGAAGAGGATTCCTGCGAAGGTGATGTGGTATGCTCCTATAATACCAAGGTTGAAACGTCTGCTCGTAAACGGAGAGCATGCCAAGTTGTTGCGATGGCACAGTGAGGCCCGGAAGAAAGACGGGAAGTTGAGAGCACCCGCTGACGGGTCGCAGTGGAGAAAAATCGAGAGAAAGTACCGGGATGAGTTTGCAAAGGACCCAACGAACGTATGGTTTGCTTTAAGCGCGGATGACATTAATCCTTTCGGAGAGCAGAGCAGCAATCACAGCACCTGGCCCGTGACTCTATGTATGTATAACCTTCCTCCTTGGATGTGCATGAAGCGGAAGTTCATTATGATGCCGCTTCTCATCCAAGGCCTTAAGCAACCCGGCAATGACATTGATGTGTACCTAAGGCCATTAGTTGAAGAACTTTTACAGCTGTGGAATGGAAACGGTGTACGTACGTGGGATGAGCACAAAAAGGAGGAATTTGACCTAAAGGTGTTGCTGTTCGTGACAATCAACGATTGGCCCGCTCTCGATAACCTTCGTGACAGACAAACAAGGGATACCACGCATGCACGCACTGTTTACTTGACTCCTATAGTATATACGTGTGTAGCTGCAGGAAGTATGTGTAACTGGGCCATCGTCGATTTCTTCCGTCCCAACATCAATGTCGAAAGAAAGGCAAGCATTTCAAAGGCGAGGCAGATCACCGGAAGAAGCACGCCCTGCGTAACGGTGAACACGTACTTGCTATGGTCAATGATTTAGAAGTAATCATTGGAAAGGGTCCCGGACTAGCTGTTCCGAATGACGCTGAGAATCACGCACCCATGTGGAAGAAGAAATCTATATTTTGGGACCTACCCTACTGGAAATACCTAGAGGTCCGCTCTTCGATCGACGTGATGCACGTGACGAAGAACCTTTGCGTGAACCTGCTAAGCGTCTTGGGCGTGTATGGGAAGACAAAAGATACACGAGGCATGAGAGGACCTGCAACGCTTGCACGAAAAAGAGGGCATGCCTCAAGCAAGATGAAGGTCCTGCCACCACGCTCTTACGAAAGAAGAGAAAGAAATATTCTTTCAATGCCTGCTCAAGATGAAGGTCCCGACTGGCTTCTCGTCAATATAAAGGGAATAATAAATATGCCGGAGAAAAGTTCCAGAACCTAAAGTCTCATGACTGCCACGTGATTATGACGCAATCGCTTCCGGTTGCATTGAGGGGGCTTCTACCGAAAACGTCCGATTAGCCATTGTGAAGCTATGTGCATTCCTCAATGCAATATCTCGTAAGGTGATCGATCCAGAAATCGTACCAACGCTAAGGAGTGATGTGGCGCAATGTCTTGTCAGCTTCGAGCTGGTGTTCCCACCATCCTTCTTCAATATCATGACGCACGTCCTAGTTCATCTAGTCGACGAGATTGTCATTCTGGGGCCCGTATTTCTACACAATATGTACCCCTTTGAGAGGTTCATGGGAGTCCTAAATAAATATGTTCGTAATCGCTAGGCCGAAGGAAGCATCTCCATGGGCCATCAAACGAGAGGATGTCATCGGGTTTTGTGTTGACTTCATTCCTGGCCTTAAGAAGATAGGTCTCCCTAAATCGCGGTATGAGGGGAGACTGACCGAAAAGGCACGCTTGGAAGGGACTCAATACTATGCAGGACGGATATTCTTGGTCTCAAGCACACTACAGTTCTACGTAACTCTACCTTGGTGACCCGTATGTCGATGAACACAAGAACAAATCTGCACTCCAAACACCCGGGCAAAGGCGACGATCGGATTACATGTGAACACATCAGGACTTTCAGCAGTTGATTGGAAACACGTCTCAGAGGTGACAACACTGTTTGTGAGGAGTTGTACTTGTTGTCCAGGGGACCATCTTCGACTGTAATGATTTGGAAAGGATACGAGATAAATGGGAATACATTTTACACGATTGAACAAGATGAAAAGAGCACCAACCAAAACAGCGGTGTCCGCTTTGATGCAGCAACCGACAAGGGAAATGACACATATTATGGTTACATAGTAGACATATGGGAACTTGACTATGGAGTAGATTTTAAGGTCCCTTTGTTTAAGTGCAAGTGGGTCAATCTGTCAGGAGGCGGCGATGTGTAGACCCACAAGATGCGGAATGTCAACAAAGTGGATCTGAAAAATCTTGGGTACACTGACGAACCGTTCGTCCTAGCCAATGATGTGGCACAGGTTATCTATGTGAAGGACATGTCTACCGGACCGAGGAAACGAAAAGATAAGGAAGCGAATACATCATACAATGAGCCAAAGCGCCACATAGTTCTTTTCAGGAAAAGGGACATCCTGGGAGTGGAGGGCAAGACAGACATGTCTGAAGAGTATGAGAAGTTTCATGAAATTCCCCCTTCAAAGTAAAGGCTGACCCAAGCATCCTGATAAACGATGAAGATTATCCATGGTTACGGTAGCAATAAGAAAAGCGACACAAGCGAAGAAAAAGTGAAGACTTTCTCCCGCAACTATTATGATGATACCATGCCAACTTTGTAACAGCATTTAGTATGATACCATTGTCCGCTTTGTACTCACACCGTTTATAAGCCCGTCCCTCTCAAGACGCCTTTGTTGAGCTCACAAACTTGTGATTCACACAAATTTCAAAGAAAACTAATGGCACAAACAGAAAGTTTATAATTTTGCTGACCTAAAAGCAAAAAGAATTAAAAAATAAAGCAAAAAACCAAAAGAAAATAAATAATGCAGAAAATAAAACAAAAAAACTTGAAAAAAAATAAAAATAGGAACAATAAGTATTTTGTTGTCAGTATAAACAAAATAAAATAAATAAATAAAGCAAAAAATTGTTTTCATATTTGAAAACTAATGTCACTAACAGAAAGTTTATAATTTTTCTAAAACTAAAAGCAAAAAAGAATTAAAATATAAAGCAAAAAACAACAAAAAATAAATAATGCAGAAAACATAACAAAAAACTGAAAAATAATAAAAATAGCAACAATAAGTATTTTGTTGTAAGTACAAACAAAATAAAATATATAAAGCAACAAAGAAAACAAAAAAAGTGTTTTCAAATTTGAAAACTAATGGCACTAACAGAAAGTTTATAATTTTTCTAAAACTAAAAGCAAAAAGAATTAAAAATAAAGCAAAAACAACAAAAAATAAATAATGCAGAAAGCAAAACAAAAAACTGGAAAAAAATAAAAATAGCAACAATAAGTATTTTGTTGTAAGTAGAAACAAAATAAAATAAATAAAGCAACAAAGAAAACAAAAAAAAGTGCCACCTACTGGGCCCCCACGGCCTGAATACGACTAGAAACCCTACCATGGGCCAGGATTCAGGCCCGCGGGAGGCCCATTAGGCCCACAGGCACAGATTGCAAGGTTAGGCCCGAAAGCCTGCAGTTGAGAGGAGCTCGAGAGGGTGGGCGCAGCAGCGCTTATAAACCACTCTCGAGCTCTCAGAACTAGCGAGGTGGGACTAAACTTTTGACGCGGGCAACACAAGGCCTTTGGTCCCGGTTGGTGGCACCAACCGACTAAAGGGGCATTGGTCCCGGTTGGTGCCACGACCGGGACTAATGCCTTTAGTCCCGGTTGGTGCCCACCAACCGGGACCAAAGGCCGCCGCTTCCCTACTTTGGGCTGCTGGAATTTGGCCTTTGGTCCCGGTTGGTGGCACCAACCGGGACTAAAGGGGGGCATTAGCCCCGGTTGGTGCCACCAACCGGGACTAATGCTCAGTGTATATAAGCAACACTTGTGAAAATTTTCAGTTTCATCGCGCATTTGCCCCCGACTGCCCCAACCTCCCCGACGCCGCCCGCCGCCGTCGCCGTCGCCCACGCCCGTCGTCACCATCGCCGTCGCCCGCGCCCGTCGTCGCCGCCGTCTGCCCCGCCGTCGTCGCCGCCGACCGCATCTGCCCCAACGTCGTTGCCCTGCCTCGTCGTCACCGTCCCGCCCGTCACCGCGCCCTCACCGTCGCCGCCCCTGCCTCAGCGACCTCGCCGTCGTCCAACGCCTCCCCGACCTCGCCGTCGCCTCCGCCTCCCCGACCTCGCATTCGCCTCCTCGCTTCAGCCCCTGCCCTGCCCCGCGCGCGCCACCTCTGCATCAGGCCGGCCCCGACATCGCCGTTGCCGACGCCGCCCACAGTGAGCCCCCGCGCACCTGCCCTGCCCCCCTGCCGCCGCCGCCACCGTATGATGTTTTTTTGTTCATAGATGTGATGCCTTTTTTCATAAATGTTCATGTATATATATATTGATGTATGGATATATGTATGATGCTTTTTTGCATATGTGTTGATCTAATGTTTTTTTTCTGCATATATATATGATGTTTTTTTGTTCATAGATGATCATATGAATTTTTTTTGTTCATAGATATGATCATATATATGATGTATGCATGGATCGATGTGGACGGAATATGATGTTCTTTTGTTCATAGAATATGATGTTTTTTTTATTCATAGATTTTATTTTGTTCATGAGAGAGGCGGGCACGTCGAGGAAGTTGTACTGTTTAGAGTTAAGGTCGTCGAGGAAGAAGGAAAATAAGGAAAAAGAATAAAAGAGGAAGAAGGAAGAAGTAAGAAGTAGAAGAAGACGAGAAAAAAATAAGAAGAGGAAGTAGAAGAAAAAAGGAGAAGAAGAAGGAATAGAGGAGAAGAAGAAAAAAAAATTCTATTTTTTCTTCTTCTCCTCTATTCCTTCTTCTTCTCCTCTCTTTTTTTCTTCTATTCCTTCTTCTTCTCCTCTCTTTTTTTCTTCTATTTTTTCTTCTTCTTCTTCTTCTTCTTCTTCTTCTCTTTTTTCTTCTTCTCATTTCTTCTTCTTCTTCTTCTTCTTCTCTTTTTTCTTCTTCTCATTTCTTCTTCTTCTTCTTCTTCTTCTTCTTCTTCTTCTTCTTCTTCTTCTTCTTCTTCTTCTTCTTCTTCTTTTTATCGGGAACGAGGGTGTCGAGGATCGCTGAGGGGTCGACGGTCGGGAACTAGGCTAGAGGGTCGCGAGGGTCACAGAGGGTCGAGGGTCGTTGAGGCCGGTCGAGGGTCAATGTTTTGAGGTTCGAGGGTTCGAGGGTTCTAGTTTCGAGGGTTTGAGGGTTCTCGGGTTCGAGGGTCGAGGGTTCGAGGGTCGTCGAGGGGCCGCCGGTTCGACAGTCGAGGTTCGTCAAGGGGTCGAGGTTTCGAGGCACAAGGGTTTGAGGGTTCGAGGGTTCTAGGGTCGAGGGATTGAGGGTTCTAGGGTTCGAGGGTCGAGGGTCATCGAGGGGTCGAGGGTTCGAGGGTCGAGGGGTCGATGGTTCGAGGGTCGAAGGTTCGAGGGTTCTAGGGTCGAGGGTCGAGGATTCGAGGGTTCTAGGGTCGATGGTTCGAGGGTTCAAGGGTCGTCGAGGGGCCGAGGATTCGAGGTCGAGGTCGTCGGGGTCGAGGATCACCGAAGGGTCGAGAGGTTGCCTAGTGTCAAAGTATTGAAGAAACCCATGGCTTCATCATTAGCCGGAAGTAACCGGGGCATGATGGTACGAAGTTCTCCAAAGTTATTCTGGAACGGAGTCCCGGATAGGATAATCCGCCTTTTGGTACAAATTTCAGCAAAGGCCTTCCAAATAGCGATATTCGGAAGGCTCTTGCTGTACTTTGTACCAAAAAGCGAATTATCCTATCTGGGATTCCTTTCCAGAATAACTTTGGAGAGCTTCGTACCATCATGTGCCTGTTACTTTTGCCTAATGATGAAGACATGGTTTTGTTGAATCCTTTGACACTAGACCCTAGAAGCGCCCGGGACTAATGCCCTTGCTATCCTCGACCCCTCGGCGATCCTCGACCCTTGACCCTCGACCGCTCAGCGATCCACGACCCTCTACCCCATCATGGCGTCGATGCCCACGTCACTTGTGGGACATATAGATGTAGTGTTCAACGCCGACCCTCCCGATAGCTTCAACAGGTGGGGGGTCGATGACATTACCCTCCTTGAAGCGTTCTCGAGGCCACCCCTAACCCTTGAAGCGTTGTCGAGGCCAATTCGAAACACTAGAGAAGCAGCGTCGAGGCCACTAATTAATATGATTCCTTATTGTGATTAGCTAGCTAGTTCTACGTTTGCCACTAATATATCCATATCTGTCATGTTTGAATAATAATTGCCATGTTGTAAATATTTGTAGAAACTATGGACACCCCGCCACGAGACGAAGCACAAGAAGCGTTGTTGAGGGACATAATCGCACAAGGAAGTGATGTTGTCTGCTCGTTGATGTTTCTCAACGACAACGATGGTCTGGAAGGAGCGGGTGAAGAACCAGCTGGCTATGATTTACATGGCTCCGATGACCCAATGCAAGTGCAAGAAGGAGAGGGTGAAGAAGTAGACCGTGAGGACGGCTCCGGTGATCACCAAACCGAGTCCGTCCAGGTATATATATTAGTTAAGCCTGTGCTGACTAGCTAATTGATGCATTCATTGTTTTGGTATGTACACATATTAATTAACTCTCGTCTTTGTTCTTTTTCTAGCCCTTCGGATCGAGCACAACTTCGGTAAAGAGACGAGGCCCGAAGAAAAGTTGAGCTCAGCTGAAAAGTTTGAGATCATACAAATCATGTATGACGGCCAACCGATTGAACCCTACGGACAAAGAAGGCATTTGTTGCTTTCGGTCACGGGGTTCTGGTTAGGGACAAGATCCCGATCAGCATCCACCAATGGTATAAGCCTAAGAACGAAGACCCTGAGGTGTCTTGTGTTATTGATATGCAGAAAAATGATCTTTGGACTGAGCTGAAGTCAAATTTTACCCTACCGCTAGAGGATGATCCGGAGAAGCGAGTAATAGAGCCATTAATCAAGTCTTTTCCTCTTAAAAAGATGGCAGAACTATTCAGGAATTGGAAGAAAGAACTCAATACGTATGTCAAAAAAAATGAGACACCAGAATTCAAGGGCAAATATGAGAAGATCGTAGATGATGGCCCGCATTTGTGGCCTACAAGACATTGGAAAAGAGTAAAAAGATGTCGGCGACAAACAAGAGAAATGCTGCGAAGAAGAAGCTTCACCATCGCATGCGGGTCGTGGCTACCTCGTAGTCTGCCTAAGTGGGCCAAGGCTGAGAATGATCTGCTTGATAAAGGGATCGAACCAGAGACAATGAACTGGCCAGACCGTTGCGGACTTGGTTCTTCGGGGGCGGATCCTTGGACCCTATAACAGGGAAGTGCATTTGCACGGACGAACAATTGGACATACCACCAAGAGGCTTCAGCAATATATCGAAGCAAGCGCAGCAAGGGAAGTTCGTTCCGCATGTGGAGAAGGACGAGCTCACAATGGCCCTCGGGAATCCTCGAGCACCTGGACGGACACGAGGCACGCCAGGCTCCGTTTCGTGGAAGGCTGGATTTCCGGACGCAGGGGGTTACAAAACCCATGAGAGGAGGAAGAAACTGGAGCAGAGCCAAATGCATGCGCTGCATGAAAGGGTAATGGGGCTAGAGGAACGAGAAGCAGCAGATCACAGCAAACGACCTGCCGAAGCTTCCCCGGTTACCCCGCCATCTCAGCGGAGAAGCTGCGTGGCTTCCACCGAGCTGCTTCAGCCAGAGCAGCATGCCTTGACGGCTCCTGCCAGCTATCCCGTGGATGCTATCACGAATGCTGAACATTGCCACCTTATGGCGCAATGGAGCAATTTGAAGGTCAAGGCGGATGTTGGCTCTGTTTATCCTACTAAGCCCGACTCAACTTTTCACTGCCGGCCGATTCCAGAAGGATATGCTAAGGTGATGGTCGATGAAATAACGGAGGGATTTGAGGACCTCCGGCTTGACCACCCTACCGGTGAAGGGGAGTATCGGCTGGGTTCTGCTCTGAAGACTCCATGCCTATGGCGGAAGGATCTCATCAACCTTCCGAACTGGACACCTCCGCCTCCTCCTCCTCCTCCGGCGAGTCAGGGCACTCCGCCTCCTCCACAGCCTCTTCCTCCGGCGAGTGACGATCAGGGCACTCGGCCGGCTCCTTCTTCGACGCGTGGTGGCACTCCGTCTCCTTCTCCGCCTGCACCGGCGCGCCCGAGCAGCCAGCCTCCTCCTTCTCCGCCTCGTCAGCAAGGGCGGAAGAGACCCGCCGCCACTCCGGCTGCTCCGGCGCGTCGTAGTCCTTCTCCTCCGCCTCGTAAGCAAGGAAAGAAGACATCCGCTCCGTCTGCTCTGCCGGCGTCTAGCAGTACAGCCAAAGGCGGGAGGAGATACAGATTCGGTCCTTCTCTGAAGACTCCAGAGAAGTTACCGTACGAGAGGAGCGAGGAGGAAAACGTGAAGATCACGCAGACCGAAGTGGATGACTGGTTTCAAGGGTTGAAAGCAAAGAGACATCCACCTCCGGAGGAGAAGGTAGATCCGGTCAAAGCGAAGCGCACTCTGGCTGCCCTGACAAAACCACCCAAGTCTCCGCCGAAAGGCAACTATGAGCGCATTATTGGAAAGGCATTTGCGAAGCGGAGAGATCGGGAAGTACCGTCGGTGATCAAAGGATGAAAGAACGACGAGCTGGGAAACAAATTGCCCAGCTCGGCGAACAAGCCGGGCAATCGTGCCCCCCGCTCAAGGTGCCTACTAGCGACATCGTCGATCCGAGGATGGTGCCCGGTTATGGCAATCCTGCAGATTACCTGCCCGACGATGTACATTATGATTTCTTGGAGGTGCAGATACAAAGATACGAGTACGGGAAGCCTCTCGTCAAAGATGAAAGTTCTCTATCAACGATGATGCGAAGGTTGCATGATTGGTACATGAAAACCTACAAAGAGTCTGAGGGGAGGAGTACTTTGTATGTGAGAGTTAAAAAGGAGCATGACCTCCTTGGAATTGAACTGTTGCCTATTCCATTTGAGGAGTTATATCAGTTTTTCAATCAATTGGCCCTCGATAAAGCAACGGTCACCTGCTACTGTCTGTAAGTAGTACTACTTCTATCATTAAGTCTCTATATAACTCAGCCCTTTCATTGCATGTATATATAATTATCCTCACTATATTATGCAGATTGAAGATCGCCGAAATGAAGAAAAGACAAGTGGGTGATATTGGGTTCATTAACACATATCTCATAGATGCAACTGAGGTTAAATTTCGTGCCGACGAAACCGAGGCCAACTTTCTACGATCGTTGAAAATAAATGAACACAAAATATAATACTCTTTCCTTACAACTACGCGTGAGTGTTACTGTCTTGTGGCATATTCGGTTTCCCTTATTAGTCCAGGTTATAGTAATGTAATATTGATGAGTTATGCATGCGTGCGCAGGTACCACTATATTCTCCTAGAGATTAAGCTTGAGCAGGGAGTAGTAACTGTCTTAGACTCGAGACGAAAAGATCCCAAGGAGTATGCGGACATGACTGAAATGCTCGAGAAGTAAGTTAAATCGATCCACCATATCAGCAACTTTGTTCATTTCTGATATCAAGTAATTGTTTTCTTTGTATGGCAGGGCTTGGGGAAAATTCACCAAAAAAGCTCCGGGACTACCGAAGAAGCTGCAATTTAGACACCCGAAAGTAAGTACTATATAGTAGCATATTCCACGCGCCATTTAGCATGCTTGCTAATTATCAGTTTGATTGACCTCTGTTTCTTGTAAAGTGGTTGTGGCAGGAACAAGGGAATGATTTCTGTGGATACTACGTTTGCGAGTCCATCCGCCACACGACCTGTGAGAGGGGCTACTCAGACAAACAATATGAAGTGAGTAAATAAAAATATTCACAATTTTATTTTATTACCATCATTTGTGTTGAGTTTCATTCATTCATATATATATATATATATATATATATATATATATATATATATATATATATATATATGTGTGTGTGTGTGTGTGTGGGTGTGTGTATTGACCCCTTTCTTAAAATTAGATGTTTGAAGCGGGATGAACTCCTAGCACCAGATCGCATGCGAGCAATTCAAGAGGATTGGCGGCATTCTTTCTTGACCACGTGATCGCTGAAGACGGAGAATACTATGTGGACCACGCGTCCGTATTGTAAAAGATAATTATTGTATATAAATAGCCGGTAGTGTCGGATAGATATACGAGAACTTGTTGTTCGACCAATCTCTCGGAGAAGGAGAGGTGGTCGATATCACTTCTCTCTGTATGCATATATGTTCATGACGATCTTCTGTTTGCTTAATTACTAGCTAGCTAGAGTGTCTAGCTAGTCCTCTCTATATGTATGTATAGTACGTAGCGTCGACCAAGCACGGACAAAAGAGAGGACACTTTTCTCTATTAATTAGCTAGCTATAGCACAATATATGAAACACCTAAATTAACCCCCCAAAAACCCCCAAACCCCCCCCCCCCTTCTTTAAAAAAAACAAAAACCAGAGCCCTAGAAATGCTGACGCGTGGATGCCTATTGGTCCCGGTTGGTGCCACCAACCGGGACCAAAGGCACTCCTGCCTGGGCTCAGCGGACAGGCCACGTGGAGGACCATCAGTCCCGGTTCTGGATAGAACCGGGACTAAAGGGCCAGGGTATTAGTACCGACCCTTTAGTCCCTGTTCATGAACCGGGACTAAAGGCCCTCACCAACCGGGTCAATAGGCCCCTTTTCTACTAGTGATGCAATGAATGATACAATAGTTGACTCACATCTTTCTCGAACCAGGAACTAAAATAACTAGTCGACAACCCGTGCATCCGCACGGTCTAGTGATTTTGAAATTGCATAAATAGTGAAAAATTAAGAACTTTTGATGTTAATATACATATGGTAGGAATTTGAAATGTATGATAAATTGAAATGAAATTAAAATCTCCAAACTAATAACTATATGTTGTGAATTCAAAATTATTTTACCAGTATGATATAATAAAACTGGAAATGAAGAGTAAAATATGGATTATGAAGGAAAATTTAGAAAGAACCACATGATGAATTATTGGAGAACACAATAGTAACACATGTTCAAGGTCATGAATAGTAATTTTGTGTCTTTTTAACTTGAAGGGTGTGGGTCAATAAAATTATTGGCTGTGGATGAACATCATAAAAATAATTACTAATTAGATTACAACATAAAGAGTCCAACATACGTACATGTACATATACACCATAAAATAGAAATAAATAAGAAGAAATAACTTACTCGAAATATCTATCTTCATACAGAAAGGTGTGGGAAAGTAGCATACAATAATAGCAAGATCTAATACACCTGTGGTAATACCATTAAGAGCACTTGCTAGGGAGGCTTTAGACTGGTTAGCTCTTATTAAGATACCATTTTCTTTTCATGGGATCTATTCGCCTTGATAACACAAAGATTACGTATAGGAAAAAATCTTAATAAAAGCTTAGACAAAAAACTTAGTTCCCATGTTGTATGTAACAAAAGCTGGATGACATGCCGACCTTAACATGTTGCCAAAAAGCTTACAATAATACACGAATCAGATGACACATTAATTTACATATGGAACCATGTAACATCCAATCAACGCAAAATCGAAGGTAAAGCTAGCTAAGCTGAACCGCGCTGA
The DNA here is from genome assembly GCA_021605145.1 of Aegilops bicornis. NCBI lineage: Eukaryota > Viridiplantae > Streptophyta > Magnoliopsida > Poales > Poaceae > Aegilops > Aegilops bicornis. The sequence goes on from CM038675.1 coordinate 16,397,284, forward strand.
TATATTTGGTTGTTCTTCCATTATCAGACATTTTTGTTTGAAAGATTCTGAGCAAAAGGACTAATGCACATGAGCATGCAAGAATCTAACAAAGTTTATTTACAAAAGCAGTATCTTAGCCTTTTATCATGAAAATATATTCTTTCAATCATCAAAGAAGAATTAGAATCGAACGTTTTGGCATTTACGGATATGACCCCTTTGCCAATATACTGGTTTTGTACAGACATAGGTAAAATATCCTTTTGAATTTTAGTATCATCGAGTGTGAGAATGACATGTTAAGTGGACTTGCGAAAACAAATAATTCAGGTTTGCACCTTTTTTGCGAATAGTGTACATAGCTAACTTAGAATAAAAAAAATATCATATTCATCTACTATAATTTGGCGTGAATGTACATCTTAGTCAGCTTTTGACTATCCACGTTTCATTTGCAATGGCTTGACTGAAGAGTGTTTCAGAAATTAATTTTAGTTTTGCGTGCGCATACACATGGCTGCTTTAGCATATTTAGTTCAGAGAGGAGATTTTCACAATTAAAATTTCTGAAAAATTATTTGCTTATTTTCCACGTTGAAACTTCTAGCTCCTTTTAGTTAGACATTGGAGGCAGAAATCTATCCATATTCATGACTGATGGTTCAGATATGTGTACGAAGATAATGCACGTAAAGAACATGGGAGAACATTGATAGGTAGATAAGGAAGTGACCTGTCCACGATGGAGTTGCTCTGTTTCACCATCATGCATGACTGGTGATTCAGATATGTGTACAGAGAAAATGCACGTAAAGAACATGGGAGAAATTAATGGGTAGATGAGGAAGCGACCTGTCCAGGATGGAGTTGCTCTGTTTCAACATCAGTGCATTTGAAGCTTGCTTCTTCTTTCATGCTATATCTCTATCCATCATTCTGTAATCATCGGTCCATGCCAGGCCACTCCCTAGTTATGTTTATTCCGGCCACGGGTTCTCTTCTGTATAGAGGGTCATCTTTGGCGGTTGATGCTGAAGGCGGTTTCACAAAACTCCACGCCTCCTGTCGCCACCCATAGGTAACAATTGATGTTTCCCAATCAAAGATGTCGAACAACACGCATATGTGCACGTCCAGTTGATTCATACTGATTCGCACTGAGCATGAAAATTCTGCACAGGCGTATACTTTGTATCACACTGGTACGTCAGTCGGCCGACCAACGGCACAGAAGCAGCCTAGGATGAGTTGCTCGCTGGCCGGACCATCTAATATAGACCTAAAATATACTGAATCATTTGGGTAGTGTGGACCTAGGAGGAGAGGAGGGCACGACCAAATATCCTCTCTGGGCCATGGAAGAACAGGAGGGGACATGGCGGCCTGGATGAGGGACTCTATTGTTTCAGATCAAATTTCCTCTTGGGGCCATGGAAGAACAGGAGGGACATGGCGGCCATGAGGCGTATTTGTTTTTCAGACCTAGAGTTGAAAGGGAGGAGTCATTAGATGGGAGGCGTTGGAGTCCTAATAGATTGGGAGGCGTTGAGATGGAGGAGTCCTGAGAGATTGGGTGTTTCCCATCGGCTACTGGTCAAAAACGGCTGTAGGATAGACCATGACGTGTAATTATTGTTTTTTTCTCACAAAATTAGCAAGACGTGCAAGTTAGTTCTGATTTGGATATTTTTTTAAAGCAAGACGTGTTAATTTCTGATTTGGACTATGTTACGTGTAGATTTTCCACCTTAATAGTAACATAAATCATGGGGTTAAGATTGATTAATCTTATATATCAACGGTTTAGTTAATTTTAATGATATGGATTAACATGAAGCCTCGTATGATGCCTCCAATTAGTAAATATAAGATATAAGATTGTTCTGAAACAAGAAGAGTTGGAGTTAACTTGTCTTTTTCTCTCTAAGACCTGAAAGCCTCCATAACCGCTCCATAACAGTTTTCCGGAAGCATAGGATCCAAATTCACGATTACGAATAGCACACCCTGCCAGATCAATGTCTTCCTCTCCTCCATAATGAGAAATATTCAGAAATCTTTCATTTCCTAGAGAAGCATTGATCTCCCCTGCGATGCTTGGTATCTCTACTCTGGAGCTGATGTCTATCCTTCTAAAATCATCATCCTTATCTTGCTTATCAAACACGGGCAACAAATGACAATGATTTAGCTCTATAATCTGTTTCTAATGTGAGGAGACCAAGCAACACACCGGGGAGTCATCGAAATCGGCGTGGTGGGAATGAACAATTGTTAGATATGACTTCTACGGTACATATAGTGTTAACATTTTCGATAGGACTCCCTCCGTCCCAAAATAAGTGCCGTTGATTTAGTACACCCTTGTACAGGAGTGCATCTTTTACATGAATGAATTGGGACAATGAATGACGCAATGTTGAATGTAAGGTCAGTTGAGTAACATGTAGATGCTCAAAAGAATTATTCTTCTTTTAGATAATATAATACTAGTAGATAAATATTCCGTCAAAAGGGTAACTAAATATTTTTCCACGATCAATGCAAGTGTTCTATACCAAAAACAAACCAAATTGCATTGCTTGTCCAATGAGAAGTGAATGTAGGCATTAAAAGACATTCGCAACTTATATTCGATCCTTGCACCAAACTGCCTTATGTTGATTGATATTTGTGAGATACATTAGTTTCACTTAGAATACAACTTATTGCTAATTAGCTGGTTCTATTAGTTCCGATAAACATCATTTTTCTTTCTTTTGTGCACCTAAAACTTATCTTGGAACTCCTATTTTTGTGTACTTATTGATTTGTGAAATTCTTGTTCTTCTGAATTTTCTTCTGTTTTCCCAATTCCTTTTGATGGAGTGGTAGCATGCCCACTCTGAATTCTACTATCTGATTTGTGGCTTAGGAAAGGTACACAAGTAAAGGATGTTAACACTAACAACTCAGAGCCAATTATCGAGGAGCCATCAAGTCCAGCACAAGAAGACCATCCAGAAACTTTGCAAAATGATATTGAAGATTATGATCCATATACTGCTGAAATACCTTGCGATCATAATCTTCAATACCATTTTCCAAAGTTTCTGAACGTTATTTCTGTGCTGGACTGGTTAGCTCCTCGATAATTGGGTCTGAGTTGTTACCGCTAAAATCCATTCAATATGTACTTTCACTAAGCTTTTCTCATGAGGTGCAGAGAGTGCAAGCCATGCACTTCACTAATAGGAATCGAGAAAACAAAAAAAATGGAAGGACAAGAAGATTCACAAAGCAATAATAATTAATAAGTACACAAAAGTAAGAGCGCCCATTTAAGACCAAGAATCCAAGATAAGTCTTGGCTGCACAAAATAAAATAAAAATGATATGTGCATCGAAACTAACAAAGCCATTGGATTATCACCAGGTTATATTTTGAGTGGAAATAAAATGTGTCTCGCAAATTTCAACCAAACCAGCTTGGTGCAAGGACCAAATATAATTTTTAATGCCTTGCGAAGCACTTGCGTAATGCCTACATTCATTTCACATTGGATAGGCATTGTAATTTGGTTTCTTTTGGTACAAAAGACATGGACTGATTAAGGAATATTTTTTATCCTTTCTCGGGAATATTTATGTACTAGTTCGTAAAGAGAACAAATTCATCTTTAGATCCTATGAATATTGTTAAGTCTGCTATATAATTTAGTTATTATTTGTACATGATGATTATAGAGATTGCAATTTACCTGGAAAGAATAACATATCATTTGCTAGTAAAAAAACAATCTCATAAATTAAAACTTATATTACTACACTCACAGTTTTTATTGATCAAGTTTACACCTATGAGGCCAAAGGTAAAGCGAAAATATGAAAATACCAGCATAATATTGGTAGGGAAGTACTTAAGAACAGTGCATTAATTATGTTGTCTTAATAGCTTTACACATGTTACAATCTCATAAGGAAATTAATAAGCACCTACCATATCCAGACTGGAGGAGGATGGAGTTAGAATCCAGATTCTTGGAACTGCATATGATGAAAAAAAAAGTTTTAAGAATATCAGCTCCATACAGAATAACAATATATAGTGCAAGATCATGACAGATTCAACACGCCATTGAAAATATGTAGAAAGGTGTGAGAGATGATATAATAAAGAGAAAGTAACCAATAGTGCAATAAAGCAAATTAGTGCCTTTTTTCTACAGTACTATAAATAAGATAACTATGCCATGCAGACCTACGCTTTATTGTTGATATATGCCATTAATCATCAGTATGCTTATACCAAAGTATTTAACCAGTCGACTAAATCTATTGTTGTGCAGTATGAAAAAAATCTATTCTAATGGAAGAAAATTTAATTGAGACAGTAAAAAATCTATTATAATTCTGATAACAAAATTGATCAGATGTCATGACTTCACATAATACTCACTGGATGAACACATATGTATAGCCAAAGGTCAATAAATGTATCGGAAACATTACCAACCTCATTTCTGTTCCATGGAATTCATACAGAGGTTGGTAATGGCAGATTGAACACGTCACTAAAAAATATGTAGAAAGGTGTGAGAGATGATATAATAGAGAAAGCAACAAATAGTGTAAATGATAACTATGTCACTGAATTAGTGCCTTATGCCTACAGTACTATAAATGATAACTATGTCATGCAGACCCCTGTGCTTTATAGTTGATACATGCCATTAATCATCAGTATGCTTATACCAAAGTACTCCCTCCGTCCCAAAATTCTGGTCTTGAATTTGTCTAGATACGGATGTATCTAATACTAAAACGTGACTTGATACATCCGTATTTAGATAAATCAAAGACAAGAATTTTGGGACGGAGGGAGTATTTAACTAGTAGCTAAATCCATTGTCGCGAAGTATGAAAACTCCCAATTTAGGCATAGCCTTAAGATAACAGAATAAAATTGAAATAAGACCGTAACAAATCTAATATAATTCTGATAACCAAAATGATCAAATGTCGTGACTTCACCATTATACTCATGGCTGAGCACATATGTATAGCCAAAGGTCAATAAATGTACCAGAAACATTACCACCCTCATTCCTGTTCCGTGCAGTTCATACAGTACAGAGTTCAGACAACCCAACTGGTCCGGAAAGGAGCAGGGAATAGGATCTTACCTCAGACTCTAACCACTCTCTACTTCATAGAGGAAGAATTAGTATGTCTTGCTGAGCCGAAGCAAACAACTGAAAGAAACAACTTTTTCATGGTTTGAGTGCAAGAATCAGCTTATGTATCGCAATAACAAGACCATGCCAAAGAATTCCCTCGTACCATCTTTTAGGACTGCAGTCACTTGCCATTATGTGCGACTGCCATGAAAAAAAATGATAATAAAAGAGATTAAACGAGAAACTAAGAAAGGACGAGTAAATCGCAAGATCCTCACAGCCTCATGAGTTCAATCCCGTGGTGGTGGGTCAGACAGAATTATCAGTATACAATTCCAAAGTCTGGAAACAGAACTGCATGCATTCCCAAACTATGGGCCGGCTTATTAAGTCAATGGCCAGATTAGACACATAGGATTAGCTAGTGCAAAACAAACAGACATGCCGTAACAGACTAGTAAGCAGAAGAAAAGAAGCAACTAAAACAAACATAGGATAAGTAAAGGAACATATATGGATATTAGCTGGAGATCTTGTTTTATGTTTGATGCACACTGAACAAAGAAACAACAGCAACGAAATAAGGTAACCATCCGATGTAGAATCTTTGACTTGATGGCGACAACTCTGCAAACTAGGAACGGCAGCAGCGTACAAAGCATATATACATGCATTAAGCATATAGCAGCAAGCTGCAGCGGCGGCACACAAAGCTACAAATAATCTAATTTACAGCAGCAGCAACACATCTGTTGCCGCGGAGGTTTGGAGGAATAAATTGGTAGGGAGGAGCAACAACACACCTTGCTTCTTGGGGACGCATGGGCAGAGGAGGAGCACTCCAGGAGACCTTCAGTTTCTTCGGGAGACGGCCACAGCACCGCGGCGGAGACAGCAGCACGGAGAGTACGTAGGGGAGGCGACGGAGATGGTGCAGATCAGACGACACGTCCTCCCTCTGTGCATGCATGGCCTCTCCAGGCGGAGGAGGCAACGACAATGAGGATGGGAGCGACCCGTCCTTCCAAATCTGACGGGCCCTGCTCGAGCAGAGCACGACCGGAAAGCAGCAGCGCAACCGGCGCGGCAGGCAGGGGGGAGGAGGGGCGGGTGTGTGACGGAAGGGGAGGAGGGTAGAGGCGGCAGCGTAGAAGAGGGGCTAGGGTTTGGGGAAAGGGGGGAAGCGAGGATAGTATTTCTAGCCTACCTGCTACCGCTATTCCCGAGGCATCATGCGAGCCCTAAACCCTAAACCCTAAGCCCGCGAGTTACTCGAGTTGCAACAGTTTTTTTATTTTTGGCTGCTGGCGTCTGGTTAGCCGTCCATTTTTTTTTCATGTCGTGGCTGCTTCAGGAGAGGATGATTTGTGGGGTCGTGAGGCTATGGGGCCATCGAGCAGAGGGATGATTTCCCTGGAGCCTACGTGAATGATTAGCTAAAGGTGGAGCGTCAACGAGAGCCAGGACCAATCCTCTCTTGGAAACCTACCGCACTCGGGCCAATCCACTCCTTCCTCCAACCCATCTTCCTCTCTCTCAGTGCCGTCTCGCCTTCCCCTACTCTCGCACCGCCGCCTTTTCTCCATGACAGTCGAGGTGCGGCAGCAAGGGCGCCACTACGGTCTCAATCAAGCCAGCTCGGGTGTGTGTAGCACTACAAGGATACCCCTTATCAAGCAACACAAATTGTACAATGTTTTGACTATACATTGTAAAATTAATAATAGATACGCATATAAGCGTTGCAGCATTTGGTTACAGATTGATATACATATATGGAAAAAAGATAAACATAGGAAAGGAGAGAGAGAGAGACGCGTGAGAAACAGAGCCTCCGATTCCCCTGGTCTCTCCCAACCGTCTCGTCTCCCTCCTACGCCCCACCTCGCCGCCGGCCCTTCCCCTCCGAGTTAAATACTTCCTCCGTTCCTAAATAATTGTCTTTCTAGAGATTTCAACAAGTGACTACATATGGAGCAAAATGAGCGAATCTACACTTTAAAACATGTCTACATACATTCATATATTGTAGTCTATTTAAGATGGCTAGAAAGACAAATATTTAGGAACGGAGGGAGTACATCACAGGTGCCCTATCTTGTCCGGCGCGGTCAGTTTGGTGCCTAGACTTGAAAAATACACAAAAATGGTGTCATAACTTGTCTGGGCGTTCAAATACGGTACCTCTGGACGTATGTCGCCGCATCGAGTGCCCGCGTGGCATGCCAGCATGTTGCTGGGCCACATGTCAGTGGTTGCAGGCGCTGGATGCGCGTTGTGAGCTACGCGTGTTTTTTTTACAGGAATGCCCCTGGATTTTAATTAATTCTCGCAAAAATACCCCTTGATTTTAATTAATACTCGCACAAAATACCAGGAAGCGAGCGTGCAGGGAATTCGAACATGTGACATCCTCATCGCCTGACAATCGAGCAAACCAGGCGGCCACAGTCTGGTTTGCGCTTAATTATCAGCAAGCAGTTTATATAGATGATTGCACATATCGCTATGCATATGCTTTTACTGGAGTAATTTTAATCTTATTTATTTCCAAGTTACTATCTTGTTTTTCTTCGAGTGAAGTTTCTGTTTAGTTTTCATGATACAAAAAAATTTCCATGTGAAAAAATAAAATAATTATCAATATGAAATTTTGTTTATTTTATATCTCTATTCTAATTCCATTGTGTACTTTGAAGAGATAAACATGAACTTTTTCTAAAATTGATGTGGAATTAAAAAGTTGAACGTATATCAAAAGCACAGTGAGCAGTTTTTGAAATATACGTTCACATTCATGTTCATTTTTTTATTTTCATATTATTTTAGAAAATGCTCACCATGTTTTTTGATAATGTTGAATGCGTATTAAAATATTATTGTGTAATATTATTCTTAAATTTCTACAAACACGCTTAACATGTTAGTACGTTTCTAGAATTTATTATTGTCACACAATAATATTTAATACATGTTGGACAGTTTTTAAAATACAATATTGTCAATTTTAAATAATTGTGCATTTTAAAAATAGAATGAAGATACACAATAATTGTTCGTGCTTATGGTGCTCAATGAGGATACATAAATTTACAGAATATTTTTTAATATACGTTCAACTTTTTTTGTCCACATAAATTTTAGAAAATTTCCATGTTTATCTCTTCAAGGTACACAATAATGAAAATAAAATAAAGATATAAAATCAACAATAATTACATATTGATAATTATTTCAAGGTACACAATTATTTCATGTTTATCTCTTCAAGGTACACAATAATGAAAAAATTCATGTTTATCTCTTCAAGGTACACAATAATTGTATCAAAATTAAACAGGAACTTCACTCGAAAAGACGAAGCAGTATGTCGAAAAAGCTGTAGAAAACATGTGCAAAGCGATACGTGGAATCGTGCATATAAGCTGCTAGCTAGCAGTTAAATGTAAACCAAAGTGTGGCCTCTTGGTCCTCTTGTTTGTTAGGCAACCAGCAGGTCCGTGGTTCGAATTCCCTTCATGCTAACTTGTGTTTATATTTTTGTGAGAATTAATTAAAGTACAGGTGCATTTCCGTAAAAAAACAGTGTGCGTGCAGCGCCCGTAACACTTTTTTGCAAGAATTGACTAAAGTCCAGGGGCATTTCAAAAAAAAACTACACGCACAACTCACAACACGCCCGCAGCCACTGACATGTGGCTCAGCGACACGCTGGCATGCCTCACGAGCAGTTGATGCGGTGTCATACGTCTAGAGGCACCGTATTTGAACGCCTAGACAAGTTACGGCACCACTTTTGTGTATTTTTCGACTTTAGGCACCAAACTGACCACGCCGGACAAGTTAGGGCACCTGTAGTGTATTTAACACTTCCCCTCCCAGCCTCCCACCTCACAACCCCGATGGCTACCGGATCCACCGCTCCCCCCCCCCCCCACCTACCAATCCCTCTCACGTCCAATCTCTCTCTCTTCACGGGGCTCCTTGTTGCGCCACCTGCGGTGGCTGATTCAGGCAATGTTCGGCTCGCACCACGGGGCCCTCCCATCCGCCTAGATCCCGTGCTCGCGGCCACAAAAGCCCACCCGCGACCCTCCCCCCATGGCTAGGGTTTCGAGCGAACGTCGGCTCCGGCATCGGTGGCCATGTCGTCCTCCTCTCATCCGGTGAGTGCATCCCCTCCTCTCCCCTTGCTTCTCCTCTCTCTCTTTCTCCGCCCTTCCTCTAACCTCGGCTCTTCTCTTCTGCTGTAGACGTGTAGGGAGGAACATCCTTGCTACTGCTCAGGACGAAGCAACCATGTAGCTTTCTTGTGAGCTACTCGCTAGACTCGCTTGCTCTCGCCATGGAATTGGAGTAGATCGAGCTAGTATTTTGAATTCGGTAGAGGAATACCACCCATCCTCCCTCAGCTCTATCCGTTACAAGCCACCGGCCTCAGCCGTCCAAATCCTAGCCAAACCAATCGAGAGAGAGAGAGGAGACGACTATTTGTCGTTACACCCGATCAACAAGCCCAGTTCGGGCCTGCAAGCCACTGGGGAAGGTTCTTGGGCCGAGAAGACTTGGGCCGAAACTCTGGTCCGGCATCTGGCTCCCTATTGTCGATAACAACCTGATCAGCTACAGTGTCTTCCTGCGTATCTTTAGTGTTGACGCCTGCAGGGTTGCTGACATCCCCCCTCCATTGAGAAACGGCTTGACCCCAAGCCGAAGCATGGGAGAATTGCTGCTTGAGCGACTCCAGGTCTTCCCATGTTGCAGCTTCAGGAGTTGAATCACTCCCCAAGATTATGTGCTACTGTGCGCTTGCCCTTCTGCCGAACGCGCCTCTAAAGCACACTGACAGGAACCTGTAAATGAGAATAAGCAGAGGGTAATGTGCTGGATATAGGATAGGTCGGTGCAACCACTTTCTTCAGTTGTGAAACGTGGAAAACTGGATGGATTTTGCTGCCCTCCGGAAGCTCTAACTTGTAAGCCACCTCCCCAATTCTGCCCACTATCTTGTACGGACCATAGTACTTGAAAGCTAACTTATGATTTACACGGTGCACCACTGAAGATTGCACATAAGGCTGCAGCTTAAGAAAAACCCGCTCTCCCACATCAAAAGTTCTCTCAGTCTTGTTTTTGTCTGCCAACTGCTTCATTCTCTATTGAGCTCGGAGCAAGTGTTGTCTGACAGACTCAAGTACAACCTGTCGATCTTGCAGCAACTGTTGAATGTCAAAAGGAGGAATGGTGTCAGATGGGGAAATGCCAAAGTATCTGGGAGGTTGTCCATACAAAACTTCAAACGGTGATTTTCCCACAGCAGAATGCCAATTGGTGTTGTATCAAAACTCACAAAGTGACAACCACTTGCTCCGTTTAGTGGGGTGAGGACTGATGAAACTCCTCAAGTAGCACTCCACCTGTTGGTTAACTCATTCTGTCTGTCCATCAGTAGCCGGATGATAAGCCGAGCCCATATTCGAATGAGTGCCAGTTCTATTAATAATAGTTTGCCAGAAGTTGCTGGTAAAAAGGGATCTCTGTCAGATACAATGAGTTCATGCATTCCATGTAATTTGTAAACATTATCTAGGAAAACCTCAATAACTTTTTGAGCAGTAAATGGGTGTCGCAGAGCCATGAAATGACCATACTTGGTAAATTTGTCAATAACCAACAGAATGCAATCAAAATTGCATGAAACTGGCAACCCGGTGATGAAATCCATAGTAACAGTTTCCCAAGCTCTTTTAGGAATAGGTAATGGAGAAAGAAGGCCTGGATAGTGTAATCGTTCGGCCTTAGCTTGTTGGCAAATCAGACATGATTGCACTTTGTTCCTGATGAAACTTTTCATGCCAGCCCAACGAAACAGCGAGTGAATCCTGTTATAAGTCACTGGAAACCCTGAATGTCCTCCCACTGTACTGTCATGGAATGCAGAAAATATCTTATGCTGCAGATCCATGTTGTTACCAATCTAGATGCAGCCTTTATACCTCAACAACCCATGCACAAGCTGATAATTAGGTTTAGCAGAGGGATCAACAGACAGTTGCTGCAATATTTCAGTTATCTTACAATCACGGGCATAGCTGTTAACAATTTCCTCCAGCCACACTGGTTGAGCTCTGGATATATGGAAAACTTGAGGATGTGGTTTCCTAGAAATTCCATCAGTTGCAGTGGTGTCAACTCCCTTCTTATACACAATTTGATAGTTCAATCCCATTAGTTTGGTGAGGGCCTTCTATTGCCAGATAGTGTGTAACTTCTGATTTTGCAAGTGTATCAAACTTCTCTGATCAGTTTTGATAGTAAATTGTTGCATTTGAAGATAAGACCTCCATTGTTCTACAGCCAACAAAATAGCCATATATTCCTTCTCATATACTGGCAGTGCTCTATTTTTAGGGCCAAGAGCCTTGCTCACATAGGCCAATGGGTGTCCATCATGCATTAACACAGCTCCTATTCCAGTGTCACAAGCATCTGTCACAATCACAAAAGTCTTATCAAATTGTGGCAATGCCAGAACTGGTGCTTCCACTAGAGCCTGCTTGAGTGTATTGAAATCTAGGTCAGTAACAGAAGTCCACAAGAAGGGAACCCCTTTCTTTAACAGATCTGTCAGGGAACTGCTAATAATGCCATATTGTTTGATGAATTTTCTGTAGTAGCCACTGAGCCCTAAAAAACCCCTGACCTCTTTAACATTACTGGGAGTAGGCCAGTTATGTACTGTTTCTACCTTGCTAGGATCTGTTGAAACTCCTTCAACACTAATAGTGTGACCCAGATAATTAATCTATTGTTGAGCAAAAGCACATTTGGTGAGTTTAACTTTCCATTGATCAGCTCTCCAAAGACAGAGTACTTCCATGACATGTGTCAAACGCTCTGCATATGTTTTACTGTAAACCAGTATATCATCAAAGAAACAGAGAGTGGTTTTCCTGTTAGTAGGAGTAAGTGTAGTATTCATAGCTGCCTGGAAAGTGCCAGGTCCTCCAGCAAGCCCCATGGCCAACACAGTGAACTCATAATGGCCATCATATGTTTGGAAAGCAGTTTTGTATTCCTCTCCTGGGGCCAGCCGAATTTGGTGATAACCTGCTCTTAAATCCAGTTTGGTGAACCAAGCAGCTCCTGACAACTCATCCAGCAACTCATCGATAACTAGCAGGGGGAATTTGCCCTTGATAGTGATGGCATTCAACATTCTATAATAAATCACCAATCTCCACTCTCCACCCTTTTTCTTAACTAGCAATATTGAAGAAGAGAATGGGTTGTTGCTAGCCCTGATTATACCAGCTTTTAGCATTTCCTTAATTTGTTTTTCTAGTTCATCTTTGAGTTGTGGCACAATTATATAAGGTCTCATGGAAATAGGCCTTGCCCCTGGAATAAGAGGAATTTTATGATCACAATGTCTTCTGGTAGGAAGCTCAGTTGGATTAGCAAAAACATCAGCAAATTCTTCAACAACAAGTTGCATCTCTAGAGGTATTTTATCTGGTTCTCCCATCTGAATTGCAGAAAGAGCAACACAAGTATAGCCATGTTCTTCAGAAGTAAGCCCTTGCAAAGTAACAGTCTGACACTCTTTAGTAAATGACATCCACTTCTCCACCCAATCAACATACATTGAACTATGTTATGCAAGCCAATCCAATCCCAAAATTCCATCATAGGTTTGCAATTGCAACAGCCTGAAATCGGAAGAAAATCCATGTCCATTGCATTCCCAGCCATAGTCTGCTAATTGATGTAGACATTGAATTGTTGTTCCACCTGCAACAGTAATTGTGACAGGTTTGATAGGAGAAACGCCCTGAAGAGAACAAAACTTGACATCCAAGAAGGAATGTGTACTCCCAGAGTCAACTAGGAATTGCAGTACTTGTCCTTATAGTATAATCTCCAACTGCAACACTGGTGCCTCTGGTTCCCTGCCCAAAGCTGCTGCAGACAACTTGATTGTGTGAACAGAGGAGACTGACTATTGTTCATTTTCAGATACAGATTCTTCACTGTAACTGGACTGCAATTGCTCAATCATCTCTTGCACGAAATGCAGCTTAACTGTAGACTTACAGACATGGTCCTTTGCCCATTTCTCTCCACACACGAAACACAAGCCCTTAGATTTCCTGTAGTTTCGCAATGCCAACCATTTGTCATCAGTTTGAGTACTTTTGACAGTGTCTTTCCTTTCCTCTGGTGGTCTGGTCCTGCTGTTATCGTACGATGAAACATTAGTACTTCTCCTAGGCGCAGAACCGGATGAAACACTGACGTTTTCCCTCAATTCCTCATGCAACAATGCCAGTTCATAAGCTGCATCAAGGTCCTTGGGCTTCTGCAATGCAACAGCTATCCGAACTCCAGGTTTCAATCCATCCAGGAACCTGGTAGTGTAATGGAGAGAGTTGGGAGCGTCTTCATAAGCTATTAACTGATCATAGAGCTCCGCAAAACGCTCAACATAGTCCTCCACGGTGCTGTCCTGAGCGATGCAAAATAACTTTCTGAGGAGTGTCTGATGTTGATTCCGTCCAAACCTGCTCTGCAAAGCACTACAGAATTCAATCCAGGATGAATTTGGCATGCGCCGCTGAACAGACTCCAACCATCTGGCTGCCGTGCCTTCAAACTGAGTTGTTGCCGAAGAAATCCATCGATGTTGCGGTGTATTCTAGAGACGGAACTGGTCCTCACACCGGTTTTGCCAGAGACGGAGATTGGAGCCATCGAATTTGGGTATTTCCAGTTGAGAAGAGAAAGATGAATGATCAGAAGCATCCACAGATTGGAATTCACGGGGAGAAAAAATTCGAGGAGACTGTAGTGAATCACGCGCACCTCTGACCGGAGGAGGAACATAAATATTACGCGCCTTCCCCCGGGGTTCGTTGTCGAAGCCAAGGGCGTTGGTCATGCCACCATGACCACGCCCATCGCCGCGGGAGCTCTGGCCGATGTCGACCTTCGGGTCTGGCTCAGTTTCCTCGTGCTTGTACAGATCCGCCTTCAGCTGCTCCAGGTCGAGGGCGATCTCGTCTCGAATGCGGTCCGCCCGCGCGGACATGAGCTTGTCGAGGGTGGTGTTGTTCGCATCGATGATTTTGCCCATGGATTGGAGGAGTGTCTCACCTTGCGTCTTCAGCTTCCGATCTAGGTCGTCAATGAACTCGTGGCGAAGTAGCTCATAGACGGCGCGGCTATCGGGGCTGAGTTCTTCCATCGCTCGCCATCGCCGTCGACCGCTGTAGCGTGTGCGGTGGGGGTGGATTGGAAGCTCCAGGACGGAGGCTCTGATACCAGATGTGAGCTACTCGCTGGACTCTCTTGCTCTCGCCATGGAATTGGAGTAGATCGAGCTAGTATTTTGAATTCGGTAGAGGAATACCACCCATCCTCCCTCACCTCTATATGTTACAAGCCACCGGCCTCAGCCGTCCAAATCCTAGCCAAACCTATCGAGAGAGAGGAGATGACTATTTATCGTTACACCTGATCAACGGGCCCAGTTCGGGCCTACAAGCCACTGGGGAAGGTTCTTGGGCCGAAAGACTTGGGCCGAAGCTCTGGTCTGGCATCTGGCTGCATGTTGTCGATAACAACCTGATCAGCTACAGTGCCTTCCTGCGTATCTTCAGTGTTGACGCCTGCAGGGTTGCTGACATTTCTCCTCCTCCTCTGGCTTCAGGTAAGTTGGTCCACTCCCGTTAAGCAATAATTTACCTCTAAAGTTGGATTTTGGTAGAAATCTATCCATCATATGCACATTAGGATTTCCCCAGCAGTGTTGCATGCGCACCAGGGGCTAAGACAGAGCATATTAGCTAGCGTGAGCACATTAAGATTTCCCTAGTAGCTAGTGTTACATGCGCACCAGGCGCCAGGTCAGTGTTTCTCATTGCTCAGTAAAAGAGGAACGACCACCCAGAAAATATAGATATTAAGCTAGATATGCAAGTATCCATGCAGCCTGGTGTGAGTGGCTTCTTTGAATAAGTGCCTCTCTTTTCCTTTGTGTGTGTTTTGTGTCTCTTTCTTTGTGTACATAGCCATTGGAATTTATGTGGCATGATTTTCCTTTTGTGAGTTGACCTTTGTGTTATCACAACATTCATATTAGGAGATCAAGTATCTATTTGATACGTTGGTAAAGCTACCGAGTGTGGAAGTCTTGCAGGAGTTTGGACGGTCAAATATCAATAGTACTTCAAAAATCTAGGGGTTGCTATACTTTTTAGTCGATTATATGTCTATGATAATCATATAAATCGAGGGATTTACTTCTTCATTCAGGATCTCCCCCCCCCCCCCCCCCCCACACACACACACACACACCAAATCTTTTTTCTTGAGTATGTCCATTCTAACAAGAATAGAAATAAGATGCTCTTTATCATCTCTCGAACAAACTTGTATCTGTATGTACAACTCGGAGAAGAAATCAGAATTGTCGTCAAAGTAGCAACTATGGAAGGTAAATATGCAATTGGGGTTGTTTACTTTAAACATGGTTTGGCTATGTTTTTTTGCCTTGCCCGAATTCTAATTTGCAAATACGATTTTTGTTTCTGAATTACAGAGATAAAAAGGTGCATCGAGAAGTATGTTAACGGAGTGACAAAGGTTGCAAAACTCACAAGAATCAAAATGACAACACTATAATAAAGAGGGGAGTTAACTTGAATAAGTTTATTGTACTATTGTTCAAGCTACCACAGACCGACAGCGTGTAGAGGTAAGCATGGCCATCGCTGGATCTGCACTTGTGCACTAGGCTGGCTGCTGCTGGATATGAGTAGAGGGGCGGCTAGTGCGGAGCAGGCTAGCGACACCTCTGACCTCCTATCTTTCTCTCTGTAGCTCCATGTACCATCGATCCTGTGTGGAGTATTTGCAGCTGCAAGTGCCCGACAGCAGCAGCTTGCAGGGCAAGGTCTCGCCTGGGAAAGATTCAGTGCACGCTCGCCTTTGCTAGCCTTGAACAGATAAGCACACTGCTTCCTGCTGATTGCGTTGGTTCTTCCTTTCAAGCGGAAAAGGTGATGTAGCACAGTAAAAGTAAATGCCACAAGACTATGTAAGCAGTACCTGCACACAAACAACAAATACTCGCAACCTAACGCATATAAAGGGTTGTCAAGCCCTCTTGGGTAAGTAATAAGGTAAAATAGATAAATTGATAGATGCAAATAAAGTAAAGGCAAATAAAACGGAGCAAGGTATTTTTTGCGTTTTTGATAATAAAGATCTGAAATAAAAGAAGCAAATAAATTGGAAATGCAAATAGCAAAATAGATCTGAAAGTATATGATGAGAAATAGACCCGAGGGCCGTATGTTTCACTAGTGGCTTCTCTCAAGAAAATAGCATACGGTAGGTAGACAAATTACTATTGGGCAATTGATAGAAAAGAAATAATTATGACGATATCCAAGACAATGATCATCATGTATACAGGTATCATGTCCAAGATTAGTAGACTGGCTCCTGCTTCCATCTACTACTATTACTCAACACATCGATCGTGGATTCGGCTAGCCATGACTTGTGATTGTTGGTTGAGGGGGAGTAAACTTTACTTTTTCGCTTGGAACCGCCTATAATGTGTTTAGCATGAAAGATATTGTAAACTCTTGGTCGCGATGTTGATAGTGCAAGCATACCTCTCAAAATTATATTCATCTCTTATTTAAGCTTCGAGCTCTGGCACCTCTGCAAATCCCTGCTTCCCTCTGCGAAGGTCCTATCTATTTACTTTTATTGTTGAGTCATCATCTTCTCACTAAAGCAACAGCTGGAGAGCACTATTGTCATGCTTATGCATTGTGTTTAGTTTTTTTTTGCGAGGATATGCATTGTGTTTAGTTAATGTTGAGTATGAGCATGACTGGATCTCTTTTATCATGAATTATAATGTCTAGTCATTGCTTGAACTTCAGAGGTGCTCTGCATTTATGTTTTGCGTCTCAAAAAGGACTAGCGAGATACCATTATGTCATATTATATTATGATTGTTTTGAGAAGGTGTTTTCATACGAGATATCTTATTATTGCTCGCTAGTTGGTCATGTCATTGATATGAGTAAATATGAGACCTAAGTGTTATGGTGAATATGGTTATAGCTCTTTTATGAAAACCTGAACATTGGTTAGGCGTATTTACAACAATAAGATCAAACGGACTTTGTAAAAGTTTTTCTTTGTCACTTTTAGTTTATCAACTGAATTGCTTGAGAACAAGCAATGAGTTAAGCTTGGGGAGTTGATACGTCTCTGTCGTATATACTTTTCCAAACACTTTTGCTCTTATTGTGGACTCTAATTTGCATGATTTGAATGAAACTAACCCGGACTGTTCTTGTTTTCAGCAGAACTGCCAAGGTGTTGTTTTTGGGCAGAATTAAAAGTTCTCGGAATTCGACAAAACTTTTTTGGAATTTTCTATGGAATAAATAAAAAATACTGGAACCAAGACCCACTAGAGGGGAGTCACATGCTGCCCACGAGGCAACAGGGAGCGCCCTGGTGGCTCGTGGGGCCCACGAGGCTCCACCCACCCTAATCTCAGCACTATAAATTCCCCTTTCCCCAGAAAAAAACAAGAGAAGAAGTTTCAACGCATTTCACGATACGGGCCGTCGCCACCTCGTGTTCTTCATCAGGAGGACAGATCTGGAGTCCGTTTAGGGCTCCGGAGAGGGGCATTCATCGCTATTGTCATCACCAATCCTTCTTCATCGCCAATTTCATGATGCTCACTTATACGTCTCCAACGTATCTACTTTTCCTAACGCTTTTCCTACTGTTTTGGACTCTAATTTGCATGATTTGAATGAAACTAACCCCGGACAAACGTTGTTTTCAGCAGAACTACCACGGTGTTGTTTTTGTGCAGAAATAAAAGTTCTCGGAATGGAACAAAACTTTGCGAGGATTTTTTATATCAAATAAGAGAATTTCTTGAGCCAGGAGGTACCTGAGGGGGCACCTAGGTGGGCACAACCCACCAGGGCGCGCTTGCCCCCCAGGCGCGCCTAGGTGGGTGTTGCCCACCTAGTGGCCCCGCTGACCCTCAAACCGACGCTACAAAATCCATATTTCCAGAAAAAAATAGGGGAGAAAGAATCATCGCGTTTCACAAGACGGAGACACCACCATCTCTTGTTCTTCATTGGGAGCAGATCTGGAGTCCGTTTGGGGCTCCGGAGAGGGGGATCTTCGATCTTCGTCATCACCAACACATCTCCATCGCCAATTCCATGATGCTCCCCACCGGGAGTGAGTAATTACTTTGTAGGCTCGCTGGTCAGTGAGGATTTGGATGAGATTCATCATGTAATCGACTTAGTTTTTTTAGGGTCTCATCCCTAGTATCCACTATGTTCTGAGATTGATATTGCTATGACTTTGCCATGCTTAATGCTTGTCACTTTGGGCCCGGGTGCCATGATTTCAGATCTGAACTTTTTACGTTATCATCATTATATCCATTTTCTATATACGATCTTGCAAGTTATAGTCACCTACTACGTGTTATGGTCCGGCAACCCCGGAGTGACAATAGTCGGGACCACTCCCAGTGATGACTGTACTTTGAGGAGTTCATGTATTCACCATGTGCTAATGCTTTGTTCCGGTTCTCGATTAAAGGGAGGCCTTAATATCCCTTAGTTTCCAATAGGACCCCGCTGCCATGGGAGGGTAGGACAAAAGATGTCATGCAAGTTCTTTCCATAAGCACGTATGACTATTTACGGAATACATGCCTACATTATATTTATGAACTGGAGCTAGTGCCGTATCGCCCTAGGTTATAACTGTCTCATGATGAATATCATCCAACGAGTCACCGATCTAATGCCTATGAATTTGCCTTATATTGTTCTTCCTAATTTAATACTGTTGCTACTGCTATCATTACTGCTACAATATCACTACTATCACTGTTACCGTTACCGTTGCTACTGTTGCTATCATCAAAACTATCATATTACTGTGCTACTAATCACTTTGCTGCAGATAATTAATCTCCAGGTGTGGTCGAATTGACAACTTGATAACCCACAAGTATAGGGGATCGCAACAGTTTTCGATGGTAGAGTATTCAACCCAAATTTATTGATTCGACACAAGGGGAGCCAAAGAATATTCTCAAGTATTAGCAGTTGAGTTGTCAATTCAACCACACCTGAAAGACTTAATATCTGCAGCAAAGTATTTAGTAGCAAAGTAGTATGGAAGTAACGGTAATAGTGGCAAAAGCAATAGTAGCAGTTTTGTAGTAATCGTAACAGTGGCAACAGAGAAGTAACTAAGCAAAGATCAATATGTAAAAAGCTCGTAGGCAATGGATCAGTGATGGATAATTATGTCAGATGTGATCCCCATGCAACAGTTATAACATAGGGTGACACAGAACTAGCTCCAGTTCATCAACGTAATGTAGGCATATATTCAGAATATAGTCATACGTGCTTATGGGAAAGAACTTGCATGACATCTTTTGTCCTACCCTCCCGTGGCGGCGGGGTCCTATTGGAAACTAAGGGATATTAAGGCCTCCTTTTAATAGAGTACCAGACCAAAGCACTAGCACTTAGTGAATACATGAAATCCTCAAACTACGGTCATCACCGGGAGTGGTCCCGATTATTGTCACTTCGGGGTTGCCAGATCATAACACATAGTAGGTGACTATTGACTTGCAAGATAGGATCAAGAACTCACATATATTCATGAAAACATAAAAGGTTCAGATCTGAAATCATGGCACTCGGGCCCTAGTGACAAGCATTAAGCATGGTAAAGTCATAGCAACATCTATCTTAGAACATAATGGATACTAGGGATCAAACCCTAACAAAACTAACTCGATTACATGGTAAATCTCATCCAACCCATCACCGTCCAGCAAGCCTACGATGGGATTACTCACGCACGGCGGTGAGCATCATGAAATTGGTGATGGAGGATGGTTGATGATGACGATGGCGACGGATTCCCCTCTTCGGAGCCCCGAACGGACTCCAGATCAGCCCTCTCGAGGAAGATTAGGGCTTGGCGACTGCTCCGTATCGTAAAACGCAATGAATCCTTCTCTCTGATTTTTTTTCTCCCTGAAAGTGAATATATGGAGTTGGAGTTGAGGTCGGTGGAGTCCCAGGGGGCCCACGAGGCAGGGGGCGCCCTGCACCCTCGTGGACAGGGTGTGGGCCCCCTAATGTTGATTCTTTCGCCAATATTTTTATTAATTCCAAAAAGTTTCTCTGTGGATTTCCATGTCACTCCAAGAACTTTTATTTCTGCACAAAAATAACATCATGGCAGTTCTGCTGAAAACAGCGTCAGTCCGGGTTAGTTCCATTCAAATCATGCAAGTTAGAGTCCAAAGCAAGGGCAAAAGTGTTTGGAAAAGTAGATACATTGGAGACGTATCACAACTCAGCTGCTAATACCTTCAAATATTTGTTGGCTCCCCTTGTGTCGAATCTATAAATTTAGGTTCAATACTCTACCCTCGAAAACTGTTGCGATCCCCTATACTTGTGGGTTATCAACACCTTTTTCTGGCGGCATTGCCGGGGAGCATAGCTATATCTGTTGAGTCACTTGAGATTATTATCATACTATCACTATGAAGAATTGGAAGGATGCTAAGACTAAGATTTTTCCCTCAAAGACGAGGGAAGGTAAGGAACTGCCATCCAGTTCTGCTTTAGATTCACCATCTGTTATAAGTAAACTTGCAACACCACAACATGCTATTAATTCTAATATGTCGCAAGTTATTGATGATGCTACTTCTACTATGAATGCTACTCATGATGATGCTAGTACCTTGCTTGATGATGATGTGCCATTAGGTGAATTTCTTGATGAACAAATTGCTAGAGTAAGACAACATGATATTGTTGAATCTGATAATGAACTTGAAACTAAAAATCTTGAAACACCTATACAAGAACTAGTCTTCCTAGATATGAATTGCCAAAGGTACCGGAAGGTTATATTATGAGTGAGGAGGCAACTAGAGACATTCTTGCTTGTAAGGATAGAGATGATCTAGAAAAATTATTATGCAAGTATAAAGAAAGATCTTACTAAGTTCAATGATATAGCTACCCTTTTTGCTCATGATGAGAAGATTCGTTATTACTATATTCTCAAGTTATTTCCGTTCTCGTTAAAGGGTGATGCTAAATCTTGGTACAATACTCTTGCTCCTGGTTGTGTGCGTAGTCCCCATGATATGATCTATTACTTCTCTGAAAAATATTTCCCTGCTCATAAGAAACAAGCTGCCTTGCAGGAAATATTTAACTTTGTGCAAATTGAAGAAGAGAGTCTCCCACAAGCTTGGGGGAGGCTTCTCCAATTGCTTAATGCTTTGCCTGATCATCCTCTTAAGAAAATTGAAATACTTGATATCTTCTATAATGGACTAACTGATGCTTCTAGGGACTTCCTAGATAGTTGTGCTGGTTGTGTTTTCAGGGAACGAACTATTGGTCAAGCTGAAGAATTACTGAATAACATATTGAAGAATTATGATGATTGGTCTCCTCCTGAAACACCTATTAAACCCACTCCAAAGAAGAGGGGTATCTTATATCTCAGTCCTGAAGATATGCAAGAGGCAAAGAAATCTATGAAGGAAAAAGTTATTAAAGCCGAGGATGTTAAAAATTTATCACCTATAGAAGAAATACATGGGCTTGAAGCACCACCACCACCTAAGGTGGTAGACGTAAAATCTTTAATGAAATTCAATGATAGTGATGATCCTCGTAATAAATATCCTAGTCAATGCCTTTATGAGTTTGATAATTACATTAGAAAGCAAGATCACTTCAATGTAAATGTTCTTGTTATTTAGAATCTCAAATGATGTTAGAGGTGTAGGAAAACATGCCGCTATGGTTCAAACTCAACTAGAACAAGTTGCTAAATCTCAAAGAGATGAAATGAACAATAATATAAGTGACTTTGTTGTTAGAGTAGCAACTAGGGGAGGTAAAATGACTCAGGAATCACTTTATCCTGAGGGGCACCCAAAGAGGATTGAACAAGATTCTCAAAGGAACAACACCACTAACCCAGTCCTTCTAAAAAGAAAAGAAGAAGAAAAATGATAGGACTTTACCTGCCTCTAGTGAACCTGAAATAAAAACACCTCCTGATAATGATAATGAAGTTTCTATCTCTGATGCTGAAACTCAATCTGGTAATGAACACTCACCTTCTGATAATGAAAAAATAATGATGAGGTTCATGAAGACACTCACCCTAATGATAAAGAACCAGATAATGATGTTGAGATAGAACCAGCTGTTGATCTTGATAACCCACAACCTAAGAATAAAAGATATGGTAAAAGAGACTTTCTTGCTAGAAAGCATGGAAAGGAACGAGAACTGTGGGTTCAAAAGCCTATGCCCTTTCCACCTAAGTCAACTAAAAAGAAAGATGATAAAGAATTTGAATGCTTTGCTGAAATGATAGGCCAGTCTTTTTGCGTACTTGCTTGACTAATATCTTGAAAATGCCTCCTTATGCAAAGTACATGAAAGACATCATCACTAATAAGAGAAAAATACCGGAAGCTGAAATCTCCACTATGCTTGCTAATTACACTTTTAAAGATGGAGTACCTAAAAAACTTGGAGATCCGGAAATACCAACTATACCTTGCTCCATCAAAAGAAATTATGTGAAAACTGCTTTATGTGATTTGGGAGCTTGTGTTATGTCTTTCTCTTTATATAAAAGACTTGATTTGAATAAACTCACACCTACTAAAATATCTTTGCAAATGGCTGACAAATCAATTGTCATACCTATCAGTATATGTGAGGATGTGCCCGTTGTTGTTGCTAATGTTACTATTTTGACTGACTTTGTTATACTTGAGATGCCCGAGGATGAAAACATGCCGATTATCCTTGGTATACCCTTCTTGAATACTTCAGGGGCTGTTATTGATTCCAATAAAAGCAAGGTCACTTTTCATATCAATGGTAATAAGCATATGGTGCACTTTCGAAGAAACAATTCCAAGTGAATGGTATTAACGTTATTCAAAAATCTCCGACAATCACTATTGGAAGTTTTCAACTACCTCTACCTACTGTTAAAAAGAAATATGAAATGCTTATTGTTGGGGACGTTCATATCCCCATTGAGGTAACTTAGTGTTTTACAAAAGTTCTTCGGTTTCATGCTAATCGAAAGTGGTTGTTAATAAGACTTGATCAACCTTATTAATGGATCATTTTTGAGAGGTATGAAGTTGATGAATTTAGTAAGCACTACCTCCTGTCCCTACCTTTTGTTTTCTGTTTTTATTAGTTAAATAAAATAAAATGTCATGCTTTGTCTGTTTTCTGCCTTTTCCGTGCAATAAAAATGACCCAAAAATAAAACTTCTCGGAGTGCTCTGAAAATCTGATACGATTTTTTTCTGAATATTTCTGAATTTCTGGTGCAAATAATACAGAGGGAGGTGCACCAGGTGGGCACAACCCACCTGGGCACACCAGGACCCCCAAGCGCGCCCTAGTGGGTGCTGCCCACCTGGTGGGCCCCCTCACTTACTTCTTCCTCCCACCTCACTCCACTCACACAGAAAAAAACCACTACCTCTCTCTCTCTCTCTCTCTCTCTCTCTCTCTCTCTCTCTCTCTCTCTCTCTCTCTCGTGTTCTTGCCTCCGAAACCGCGGATTTCGATCTCTTTGCTCGAAGCTCCGTTTCCAAAACTGTTTTGGGGATTTGTTGCTTGGTATGTGACTCCTCCATGTGTTGAATTAGTCTTTGTTTTAGTGGTTTATATTTAGAATAATTAGCTAATCTTTGTGCTACTGTAGATGAGCTTGCATGTTGAATTCTTAGAGTTCTAAGTAGTTTGAATGCTTGCTATGGCCTCTATACATCTCTATGAGTAGTTGCTATGATTTTTGTGAAGTTTTGTTGAGAAAAATTTTGTGGACTAAAAATTTCAGAATTTTGCTCATAGGAAAAAGATGAGTTTCTTCAAGAAGTTTGCTTCCAAGAAGGAATCCAAGGGGGTTATTAGGCAGTAATCTAACAATGATCTCCATACCCCGAGGTTGGCGGAGCTACGGCCGTGCAAGTGGCCGGACAATGAGTTCATGGCAGAGGCCGGAATCCTCCAAGAGTTCAACCAATATGCTGCTAATGCTGGCCTCACCGACTTCGTCGCAGCTGATTGCGAACAGTATCATCTCCTCACAAATTCCTTTGTGCAAAACTTTCATCTTCATTCTAGGAATAATCCCCCTGAGGTGTCATTTAATTTATATGCTGAACACCGCTAGATCCCACTTACTGAACTTTGTGACATATGCATGCTTACTTCTGATGGGGGTTTGGTAGAGCCTAGGCCCTCAGAGTTTGATGGTTTTTACCGTACTCTGACAGTGGGGGGTCAGAGAGGAGTATCGGGCACCACTGCCACTAGCTTGCAGTTTTCTGCCGCGCATTATTTTTCTTTATTTATTGCAAAGTGCTTGCTAGCGAGAGATTAGGTGGGTTCACTTAGCGCCCCAGACTTTGCTGTTTTGCGTCGCACACTTTATGGCGACAACACTTTTAGCTTGGGAGCTATTGTGGCACGCCGCCTTCACCTTAACAGATTCAAGGGTAAAATACATGGGGGCATTTACGCTACTCGCTTGGCGACTCACTTCAATGTGCAGATACGCCAGCATGATCACCCCTTGACCAAGGTTTACCTAGATAGAGCAGCTATGAAGGACCATCAGTTTCTTGCTGATGATTACCCAGATATTGACTTGCCTTACAACTTAGTTTTCAGTGTGGAAACTCGTGATGTTATTCCCTTGCCTGCACCTGCTTTGTTTGGTCATGTTGCCAGGAACGGATACAGGATTTTGCGTGAGGACATTGTCGCTTACCGAAACAACTTGGCGGTGGCACAAGCGGAGCCTCAGCAGTGGGACCCTATGGTGCCGGCTCCCTAGCACTTCAACATTGGACCTCATGGCTTCTACGACTGGTGATTAACAAGTTAGGCCAAAAGCCTAAGCTTGGGCGAGTATGTATTCCCACCAACATTACATTCATGTTCACACATTTTATTCCAGTTGTCGGTGCCCACACTTTTTCATTGTATCATCCATGTTTAATTACTTTTTCTTGCTTTCTTCTTGTGTGTTTGAAAAACTTTGAGATAATCCCAAAAATAGGTTTCTTGCTTCTTTTTGATTTTTCTTCCTAGTTTAAATTGTTGTAGCACTAAAAAGAAAACCCAAAAATATTTCCTTGTTCTTCTTTTACTTGTTGGAAGCTTTCCCATGTAAATAGTTTTTCTCGTTTTTGCTTTTCCGTTTTTCATTCGCTTGCTTTCGAAAAAACAAAAACTCCAAAAATATTTCAGTGTGTTTCTCTGAATTTCGTTTTTCTTTTATCGAGTTATATCAAGGAGAAGACCATGATGAAAATGTTGAGTGGCTCTCATTTGCATTATTGTTGATCTAACAAAGAGCCCATATTACCTTGTCTTCTCCTCTTGAAATTTTTTTTTGCAGATTCCAGCTTAGTCCACGGCACTCTTGCACTATTATTATTTCAAATCGTTCGGTCGTGCAAGTGAAAAGGAAATAATGACGATACTAGATGAACTGGTCGTGGCAAAGAGAAACGGGTATGAACTCAACTTGTTCTGTTTTTTGTAAATATGTTTAACCTAGTATCCATGATTCAGCCTATTATGATTAAACATCTTTGCAATGACAATTAGAGATTATAGTTTCTCATGCCATGCATAAGTAGCTAGGAGCAAATAATGATTGATCTTAGATATCAACATTATGTTAAAATGATTGTGATGTAGTATGATGATATGGTATCCTCCTCTGAATGTTCGAGTGGCTTGACTTGGCACATGTTCATGCATGCATTTGAATCAAAACCAACATAGCCTCTATGATATTTATGTTCATGGTGTTCATATCCTAATCATGCTAGTATCCACTGTTATTTATGCATAATGCATGTTCATGACCGTTGTTGCTCTCTAGCTGACCGCTTCTCAACCTAATTGCTAGCCTTTGCCTATACTAAGTGGGAACTCTGCTTGTACATCCAAAAACCTGACACCCAAGTTATTCCACATGAGTCCCCCATACCTACCTAATGCGGTATTACCCTGCCGTCCTAAGTAAATTTGCATGTGCCACCTCTAAAAACTTCAAATAAATATCCTTTTTGTGTGTCTGGATCGTTCATGGAACGACAGGAGGTAGTCGGTATCTTCCATGCTAAGCGGTTATTCTCAGGTCGAGTGTTTATTCACTCGCCATCGCACGAGAAAAGGGCGGTAATAGGGATGCCCAGTCCCAAACTGGAAAAAGAAAATAGCTTACAAATAATCAAACAAAAACTCCCAATGGAGTCATAACCTTTACCTTTCCGATTGGGAACCGCCACTAGCGTGATTAGCATGGAAGATATTGATAACTGATGGTCGTGAAGTAAATGAGAAGGGTGCATGTCTCAAAATATCATTTACCTCTATTTTAAACACTTGATCTCTGGCACCTCTGCAAATCACTTC
Source organism: Aegilops bicornis (assembly GCA_021605145.1). Taxonomy (NCBI): domain Eukaryota; kingdom Viridiplantae; phylum Streptophyta; class Magnoliopsida; order Poales; family Poaceae; genus Aegilops; species Aegilops bicornis. The sequence continues at coordinate 16,424,045 of CM038675.1, forward strand.
TTCCCTCTGCGAAGGGACTATCTATTTACTTTTATGTTATGTCATCACCTGCTCAAATAAGCGCCAGAACCTGAGAGCACTGATGTCATGCTGATGCATTGTGTATAGCTAAAGTTTGGTGCATCATGACTGAATCTTTTCTACCATGAATTACAATGTTTAGTCGCTGCTTGAACTTTGGGGGTGCTCTGCATTTATGTTTTGCGGTCTCAGAAAGGGCTAGCGAGATACCACTATTGTCATATTATATCATGGTTGTTTTGACAACGTGTTGCTATTTGAGATATCTTATTATTGCTCTCTAGTTGTTTATGTTATTGATATGAGTTAATATAATTTTTAAAAGTTATTGTCGACATTGTTAGTTATAATCTTTGCTGAAAACCTGGGTGTTGTTTAAGATTATTTATGAAGCAAGAGCAAAAGAGTTCGTAAAAGTTTTTCTTTTGCACTTTCAGTTTATGAACTGAATTGCTTGAGGACAAGCAAAGGTTTAAGCTTGGGGGAGTTGATACGTCTCCAACGTATCTACTTTTTCTAACACTTTTCCTCTTGTTTTGGACTCTAATTTGCATGATTTGAATAAAACTAACCCCGGACTGACGCTATTTTCAGCAGAACTACCATGGTGTTGTTTTTGTGCAGAAATAAAAGTTCTCAGAATGGAACGAAATGTTGCGAGGATTTTTTATATCGAATAAGAGAATTTCTGAAGCAAGGAGGTACCTGAGGGGGGCACCTGGGTGGGCACAACCCATCAAGGCGCGCTTGCCCCCCCCCCCCCAGGCGCGCCCAGGTGGGTGCTGCCCACCTAGTGGCCTCGCTGACCCTCAAACTGACGCTATAAAATCCCATATTTCCAGAAAAAAAATAGGGGAGAAAGAATTATCGCGTTTCGCGAGACGGAGCCGCCGCCGTCTCTTGTTCTTCATTGGGAGGCCAGATCTGGAGTCCGTTTGGGGCTCCGGGGAGGGGGATCTTCGATCTTCGTCATCACCAATACATCTCCATCGCCAATTCCATGATGCTCCCCACCGGGAGTGAGTAATTTCTTTGTAGGCTCGCTGGACGGTGAGGAGCTGGATGAGATTCATCATGTAATCGAGTTAGTTTTGTTAGGGCCTGATCCCTAGTATCCACTATGTTCTGAGATTGATGTTGCTATGACTTTGCCATGCTTAATGCTTGTCACTTTGGGCCCAGGTGCCATGATTTCAGATCTGAACCGTTTATGTTATCACCATTATATCCAGTTTCTAGATCCGATCCTGCAAGTTATAGTCACCTACTACGTGTTATGATCCGGCAACCCCGGAGTGACAATATTCGGGACCACTCCCGGTGATGACCGTAGTTTGAGAAGTTCATGTATTCACCATGTGCTAATGCTTTGTTCCGGTTCTCTATTAGAAGGAGGCCTTAATATCCCTTAGTTTTCAATAGGACCCCGCTGCCACAGGAGGGTAGGACAAAAGATGGCATGCAAGTTCTTTCCATAAGCACGTATGACTATTTACGGAATACATGCCTACATTATATTTATGAACTGGAGCTAGTGCCGTATCGCCCTAGGTTATAACTGTCTCATGATGAATATCATCCAACGAGTCGCCGATCCAATGCCTACAAATTTGCCTTATATTGTTCTTGCTAAGTTACTACTGTTGCTACTGCTATCGTTACTGCTACAATATCACTTCTATCACTGTTACCGTTACCGTTGCTACTGCTGCTATCATCAAAACTATCATATTACGGTGCTACTAATCACTTTGTTGTAGAAATTAATCTCCAGGTGTGGTTGAATTGACAACTCAACTGCTAATACCTTCAAATATTCTTTGGCTCCCCTGTGTCGAATCTATAAATTTGGGTTGAATACTCTATCCTCGAAAACTGTTGCGATCCCCTATACTTGTGGGTTATCACTCACCACCGGGAGTGAGTGATTCCTTCATAGGCTTGCTGGACGGTGATGGATTGGATGAGATTTATCATATAATCGACTTAGTTTTGTTATGTCTTGATCCCTAGTATCCACTATGTTCTGAGATTGATGTTGCTATGAGTTTGTTATGCTTAATTAATGCTTGTCACTAGGGCCCGAGTGCCATGATTTCAGATCTGAACCTATTATGTTTTCATGATATGTGTGTTCTTGATCCGATCTTGCAAGTTATATGCACGTATTACATGTTATGATCCGCATACCCCAAAGTGACAATAGTTGGGATTATTTCCGGTGATGACAGTAGTTTGAGGAGTTAATGTATTCGCTATGTGCTAATGCTTTGTTCCGGTTATCTATTAAAAGGAGGCCTTAATATCCCTTAGTTTCCATTAGGACCCCACTGCCACGAGAGGGTAGGACAAAAGATGTCATGCAAGTTCTTATCGCAACCATGTATGACTATATACAGAATACATGCCTATGTTACATTGATGAATTGGAGCTTGTTCTGTGTCGCCCTAGGTTATAACTGTTACATGATGAATATCATCCAACATAATTATCCATCGCTGATCCAATGCCTACGACTTTTGCTTCACTACAAGGATCCGGGTCTATTGCAACAAAATCGGTCGTCGCAATACATGCCTATTTGTGGCGATAAGTACCTATTGCCATGAAATAACATTCGTTGGCAGCCGTTGCGACTGGACACATGGTAATAGGTTATTGCCACAAAAATCAATCGTGGCAATAAAGACTGCTGTTGCAACAGCCATGTGGTTAGTTGCCACATGTTTTCATGTGGCAACACTCACTTGATGCCACAATTTGCTTTGTGGAGATACCTTTAATGCAACGTGTAACGAATCATGGCGACTGATAGCTCGTGGCGATAGACATTTGTGGCAACAACCTATGCCAACGACGCTAGTTTTGTGGCGCATGCTCTTCCGTGGCAATAGTCAATTGTGGCAATAAACTATGGCAACAATCCTTGCTTTCGTCGTATTAGGAATTTTGCCACGAACCGCCACACTTGTGGCATTAATTGATGGCAACAAATACTCCGGTCATCGTAACAGGAAATTGCAACATACTAGTTTTGGTGGTGATAAATAGGTATCACAACGGGTGAAATATTTGTTGCGAGAAACTATTGCGACAATTTAAACTTTTCGTGGTGCTAACATGTGGCAACCAAAAGTGGGTTGTGGCAATAGCCTATTGCAACCATAAAAAAACACAGGCATTCAATTACAATATTCAAAATCATACATATAATATATAGATTCATAAAATTCATAATTCTCATAGCAAATATCCATGAAATGATACTCAAATGTAATTTAGCCATCGTAATTAAGGGCCAAGACTAAAATGCCCGTGATCTCGAGTCCAGACGAGCTAGATCTTTGGATCCTGTGATCAAGAAAAAATAATAGTTCTAGTTAATGAGTCCAACCAACTGGAGTAATATTGTGTCAACGAGCATGTAATTGAGGGATCAGAACAGTTTTACAAGTGTAAATGTCTAAAACATAAGCACAAGTACATGTACTAGAAGCATCCGCTTTTGATTTAAGTTGTGACTCAATCTATAGTTTCAGTTAAGTTCATGTCCCTAGCTAGCACATATTCGTTTTTTCTAAGTTGTGACTCCATGCACAACAACACATGGTGAAAGAGAAGAAGCAGCTAGCTAATTATGAAGGCCATATGTATAAAATGCAGGTGAACATGATGAGAAAACAAGGTTGTGATTTACCATTGCTTCAGACATTTGAGAAAAAGAGTATTTTACAAGTTTGGACTACTATTTTCTTTGTCAATCCTCTCGTTGGCACCTGCAAATAGAAGTGCACTTATAGCAATGTAAGTAAGCAACATAAATCTTACAAGGTCGCAAGCATATGACTATAATCACCTATTGGGTTCCCATCTGTTGACTCAATTTTGCAAACTTTGACATCATGTTTTTTTTCTCAAATTCCAGTCTTGATGTTCACTCTTCTTCCAACAATATTTCCCTTTCAACATGCTCTTCTTTTAACCTCTCCTCAAGAATTATTCTCAGCACGCTCCAAGTTAATCCTCTCTTGTGTGTTTGCACATTCAGCTTGTAGTTGATCTTGTAATTCGTTGACCTGCTGGCTGAGCTCAGAGTTTTGTTGTTGGCTTGCTGCTGTAGCACGAGCTTGCTCTTCAATCTGGATCCAAAACCTTTCAACATTTTTTTAAACCAAAAATTTGCCAACATTTTTATGCACTTTTGATTTAAATTTGAATTATATGCAATAAATGACTAGAAATGCATTAAACGTACGAAAGAATCCATGAAACTTGGGAATTGTCACTCAAATATGGTCTACTTTCTGTGAAAATTTGAGTGGTGTCATTTTAAACCTATTTTCGTACTAGCTTCACAAAAAATACCCATTTTTTACACTATGAAAATAGATTTTTTTTAACAAAAGGTTAGAAAATCTATTTGTCGACATTGTTTTTTGTTTTTTTTGTTTTGATGGTTGTCAACATTTATAACCCACGTCAAACAAAAAGGACAGGAGTTACTGGCTACTGTCTGTGACATGGGAAATGGGGTGTCCCGAGCACACTATAATTGCCTACCCTAGCAAGCAAGGGATCACACCATAAGTTTAATTGTGATGTGTTATGGCCAATGTGGCTTTACTATACGTTGAGAGTACGATCTACTAGTTAATATGATGAGACCGTTGATATACTACTCGTGAGTTCTATACAAAATGTCAGAGATGTATCGAACCAGATCACGTCAAGGATCCAACCCTGTATCAAGCTTAACCCAGACATGAGGGCAAGAGCAAGGAAAAATGGCAGAGGGTTGCTAGGTTCTGCGCCATCATCAGCTTCTAATATTGTATGTTCAGATTATTGGGGAGCTAGAAGCAAGGAAGGTGCGTCCGCTTCTGAACCAAAACCAGATGAGGTCAATCCCAATTTTAGAACACCTCCGCAATATATCTTTGTTGGATCCCTCCTCGTTGAATTATGAATAAAGAGTCCCTTTTGATAATAAAGCGTCCAAGCTCAGGAGATGAAGATCGATCCGAGAAGCATCAGGACGCCGCACTAGTTGGTATTTGTAGTTGAGTTTTGGCTTCTAGCGATCAATGTTGCCGGATATTTAATTAGTATAAACGCCTTGATTAGTTTGAATACGTAGAAGAGATAGAGTCTGTATCTGTTTTGTTAGCTGAGTCGGTTTGGTCAGGTCTACGTCGCCCATAAAAGGGGCGGGCTACGGCCGATGTTCGGGAGTTATTTTTTTTTGCCGAAGTTTAGTTGAATAAGAAAACACCAGAAAACGCCTACATCGGGAGGCACCAAGATGAGTTTCTGCGAATCCTAGGGATTCGATGCTGCTGTACATGCGCCTGATCTTGTATTAGTTCTAGTGCAAGTATTTTTCTTTGGCTTCTTACATCTCGTTTGATCCGAAGATTCTCCTTCTACGTTTGTTCGTTTTTTTGCTACTGCTCTTGCAAATACCGTGAAAGATCGGGCCATCTACACGCGCGAATTAGCATCTCGCTAGTTCGTGCTCCATCATAATATCAAAAAGGCATTAAGGTTGCGAATGACTCGCTGGAACCATTTGCGTCCTTGATCTGCTATCCCGTCGACCAAATGCAGTCTGCTTCTCTACCTCGCGAGAGCTAGCGTCTTCGGTATGCTATCTCGCCTGGGTCAACTCCGACCTTCCTTCACTCCAGTACAGCGCCGACCATAACTCCCTTCGGTTGACCAGTCAAGGGGTAGCCAAGAAGGACGACCCGGACGCCTGACAGTCACCTTCAGACCTCCCTTCGCTTTGGACCAAGATGCTCGGTCGATGCTGGTAAGACCTCTCTCTCTCTCGCTCTTAAGTGCATCCCCATTCTTCTACCAAAATGGATTTTTTAGGGTCCTAGAAATGTGCCCTCAAATCCCGTACAAATACCGCTCCAAGGGGGACGAGTTTAGGTTTCCAGTAAAAAAATATATGCGGGCTGGGCCAAGATGCAGGATCTATAGTCATTTTTTGGCCCATAAATCGCATATCAGTCCGATTTTGGGGGATCGGGCCAATATGTGGGATCTGTTAGAGTTGCTCTTAGCCCGGTATACAACGGATAATCTATGGGTTGCCCTCATAACAGTTACTTTCGTGGTTACCTATTTAAAGGCTCCTTCTCCCCAATAAGCTCCCTACTTTCACATCTCATATCTAACGAAACATCACGTACAAGAAATATTTATATCTCATCATGAGAAAAAAGATGTAATTTTAGACAATTTTAATTTGCATGCAAAACTAATAGCAAAATTTTTAATTTAATGACATGCTCCAAAAAATTTGAATTTGTGCGTTCTTTAATTTGGATGTGTTTAATTTTTCGTGTTATTGCATATTGAAATATAGAGAGCGCCTATACATAACTTGTGGCGCAAGCGAGGTCGCTTTGCACAGCTCAATCGCTCGACTATTTCCACCGGTTCACCATGTTAACCGGTTTACTGGTTGACCGTTGACCCATGGCATAGTTGACCGTACACTTCTATAAAAAGTTTAGAATTTTAAAAGTTTTCTATTTTGAAAAAGTTTTGTGGAATCAAAAAATGTTCATGAATTTGAAAAACGTTCAAGAATTTGAAAGAAATGTTTGTCAATTTTTAAAAAGATCACTAATTTAAAAAATTCATGGGCTCAAAAAAGATTCACGAATTTGAATTTTTTAATGTATTTAAGAAAAAGGTCGTCCATTCTAAAAAATATTTGCAATCTCGAAAAATGTTATCAAAGTCAAAATAAGTTTACGTATTTGAAAGAAAACACGAATTTGAAAACATCATGGCATGAAAAAATATTGGCGAAAATGAAAATGGTCAGTCACTCGAAAAAAAAGTTTGTAAATTTGGAAAAAAGTCACGGTTCCAAAAAACTCACAAATTTTAAATAGTTGCCAAAATTTACAAAAAGCATTCACGAATTTGAATAAGTTGGTCAATTTTAAAATTGTTGGTATTTTTAATAAATACACAAATTTCAAGGGAAAAGTTACTGAAATTTAAAAAGAAAAATAAAAACCAAATAGAAAGCCGGAAGAAAAACAAACAAAAAGCTGTTGAGGATAAACCTAGCACAGGCGGAGCTAACCACTGCGCCAACTTACAGTAACTAGTTAGAGGTAGGATCGCGGCCTACTAGGAGCGACCGGATCGGGTTTTCTCCGTTTTTTCTTTCTTTTTTCGTTTTCTTTTCTATTATTTTTTTTCGTCTCCTTTTTTTCCATTTTTTCGGTTATTTATTTGTTTCTTTTTTTTTCACTCTACAATCGTTTATACATGATCAAAATAATTTCAATACTTGCTCAACATTTTTCAAATACTTGGTCAACATTTTTTAGATACATGATCAACATTTTTTTCAAATACTTTTTTAAAAAAATTTCAAATAATTTGTTAAACATTTTTCAAATACTTATTCAATATTTCTTCAATACTTGTTAAAAAATTTCTAATTTTTCAACATTTTTTATATATGATCTACATCTTTTCAAATACTTTGTTCAACATATTTTCAAATATTTTTCTACATTTTTGAAAATACTTGTTGAACATTTTCCAAATACTCGTTTAACATTTTTAAATACTTGTTCAACATTTTTCATATACCCATTCAACATTTTTAGTACTTATTTAACATTTTTCAAATACATGTTCAACATTTTTAACACTTATTCAATATTTCTAAAAACTTGTTCAACATTTTTCAAATTCTTGTTCAAATTTTTAAAATCCCTATTCACCATTTTTTTCAAATGTGTTTTTAGGAGAGTGTTTTTGTAATATGTATTTTGGAATATTTTAACATATTAACAAAAGTAAGAAAGAAAGAAAAAAACGTGAAAAAAAGAAACAGGAAACAGCAGTTGCTTACCTACGCACATGGGCCGACCATATTCTCGCTGACTTTAGCGAGTCGGAACGTGTGACTGGCTGAACGCGAGAAATAGCGCTGCCCCAATTTAGAGGTGCGGGTTCGAGTCGTGGATATTACGAATGTTTGAATTTTTTGTCGCGAGAGGTTTACTGCTCTCTTTCGTTCTTTCGTCCGTGGGCCGGCCCACTAGCATTGCCTATAGGCGCCCGTTTGCTTCCACGGCGCCGAAAGTGCCAAATAGGAGCTCCCTTTTTTTTTGACAAAAGAAAAACTATGCGGAAGCTTCCAGAAGCAAACCGGGCCTAAGTCACGGAATGGCAGCCCAATTTAACTCCTCGCCGGCCAGCAAAACACCTTTCTTTCTAATGGGCCTTGGCCCAGCAATTCATTATGTTTAAGAATAAGTTTAGTTATTAAAGATAAGCGTATTAGTGATTGTAGTCCGTTGGTAGTAACTTGTTTCCCTGGGTAAGAGGTAGCATGTTCGATTCTTTGTATGGATCATATCTTTTTCTTCATGCATGCCACCATTGTTGGTCATTTTATTTTGTTCACGGGCCTGCATGTTCTATTTTTTTATATGAAGAATATGTGTATATAATATGCTCTCATGCTAATATCTACTCCCTTTGTACCACAATACTTGTTGCCCGTATAATTTTGAGAACAATGTTCTAAATTTATTCTCTATTTTCAATATGTTAAGTGAATGAATTTATGCGTACATATCGGAAGTTATTCCAGTTCGAGTCATATATGTATCTCAATTAAGGTTCAAGTAATACAGAAAAAAGTTCAAGACCTATGTACAAGCTTATGTCGAAGACAAAGATTGTTGACAAAATCAATTGAGTGAAAATTTGAACTTATGTTTATAAGCATTGTGACACCATTCCTTTTTATAGTTTACACTATTCCTTTTTTCTCTAAAGTTATATAGCTTGTAACAGTATGCATCAACACATGATATTAGTTATTATATCAGTAGGTGTAACACACCAAGAGCAACGCAAACTTATATGTTACTGTGGTAATGTGCCGGTAACACATTTTCGAATCTTATCAATCATGTGTTACTCTCCGTGCATGTGTTACATATATTTTGCTCTGTAACACATTTTTCTATATGTTACATCAATGTGTTACTTAATCTATGTTTTGTTGTAGTGTTTGGTTAATTGAAATTGATGCAATTAAAAATATCTAATTACTGTTTTACTTGTAACTAATGGAACGTCACACCGATGTTGCAATATCTTTCCGAATATTACCACAAATAGTTATTCTATTGAAATACCTAGTCTCAATTACAACAAAATGACTGCCTCGTGCAATGGAATCTGTTTGTCGCAATATCGCTACCATATTGCAACGCCGATGCAGTTTGTTGCAATAGGTAGCCACTTTTTTGCAACAATATGTGTAACTAATGCAACATTACACTGATGTTGCAATATCTTTCTGAATATTGCCACAAATAGTTATTCTGTTGAAATACCTAGTTTCTATTACAACAAAATGCCTGCCTCGTGCAACAGATTTTTTTTGACGCAATACCGTTATCATATTGCAACACCGACACAGTTCGTTGCAATATGAGGCCTCTATTGCAACAAATTTAGTATTTATCGCGACCAAACTAAGTTATGGCAATATATGCGGCCTGTTACCACAACCAGAGAATTTGTGGTAATATTGCGTTTTATTGCAACAAAACATAGTTGTAGCAATAAATTTTGTTGCAATAGAGTGGAATCCTTGTAGTGCTTATTGATCTTTGCTAAGTTACTTTCATTGTTGTTGTTGCTGTTACTATCACGCTACAAAACTTCTATTATTTCTGCTACTGTTACTATTACTATTGTTACCTTGCTATCAAACTACCATACTAATGTGCTACTGATCACCTTGCTGCAGATATTAAGTTTTCCAGATGTGGTTGAATTCACAACTCAACTGCTAATACTTGCAAATATGTTTTGGCTCCCCTTGTGTTGAATCAATAAATTTAGGTTGAATACTCTACTCTTCAAAAATGTTGTGATCCCCTATACTTGTGGGTTATCAAGATTGACCCCGCTAGGAGGTATGACCCAGCCAGGAGCATGGCGGCTCATGGGTCACCTCGCCCACAGGGTCAACACTGGTGACAAGAAGGGCCAAGAGCCCAGAGCATGACCCGGCAGAAGGCCGGCTCATGGAGGATAGGCCGGATTACGAAGGAAGCCCAAGAAAGGAAGATTCCAAGACTTGGAAGGCAAGATGTATAAGAGTTAGAGTAGTATAGGGTTAACAAAACAACCCGGAATTCCCTGTAAACCAGGGACTCAACCTATTATATAAAGGACAGCCCTAGGGGACAAAGACTAAATGGCAATCTCTCAAGAGCTAGGTTAGCGATTTCGCACCCTTGTAATCGAGATCTCCTCCAAGCAATATAAATAAAGCAGGACACGGGCTTTTTACCCCCACCATGAGGGGTCGAACCTGGGTAAACTTGTTTCCTTTGTTCCCGATCAACCCCGTTTAAGCAACCACCTAGTTGCGATGGCGTCCAGACTTAGTCCTTTCACAAGGACATCTGTCGTGACAAAACCACGACATCTACCATGACTTCAGAATGAATTAGAGTCCCTGCGTGACCACCTCGGTCGGATCAATGGTGGAGGCTGATTTTCATGCCTCATCCACATTGGCTCGTCTCAGATCAATTTGCTTGGCCAAATTCTTGAGTTCATGCGATACATGCATGTTGTAGGCAGGCCGGGCCTTGAATTGGTTGTCGGTGGTGGTTTGGCTCACGTCGAGGCAGTAGATGACCGTCCCGAGCAGCGTCTTCAATTGACATGTGGTTTCCCCGATGACGGCTAAGACATTGTGGGTTTGAACTGATCGTTGGGACGGCAGCGCAGTGGTGTCAAACCCCTTGTAGGATTTTGCGTAAGTCACCGAGGCAAATTGCACCTAGCACGGTGGATGTTACAGATCGATCAAGAGGGTGTGAGGTCCACGACGGCGGTTACGACGGAAAAAAAATTCTCGCTCTAATTACCAACTATAACAACCTAGGTCTGCGAGGGATCCATTGGAGAGTAGGTGAGAGGACGAAGGAGTGGGTGAGGAAGATATATTAGGAGGGGAGATTGATCTCAATTTCATTCATCATGCCCTAACAGGGTGTCAACACATGCTTTAAGTATAAGTAGCCACACGCTCTCACAGGTTAGAGCATCTCCAGCCGTTGGCCCCCCAGGAGGCATAAAAATCGCCGCCTGGGGGCGAGCCCGTGGTATAATCGGCTCTGGGGGCGGTTGGGCACCCAGCCGTCGCCCCCAGGCACCGATGTCGGCCCATTTTTCGGCCCACTTTCGGCAAAAAATGGCCCGATATCAGCATGAATCGGCCCATATTCTGCGTGGTTCGGCGTGAATTCTCAACTTAAATAATTTTTTTTATCACATAGTTTATCACAGAAAATCAACAGAAATCAAATAGTTCAATACAAATTATATAGTTCAACAAATAAAAACTCATATTTCATCACACGTCGAGCTAGGCATCGCCCTTAATCCTCCATAAGTGCTCCACCAGATCCTGGTGCAGTTGTTGATGCACCCGTGGGTCTCGGATCTCCTGACGCATATTGAGGTAGGCAATCCAGGTTGCCGATAGCTGGTGATCAACTTGGGCAAGAGGACCCTGCCTGTAGTATGGTTCAGTGTCAAACACTGGCTCTTCCTGCTCGCTCTCAATGATCATATTGTAAAAGATGACACAGTAAGTCATGATCTCCCACATTTGATCTTTTGACCAGGTCTGAGCAGGGTACCGGACAACAGCAAATCGAGATTGGAGCACACCAAATGCCTGCTCGACATCCTTGTTGCAAGCCTCCTGAACCTTGGCAAAGTGGGACTTCTTGCCTCCTGGCACAGCGTTTGAGATAGACTTCACAAATGTCGACCATCTCAGACGATAGATGCCATCAGCTAGGTAGTACCCCTTGTTGTAGTGCCGCCCATTGACCTCGAAGTTCATCGGAGGAGAATGACCTTCAACAAGCTTGTCAAAGACATGGGAGCACTGCAGGATGTTGATGTCATTGTGAGTTCCTGGCATCCCAAAGAAAGAGTGCCAAATCCAGAGGTCATGTGTGGCCACTGTCTCAAGTACCACACTGCAACCGCCTTTGGCGCCTTTGTACATCCCCTTCCAAGCAAATGGACAGTTCTTCCATTTCCAATGCATGCAGTCGATGCTTCCAAGCATCCGAGAAAATACTCTTGCTGCATTCTGTGCTAGGATCCGAGCAGTGTCTTCAGCATTGGGCGATTGCAAGTATTATGGTCCAAACACTGCCACCACTACCCTGCAGAACTTGTAGAAACACTCAATGGTCGTGGACTCGGCCATGCGCCTATAGTCGTCGAGTGAATCACTGGGAGCTCCGTATGCAAGCATCCTCATGGTTGTCGTGCACTTCTGGATTGAGGTGAACCCAAGTGTGCCGGTGCAATCCTTCTTGCACTTGAAGTAGCTGTCGAACTCCCAGATGGAATTAACAATCCTCAGGAAAAGCTTTCGGCTCATCCGATAATGGCGCCCAAATGTTTTCTCGCCGTGCAATGGAGCATCGGCAAAGTAGTCAGAGTAGAGCATGCAGTAGCCTTCCAGAGGATGCCGGTTCTTTGCTTTCACCCGCCCCGGCGCCGAGCCACCTCGTCGCGACTTTTCATTGCTCGCGAGTAGGCCGGCAAGGGCGGCGAGGACCATGAGATGCTCCTCCTCCTAGACGGCGGCTTCAGCTTCCTCCTCCAGCAATGCCGCGAGCGCCTCCTCGTCGTTCGAGTCCATCGCTGGGCCGGGCAGACAAATCGCCGAACACCTGGCGGGCGTGGTGGGCGCACACCCGCCGGTACACTGCCATACGCGGCCGGAACGCTGATACGTCCATTTTGCATCATGCTTTTATATCAATATTTATTGCATTATGGGTTGTTATTACACATTACATCTCAATACTTATGGCTATTCTCTCTTGTTTTACAAGGTTTACCATGAAGAGGGGGAATGCCGGCAGCTAGAATTCTGGCTGGAAAAGGAGCAAACATTGGAAACCTATTCTGCACTGCTCCAAAAATCCTGAAACTCCATGATACTTATTTTTGGAATTAATAAGAATTATTGAGCGGAAGAAACACTTCAGGGGGCCCACACCCTGTCCAGGAGGGTGGGGGCGGGGCCACCCCTACTGAGCGCGCGCCCTGTCTCCTGGGCCCCCTGGTGGCCCTCCGGTGTCCATCTTCTGCTATATGAAGGCTTTTACCCTGGAAAAAATCGTGGGCGAGCCATCACGAGGCGGAACCAATCTAGGGCTCCAGCGGAGCTGTTCTGTCGGGGACACTTCCCTCCGGGAGGGGGAAATCATCACCATCATCATCATCAACGATCCTCTCATCAGGAGGGGGTCAATCTCCATCAACATCTTCACCAGCACCATCTCCTCTCAAAACCCTAGTGCATCTCTTGTATCCAATCTTGTATCCAAACCACAAATTGGTACCTATGGGTTGCTAGTAGTGTTGATTACTCCTTGTAGTTGATGCTAATTGGTTTACTTGGTGGAAGATCATATGTTCAGATCCTTAATGCATATTATTACTCCTCTGATTATGAACATGAATACGCTTTGTGAGTAGTTACGTTTGTTCCTGAGGACATGGGTGAAGTCTTGCTATTAGTAGTCATGTGAATTTGGTATTCGTTCGATATTTTGATGAGATGTATGTTGTCTTTCCTCTAGTGGTGTTATGTGAACGTCGACTACATGACACTTCACCATTATTTGGGCCTAGAGGAAGGCATTAGGAAGTAATAAGTAGATGATGGGTTGCTAGAGTGACAGAAGCTTAAACCCTAGTTTATGCGTTGCTTCGTTAGGGGCTGATTTGGATCCATATGTTTAATATTGTTGTCGGGGATATACCCCGCGGTAAGACCCGGCCGGAAGTATGACCCGGCCGGACTTGGCGCTTCACCGATGACCCGCTGGAAGACTGGCGACTCACGGGTCTGGCGGTTCACGGATCAGACGACTCACGAGCCTGGCGACTTACGGGTGGCCCTAACGGCGGGTCAGATAGAAGACTAGGCCCAAGGCCTAGAAGGCCGGCTCATGTTATGTTGGGCCGGCTTAAAAGGAAAGGGATGACGAATATTTCCTTACAAGGAAGCAAGACCCGGACTTGTATTCAACTTGTAAGAGAAGATAGACTAGTCCTAGTCCTACTAGGACTCCACATGTAACCCGTCCCTTCAACTTATATAAGGAGGGGCAGGGCACCCCAAAGAGGGACAAGGAACAAGAAACAATTTCTAGGGCTAGACTCAAAGAGGAGAGCCGGCTTACGGCGACTCCCTTATGATCATAATGAGACCTAGCCACAAACAACATGTAGGGTTATTACCGGATGATGTTTCCCGGTGCCCGAAGCTGTCTAAATCCTCGTCTTGTGTGTTGCGTCTGTTTATTCCGCTCAACCCCTTCAAGCTACCACATAGATGTGTTGGCCTCGCGACTAAGTCCTTACATTAGGACATCTGCCGTGACAATTCCACGACAGTTGGCGCCCACCGTGAGGCCTGCGCACGATGATGTTGAGTTTTTGGAGGGCTCTTTCCAAGGGATCGAGGATTTGCAATTTTCCAGAGAAAGAAAAGCCGGCGCACATATCAACCCGGAGATTCATCAATCAAGATCAGAAAAAGGAAAGTGATTAGCGAAGGATGCAATGGGTCTGCTGCCGCAATCTCACGATCCACCAAATCACAGTTGTTTCCTCTGTGGACGTAATCTGTAAAGACCAAGAGAAGGTTAATCTGCACTGTTGTGTCATCTTTCAAAGGCGCACGCTGTTTATCAAATCGCTGGATCAACGATTGTGCACACGTAATCCTCAACTGGACTTGTTTAATCAGACTAGAGGGAGTACTAATCCACGGAAGAATCAATCAGCAAGTCACATCAATATATAGTAGCAAATACGTCCAACCGGGGTCAAGTCAAGATCGATCTGGCAGGAGACCTCATCTGGCAGTACTACTTTTTCACAAAAGGGAAATCTGGCCCGTGAAAGAAAAAAAAGGAAGGAAATCCACGACCAAAAGAGGGACGTGGGACACGGACTCAGTTTCGCCTCGCTGGCTTAACATAGGATATGGAATCGGTTTCGCCTTGTCCCCACCTCTGCCGCACGTCATCGCAATCTTGAGCCGCCGCCTCCGTGGCTGGCCTCGCCTCGCCCTCGCGGAGTCCCTAGGCCCAGCTCGCATCCGCCATGGTTGACCCGGCCCTTCAAGAGCTAGAAGTGGCCCGCGTCAGTACAGGAAAAAGAAGAAAAAAAAACCATGAAGAAGCAATCAGAATATTCAAAGTCGCTGCCTACGGACGTAATCAGGTGCACTCGTCTCCGTTAAATTGCTCTGCGTATTAAATTTGCATTATACAAAGCATATGTGGTCTGCTCGTGCTATTTTATACTCACAGATCTATTCAGCTTAAGAGTTTTTGCTGGCATTTTTTATTGCATGCGTCGTTTCCAACGATCTTTCAAGTCAGCGCTTTGCTGGCCCTACAGCCCTAAAACCACCGGCTGCTATCACCAGATCCGCTCGTTGGTTCCACTCCGTTACGTTGGAACCGTCACGTTTAAACCGCTGCCGTCAAGGAAACGCCAGCTTCAAGTTCTGAGGGAATCGGTACCACTGCTACTGTGTCCTACAAGATCTAAAGAATAAACCAATATGACTAGTACGGGTACTCCGTATTGAGCTGATTTTCTTTGGAGATTAGTTTGCATGAAGTACACATATGTGGAGACCAGCTACGCGCTAATGGCCACGCCCACATGCGTCCAAAAAATAAATCAGGTGTTATTTCTCCTATACATTTTCTTAGCATATTTTAATTACTCTGAGCACAACTACTCTGCTCTACGGTATTTTTTATACGCAGGAGAATTATTCATTACAAATTAGTGTTATACCACGGATGCACGTTCGGCTGTACCGCGCGGCTTCACGGACAGGCGTGTCATGGTCCGGTTTACATCAACGCGACGGCCACTCGCCCGTCTGCGCCGCATTACATCGCTACAGACGACTCGCCCGCCCGCCCTCGCGACCGGTTCACGCATCGGCTTAAAACGAGGAGAACAATTTGTTCGTCCGCACCGGCTTACAACGCCGCGGCCGATTCATCTGTCTGCTCCTGCGGCCGATTCACCAGTGAGTGATTTCAGTTTCACCTAGTGATCATCAACTTCATGGCGGATTGTTTTCGGCCTAAACACATCAGGTGATATCCATCTAAAATATATTTTTTAGCACCTATTATTTTTGTCAAAGAACAAGTTTATCTTTGCCTTAGTCCGCAGTATTATTTATGCAGGGCAATTATTTATGACAAAAAGTGATATTATACTGCGGAGATGGAGGCACGCCAACATCCTTTGGCACAGGTGGTCGTCGATTACTCAAACGGACTCCCGCACCGGCTTACAACGCTGCGGCCGTCTCTCGCGACCGCGCCGGCTTATAACGTCGTGGCCGTCTCTCGCAGCCATGCCGGCTTACAACAAGGAGGACAACTTGCCCGTCCGCACCGGCTTACAACGCCACGACCGGTTCATCTATCTGTGCCGCCTCAGATGTTGCGGTCGTTTTTACCGTATGTCTCTCGCGGCCTGGTCTACATCAACACACCGGGCCGCACTTGTCTGGATGAGCTGTTTATTGAGTATGAGCAAGTCACTGCTTGGGAAGCCCGGTTTTCTTCCAACAAATTGGAGGCAAGTTATCATGTCTTATCAGCCGCCGTCTGCACTGGATGGCTCAATGGGTAGGCGCACAAGTCGCCGCCACTACAGTTTAGTTAAACTTCGAACAACCAGTTGGAAGGAACCATTGGCCGAGTTGCTGACACGGCTCATACGGGATCATTTATAACCCGCCGCAGTCACCTCAACCTTCTGCGGATTCACATCGCGCTATCAACACCGATGATATACACCTTCTTCTCTGGTCAAATATGGAGAATCTCAAGTCAACTCCTCGAGTCGTCTTGAGACTCGGGGCTACAATGGTATGACTCGGCAAAATTAGCCGGTTTCAATGGATTCAAGAACTCCGGGTCATTGAAGGGAAAAATAACCCGGGCCCTGAGATTACTGCAAGATCGATGAAAATTTAAAGGCCGTCAGAAGATTTCCGGCTCAAAATCCGGTTCAGGAGACATCTTTCTCCCACAAAGCACTAAAGGTCTTAACATCCGGTTTAAAAACCGGTTCAAGGGAAATTTATCTACCACAAAGCTTTGAAGCTCTCAAATCTGGTTCAAAGTCCGTTCAAGGTAAATTTGTCCCTCACAAATTTTTGAAGCTTTCAAATCCGTTTTAATGTTCCGGTTAAAAAAGAATTAATCTCTCGCAAGTTCGAGTTCTAAGAAAAATTAAAGGTTGCCAAAAAGAACTTGCTGCCATGATGCGCGGTTCAAACATAGGTACCCTGCCTTACTGCTTATCTTATTATGGTCACATGGGGGCTTCCTGCTCATCGAGCAGAGCTGTTGGTACCCTCTTGATCCGTGCAATGCTAATATATGGTCACTGGGGGGCTTCCTGTTCAAACATAGGTCGTATTCGAACCAAAGAGAACATAGCTGTCGAAACCCTTTTGATTGGCAAACTGCTGAACCTACTTGGGGGCTTCTTGATCGTATCCGAATCATAGCTCAACCCCTTTGGGAATCGACGTGGATCGTATTCGAATCAGCGTCGTTAAACAACTCTTAAGGTCACTTGGGGGCTTCCTGTTCAAACATAGGTCGTATTCGAACCAAAGAGAACATAACTGTCGATACCCACTTGATCGGCATCGCCAACGCCACTGGGGGCTATATGATCATATTCGAATCTTAGCTTAACCCCTTTGGAACGGTTTACTGATCATATTCGAATCAGAAGCCTCAAAAATTTTATCTGTTTTTATACAATCGCTAGTATTTGAGTTGTCACAAATATCATATGTGCCGGCTCTTACAGAATCAACCTCACTGTCCGGGTCACATAAATCGGCGGTATCATTCAAAGGATAGTAGGGATCTTGTGATCTACTTGTGTGCAGGATAAGACTACATTTGGGTGGTTACCCGCCCTGGCTCTTGACGTTAAGTCGCCAGGGCATATGTTGTTTAAACTCCGTGCAGGATTTGCAGAACTATGACTTATATAAATGCTTCAGTCCAAGCTCATCACTGAAATTGGTGTCTCAAAAGGGTTATCAATTATTGATTTTCTCAAGGGCTATAGGCCACCGGGTTACAATGAATGCGCATTAAGTCGTCATCGGCCAAGAGCCGCCTGGTATTTAAACTCCGGGTTTACTTGTCAATCGATGAGGTATTCAAATCTTTAATAGCCAAAACTGGCTGGATTTTCATGATGATATTGAATGATTGAGGTTTTCATACCGGATTATATTATTCAAATCTTTAATAGCCAACATGGCCGGATTCTTATTATGGTTATCAATAGCCAATATTATGATGGAGGTCTTCAAAGTCGCTTCAGCGCAATGGCTATTATTTTATTAATGGATATGATTTATTCTACAATGGAAGGAATAGTCCCGAGTCACTGCAGGCTTACGACCCGGCACTTGGGGGCTACATTATTCAAGTTGAGTTTACATCAAATATGTAAGTCTCATGTCGCTGCAAGCATGCGCCATGACACTTGGGGGCTAATGCAAATTCATTTTTTGCTCAACTTATTGAAGACCCGATTCATCACATTCTAAATGAGTTGGCCCTTGCGGGCTACCAATTGCTCCTGTCAAAAATTCAAGGTACACAAGCATTAATCCATTATATTGAATGGTCCACTATTCAATTGGTGGAGTACAAAGCTCTTAACCTTGTGGACGTGGGTTCAAGCCCCATGGTGGAGACTATATTATATGATGTTATTATCAATTATATACAAAGTCCCGGCTCAGTATTATCTTACTAAGCCGGACCTTGGGGGCTACACATTGCTGTTCAAATTTACATGGTTATATCTATAAAGTCCCTGCTCATTATTGCATAATGACCCGGCCCTTGGGGGCTACACTGGTTGAAATTTTCATGAGCATAAAGCAATTACAAGTCCCAGGTTGCTGCAAGCATGACAACCCGGCACTTGGGGGCTACATGTGTGGAATATTCAGTTTATATGATTGAGATGAATAAACCGGATTTCTTCAAGGTTGCAATATTTATTGGAGCAAGTCTTAAACCATCACTTTGTTCTGCTCAAGACTTGGGGGCTACAGGTAATATGGATATAAGGGAGAAAAATCTTCAAATTATCAGTTTTGAGCAAATAAGGAGGATCAATTTCATAAACCGGTGTCAACAACAATTATGACCCGGCATCGTCTGTTTTATAATCCGGCAGTTTTTGGTAATGATAAACCGACAAGTTTTACATCTTCAAGCCGGTTGAATATCAGATGAGTATTTGAAGACCAAAATTATTTAACCCGGCGCCTTGGAAGCCGACTCAAGTGGATTATTCTTCACAATATTTTTCTGTGAGAAACCAACATCAGCAAATTAAGTATGAAGCTAGCTTATTTGACCCACATTTTCTAGATGAAGGAAATGACAAGTGGACTTAAGGATAATCAGGTCCCGTCTCAGGAGAATATTTAACCCGGAGTACAAGGAATTAAGGATGATCAGGTGCCGGCTTACAAGAATATTTAACCCGGAGCGCAACCTGTCAAATTTGTTCTTGAGTTATTTTGCAGGATCAGTTTAACATGGATAAATCCAAATTAAACTAGGGGCTAATGTCGGGGATATACCCCGCGGTAAGACCCGGCCGGAAGTATGACCCGGCCGGACTTGGCGCTTCACCGATGACCCGCTGGAAGACTGGCGACTCACGGGTCTGGCGGTTCAGGATCAGACGACTCACGGGCCTGGCGACTTACGGGTGGCCCTAACGGCGGCTCAGATAGAAGACTAGGCCCAAGGCCTAGAAGGCCGGCTCATGTGATGTTGGGCCGGCTTAAGAGGAAAGGGATGAAGAATATTTCCTTTACGAGGAAGCAAGACCCGGACTTGTATTCAACTTGTAAGAGAAGATAGACTAGTCCTAGTCCTACTAGGACTCCACATGTAACCCGCCCCTTCAACTTATATAAGGAGGGGCAGGGCACCCCAAAGAGGGACAAGGAACAAGAAACAATATCTAGGGCTAGACACAAAGAGGAGAGCCAGCTTACGGCGACTCCCTTATGATCATAATGAGACCTAGCCACAAACAGCATGTAGGGTTATTACCGGATGATGTTTCCCAGGGCCCGAAGCTGTCTAAATCCTCGTCTTGTGTGTTGCGTCTCTTGATTCCGCTCAACCCCTTCAAGCTACCACATAGATGCGTTGGCCTCGCGACTAAGTCCTTACATTAGGACATCTGCCGTGACAATTCCACGACAGTTGTGGTTAGGTTTACCTTAATACTTCTTTTGTAGTTGCGGATGCTTGCAACAGGGGTTAATCATAAGTGGAATGCTTGTCCAAGTAAGGGCAGTACCCAAGCACCAGTCCACCCACATATCAAATTATCAAAGTATCGAACGCGAATCATTTGAGCGTGATGAAAACTAGCTTGAGGATAATTCCCATGTGTCCTCGGGAGCTCCTTTCTCATTATAAGAAATTGTCCAGGCTTATCCTTTGTTTCAAAAAGGATTGGGCCACCTTGCTGCACTTTATT
This sequence comes from Aegilops bicornis, assembly GCA_021605145.1. Classification (NCBI taxonomy): domain Eukaryota; kingdom Viridiplantae; phylum Streptophyta; class Magnoliopsida; order Poales; family Poaceae; genus Aegilops; species Aegilops bicornis. The sequence goes on from CM038675.1 coordinate 16,444,791, forward strand.
TAATTTCATTGCTTGTTACTCGTTACAATTTATCTTATCACAAAACTATCTGCTACCTACAATTTCAGTGCTTGCAGAGAAAACCTTACTGAAAACCGCTTATCATTTCCTTCTGCTCCTCATTGGGTTCGACACTCTTACTTATCGAAAGGACTACGATAGATCCCCTACACTTGTGGGTCATCAAGACTCTTTTAAAGCGCCGTTGCCGGGGAGTGTAGCGCTTTTGGTGAGTGGAACTTGGTAAGGAAACATTTATATAGTGTGCTGAAATTTTCTGTCACTTGTTACTATGGAAACTAATCCTTTGAGGGGCTTGTTCGAGGTATCTTCACTCTGACCAGAAGAGCAAAGAGTTGCTCTTCAACCTACTGAACATTTTGAAAATATTTACTTTGAGATTCCTTCGGGTATGATAGAGAAACTGCTAGCTAATCCATTTGTAGGAGATGGAACATTGCATCCCGATTTACACCTTATCTTTGTGGATGAAGTTTGTGGATTATTTAAGCTTGAAGGTATTCCCGATGATGTGGTCAAAAGTAAGGTCTTCCCTTTATCTTTTAAGGGAGATGCATTGACATGGTATAGGCTATGTGATGATACGGGATCTTGGAATTATAAACGATTGAAGTTGGAATTTCACCAGAAGTTATATCCTATGTATCTTGTTCATCGTGATTGTAATTACATATATAATTTCTGGACTCGCAAAGGAGAAAGCATCGCTCAAGCTTGGGGGAGGCTTAAGTCAATGTTATATTCATGCCCCAATCATGAGCTCTCCAGAGAAATGATTATTCAAAAAAATTATACTCGGCTTTCTCTCAATGATCGCAACATGCTCGATACTTCCTGTGCTGGTTCTATATGCTGAAGGCTATTGAATTCAAATGGGACTTATTGGAAAGAATTAAACGCAACTCTGAAGATTGGGGTTCCGACGATGGTAAGGAGTCAGGTATGACACCTAAGTTTGATTGTGTTAAATCTTTTATGGATACCTATTTTTTTCGTGGATTTAGCGCTAAATATGGACTTGACTCTGAGATATTAGCTTCTTTCTGTGAATCTTTTGCTACTCACGTTGATCTTCCTAAGGAGAAGTGGTTTAAATATAATCCTCCCATTGAAGTAAAAGTAGTTGCACCTATTACAGTTGAAGAAAAGACTGTCACTTATAGTGATTCTATTGTTCCTACTACTTATGTTGAGAAACCTCCTTTTCCTGTTAGGATAAAGGATCATGCTAAAACTTCGACTGTTGTTCGTAAGAGTAATACTAGGACTTATACACCTCCTGAGCAAATCAAAGTTGAACCTAGTATTGCTATGGTTAAAGATCTCTTGAATGATGATTTAGATGGGCATGTTATTTATTTCTGTGGTGAGACTGCTAATATTGTTAGACCAGATACTAAGATACATAGACCTATGGTAGGCATGCCTGTTATTTCTGTTAAAATAGGAGATCATTGTTATCATGGCTTATGTGATATGGGTGCTAGTGCTAGTGCAATACCTATTTCTTTATATAACGAAATTATGCATGAAATTGCACCTGCTGAGTTAGAAGATATTGATGTCACTATTTAGCTTGCCAATAGAGATACTATTACACCATTTGGGATTGTTAGAGATGTTGAAGTCTTGTGTGGGAAAGTTAAATATCCTGCTGATTTCTTGTTCTTGGTTCCCCACAAGATGATTTTTGTCCCATTATTTTTGGTAGACCCTTCTTGAACACTGTTAATGCTAAGATTGACTGTAAAAAGGATATTGTTGAAATTGGCTTGGGGGATATGAAACATGAGTTTAATTTTGCTAAATTTCGTAGACAACCCCGTGATAGAGAATTGCCTAGTAAGGATGAAATTATTGGTCTTGCTTCTATTGCCGTGCCTCCTACTGATCCGTTAGAACAATATTTGCTAGACATGAAAATGATATGTTTATGAAGGAAAGAAGGGAAATAGATAAAGTGTTCCTTAAACAGGAACCTTTGCTGAAACATAACCTTCCAGTTGAAATTCTAGGGGATCCCCCTCCACCCAAGGGTGATCCCGTGTTTGAACTCAAACCATTACCTGATAATCTTAAGTATGCTTATCTTGATTAAAAGAAAATATATCATGTTATTATTAGTGCTAACCTTTCAGAGCAAGAAGAAGAAAGATTATTGAAAACTCTGAAGAAGAACCGTGCTGCTATTGGATATACTCTAGATGATCTTAAGGCCATTAGTCCCACGTTATGCCAACACAAAATTAATTTGGAGGAAGGTGCCAAACCAGTTAGAGATCCTCAACGACGACTGAACCCCAAGATGAAAGAAGTGGTAAGAAAAGAGATACTAAAGCTCCTTGAGGCAGGTATAATTTATCCCGTTGCTGATAGTGATTGGGTAAGCCCTGTCCATTGTGTTCCCAAAAAGGGAGGTATTACTATCGTTCCTAATGATAAAGTTGAATTGATCCCGCAAAGAATTATTACAGGTTATAAGATGGTAATTGATTTCCGTAAGTTAAATAAAGCTACTAAGAAAGATCATTACCCTTTACCTTATATTGATCAAATGCTAGAAAGACTATCCAAACACACAAATTTTTGCTTTCTAGATGGTTATTCTGGTTTCTCTCAAATACCTGTGTCGGCGGGGGATCAATCAAAAACTAGTTTTACTTGCCCTTTTGGTACTTTTGCTTATAGATGTATGCCTTTCGGTTTATGTAATGCACCTGCTACCTTTCAAAGATGTATGATGGCTATATTCTCTGACTTTTGTGAAAAGATTTGTGAGGTATTCATGGATGACTTCTCCGTTTATGGATCCTCTTTTGATGATTGCTTGAGCAACCTTGATCGAGTTTTGCAGAGATGCGAAGACACTAGTCTCGTCTAGAATTGGAAAAGTGCCACTTTATGGTTAATGAAGGCATTGTCTTGGGGCACAAAATCTCCGAGAGAGGTATTGAAGTTGATAAGGCTAAATTTGATGCTATTGAAAAGATGCCATGTCCGAAGGACACAAAAGGTATAAGAAGTTTCCTTGGCCATGCCGGTTTTTATATGAGGTTCATTAAGGACTTTTCTAAAATCTCTAGGCCTCTGACTAATTTATTGCTAAAAGATATTCCTTTTGTCTTTGATGATGATTGTGTGGAAGCATTTGAAATACTTAAGAAATCTTTGATCACTGCACCTATTGTTCAGCCACCTGATTGGAATTTACCTTTTGAAATTATGTGTGATGCTAGTGATTATGTTGTAGGTGTTATTCTAGGGCAAAGAGTTCATAAGAAATTGAATGTTATCCAGTATGCTAGTAAGACTCTTGATACTGCCCAGAGAAATTATGCTACTACTGAAAAAGAGTTCTTAGCAGTTGTGTTTGCATGTGATAAGTTTAGACCTTATATTGTGGATTCCAAAGTTACTATTCACACTGATCATGCTGCTATTAAATATCTTATGGAAAAGAAAGATGCTAAGCCTAGACTCGTTAGATGGGTTCTCTTGCTCCAAGAATTTGATTTGCATATTATTGATAGAAAGGGAGCTGAGAACCCCATTGCGGACAACTTGTCTAGGTTAGAGAATGTTCTTGATGACCCACTGCCTATCGATGATAGCTTTCCTGATGAACAATTAGCAGTCGTTAATGCTTCTCGTACTGCTCCTTGGTATGCTGATTATGCTAATTACATTGTTGCTAAATTTATACCACTAGTTTCACATACCAGCAAAAGAAAAAGTTCTTTTATGATTTAAGACATTACTTCTGGGATGACCCACACCTTTATAAAGAAGGAGTAGATAGTGTTATTAGACAATTGTGTACCTGAGCATGAACAGGAACAGATCCTACACAAGTGTCACTCTGAATCCTATGGAGGACACCACGCTGGAGATAGAACTGCACATAAGGTACTGCAATCTGGTTTTTATTGGCCTACCCTCTTCAAAGATGCTCGTAAGTTTGTCTTGTCTTGTGATGAATGTCAAAGAATTGGTAATATTAGTAGACGTCAAGAAATGCCTATGAATTATTCTCTTGTTATTGAACTGTTTGATGTTTGGGGCTTTGATTATATGGGACCTTTCCTGCCTCTAATGGTTATACACATATCTTAGTTGTTGTTGGTTACGTTACTAAGTGGGTAGAAGCTATTCCAACTAGTAGTGATGATCATAACACTTCTATTAAAATGCTTAAAGAAGTTATTTTTCTGAGGTTTGGAGTCCCTAGATATCTTATGACTGATGGTGGTTCACATTTTATTCATGGTGCTTTCCGTAAGATGCTTGCTAAGTATGATGTTAATCATAGAATCGCATCTCCTTATCATCCATGATCTAGTGGTCAAGTAGAGTTGAGCAATAGAGAGCTCAAATTAATTTTGCAAAAGACTGTGAATAGATCTAGAAAGAATTGGTCCAAAAAACTTGATGATGCATTATGGGCCTATAGAACTGCATACAAAAATCCTATGGGTATGTCTCCGTATAAGATGGTTTATGGAAAAGCGTGTCATTTACCTCTAGAACTTGAACATAAAGCATATTGGGCTATTAAAGAGCTCAACTATGACTTCAGACTTGCCGGTGAGAAGAGGTTGTTTGATATTAGCTCACTTGATGAATGGAGAACCCAAGCCTATGAGAATGCCAAGCTATTCAAAGAAAAAGTCAAACGCTGGCATGACAAAAGGATACAAAAGCGTGAGTTCAACGTAGGTGATTATGTGTTATTATTCAACTCTCGTTTAAGATTTTTTGCAGGAAAACTCCTCTCTAAATGGGAAGGTCCTTACGTTATCGAGGAGGTCTATCGTTCTGGGGCCATAAAAATCAACAACTTCGAAGGCACAATTCCGAGGGTGGTGAACGGTCAAAGAATTAAACATTATATCTCAGGTAATCCTATCAATGTTGAAACCAATATTATTGAAACCGTAACCCCGGAGGAATACATAAGGGACACTTTCCAGAACGTTCCAAACTCCGAAAAGGAATGGGTATGTGGTGCGGTAAGTAAACCGCCTCCAAAACAATTTTAATGCCATTTTTTATCAGTTTTGGAATATTTAAGAATTTTAGGAAGAAAGAAGTAATCCGGGAAGGACACGGGGCCTCCACGAGGGTGGAGGGCGCGCCCACCAGCGCGCCCACCCTTACTGGGCGCGCCCCCTGTCTCGTGGCCACCTCGTGTGCCTCCCGAACTCCGTTTTCTTGCACGTTACGTATTTTGGTCGGTAAAAACTCATTCTATAAACTTCTGAAGGTTTTGATCACCGTATCACGCAAATATCCTCGAGCTGTTTCTGTTTCAGATCTAGAGCATCATGATGTCTCCAAGCGCTCCCAAGGACAAGTTTTTCGAGAGGGTCATCAACCCCTATCTCGCGGAGGTGGTGCAACACCCTCAAACCATTGAGATGCGTGAGGGGGTGCTGCACATCCATGATGTGGAGGGACCAAGGCGTATTGGAAGCGTGGAGACAAAGCTCGAAGCCATGGAGCAGCAAGTCTTCAAGTGCCAAGGGATGGTGGAGCGTGGACTCAACGCCAACCAGATGATGATCACGGAGTTCACCAACAACCACAAGCTAGATGCCAAAGTCATTGGGGATACCATCTTCAAGCTTCAAGAGAAAATCGAGCACCTCCAAGCCCAGATCTATGACCTGCAAAACCAGAAATGTGAGTATGAATATAGATTCAAGAGGATGAGTTTGGCTGCAGATTTAAGGATCCCGGAGACTCAATCATCCTTCTATGATGGTGAGCCTATGCCTTGGAAGATGGAAGACAAGCCTACATCATCAACAACTCCTACTTCACCACCTCCGAGGACATAATCACATGGGTATGGGCACTCCCCTTGGCAACTGCCAAGCTTGGGGGAGGTGCCCCGGTATCGTATCACCATCACACTCCTATCTTTACTGTTTTACTTAGTTCGATCCTTTTAGTAATATCTTGATCTAGTAGATTGAAGTTTTGGTATGAAGTAGTTTTGAGTTTTGCTTTGTGATCTCTTTATGTAATCGAGTCCGTGAGCTATCTATAATAAAGATTAGTGTTGAGTCAAGGGCTTTGCTATCTTGCTATGATCTTGAGAAAGTAGAAAGAATAAAAGAGTTCATATTGATCTTATGGATAGTAATGACTTCACACATAGAAAGTATGAGGCATAGAAGTTGTTGAGAGTTGATAAACGTAGTTTTGGTCATCGTTGCAATTAATAGGAGGTAATCAGGAAAGAGAGGTTGCACATACAAATATATTATCTTGGACATATTTTATGATTGTGAAGCACTCATTAAGTATGACATGCTAAAAGAGTTGATGTTGGACAAGGAAGAAAACGTAATGGTTTATGTTTTCTCACATCTGAGTAAAAGTATATTGTCATTGACCTTCCAAACATGTTGAGCTTGCCTTTCCCCCTCATGCTAGCCAAATTCCTTGCACCAAGTAGAGATACTACTTTTGCTTCCAAATAACCCTAAACCCAGTTTTGCCATGAGAGTCCACCATACCTACCTATGGATTGAGTAAGATCCTTCAAGTAAGTTTTCATGTTGCACGCAATAAAAATTGCTATCTAAATATGTATGACTTATTAGTGCACAGAAAATAAGCTTTATACGATCTTGTTGTGGAAGCAATAAAATCGACGGACTGCATAATAAAGGTCCATATTCAAGTGGCAATATAAAGTGATGTTCTTTTGCATTAAGATTTCATGCATCCAACCCTAAAAGCACATGACAACCTCTGCTTCCCTCTGCGAAGGGCCTATCTTTTACTTTATGTTTTACCTTATGCTTGAGTCAAGGTGATATTCACCTTTCCCTTTTTCATTTTATCCTTTGGCAAGCTCCTCGTGTTTGAAAGATCATGATATATATATCCAGTTTGGTGTAAGTTAGCATGGACTATTATTGTTGACATCACCTAAAGGTGAATACGTTGGCAGGCAACACAATAAGCCCCTATCTTTCTCAGGGTCCAGCTGAAACTCCATAACCACAAGTATTGTGTGAGTGTTAGCAATTGTAGAAGACTACATGATAGTTGAGTATGTGGACTTGCTGAAAAGCTCTATTTTTGACTCTTTCTGATGTTATGATAAATTGCAATTGCTTCAATGATGGAGATTATAGTTTGTTAGCTTCCAATGAAGTTTCTGAACCATACTTGACATTGTGAATTGATTGTTACTTGAGCATAAGAAATCATATAATAAAATCTATTTATGTTGATGTTATAAGAATGATCATGATGCCCTCATGTTCGTATTTTATTTTTATCGACACCTCTATCTCTAAACATGTGGACATATTTTTTGATATCGGCTTTCGCTTGAGGACAAGCGAGGTCTAAGCTTGGGGGAGTTGATACGTCCATTTTGCATCATGCTTTTATATCAATATTTATTGCATTATGGGCTGTTATTACATATTACATCTCAATACTTATGGCTATTCTCTCTTATTTTACAAGGTTTACCATGAAGAGGGGGAATGCCTAATTTGGAATTCGGGCCGAAAAGGAGCAAACATTGGAAACCTATTCTGCACTGCTCCAAAAATCCTGAAACTCCACGAAACTTATTTTTGGAATTAATAAGAATTATTGAGCGGAAGAAACACTTCAGGGGGCTCACACCCTGTCTAGGAGGGTGGGGGGCGCGCCCACCCCTACTGGGCGCTCCCCTGTCTCCTGGGCCCCCTGTGGCCCTCCGGTGTCCATCTTCTGCTATATGAAGGCTTTTACCCTGGAAAAAATCATGGGCGAGCTTACGGGACGAAACTCCGCCGCCACGAGGCGGAACCTTGGCGGAACCAATCTAGGGCTCCAGCGGAGCTGTTCTGCCGGGGACACTTCCCTCCGGGAGGGGGAAATCATCACCATCGTCATCACCAACGATCCTCTCATCGGGTGTCGGTGTCAAACCCGGCGGATCTCGGGTAGGGGGTCCCGATCTGTGCGTCTTAGGCTGATGGTAACAGGAAGCAAGGGACACAATGTTTACCCAGGTTCGGGCCCTCTCGATGGAGGTAAAACCCTACTTCCTGCTTGATTAATATTGAAGATATGAGTAGTACAAGAGTAGATCTACCACGAGATCATAGAGGCTAAACCCTAGAAGCTAGCCTATGATGATTATGATTGTAATTGTGATCAGCCTCCTAAGGACCAACCTCTCCGGTTTATATAGACACTGGAGAAGGCTAGGGTTTACATGGAGTCGGTTACAAGGAAGGAAACACAATATCCGGATCGCCAAGCTTGTCTTCCACGCAAAGGAGAGTTCCATCTGGACACGGGACGGAGTCTTGAGTCTTGTATCTTCATGCTCCAATAGTCCGGACGAAGTATATAGTCCGGCTGTCCAGATACCCCCTAATCCAGGACTCCCTCAATAGCCCCTGAACCAGGCTTCAATGACGATGAGTCCGGCGCGCAGTCTTGTCTTCGGCATTGCAAGGCGCGTTCCTTCTCCGAATACTCCAAAGTAATTATCGAACACGTGGACCGTGTCCGGATCTGCAAAATGATCTTTACATACCGCCGTAGAGAGAATGATATTTCAGCTGACAACTTTTTTAGACAACGTCATATGTCATTACGGTCGGGTCATTATTCGAACCGTTTTTCCACAACCAGCCACAGCGCGTATTGCGAGGCGGTTTTCTTGACACGTCTTGTCACAGCAGAGATCGTGTCCCCTTATCACGGGATTCTCATCAATACGGGTATGGGTAATCCCACCGCGCCATCAATCGTGGCGCTTGGGAAGTAAGCGATTCTCAACGGGCAAGTGAGGAGGCGCACCGATTTCGTCGCCTCTATAAAGGGATAAAGGATCCTCAATTTCACCCACGCCTTCCTCCTTCTTTACTCATCCTCGCCTCCTCAAGCTCCAGCGCCCTGGTCCAAGTCCTCTCCGCATAGCAAAACATGTCCGGAGCAGGAGGCAAGTGGGTGGCCTCCACCGTGAAGGAGAAGCATATCGCGAGTCTTCGGGCGGCTGGATACTTGGCCGCAGACATAGCGCACCGGCTACCGGACGACGGGCAGGTCATTCCAACCCCGGGACCCCACGAGAGGGTCGTGTTTCTCGCCCACTTCGTCTGTGGATTGTGGTTTCCACTTCATCCCTTTGTCCACGGGCTCATGTTCTACTATGGGCTAGATTTCCATGATCTAACCCCAAACTTCGTCCTCAACATCTCGGCGTTTATCGTCGTATGCGAGGCCTTCCTCCGCATCAAGCCTCACTTTGGCTTGTGGCTGCAAATCTTCTGTGAAGCCGAAGATCGTGGCGGCCAGCAAGCAGAGTCTTGGAGGGGCCATGGTGGGCAAGATGCCTAACGTCACCTGGCTTGACGGCTCCTTCGCGGAGACCGTGAAAGGGTGGCAATCGGGGTGGTTCTACATCACCGAGCCGCGCGACGCCAACTAGGCGGCGGCCCCCGAATTCCGATCCGGAACCCCCATGCGGGCGAACCTGCGGAGCTGACCGGACTCCAAAACTGCATCAAGAACATGAAGGACAAGAACATCAAGTTTGTCAACGTGATCCAGGTCATGCTCGTTCGCCGGATTCTTCCGTGACAAAGGCGGGTGTTTAATCTGTGGGAGTTTGTCCCGACCGAACACCAGACGCTTCGAAAGCTCTATGGCATGAAGCACAAAGACGCATGGAAGGCGCTGTTCAAGGCCTCCGAAGTACCTCCTCCCATATCCGAGGACCGTGGACTTCATGTCGCGCGGCCACCTCGTCCGGTGAGTTTTCTGAATACCACCGGATTCAGTTCTTCACAATGTATTCATGGGAGAGTCTTAAGTAATTGTGCATATTTGATCAGGATTATGTGGAGACAGCGGAGCGGATTGACTGTCCGGCTCTGCTGCCCGAAGGTCCAGCTGATGCTCTCCTGACGGAGATGCTAGTTCCGGCGCCCTACAAGGCACCGGGGAAGAAGGCCGAGAAGAAGGCCCCGGGGACCAGGAAGGGTCTCCGGCGTAAAGTTGTACCGGGGGCCTCGTTCGAAGACGACGAGGCACACTCCTCCCCTTCAGGGGAGGAAGAAGAAGAAGAAGAGGCCGCCCCATCCGGAGAGGATGAGGGGCCTGAGAAGGCGACCAGGGGGCCATGACAGGCCCCCGGCGCAAGGCCGTCATACCCTCGTCGTCCGACGACGACGAGGCAGATTCCTCCCGCGAAGGCGGGGGAAAATAAGAAGAAACTCTGCCTCCCCGCACTGGGGGGAGAAAAGAGGAAAGCCGCCCCAGAGGGTGAGGCTGGGACGTCCAAGAAGGGAAAGGCGTCCCTTCCGGACTACTCCGCCACCGCCGTCGATAGCGAGGAGGGGTGGCTGCCCAGGGAGAAGCCCCTAGTGCGATCGTAAGTATCCGCACTCTATCGTAATTTTGCTTCATAGTTTTGTTATAACGCCGAACTTTGTATATAGTCCGGCCAGGGTCCATCCCGAGGTGTCGTCTTCGGATGGGTCCTTGAGCGATTCAGCGATGAACTCGCTCCCGACGGCCACTTCTCCTCAGCCTGCGGATGACACGGAGGTGTTGTCCCAAAGGCTCCTGGAGCGGGGGTAGGTGGTTCTGGAGGCGCCCCAAGGAGGCATTCCAGACATCGGACACGCGGGGTTCAAGATCCCCGCGGATCGTGTTGATGAGAGCCGGAGTAAGCCGGGCTCTCAGCCGAACACGGTTCCAAAACCTCCAGTGGTTCCGGACTCAGGCAGGCAGCCCCTCGTTAGGGAGGGTGAGCCGTCTGTGCCGAGGACTTCCACTACGCCCGAGGCGTCGGATTGTCTGCTGAAAGCGCTTCGAGGCGCTTCCATGGATGAAGAGCACCGTACTCTTGTGAGTGCGGTGATTCAGAAGGTTTTGTCCGCAAAGAGCGGACTAACCGAAGCTTGCACCAGCCTCTTGACAGGCTTTGAGGTAAGTAGTAAAAATGTGTGAAATTACCACCCGATAGGTAGCAGCCCCTGATACTCTGTTTGGTGTTCGGAAAGAAAAACCAAACGGAGGGTCAATTATAATCCGCAGGAGTCTAATAATAAGTGTCAATGTAAATAAGCAGGCTGTGCTGCTTGCCGCTGCTGCCCGCACAGCCGAGATCGCCGGACTAAAACGGGACCTGGAGAGGGCGCAGGGAGAGCTCGTCCTTACGAAGAGGCAGCTCGAAGAGAACAAAGGTGAGTGATTCCCTGCTCTCATATAATGAAGGATAAATAAAATTGGTTATTCTAACAACGAAGCGCCGTGATTTTGTAACAGGGGCCACCGCCGAAGTGGCGTCCCTGAAGAAAGCGCTGTCCGAGGCCAAAGACAAGGCGGCCTTGGAACGCAAGGAGCGCGAAAAGCAAGATGCTAGAGTGGTCGAGGTACAGCAAGAGCTCCAAGAGCTCGGCAAAAAGTTCGAGTCCATGGAGCATGATCTTAAGGTAAAAGAGGTCGAGCTTGCGAAGGCCCTTGCTAGTATAAAAGATGTCAAGGCCGAAGCCGAGAAGGCACAGCAGGAAATCCAGGAGGCCAAGAAGATAGCGGCGGGTAAGAAATTCTTTATGCAAAGCAAGCATGTGGAGGAGGCGTTTCTTTTTCTTACCCGAATTCGGAGCTCTCCAGGGGCATTCGCAAATCTGCCACGCAGCGTATCAGACGCCGCGGCGTGCCGAGGAGGGGAGCACGACGGAGAAGCTGTTCTGGTCCCAGTATGCTGGGGCCGAACATCCAACGCCTCTGAGTGACCAACTAAAGCAGTTGGTTGAACTCCACACGGCGGCCGAAGTGGCTATGAAGGATTTCAGAGTCCGGATGTGGCCAGGTGAGCCCCTGCCCACTAGCTACTTCGGCCTGATCAAGCGGATGGTGAATGCCTGTCCGTGGCTTGAAGTGATCAAACGATCCGTTTGCATTGAGGGTGCCCGCCGGGCCTTTGCCCGTGCGAAGGCGCATTGGGGCAAGCTGGATGCCGAGAAGCTGGTGAAGGACGGGCCGCCGGAGTGCAAGGCGCATCGCTATCCCGAGAAGTATTACGATGGCGTTATGAAGGGCGCTCGTCTAGTGGCCGATGAATGTACCAAGGACACAATCCTTGAGTGAATGTACTTCTGTCATTGTTGTAATATAAGGACGAAGTTACTTGCGCTATGTAGCGTTGTTTGATTTAAAATATTACCTTCTGTGCGGCTGTTTATAAAATTCTGAAAGTAGGCCAGTCGTCGGCTTCCGCCCCGTGTAACTAGTACCAGGGTGTCCCTCGAAAAACTGGGATACTCTTTATCCAAATTTTTGGTCCCTTAAGGAGGTATCCAGCGCAGCGAACAAGGCAATCGGACTGTGCGGCTTTATAACCTTCACTTAGCCATAGAAGTCTACAATTTTAAATTTTGACGAAGCCCCTAGAGTTCGGAAGGCCGAACTGGGGCGCTATATATGCCTAAATTGGACGAGGCCGATTCCTCGCCTAAAGCAGAAAAAATCTTTAAGGATTTTAGGACCTCTCGAACAGCGACCAGCTCTCGCCACATCATGCCGGTCAGTTTTCGACTTTCTCTACTGAGGTGCTCGTCCGGAAGAACCGGGACACTATCGCAATAGTTCTCCCTACGCTACCTTAGTCGATATAATGGAACGTAAGGTACCAAAACAAGGGAGCCGGGCTAACCCAACTGTAGACCCAAGACATGATTCGGAGCTGATGCATATAGTGCTATAAGTTCGGGGTGCCGCACTGTTGAAAGTGTTCGGACTTTGCTTGCCGTATTGCGGGGCGCCATAAGACGCCCCTCGCAAAATAAACGTACCAAAGTGTACGGATGCAATAGTAAATAAACATTTATAGAAAAAAATGTGCAGATAGGAATAATAAGTTGACGCTATATATGATCTCCCATTGATGAATAATACGTTTAAGCGTATGTTTACAATGAATGCATTAAGCATAGATAAATATGACTATTTGACATGTCCTATCCAAGGGCAGGCCGCGTACAGGTATATAAAACAGGTATAACGATCGTGAATAAATTCCACCTGGGTATTTCCTTTTGTGCGCACAGCCTGTTGCCTCCTTGGTGTTCTCCCCTGTGTAAGTCCGGCAATCCGGCTCTTCTGAAGAGGCTGCACTAAGGCGGTGTCCTGGAAGATAAAAAGGGAGGGTTATGAAAGTATGTTGCGGTGATACCGTACTGTTGACTGAGTCACTGTTGCGCCTCCGCCTGTGCCCATGGTATTTTGAGTGCGTAATTGTGTACGCGTGGCACGAATGCTGCTTTGATGGGACTTGAGCGGAGGCGGGACTGCTAGTCGCGCTCTTGGCGTGCCTGTTGATCCTGTTGCGGGGTGCTCCGGACTCGCTTGATGGTGCCTGAGGTTGTCATCGCCGGATTGGTGGTTTGTCGGAGGAGGCCGCATTGTACTTCCGCCGCGAGGGCTGCAGTATGCTCTTCTGTGCGGAGAGAGCGGTCCATGTTTCCGTTGACTGTTATGACCCCGTGCGGGCCTGGCATCTTGAGCTTGAGGTGTGCATAGTGTGGTACCGCATTAAATCTAGCGAATGCGGTTCGTCTGAGCAGTGCGTGGTAACCACTGCGGAAAGGGACGATATCGAAGATTAACTCTTCGCTGCGGAAGTTATCCGGAGATCCGAAGAACACTTCCAATGTTATAGAGCCCATACAATGGGCCTCTACTCCAGGAATTACACCTTTAAAGGTGGTTTTGGTGGGCTTGATCCTTGAAGGGTCGATGCCCATTTTGCGCACTGTGTCCTGATAAAGCAGGTTCAGGCTGCTGCCGCCGTCCATAAGGACTCGCGTGAGGTGGAATCCGTCAATGATTGGGTCTAGGACCAATGCGGCTGAGCCGCCGTGACGGATGCTAGTAGGGTGATCCCTGCGATCAAAGGTGATCGGACAAGCTGACCATGGTTTGAATTTGGGGGCGACTGGCTCCATCGCATAGACGTCCCGCAGTGTTCGCTTTCGTTCCCTTTTGGGGATGTGGGTAGCGTAGATCATGTTGACCGTTTTCACCTGGGGGGGGGGGGGGGATTTCTTCTGTCCCCCCGTGTTCGGACGCCGGGGCTCTTCGTCATCGTCGCTGTGCAGCCCCTTGTCCTTGTTTTCAGCGTTTATTTTACCGGCCTGTTTGAACACCCAGCAGTCTCTATTAGTGTGACTGGCTGGCTTGTCTGGGGTACCATGAATTTGGCACGGGCGTTCCAGTATGCGGTCCAGACTAGACGGTCCCTGATTGTTTCGTTTGAACGGCGTCTTCCGCTGACCGGATTTGGATCCGCTGAATCAGGCGTTGACTGCCGTGTCTTCGGTGTTGTCGCTGTTGTTCCGTCGCTTGTGTCTGTTGCGCCGTGGCTTGCCGTTATTGTCACAGTCGTCCGAAGTGGCAGAATGTGGCGTAGTGCTGCTGCGAGCCAACCGGTTGTCCTCGCCCGCGCAAAAGCGGGTCATTAGTGTCGTGAGAGCTGCCATGAACTTGGGTTTCTCTTGGCCGAGGTGTCGGGCAAGCCACTCATCGCTGATATTATGCTTAAAGGCCGCCAGGGCCTCGGCGTCCGGACAGTCAACTATTTGGTTCTTTTTAGTTAGGAACCGAGTCCAGAATTTCCTGGCTGATTCTCCGGGCTGTTGAGTAATGTGGCTCAAGTCATCGGCGTCCGGTGGTCGCACATATTGAAGGAAATATGCCCTAGAGGCAATAATAAAGTTATTATTTATTTCCTTACATCATGATAAATGTTTATTATTCATGCTGGAATTGTATTAACCGGAAACATAATACATGTGTGAATATATAGACAAACAGAGTGTCACTAGTATGCCTCTACTTGACTAGCTTGTTAATCGAAGATGGTTATGTTTCCTAACCATAGACATGAGTTGTCATTTGATTAACGGGATCACATCATTAGTTGAATGATCTGATTGACTTGACCCATTCCGTTAGCCTAGCACTTGATCGTTTAGTATATTGCTATTGCTTTCTTCATGACTTATACATGTTCCTGTAACTATGAGATTATGCAACTCCGTTTACGGAGGAACACTTTGGTGCTACCAAACGTCACAACGTAATCGGGTGATTATAAAGGAGTACTACAGGTGTCTCCAAAGGTACATGTTGGGTTGGCGTATTTCGAGATTAGGTTTTGTCACTCCGATTGCCGGAGAGGTATCTCTGGGCCCTCTCGGTAATGCACATCATTATAAGCCTTGCAAGCAATATGACCAATGAGTTGGTTACGGGATGATGCATTACAGAACGAGTAAAGAGACTTGCCGGTGACGAGATTGAACTAGGTATTGGATACCGACGATCGAATCTCGGGCAAGTAACATACCGATGACAAAGGGAACAACGTATGTTGTTATGCGGTTTGACCGATAAAGATCTTCGTAGAATATGTAGGAGCCAATATGGGCATCCAGGTCCCGCTATTGGTTATTGACCGAGAATAGTTCTAGGTCATGTCTACATAGTTCTCGAACCCGTAGGGTCCGCACGCTTAAGGTTTCGATGGCGATGTTATGTTATGAGTTTATGAGTTTTGATGTACCGAAGGAGTTGAGTCCCGGATGAGATCGGGGACATGACGAGGAGTCTCGAAATGGTCGAGACGTAAAGATCGATATATTGGACGACTATATTCGGAGTTCGGAAAGGTTCGAATGATTCGGGTATTTTTGAGTACCGGGAGTTACGGGAATACGGGGAGAAGTATTGGGCCTTATTGGGCCCTGCGGGAAAGAGAGAGGGACTGCCTAGGGCAGGCCGCGCGCCCCCCCATGGCCTAGTCCGAATTGGACTAGGGGGAGGGGCCGCACCCCCTCCTTCCTTCCCTTCTCTCTTCCCCTTCCTTGTCTCCTACTCCTAATACATGGAAGGTTTCCTAGTTGGACTAGGAAAGGGGGAATCCTACTCCCGGTGGGAGTAGGACTCCCCTAGGGCGCGCCATAGAGAGGGCCGGCCCTCCCCTCCTCCACTCCTTTATATCACGGGGCAGAGGGCACCCCATGGACACACAAGTTGATCTACGGATCGTTCCTTAGCCGTGTGCGGTGCCCCTTCCACCATATTCCACTTCGGTCATATCGTCATGAGCTTAGGCGAAGCCCTGCATCGGTGGAGCATCATCATCGCTACCACGCCCGTCAGGCCGACGGGACTCATCCCGACACTTTGCTGGATCGAGTCCGGGATCGTCATCGAGCTGAGCGTGTGCGAGAACTCGGAGGTGACGACGTTCGGTACTTGGATCGGTCGGATCGTGAAGATGTACGACTACATCAACAGCGTTGTTATAACGCTTCCGCTTCTGGTCTCACGAGGGTGCGTGGACATACACTCTCCCCTCTCGTTGCTATGCATCACCATGATCTTGCGTGTGCGTGGGAAAATTTTTGAAATTACTACGTTCCCCAACAAAGTGGCATCCGAGCCTAGGTTTTTATGGTTTGATGTTTTGCACGAGTAGAACACAAGTGAGTTGTGGGCGATACAAGTCATACTGCCTACCAGCATGTCATACTTTGGTTCAGCGGTATTGTGAGATGAAGCGGCCCGGACCGACATTACGCGTACGCTTACGCAAGACTGGTTTCACCGTTACGAGCTTTCGTGCTTAAAGGTGGCTGGCGGGTGTCTGTCTCTCTCACTTTAGTTGAACCGAGTGTGACTACGCCCGGTCCTTGCGAAGGTTAAACGGAGTCTATTTGACGAAGTATCGTTGTGGTCTTGATGCGTAGGTGAGATTGGTTCTTGCTTAAGCCCGTAGCAGCCACGTAAAATTTGCAACAACAAAGTAGAGGACGTCTAACTTGTTTTGCAGGGCATGTTGTGATGTGATATGGTCAAGACGTGATGCTATATTTTATTGTATGAGATGATCATGTTTTGTAACCGAAGTTATCGGCAACTGGCTGGAGCCATATGGTTGTCGCTTTATTGTATGAAATGCAAACGCCCTGTATTTGCTTTACTTTATCACTAAGCGGTAGCGATAGTCGTAGAAGCAATAGATGGCGTAAACGACAACGATGCTACGATGGAGATCAAGGTGTCGCTACCGGTGACGATGGTGATCACGACGGTGCTTGAGATGGAGATCACAAGCACAAGATGATGATGGCCATATCATATCACTTATATTGATTGCATGTGATGTTTATCCTTTATGCATCTTATTTTGCTTTGATTGACGGTAGCATTTTAAGATGATCTCTCACTAAAATTATCAAGTAGTGTTCTCCACAGTATGCACCGTTGCCAAAGTTAAATGCGTGCGAGACACCACGTGATGATCGGGTGTGATAAGCTCTCGTCCATCTACAACGGGTGCAAGCCAGTTTTGCACACGGAATACTCAGGTTAAACTTAACGAGCCTAGCATATGCAGATATGGCCTCGGAACACGGAGACCCAAAGGTCGAGCATGAATCATATAGTAGATATGATCAACATAGTGATGTTCACCATTGAAAACTACTCCATCTCACGTGATGATCGGTTATGGTTTAGTTGATTTGGATCACGTGATCACTTAGATGACTAGAGAGATGTTTGTCTAAGTGGGAGTTCTTAAGTAATATGATTAATTGAACTTTAATTTATCATGAACTTAGTCCTGGTAGTATTTTGCAAATTATGTTGTAGATCAATAGCTTGCGTTGTTGCTTTCATATGTTTGTTTTAATATGTTCCTAGAGAAAATTGTGTTGAAAGATGTTAGTAGCAATGATGCGGATTGGATCCGCGATCTGAGGTTTATCCTCAATGCTGCACAGAAGAATTATGTCCTTAATGCACCGCTAGGTGACAGACCTATTGCAGGAGCGGATGCGCACGTTATGAACGTTTGGCTAGCTCAATATGATGACTACTTGATAGTTTAGTGCACCATACTTAACGGCTTAGAATCGGGACTTCAAAGGCGTTTTGAGCGTCATGGACCATATGAGATGTTCCAGGAATTGAAGTTAATATTTCAAGCAAATACCCGAGTTGAGAGATATGAAGTCTCCAACAAGTTCTATAGCTAAAAGATGGAGGAGAATCGCTCAACTAGTGAGCATGTGCTCAGATTGTCCGAATACTTCAATCGCTTGAATCAAGTGGGAGTTAATCTTCCGGATAAGATAGTGATTGACAGAATTCTCTAGTCACCATCACTAAGTTACTAGAACTTCGTGATGAACTATAGTATGCGGGGATGACGAAACGATTCCCGAGCTCTTCGTGATGTTGAAATCAACGAAGGTAGAAATCAAGAAAGAGCATCAAGTGTTGATAATTGACAAGACCACTAGTCTCAAGGAAAAGGGCAAAGGGAAGAAAGGGAACTTCAAAAGGAACGGCAACCAAGTTGCTGCTCGAGTGAAGAAGCCCAAGTCTGGACCTAAGCCTGAGACTAAGTACTTTTGCTGCAATGGAACTGGTCACTGGAAGCGGAACTACCCCTGAATATTTGGTGGATAAGAAGGATGGCAAAGCGAACAAAGGTATATTTGATATACAGATTATTGATGTGTATTTTACTAGTGTTCATAGCAACCCCTCGGTATTTGATACTGGTATAGTTGCTAAGAGTAGTAACTTGAAACGGGAGTTACAGAATGAACAGAAACTAGTTGAAGAGGAAGTGACGATGAGTGTTGGAAGTAGTTCCAAGATTGATATGATCATCATCGCACACTCCCTATACTTTCGGGATTAGTGTGGAACCTAAATAAGTGTTATTTGGTGTTGAGCATAAATATGATTTGATCATGTTTATTGCAATACGGTTATTCATTTAAGTAAGAGAATAAATTGTTGTTCTGCTTACATGAATAAAACCTTATATGGTTACACACCCAATGAAAATGGTTCATTGGATCTCGATCATAGTGATACACATATTCATAATATTGAAACCAAAAGATGCAAAGTTAATAATGATAGTGCAACTTATTTGTGGCACTGCCGTTTAGGTCATATTGGTGTAAAGCGCTTGAAGAAAACTCCATGCTGATGGACTTTTGGAATCACTTGACTATGAATCATTTGATGCTTGCGAACCGTGCCTTTTGGGCAAGATGACTAAAACTCCGTTCTCCGGAACAATGGAACAAGCTCTTGACTTATTGGAAATAATACATACCGATGTATGCGATTCAATGAGTGTTGATGCTTGTGGCAAGTATCGTTATTTTCTGACCTTCACAAAATGATTTGAGCAGATATGGGTATATCTACTTGATGAAACATAAGTCTGAAATAATTGAAAAGTTCAAAGAATTTCAGAGTGAAGTGGAAAATCATCGTAACAAGAAAATAAAGTTTCTGCGATCTGATCGTGGAGATAAATATTTGAGTTACGAGTTTGGTCTTCATTTGAAACAATGTGAAATAGTTTCGCAACTCACGCCATATGGAACACCACAACATAATGGTGTGTCCGAAAGTCGTAACCGCACTTTATTGGATATGGTGCGATCTATGATGTCTCTTATCAATTTACCACTATCGTTTTGGGGTTATGCATTAGAGACAGCTGCATTCACGTTTAATAGGGCACCGTCTAAATCCGTTGAGGCGACACCGTGTGAACTATGGTTTAACAGTAAACCTAAGCTGTCGTTTCTTAAAGTTTGGAAGTTGTGATGCTTATGTGAAAAAGTTTCATCCTGATAAGCTCAAACCCAAATCGGAGAAGTGCGTCTTCATAGAATACCCAAAGGAAATTGTTGGGTATACCTTCTATCAAAGATCCGAAGGCAAAAACATTCGTTGCTTATAAATGGATCCTTTCTAGAGAAGGAGTTTCTCTCGAAAGAAGTGAGTGGGAGGAAAGTGGAGCTTGATAAGGTAATTTGTACCTTCTCCCGAATTGGAAAGTATTTCATCACGGAAATCAGTTCCAGTGATTCCTACACCAATTAGTGAGGAAGCTAATGATGATGATCATGTAACTTCAGATCAAGTCACTACCGAATCCCGTAGGTAAACCAGAGTGAGATCCGCACCAAAGTGGTACGGCAATCCTATTCTGGAAGTCATGCTACTAGATCATGACGAACCTACAAACTATGAAGAAGCAATGGTGAGCCCAGATTCCGCTAAATGGCTAGAAGCCATGAAATCTGAGATGGGATCCATGTATGAAAACAAAGTGTGGACTTTGGTTGACTTGCCCGAGGGTCGGCAAGCAATAGAAAATAAATGGATCTTCAAGAGGAAGACGGACGTTGATAGTAGTGTTACTATCTACAAAGCTCGACTTGTCGCAAAAGGTTTTTGACAAGTTCAAGGTGTTAACTACAATGAGATTTTCTCAACTGTAGCGATGCTTAAGTCTGTCTGAATCATGTTAGCAATTGCCACAATTTATGAAATTTGGCAAATGGATGTAAAGACTGCATTCCTGAATGGGTTTACGGAGGAAGAGTTGTATATGATGCAACGAGAAGGTTTTATCGATCCAAAGGGAGCTAACAAAGTGTGCAAGCTCCAGCGATCCATCTATGGACTGGTGCAAGCATCTCGGAGTTGGAATATACGCTTTGATAAGTTGATCAAAGCATA
Source organism: Aegilops bicornis (assembly GCA_021605145.1). Taxonomy (NCBI): domain Eukaryota; kingdom Viridiplantae; phylum Streptophyta; class Magnoliopsida; order Poales; family Poaceae; genus Aegilops; species Aegilops bicornis. The sequence goes on from CM038675.1 coordinate 16,465,419, forward strand.
TAGTTTATCTGAGACTTACAGTGAAGCCTGTATTTACTAGAAAGTGAGTGGGAGCACTACAAAGATTTCGATAAGTATATGTGAATGACATATTGTAGATCGGAAATAATGTAGAATTATTCTGCAAAGCATAAAGGAGTGTTTGAAAGGAGTTTTTCAAACAAAGACCTCGGTGAAGCTGCTTACATATTGAGCATCAAGATCTATAGAGATAGATCAAGGCGGCTTGATAAGTTTTTCAATGAGTACATACCTTGACAAGATTTTGAAGTAGTTCAAAATGGAACAGTCAAAGAAAGAGTTCTTGCCTGTGTTACAAGGTGTCAAATTGAGTAAGACTCAAAACCCGACCACGGCAGAAGATAGAAAGAGAATGAAAGTCATTCCCTATGCCTTGGCCATAGGTTCTATAAATTATGCCATGCTGTGTACCAGATCTATTGTATACCCTACACTGAGTTTGGCAAGGGAGTACAATAGTGATCTAGGAGTAGATCATCGGACAGCGGTCAAAATTATCCTTAGTGGAATAAGGATATGTTTCTCGATTATGGAAGTGACAAAAGGTTAGGTCGTAAAGGGTTACGTCGATGCAAGTTTTGACACCGATCTGGATGACTCTAAGTCTCGATCTAGATACATATTGAAAGTGGGAGCAATTAGCTAGAATAGCTCCTTGCGAACATTGTTGACATAGAAATTAGCAAATACTTACGGATCTGAATGTGACAGACCCGTTGACTAAAAAATATCTCACAAGCAAAACATGATCACACCTTAGTACTCTTTGGGTGTTAATCACATAGCGATGTGAACTAGATTACTGACTCTAGTAAACCCTTTGGGTGTTGATCACATATCGATGTGAACTATGGGTGTTAATCACATGGTGATGTGAACTATTGCTGTTAAATCACATGGCGATGTGAACTAGATTATTGACTCTAGTGCAAGTGGGAGACTGAAGGAAATATGCCCTAGAGGCAATAATAAAGTTATTATTTATTTCCTTACATCATGATAAATGTTTATTATTCATGCTGGAATTGTATTAACGGAAACTTAATACATGTGTGAATATATAGACTTACAGAGTGTCTCTAGTATGCCTCTACTTGACTAGCTCGTTAATCGAAGATGGTTATGTTTCCTAACCATAGACATGAGTTGTCATTTGATTAACGGGATCGCATCATTAGTTGAATGATCTGATTGACTTGACCCATTCCGTTAGCCTAGCACTTGATCGTTTAGTATATTGCTATTGCTTTCTTCATGACTTATACATGTTCCTGTAACTATGAGATTATGCAACTCCCGTTTACCGGAGGAACACTTTAGGTGCTACCAAACGTCACAACGTAATCGGGTGATTATAAAGGAGTACTACAGGTGTCTCCAAAGGTACATGTTGGGTTGGCGTATTTCGAGATTAGGTTTTGTCACTCCGATTGTCGGAGAGGTATCTCTGGGCCCTCTCGGTAATGCACATCATTATAAGCCTTGCAAGCAATATGACCAATGAGTTGGTTACGGGATGATGCATTACAGAACGAGTAAAGAGACTTGCCGGTGACGAGATTGAACTAGGTATTGGATACCGACGATCGAATCTCGGGCAAGTAACATACCGATGACAAAGGGAACAACGTATGTTGTTATGCGGTTTGACCGATAAAGATCTTCGTAGAATATGTAGGAGCCAATATGGGCATCCAGGTCCCGCTATTGGTTATTGACCGAGAATAGTTCTAGGTCATGTCTACATAGTTCTCGAACCCGTAGGGTCCGCACGCTTAAGGTTTCGATGTGCTTATGTTATGAGTTTATGAGTTTTGATGTACCGAAGGAGTTGAGTCCCGGATGAGATCGGGGACATGACAAGGAGTCTCGAAATGGTCGAGACGTAAAGATCGATATATTGGACGACTATATTCGGAGTTCGGAAAGGTTCGAATGATTGGTATTTTTCGGAGTACCGGGAGTTACGGGAATACGGGGAGAAGTATTGGGCCTTATTGGGCCCTGCGAAAGAGAGAGGGGCTGCCTAGGGCAGGCCGCGCCTAGTCCGAATTGGACTAGGGGAGGGGCCGCACCCCTCCTTCCTTCCCTTCTCTCTTCCCTTCCTTGTCTCCCTACTCCTAATACATGGAAGGTTTCCTAGTTGGACTAGGAAAGGGAATCCTACTCCCGGTGGGAGTAGGACTCCCCTAGGGCGCCATAGAGAGGGCCGCCCTCCCTCCTCCACTCCTTTATATACGGGGCAGAGGGCACCCCATGGACACACAAGTTGATCTACGGATCGTTCCTTAGCCGTGCGGTGCCCCTTCCACCATATTCCACTTCGGTCATATCGTCATGAGCTTAAGCGAAGCCCTGCGTCGGTGAAGTCATATCGTCATGAGCTTAGGCGAAGCCCCGCGTCGGTGGAGCATCATCATCGTCCCACGCCGTCGTCTTGACGGGACTCATCCCGACACTTTGCTGGATCGGAGTCCGGGATCGTCATTGAGCTGAGCGATGTGCGTAACTTCCGGAGGTGCCGTCGTTCGGTACTTGGATCGGTCGGATCGTGAAGACGTGCGACTACATCAACCGCGTTGTTATAACGCTTCCGCTTACGGTCTCGAGGGTGCGTGGACATACACTCTCCCCTCTCGCTATGCATCACCATGATCTTGCGTGTGCGTAGGAAAATTTTTGAAATTACTACGTTCCCCAACAGTGGCATCCGAGCCTAGGTTTTTATGGTTTGATGTTTTGCACGAGTAGAACACAAGTGAGTTGTGGGCGATACAAGTCATACTGCCTACCAGCATGTCATACTTTGGTTCAGCGGTATTGTGAGATGAAGCGGCCGGACCGACATTACGCCAGACGCTTACGCGAGACTGGTTTCACCGTTACGAGCACTCGTGCTTAAAGGTGGCTGGCGGGTGTCTGTCTCTCTCACTTTAGTTGAACCGAGTGTGACTACGCCCGGTCCTTGCGAAGGTTAAAACGGAGTCTATTTGACGAAGTATCGTTGTGGTCTTGATGCGTAGGTGAGATTGGTTCTTGCTTAAGCCCGTAGCAGCCACGTAAAATTTGCAACAACAAAGTAGAGGACGTCTAACTTGTTTTTGCAGGGCATGTTGTGATGTGATATGGTCAAGGCGTGATGCTATATTTTATTGTATGAGATGATCATGTTTTGTAACCGGTTATCGGCAATCGGGCTGGAGCCATATGGTTGTCGCTTTATTGTATGAAATGCAACGCCCTGTATTTGCTTTACTTTATCACTAAGCGGTAGCGATAGTCGTAGAAGCAATAGATGGGCGTAACGACAACGATGCTACGATGGAGATCAAGGTGTCGCTACCGGTGACGATGGTGATCACGACGGTGCTTGGAGATGGAGATCACAAGCACAAGATGATGATGGCCATATCATATCACTTATATTGATTGCATGTGATGTTTATCCTTTATGCATCTTATTTTGCTTTGATTGACGGTAGCATTTTAAGATGATCTCTCACTAAAATTATCAAGTAGTGTTCTCCCGAGTATGCACCGTTGCCAAAGTTAAATGCGTGCGAGACACCACGTGATGATCGGGTGTGATAAGCTCTCGTCCATCTACAACGGGTGCAAGCCAGTTTTGCACACGCCGAATACTCAGGTTAAACTTAACGAGCCTAGCATATGCAGATATGGCCTCGGAACACGGAGACCGAAGGTCGGCGTGAATCATATAGTAGATATGATCAACATAGTGATGTTCACCATTGAAAACTACTCCATCTCACATGATGATCGGTTATGGTTTAGTTGATTTGGATCACGTGATCACTTAGATGACTAGAGAGATGTTTGTCTAAGTGGGAGTTCTTAAGTAATATGATTAATTGAACTTTAATTTATCATGAACTTAGTCCTGGTAGTATTTTGCAAATTATGTTGTAGATCAATAGCTTGCGTTGTTGCTTTCATATGTTTGTTTTGATATGTTCCTAGAGAAACTGTGTTGAAAGATGTTAGTAGCAATGATGCGGATTGGATCCGTGATCTGAGGTTTATCCTCAATGCCGCATGTAAGAATTATGTCCTTAATGCACCGCTAGGTGATAGACCTATTGCAGGAGCGGATGCGGGCGTTATGAACGTTTGGCTAGCTCAATATGATGACTACTTGATAGTTTAGTGCACCATACTTAACGGCTTAGAATCGGGACTTCAAAGGCGTTTTGAACGTCATGGACCATATGAGATGTTCCAGGAATTGAAGTTAATATTTCAAGCAAATACCCGAGTTGAGAGATATGAAGTCTCCAACAAGTTCTATAGCTAAAAGATGGAGGAGAATCGCTCAACTAGTGAGCATGTGCTCAGATTGTCTGAATACTTCAATCGCTTGAATCAAGTGGGAGTTAATCTTCCGGATAAGATAGTGATTGACAGAATTCTCTAGTCACCATCACTAAGTTACTAGAACTTCGTGATGAACTATAGTATGCAGGGATGACGAAAACGATTCCCGAGCTCTTCGTGATGTTGAAATCAACGAAGGTAGAAATCAAGAAAGAGCATCAAGTGTTGATGATTGACAAGACCACTAGTCTCAAGGAAAAGGGCAAAGGGAAGAAGGGGAACTTCAAAAGGAACGGCAAGCAAGTTGCTGCTCGAGTGAAGAAGCCCAAGTCTGGACCTAAGCCTGAGACTAAGTACTTTTGCTGCAATGGAACTGGTCACTGGAAGCGGAACTACCCCTGAATATTTGGTGGATAAGAAGGATGGCAAAGTGAACAAAGGTATATTTGATATACAGATTATTGATGTGTATTTTACTAGTGTTCATAGCAACCCCTCGGTATTTGATACTGGTATAGTTTCTAAGAGTAGTAACTTGAAACGTGAGTTACAGAATGAACAGAAACTAGTTGAAGGGGAAGTGACGATGAGTGTTGGAAGTAGTTCCAAGATTGATATGATCATCATCGCACACTCCCTATACTTTCGGGATTAGTGTGGAACCTAAATAAGTGTTATTTGGTGTTGAGCATAAATATGATTTGATCATGTTTATTGCAATACGGTTATTCATTTAAGTAAGAGAATAAATTGTTGTTACATTTACATGAATAAAACCTTATATGGTTACACACCCAATGAAAATGGTTCATTGGATCTCGATCATAGTGATACACATATTCATAATATTGAAACCAAAAGATGCAAAGTTAATAATGATAGTGCAACTTATTTGTGGTAATCGCCGTTTAGGTCATATTGGTGTAAAGCGCTTGAAGAAAACTCCATGTCGATGGACTTTTGGAATCACTTGACTATGAATCATTTGATGCTTGCGAACCGTGCCTTTTGGGCAAGATGACTAAAACTCCGTTCTCCGGAACAATGGAACAAGCTACTGACTTATTGGAAATAATACATACCGATGTATGCGATTCAATGAGTGTTGATGCTTGTGGCAAGTATCGTTATTTTCTGACCTTCACAAAATGATTTGAGCAGATATGGGTATATCTACTTGATGAAACATAAGTCTGAAATAATTGAAAAGTTCAAAGAATTTCAGAGTGAAGTGGAAAATCATCGTAATAAGAAAATAAAGTTTCTGCGATCTGATCGTGGAGATAAATATTTGAGTTACGAGTTTGGTCTTCATTTGAAACAATGTGAAATAGTTTCGCAACTCACGCCATATGGAACACCACAACATAATGGTGTGTCCGAAAGTCGTAACCGCACTTTATTGGATATGGTGCGATCTATGATGTCTCTTATCAATTTACCACTATCGTTTTGGGGTTATGCATTAGAGACAGCTGCATTCACGTTTAATAGGGCACCGTCTAAATCCGTTGAGGCGACACCGTGTGAACTATGGTTTAACGATGAAACCTAAGGTATCGTTTCTTAAAGTTTGGAAGTTGTGATGCTTATGTGAAAAGTTTCAACCTGATAAGCTCAAACCCAAAAAGGAGAAGTGCGTCTTCATAGAATACCCAAAGGAAATTGTTGGGTATACCTTCTATCAAAGATCCGAAGGCAAAAACATTCGTTGCTTATAAATGGATCCTTTCTAGAGAAGGAGTTTCTCTCGAAAGAAGTGAGTGGGAGGAAAGTGGAGCTTGATAAGGTAATTTGTACCTTCTCCCGAATTGGAAAGTATTTCATCACGGAAATCAGTTCCGATGATTCCTACACCAATTAGTGAGGAAGCTAATGATGATGATCATGTAACTTCAGATCAAGTCACTACCGAATCCCGTAGGTAAACCAGAGTGAGATCCGCACCAAAGTGGTACGGCAATCCTATTCGGAAGTCATGCTACTAGATCATGACGAACCTACAAACTATGAAGAAGCAATGGTGAGCCCAGATTCCGCTAAATGGCTAGAAGCCATGAAATCTGAGATGGGATCCATGTATGAAAACAAAGTGTGGACTTTGGTTGACTTGCCCGAGGGTCGGCAAGCAATAGAAAATAAATGGATCTTCAAGAGGAAGACGGGCGTTGATAGTAGTGTTACTATCTACAAAGCTCGACTTGTCGCAAAAAGGTTTTGACAAGTTCAAGGTGTTAACTACAATGAGATTTTCTCAAGCGTAGCGATGCTTAAGTCTGTCCGAATCATGTTAGCAATTGCCACAATTTATGAAATTTGGCAAATGGATGTAAAAACTGCATTCCTGAATGGGTTTACGGAGGAAGAGTTGTATATGATGCAACCGTAAGGTTTTATCGATCCAAAGGGAGCTAACAAAGTGTGCAAGCTCCAGCGATCCATCTATGGACTGGTGCAAGCATCTCGGAGTTGGAATATACGCTTTGATAAGTTGATCAAAGCATATAGTTTATACAGACTTACAAAGGAAGCCTGTATTTACTAGAAAGTGAGTGGGAGCACTACAGCATTTACGATAAGTATATGTGAATGACATATTGTAGATCGGAAATAATGTAGAATTATTCTGCAAAGCATAAAGGAGTGTTTGAAAGGAGTTTTTCAAACAAAGACCTCGGTGAAGCTGCTTACATATTGAGCATCAAGATCTATAGAGATAGATCAAGACGCTTGATAAGTTTTTTCAATGAGTACATACCTTGACAAGATTTTGAAGTAGTTCAAAATGGAACAGTCAAAGAAAGAGTTCTTGCCTGTGTTACAAGGTGTCAAATTGAGTAAGACTCAAAACCCGACCACGGCAGAAGATAGAAAGAGAATGAAAGTCATTCCCTATGCCTTGGCCATAGGTTCTATAAATTATGCCATGCTGTGTACCAGATCTATTGTATACCCTACACTGATTTTGGCAAGGGAGTACAATAGTGATCTAGGAGTAGATCATTGTACAGTGGTCAAAATTATCCTTAGTGGAATAAGGATATGTTTATCGATTATGGAGGTGACAAAAGGTTCACGTAAAGGGTTACGCCGATGCAAGTTTTGACACCGATCTGGATGACTCTAAGTCTCGATCTAGATACATATTGAAAGTGGGAGCAATTAGCTAGAATAGCTCCTTGCGAGCATTGTTGACATAGAAATTAGCGAAATACTTACGGATCTGAATGTGACAGACCCGTTGACTAAAAATATCTCACAAGCAAAACATGATCACACCTTAGTACTCTTTGGGTGTTAATCACATAGCGATGTGAACTAGATTACTGACTCTAGTAAACCCTTTGGGTGTTGATCACATATCGATGTGAACTATGGGTGTTAATCACATGGTGATGTGAACTATTGCTGTTAAATCACATGGCGATGTGAACTAGATTATTGACTCTAGTGCAAGTGGGAGACTGAAGGAAATATGCCCTAGAGGCAATAATAAAGTTATTATTTATTTCCTTACATCATGATAAATGTTTATTATTCATGCTGGAATTGTATTAACCGGAAACATAATACATGTGTGAATATATAGACAAACAGAGTGTCACTAGTATGCCTCTACTTGACTAGCTCGTTAATCGAAGATGGTTATGTTTCCTAACCATAGACATGAGTTGTCATTTGATTAACGGGATCGCATCATTAGTTGAATGATCTGATTGACTTGACCCATTCCGTTAGCCTAGCACTTGATCGTTTAGTATATTGCTATTGCTTTCTTCATGACTTATACATGTTCCTGTAACTATGAGATTATGCAACTCCGTTTACGGAGGAACACTTTGGTGCTACCAAACGTCACAACGTAATCGGGTGATTATAAAGGAGTACTACAGGTGTCTCCAAAGGTACATGTTGGGTTGGCGTATTTCGAGATTAGGTTTTGTCACTCCGATTGCTCGGAGAGGTATCTCTGGGCCCTCTCGGTAATGCACATCATTATAAGCCTTGCAAGCAATATGACCAATGAGTTGGTTACGGGATGATGCATTACAGAGCGAGTAAAGAGACTTGCGGTGACGAGATTGAACTAGGTATTGGATACCGACGATCGAATCTCGGGCAAGTAACATACCGATGACAAAGGGAACAACGATGTTGTTATGCGGTTTGACCGATAAAGATCTTCAGAGAATATGTAGGAGCCAATATGGGCATCCAGGTCCCGCTATTGGTTATTGACCGAGAATAGTTCTAGGTCATGTCTACATAGTTCTCGAACCCGTAGGGTCCGTGACGCTTAAGGTTTCGATGCGATGTTATGTTATGAGTTTATGAGTTTTGATGTACCGAAGGAGTTCGGAGTCCCGGATGAGATCGGGGACATGACGAGGAGTCTCGAAATGGTCGAGACGTAAAGATCGATATATTGGACGACTATATTCGGAGTTCGGAAAGGTTCGAATGATTCGGGTATTTTTGGAGTACCGGGAGTTACGGGAATACGGGGAGAAGTATTGGGCCTTATTGGGCCCTGCGGGAAAGAGAGAGGGCTGCCTAGGGCAGGCCGCGCCCCCATAGCCTAGTCCGAATTGGACTAGGGGAGGCCGCACCCTCCTTCCTTCCCTTCTCTCTTCCCCTTCCTTGTCTCCTACTCCTAATACATGGAAGGTTTCCTAGTTGGACTAGGAAAGGGGGAATCCTACTCCCGGTGGGAGTAGGACTCCCCTAGGGCGCGCCATAGAGAGGGCCGGCCCTCCCCTCCTCCACTCCTTTATATACGGGGGCAGAGGGCACCCCATGGACACACAAGTTGATCTACGGATCGTTCCTTAGCCGTGTGCGGTGCCCCCTTCCACCATATTCCACTTCGGTCATATCGTCATGAGCTTAGGCGAAGCCCTGCGTCGGTGAAGTCATATCGTCATGAGCTTAGGCGAAGCCCCTGCGTCGGTGGAGCATCATCATCGCTACCACGCCGTCGGCCGACGGACTCATCCCGACACTTTGCCGGATCGAGTCCGGGATCGCCATCGAAATGAACGTGCGTAACTCGGAGGTGCCGTCACGTTCGGTACTTGGATCGGTCGGATCGTGAAGACGTACGACTACATCAACCGCGTTGTTATAACGCTTCCGCTTACGGTCTACGAGGGTACGTGGACATACACTCTCCCCTCTCGTTGCTATGCATCGCCATGATCTTGCGTGTGCGTAGGAAATTTTTTGAAATTACTACGTTCCCCAACACATATGTGCCTTGGAAGTTGTCGAGGAATGCGTCTTCCAGGTTTTCCCAACTACCGATGGAATTTGCGGGCAGGCTGTTTAGCCAGTGCCGGGCGGGTCCTTTGAGCTTAAGGGGAAGATACTTGATGGCGTGTGGACCGTCTCCGCGGGCCATGTGAATGTGGAGAAGGAAGTCTTCAATCCATACTGCGGGGTCTGTTGTGCCATCGTATGATTCGATGTTTATGGGTTTGAACCCTTCTGGGAATTCATGATCCATCACTTCATCGGTGAAGCAGAGGGGGTGCGCGCCTGCGTCGGGCTATGTCGCGACGCAGTCCGACTAAGTCTGGTTGATTGTGTTCGGCCCGGCCGGATTTAATGTTAGTGTATTCGGTATGACGGTCATCGTCATATGCTGCAGCGCGCCCCCGTGATCCGTAGATCGATCTTGGTTGTCCTGCGTTGTTTTCCAATCTGTCTCGCAGGTCCTGAGTATTGCCCCGGGCCGTAGTAAACTGGCGCGGAGGTGCGGGCTGGTATTCGGGCTGATATGTCGTTTTATCCCAGCCACGAGGTGGCCGGTCAGCCGTGTGGCGTTCGAGTCCATATTCCTCGGCTGCCAGGACTTCTGTCCATCTGTCTGTGAGCAGGTCTTGATCAGCTTGAAGCTGCTGCTGCTTCTTCTTCAGGCTCCTCGCAGTGGCAATAAGCCGGCGCTTGAAGCGCTCCTTCTCCATGGGGTTCTCAGGCACGCCGAACTCGTTGTCGCCGAGGCTAATCTCGTCTTCGGAGGGGGGCATGTAGTTGTCCTCCTCCGGATACCCGTCCGTAGCATGTTCATCTGGGATGTCCTGCCATCTTCCTGCTCAGCCTGCTCGAAGGCGGGCTGATCGGGGTTGTATTCATCTTCGGCACCGTCCGGATTGTTTTCCTCTCCGGTGCCGGTATTGCTGTGGCGGGGCTTGGAGCGGCGCTGGCAACGCCCATGCTTTGCTTTCTTCTTGGAGGGGTTATCCTCCGTTGCCTCATCGCCATTGGTTTCTTTCGGAGTGTCCACCATATATATGTCATATGAAGAGGTGGCTGTCCACCGCCCCGTGGGTGGTGGTTCCTGTTTTTCTCCTACATCGTCGTCCAAACCGTCGATGTCTTCGGAGTCGAAGTCAAGCACGTCGGTCAAATCATCGACCGTGGCTATGAAGTGGGTGGTGGGTGGGCAACGAATCCCTTCGTCGCTAGCTTCCCACTCGAGCCGGACATAGTTCGGCCAAGAGCCTCCTGACAAGAGAGAGACTTTAACGAGTTCAGCATGTCGCCAAAGGGTGAGTGCTAGAAGATATCCGCAGCGGTAAACTCAATAACCGGAGACCAACCAGACTCGGCGGGCTCGGGAGAGCGCGGTCTGGAACCTACAAACGGATACGAGTCCGAGGGTCCGGAATCACATGCGTCCCTAGAGGTGAGGCCTGGGTTCGGCTCTATCGCCGGTGAGTGTGCGGCCTGCGGGGCGGGGTCCATCCACCCGTCCTTGGGCCACGCAGTCTGCTCCGGATTTAGGTCCAGGGCTGCTGCAGGGGTGATATCCCGAGCACTGTCCGATAGCAGGTCTAGGCCGTGCTCATCGTGACTGTCCGGCGCTCCTGGCACAGGCCAGATTCCGTCGAAGATCAAGTCTCCGCGGATATCGGACGTGTAGTTCAGGTTTCGAACTCGACACGGTGGCTGTGGGCGAGCTGTTGATCTGCTCCGGATGGCTGCTAATTGGCCCGCAGCGGCCGCCGAACACGAAGATCTGTCCGGGAGAAAAGTCTTGCCTGGACCGTTTGTTGACGATTGAAGGCGCCATCAAGCCTTGCAGCGGCGACATACGGAGGAACTCTCAATGAAAGCACCAATGTCGGTGTCAAACCGCGGATCTCGGGTAGGGGTCCCGACTGTGCGTCTTAGGGCGATGGTAACAGGAAGCAAGGGACACAATGTTTACCCAGGTTCGGGCCCTCTCGATGGAGGTAAAACCCTACTTCCTGCTTGATTAATATTGAAGATATGAGAAGTACAAGAGTAGATCTACCACGAGATCGTAGATGCTAAACCCTAGAAGCTAACCTATGATGATTATGATTGTAATTATGATCGACCTCCTAAGGACCAACCTCTCCGGTTTATATAGACACCGGAGAGGGCTAGGGTTTACATGGAGTCGGTTACAAGGAAGGAAACACAATATCCGGATCGCCAAGCTTGTCTTCCACGCAAAGGAGAGTTCCATCTGGACACGGGACGGAGTCTTGAGTCTTGTATCTTCACGCTCCAATAGTCCGGACGAAGTATATAGTCGGGCCGTCCGGATACCCCCTAATCCAGGACTCCCTCATCGGGAGGGGGTCAATCTCCATCAACATCTTCACCAGCACCATCTCCTCTCAAAACCCTAGTTCATCTCTTGTATCCAGTCTTGTATCCAAACCACAAATTGGTACCTGTGGGTTGCTAGTAGTGTTGATTACTCCTTGTAGTTGATGCTAATTGTTTTACTTGGTGGAAGATCATATGTTCAGATCCTTAATGCATATTATTACTCCTCTGATTATGAACATGAATATGCTTTGTGAGTAGTTACATTTGTTCCTGAGAACATGGGTGAAGTCTTGCTATTAGTAGTCATGTGAATTTGGTATTCATTCGATATTTTGATGAGATGTATGTTGTCTTTCCTCTAGTGGTGTTATGTGAACGTCGACTACATGACACTTCACCATTATTTGGGCCTAGAGGAAGGCATTGGGAAGTAATAAGTAGATGATGGGTAGCTAGAGTGACAGAAGCTTAAACCCTACTTTATGCGTTGCTTCATTAGGGGCTGATTAGGATCCATATGTTTAATGTTGTGGTTAGGTTTACCTTAATACTTCTTTTGTAGTTGCGGATGCTTGCAATATGGGTTAATCATAAGTGGGATGCTTGTCCAAGTAAGGGCAGTACCCAAGCACCGGTCCACCCACATATCAAATTATCAAAGTACCGAACGCGAATCATTTGAGCGTGATGAAAACTAGCTTGACGATAATTCCAATGTGTCATCGGGAGCTCCTTTCTCAATATAAGAAATTGTCCAGGATTATCCTTTGTTAAAAAAGGATTGGGCCATATTGCTGCACTTTATTTAATTTCATTGCTTGTTACTCGTTATTTATCTTATCACAAAACTATCTGTTACCTACAATTTCAGTGCTTGCAGAGAAAACCTTCCTGAAAATCGTTTATCATTTTCTTCTGCTCCTTATTGGGTTCAACACTCTTACTTATCGAAAGGACTACGATAGATCCCTTACACTTGTGGATCATCAAACGCCGGAAAAATCGCCCGGACGGTGGTGGAGAGGTTGCCGCGACGAAACCTCTTCTCTTTTCTGACGGGGAATGGCCTATCTAGCTGTGGTGGGTGGTGGGCGGTGCCGGGATCGGCAGGGTGGCGGCCGAGCGCGCGGGGGATTGGAGGCGAATCTGCACAATGTGGCCCAGGTGTGTTTTCCCCTTGCGCCGGAGCCCCCAAGCGCCCCCTAGTGCGCCTGTGATCGCCGGGCCCAAAATCGGGCCGAGCCGACAGATTTCCTCGTCTTGGGGACGCGACTAGGGCGTTCATAAAAAGTCGCTGGGGGGCTGTTGGAAGCGCGGCTGGAGTTGCTCTTACACTGACCATACACACACTTAAGTTACATGGTTTATGGCCCAACAATTCTTGCGCACAACGGTGCATCTGTTATGAGCGCCTACGTTTGTACTGTGTTCTAATTTTTTTATCTGAACCTAACCAACCCCTAAAAAAAGTTATCTTAACCTGAACCTAAAGGCGTTAGGGAGAGGTGTGCAGATGGTTACGAGCCGTCCAATACGGATCTGACGGACATGGAGGCGATTGGTTGACGCGCACAGCTCCATTACGGGAGCAGAGTCAGTCACCCGAACGGCGGCCTGGGGTGTCTCTCCGGAGCAGAGGAGGCGCGAGAGAAAAATGGCGGAGAGGCGGCGAGCCAATGTTTCCGGCGGCGACCTGCGGCGCGGAGGCCGTCCGGAGCCGTAGCCGGCGCCAGCGCCAGCGGCATCCTGCCCCTCAGCTCGAGTGGAGGCACCCATCGCGGCTTGATCTGTAAGTGTTCGATCTGGATCTGTAGCTAGCTAGCTAGGGTTCCCGATGCTTGTTCCTTGCTAGGGCTAGTCTGATGGAGCAGCCCAGAGCGGCATAGTCCAGGCATTTAATTCTTAGCGCGACGCACTACTCATAGGCCATAGCACTCCTTGCTCAGGAGGAAGATTGAGAGTGGCTGGAGCAGAGGAGTCTTCTTCATTTTACTTTTTCTTACAGGCATCCACTTGCTCTGCAAATTCTTAGTTCAGACCACGGACATAGCAGGCGTAAAAGGAGAGACAAAACTCTGCAAAATCTAGAACCATATAGCATTGTCAAGAGCATACAAATACACCATCCTCTAACTGAATGAAGGGCCATGGTAAAAGTTCCGTGAAATTCAGAAACATCAAAATCTAGGACTGAATAGCAGTCTGTTTCGTACTCCCGGCACCAGCCGGCGATCCAATTCATCGTTAGAAACTGGTGAAAACAGGTTTCCTGATGGTCCAAGCTAAAGCAAGTACAACAGCCATCAGATTTCTAACATCTCCAGTGATCTTCAGAAACTGAACCACACAAATAGTTGAAAGAAACAGAATGCAACCTGAGTGTTCAGTGTGCACTTAGTTACACCCCACAAATATTCAGAAACAGGGTGCGAAAGGCATAAGTGCTCTGCTTCTAACAGGGGAGACATAACAAAGTAGGTCTACTTACAGAAGCTAAACAGTTAACACGACTATCTACATCCCCATTATCATCTCAGAGCAGCTCCTGATTAGCATTATAACCAAAACTTTCAGTAGCACATTGTCAGACTTCTCCGTGATAGACCCAAAAAATCACTCGTCTACCAGCTACCGTATCGCTTAGCACTTGAATAGATTTATTCACCTCAAGAATATTACCTCCTAACTTCACCTCAGTTCTACTAATTACGCTAATAAGAGAGCATTTGAGGAATATACGATAATTTTTTTGCGAGAAATATAAGACAGTTATTAGCTTGTGTAAATTACCTTTATCCATCTGCCGATCCTCTCAAACCGCCACCCCATCCTCCTCTCTTTTTAAAAGCTTTGAATATTGGTGCTCGGACCATATTCTTGTTGTGCACTAGCAAAGGCGTCGTGGTTCACCGACAATGTCGTATTATCAGTAGTAGCCGGCGCCACATGGATTTTTGCGGCCACCGCACTTCCTGTCTCGAAAGAGAGAGTATATATAACATACCCCAAGAATTAACCAAAGTGGAAATTAAGAAAATGAGATGCACATACAGCACTTAATTACCTTATATTCTTGTGCATTATCAAAAGCTTCATGATTCGCCAGCAGCATTGTGTTATCAGTACTAGCTGGTGCCATAGGGATTTCCGCAGCAAGCTCACATCCCATTTTAGAAATATCAACCGGTACTGCACAGTAAAAAATAAAAAAAATGTGATATGACTATGTGAAGAGAGAGTTTATATGTAGATCAACGCACCCCAAGAAATAACCAAAGTAGGATAAGATGCACATACAAGCTTGCTTACATGCCTCTTCAGTCGAAATGGCACCAGGAGGCGGTGTCACTAATAACATCCTTTCAGTCAGTAGGCGGTGTCACGGAGCTCCCAAAATTCTCTGCATTTTCTTAGTATAATAAAATTCTCTGCAAGTTCACTTTCTGCATTTCACACAAACCTCTTGTGCCTTCTTATGCTTAGCTGTTGCCGTAGGGCTAACTCTTGCAGCAGCCTCACTTCCTAGTAATTTAAATGGTTATCAACCATTTCTTTGGTGACAAACAAGAGCTTGAACACCTTGGCCTCTTGGGTGCTTCTTTACTACTTCTTTCCAGTCCTATTTTTGGTCGCTTAATTCATCATGGAGAGCGATCTCCTTATGGAATGGCAAGGACTGGATCGTCATGCCGCTGAGATCCTTACATAGCAGCTGCAGTGACTGAATACGGGACAGAGCCCCCATTGTATTTCCAGCTCAGTCATGGCTTCTACCATGATGTGTGCCATTGCATGCTTCTGAGCACACATATGCATTGGCCCATGTACCTTTTTCCCCATTTATTTGCTTTTATTTTTTTCTTCTCGGTTTTCATGCTGGTTCCTTTTTCTTTGTGTTTTTTCTTCTATTTTTTATTTCCCCTTTCTCCTTTTTCATTTCCTGGTTTTGTTTTTATCATTTTCTTGGGGAAACATGTGAATTTTTCTACAAAGTGCATGAACATAAATCAGTCATGCCTGAACCCTTTTTGGAAAACACTAAACTTTCCTGTCAACTTGAATTATTTTTTTATTGTAAATATGAACCTTTTAAAAATATGTGAACATTTTTTTAAAGTACATCAACTTTTTTTCTGAACACATGAACACTTATCTTAACATAAGAATATTTTTTCGGGCGTATCACCTTATTGTCGCAATATATACATATATATTTATTTTTCTTTTGAAATAAAATACATTGGAATAAAAAAAATATGAAGCTTATTGGGCTTGCCCTTGTAGCAGACTTATGCTTTATAGGGCCTAATCTACGGCATGAACATGGGATAGGAGCTCCCAAGAAAATCCCTATTCTATGCTCTCATTGGGCCAGTTTGCCCCTATAACCTGCACCTCCGAATTCTTGCGTCCGACCTATTTAGCTTCTTTCTTTTTCCTATTTTCCCCTGTTGTTCTCTCCACCATACCTTTTCCTTTTTTCGCTTTCTTTTTTGAATTATTTATTTTGTGTTAATTTTGTGCTTGTTGTTCTTGAGTTTTTTTTTACTTTGTTTTTTTAAGGGAGATGGGGAGGGCATATATTTAAAAAGAACTGTATGAACATTAATGTAGTCATGCATGTTCATTTTATTCTATATATTTTTGTAAACATGAGCGTTTTGAAATATGAGACTAGTATGTAAAAAAATATGAACCTGTTCATTGAAGAATAGAACAATTTTATTCTTTGTTTCTCCCTATTTATCAACTTTAAATGGGTTTAATATATGTTTTCCTTAAAATAGTTAAGTAAAAAAAATTCAGAATAAAAACCTTTCAAATCATCTTGCGCCGGCATATATAGGAGCACTCTAAGAGCACTGACACACAGAGCTAAATTCATGTAGATGTTATTTTGGTAGGTGTGGTGTGAAAATATAACTGAGTACTAGTACATCCAAACGGTAACACTACCATTTTCGAGTCAATGCAAAGTCGACCCACACCTCCCGTGATACTGTCATTCACCGTCCTCTGCTTTGTAAACCGGACGATAAGCTTAACAATGCGCAAAGCAGGCACCGGGTACGACGGAGTGTGCGGGTACGACGGAGTGTGCTTCCCGATGCTTTGCTTAAAATACTTGAACACCTATGGAACCATGCATGCAGTGGAGCCAGCTTTGTCTTGTTAATGTATGGAGATTGAGGACGGTTGTAGTACTTTAGTTAATATATATAGGTTAATTAACCATGACACAGTACTCTAAGCTGCATCTGAATCTATTCCCAAGGTCCCATCTCAGTCTTTGCCTGCTTAAAATATGTTGTTTAAATTTTGTGGTACTTGTTGTATTTTGGCGTCCATTTTGTTTTCAGTCTTTGTCCATATACACGTACTTCGTTACAATTAGTTACTTTCGGGCATCCATTTCAATACTAAAAATGTTGCAAAATTGATCAAATTCTACACTTTTAGAAACACCGAGAGCGACATAATCGCTCACGTTATATTTCTCACTTCTTGGTCCACCTACTCGTCAAGATATCCTCCGCTGTCACTATTGTCTGCCGACACGAGGAGTGGTGCTTGCATCTGACGATTATGCATCACTCTAAGTTTGCATGCCGTCCGTAAGCCCTTCGGGGTCGCCTGTTGTTGTTCAGTTTTCTGGTCACCCCCTCTTTTTCATTGTCCCAATACTATTTCGCCTGATTTTTTCCTTTTGAAGAATGCGGTGAAAATGTTGTTTTTGTAAGTGTAGCATGTAAGACTTACTGAGTTCAATAGTCCATCCAGTGTCTGCTTCTAGTGAATGCAAAGTTGAAGTAAACTAATGCACCACCAGCTGCTTCGATCGACGGGAGATAAGCTTAACAATTCAAGCACCAGGTGGCTCGGCACCACATTGTGTTTCGTGATGCTTAAAAACCTATGGACACGCGCGGCAGCAGTGGAGAGGAAATACAGACGCGTCTACTAGGAGCCCTTGACAAGCACAGCTGTAAGCCGGCAGCATCCGATGCTAATTTTTTTTCTGCACTCCCAATGTGGCATCTCAGCCTTTGTTATTTGGCAAGCCGATCCAGCTAGAACATTTCATTTCTAGAGTGATAGGAGAGGAAAAAGCATTACGCAGCAAAGAGTGCTAGAGATTTAACTGCCATCACTCATCATAGGGTAATTCATGTTGCACCTAATTTCACAATATTCAAAAGTATAACCATGGATGGGAAACAGAGCCTTGATCCTATGGGCTTGCTATCAAGGATCCACAATCAATACTGGAAGCAGATTCTGTGTCGACACTTACTTGAGTCACGCAATGGAGGAAGACAGGAAAAAAGATGGAGATGAAGACGAGGGGACCGGAAAGACTAGGATAAGAGAAATCATAGAGGTGTTGGCCTTATTGGACTCCTCCCCTCTCCACTCCCACATCAGCCCTGCAAGGCGATGGTACTCCAACAACCATCAAATTTCAAACATCTGTTGCAAACTTCAGAAATAGAACCACACAAACATTTAGAAATACCAGATGTTCAGTGTGCAATCAGTCACACTACACAAACATTTAGAAACAGGGCACAAAAAGAATAAGTGGTCCACTGTTTCGAAAGCACTACAAAATAAAGATTTGGGTCTACTTCTACTAGGGGAAACAACTAATTAGGTCTACTTACAGAAGCTAAGCACTTAACACAACTATATATTTACATCCCCATTATCATCTCAGAGCAGCTCCTTAATAGACCTATAACCAAAACTTTCTGTAGCACACTGTCAGAGTTCTCCGTGCTAGAAAAAAAAGGGGCAGCCCAGTGCATGTAGCTCCCGCTTGCGCAGGGTCCGGGGAAGGGTCCCACTTGGGTCTATTGTAAAACACTGATCTACCAGCTTCGGTATCACCTATTACTCGAATAGTTTATTCAGCTCAAGAATATTACCTCCTAACTACAACTCGGTTCCCCAGGACTCTGTCCCTCTGCCTCTCACATGCCCTGATCTGATGCAGGCTGGAAGAGGGATCACGAGCTAGCGGTGAGAAGAGGGGGCTGCAGGTTCCTGATTGATTGATGCTGCGAGAGTTCAAGGAGGAGGTGCAGATCGTACCTCTCCTCGAGCAGCAGGTACGATCTCCACCTAACGATGAGGAGGAGGAAGCCGACGAATCTCCTCAAGTGCACAACAATGTCTTCTCCGATCCAGGTCCTTCTACCAGAGGTGAGCCCGAGATCATCAGGAGCTCATCTCACTTGACTTGCTAATCACTGTTTATAGCTAGGGAGGACGTACTATTATTAATTGCTTACAAGTTTCCCCTACAAACTATGTGTCCCTTTCTAACCTGCAAAGCGATTTGGGCAACCATTTCCATGAAAAATGAGGACACATCTTCTAATCTCTCCTCTTCTTGTATGGAGTCTTTACTTGATGTAAAGATGGTCAATGCTGTCTCTCGGCCACGGCTGATGTCGTTCGTTATTATTATTTGACTGTAATATGCATTGTTTGTTGATTAATTATACCTTTGTTTGTGTGTGTTTAGATGTTTCGATCCGAGGCAGAGAGATTAGGTCCCCAATCAGTGCTTCACTGGGCGCCATGAGACCCCTTGTTGGGAAGCTGGATATGCTGCTGCACGCCTCCTCTTTTACAAGGATGCTCCAACTCCAAGAGGGTCAAGAGGGCCATGGAGGTGATGCGCTTCCTAAAAGATGATGTTGAAAAGATGGACTCCTACCTTGATCAGCTGTCAGAGGTGGACGACCCTCCTATGGCGGCCAATTGCTGGATGAATGAGGCGCGCAACCTGTCTTACGACATGGAGGATTATATTGACAGCTTAATATTTGCACAGCCTGAGCATCCCTCGCATGTTCCCAACAACATCAAGTCAACCAGATCCGGCCTCAAATTCAGATTCTTCCTCAAATTCTTCAGTCATGCCAAGACTACCAAGACTCAGGTTGTTAGTATTACGGAAACGCTATCAGAATTCAGGATGTATGTCCAGGAGGCGATTGAACGGCACCAGAGATACAGTCTCCATTCTTGCAGCACACTGAAGCGGTGGTTTGTGCCCGTTGGCCCTACGGTTCCAGTTTCAGTGCAGTATGATGAAGAAGCAGCACACATCGTAGTCGATGGTTGGATGAGTGAGTTTATCAACTCACTGGGGGCTGACGTTGGGGAGGATCAAGAGCAGCAGCAGCAGCAGCTCAAGGTGGTAGCTGTTCTTGGACCTTCATGTCTCGGTAAAACTACACTTGCCAAAGTGTTGTACAGCAGAATTGGGAAGCAATACCATTGTCGAGCTTTCATTCGGGTGTCCAAGAAACCCGATATGAAGAGGATTTTCCGTGACATTCTCTCGCAAATCCAGCGTCCGGACCCCCCACAGGATTTTATGGAGACTGACCTCATTGCTAATATCAAGAAATATCTACAAAACAAAAGGTACTACTGTTTTTCTTCATACAAAATGTCGCCATAAAACCCTAATTAATATGCCCCCTCAATTTTGGCATGCTGCAGGTATCTGATTATTATTGATGATTTGTGGGAAACATCAGTATGGGATATTATTAATCATTCTTTTCCCGAGGGTAATCGAGGCAGCACAATAGTAACAACTACACAGATCGAAGACGTTGCAGTAGCATGTAGCTGTTATCAGTCAGGGCATGTCTTTGAAATGAAACCTCTGGATGATGATCACTCAAGAATGCTATTTTTTAACAGACTCTTTGGCTCTGAAAGTGATTGTCCTGATGAATTGAAACAAGTTTGTGATGAAATTGCTGAAATATGTGATGGTTTGCCGCTTGCCACAATCAGCATAGCTAGTCTTCTACTAAGCCAGCCTGTCATGTCAAATGATTTCTTCACATACATCCATCAGTCGTTAATCTCTTGTTTCTCTGCAGTGCCTACTTCTGAAAGAACTAGACAAGCACTGAATCTGAGCTACAATAATCTTCCTCGTTATTTGAAGACATGCCTGCTCTACCTTAATATGTATCCAGAGGGCTACACATTCTTAAAGGGTGATTTGGTTAAGCAATGGGTGGCTGAAGGTCTGATCTATACATCAGAAGGGCAAGACATTGAGAAAGTTGCAGAAAGCTATTTCTATCAGCTTATTGGTAGAAGCTTCATCCAGCCGATGTGTGTCAACTACTACAATGAGGTGTTGTCCTGTCAAGTGCATGACATGGTACATGATCTTATTGCTCATAAGTCTGCAGAAGAGAATTTCATCGTGGCAATAGACTACAGGTGTCAAAAGAATGTGTCACTTTCTCATAAAGCCCGTCGACTCTCGCTCATATTTGGTGATTCGAGATATGCCAAGACACCAGCAAACATCCGAAAATCGCTAGTTCGGTCAGTTAGATTTTCTGGGTTACTTGAGTCTATGCCTTGTCTTGCAGAGTTCAAGCTTGTTCGTGTCCTAAACCTTCAACTAAGTGGTCAAGGCTGCAGTGATAATGATATAGCAGACCTCACTGGGATTTCAGAAATGTTTCAGCTGAGATATTTGAAGGTTGCATGCGATGTCTGCATCAAACTGCCGAACCATGTACTACAGTGCCTGGCTACATTGGATATTACGGATGCAAGTTTTGCTCATGTTCCATGGGATGTGAATTTTCCACGCTTGCTGCACTTGCACCTGAGTCTTCCTGTCGAGAGAGATCTGCTGGATTGCATAGACAGAACAATGTCCCCAGTCTAATGAGCCTTGGCAAGCTAAACTACCTGCAGGAGCTTCATCTTACCTTTTCGCCACTGTCTACTTTCCAGCATGTGGCGAAAAACATGGAAGCTCTGGGTTCTTTAATCGGAGGTCATCGCAGCCTGAAAACTATAGCAGTGGAAGCTCAGGCCTCATCGGTTAAAAATACCGCGGCTTCAAAAACATACATTTCATGGGATTGCATGGAACCTCCCCCCCTTCTCCAGAGATTTGAATTCTCGCCGCACAGCAGCTGCATATTCTCACAGGTACCTTCGTGGGTTGGAAAACTTGGCAGCCTATGCATTTTGAAGATTGCTGTGAAGGGACTGCAAGCGCATTGTGCTGATATTCTCAGAGGATTGCCGGCACTGGCTGCCCTGTCGCTGTAATCGTGGAGACGCCGCCTGAGGACAAGATCATCTTTGACAAGACCGGTTTCTCGGTTCTCAAGTACTTCAAGCTTACGTTCATGCGGGTATAGCCTGGGTAAATTTTGAGGCGGATGCAATGCCTAGTCTCTGGAAGCTCAAGCTAGTTTTCGATGCAATCCCCCCAATGGACCAACAGTGGAAAACATATGCACATAGTACGGCATTAATCAACATCGATTATATGCCAGGCCTTAGAGAGATCTCCACAAAATTTGGGGTGCAGCTGCTGATCTGGAGTATGTCTCCATGATTGGCATAGTTAGCAATCATCCGAGCAACCCTATAATTGGAGTGCAATTAGCGGATTCTGGTTCCTATGGCAACGAGAGCACCAAGACAGAAATGACAACCGAATGAGGTGGTTCAATCTTCTTGTAGCTAGGAGTACTAGCACAGGTCGGTTTCAGGTGCTATAAGTAAAGAGCAGATAATCTGGTGGCGCGGAAATTGCTGTCCTGGCTTTCGCTTGCACTGAGTTTGTGAAGCATGTTGGGGAAATGTCTTGAATAATCCTCCAGGCATATTGCCTGTTTGTAACTTGATACACATCATCATCTGCATGTTGTTGTTCGTGTGTGAACTGTTATATTGTTGACAAACTGTCAGCTGATAATATATGCTTCTTATCTGTTTCTTTGATTATATATGTTTCTTACCTGTTTTTTCCAAAGAAATTTGGTCCTTACGAACATCATTCGATTATACATGATGGTCACAGTGTGCTATTAACATGCGATTAACATGCTCGTGCAGTCGTGCTATAGTGTACTATTAATTAGCGGGACATTCTACACTAATTAATTTAGCAAGAATAGCTTAGAACGTTATAGTGTGCTATTATCGGCGTTGTAGCATGGTTTAAGATTGTGGAAACGAAACCACACTTAGAAGTTGGTCTGGCAATGATAGATTGGTGAATGGAGTAGCGGTCAGGCTAATTTCT
The DNA here is from genome assembly GCA_021605145.1 of Aegilops bicornis. Lineage (NCBI taxonomy): Eukaryota > Viridiplantae > Streptophyta > Magnoliopsida > Poales > Poaceae > Aegilops > Aegilops bicornis. Next base: position 16,488,463 of record CM038675.1, read on the forward strand.
CATTCTGACCGCTACTCCATGAGAGAAGGTGGGTGCAAACTCACCCCCTTTCTTTGATCCAGTGTTCCATTCTATTCCCTTCCACAAGTAAGGTGTGGATCCGCTTACTAATACAGAGAGGGTACTGAATGATCGCTGGAATGGGGATATGGGAGAGACCAACTACTAGAGATCAACTAGGCGGCCGACACATGCGCTGCAGCCGCCGACAGTAAGAAAAAGTAGACCATGGAAGGCCGTCGCCACCTGGGTCCCACGGAGGCCACCGCCGGTGACTTGCCCAGTTCGCGTGGGCGGAGACCAGCCTCACCGTCTTCCAGCGTTCGAAAACCAACCCTGATTCGTGCTTTGTGAGGCCGGAAGCCACTCTTCCCCTCCCCTCCGGGGCTCACGGTTGTCCGATGAGTCGGGCTGCCGGACATAGCAAAGACATGGCTGGGGAATGGGGCTCAGCCGCGGTCGGCGATAGCCTAGGGTAGCCTACGCTAGCCTAGTCCTCGATAGTCTATCCGAAATGTTATACGGTTTATATGAAAAACATCAGGTTTGCACGAGTTCGTCAAGTTTGTTGAAATCCGCTCTCAAATGTATGGAGCTACGGTTAGATGCATGGCTCCCGCATCAGTGACATCGTCCCCCCGGTCCGCGGACGATGGTATCCAGTTTGCGGGTCAGTGTTAGAGATCTCAAACTCCCCTTAGCATTTTGTGCCTGCTCATTGGTTATGCACACGAGCACACGTCACGTGGTATGCTCACAGCTTGGAAATTTGTGTACTAGAAAAACTGAAGGCTTCATAAAATTAACAATTGGAGAATCACTTGATACAAGCCAGGGCCCTAGGAGAGCTCCGTGTCGCTCCTGGCGTGCTCGAGCAAACCCTAGCCGCCGCCACCTGCCCACCAACCGTCCCTCCCCTCGTCACCGGCAGCAGCCGCCGGGCAAAGCCCCTGCTGCTTGGCGGCGGCGGGCCTTCTTCCTCCTCCGTCTGGGGCCAGCAGCGCGGGTCGATGGCCTCGACCGAGCTGAGCGGCTGCGCAAGACGCCTGGGCGGCGCCGCTAGCCGGCGAGGCTGCGTGGCGTTAGCTTCGCGCTGAGCCGGGCGCGTAGGGAGGCGCGCTGGAGAGGATGGCTCGAGGCTGCGTGGATCTGGCGCGTTCTGCGCGCTGTGGTGCTCGGTGACCGCGTCCATTTCGCGGGCTCGATGGGTGGTGGCATCTGGAGGAGCGAGGCGTCGCACGCTGCGTGGCTCGTAGAGGCGCGGATCTGGGCGCGCGAAGCTGGCGTTGTCGGGTGCGCGTGGCTCGTGGATGCGCGGAGGGTGCAGCGAGCTGGCGTCAACGGAGGCGACGGGCGCGGTGGGTTTCGCCGAGGCGCATGGCTGGACGTGGCGACGGGGCGCTTTGTCTGCACGGGAGCGCGGCGGCGGTGGCTGCGTCATGGCGCGCGCCAAATCCGGGTGCGGCGTGTGGATGGTGCTCATTGCCGCTTCGCGACGGATCTGCGGCGTGCGGTCGGGGTGGCGCGTGGGGCTCCGGAAGCCTAGATTTGGCGCGTAGGGAGGCGAATCGGGTGGGAGGACCCGGGCGGCACGGATCTGGGTGTGGTGGCGTGGTGACCGCGGATGGTCCGTGGCGGCTGGCGGTCTTTGGAGCAGTAGGGACTCGGCCGCGGTTTGGCTGCGGGGTGCAGAACCCGTTCTGGTCTCTGCAGGCCCGTCGTCAGGGGAGGCTTGATGGTGGCCCTGCACAGTGATGGCGCGCTTGCTGTGTGTGGGGTGCGCGGTCCAGTGGAGGCAAGGGTCGACTTGGGCATGCTACGTGGGAGTGGCTGCCCGGGTGAAAGTCTGCCCGGGCGACCGCAACGGCGCTTGTGGGCGTCGCCATCCTCCTTGGAGGTGTCGTCGGGAATCTCACAGCCGGATCTCCCGGATCAAGTACTTCGGGTGAAAACCTAGACCCTGCTGCAGGGTCGGGCGGTGCCGTCTTCTTGAACGTCGTTCCCCTCTTTAGGGCACCGTCTTGAAGACTTTGATCCCTGTGGTGCCTTCCTACGATTGGACGTGCACGGTGGCTTCTGATGGCAACGATGACGATGGTGAGCAATGCCGGAGGCGTGGCCCTGGTCATGGTAGCCGGCTCTTCTTCTCCAGCGCGTCTATGGAAGTGCCTGGATTGTCTGTTGCTGTGAAGTCGAAGTCGTGGTGGGGGACCAGTGGTATACGATGACGCGTGACAGGTGGTTCGTTCGGTGATTCTCCGTGACGCCACCCTGCCCCATTTCCTTAGTTGTTCACCGTTGGAGTCGGAGCTGCCGCTGCCTAGTGTGGTTTGTAAGGAGTGTTGTGCTGCAGCTTCTAGGGCTGCTGTTTTTCTTTTTGTCTTTTGATCTTCGGATCCTCTGGTCCTAGCACCTTCACCACCTTGTTATTTTCCGTTGCTTCCTGCTATTATCAATGAATGCCAGCAATGCTGGATCTTTCAAAAAAAATTAACAACTTGAGGAAAATATGGAATACTTGGCTCGTTACATACTCCTTATGTAAACTAATATAAAAGCGTTTAGATTACTACTTTAGTATTGTAAACGTTCTTATATTAGTTTACAGAGGAAGTACCAAACATCCATGCAGAAATTGCGTCGGCGCGCAATGATGTCACTGAAGCCTGAACACGCACAATAATCCTGCGTGTATCCTCCTATAAGTAAACACATATATCCATTATTCACTTGCACTGCATTTCCAACTAACAATGTGTATGTGTGGTGAGCTAATATCAAAGTATTATGTTTGAGATGCTTTGGACTTCAGATGAACTTTAATAATAGATTTGGATCATTTTCGCGCAAGAAATATTTTGTCTGTATGTATCGTGACGCTAGCGACGTGTTAAGAAAATTTTGAAGAAGCTAGAGATGTAGATCATCTGATCATTTTCGTAAAACAAATCAGGAAGGAGCTAGAGATGCAGTAGATAGACGTTGACATGGCCCGAACCCTAAGAAATCTGCTAAGTTGACGTTCCCATTTTTCGGTGCGATGACCTGACTGAGATCTGAGGACACAAAATAATGTACCCCATAAGCCTGCAGGAGAGAGAGAAATACATGGGGAGTTGTGACTGGCTCGTATATACATAAGGACTCGAGACAGATTTGACTTGATACTTGTTAATGAGACCCCGGTAATTAATTAAGTCACGTACAGTAATCATGCAGCAAAATAATCCAGCCCAATGCCTCGAGTCACACTTGACTTGATACAGTCATTATCTCCTTCTCCTCCTATAAGTATACACATTCAGTCGCATAACATTGCATCCATCTCCAAATGCCCAGTCACTGAAACTAGCCCTTCCTCCATCACTAGGTACTCTTCCTTAGCCATTCAAAATGGAGGCCACCATCGTCCCTACAATGGTGATCGCCGCCCTCTTCCTCTCCCTCTTCCTTTTCCTCAGGGTCGCCTCCCGGTGTGGCCACAAACACTACAACCTCCCGCCAGGTCCGAAACCTTGGCCCATCATCGGCAACTTCGACCTCATCGGCGCGCTGCCGCACCGCTCCATCCACGAGCTCTCCAAAAAGTACGGCCCGCTCATGCACCTCCGCTTCGGCTCCTTCCCCGTCATCGTCGGCTCCTCGGTCGACATGGCCAGGTTCTTCCTCAAGACCCAGGACATCCTCTACGTCGACCGCCCCAAGACAGCCTCCGGCAAGCACACAACCTACAACTACCGTGACATGACGTGGTCCCCTTATGGAGCCTACTGGCGCCAGGCGCGCCGCATCTGCCTCACCCAACTCTTCAGCGCACGCCGCCTCGCATCGATGGAGCACATCCGTGCTGATGAGGTGGGCGCGCTGGTGCGGGGCATATATGCGGCGTCTGGGCCCATGCGTGTTGTGCATCTCAGTAGGGACCACATGTCGACGCTGAGCTTGAACGTGATCACGAGGATGGTGATGGGGAAGCGGTTGTTCGCCGACGGCGCGTCCGAGGGGTCGATGCCGTCGATGGAGGTGTTCCGGCGGATGTTGGACGAGCTCTTCCTGCTCAATGGCGTCCTCAACATCGGCGACTGGATACCGTGGCTGGACTGGATGGACCTCCAGGGTTACGTACGGCGGATGAAAAAGGTGGGGAAGGTTTTCGACACATTCATGGAGCACATACTCGATGAGCACATCCTAGGCAAGCAGCGCCGCCATGAAGGCGAGGCGGCGAGGGACATGGTGGACGTGCTCATGGACATCGCCGATGACCCCACCCTCGAGGTCCAGTACGGCCGTATCGGTGTGAAGGCCTTCACGCAGGACCTCATCGCGGGGGGCACCGAGAGCACCACCGTCACCGTGGAATGGGCCATGTCAGAGCTCATGAGGAGGCCCGCCGCCTTCGATGCAGCCACCGAGGAGCTCGACCGCGTCGTTGGTCGTGGCCGTTGGGTGACCGAGAAGGACATGCCAAACCTGCCCTACATTGAGGCAATCGTGAAAGAATCCATGCGCATGCACCCCATCGTGCCGCTCCTCATCCCGCGCATGGCCCGGGAGGACGCCACCATTGATGGCCATGACATCCCCAAGGGTGCGCGTGTGCTCGTCAACGTGTGGGCCATCGGGCGGGACCCGGAGTTGTGGGACGCGCCGGAGGAGTTCATGCCGGAGAGGTTCCTGGGGAGCAAGATGGGTGTGATAGGGCAGGATCTTGAGCTGCTGCCGTTTGGGACCGGTAGACGGATGTGCCCCGGCTACAACCTCGGCCTGAAGGTGGTGCACTTGAGCTTGGCGAACCTGCTGCACGGTTTCACATGGAGGCTGCCGGAGGGGGTGAGGAAAGAGGATCTGAGCATGGAGGAGGTGTTTGGGCTGTCCACCGGCCGCAAATACCCGCTGCAGGTTGTCGCCGAGCCCAAGCTCCCTCATCATCTCTATGTTTGAGTTCTAACACTTTATGGTAATAGTAGTATGTACTCTGTCCATTTGTCACGAAATATGAGGCCACTTGCGCTTGGAAAAAGAATCAGTTGTTGTGAGGCCTCTGCTGGACTTTCTGAACTTTCAAATTTAACTAGTTTGGTTTGGTTAAATTCAGTTTAATGTTTTATGTGCTTCTACACCTCAGTACAAATTGAGCCACACTCCATAGTTAGTTTGTTAAGCCTGAATCGCATTTGGCCTAGATGAAGCATTTAAAAACAACACCAGGGAGCGACATAACAGCACTAAGCTAATACTAATGAGAAACGTCATTATTTTCATCGAGATCTTGACCAGCATATTGGTATGTGAAAGCAATATGGTTAGACAGTAACTGTGACACTGCTCTAACCTGCCAGACATTTGCCCACACTTCACCATTTATATACTCCAGTTCATTAATAAAGGAAACTTCATTGTCTTGATATTTCACAGTTACTGTCTTGGTCAGTGTATCAGCGTATATGAATCCATCATTCTTCTGCCAAGTAACTTGAAACAATCTACAAAGGAGAAATTTTAAAACAAATGAAATGTGACTTAACAGGGCCAAATAGAGCCATCATATTCATATTCAAGAAAGCGATTCCTATCGTCAGGTATAGATGAGGTATAACTACCTGTCGCCGAGAAGTGTCAGGCCTTCTCCAAACATATATACATCCATCCATTTGGTGCTGCTCTAAAACCTGAAAAATGACAAAGCAACAACTACTGATTTAGTGTAGGGTAGGTTAACCATTGCTGCAGATATAAAACGTGCAATGTTATATATGGAAAGCAGAGCAATTAACGTACTTTGCCCGTTTGAAGATCAACCTTTCGGACGGACGACTGCCCAGAAACAAAATTAGAAGCATTTAGTTAGTGCTTTAAAACCGGTTCCAGAAAAGCAAGTGAACAAAACAAATGCGACTCGCAAACAAACTCATAATAATAAATCCATAACAGTGACATCAAGTCTGCTACAGTACGTACTTGTTTCTTTCCACAACTGGTAATTAATTGTGAGAAGAAAACCAAGGAAGCATTCATTCCTCAGCATGCCAAGAATAATGACTCAATGGAAGCACAGATTTTTTGTTGCCAAGCTAAATTGGAGCAGCGGATTATTGGTCCGCATTGGCATTACCTACCTGGTGATACAGGCCGGTGGACTCGAAGAGGGTGTCGTTCCCCCCGTACAGGGAGCGGAGCGTGCGTGGGGTCGTGCGGGTACTCGCGGACCAGGTCGAAGCACTAGAACCTGGCGGCGGCGGGCGGCGGCCGGCGGAGGAGCGCGGCGGCGGGGCGGCGCGGGCCTCCATCGGGAGCCGGCGGTCATTTGGGTCCTGGTTGGTTGGTCAAACACTAAATTCTCACTTTAGATTTACATTTGAGTTTAGTGTTCCTGATTTCTTTTTTTATAGAAGTTCGTATTAGTGTGACAAGCATGTTTGATAATTTTCATGCGAAATAGAGCAGCGGTATTTCATCGGTGAAAAAAAACAAATTTGAGGTGACATTTTCGAGTAACATTTGGTATTCAGGATTTTTTTTTTGCATACGCCAAAATGCTAACATTTGTCTACAAATTTGAAGGTAGCATTTGGGTGTGATTGTGTATACATAAATCTTTTGTTGGGATTATTTTTTGACATTTCAAAAATTACTTTGGCATGCAGGAGCACATGCACACAGGAGCTGAATTGCATTTCCGATGCATATCACATTTCCCGCTAATGTTTCATCGCTCAAACCATGGTGCATTAATATAAGAATATACATTTATTATATATTGACAGAAAAGTGTGTGGTGTGTAACATACCCTCTTCTATCTCGCAACTGTGCAAATCAGACGTGATTTTGATAAAAGTGAGCAGACGTCACCACATCGTATATGTATGGTTCGTATAGTAAGATCAGATAGCAAACTCTATTAGCGAACAATAAGTGACTCGGAGCGGGCCTACTTTCTTCCACGACTATATCTTCGAAGATGGACATAAGGCACGGGTAAAGGGACGACCGCTCAAGCTACTTCCCCAAAGGGGCCTTGTCTTCACTGCATTGCTACCGAATGAATCTTCATCTAAAATATGCCTTAGAGACTTATTTCAAAACTTGTTTTAGAATATCAAAATTATTTTGCCACACCTTTCATGAATGTGATTCTATGATGAAATTTTGCAAGTTCTTAGAACATTTGTCAAAATAAAAACCCAGAAATATTTTTGTTGATTTTTTCTGAAATTTCTTACAATTTTCCTGTTCACCCTAGCTCATTTGAGCTCGGGTTGAGAAACTCCGCGTCCCTACATATGTTTTTTAGGAGAAATTACTATCTTCATAGTGTGTAGTACCTAGCATATGTGTGGTGTCATACAAACATTCATCTATTTTTAGATGTAGACTTATTTTCCCCGCAAAATAAAATAGATGTATACTCATTTTGCCTTAAGTGCATTATACCCCTCCGTCCCAAATAAGTGACTCAACTTTGTACTAGCTTTAGTATAAAGTTAGTATAAGCTTGAGTCACTTATTTTTGGACGGAGGGAGTATTATGATAACGTATTAATTTAGGGCACTCATAGGCGCCGGCGCACCGGCCCAAAGTTGGGCCGGTCACACCCTGCCCGTTCGATGATTTCGTTCCAACCATTCAGATCTTATCCCTTTTCTTCGTCTCCAACTCCACCCCTCGCAGGGAATCCAGAAAAGGACAGAGCGCAGTCGCCACCCGCCCCGCATCTTCTCCGTCGGGCTGCTCCTTCGCGAGACGCGACGGTGTCGTCGGCCCCGGCAGTACCAACGCACTGTCGCTGTCAGCCTCCCTCGTCTCATGGCCGTCGGGATCGCTGTAACTTCTACTACGGCTGCAGCTCTAACATTGGCTGGTTCCAGCGCATGGTCCATGTGGTTGTAGCAAAAAAATCTCGCGTCACCGGCTCCAGCTCACCACCATCGTCGACTAGCACCGCCATGATCCAGTAAAACAATCTCGGTAACAAAACTCCCAAATGATCAGTTGAAGCAAAACAAAAAGGCGGTTCCAGCCAACAATAACACCGGTTGTAGCAAAAATCATAGGAAGCAAATCCAAAAAAGAGAAGTCGATGTAGCAAAAAAAATAGCATGTTCTAGCAAAACAAAAAGCTGGTTCCAGCAAAAACCATGTCTGCGGTGAGAGGCGTCCGGTTCCAACAAAAATCAGAAAGCAAAAAAACCATAAGAACAAGTCGATGTAGCAAAAATACTAGCGCATTCCAGCAAAACATTAAGCTGGTTCCAGCAAAGAAACCTGTATCGGCTGAGAGAGGAGCGTCCAGTTGTAGCAAAAATCACAGGAAGCAAAATTTCAAAAAAAAAGTGGATGTAGCTACAACGCTAGCAAGTTCCAGCAAAGCATAAAGCTAGTTCCAGCATAAGCCAAGTCGGCAGTGAGAGACGCGTCCAATTCCAGCACCAGTGGACGCCGGTTCGAGCTCTACAAGACATAGGTTGCAACTTGCAACTCTGCCGGTGAGGATTGCAGCAAAAATCATCCCGTCAGTTGTGGCGGGACATGGCACCAGTACCCGCGGATCCAAAGACGCCGCCCTGCCACAGAGCCCCTGCCGCCACCCATATGCATCACCACAGCATCTCTGCGCGGTCACCTCGCGCACCATGAGGCGAAGCGCCAGGCACAAGGGGTGAGGGGTGAGCAGGGGCTGGTTCGAGCTTGCAGGGATGGCCATCGTCGGCAAGGAGAGGGACTAGGATTGGAACACGGCTGGAAGCCATGTTGTGGAGAGGAGCGATGCGGTGGAGATGTGGTGGAGGGGAGCGATGCGGCAGAGATGCGATAGAAGCTCTGGAGTATTCTCTGCGAGTAGATAAGGCAGAGGGGAGGGAGATGTCGCGTGGGGCCTCGATAGGGCACGTGGCCGCGTAGGGATGTTGCAACGAGCGAGCGTGCCGGGGCGACCGGCGCAAGTTTCAGCCGGTGCTCCGGCTCCAAACGTTTTCCATTAATTTATTCATCGTTTTGGTATTTATACATCATTAAGGATCGAGACGCTCAAATAAACACCGGTTAATGAATGTAATCCTATCGTGTTCGGTCAGCAGTTTTGCAGCCGTAGCAGGTAACATGTCAGCTGGAAAATCATACATAAGAAGACCATACTCCTAGTTTGGAGTCTTCCGTCGTAGATCGTGCACGGTTGGTGAGATCCACGGTACTCCTCGTGATGCCAATTTTAAACTTTGAAAAACTTCCGTTATCACCTGCTAATTAATAATCCTGATTGTCTCCACACTACCATTGTCATCCCAGCTTGATGGCAATTTGTTTTGTGCATAACCCTGGTCCATTCGTACCTGCTAGTTGGCAGTTAGCTATGGCAGAGCTCCTGCTATTTCTTCACAACATTGATAAATAATCCATTTGTGTCCCTCAACATAGATAGTGTAGTGGCGATTCTGCAGTTGCCTTGGCTCCGACGTTTGGACTTGCCTTGGCCCCGACGTTTCAACGGAAAACCAGACTCCTTTTTAGCTGCCGCCACCATATAAGACGGAGAAGGAGTCCGAATTCCAACATGGCGGCCTCCACCATGGCAGCACCCACGGCCGACCACCTGGAGCCTCCGATGGCCGCGTCCCGCACGCCCATCCGCGCGATCCTGGCCGCCACGGACGCCCTCGCCGGGGAGCGTGTGGTCGTGGGCGGCTGGGTTCGGGCCGGCCGCGTCCAGTGCGGCGGAACCATGGCCTTCCTCGCCGTGAACGACGGCTCCTGCCATGCCAGCCTGCAGCTCGTTGTCGAAGCGGCCCGGGTGGCGCACCCGCCGCTCGCCCGCCTCGCGGCCACGGGGACCTCCGTGCTCGTCTCCGGCGTGCTCCGGGTCCCGCCCGGGAAGAGCAAGGAGCGCATTGAGCTAGGCGTCGAGGCCGTCATTGAGGCCGGCGAGGTCGAAGACCCGGCCGCCTACCCGCTGCCAAAGGGTAGGATTAAGCTCGAACACCTCCGCGACTTCCTCCATCTACGGCCCCGCAACGACACCATCGCGGCCGTTGCGAGGATGAGGAGCGAGCTCACGTTCGCCACACACTCCTTCCGGGAGATGGGCTTCCTGTGCGTGCACACGCCGATTATCACCACCAATGCGAGGGCGCCGGCGAGATGTTCCAGGTGACCACACTCTTCAGCCAGGCCCAGAAGGCGGACAGGGACCTCAAGCTCAAGCTGGCTGGTGCCGACGATGAAGAAGAAGAAGAAGAAGGAGCTGTCAGTTTCGAGAGCGACTTCTTCAGGCGTCAGGCTTTCCTCACCGTCTCCGGCCAGCTCCAGGCGGAGGCCTACGCCTGCGCGCTGAGCGGCGTCTACACCTTCGGCCCCACGTTCCGGGCCGAGAACTCGCACACGTCGCGGCACCTCGCCGAGTTCTGGATGGTCGAGCCGGAGATCGCGTTCGCTAACTTGCAGGTATGTGATGTTTATTTTTTGCCGGATCGATGATATGCTGACACTGACAGTCATCCATGCTAAACTCTGTGACATGCTGGAGCTGAACTACTGATATCCATGCTGAACTCTGTCACATATATACAGGATATCATGAACTATGCAGAGAGTTACCGTGCAGTACCTCTGCAAATGGCTGCTGGAACATTGCATGGAGGACATGGACTTGATGGGTAAATCCCATGATAAGGCTGCGATCCAGCGTCTCGAGCTCGTTTCCTCGACGCCTTTCGAACGTGTCTCATACACAAAGGCTGTCGAAATACTGATGGGCTCAGCTGCTAGTGCTAGCAAGAAGTTCGAGACCAAGGTTGAATGGGGAATCGATTTAGCATCTGGAGCATGAGAGGTATGTTTATCGGTTTATGTATACGCCTATCCAGATACAATTATTGTTACTGATATTTCTATTATTTTCATTGTTTTTATCGTTGTTTGGGTTGTTGTTGTGATTCTGAATTTCTTGCAACCTGAAGGTACTTGACTGAGGTGATATTTAAAAAGCCTGTCATTGTTTATAACTACCCTCGAGGGATAAAAGCGTTCTATATGAGGCTCAACGATGACCAGAAGACCGTGGCTGCCATGGATGTTCTAGTTCCCAAGGTATATATAATTAAGGGAGTAATATGTTGAATCATTAAACAATATTCACTGATATAATTGAAAATTGATAATCCTGGATGTGGCTTTTCTCTTAATTAGGTTGGTGAATTAATTGGTGGAAGTCAGAGGAGGAGCGCTTCGATATCCTGAAACAACGGTACCAACACCTTTTCTTATTTGGAAAATGACTTTTTGTAACAAACAAAACAATCCATGTCTGCATATAATACTGCAAATTAAAAGGCACTTGTAGTGGACTAATAACAACATGTTGTGTAATGTAGGATACTGGACGCCGGTTTGCCGATGGAATCCTATGAGTTCTATCTGGACCTTCGACGCTATGGATCCGTGAAGCACAGCGGGTTCGGGCTGGGCTTGGAGAGGATGCTCCTCTTTGCCACGGGCCTTGACAACATCAGAGATGTCATCCCTTTCCCGAGATACCCTGGGAAGGCCGACCTCTGAAGATCTGATTGGCCTCCAAAGCAATTGCACAAGTTGTCCATAGTCTGATAACTAGATAAGGTATATGGGTAGTAGGTGTAAAGCATAGTAAGTGTAAATTAAGTTGTCCATAACTGAGACTAGGAGTCATACGTGTGCATATATCATAGTTTGTGATGATGTCTTTTTGAGAGCATAAAAATAGTCTTTTTGGTAGAGTTCATGTCAAATTTGAATCTGCATGTAAGGATTGTCCCAATTGAATTGTCATTCTGAAGCATAAACGAAAAACAGACTAGCTGGTAGCTCCTCCATGCAGTAGCAATTTCTTTTCATATCAGCTGTTCAATTCAGGCGCGTCTACACAACTAGAGTTGTCTAACTAAATTTCTCCATATAGCTTCTCTCTTCCAGCATAATTTTGTAGAGAAAGACATTCAAATTTGTTTCTCTTGATCATCCTGAGGTATTTTGTGTTCAAAATCTCTTATGTAACAGTTCATTGATTTTTATATAGCTAACCACTCATTTTGAGTGGTCTTCTCTTACTGTTCTATTACACCTACAATTTCTAACACAACAGGCCAGGCCTTGTCACCAACCATGCATCCATGTCATTGTTTTATATGAATCCTTGTGTTCTCAACTTATCTGAAACCCATGTGTCATGAGGCATAACGGATGATCGATCATCAGCAGTGAGCTCGTCATGTCTCTGGATGAGTTGGGTTCTGAAGTGATGGAAGGATAACGGCGCCGTTAGACGCAGCGGGGATGGTGTATGTCATATGGTTGTTCCGAACAAATGTCTCTAGAGAAGGACATGTCAAAGGCACATATAAACACTCATTGTTTCTAGATATCGCGTAACCGACTGTGAGTTAATATGTGACTCCTTCACACTTTGTAGAATTATCTTCTTACTTGCACGTAAACCATATAATATTATACTCTAGAAATCTCTCCTAACTTATTTGCTAGATTCATACTAAAATACTCTACTAAGTTTTTATATATTTCACGAGACAATGGATAAAGACACATGGAATTATTAGGTGGTCAATGTGATACTATTTATGGTCTTATATTTGGGATAAAATCTACAGCAACAGATTTAGTTTTTAAAATTAAATATCCTAAGTCAATTTGGAAGTCAAAACATTTTTGCGACGATTTTGTTTTAGTTCCGCAGTGTATTTGAATATAAATGTATCCATTTCATTTATAGTTTCCATGCTATATTTGACAAATATTATATAAAATAATACATAAATACAGATGTACAAATAATAATGTGAAAATACAAAAACAACAAAAATATAGTTGTAATATTAGTTGCTATTAAGTAAAAAAGTTCAATATAAGTATGTAAGACTGAATATACCAGCCTCAAAGACTTCTTAAAGATAATATGAAAAAACAAAAAAATGGATTAGAATACCAAAAAGAAGTTGAGCCGTGAAAGATATACCGGCCTCGAAGACTTCTTAAGGATAATCTGAAAGAACTCAAGACTTTGTGAGAAATCCATCTCGCTGAAGCAATTGCCGCAATAACCATTGCACCTCGATGACTTTAATGTTATCAATACAAAAAAGAACACTATTAGGTCCATGTTTCAGTCCCAGTATAATTTATTTGAAAAAAATTAGAATATAAAAATGATTTCTGGAATTTGAAAAAAGTTCATCGATTTAAAGAAGCTCATTTATTTTGATTACAAGAATTCACAAATTTGAAAAGAGTTCATCAAATTTTTAAAAAGTTCATCAAATTTGAAAAAATGTTCACGGGTTTAAAAAGAATCATCAATTTCAATAAAAAAAAGTTCACAAATTTGAAAAAGGTTCATGGATTTTCAAAAAAAAGTTCACGAATTCGAAAACTTCATCAATTTTGAATAAAAACTTCATGAATTGGGAAAAATTTCACTGCATTTTTTTTAAAATCATGCATTTAAGAAAAAGAAAGGAAAAAGGAACAAGAAAAAGAAAAAGGGAAAATAAAAAAAATTAAAAAGAAAAGAAGATGCGTCTCACGAATCATAGAGAAGTAGTTGCGTAGTTGGCTACCATATAGCTAAGCTGAAAGGAGGACGCGGCAAGTTCTATTGTCAACCGCACACAGTTTTTTGCAGTTTCAAACAAAAAAAAGGGATAAATGGGCCGGCCCATCGCGCAGGGAGGGGTATGTGCCCGTTCGAGAAAACGCCTAATTAGGCGCCGAATAGGGTTTGGCTGTTTATCAATACGCCGGGAAGCGAGCTGCCCTCTCCAATGAAGTCTCGTATAGCGCGGGCCACATGGCACATTGGGTCGTTCGGCGTGCCCACAAGCGGACTTGGGCTCGTTCTGGGGAACCCTGTCATCGGCCGGAGGCCGGTGTCGACCACGGTGTGAGGGCCTTGTTTATCAATACGTCGGGAAGCCGCGCTTTCCACATCGCCTGATGTCTCGATATGGCTCTCAGAGCAGGCGTAGGGATTCAGTTGATGCATCGTTGTGTTCAATGTGTCCATCAGTCCATGCCAATCTCCCACCGCTTCCTGTCTGGGTGAATGCGGGGAAATTTAATTCCGGCAAACTCCTGGGTACGCGCGTGCAACAAATTTGCCGGCGTGTGGCGAGAGGGCGTGCTGGCCTCCCCAACATTCTTCATGCCTTCCTTCATCCGCCAGCTCTTCATGGCGAGTGTGGTATTGGTTCACATCCAGATTGCCTTTAGTTCTGGCTCATAAGCATGGAGCTTCTCCCATGCATTATCCAGCGGCTCTTCATGGCGAGTGCGGTATTGGTTGCCATCCACCTTGACCGTCAACTTCAATAGTCAATATCATTCACTGAGCGTGACCGTGATGCGGGCTATCTAGAGGTGTGTCTAGCTCCCGAATATCATGATCACTCAGCTCGCTACGCGACGGTGGTGCAGCTTCCTCTTCGCGATGCTCAGGACTCTCGTCCCCTGGTCTATACTCAGGGTCCTGAGAGTTATCATGTTGGCTTGCATTCGGAGTGTCCACCATGTAGCACTTCACGACCGAGGTCTCCTGCCACTTGCGTAAGGCCATCGTGGCTGGAGGGTGGCTCTCCACATACTCGTTGGACTCCTCCGGGTCTTCAATCTCTTCCGTCATGCCAGCACTTCAGTGAGCTCTTTGACATCTGCGATCAGGTAGGTGGACCCAAAAAACCGACCTTCTCTGGCTGCTCCTGGGTCCGATCTGACAATGAATCTGAGAGAATCGGCTCCTGCTGCTCCTGTATCAGATATGACATAAAGTTTGGGAGAATCAGCTCATGTTGTTTATGCGTCCGGCCTGACCTGCGACCCTGGAGAACCAGCTTGCTGCGATAATGTGTGGCATACTCTAGGTTGCCGAATCAGGCGGACTGGTCTGGAGCGAGGTTCAAGACCTAGCTGACGTGGCCACTCGAGTTGATGAAGAACATGGCAGCGCCGAAGAGGAAGAGTTGACCAGATGTGTGCTACTTCTTGAGATTGCGTTGGTTTTCCCTTGAAGAGGAAAGAGTGATGCAGCAAAGTAGAGATAAGTATTTCTCTCAGTTAAGAACCAGGGTATCAATCCAGTAGGAGGTACATGCAAGTCTCCAATAGATGTATCTGCACAAACTAACAAACACTTGCACCCAACGCGATAAAGGGGTTGTCAATCCCTTTATGGTCACTTGTAAAAGTGGGATCTAATAGAGATAGATATAAAAGATAACTAAAAGGTGAAATAATAAGAAAGTAAATAAATTGCAGTAAGATATTTTTGAGTTTTTTGGTTTTATAGATCTGAAAATAAATGATGATAAATAGACCCCGGGACCATGGGGTTCACTAGAGGCTTCTCTCTTGAAAGAAAACATATGATGGGTGAATAAATTATTATTAAGCAATTGATAGCAAAACGCATAGTTATGATGATATCTAAGGCAATGATCATAAATATAGACATCATGTCCATGACAAGTAGACCGAAACGATTCTGCATCTACTACTATTGCTTCACACATCGACCGACTCCTGCCTGCATCTAGAGAATTAAGTTCAAGAGAACAGAGTAACGCATTAAGCAAGAAAACATGATATAGAGGGATAAACTCAAGCAATGTGATATAGACCCCCATCTTTTTACCCTTAATGACAATAATACAATACGTGCCTCGCTACCCTACTATGTCACTGGGTGAGGACACCACAAGTTTGAACCTATCAGAAAGCACCTCTCCTATGGCAAGGTAGATGAATCTAGTTGGCCAAACCAAGTCAATAGATCGGAGAGAAATACAAATCTATTTAAATCATGCATATAAGAATGCAGAGGAGACTCAAATATTATTCATAGATAATCTGATTATAAACCCACAATTCATCGTGTCTCAAACAACACGCCACAAAAGATATCATGTGGATGATATCATAAATAAGACAACTTGTGAGCTACACATAAAAGTAAAGAACATATCTATGAAGGTGGCGGACGACTATGCTTATACAAATCCCCCTGAAGCAACCTTCCATCGTAATCTGATTGCAGCTGGCTATGCTTGTGTCGGGGTTGATGAAGTGATGTCAGGATATAACGAGGTAGAGCTTGACATTCCTGTAGGTGACGAGGAGCGCACGCTGGGAGAGGCCATACATCGTCTCATTCTATGGAGAAAGAAATGCATCGTGTTTTCAAGGCCATCGACTCCTGCTCCAACAAGTCTGTCGCATCATCCGGCTCCTCCTCCAAGTCTGCCACCGCTTGAGCCGACTCCTCCTCCAAGTCCGCCACCGCGCGAGCCAACTTCTCCTCCAAGTCCGCCACCACGTGAGCCTACTCCTCCAAATCCGCCACTGCGTGAGCCTACTACTCCTCCAAGTCCGCCACCGCGTGAGCCGACTCCTCGTCCAAGTTCGGCACCACGTCAGCCGTCTCCGCCGCCTCAGCAACAGCGGAAGAGAGGCGTCGTAGCTACATCGGCTAGCGGTACAACAGAAGGAAAGAAATTCAGATATGGTCCAAGCCTCAAGCCTCTTTCGAGGTTGCCTTACCACCTGACTAAGGAGGAAAATGAAGCCGAAGTGGCTGCCCAAGTGAAGGCCTATTTTGGACCGAAACCGCCCCCGCCGCCAAAGGAGATAGTACCTGAGCATGTCGTACAACGCTTTATTGATAATGCTCAACCAGCTGTCAAGCATAGGTGTCGTAGAATTAACACGACAGATGTCCTTAGTGTCAGGACTTAGTCGCGAGGCCAGCGCATCTATGTGGTAGCTTGAGAGGGGTTGAGTGGGACGAGAGACGCAGGGCGGATCAACACGCAAGACAAGGGTTTAGACAGCTTCGGGCCCCGGGAAACATCATCCGGTAAAAACCCTACATGCTGTTTGAGGCTAGGTCTCATTATGCTCATGAGGAAGTCGCGTGGCCGGCTCTCCCCTTGTGTCTAGCCCTAGATATTGTTTATTGTTGCTTGTCCCTCTTTAGAGCCCTGCCCCTCCTTATATAAGTTAGAGGGCGGTTACATGTGGAGTCCTAGTAGAACTAGGACTAGTCTATCTTCTCTTACAAGTTAAATACAAGTCCGGGTCTTGCTTTCTTCCTCTTAAGCCGGCCTACCATAACGTAAGCCGACCTTCTGGGCCTTGAGCCTCTTGGGCCTCCGGGTCTTGTCGCTCCTATGATCCGCTTAGATCACCCATAAGTCGCCAGGTTCGGGCGGGTCACTTGTGAGTCGTCTAGTCAGGGCGGGTCATTAGTGAGTCGCCAAGTCCGGCCGGGTTATACTTCCGGCCGGGTTACACCGCGGGGTATATCCCTGACATTAGCCCCAAGTTTAGCTTGGATTTATCCATGGTAAACTTATGCTGCAAAATAAACACAAGAACAAATTTGACAGGTTGTGCTCCGGGTTAAGAATTCTTGTAAACCGGCACCTGAACATCCTTAAATCCTTGTCATTTCCTTCTTCTAGAAAATCCGGATCAATAGACCAGCTTCACAATCAAATTGCTTGTAGAAGAAATATTGTAAAAAAATAATCCATTTGAGTCGGCTTCCAAAGCGCCGGCTTAAAAAATATAGGTCTTGATATACTCATCTGATTTTCAACCGGCTTAAAGATGTAGATCTTGCTGAGTTATAATTTCCAAAATCTCCGGTTTATAAAAGACTGATGATGTCGAGTCATAATTGTTGTTGACACCGGGTCATGTAATTGATCTTCTTGATTTACTCAAAGCAGAGAATTTTGAAGATGTTCCCTCTTTATATGCATAATACCTGTAGCCCCCAAGTCTTAAGAGGAGAACATAGTGATAACTTAAGACTTGCTTCGATATAAGTGTTGCAACCTTGAAGAAATCCGGGTTATTCATCTCAATCATTAGTCATAAAACTGAATATTCCACATATGTAGCCCCCAAATGCCGGGTTGTCATGCTTGCAGCAACCTGGGACTTGTTGAAAGATCGAGGATGTCGCCTAGAGGTGGGGGGGGGGGTGAATAGGCGTTTTAAAATAATTACGGTTTAGGCTTGAACAAATGCGGAATAAACCTAGCGGTTAATTTGTCAAGCACAAAACCTAAAACAACTAGGCTCACCTATGTGCACCAACAACTAATGCTAAGCAATATAAGCAACTATGTGATAGCAAGATATATGACAAAGAACA
Organism: Aegilops bicornis; assembly: GCA_021605145.1. Taxonomy (NCBI): domain Eukaryota; kingdom Viridiplantae; phylum Streptophyta; class Magnoliopsida; order Poales; family Poaceae; genus Aegilops; species Aegilops bicornis. Next base: position 16,506,664 of record CM038675.1, read on the forward strand.
ATATGGCTATCACAAAGTAAAGTGCATGAGTAAAGGGGCTCGGGTAAGAGATAACCGAGGCACGCAGAGACGATGATGTATCCCAAGTTCACACCCTTGCGGATGCTAATCTCCGCTTGGAGCGGTGTGGAGGCACAATGCTCCCAAGAAGCCACTAGGGCCACCGAATCTCCTCACGCCCTCGCACAATGCAAGATGCCGTGAATCCACTAAGGGACCCTTGAGGGCGGTCACCGAACCCAGACAAATGGCGACCCTTCGGGCGGTCACCGAACCCGTACACTTTGGCAACCCTTGGGGCGGTCACCGGTACCCGTCAAATTGCTCGGGGCGATCTCCACAACCTAATTGGAGACCCCGACGCTTGCCCGGAGCTTTACACCACAATGATTGAGCTCCGAACACCACCAACCGACTAGGGCGCGCAAGGACCCAAGAGGAACAAGCTCAAGGGCACCAAGCACCCAAGAGTAATAAGCTTCTCAACTTGTAACTTCCACGTATCACCGTGGAGAACTCTGAAGGAAATATGCCCTAGAGGCAATAATAAAAGTTATTATTTATTTCCCTATATCATGATAAATGTTTATTATTCATGCTAGAATTGTATTAACCGGAAAGATAATACATGTGTGAATATATAGACAAACAATATGTCACTAGTATGCCTCTACTTGACTAGCTTGTTAATCAAAGATGGTTATGTTTCCTAACCATGAAACAAGGAGTTGTTATTTGATTAACAAGGTCACATCATTAGTTGAATGATCTGATTGACATGACCCATTCCGTTAGCTTAACACTTGATCGCTTAGTATGTTAATGCTTTCTTCATGACCCATACATGTTCCTATAACTATGAGATTATGCAACTCCCGTTTACCGGAGGAACACTTTGGTACTACCAAACGTCACAACGTGAATCGGGTGATTATAAAGGAGTACTACAGGTGTCTCCAAAGGTACTTGTTGGGTTGGCGTATTTCGAGATTAGGTTTTGTCACTCCGATTGTCGGAGAGGTATCTCCAGCCTTCTCGGTAATGCACATCACTTAAGCCTTGCAAGCATTACAACTAATGAGTTAGTTGTGAGATGATGTATTACGGAACGAGTAAAGAGACTTACCAAGAACGAGATTGAACTAGGTATTGGATACCGACGATCGAATCTCGGGTAAGTAACATACCGATGACAAAGGGAACAACGTATGTCGTTATGCGGTTTGACCGATAAAGATCTTCAGAGAATATGTAGGAACCAATATGGGCATCCAGGTTCCGCTATTGGTTATTGACCGAGAATGGTTCTAGGTCATGTCTACATAGTTCTCGAACCCGTAGGGTCCGCACGCTTAACGCTTCGGCGATGATTCATAATGAGTTTATAAGTATTGATGCACCGAAGGTTGTTCGAGTCCCGGATGTGATCACGGACATGACGAGGAGTCTCGAAATGGTCGAGACATAAAGATTGATATATTGGAAGCCTATGTTTGGACTTGAATGGTTCCGAGTGAAAACAGGATGTTACCGAACACCGGGGTTACTGGAACCCCGGGGTATATGGGCCCTCATGGGCCTTGAGGGAGAAAGAGAAGGGCCGGCCAGGTGGGCTGCGCGCCCCCTCCCCTTCCAGTCCGAATAGGACAAGGAGAGGGGCGCGCCTTCCCCTTTCCCTCCCCAATCCTACTCCAACTAGGAGAGGGGGAGTCCTACTCCGGTGGGAGTAGGACTCCTCCTTGCGCGCCTCCTCTAGGGCCGCCACCTCCCCTTGGCTCCTTTATATACGGGGCAGGGAGCACCCCATGACACACAAGTTGATCTACGGATCTTTCCTTAGCCGTGTCGGTGCCCCTTCCACCATATTCCACTTCGGTCATATCGTCACGGAGCTTAGCGAAGCCCTGCGCCGGAGAAGTCATATCGTCAGCGAGCTTAGGCGAAGCCCTGCGTCGGTGGAGCATCATCATCGCTATCACGCCGTCGCGGCCGACGGAACTCATCCCCGACACTTTGCTGGATCGAGTCCGGGATCGCCATCGAGCTGAACGTGTGCGTAACTCGGAGGTGCCGTATGCTCGGTGCTTGGATCGGTCGGATCGTGAAGACGCACGACTACATCAACCGCAGCGTTGATATAACGCTTCCGCTTTCGGTCTACGAGGGTACGTGGACGGATACTCTTCCCTCTCGTTGCTATACCATCACCATGGTCTTGCGTGATCGTAGGAAATTTTTTGAAATTACTACGTTCCCCAACAGTGGTATCAGAGCCTGGTTTTTATGGTTTGATGATATTTGCACGAGTAGAACACAAGTGAGTTGTGGACGATACAAGTCATACTGCCTACCAGCATGTCATACTTTGGTTCAGCGGTATTGTTGGACGAGACGATCCGGACCAACCTTACGCGTACTCTTACGCGAGACCGGTTCCCTCGGCGTGCTTTGCACATAGATGGCTTGCGGAAGACTGTCTCTCCAACTTTAGTTGAACTGAAAAGTATACGCCCGGTCCTTGAGAAGGTTAAACGGAGTCTATTTGACAAACTATCGTTGTGGTTTTGATGCGTAGGTAAGATGAGTTCTTGCTTAAGCCCATAGCAGCCACGTAAAATTTGCAACAACAAAGTAGAAGACGCCTAACTTGTTTTTGCAGGGCATGTTGTGATGTGATATGGTCAAGACATGATGCTAAATTTTATTGTATGAGATGATCATGTTTTGTAACCGAGTTATCGGCAACTGGCAGGAGCCATATGGTTGTCGCTTTATTGTATGCAATGCAATCGCGATGTAATGCTTTACTTTATTACTAAGCGGTAGTGATAGTCGTGGAAGCATAAGATTGGCGAGACGACAACGATGCTACGATGGAGATCAAGGTGTCGCGCCGGTGGCGATGGTGATCATGACGGTGCTTGACGATGGAGATCACAAGCACAAGATGATGATGAACATATCATATCACTTATATTGATTGCATGTGATGTTTATCCTTTATGCATCTTATCTTGCTTTGATTGACGGTAGCATTATAAGATGATCTCTCACTAAAATTATCAAGAAGTGTTCTCTCGAGTATGCACCGTTGCCAAAGTTCGTAGTACCCGCACACCACGTGATGATCGGGTGTGATAAGTTCTACGTCCATCTACAACGGGTGCAAAACAGTTGCACACGCCGAATACTCGAGTTAAACTTGACGAGCCTAGCATATAACAGATATGGCCTCGGAACACGGAGACCGAAAGGTCGAACGTGAATCATATAGTAGATATGATCAACATAGTGATGTTCACCGTTGAAACTACTCCGTCTCACGTGATGATCGGACACGGTTTAGTTGACATGGATCACGTGATCACTTAGATAACTAGAGAGATGTCTGTCTAAGTGGGAGTTTTTAATATGATTAATTGAACTTAAATTTATCATGAACTTAGTACCGATAGTATTTTGCTTGTCTATGTTTACGTAGATAGATGGCTCGTCTGTTGTTCCGTTGAATTTTAATGCGTTCCTTGAGAAAGCAAAGTTGAAAGATGATGGTAGCAATTACACGGACTGGGTCCGTAACTTGAGGATTATCCTCATTGCTGCACGTAAAAATTAAATCACCGGAAGCACCGCTGGGTGACAGGCCTGCTGCAGAATCTTGAGCGAGAAGTTGTGAACGTCGGCAAAGCAGAGCTGATGACTACTCCTTAGTTCAGTGTGCCATGCTTTACGGCTTAGAAGCTGGTCTTCAACGACGTTTTGAACGTCATGGAGCATATGAGATGTTCCAGGAGTTGAAGTTAATATTTCAAGCAAATGCCCGGATTGAGAGATATGAAGTCTCCAATAAGTTCTATGGCTGCAAGATGGAGGAGAATAGTTCTGTCAGTGAGCACATACTCAAAATGTCTGGGTATAACAATCACTTAATTCAGCTGGGAGTTAATCTTCCGGATGATAGTGTCATTGACAGAATTCTCCAATCACTGCCACCAAGCTACAAGAGCTTCGTGATGAACTATAATATGCAAGGGATGACTAAGACAATTCTGAGCTCTTCGCGATGCTAAAAGCTGCGGAGGTAGAAATCAAGAAAGAGCATCAAGTGTTGATGGTCAACAAGACCACTAGTTTCAAGAAAAGGGCAAAGGGAAGAAGAAGGAAACTTCAAAAGGAACAGCAAGAAAGTTGCTGATCAAGAGAAGAAACCCAAGTCTGGACCTAAGCCTGAAATCGAGTGTTTTTACCGCAAGCGCACCGGACATCGGAAGCGGAACTGCCCCAAGTATTTGGCGGATAAAAGGATGGCAAGGTGAACAAAGGTATATGTGATATACATGTTGTTGATGTGTACCTTACTAGAGCTCAAGTAGCACTGGTATTTGATACTGGTTCATTGCTAATATTTGCAACTCGAAGCAGGGACTACGGAATAGACGAGCAATCGCAAAGGACGAGGTGACGATCTTGGCGTGGGAAATGGTTCCAAAGTCAATGTGATCGCGGTCGGCACGCTTACCTCTACATCTACCTTCGGGATTAGTTTTAGACCTAAATAATTGTTATTTGGTGCCAGCGTTAAGCATGAACATTATATCTGGATCTTGTTTAATGCGAGACGGTTATTCATTTAAATCAGAGAATAATGGTTGTTCTATTTATATGAGTAATATCTTTTATGGTCATGCACCCTTGAAGAATGGTCTATTCTTGTTGAATCTCGACAGTAGTGATACACATATTCATAATGTTGAAGCCAAAAGATGCAGAGTTGATAATGATAGTGCAACTTATTTGTGGCACCGCCGCTTAGGTCATATCGGTGTAAAACGCATGAAGAAACTCCATACCGATGGGCTTCGAATCACTTGATTATGAATCACTTGGTACTTGCGAACCATGCCTCATGGGCAAGATGACCAAAACACCGTTCTCCTAACTATGGAGCGAGCAACTGATTTGTTGGAAATCATACATACCGATGTTTGTGGTCCAATGAATGTTGAGGCACGCGGCGGTATCAAGTTATTTTCTCACCTTCACAGATGATTTGAGCAGATATGGGTATATCTACTTAATGAAACACAAATCTGAAACATTTGAAAAGTTCAAAGAATTTCAGAGTGAAGTAGAAAATCATCGTAACAAGAAAATAAAGTTTCTACGATCTGATTGTGGAGGAGAATATTTGAGTTACGAGTTTGGTTTACATTTGAAACAATGTGGAATAGTTTCAAGAACTCACACCACCGGAACACCACAGAGAAATGGTGTGTCCGAACGTCGTAATCGTACTTTACTAGATATGGTGCGATCTATGATGTCTATTTCCGATTTACCGCTATCGTTTTGGGGTTATGCTTTAGAGACGACCGCATTCACGTTGAATAGGACACCGTCAAAATCCGTTGAGACGACGCCTTATGAACTATGGTTTGGCAAGAAACCAAAGTTGTCGCTTTCTTAAAGTTTGGGGCTGCGATGCTTATGTGAAGAAACTTCAACCAGATAAGCTCGAACCCAAATCGGAAAAATGTGTCTTCATAGGATACCCAAAGGAGACTGTTGGGTACACCTTCTATCACAGATCTGAAGGCAAGATTTTCGTTGCTAAATTCGGATCCTTTCTAGAGAAGGAGTTTCTCTCGAAAGAAGTGAGTGGGAGGAAAGTAGAACTTGATGAGATAACTAGATCTGCTCCCTTATTGGAAGGGAGTTCATCACAAGAAATGGTTCCTGTGACAACTACACCAATTAGTGAGGAAACTAATGATGATGATCATGAAGCTTCAGATCAAGTTACTATCGAACCTCAGAGGTCAACCAGAATAAAATACGCACTGCAGTGGTACGGTAATCCTATTCTCGAAGTCATGTTACTTGACCATGGCGAACCTACAAACTATGAAGAAGCGATGGTGAGCCCAGATTCGCAGAAATGGCTGGAAGCCATGAAATCTGAGATGGGATCCATGTATGAGAACAAAGTATGGACTTTGGTTGACTTGCCCGATGATCGGCAAGCCATTGAAAATAAATGGATCTTTAAGAAGAAGACTGACGCCGATGGTAATGTAACCGTCTACAAAGCTCGACTTGTTGCAAAAGGTTTTCGACAAGTTCAAGGGGTTGACTACGATGAGACTTTCTCACCAGAAGCGATGCTTAAGTCTGTCCGAATCATGTTAGCAATTGCCGCATTTTATGATTATGAAATTTGGCAAATGGATGTAAAACTGCATTCTTGAATGGATTTCTAGAAGAAGAGTTGTATATGATGCAACCAGAAGGTTTTATCGATCCAAAAGGTGCTAACAAAGTGTGCAAGCTCCAACGATCAATTTATGGTCCGTGCAAGCCTCTCGGAGTTGGAATAAACGCTTTGATAGTGTGATCAAAGCATATGGGTTTGTATGCACTTTTGGAGAAGCCTGTATTTACAAGAAAGTGAGTGGGAGCTCTGTAGCATTTCTGATATTATATGTGGACGACATATTATTAATTGGAAATGATATAGAATTTCTGGATAGCATAAAAGGATACTTAAATAAAAGTTTTTCAATGAAAGACCTCGGTGAAGCTGCTTACATATTGGGCATCAAGATCTATAGAGATAGATCAAGACGCTTAATTGGACTTTCACAAAGCACATACCTTGATAAAATTTTGAAAAATTCAAAATGGATCAGGCAAAGAAAGGTTTTTGCCTGTGTTGCAAGGTGTAAGATTGAGTCGAGACTCAATGCCCGACCACAGCAGAAGATAGAGAGAAAATGAAAGATGTTCCCTATGCTTCAGCCATAGGCTCTATCATGTATGCAATGCTGTGTACCAGACTGACGTATGCTTAGCTGTAAGCTTGGCAGGAAGGTACCAAAGTAATCCAGAATGGATCATCGGACAGCGGTCAAGAACATCCTTAAATACCTGAAAAGTACTAAGGATATGTTTCTCGTATTTGGAGGTGACAAAGAGATAGTCGTAAATGGTTACGTCGACGTAAGCTTTGACACTGATCCGGACGATTCTAAATCGCAAACCGGATACGTGTTTTTATTAAACGGTGGAGCTGTCAGTTGGTGCAGTTCTAAACAAAGCGTCGTGGCGGGATCTACATGTGAAGCGGAGTACATAGCTGCTTAAGCAGCAAATGAAGGAGTCTGGATGAAAGAGTTCATTTCCGATCTAGGTGTTATACCTAGTGCATCGGGACCGATGAAGATCTTCTGTGACAATATCGGTGCAATTGCCTTGGCAAAGGAATCCAGATTTCACAAGAGGACCAAGCACATCAAGAGACGCTTCAATTCCATTCGACCAAGTCCAAGTGGGAGACATAGAAATTTACAAAATACATACGGATCTGAATGTTGCAGACCCGTTGACTAAGCCTCTTCCACGAGCAAAACATGATCAGCACCAAGACTCCATGGGTGTTAGGATCATTACTTTGTAATCTAGATTATTGACTCTAGTGCAAGTGGGAGACTGAAGGAAATATGCCCTAGAGGCAATAATAAAAGTTATTATTTATTTCCCTATATCATGATAAATGTTTATTATTCATGCTAGAATTGTATTAACCGGAAAGATAATACATGTGTGAATATATAGACAAACAATATGTCACTAGTATGCCTCTACTTGACTAGCTTGTTAATCAAAGATGGTTATGTTTCCTAACCATGAAACAAGGAGTTGTTATTTGATTAACAAGGTCACATCATTAGTTGAATGATCTGATTGACATGACCCATTCCGTTAGCTTTACTATTGATCGTTTTGTTTTTTTATGCTTTCTTCATGACCCCTACCTGTTACTGTAACTATGAGATTATGCAACTCCTGCCACCGGAGGAACACTTTGGTACTACCAAACGTCACAACGTAATCGGGTGATTATAAAGGAGTACTACAGGTGTCTCCAAAGGTACTTGTTGGGTTGGCGTATTTCGAGATTAGGTTTTGTCACTCCGATTGCTCGGAGAGGTATCTCCAGGCCTTCTCGGTAATGCACATCACTTAAGCCTTGCAAGCATTACAACTAATGAGTTAGTTGTGAGATGATGTATTACGGAACGAGTAAAGAGACTTACCAAGAACGAGATTGAACTAGGTATTGGATACCGACGATCGAATCTCGGGTAAGTAACATACCGATGACAAAGGGAACAACGTATGTCGTTATGCGGTTTGACCGATAAAGATCTTCGTAGAATATGTAGGAACCAATATGGGCATCCAGGTTCCGCTTATTGGTTATTGACCGAGAATGGTTCTAGGTCATGTCTACATAGTTCTCGAACCCGTAGGGTCCGCACGCTTAACGCTTCGATGACAGTTCATAATGAGTTTATAAGTATTGATGCACCGAAGGTTGTTCGAGTCCCGGATGTGATCACGGACATGACGAGGAGTCTCGAAATGGTCGAGACATAAAGATTGATATATTGGAAGCCTATGTTTGGACTTGAATGGTTCCGAGTGAAAACAGGATGTTATTTAACACCGGGGGGTTACCGGAACCCCCCGGGGGGTATATGGGCCCTCATGGGCCTTGAGGGAGAAAGAGAAGGGCCGGCCAGGTGGGCTGCGCGCCCCCCTCCCCCTTCCAGTCCGAATAGGACAAGGAGAGGGGGGGCGGCGCCCCTTCCCCCTGTCCCCCTCCCCAATCCTACTCCAACTAGGAGAAGGGGGGGGAGTCCTACTCCCGGTGGGAGTAGGACTCCTCCTTGCGCCTCCTCTAGGGCCGCCACCTCCCCTTGGCTCCTTTATATACGGGGCAGGGAGCACCCCATGACACACAAGTTGATCTACGGATCTTTCCTTAGCCGTGTGCGGTGCCCCTTCCACCATATTCCACTTCGTCATATCGTCACGGAGCTTAGGCGAAGCCCTGCCGGAGAAGTCATATCGTCATGAGCTTAGGCGAAGCCCTGCGTCGGTGGAGCATCATCATCGTCATCACGCCGTCGTCTTGACGGAACTCATCCCGACACTTTGCTGGATCGGAGTCCGGGATCGCCATCGAGCTGAACGTGTGCAGAACTCGGAGGTGCCGTATGCTCGGTGCTTGGATCGGTCGGATCGTGAAGACGTACGACTACATCAACCGCGTTGATATAACGCTTCCGCTTTCGGTCTACGAGGGTACGTGGACGGATACTCTTCCCTCTCGTTGCTATACCATCACCATGGTCTTGCGTGATCGTAGGAAATTTTTTGAAATTACTACGTTCCCCAACAAACTCAAACCAATGCACAAATGCAATGGCAAGGGCACACAGAGTACCCAAGTCCTTCTCTCTCAAATCCCACCAAAGCAACTAATGCTAGGGAGGAAAGTAAGAGGAAGAACAAGAAGGAGAACACAAAGAACTCCAAGATCTAGATCCAAGGGGTTCCCCTCACATAGAGGAGAAAGTGATTGGTGGAAGTGTGGATCTAGATCTCCTCTCTTTTCCCTCAGAAACTAGCAAGAATCCATGGAGGGATTGAGAGTTAGCAAGCTCAAAGAAGGTCAACAATGGGGGCAAAAACGAGCTCAAGAGATGGGGAACCATTGGGGAAGAAGACCCCCTTAAATAGGTCCCCACGAATCTGCCCGTTATGTGCAGAAAACGGTAGGACCGGTACAACCAGTGCACGAACCGGTACAACCGGCCAAAGCAGAGGAAAAACCAACCTGGGAAAAGCTCTAAGCGGTACAACAGCCTGGGGAACCGGTAGTACCGGTTAAACCGGTTAAACCGGTCAACAACCGCCCAAGAACCGCTCCAAAACAGAAACTAGTCCGGTGATAGAGCGGTACATGGCCAGTACAACCTCCGTACCAATTCTGGAGCGGTACAACCGCTCCAAACACCGGTTGTACCGGTCAACCGGTACAACCTCTCTAAGTAATACAGGCAATATCAAAACAGCCACAACTTTCGCATACGAGCTCCGAATTCGATGAAACCAAGTTTGTTGGAAAGCTAGCAACAAGGGCTAACACAATCTTGATAGAAATATCAATAAGAAGCAAATGAGAAAAGGCCCATAAGAAAATGGTGAGAACCCTTCCTAGGATAAGACCGGTAAAACCTCCAACACCGAAAACATCATAGAAGACGCATGCAAACTCCGTTTTCGATGAACTCAAGCTTGTCATCAAGATGACCAAAAGCTCTAAGACTCACAAAGAGAACCAAAAAATAACAAGGAAACATGATGCAAGGATGCAATGGTTTGAGCTCTCTACTAACGATACGATCAAGCTACCAACTCGAGAGCCCCCCCTTGATAGTACGGCAAACGATCCTATAACCCGGTCTCCCAACTACCACCACGAGACCGGTAAAATAGAAAACCTATCAAGGGCAAACCTTTGCCTTGCACATGGTCCACTTGAGCTAGATGAAGACGATCTTGACTCCCTCAAGTTGGACCACCTTTCTTGATTGTGTTGGCTCGATGAAGACTAGATGATTGCTCCCCCATAGTCCACTATGGGTGAGCGACTCTTCGACACATCTTCACATGTCCATTGACACCATAATGGATGGCAAGATTCAAACTTGATTGCTCCCCCATACTCCATTATGGGTGAGCCACTCTTCGTGTTGCTCCACTTGAACTTGCACAGCAAACTTGATGACGATCACCACTTGATGTCATCCTCCATGGGTTGTATGGGATCTTCCTCTGGACGCAAGACCATGGAAACATACCTAACCCCACAAAGAACTCTCACGTAGACCATGGGTTAGTACACAAAGCGTAATGGACAATGCTTACCATACCATGGGAACACTTGGTCCCTCTCGGTACAACTTGTGCGCTTTGTGTGTCGATCAACTTGAATCACTCTCTGTACTTAGGCTAGATCAGCCTTGAATCTTTCCAACTCTCTTCATTTGGATGATGTCTTGAAGGTAAACATGAATGATCACATAATCTTCTTCTTCAAGACATGCTTGCAATAAGCTCAACACTCACATGACCAATCTTTGGATAATTCCTTAATAGCACCTTGGTCAACTCATAAACTCCTTGAAACCAACACATGGACTTCAAGAAAAGCCTATGGACAAAACCTTCAAATATAACTCAAGGCAACCATTAGTCCATAGAGATTGTCATCAATTACAAAAACCAAACATGGGGGCATCGCAAGTTCTTTCAATCTCCCCCATTTTGGTAATTGATGCAATCACTTTCAAGAGAGTTTATATAAGGAATTATGCATCACCATGCAATACAACAACCAATAGTGCATGCAAATGAGATGCAAATGCTAAGGAACAAAACCAAAGCAGGAGGAGACAACTCTCTAAACTTCTTCACACAACTCTCTGAAACTTCTCCCCCATTGGCATCGATTGCCAAAATGGGCTAAAAGCTTAGAAAGCCAATATAAAATGTGTTCCTCCATAAATTGTGTATTTCTCAACAAGAGAGTGGAATGCAATACACATATCCAACGGTAAATACTTGGAGGAAGACAAACTATATTGAGGCACAAAGATTGCAACAGAAAGATATGCCACAAAGACATAACAAAGAGAGACACAAGCAATCAGAAGATACCAATTGAAGCAAGCAATCAACGGATATCGATTGAACCAACTAGACCAATGATCCTACATGCCACAAGAATAAATACATTATGATAAGCGCAAAGGAGTGTTCTAACCAAACTAGAGAAGCTCCCCATGATTTGTGCACACATAAGAACTTTTGTATTTGAATACAAAGTGCACAAAATAGGACCATAGCTCCCCCAAAATCAATAGAAACTCACATCCAGTGCGGGTGAGCATATAGGAAACAAAGCCTAGAGCTTGCAACAAGCACATGGTTGAGCAACATGTAAAAGAGGCAACTTAAGAATAGGCTCAACCAAAATGATGTGTGTGAGTCATGGCGAAGCACTTGAGAAGACTAAAATTAGGATGAGCATTAAGCATCAACATAGTCTTGAAAGAATGAGGCACATGGTGCAAGGCCTATCATTCCCACACACAACTGGCAAATGGGTTCACAAGCTTACTAATAAGCAAATAGAGAACCTATGCTTGTGACAACCCGTGGTGAAGATAGACGAGGGGAGGCTCATCAAGACGAGGGATACCAATTAAGATGGCAAAACCTCGTAAAGATAAGCAAGAGGAAAATAATCTTCACCACACAAGAGTGCAACAAGATGCAACGACAGAGGACACACACTCAAGGCAAAAGCTTTCACGGAGCCACCAAAGAAATAACAAAAGAGAGACAAGGTGGGCGTGGAAGAAAGGATATCATCTAGAGATGTAATTTCTCTCAAGTGTATAATGTTCTAGGTAGACGAAATCATGATGATATATATCTACAAAGAAGGATGTACACCGAAATAGTTACAACAAGAAGGATTGAGATATCCAAAAGGAAGTCATACATATACCAATAAGATATTTGCTTGAAAGCATAGCACTTGGCTAGATATGGTCTTATTGTATATAAATGAAGTCCAAACACACATCCATCAAAGGCATCACAACTAGCAACAAGAGATCATCGTTGGGATGCTTTGAGAAAGGAAACAAGTATCACAAGATATGAAATGAATATCATGCCAAGATGCAATCTACACAAGGTTGAATGCAAGAGGAGAAAGCATGAATAGATACTTGTTACCGAGATATCATTGGAAGGATGTAGTAGATACCAATTGAAGGTAGATAGTAGTTCATTGATCATCCTTGCTTGACTCCAATATGCACATGGTGACAACACCTTCCTTGTGAGTGAGCCGAGCATCCAATGCATCTCCAAATGTTCCTAGAAGAACAACACAAACTAAACTGTACCCAAACTCATCGGAACCAAATAGTTAGAAACACCAATACATAGGACAAACTCCACATAAATATGTGCATATAGATATGAAAATGAATTTCATGCACATCTCATCCAAATTGACACTAGGTGGAGTTTCCCCTATATATTGAGTCAACGAAAGAAAGCAAGCCAAATAGAATACATGAAGTAAATATGCATGCTCTAAACTTTCAAGAACCGATACCAAAATACAAAGAAATGCCAAGTGAAAAGGATACCAAATGGAGAAATCATCACTTGGAAGATATCATTAAAGAGACATCAAGGAATGAGATGTCCATTGATACACACTAAACTAAAGATGTCAAACTCCCAAAGAGAGGATGGTTCCAAACAAACCAAGCTCTCAACAAAGTTTCATGATGGCACAAAGTACCAAAAAGAAATGGCTTGCCTTCCACCAAAACAAACTTGATAAGGATCACAAGAAGAGTGTTCTAAAGAAAATAGGATAGCTCCCCCACGAGTTGTGCATTATATAGGATTTGCATTTGAATACAAAATGCACAAGGTGGGATCACTACTTTCACTATATCTAGAAAACACTAGACAAGAACAAGAAATAAATAAGATCCACAAGTGGTAGGGAAGACACCGGGAGTTCACACAAACCTTGGCAAGAGAAAAGGCAAATAAAAACAAAAACCAAAGTAAAGATGATCAACAAATTCTACCACACATAAGTGACTACCAATTGTCAAAAGACAAGAAGTATTTGGAAATAATTCTGGTGGTAGATAACAAGGACATCCAACATCATCTTCACAACAAACACAAGCAAATTGCAACTTGTAGAGCTAACATGCCACCTAGGAACAAGATAATTTACAATATCAATTCTAGGTGACAATATCTCAAATGTACACATTTTCTAGGCTTGTAATATGTGCATATTACTCCCCCATAATGTGATACCAATAAGAACTTAACAAGAGGCAATAAGAGGATCCAACACGAGATAATCAATGGAATTTTTAGAATTTGAATTTCTCATGAGAGATATACCACCTAGCGACTAGATAATCTTGTAATATCAATACTAGATGGTATTCCTCATGCACACACATTTATAGGATTGTGAGGTGCACAAAGCACATCACTCCCCAAAATGGGATGTTCCATTGATCTCTCACACGAGCCAACTAGGATACAAACAGGAAGCAAAAGGCTCAACGACATACGGCCTTTACGTACATGATGTGCAAACCAACACACACATACTTGATTGCTCAAGATAAGCAAGTTGGAAGCGCAACATATACAAACACATGCAAGGAACAAAACCAAAACATGCAAGGGGCAAGTAAGTTTCAAGGTAAACAATTTAAGTACAAGTTACATAAGGAGGCACATTGGATATAAGATATAAACTTGATGATTCAATTGACTTGGGTTGAGACAATCAGACAGATGAAGTCCACTTAATTCTTCATAAAGTATCCAAGTCTCCAAAGCCCTCCAACAACACCTATTGATCAAGTTTGAGCTAGTTGGTCCCCAACCAAGTTGGGTCCTAAGAGGTTAGTCACAATAGGCTTGGCTACCCAAATGGTTCTTTGCTTCAAACCACTTTGAGTACCAACAAACTTGGCAACCACATTGCCAACCTTATCCTTCCCAAGAGAATAGACATCATCAATAATAATTGGGTTGGATAAGTTACCACTAGTGCATGAAGAAGCGAGGTGACCTTTCTCACGGCATAGGTAGCAACGTCTACTCTTCACTTTCTTCTCACTTGACTTCTCAACTTGAGAAGCATTAACTTGAGTCTTCTTGGGAAGAGGCCTTTCTTCAACTTGAGGTTGAGCATGTGATTGAACTTGTGCCCTCTTCCCTTGTTGCCTGAAACTAATGGCCTTCTTCTTCAATGGGCAAGATCTAACATGATGCCCTTATACTTTGCACTTGAAGCAAACAATCTTGGCAGAATTCTTTACTTGTTCTTGGCCCTTCCTTTTGTTCATCTTGGACTTCTTCTTCTTATTGGAGTTGAATCCAAGTTCACCTTTGTCATTGGGGGATTTTTGCACACTCAAGATATTGTTGAGTGTGGATTTCCCTTCATGACACTTTTCCAAGTCTTTCTTCAAAGAAGTGACTTGGGCCTTGAGCTCTTTGATTTCCTCTACACGGTTAGTCTCAATACAAGTACTAGAGGAAGTATAAGCTTCATCGTTAGAGCAACAAGGCAAGGAAAGCAATTCATCACAAGATGTACCAACATTGTGAGTAGATGAATTACAAGGACTAGCACATGGCAATATACTATTTTGACTAGAAGTAGTGCTAGTACCCACATGAGGCTCACTAGATGTTACCTTAGCAATCATGGCCTCATGAGCTATCTTTAGCACACTATGGGATACTAGAAGATCATCATGAGAGCTTGAGAGCTTTTCATGACTTTCTTCCAATTTCCCATAATTGCTAGATAGCACCTCAAGTTGAGCCCGTAGCTCAACATTCTCCTTCAAAATGGATGCTTCACAAGTAATAGAATTAGTAGCACAAGCATCATCATTAACAACAAGAGGAGAAGGCAACTTGGCAAGCTCTTTTAAATAAGAAGCTTCAAGTTGGGCATGAGACTTCAGTGAGTTTGAAGAGCTCACCCTTGATGACCCTTGAGCCATTTTCGAGGTGCTCAAAATCCTCAAGGAGTCTAGCATGAGAAACTTCAAGCTTAGCATTTTTAGTTTTGAAATCGTTGGCCACCTCAAGAGCTCTATCATGAGATTCCCTCACTCTAGATAATTCTAGAGCAAAAGTCTCCTCAAGAGATTCAGAGGTGGTTTGTTCATGTTCAAGAGCTTGAGATAGCTCCGCGATCTCATCTGCGTAATCACGCCCATGAGCTTCCATTTTCTCAATGGTGGCCTCATGCTCCTCTAGATGAGATTCCAACTCCTCAATGTATTTCTTGCCATCAATCGCAATGGACATTATTTCCATGAAGTTGGAACGAGCAATTTTATTTTTATGAAGAGCTTTAAAATCATTTCCCCTAGTTTTTAAGGAGGCAACATTATCATTCTCTTCATCATTATCCTCATCATCATTAGTATCAACATCATCATCAAGAGACATATTGGGGTACAAAGTAGGAGATACCTTTGACGCCTTAGCCATAAGGCAAAAAGCAATAGATGATGGTGTAGGATCCCTTGAGGCACCATTAAACACCACATCTTGTTCCATGGAGTGTTGGGTTTCCTCTACATTGTTAGCACAACAATTGAGGAAATAGATGCATTTTATCATGGCAACAAGACATAGCAAGCATATCATCATGAGATTTAGTCAAGCAATTTCTACATGATATGCAAGGACTATCAACACAAGCAAGTGAAACATTTGGAGTGCTCAAAGTGTTAAAGCCCAAAGAAGGAGCATTGCAATAATATAGTGATGAAGGATCATCCACAATAAGCATACTATCATCATTGCAATGACCAACACTACTCACCATATCATTACCTTGTGGCAAACCACATGTAGGTGAAGTAGAAGAAGTTGAGAAGACTATACGACCGGAGGTGGAGGGAGAACAATCATCCCCACAAATCTTGGACACACCATATTTATCTTTAAGCTTCGTCCACAACTCATGTGCATCTCGGAACGGCATGAGTTGAAATATAACTACATTGCTCAAAGCATCAAAAAGCACATTAGAAGCTTGAGCATTGAGATAAGAGTTTTTCTCATCCTCTAAAGATAATCTTTGGGGATCCTTTGGAGGAGAAAAACCCATATCTACAATTCGCTCTAAATTTGGGTCCATGACCCTAAAGAAATTAAGCATGAATTACCCAAACATCAAAATTTGTGCCATCGAAACTAAGAGTGTCGAGAACCTAATCCTCTAGTCGACATCTTTACTCTCTAGGCGGTAAAGCCTAATAAAGAGAGACGAGGCTCTGATACCAATTGAAAGATCGAGGATGTCGCCTAGAGGGGGGGGGGTGAATAGGCGTTTTAAAATAATTACGGTTTAGGCTTGAACAAATGCGGAATAAACCTAGCGGTTAATTTGTCAAGCACAAAACCTAAAACAACTAGGCTCATCTATGTGCACCAACAACTAATGCTAAGCAATATAAGAAACTATGTGATAGCAAGATATATGACAAAGAACAATATGGCTATCACAAAGTAAAGTGCATGAGTAAAGGGGCTCGGGTAAGAGATAACCGAGGCACGCAGAGACGACGATGTATCCCGAAGTTCACACCCTTGCGGATGCTAATCTCCGCTTGGAGGCGGTGTGGAGGCACAATGCTCCCCAAGAAGCCACTAGGGCCACCGTAATCTCCTCACGCCCTTGCACAATGCAAGATGCCATGAATCCACTAAGGGACCCTTGAGGGCGGTCACCGAACCCGTACAAATGGCGACACTTGGGGGCGGTCACCGAACCCGTACACTTTGGCAACCCTTGGGGGCGGTCACCGGTACCCGTCAAATTGCTCGGGCCGATCTCCACAACCTAATTGGAGAACCCGACGCTTGCCCGGAGCTTTACACCACAATGATTGAGCTCCGAACACCACCAACCGACTAGGGCGCGCAAGCACCCAAGAGGAACAAGCTCAAGGGCACCAAGCACCCAAGAGTAATAAGCTTCTCAACTTGTAACTTCCACGTATCACCGTGGAGAACTCAAACCGATGCACAAATGCAATGGCAAGGGCACACAGAGTACCCAAGTCCTTCTCTCTCAAATCCCACCAAAGCAACTAATGCTAGGGAGGAAAGTAAGAGGAAGAACAAGAAGGAGAACACAAAGAACTCCAAGATCTAGATCCAAGGGGTTCCCCTCACATAGAGGAGAAAGTGATTGGTGGAAGTGTGGATCTAGATCTCCTCTCTTTTTTCCCTCAAAAACTAGCAAGAATCCATGGAGGGATTGAGAGTTAGCAAGCTCAAAGAAGGTCAACAATGGGGGCAAAAACGAGCTCAAGAGATGGGGAACCATTGGGGAAGAAGACCCCCTTAAATAGGTCCCCACGAATCTGCCCGTTATGTGCAGAAAACTGTAGGACCGGTACAACCAGTGCACGAACCGGTACAACCGGCCAAAGCAGAGGAAAAACCAACCTGGGAAAAGCTCTAAGCGGTACAACAGCCTGGGGAACCGGTAGTACCTGTTAAACCGGTTAAACCGGTCAACAACCGCCCAAGAACCGCTCCAAAACAGAAACTAGTCCGGTGGTAGAGCGGTACATGGCCGGTACAACCTCCGGACCAATTATGGAGCGGTACAACCGCTCCAAACACAGGTTGTACCGGTTAACCGGTACAACCTCTCTAAGTAATACAGGCAATATCAAAACAGCCACAACTTTCGCATACGAGCTCCGAATTCGATGAAACCAAGTTTGTTGGAAAGCTAGCAACAAGGGCTAACACAATCTTGATAGAAATATCAATAAGAAGAAAATGAGAAAAGGCCCATAAGAAAATGGTGAGAACCCTTCCTAGGATAAGACCGGTAAAACCTCCAACACCGAAAACATCATAGAAGACGCATGCGAACTCCGTTTTCGATGAACTCAAGCTTGTCATCAAGATGACCAAAAGCTCTAAGACTCACAAAGAGAACCAAACAAGAACAAGGAAACATGATGCAAGGATGCAATGGTTTGAGCTCTCTACTAATGATACGATCAAGCTACCAACTTGAGAGCCCCCCTTGATAGTACGGCAAACGATCCTATAACCCGGTCTCCCAACTACCACCACGAGACCGGTAAAATAGAAAACCTATCAAGGGCAAACCTTTGCCTCGCACATGGTCCACTTGAGCTAGATGAAGACGATCTTGACTCCCTCAAGTTGGACCACCTTTCTTGATTGCGTTGGCTCGATGAAGACAAGATGATTGCTCCCCCATAGTTCACTATGGGTGAGCGACTCTTCGGCACATCTTCACAAGTCCATTGACACCATAATGGATGGCAAGATTCAAACTTGATTGCTCCCCCATACTCCATTATGGGTGAGCCACTCTTCTTGTTGCTCCACTTGAACTTGCACACAGCAAACTTGATGACGATCACCACTTGATGTCATCCTCCATGGGTTGTATGGGATCTTCCTCTTGACGCAAGACCATGGAAACATACCTAACCTCACAAAGAACTCTCACGTAGACCATGGGTTAGTACACAAAGCGTAATGGACTATGCTTACCATAACACTTGGTCCCTCTCGGTACAACTTGTGCGCTTTGTGTGTTGATCAACTTGAATCACTCTCTGTACTTAGGCTAGATCAACCTTGGATCTTTCCAACTCTCTTCATTTGGATGATGTCTTGAAGGTAAACATGAATGATCACATAATCTTCTTCTTCAAGACATGCTTGCAATAAGCTCAACACTCACATGACCAATCTTTGAATAATTCCTTAATAGCACCTTGGTCAACTCATAAACTCCTTGAAACCAACACATGGACTTCAAGAAAAGCCTATGGACAAAACCTTCAAATATAACTCAAGGCAACCATTAGTCCATAGAGATTGTCATCAATTACCAAAACCAAACATGGGGGCATCGCATGTTCTTTCACTTGTAATTGCCTTATGCTCGTAAAATTTCAACCAGTGTAGCCCCCAAGGGCCGGGTCATTATGCAATAATGAGCAGGGACTTCAAAAATATGATCATGTAGACTTGTAATTGCCTTATGCTCGTAAAATTTCAACCAGTGTAGCCCCCAAGGGCCGGGTCATTATGCATATGATGAGTCGGGTCTTCAATGAGGTGAGCAAAAATGACTTTGCATTAGCCCCCAAGTGTCATGGTGCATGCTTGCAGCGACACGAGACTTGCATATTTGATGTAACCTCAATTTGAATAATGTAGCCCCCAAGTGCCGGGTCGTAAGCCTGCAGCGACTCGGGACTATTCCTTCCATTGTAGAATAAATCATATCCATTAATAAAATAATAGCCATTCCGCTGAAGCGATCTTGAAGACCTCCATCATAATATTGGCTATTGATAACCATAATAAGAATCCAGCCATGTTGGCTATTAAAGATTTGAATAATATAATCCGTTATGAAAACCTCAATCATTCAATATCATCATGAAAATCCAGCCAGTTTTGGCTATTAAAGATTTGAATACCTCATTGGTTGACAAGTAAATCCAGAGTTTAAATACCTGGCGACTCTAGGCCGATGACGACTTAATGCACATTCGTTGTAAGTCGGAATTTTGTAACCCAGTGGCCTATAACCCTTGAGAAAATCAATAATTGATAACCCTTTTGAGACACCAATTTCAGAGATGAGCTTGGACTGAAGCATTTATATAAGTCATAGTTCTGCAAATCCTGCACAGAGTTTAAACAACATACATACAGCGACTTAACGTCAAAAGCCATGGCGGGTAACCACCCAAATGTAGTCTTATCCTGCACACAAGTAGATCATAAGGTCCCTTTGATCCTTTGAATGATACCGCCGGTTTATGTGACCCGGACAGTGAAGTTGATAACTCAACTCTGTAAAAGCCGGCATAAGATATTTGTGGCAACTCAAATACTTGTGATTATATAAAAATAGATAAAAAAATTTGAGGCTTCTGATTCGAATACGATCACTAAACCGTTCCAAAGGAGTTAAGCTAAGATTCGAATACGATCATATAGCCGCCAGTGGCATTGGCGTTGCCGATCAAAGTGGGTATCAACAGCTATGTTCTCTTTGGTTCGAATACGACCTATGTTTGAACAGGAAGCCCCCAAATGACCATTGTGATATTGAATTTGTACTGCCGGTTTACATGACCTGTGTAATAAGGGTGATAACCCAATCCTTAGAAACCAATGCTTCCATATAAATGATGGTTGTCATAAGCTGGCGACTTATAGTCAAAAGTCAAGCCGGGTTAATCATAAAACACTTATATACATTTGAGATATAATCCCCAAAAGGTCTCAAGTTAAGTAATTGTGGCTGCAATAAACTTTACCAGAGATAGAATAAAACTTTTTGAGGCTTCTGATTCGGATACGATCAGTAAACCGTTCCAAAGGGGTTAAGCTAAGATTTGAATACGATCATATAGCCCCCAGTGGCTTTGGCGATGCCGATCAAGTGGGTATCGACAGCTATGTTCTCTTTGGTTCGAATACGACCTATGTTTGAACAGGAAGCCCCCAAATGACCGCAAGATTTGTTTAATGACGCTGATTCGTATACGATCCACGTCAGACCCAAAGGGGTTAAGCTATGATTCAAATATGATCAAGAAGCCCCCAAGTGGGTTTGGCAGTATGCCGATCAAGCGGGTATCGACAGCTATGTTCTCTTTGGTTCGGATACGACCTATGTTTGAACAGGAAGCCCCCAAGTGACCATAATAAGATAAGCCGTAAGGCAGGATACCTATGTTTAAACCGCGCATCATGGCAACAAGTTCTTTTTGGCACCCTGTAATCTTTCTGAGAACTCGAACTTGCGAGAGATTAATTCTTTTTGAACCGGAAGTTTAAACCGGATTTGAAAGCTTCAAAACTTTGTAAGAGATAAATTTACCTTGAGCCGGATTTTAAACCAGATATTAAGAGTGTCAGTGCTTTGTGGGAGAGAGATGTCTCTTGAACCGGATTTTAAACCGGAGTCCTTCTTTTTAAGCCGGAAATTTTCTGACGGCCTTTAAATTTTTCACCAATATAGCGGTAGCCTCTGGAACCGGGTTACCTTCCCTCCAATGACCCCGGAGTTCTTGAATCCATTGAAACCGGCTAATTTTGTCAAGTCATACCATTGTAGCCCCCGAGTCTCAAGACGACTTGAGGAGTTGGCTTGAGATTCTCGATAATTAACCGTGATATAGACCGGTTTGAATCCTGCATGGGACAACTTGCAAACCAAAGTAATTGCTCTTTTGAAGAAAATAATATGTAATATAATATATATTGGATGGATTTCACCTGATATGTTACGCTAGTGATTATCCACAGAAGGTTGAGGTGATTGCGGCGGGTTATAAATGATCCCGTATGAGCCGTGTCAGCAACTCGGCCAATGGTTCCTTCCAACTGGCTGTTTGAAGTTAACCAAACCGTAGTGCCGGCGACTTGTGCACCTATCCATTGAGCCATCCAGTGCAGACGGCGGTTAATAATATATGATAATTTGCCTCCAATTTATTGGAAGAGCAACCGGGCTTCCCAAATAGTGACTTGCTCATACTTAATAAACAACTCATGCAGACAGATGCGGCCCGATGTGTTGATATATACGATGTGGACGGGCAAGTTGTCCTTCTTGTTGTAAGCCGGCGTGGTCACGAGAGACAACCACTGCGTTGTAGGCTGGTGCGGGAGTCCGTTGAATAACGATAACCACCTGTGCCAAAGGATGTTGGCGTGCCTCTATCTCCGCAGTATAATAACACTTTTTGTCATAAATAGTTGCCCTGCATAAACAATATTGCAGACCAAGACAAAGATAAACTTGTTCTTTGACAAAAACAACATGTGCCAATAAAACAAACTTGGATAGATATCACCTGATTTGTTAAGCCAGAAAATTATTCACTGCGGAGTTGATGATCACCACGGTGAAGCTAAAATCAATCACAGCCGAGTCGGCCGTGAGAGCAGTCAGATAAGCCGGCCGCGGCATTGTAGCCGGTGCGAGCAAGTTTGTCCTCCTCGTTGTAAACCGGTGCGGACGCATGAACCGGTGGCCAGGACGGACGGGCGAATCGTCCGTGGTATTGTAAGGTGGTGCAGACGGGCGATACGCGTGCCCGTGAATGGCATAAAAATTGTCCTGTGTAAAAATATTACAGTACAAAGTAATTGTTCTTTGACAAAAAACAACATGTGCTAATAAAATATATTTAGAGAGATATTACCTGACTCGTTCAGACGATAGATGATCCGTTAACACGACAGTGGCAGCTCAGACAGACAGGCGACTTAATATAGCCCATGGCGTCTCAGGCAAACCGGCGATCTGGGGCGTAACTGCAACGATGGCAGCGGGTCCTAGCAGAAGGCCGTGGAAACCAGCAACAAGCGGGTCAACAGGGTGCGCCACAGCGGTAGCTCTCAGGTGGCCGCGGCTTCTGTCTCAAAGAAAAATCATGTATCCTTTGATCTCTTGGGTTCTGCTCGAGCAAAGAGAGATCGCCGTCTGTTTCTTTTATTTTATCTGCTTCAACCGGGTGGGTCAGGCGGCCGGCCGGCCGAAGCGAGTAAGATAACTCGGGAGCGGCGCGGCGGCTCAGGGACAGCCACAGCGGACGGCGGCTCCCGGGCAGTATAAAGGCGCGGCGGTTCAATGGCCATGCAGAGGCAGCGTCGACCCGACGGCGGAGCGACGTGCTGGCGGCCTGACGACGGAGGCGAGCCAGCAACAGCGGAGGCAAGCTAGTGACGTCGGCTCAGAGCGACTCGGAGCACGGTGGCGATTTGTGAAAACGGAGACCAGCGGAGGCAGCCCGTCAGTCGAGGCACGGTTCCGGTTGTGGCAAGGCTTCGTGCGGGGCGGCTTGGAAACGAGGTCAAAGCAGAGTCCATCTCTGTTTCTGTCTTCGTCTTGGTTTGGTTTGACCAATCCACATCAGCTGTTGCGTTTTCCTTTGGAGTTTTTCTGCCATGTAGTCAGCAACGCATTGCTGAGATGCCTCGGGACTTGATGGTGCAGGATACTAAATCCATCTTTTACTCCATGTTCTACTAGTTCCCGATTTGGTGTTTGCTAGTTTACTTTGGTCAACATGCAACACACGTCAATCTTTTTCCTATAATCTTGATAGGTGTGCTCGGACGAGCGATGGCCTGAAGTTGAGACCAGGGCGGCCTGGCAATAAAGGACGACGATGACTCATGTCAGACACGAGGCGGAACCGCCGGTCAACTCGGGAGACGGGCGCGCGGCCGGCGAGTCCGAGTCCGGATCAAGCCCGGCTTGTACCATATTGTTACTCTGGAATCTTTCCTTGATGCTTCTTGAGCCTTCGCGTGATGCATCGGAGTTGACTTAGTGAAAACTTTCTTTCATTAGGCTGGTCATAGTGGGGAGTAACTTAGACTAGTAACATGTATATGTTACTAGGCTATGTTACTACTTCTATAGTGGGTAGTAACATATATGTAGTGTCATGCATCATTTCATTTATTACTTCATAGACTCATTTAGCATTGGGAACCGCTAGGTGATGGTAACATATTATGTTACTCTATTTGTCTCTCTCCTCATTAACTACTTGACACATCATTACTTTTGCTTATGTGGCATCTATGTTACTATTTATGTTACTCCCATTATGACCAGCCTTAGAACTCACGTACTAAAAGTAGCCCATAGTACTATTCCAAAATCCATCTGATCTCGTAAACCGTGCAACTACTAGTACTTGAACGTAACTTCGGTGAGTGTAGCCGCAACAATGATTCAATCCTCTCGGGAGTTGATGCAGATCCTTCCAACTGATTCTTCTTCCTTCGAAAATTTGCGAACTTCTCGATCTCTGAAGAAAATCCCTTCAAGAACTCAACATCACCGTGCGCGAGCCCCACGGTGGGCGCCAACTGTCGTAGAATTAACACGGCAGATGTCCTTAGTGTCAGGACTTAGTCGCGAGGCCAGCGCATCTATGTGGTAGCTTGAGAGGGGTTGAGTGGGACGAGAGACGCAGGGCGGATCAACACGCAAGACAAGGGTTTAGACAGCTTCGGGCCCCGGGAAACACCATCCGATAACAACCCTACATGCTGTTTGAGGCTAGGTCTCATTATGCTCATGAGGAAGTCGCCGTAAGCCGGCTCTCCCCCTTGTGTCTAGCCCTAGATATTGTTTCTTGTTGCTTGTTCCGTCTTTGGGGAGCCCTGCCCCTCCTTATATAAGTTAGAGAGGCGGGTTACATGTGGAGTCCTAGTAGAACTAGGACTAGTCTATCTTCTCTTACAAGTTAAATACAAGTCCAGGTCTTGCTTTCTTCCTCTTAAGCCGGCCTACCATAACGTAAGCCGGCCTTCTGGGCCTTGAGCCTCTTGGGCCTCCGGGTCTTGTCGCTCCTATGATCCGCTTGCCAGGTCACCCATAAGTCGCCAGGTTCGGGCGGGTCACTTGTGAGTCGTCCAGTCAGGGCGGGTCATTAGTGAGTCGCCAAGTCCGGCCGGGTTATACTTCCGGCCGGGTTACACCGCGGGGTATATCCCCGACAATAGGCCTTCCTCGCCGTGAACGACGGCTCCTGCCATGCCAGCCTGCAGCTCGTTGTCGAAGCGGCCCGGGTGGCGCACCCGCCTTCGCCGCCCGCCTGACCACGGGGACCTCCGTGCTCGTCTTGGCGTGCTCCGGGTCCCGCCCGGGAAGAGCAAGGAGCGCATCGAGCTGGGCGTCGAGGCCGTCATCGGCGCCGGCGAGGTCGACGACCCGGCCGCCTACCCGCTCCCCAAGACCAGGCAGCTCAAGCTCGACCACCTCCGGGACTTCCTACATTTGCGACCGTGCAACGACACGATCGCGGCGGTTCCGAGGATGAGGAGCGACCTCACGTTCGCGATGCACTCCTTCTTCCGGGAGATGGGCTTCCTGTGCGTGCACACGCCGATTATCACCACCATCGACTGCGAGGGCGCCGGCGAGATGTTCCAGGTGACCACACTATTCAGCCAGGCCCAGAAGGCGGACAGGGACCTCAAGCTCAAGCTTGCTCAACACCATGAGCTTGATGCCGACGATGTGGAAGAAGGAGCTGTCAATTTCGAGAGCGACTTCTTCAGGTGTCAGGCCTTCCTCACCATCTCGGGCCAGCTCCAGGCCGAGGCGTACGCCTGCGCGCTCAGCGGCGTCTACACCTTCGGCCCCACGTTCCGCGCCGAGAAGTCGCACACGTCGCGGCACCTCGCCGAGTTCTGGATGGTCGAGCCGGAGATCGCCTTCGCAAACCTGCAGGTAATTAATCAAGGACACGATTAGCCAGCAACCGTTGGCTGGCTAGCGGTCCAGAGCACACACCCTAAAATTAGTAGTGTACCTTTCCCCTAATCCATCTGACAAACCCAAAAAAGAAAGAAACGGTCCGTCACGCACATGGCCCCCAGGGGTGTCACAATATTAACTAATGTCCCTAGTGACATTAGCCTTAGCTCACGCCAACCTCACCCCCTTGACCTCCCCTTCTCCATCTGTTCCTCTCCTCCATTGCCACAATGGTTGCCCTCGTTTTGGTGGCCATGGACCTGAGAGGTGAGCTTCCATCTTGTTGTGCCCTCTCAGATGCTTCTCTTTTACAAATGCCGCTTCTATTTTACAAATGCCTGTGGAATGAAGGATTTATTAATGAGGGAATATACAACAACATGGCAGTTAATGTTTGTGAAACTGCAAAAAAGAACTACTAAGACATTACACACGCAAAATAATCTGTTTTTTGGGCAAATTGGTATGATGTGCATCCAAGCCTGGAATAATTTCCAGGCAACTCTAGCTGAAAACACAGGGAAACCCCTCTCTTGAAATTACTATTCTAGTTTATGCTTTGATTTTTTGCAAGTACCTGCAGAGTGTTGTAGGTTGCGCGAAGCTGTTGTTTTTTGGTTGATCTTCAAACTTGTCAAAGCTTTTGGGCAAGTTGTGTATATGTGTAGGCAATCCAGGAGAAAAAAAATGCAGGCAACTCATGTTTCTTGTGTGGTAGAAAAAAATGAAGGAAAAAGGAGGTGTTGAAAGTTATAGGGTTTGGCTTTTACTAGTGAATTTTGGGGCAAAATTTCTTGTTGAACTACAGTTTGCGCAATTGTAGTAGTAGCTGATGTGTTTCGTTGTGAATTTTGCTACTGGATTTTGGGCAATGTATCTATCTGGGGATTTGCTCTAACTGTAGCTGATGTGTTGGTTGTGTTTCTAGCTGTTCACATATCTAGGCAAGTTTCTATAATGTTTGGGCAAGTAGGGAATGGTTTAGAGGCAACTCATGTTTATTTAGTTGTGTGAATGAAAACAAACATAACCCTCTTGAAGTTTTGGTTTTAGCTTGTGCATTGGATTTTGGACAGGTATCTCCTAGGGCTGATGTGTATACAGGTGAAAAAAAGAGATTGATTTATTGGCCACCCATGCTTAAAACCCCAAGAAGCAAAAAATAGATAAAAAATGTTTCACCTTTATATGGATTTCTTCTAAGCAAAAACTTGCATATAAAAATTGAGGCAAAATTGACCCATATTTTGCTCGTGCAATGTTTAACTAACCAACCCACGCATCAAAATTCAGCAAAAGAAAGAGATTTTTGATTTTTTTCTCACCTTGTTCATCCAGATTGCAACTATTTTTCCAGTGTTTCCCCCTTGTTTCGTACGCCGTGAGCAGCGAGTATTGATTTTACTACACCAATTGCAAGAAACCAGTAAAAAGGAATTAGTGAGCAACTATATCGGGTTTTTAAGCAAATCAAGTATTGACAAAAATCTAGTCCTGTGAGAACCCGGACTCCCTTTGTGCGCGAGTTCTGCAAGCCAAATATTACCCCAAGACATCTATCCCTGAGGCGGTACCAGTGACTGGTTGCCTCACACTGCAGCAATCCATTGTCTCAACGGTTCCGGATCAAGCAAAACATGGGAACCTGTTCCGGGAGGCAAAGTACCAGTTGAGGCTAGGATTTTTGGAGTATAAAGTTCTTTTTCAGTCTCGTGAATGTAATGTTCCAGCCCACATGTTGGCAAGGCATGGTGCGGGAATGGCTTTGGACAGTGAGCGTGTTTGGCTCACTAACCTGCCTCCTGATGTAATCAGTGTTGTGGCAGGCGATCTTGTCGCGCGCACTAGCTAATGGAATGGATAGTGTTCCAAAAGAAAAGGCTAGTTCTGTCAGTACATGAAAACTGTTTTGTTTTCCTTTCTCCAACTACTGGCTGTCGTACATCCAGAGAAACCCCTTGATGCTTTTCTTAAATTGGTTTATGTACTAGTACTGTGTTGAGAAAAAAAAGAGCAGCCAACTTCTAGGATTTGTTTAAGAAAAATAACTGTTGGTAGTAAGCAACTCCACTTATTTGCTGAAACAAAAAAGTTGGATATCTTTGTGCGAAGCTTACCAGGAAGTGGATGTTGAACCTTCTTGCTTGGGTGTGTGCACAAAACCTCAAAAATGTTGCTTTGACTTTAGAATTTAGTGAGGCCCTGTAAACAGAACAAACAATCTATTTAGGCAAGAACGTCCACAAAATCATATTTACGAAACTTAGGTGATTTAGGCAAGTACTATTTATATGTAGACAACTTATCCTATTGGAAAACACAACTTTTGTGCAAATAAAATCAATTTTTTGCTAAAAATAATCTCTGGGCAAATCGTGCCAGCCTCTCTAGTAACTAACTATCATACATTGGGCAAGTTTTGGACAAAATAAAACCCAATGTTCTTGGAAGCAGATCTTTGGGCAACTCACGCTAGCATCTCTAGCAACTAACTATCATGCGCTGGGCAAGTTTGGACACTTTTGGCTCAAAATATTGACGATTCCAGTACCCCGCATCTCGGCAGTGGATCTTTGGGCAACTCACGCCAGCATCTCTAGCAACTAACTATCATGTGTTGGGCAAGTTTTCAGCACTTTTGTCTCAAATCATAGACGATTTCAGCACCCGCATATCGGGAGCTGATCTTTGGCAACTTACGTCGGCATCTCTAGAAACTAAGTATCATGCATTGGGCAAGTTCTGGACACTTTCGGCTCAAGTCATAGACGATTCCAGCCCCCACATAGCGGGATCGGATCTTTGGCAACTTACGATAGCATCTCTAGCAACTACCTATCATGCATTGCGCAAGTTTTGGACACTTTCGGCTTGAGTCATCGATGATTCCATCCCCCCATCTCGAGACAGGATCTTTGGGCGACTTACACTGGCATCTCTAGAAACTAACCTTCATGTGTTGGGCAAGTTTTTAAAACTTTCTGCTGAAATCATGCACGATTCTAGCCCCCACATTCCCAAGTCGCAAACCACCACTGCACTCAAAATCATCGATTCGCCATAAACATGCACTAGTAGAAAAACACCTATTAGTCCCGGTTCAGAGGGCCTTTAGTCAGTTCATGAACCGGGACTAATGGGTCGTTACAAATACCTCCACCCATTAGTCCCGGTTCAAACACGAACCGGGACAAATGTGCCTCCACGTGGCGGTCCGCCGAGCCCGGTCGAGGGGCCTTTGGTCCCGGTTGGTGGCACCAACCGGGACCAAAAGTCCATGTTTTTTAGAAAAGTGGCTGCTTTAGGTGTTTTGGGGGTTATTTTTAGGTTGTTATTAGCTAGCTAATAGAGAGAAGTGTCCTCTCTTATATCTTCGTCCTTGGTTAATCAACGCTGCTGCTATGTTCATTTCACCCGCTGATATAACATGCTTATGCATGCTCGCATCATACATCATCATACATAATAGCAAATCCTACTAATCATGCTGCATCATCATACAACTTTTACTCGTTATTAATAATAAATCATACGATCATCATCCTCATAGTCATCGAACCCAACCCTACATAATTGTTCTTAGCACATGATCATCGATGATCGTAGGACCTAATTAAACACCCTTAAGGTAAAATAGCATAAAACAATATAGACCCTGACTCTCCATTATGAAGAATGGAGATCATCCTGTCTCCAATTCTTGCACTTTGCTTCCTTTTGCTTCCAAGAAGCTCCTTACGACTGTCCATACATTTTTTCCATTCTTTGATTGTCATGTCTCCACTTCTTTTAGAAATCCGGTATGGACAGTTGAGATTCGTAGGATGACCTGGATATATGTTCAAAACATGAAGGCTGCCATTCTCATACATCAAATGAGGCACACAATCCTCTGGGATTCTCTGTTGAAAAACATAGTAATATCTTCGTAGTTAGGAATGATGTACTAGTTTTAGAAGTATGCAAAAAGATGCACGGATGTCGTAATAGTAAAAAAATCTTACCAGGGTATCTCCATGGTAGTTATCAGAGTTCAACACGTGCACTAGTGGCACGTATTGACCATAATGTTGAGGTGTTCGATTGTAGACATTGTAATTCTCAAGATCCCTACAAAATGCGATCAGATGATTTTTCTCCTTATAAGTTAATTCGGAGCCATCAGTGTAGTGGGTTTTGTCTACCATCTTCCGCACATTCTTTGAACAATCAAAATAAGCTGTCAATGGAAATAAGCTGTCAACTATTTTGAAATAAACAATATAAATTACTTAATAACTATGTTAAGCTCACATGGGGAAGAATTGGAGGTGTATCCACAAGGACCCAAATCGAAGGTGTCTCTTGCTTGATTGTAGGATCACCAAGATCCATGGTGACAAGCATACCCTCATCAAGACCATACATCTTGCAAAGTGCTTCCCAATTTTACAACCAAAATGTGTTACACTCTCCGAATTGTACAACTTTACTTTAAAATCCACACCATGATGGGTACTTAGGATAAATTTTTTGGTTTCAAAACTTTCATGGTCTTCAAAACACATCATCTCCAAGACACAGCGTCTTGCAAAGCATGGGATAAGCTAGTCGAATTGGAAAAGATGAAAAATATTGTCATGATTAAAATAGTTGAAGTCATGATTAATTACGAAAAAAACTATTGTCGTTGTTGCGTACCGTATGAACATCGAAGCTCTCGTCGAGCTTAATGCCGAAGCGCTGATCTTCGTCCAGCTCAATGAACCTGTCGCAGATACCTCGGTCGTCGTGGCACCAGTCGCACTCCCCCGGGCGGTTTTCGTCATCCGAGTACGACATTTCCGGCCTATATTCATAATTCAAATGAATGAGAACTTATCCAATATGAGCATTCAATAAGCAAACCAAATCATAAAATAAGCAAAACCAAATCATAAAATAAAGTAGTATTCAAATTAGCATGCATTCAATAATTATAAGCAAAAGTACATCATCTCTTGGTGTTCGTACATCGTCGAATATTATCACTAATATAGCATCACTAATACAACTAGAACCGTAGCGCCCGACGGGTATCGACGCGGCCGGTGGACACCCAAAGATAAGGAACCATCACAGGATCATAGCTCCAGTGAGATCCCTGAAGAACCTACCAGGTATTGTCGAACCTGCCCTCCAATGCAACCATGTAGCGACGGACGTGCTCGTCCTCCTCGCTGACATGGTGACGTACCACCTCCGCGGTGTCCGGAAGCCTCAGCACCGTCACTGGCCCACGCGACCGCCACCAAACAAGGATCGGGTCAACAACGGGCTGCCTCCTCAATAACCTACATCCCCCAGAAGGTAGCACCTCCCAATACCAGCCCGGCGGAGCCCAGTCCCGAACATGGCCCTGATCAAGCAAGCCTCCACCGCCCGAGTCGACGGCATTTACGAGGATGCAGGATAGGCATCACCGGCGTCGATCGGGAACTACTTCTATATATAGTTAAATAAAGTAGTTTTATTAATTAAATCAACTATCTAGTTCAACTACTATACTAAGCATTTACTATAAATCTAAATAAAGTAGTACTTACTATAAATAAATAAAGTAGCACCGACATTAATATCTAGCTAATTCATCTAACATTTGACATTAATATCTAATTTTTCTATCTAATTTATCTAACAGAAAACGGATAACGGAAAATACAGGGGCCGGGCGCCGACGACGGGCCGGGGCGTCTGAGGCGGAGGCGCGAGACGGCGATGACGGGACGTCGGCAGACGGGACGGGTGTCGAGGGGACAGCGATGGCGTGGCGGCGGCGGCGACAGGCGGCGGCAGGCGGGCGGTAGTGACGGGACGCGAAGCGACGATGGGGACGGCGACGGCGTCGAAGCGAAGCGGCAACGTCGAAGCGAAGCGAAGCGGCGGCAACCGCGGCGTCGGGAGATCGAGGAGGAATGAGAGATCAAAGTGGGGATGCGGTTCTGAAATTTTCGTTATATAGAAAAGTCTTTGGTCCCGGTTCGTGGCTCCAACCGGGACCAATGCACCCTTTAGTCCCGGTTGGTCGCACCAACCAGGACCAAAGGCCTCTTTTCAGTAGCCCAAAGGGCGGGAAGCAGAGGGCTTTGGTCCCGGTTGCTGCCATCAACCGGGACTAAAGGCTGGGCATTGGTCCCGGTTGTAGCCACGAACCGGGACCAATGGCTTTGGGCTGGCACGGTGCGGCACAAAAGTTTAGTCCCACCTCGCTAGCTGAGAGGGGCACGGAGTGGTTTATAAGCCCCACTGCCGCTCCCCTCTCGAGCTCCTCTCCACTGCAGGCTTACGGGCCTACTTACTACTGATATGCCTGATGGTCCTAAATGGGCCACCTGCAGGCCTGAATCCTGGCCCATGGTGGGTTTCTAGTCGTATCCAGGCCGTGGGGGCCTACTAGGAGGCATTTTTTTCTTTACTTATTTATTTTATGCAGCTGTTTTTTTAGTCCCACCTCGCCAAGTGAGAGGCACTCGCAGCTGTTTATAAGCCATGAGTGCAGAGACGATGAAGAAGAGGCTCAATGCTCACGTTGGTTCGCTTCTAGCCTTGAGGAATAGGGTAGACTGCACGGAGCTATGTGCAGTGCAGTTTACACTATTCTGAAAGGCTTGAAGCGAATTAACTAGCATTGCGCCTCTTTTTATTTTAATGACTTATTACCATACAGAAAAAAAAGAAAAAAATAGCAGAAAAGAAAAAACTATATATAAAACTACTCAGAAATAAATAGAAGAAAAAATAGTTGTGATTAACTTTACTAAAAAATGAGCATAGATGCTTATTTTAATGACTTATTACAATTCAGAAATAAATAGAAGAAAAAATAGTTGTGATTAACTTTACTAAAAAAATGAGCATAGATGCTTATTTTAATGACCTATTACAATTCAGAAGTAAATAGAAGAAAAAATAGTTGTGATTAACTTTACTAAAAAATGAGCATAGATGCTTATTTTTAATGACTTATTACAATTCAGAAATAAATAGAAGAAAAAATAGTTGTGATTAACTTCACGAAAAAATGAGCATAGATGCTTATTTTTAATGACTTATTACAATTCAGAAATAAATAGAAGAAAAAATAGTTGTGATTAACTTTACTAAAAAATGAGCATAGATGCTTATTTTTAATGACTTATTACAGTTCAGAAATAAATAGAAGAAAAAATAGTTGTGATTAACTTTACTAAAAAATAAGCATAGATGTTTATTTTTAATGACTTATTACAGTTCAGAAATAAATACAAGAAAAAATAGTTATGACTAACTTTACTAAAAAATGAGCATAGATGCTTATTTTTAATGACTTATTACAATTCAGATAAAAAAACTATATAAAAAACTACTCAGAAATGAGCTTATAGAGAAAATTCAACATAAATTAATAATAAATTTCTACTAACTTCAGAGAAATTCAGTATGAATTTAGGTTAAATCTAATATAAGGGCATCTATTTTCATTTTGAGAGGAGCTCAACATGGCAGAGAGGGAGGGCTTATAAACCGGTTTGATTCCCCTTAGTTTGGCGAGGTGGGACTAAACTCAGAAATGTTGTGATTAACCCTTTAGTCCCGGTTGGTGGCATGAACCCGGGACTAAGAAGTGCCTTTGGTCCCTGTTCAAGCCACCAACCGGGACCAATGGTTATGGGCAGGAGGCGAGGCCAATGGTCCCGGTTCGTCCCACCAACCGGGACCAATAGGTCCAGACGAACCGGGACCAATGGCCCACGTGGCCCGGCCCGGCCCCCAGGCTCACGAGCAGGTCCAATGCCCCCATTGGTCCCGGTTCTAGTTTGAACTGGAAAAATGGGCTGGCGGGTCTGGACCATTGCCCTGTTTTCTACTAGTGATGGGACCCCCACACCCCTCTTCAACCTCCCTATTCCGCCTCTATCACATAGAATTGTAGATGTGAGTAGAAAAACACATGCTTAGGGGGTCGATTTCGAGATACTTTCAAAAATGACAAAGACATACACAAAAAAGCTAAGTCGCCACGCATTAGTCACATAAATTGAGAAAAAAAATACTTGCTATCATCCAGCCCTTGAAGAAAAAATGTGTGGAAACTACAAGTGCATGCATAAATTACCTCATTTTCGCTTGTGTTTCGTCATTTTGGCTTCGATTCCTCCTCTTGTGTGACGTCCCTGGCTTCTTAATCATCATCTGGTGCACGTGCATTGCTATCTATGTCTAACGAAGCTTCCATGACAAATCATCTCTTTAGTGCGCCTACACTTGTAGCCAATTATAGTCGGGTTTTGTTGTTGAGATGGGTGTGCCTGCATTGGAAAAACAAAAGGTGCTCATTTGTTTAGTAAATACAGTAGCATATCTCGAACATGAGAACACCACCGACACCGTGCCACCCCATATTAATGAAGAAAAAAACACTACTAAAAAAACAAAAGGAACAACTCCGGTCCCTTGCCTCCCCTGCCCTCTCTTTAATTTCAGCCGAGAGAAAAAACGTTGTTACCTCTGTTTCTTCTGGACCCTCTTGGTTAGCTTGTAAACCCTGACAACCACTTTTGCTTGCTTGAGACATTGTCGATCCTGCAACAATATAAAACTTAATAAAATCAAAAAATGTATTTCAAGTTGATGAAAAACCATACTATCATTATAATACTATAGTATCCTGTTGATAAAATGATTAACAGACTGGATCTGGCAACTATTTTACAAGTCCAGGCAACTCATGTACTCACTTCTGGCAAAAAATCCCACACACAAAAACACATGGATTAAACATGAGAAAACCCACTGGCAGAATTCCACATCATGTAGGCAATTGTGGGTTCAGAAAACCAGGCAACTTGTGTTCGAACGCTGCCCAACATCTCTAGTTACGGCAACTCGAATAGCATTAATCAGGCAACTCCTACGCAATACTGAAGCAACTCATGCAACTAAGTTAGCATGAAGTCAGGCAACTCCTACTACAAATTTCAGAAAAAGTCCCATCTCGGAAACAAACGAATCTGCCAAAATCCCTTCCATGAACATCTGATTCACCCGTAACACAATCTCGTGAACAAAACACCATGAGGGATGAACCCCGTCCCTCTCTTTGTGTGCATGATTCCCCATGATTCCCTAACCTGAACAGAAAATGGAAATCGGGAGGGTGCGTGGAGCTGGACCTTACCTCAAGCAGCGGCGACTCCACCGCCAGAAACGAAGTCGTCGCCGACGACCTTCACCACGCTCACCGGTCTTCTGTACTCCCCGTGCGCACCTCCGAAGCGCCGCGACGCTCGAACGCAGCCTCGCCAGCTGCAAGACCACCGCAGCCGCCCGCGCTATCCGTCACAGCCTCGCGCGCCTCCCCACACAGCCTCGTGCACCTCCGCCGCGGCCTTCTCCAGGCGCACCTCTGCAGCGCCCAGCGCGCGCCACAGCAACCCCGCGCACCTCCGTCACGCGCGCTCAAACACCACCCATACCCTCTCCGTCTCCGGGCAACCGGCGGCAAAAACATGATTTATGCCGACAGCCGGCGAGCAAGATTTGGGGCGAGCGAGGAGGAATGGATTAGGATGGGGGGATACAGCGGCGCTCTCCCTGGGCGGTTTAGAAAACTATGCCAACGGCATCGAGAACGTGGGATAGTGGTGGCCCCCCAGGTGAAAACGTGTCATAACAAGCCGCATCGAGAGCATCGAAACGTCCGCCCCTGGATCGGGCGTGCGGGGCGATCGAACGGTTGTCGCCGTGACTGCTGGCTCGCCACAACGAGCATGCATGCACTTTTTAGGATTTGGGATTAATCAATAATGTCCTCCTCTATACACCAGTATGTCTGATGTTATCAACGCTGAACTCTGTCACGTATATACAGGATATCATGAACTATGAAGAGAGCTACGTGCAGTACCTCTGCAAATGGCTGCTGGAGCATTGCATGGAGGACATGGAGTTCATGGCTAAAACCCATGATAAGGCTGCAATCGAGCGTCTCGAGCTCGTTTCGTCGACGCCTTCCGAACGTGTCTCGTATACGAAGGCTGTTGAGATCCTGATGGGCTCAGCTGGTAGCAAGAAGTTCCAGACCAAAGTTGAATGGGGAATCGATTTAGCGTCCGAGCATGAGAGGTATGTATAGTTGTATACACCTATGCAGATACAGTTTTGTCACTGATATTTCTGTTATTTACCGTGTTTTTATCGTTGTTTGGGTATGTGGGATTCTGAATTTGTTGCAACCTGAAGGTACTTGACTGAGGTGATATTTAAAAAGCCTGTCATTGTTTATAACTACCCGCGAGGGATAAAAGCGTTCTATATGAGGCTCAACGATGACAAGAAGACCGTGGCTGCTATGGATGTTCTAGTTCCCAAGGTATACAAGGGAGTGATATGTTGAATCATTGAACAATATTCCTTGATTTAGCTGAAAATCGATAATTGATCATGGATGCTGCTTTTCTCTTAGGTTGGTGAATTAATTGGTGGAAGTCAGCGGGAGGAGCGCTTGATATCCTTAAACAACGGTACCATCACCTTTTCTTATATTCGTATAAACGGTTAAACTGAATTTGTAACGGACAATCCCTGTCTGCATATAATACTGCAAATGAAGGAATTGCACTTGCGGTGGACTTATTAAAACCATGTTGTGTATGTAGGATACTGGACGGGGGTTTGCCGATGGAATCCTCTGAGTTCTATCTGGATCTTCGATGGTATGGATCTGTGATGCACAGCGGGTTCGGGCTGGGCTTGGAGAGGATGCTCCTCTTTGCCACGGGCCTTGACAACATCAGAGATGTCATCCCCTTCCCAAGGTACCTTGGGAAGGCCGACCTCTGAAGATCTGATTAGCCTCTGAAGCAATAGCACAAGTGGTCCATCGTCTGATAACTAGCTAGGGTGCAGTGGTAGTAGGTGTAAAGCTAAAGCATAGTGATTGTAAATTAGCACAAGTTGTCCAGAACTGAGACTCGGAGTCGTATGTGTGCATATATCATATAGTTTGTGATGATGTCCTTTTGATAGCATAAAAATAGTATTTTTAGTACAGTTCATGTCAAATTTGAATCTGGATCTAAGGATTGTCCTAATGGAATTGTGGAGTAGTAATTGATTACCAACTGGGTATGAAATATAATCAAGGGATCAATTACAACATATCAGCTGTTCAATTCAGGTGCGTCTACTCAACTTGAATTTTCAACTGAATTTCTCTACATAGCTTCTCTCTTACAGCTTAATCTGGTTGACAAAAAGAAATTCAAATATGTTTATCTATGTTTTCCAAGATCTGCCAGGTATTTTATCATCAAAAGCTCTTATCTTACGCCACTCATTTCGAAAGTGGTCTTATCTTACAGTTCTATTACACCTAGAATTTCTAGCACAACATGGCCTTGTCACCAACCATTCATCCACGTGACTTTCTCAAAATGAATCCTTGTGTTTCCAACGTATCAGAAGCCCGCGTGTCACGAGGCATGACAGACGATCGATCATCTGTAGTGAGCTCTTGATGTCTCAGAATGTGTTTGGGTTCCGAAGTAATGGAAGGATCACAACGCCCTCAGATGCAGCGGTGATAGTGTGTGTCATATGGTTGTTCCAAAGAAATGTCTCTAGAGAAGGACATATCGAAGACACATATATACACTCGTTGTACACACTGTGTCTTAATGTGTGACTCGTTCACAATTTGTACACTCTGGAATTGTTTTTTTATTTACAAACACTCTGGAATTGTCTTTTTATTTACACATAAACCATATACTATTATACTCTAGAAATCTCTATCAACTTATTTGCTAGATTCATAATAAAAATACCGTACTAAGTTCTTATATATTTAACGAGACATTGGACAAAGACAAATATAAACGCAGTATAATGCATGAAGGCAAATAAAATTATTTGCTAGTCAATGCGATACTATTTTTGGGGTAAAATCGATTAAAAAGTCTTGGTTTTAAAATTAATATCCTAAATCAAATGTAAAAGTTGAAACATTTTTTGACAAAATATAATTTTATTTCCACGCAGGAAATTGGTTTGTGTATTTTAATATAAAAGTCTTGATTGCATTGCTAGTTTTCCTGTTATACAAAAATAATAGTGTCCAAATAGTATATTAAATAATGCGCAAACACTCATGTACAAATAATAATGTGTAAATACAAAAACAATAAACGTATAGTTGCAATATTAGTTGCAATTAAGTAAAAAAGATCAATATAAGTATGTAAGACCGGATTTGCTCTCTAGCAACAACTAGATCCGCATTCTCTCCCTCGGGCTTGGGGCCATTACCTCCACTGCCGAAGATTTCTTGTCTTCCTTATATCTTTACCGTTATTTTCTTATTCATCTAGAATAGCCACTACAAGAAATATGTCAACTTGCGACCATCACTATTGGTCACGAATGGTCATTGTTTTCCATTTGCGACCTTTTGTGATAAAAACAGATGATCAAAAGCTAGCCGTTGTAAACTGAAATTAACGACCTTCCTCGGGATAAGGTCGTGGAAGGCAATGACCAAAACAAAAGGTCGTTGATCCTCGACCTTCTATTTTGGTCGCTAGTTGTTCTGCCTGTGCCACGTCGGATCCAACATGGCTAGGTTATGTGGCAAAATTGCGACCAAATGAAAAGGTGATTGATAAGGATCAGCTCGGTCCAGTTCGGTGTTTTACATGGGCCGAGCACAACAATTCGACCATTTATATATATTTTTCAATCAATTTTTGGTCAGGCTCATGGGCCAAGCCCAATATGGCAACCATTTTATTTTTGGGCCGTGGCCATTTTGTCTAAACAATTTTATAATTTTATTAAATGGGTCCACTAGTTAGATGGGTCCCAGTTGTCAGGTTCTGGTAACATGTTTCCATTTGTCATGTTGTGGTAAGTGGGTCCCATCTATCAGACTCATATTCTTCATATTCAAGCGGTATTTAGATTGGCGAGAGACAAAAAGACACATAATACTTAAACAAGAGCAACCAGATCACATAATGCAAGCTCTATCCGTGCCACTACAAAGGGCCATGTGTAATACAATACTTTACAAGCTCTACAAGTGTAATATACTCTACAATTGTAATACAAGATCTGCTTCACAAGCTCCGTCATGAACAACTTAATGGACTCGCTGGAATAGCTCGTATTTCTAAGCAACTTCGATAGGACAAAAACTTGGTAGTCAGGGTTGGGACCATAGTCGGATGAACAACACGCTGGACTCGCCGACGACGATAGTCAGGCCTGGGACCAAACAAAACAGCAACATGGCTTTCTCTGTCATCCTGTTACATGAGTCAGAGATGAATGAGAAAAACTGGGGCAAATATATTATGAACAGACCATTCAAGAAAAGGACATTTATTTAGAATGATAACACAAATTTAGCTAGTACCATGCTTTTTGTTGTCGAGCTAGTTAAAATGAGATACTAGTTCATATAAGAAACAAAGACACAATATGAATATGCATGGCATAGGTGCAGGTTGTGCAAAAAACTGCACTACAATATATTGCGCCGAAAACAAAATACCATTCTACCATCACGAACATACATTCAACTGGCAAGATCTAACAATACTGTGAGCACACGCATACTAACATCACAAAAGGCAAGAGAGAATAAAGGGAACCAAGGGAGATACCTATGGATGATAGCATCGACGATGATCTAGATTGGGTTAGCATTGATGAGGAAGTGGATGATGTCCATGGTGTGCTTTAGATGCACACATCCATGAGCTTCTTGCCGATGTTGCATTCGTTCGCTCGATGATGGGGGTACCAATGCATCCAAGTAGAACAAAATCATCATCAATAACCCACAGCTTCAAGTACAAGCAAGTATATATCAAGTGACAATGAAAACAAGTTGAGAAAAACACTGTAAATATCTATTTCATGTCATGCAGAGTTCAAACCGAATAAACCTATGCATACGAAGGTGAAATATTACAAAGAAAGCACTCACCAGGTAGCAGTGCATGCAAAATCTCTGTGTCGGCAGTAGTAAATACTCGATGTGTTAGCAGTAGTAAAACTCATGCAGTACCAAGTTAACAACTTTGAGTCAGAAAAGCTAGAAGTGTCTCTTAAGAGAAACCAGAACTTAGAATTAACAGTAGTAGGACATCAGTGGGGCACAACTTAGTTAACTGGAGATGGACGGACGGACAGAGAATTACCTTCTCGAGCCAGGGTGGGCGTCCTTAAAGTCAAGGAAGATGAGCGTGAGGGCGGCGGTAATGGCACTCCAGGACATGTTGAGGACGAGCAGCAGCACCACGAGCACGCCCAAGGTGATGGCGTACATGCTGAAGGTGATTTTCTCCCTGGATTCAGTGAATGGAACAACTCCCTTCCGTTCCCAACAACAGCAAGGTACTGGTGCTGATGCCGTGTAAAAAACATCTTGTAATCATGATAGAAGGCTGGGATGGCAGGAAGTGAAAATCCTGTCTTACAACATGAGCAGAGCACTAGTTACAAGCATGATAGAAGGCCGGGTGAAGAATATACGAAACTGAACCAATCAATTCAATTGAAAGGGTGTATCTTGTGTAAATGATGCTAGCAATCTTAGTTTCAGGCATATATATATATATATATATATATATATATATATATATATATGTATATATATATATATATAGAAGAAATTTTATTAGATAATCCTAACTCCATACTTAACAGATCTTCATTCCTCAGAATACTCAACAGAGAGTATTCCTTGCCACAAATAGTAGTAGTAGCATATATATATTAATCTGACTAAACTGAACCAACACCACAAGTCTGCATATAATGAAGTTACTAGGTAGGGATCATATAACATGAGGCAGGTGGATGATTAGCAAACATGGTGGGTGGCCAAGAAATGAACAACAGATAAAACGTATCTGTAATAAATGCTCACGTTTTTAATCACAACGATGAAGAAGAGGCTCAATGCTCACGTTGGTTCGCTTCTAACCTTGAGGAATAGGGTAGACTGCACGGAGCTATGTGCAGTGCAGTTTACACTATTCTGAAAGGCTTGAAGCGAATTAACTAGCATTGCGCCTCTTTATTTTTAATGACTTATTACCATACAGAAATAAAAAAGAAAAAATAAATATAGCAGAAAAGAAAAAAACTATATATAAAACTACTCAGAAATAAATAGAAGAAAAAATAGTTGTGATTAACTTTACTAAAAATGAGCATAGATGCTTATTTTAATGACTCATTACATTTCAGAAATAAATAGAAGAAAAATAGTTGTGATTAACTTTACTAAAAAATGAGCATAGATGCTTATTTTTAATGACTTATTACAATTCAGAACTAAATAGAAGAAAAAATAGTTGTGATTAACTTTACTAAAAAATGAGCATAGATGCTTATTTTAATGACTTATTACAATTCAGAAATAAATAGAAGAAATAATAGGTGTGATTAACTTTACTAAAAAATGAGCATAGATGCTTATTTTTAATGACTTATTACAATTCAGAAATAAATAGAAGAAAAAATAGTTGTGATTAACTTTACTAAAAAATGAGCATAGATGTTTATTTATAATGACTTATTACAGTTCAGAAATAAATAGAAGAAAAAATAGTTGTGATTAACTTTACTAAAAAATGAGCATAGATGCTTATTTTTAATGACTTATTACAATTCAGATAAAAAAACTATATAAAAAATTACTCAGAAATGAGCTTATAGAGAAAATTCAACCTAAATTCATAATAAATTTCTACTAACTTCAGAGAAATTCAGTATGAATTTAGGTTATATTCCCTGTATAAGGGCATCTATTTTCATTTTGAGAGGAGCTCAACATGGCAGAGAGGGAGGGGCTTATAAACCGGTTTGATTCTCCTTCGTTTGGCGAGGTGGGACTAAACTCAGAAATGTTGTGATTAACCCTTTAGTTCCGGTTGGTGGCATGAACCGGGACTAAAGGGGTGCCTTTGGTCCCGGTTCAAGCCACCAACCGGGACCAATGGTTATGGGCCAGGAGCGAGGGCCAATGGTCCCGGTTCGTCCCACCAACCGGGACCAATAGGTCCAGACGAACCGGGACCAATGGCCCACGTGGCCCGGCCGGCCCCCTGGGCTCACGAACAGGGTCCAATGCCCCCATTGGTCCCGGTTCTAGTTTGAACCTGGAAAAATGGGCTGGCCGGGCCTGGACCATTACCCTGTTTTCTACTAGTGATGGGACCCCCACACCCCTCTTCAACCTCCCTATTCCGCCTCTATCACATAGAATTGGAGATGTGAGTAGAAAAACACATGCTTAGGGGGTCGATTTCGAGATACTTTCAAAAATGACAAAGACATACACAAAAAAGCTAAGTCGCCACGCATTAGTCACATAAATTGAGAAAAAAAATACTTGCTATCATCCAGCCCTTGAAGAAAAAATGTGGAAACTACAAGTGCATGCATAAATTACCTCATTTTCGCTTGTGTTTCGTCATTTTGGCTTCGATTCCTCCTCTTGTGTGACGTCCCTGGCTTCTTAATCATCATCTGGTGCACTTGCATTGCTATCTATGTCTAACGAAGCGCTTCCCATGACAAATCATCTCTTTAGTGCGCCTACACTTGTAGCCAATTATAGTCGGGTTTTGTTGTTGAGATGGGTGTGCCTGCATTGGAAAAACAAAAGGTGCTCATTTGTTTAGTAAATACAGTAGCATATCTCGAACATGAGAACACCACCGACACCGTGCCACCCCATATTAATGAAGAAAAAAACACTACTAAAAAAACAAAAGGAACAACTCCGGTCCCTTGCCTCCCCTGCCCTCTCTTTAATTTCAGCCGAGAGAAAAAACGTTGTTACCTCTGTTTCTTCTGGACCCTCTTGGTTAGCTTGTAAACCCTGACAACCACTTTTGCTTGCTTGAGACATTGTCGATCCTGCAACAATATAAAACTTAATAAAATCAAAAAATGTATTTCAAGTTGATGAAAACCATACTATCATTATAATACTATAGTATCCTGTTGATAAAATGATTAACAGACTGGATCTGGCAACTATTTTACAAGTCCAGGCAACTCATGTACTCACTTCTGGCAAAATCCCACACACAAAAAACACATGGATTAAACATGAGAAAACCCACTGGCAGAATTCCACATCATGTAGGCAATTGTGGGTTCAGAAAACCAGGCAACTTGTGTTCGAACGCTGCCCAACATTTCTAGTTACGGCAACTCGAATAGCATTAATCAGGCAACTCCTACGCAATACTGAAGCAACTCATGCAACTAAGTTAGCATGAAGTCAGGCAACTCCTACTACAAATTTCAGAAAAAGTCCCATCTCGGAAACAAACGAATCTGCCAAAAATCCCTTCCATGAACATCTGATTCACCCGTAACACAATCTCGTGAACAAAACACCATGAGGGATGAACCCCGTCCCTCTCTTTGTGTGCATGATTCCCCATGATTCCCTAACCTGAACAGAAAATGGAAATCGGGAGGGTGCGTGGAGCTGGACCTTACCTCAAGCAGCGGCGACTCCACCGCCAGAAACGAAGTCGCCGCCGACGACCTTCACCACGCTCACCGGGTCTTCTGTACTCCCCGTCGCACCTCAAGCGCCGCACGCTCGAACGCAGCCTCGCCAAGCCACCACCGCAGCCGCCAGCTATCCGTCACAGCCTCGCGCGCCCCACACAGCCTCGTGCACCTCCGCCGCGGCCTTCTCCAGGCGCACCTCTGCAGCGCCCAGCCAGCGCCACAGCAACCCAGCACCTCCGTCACGCGGCGCTCAAACACCACCCATACCCTCTCCGTCTCCGGGCAACCGGCGGCAAAAACATGATTTATGCCGAC
This sequence comes from Aegilops bicornis, assembly GCA_021605145.1. Classification (NCBI taxonomy): domain Eukaryota; kingdom Viridiplantae; phylum Streptophyta; class Magnoliopsida; order Poales; family Poaceae; genus Aegilops; species Aegilops bicornis. The sequence goes on from CM038675.1 coordinate 16,550,351, forward strand.
AGCCGGCGAGCAAGATTTGGGGCGAGCGAGGAGGAATGGATTAGGATGGGGGGATACAGCGGCGCTCTCCCTGGGCGGTTTAGAAAACTATGCCAACGGCATCGAGAACGTGGGATAGTGGTGGCCCCCCAGGTGAAACGTGTCATAACAAGCCGCATCGAGAGCACGAAACGTCCGCCCCTGGATCGGGCGTGCGCGGGCGATCGAACGGTTGTCGCCGTGACTGCTGGCTCGCCACAACGAGCATGCATGCACTTTTAGGATTTGGGATTAATCAATAATGTCCTCCTCTATACACCAGTATGTCTGATGTTATCAACGCTGAACTCTGTCACGTATATACAGGATATCATGAACTATGAAGAGAGCTACGTGCAGTACCTCTGCAAATGGCTGCTGGAGCATTGCATGGAGGACATGGAGTTCATGGCTAAAACCCATGATAAGGCTGCAATCGAGCGTCTCGAGCTCGTTTCGTCGACGCCTTCGAACGTGTCTCGTATACGAAGGCTGTTGAGATCCTGATGGGCTCAGCTGGTAGCAAGAAGTTCCAGACCAAAGTTGAATGGGGAATCGATTTAGCGTCCGAGCATGAGAGGTATGTATAGTTGTATACACCTATGCAGATACAGTTTTTGTCACTGATATTTCTGTTATTTACCGTGTTTTTATCGTTGTTTGGGTATGTGGGATTCTGAATTTGTTGCAACCTGAAGGTACTTGACTGAGGTGATATTTAAAAAGCCTGTCATTGTTTATAACTACCCGCGAGGGATAAAAGCGTTCTATATGAGGCTCAACGATGACAAGAAGACCGTGGCTGCTATGGATGTTCTAGTTCCCAAGGTATACAAGGGAGTGATATGTTGAATCATTGAACAATATTCCTTGATTTAGCTGAAAATCGATAATTGATCATGGATGCTGCTTTTCTCTTAGGTTGGTGAATTAATTGGTGGAAGTCAGCGGGAGGAGCGCTTGATATCCTTAAACAACGGTACCATCACCTTTTCTTATATTCGTATAAACGGTTAAACTGAATTTGTAACGGACAATCCCTGTCTGCATATAATACTGCAAATGAAGGAATTGCACTTGCGGTGGACTTATTAAAACCATGTTGTGTATGTAGGATACTGGACGGGGGTTTGCCGATGGAATCCTACGAGTTCTATCTGGATCTTCGATGGTATGGATCTGTGATGCACAGCGGGTTCGGGCTGGGCTTGGAGAGGATGCTCCTCTTTGCCACGGGCCTTGACAACATCAGAGATGTCATCCCCTTCCCAAGGTACCTTGGGAAGGCCGACCTCTGAAGATCTGATTAGCCTCTGAAGCAATAGCACAAGTGGTCCATCGTCTGATAACTAGCTAGGGTGCAGTGGTAGTAGGTGTAAAGCTAAAGCATAGTGATTGTAAATTAGCACAAGTTGTCCAGAACTGAGACTCGGAGTCGTATGTGTGCATATATCATATAGTTTGTGATGATGTCCTTTTGATAGCATAAAAATAGTATTTTTAGTACAGTTCATGTCAAATTTGAATCTGGATCTAAGGATTGTCCTAATGGAATTGTGGAGTAGTAATTGATTACCAACTGGGTATGAAATATAATCAAGGGATCAATTACAACATATCAGCTGTTCAATTCAGGTGCGTCTACTCAACTTGAATTTTCAACTGAATTTCTCTACATAGCTTCTCTCTTACAGCTTAATCTGGTTGACAAAAAGAAATTCAAATATGTTTATCTATGTTTTCCAAGATCTGCCAGGTATTTTATCATCAAAAGCTCTTATCTTACGCCACTCATTTCGAAGTGGTCTTATCTTACAGTTCTATTACACCTAGAATTTCTAGCACAACATGGCCTTGTCACCAACCATTCATCCACGTGACTTTCTCAAAATGAATCCTTGTGTTTCCAACGTATCAGAAGCCCAGCGTGTCACGAGGCATGACAGACGATCGATCATCTGTAGTGAGCTCTTGATGTCTCAGAATGTGTTTGGGTTCCAGTAATGGAAGGATCACAACGCCCTCAGATGCAGCGGTGATAGTGTGTGTCATATGGTTGTTCCAAAGAAATGTCTCTAGAGAAGGACATATCGAAGACACATATATACACTCGTTGTACACACTGTGTCTTAATGTGTGACTCGTTCACAATTTGTACACTCTGGAATTGTTTTTTTATTTACAAACACTCTGGAATTGTCTTTTTATTTACACATAAACCATATACTATTATACTCTAGAAATCTCTATCAACTTATTTGCTAGATTCATAATAAAAATACCGTACTAAGTTCTTATATATTTAACGAGACATTGGACAAAGACAAATATAAACGCAGTATAATGCATGAAGGCAAATAAAATTATTTGCTAGTCAATGCGATACTATTTTTGGGGTAAAATCGATTAAAAAGTCTTGGTTTTAAAATTAATATCCTAAATCAAATGTAAAAGTTGAAACATTTTTTGACAAAATATAATTTTATTTCCACGCAGGAAATTGGTTTGTGTATTTTAATATAAAAGTCTTGATTGCATTGCTAGTTTTCCTGTTATACAAAAATAATAGTGTCCAAATAGTATATTAAATAATGCGCAAACACTCATGTACAAATAATAATGTGTAAATACAAAAACAATAAACGTATAGTTGAAATATTAGTTGCAATTAAGTAAAAAGATCAATATAAGTATGTAAGACCGGATTTGCTCTCTAGCAACAACTAGATCCGCATTCTCTCCCTCGGGCTTGGGGCCATTACCTCCACTGCCGAAGATTTCTTGTCTTCCTTATATCTTTACCGTTATTTTTCTTATTCATCTAGAATAGCCACTACAAGAAATATGTCAACTTGCGACCATCACTATTGGTCACTGAATGGTCATTGTTTTCCATTTGCGACCTTTTTGTGATAAAAAACAGATGATCAAAAGCTAGCCGTTGTAAACTGAAATTAACGACCTTCCTCGGGATAAGGTCGTGGAAGGCAATGACCAAAACAAAAGGTCGTTGATCCTACGACCTTCTATTTTGGTCGCTAGTTGTCTGCCCAGGCCACGTCGGATCCAACATGGCTAGGTTATGTGGCAAAATTGCGACCAAATGAAAAGGTGATTGATAAGGATCAGCTCGGTCCAGTTCGGTGTTTTACATGGGCCGAGCACAACAATTCGACCATTTATATATATTTTTCAATCAATTTTTGGTCAGGCTCATGGGCCAAGCCCAATATGGCAACCATTTTATTTTTGGGCCGTGGCCATTTTGTCTAAACAATTTTATAATTTTATTAAATGGGTCCACTAGTTAGATGGGTCCCAGTTGTCAGGTTCTGGTAACATGTTTCCATTTGTCATGTTGTGGTAAGTGGGTCCCATCTATCAGACTCATATTCTTCATATTCAAGCGGTATTTAGATTGGCAGAGACAAAAAAGACACATAATACTTAAACAAGAGCAACCAGATCACATAATGCAAGCTCTATCCGTGCCACTACAAAGGGCCATGTGTAATACAATACTTTACAAGCTCTACAAGTGTAATATACTCTACAATTGTAATACAGTACTGCTTCACAAGCTCCCGTCATGAACAACTTACTGGACTCGCTGGAATAGCTCGTATTTCTAAGCAACTTCGATAGGACAAAAACTTGGTAGTCAGGGTTGGGACCATAGTCAGATGAACAACACGCTGGACTCGCTCGACGACGATAGTCAGGCCTGGGACCAAACAAAACAGCAACATGGCTTTCTCTGTCATCCTGTTACATGAGTCAGAGATGAATGAGAAAAACTGGGGCAAATATATTATGAACAGACCATTCAAGAAAAGGACATTTATTTAGAATGATAACACAAATTTAGCTAGTACCATGCTTTTTGTTGTCGAGCTAGTTAAAATGAGATACTAGTTCATATAAGAAACAAAGACACAATATGAATATGCATGGCATAGGTGCAGGTTGTGCAAAAAACTGCACTACAATATATTGCGCCTAAAACAAAATACCATTCTACCATCACGAACATACATTCAACTGGCAAGATCTAACAATACTCGTGAGCACACGCATACTAACATCACAAAAGGCAAGAGAGAATAAAGGGAACCAAGGGAGATACCTATGGATGATAGCATCGACGATGATCTAGATTGGGTTAGCATTGATGAGGAAGTGGATGATGTCCATGGTGTGCTTTAGATGCACACATCCATGAGCTTCTTGCCGATGTTGCATCTGCTCGCTCGATGATGGGGGTACCAATGCATCCAAGTAGAACAAAATCATCATCAATAACCCACAGCTTCAAGTACAAGCAAGTATATATCAAGTGACAATGAAAACAAGTTGAGAAAAACACTGTAAATATCTATTTCATGTCATGCAGAGTTCAAACCGAATAAACCTATGCATACGAAGGTGAAATATACAAAGAAAGCACTCACCAGGTAGCAGTGCATGCAAAATCTCTGTGTCGGCAGTAGTAAATACTCGATGTGTTAGCAGTAGTAAAACTCATGCAGTACCAAGTTAACAACTTTGAGTCAGAAAAGCTAGAAGTGTCTCTTAAGAGAAACCAGAACTTAGAATTAACAGTAGTAGGACATCAGTGGGGCACAACTTAGTTAATCGGAGATGGACGGACGGACAGAGAATTACCTTCTCGAGCCAGGGTGGGCGTCCTTAAAGTCAAGGAAGATGAGCGTGAGGGCGGCGTGTAATGGCACTCCAGGACATGTTGAGGACGAGCAGCAGCACCACGAGCACGCCCAAGGTGATGGCGTACATGCTGAAGGTGATTTTCTCCTGGATTCAAAGTGAATGGAACAACTCCCTTCCGTTCCCAACAACAGCAAGGTACTGGTGCTGATGCCGTGTAAAAAACATCTTGTAATCATGATAGAAGGCTGGGATGGCAGGAAGTGAAAATCCTGTCTTACAACATGAGCAGAGCACTAGTTACAAGCATGATAGAAGGCCGGGTGAAGAATATACGAAACTGAACCAATCAATTCAATTGAAAGGGTGTATCTTGTGTAAATGATGCTAGCAATCTTAGTTTCATGCATATATATATATATATATATATATATATATATATATATATATATATATATATATATAGAAGAAATTTTATTAGATAATCCTAACTCCATACTTAACAGATCTTCATTCCTCAGAATACTCAACAGAGAGTATTCCTTGCCACAAATAGTAGTAGTAGCATATATATATTAATCTGACTAAACTGAACCAACACCACAAGTCTGCATATAATGAAGTTACTAGGTAGGGATCATATAACATGAGGCAGGTGGATGATTAGCAAACATGGTGGGTGGCCAAGAAATGAACAACAGATAAAACGTATCTATAATAAATGCTCACGTTTTTAATCACAACGATGAAGAAGAGGCTCAATGCTCACGTTGGTTCGCTTCTAGCCTTGAGGAATAGGGTAGACTGCACGGAGCTATGTGCAGTGCAGTTTACACTATTCGAAAGGCTTGAAGCTTAATTAACTAGCATTGCGCCTCTTTTTTATTTTTAATGACTTATTACCATACAGAAAAAAAAGAAAAAAAATAAATATAGCAGAAAAGAAAAAAAACTATATATAAAACTACTCAGAAATAAATAGAAGAAAAAATAGTTGTGATTAACTTTACTAAAAAATGAGCATAGATGCTTATTTTTAATGACTCATTACATTTCAGAAATAAATAGAAGAAAAAATAGTTGTGATTAACTTTACTAAAAAAATGAGCATAGATGCTTATTTTTAATGACTTATTACAATTCAGAACTAAATAGAAGAAAAAATAGTTGTGATTAACTTTACTAAAAAATGAGCATAGATGCTTATTTTTAATGACTTATTACAATTCAGAAATAAATAGAAGAAATAATAGGTGTGATTAACTTTACTAAAAAATGAGCATAGATGCTTATTTTTAATGACTTATTACAATTCAGAAATAAATAGAAGAAAAAATAGTTGTGATTAACTTTACTAAAAAATGAGCATAGATGTTTATTTATAATGACTTATTACAGTTCAGAAATAAATAGAAGAAAAAATAGTTGTGATTAACTTTACTAAAAATGAGCATAGATGCTTATTTTTAATGACTTATTACAATTCAGATAAAAAACTATATAAAAATTACTCAGAAATGAGCTTATAGAAAATTCAACCTAAATTCATAATAAATTTCTACTAACTTCAGAGAAATTCAGTATGAATTTAGGTTATATTCTGTATAAGGGCATCTATTTTCATTTTGAGAGGAGCTCAACATGGCAGAGAGGGAGGGGCTTATAAACCGGTTTGATTCTCCTTCGTTTGGCGAGGTGGGACTAAACTCAGAAATGTTGTGATTAACCCTTTAGTTCCGGTTGGTGGCATGAACCGGGACTAAAGGGGTGCCTTTGGTCCCGGTTCAAGCCACCAACCGGGACCAATGGTTATGGGGCCGAGGCGAGGCCAATGGTCCCGTCGTCCCAACCGGGACCAATAGGTCCAGACGAACTGACCAATGGCCCACGTGGCCCGGCCGGCCCCCTGGGCTCACGAACAGGGTCCAATGCCCCCATTGGTCCCGGTTCTAGTTTGAACCTGGAAAAATGGGCTGGCCGGGCCTGGACCATTACCCTGTTTTCTACTAGTGATGGGACCCCCACACCCCTCTTCAACCTCCCTATTCCGCCTCTATCACATAGAATTGGAGATGTGAGTAGAAAAACACATGCTTAGGGGGTCGATTTCGAGATACTTTCAAAAATGACAAAGACATACACAAAAAAGCTAAGTCGCCACGCATTAGTCACATAAATTGAGAAAAAAAATACTTGCTATCATCCAGCCCTTGAAGAAAAAATGTGTGGAAACTACAAGTGCATGCATAAATTACCTCATTTTCGCTTGTGTTTCGTCATTTTGGCTTCGATTCCTCCTCTTGTGTGACGTCCCTGGCTTCTTAATCATCATCTGGTGCACTTGCATTGCTATCTATGTCTAACGAGCGCTTCCCATGACAAATCATCTCTTTAGTGCGCCTACACTTGTAGCCAATTATAGTCGGGTTTTGTTGTTGAGATGGGTGTGCCTGCATTGGAAAAACAAAAGGTGCTCATTTGTTTAGTAAATACAGTAGCATATCTCGAACATGAGAACACCACCGACACCGTGCCACCCCATATTAATGAAGAAAAAAACACTACTAAAAAAACAAAAGGAACAACTCCGGTCCCTTGCCTCCCCTGCCCTCTCTTTAATTTCAGCCGAGAGAAAAAACGTTGTTACCTCTGTTTCTTCTGGACCCTCTTGGTTAGCTTGTAAACCCTGACAACCACTTTTGCTTGCTTGAGACATTGTCGATCCTGCAACAATATAAAACTTAATAAAATCAAAAAATGTATTTCAAGTTGATGAAAAACCATACTATCATTATAATACTATAGTATCCTGTTGATAAAATGATTAACAGACTGGATCTGGCAACTATTTTACAAGTCCAGGCAACTCATGTACTCACTTCTGGCAAAAATCCCACACACAAAACACATGGATTAAACATGAGAAAACCCACTGGCAGAATTCCACATCATGTAGGCAATTGTGGGTTCAGAAAACCAGGCAACTTGTGTTCGAACGCTGCCCAACATTTCTAGTTACGGCAACTCGAATAGCATTAATCAGGCAACTCCTACGCAATACTGAAGCAACTCATGCAACTAAGTTAGCATGAAGTCAGGCAACTCCTACTACAAATTTCAGAAAAGTCCCATCTCGGAAACAAACGAATCTGCCAAAAATCCCTTCCATGAACATCTGATTCACCCGTAACACAATCTCGTGAACAAAACACCATGAGGATGAACCCCGTCCCTCTCTTTGTGTGCATGATTCCCCATGATTCCCTAACCTGAACAGAAAATGGAAATCGGGAGGGTGCGTGGAGCTGGACCTTACCTCAAGCAGCGGCGACTCCACCGCCAGAAACGAAGTCGTCGCCGACGACCTTCACCACGCTCACCGGGTCTTCTGTACTCCCCGTGCGCACCTCCGAAGCGCGCACGCTCGAACGCAGCCTCGCCGCGCGCGCACCACCGCAGCCGCCCGCGCTATCCGTCACAGCCTCGCGCGCCCCACACAGCCTCGTGCACCTCCGCTGACCTTCTCCAGGCGCACCTCTGCAGCGCCCAGCGCGCCACAGCAACCCAGCGCACCTCCGTCACGCGGCGCTCAAACACCACCCATACCCTCTCCGTCTCCGGGCAACCGCGGCAAAAACATGATTTATGCCGACAGCCGGCGAGCAAGATTTAGGGGCGGCGAGGAGGAATGGATTAGGATGGGGGGATACAGCGGCGCTCTCCCTGGGCGGTTTAGAAAACTATGCCAACGGCATCGAGAACGTGGGATAGTGGTGGCCCCCCAGGTGAAAACGTGTCATAACAAGCCGCATCGAGAGCACGAAACGTCCGCCCCTGGATCGGCGCGTGCGGGGCGATCGAACGGTTGTCGCCGTGACTGCTGGCTCGCCACAACGAGCATGCATGCACTTTTTAGGATTTGGGATTAATCAATAATGTCCTCCTCTATACACCAGTATGTCTGATGTTATCAACGCTGAACTCTGTCACGTATATACAGGATATCATGAACTATGAAGAGAGCTACGTGCAGTACCTCTGCAAATGGCTGCTGGAGCATTGCATGGAGGACATGGAGTTCATGGCTAAAACCCATGATAAGGCTGCAATCGAGCGTCTCGAGCTCGTTTCGTCGACGCCTTCCGAACGTGTCTCGTATACGAAGGCTGTTGAGATCCTGATGGGCTCAGCTGGTAGCAAGAAGTTCCAGACCAAAGTTGAATGGGGAATCGATTTAGCGTCCGAGCATGAGAGGTATGTATAGTTGTATACACCTATGCAGATACAGTTTTTGTCACTGATATTTCTGTTATTTACCGTGTTTTTATCGTTGTTTGGGTATGTGGGATTCTGAATTTGTTGCAACCTGAAGGTACTTGACTGAGGTGATATTTAAAAAGCCTGTCATTGTTTATAACTACCCGCGAGGGATAAAAGCGTTCTATATGAGGCTCAACGATGACAAGAAGACCGTGGCTGCTATGGATGTTCTAGTTCCCAAGGTATACAAGGGAGTGATATGTTGAATCATTGAACAATATTCCTTGATTTAGCTGAAAATCGATAATTGATCATGGATGCTGCTTTTCTCTTAGGTTGGTGAATTAATTGGTGGAAGTCAGCGGGAGGAGCGCTTCGATATCCTTAAACAACGGTACCATCACCTTTTCTTATATTCGTATAAACGGTTAAACTGAATTTGTAACGGACAATCCCTGTCTGCATATAATACTGCAAATGAAGGAATTGCACTTATGTGGACTTATTAAAACCATGTTGTGTATGTAGGATACTGGACGGGGTTTGCCGATGGAATCCTGAGTTCTATCTGGATCTTCGACGCTATGGATCTGTGATGCACAGCGGGTTCGGGCTGGGCTTGGAGAGGATGCTCCTCTTTGCCACGGGCCTTGACAACATCAGAGATGTCATCCCCTTCCCAAGGTACCCTGGGAAGGCCGACCTCTGAAGATCTGATTAGCCTCTGAAGCAATAGCACAAGTGGTCCATCGTCTGATAACTAGCTAGGGTGCAGTGGTAGTAGGTGTAAAGCTAAAGCATAGTGATTGTAAATTAGCACAAGTTGTCCAGAACTGAGACTCGGAGTCGTATGTGGGCATATATCATATAGTTTGTGATGATGTCCTTTTGATAGCATAAAAATAGTATTTTTAGTACAGTTCATGTCAAATTTGAATCTGGATCTAAGGATTGTCCTAATGGAATTGTGGAGTAGTAATTGATTACCAACTGGATATGAAATATAATCAAGGGATCAATTACAACATATCAGCTGTTCAATTCAGGTGCGTCTACTCAACTTGAATTGTCAACTGAATTTCTCTACATAGCTTCTCTCTTACAACTTAATCTGGTTGACAAAAAGAAATTCAAATATGTAAAAGTTGAAACATTTTTTGACAAAATATAATTTTTATTTCCACGCAGGAAATTGGTTTGTGTATTTTAATATAAAAGTCTTGATTGCATTGCTAGTTTTCCTGTTATACAAAAATAATAGTGTCCAAATAGTATATTAAATAATGCACAAACACTCATGTACAAATAATAATGTGTAAATACAAAAACAATAAACGTATAGTTGCAATATTAGTTGCAATTAAGTAAAAAGATCAATATAAGTATGTAAGACCGGATTTGCTCTCTAGCAACAACTAGATCCGCATTCTCTCCCTCGGGCTTGGGGCCATTACCTCCACTGCCGAAGATTTCTTGTCTTCCTTATATCTTTACCGTTATTTTTCTTATTCATCTAGAATAGCCACTACAAGAAATATGTCAACTTGCGACCATCACTATTGGTCACTGAATGGTCATTGTTTTTCATTTGCGACCTTTTTGTGATAAAAAACAGATGATCAAAAGCTAGCCGTTGTAAACTGAAATTAACGACCTTCCTCGGGATAAGGTCGTGGAAGGCAATGACCAAAACAAAAGGTCGTTGATCCTACGACCTTCTATTTTGGTCGCTAGTTGTCTGCCTGTGCCACGCCGGATCCGACATGGCTAGGTTATGTGGCAAAATTGCGACCAAATGAAAAGGTCATTGATAAGGATCAGCTCGGTCCAGTTCGGTGTTTTACATGGGCCGAGCACAACAATTCGACCATTTATATATATTTTTCAATCAATTTTTGGTCAGGCTCATGGGCCAAGCCCAATATGGCAACCATTTTATTTTTGGGCCGTGGCCATTTTGTCTAAACAATTTCATTTTTTTTATTAAATGGGTCCACTAGTTAGATGGGTCCCAATTGTCAGGTTCTGGTAACATGTTTCCATTTGTCATGTTGTGGTAAGTGGGTCCCATCTATCAGACTCATATTCTTCATATTCAAGCGGTATTTAGATTGGCAGAGACAAAAAAGACACATAATACTTAAACAAGAGCAACCAGATCACATAATGCAAGCTCTATCCGTGCCACTACAAAGGGCCATGTGTAATACAATACTTTACAAGCTCTACAAGTGTAATATACTCTACAATTGTAATACAGTACTGCTTCACAAGCTCCCGTCATGAACAACTTACTGGACTCGCTGGAATAGCTCGTATTTCTAAGCAACTTCGATAGGACAAAAACTTCGGTAGTCAGGGTTGGGACCATAGTCAGATGAACAACACGCTGGACTCGCTCGACGACGATAGTCAGGCCTGGGACCAAACAAAACAGCAACATGGCTTTCTCTGTCATCCTGTTACATGAGTCAGAGATGAATGAGAAAAATTGGGGCAAATATATTATGAACAGACCATTCAAGAAAAGGACATTTATTTAGAATGATAACACAAATTTAGCTAGTACCATGCTTTTTGTTGTCGAGCTAGTTAAAATGAGATACTAGTTCATATAAGAAACAGAGACACAATATGAATATGCATGGCATAGGTGCAGGTTGTGCAAAAAACTGCACTACAATATATTGCGCCTAAAACAAAATACCATTCTACCATCACGAACATACATTCAACTGGCAAGATCTAACAATACTCGTGAGCACACGCATACTAACATCACAAAGGCAAGAGAGAATAAAGGGAACCAAGGGAGATACCTGTGGATTATAGCATCGACAATGATCTAGATTGGGTTAGCATTGATGAGGAAGTGGATGATGTCCATGGTGTGCTTTAGATGCACACATCCATGAGCTTCTTGCCGATGTTGCATTCGTTCGCTCGATGATGGGGGTACCAATGCATCCAAGTAGAACAAAATCATCATCAATAACCCACAGCTTCAAGTACAAGCAAGTATATATCAAGTGACAATGAAAACAAGTTGAGAAAAACACTGTAAATATCTATTTCATGTCATGCAGAATTCAAACCGAATAAACCTATGCATACGAAGGTGAAATATTACAAAGAAAGCACTCACCAGGTAGCAGTGCATGCAAAATCTCTGTGTCGGCAGTAGTAAATACTCGATGTGTTAGCAGTAGTAAAACTCATGCAGTACCAAGTTAACAACTTTGAGTCAGAAAAGCTAGAAGTGTCTCTTAAGAGAAACCAGAACTTAGAATTAACAGTAGTAGGACATCGGTGGGGCACAACTTAGTTAACTGGAGATGGACGGACGGACAGAGAATTACCTTCTCGAGCCAGGGTGGGCGCCCTTAAAGTCAAGGAAGATGAGCGTGAGGGCGGCGGTAATGGCACTCCAGGACATGTTGAGGACGAGCAGCAGCACCACGAGCACGCCCAAGGTGATGGCGTACATGCTGAAGGTGATTTTCTCCCTGGATTCAGTGAATGGAACAACTCCCTTCCGTTCCCAACAACAGCAAGGTACTGGTGCTGCTGCCGTGTAAAAAAAAATCTTGTAATCATGATAGAAGGCTGGGATGGCAGGAAGTGAAAATCCTGTCTTACAACATGAGCAGAGCACTAGTTACAAGCATGATAGAAGGCTGGGTGAAGAATATCTGAAACTGAACCAATCAATTCAATTGAAAGGGTGTATCTTGTGTAAATGATGCTAGCAATCTTAGTTTCATGCATATATATATATATATATATATATATATATATATATATATATATATATATATATATATATATATATATATAGGACAAATGTTTCCTACAAGCAGTGGTAGTTACCACCACTTTGCGTTTTATATGTTGTATGTAGTATCTGTCGAAACCGAGAGTATGTATGTGTAGTATGTAGTATATAACAATGATTAGGTAGTATATATACTAATTTTTAGGTAGTATGTACCATTTTTTGAGTATGCTCTTTTTACGTACAAATATGTACGTATTTCATAAATATAACAAAACTATGGGCTCATATGCAATTTTTTCACGTAACTTGCTTTTAAATATCTTAGATATAGTATATGAACATATTTAAAATAATAAAATAGTATATATAGTACCACTTGGTAGTATATGAGATATGTGGGGTAACTACCACCGGGTGGTAGGATGGATTTTCCCTATATATATATATATATATAGATATATATAGAAGAAATTTTATTAGATGATCCTAACTCCGTACTTAACAAATCTTCATTCCTCAGAATACTCAACAGAGAGTATTCCTTGCCACAAATAGTAGTAGTAGCATATATATATTAATCTGACTAAACTGAACCAACACCACAAGTCTGCATATAATGAAGTTACTAGGTAGGGATCATATAACATGAGGCAGGTGGATGATTAGCAAACGTGGTGGGTGGCCAAGAAATGAACAACAGATAAAATACTCCTACTACTGTAGTAATTAAGATGATGAGACAAAGGACAACAGCATGCAGAGTTCCTGATGCACTATCACAGATAGGAGTATTAACCAACCAGCATGTCCATCATGCATTCTCCCATATCCATGACTAAAACCAGTGCGGCTTTAAGCATATCGCTCCCCTGTGAAGATCAGTTGTACCATTGCTTCATTTTCCGTAGTCGCACCAGATCCACATAGTACTCTTTTTCCATTCCTGGTGGTAATAAATAGTACGCGCAGACTCGTTTTCCTTATGCACCGGCTTGGGGTCAAGCGCTTTCTCAAGGAAGGGGGAATGTTAGCGCTCGTACTTCGAATACTCGTGCCCCGAGTACAACACAAGACCATGTCGGCCCACGAGCCAGACCCATGAAGAATACGAAGTCCAATTTCCTCAACCGCGCACACGGATAAGACGCGAGACAGTTTCTGAGGGATGGAAGTCTTGATCGTAGGGGCCAGCGTACCCATACTGAAAACGATTTACTCTTTTTATGGGCGCTTTCGACTAGGCTCTCGTTAAGGAATCGGCCCAAACAAGACCCATCATGATTAAAACAACCATTAATTGGGTGGGATTAGATAGTCTCGTGTGTAGACACACCGTATGTACATCGTATGTGCTAAACGTTAGTACACAACACTGACACTACTATGCGACCACAGATTGAATGACTCGACACAGAGGCGGGGATGGCACCTAGATCCAGGCACCTCATCAGATAGCGCTGGAGCAGATGAAACAGCCAAACTGGGACACATTGACATTGCTTTCTACTAATAGGAAGTTAAACAAAGACTCGGGATAACCATGGTCTAGCACCTTGATGTTCAAGCTTGACACAAGCTACCAAGTGTAGATGAACCAAAGATAATTATACCATCAAATGTACATGATTTTCAGAGTAGAACCGATGCTCAAGTCCTACAAGCAACTACTTAGCCTAACGACTTCAATAGAAAATTTCAGGTGCAACATAAAAGATATCCTCAACGCTGCAAAGTTAGAAACCCACAAAGAGGACCTAGCACTAGCGGCAACATACTTTGCATCATATATCTAGGCTAAAGCATCATATTGTCACAAGCATTTATGCATCAAATCACTACTGAAAATAAAAAGGATGGCATGTAGTAATAGTAACAGGCTGCCGTAGTAGTATATATTCATGGAAAATCAATGAAACAACTTGAAGGTTCCACCAGGTTGATGTAGTACTGCTCCGAAGGTACAACTTTTCCACCTAGTGCCGCCAACAGCAAATCTGCTAGCCAAAAAAAACAAATTTGTATCACCAATAATGCTGCAACAAGATGATGTGTCTTAATTAACAAGATGATGTATATTTGGTATTTGCAATAGCTGAGGTACATGTACGTATATGTTTCCCTAGTTCTCACTACAAAAAAAAGACACATCCGTGACATTTTGGGCCGAATGAATTTTTTTTCTGTCATACATATGACACTTCTATGACGATAATTGTGACAAAACCCGGTATCATGATCATAGATGTCGCGGGCTCCTAATTTTATGACAAAAAATCATGACAGGAAATGGGCTTTTCATCCTGGGCGGGCCGGAGACGCAGCTGCATGACATTCTTTGGGCCGTCCATGACGAAAAAAACCATGGTAGAAGCGAGGGCGAGGAAAATTTCGGGGAGTTCCCGGTTACGGTGGGCGGTCGGGGGCCGAGCGATGCAAGTTTCTCTCGTATCGTCTGTAGCGTGTTTGCGGGCGTTGGCTCTAATCAAGGCTGAAGCGAGGCGTTGGGCTCTAATCAACCCGAGTGATTGCACCGCAGTTACGCGTTATCGAACCCGAGCGATCGATTGATGGTCGTTAATCGAACCCGATCGAGCGATTCTTCTCTACTGCTGCTAACTGAAGCCGATCGATGATGCCTCTCTGGATGAACAGTGAGTGTTGCCGGGGGGTTTGGATGAACAGTGAGCGGTGGCGTTGCCTCTGGATGAACAGGACCCTGTGGTGTGGAGGGCTGGATGAACAGGACGACCCCGTGGAGGGCTGGATGAACAGTAGACGGTGGAGGGGTGCCTGTGGAGGGGTGGTTGAACAGTAGCCGATGGAGTAGCGCGCGGTGGAGGCTGGATGAACAGGAGCCCGTGGAGGCTGGAGGAGGTCGACGGTAGCCCGTGGAGGCTGGAGGAGGTCGGCGGTGGAGATGAACAGTATCCCGTGGAGTCCCGTTTTGCGGTACGCCACACCCCTCCTGATGAACAGGACCCCCATTTCGACCGTAGGAGGTCCGTTTCGTCCGTTTTGCGGTACACCACACCCATCCCGATCACCAGGACCCCCGTTTCGATCGTAGGAGGTCCGTTTCGTCCGTTTTGCGGTACGCCACACCCCTCCCGATCAACAGGACCCCGTTTCGACCGTAGGAGGTCCGTTTCGTCCGTTTTGCGGTACGCCACACCCCTCCCGATCAACAGGACCCCGTTTTGACTGTAGGAGGTATGTTTCCTCCGTTTTGCGGTACGCCAGACCCCTCCCGATGAACAGGTTCCCGTTTCGAACGTGACCGGCCGAACACAAGGCCGTTTCCTCCATTCTGCGGTACGCCAGGCCTCGTTTTCTTCGCATGTTCCGTCCAAGGCCTCCCGATGACACGACGACGCATTCCGCTTCGACCCAGCCGGTTGGCTCCCACACGTTCTGTTCCCTCCCAATGAACACGACGCATTCCGTTGCCTCCCCATGAACACGAGGCATTCCGTTGCCTGCCCATGAACACGACGATGATGCTGTTTCTCCGTTCCGACCCAACCATGTACACGAGCCCTGGCCGTATGTATGCGAGAGCAGACGTTGGAGACCCTGCCCGTATGTACGTACGTGACCGTATTTTCTTTCTTGCACCACGGCGGCTGTGCGTGCGTGTACATGCTACGTCGGCGCCTCTACAACGACCGGTATGTATGTACACGTTCACGACCGAATGACAACGCCACGTGCGCTTCGACCGGTGGGGTCCCAACTGCCGAGCACTTCCTTGCGTGGGAAGATGTAGCTGGTGGGTCCCAGCAGTCAGGGGGGTGAATCGTTTTTTTTGCCCGGACGCACTTCCTTGCGTGCGAAGGTGTAGCTGGTGGGTCCCAGCAGTCAGGGGGGAAATGTTTTTTTTTGCGAAATACGGTGGCCCGTCCGGTGGGTCCCCGCTGTCAGGTGGATGAATAATTATTTTGCGCGTAATAAGGAGGCACTTCCATGCGGCTACCGTGGACCCAGCTGTCAACCTCGCCACGTACAGTACTCTTTCGATGGAAGTCGGTCGTTGACCAAATTGACCACGCCGCGCCGAGAGCACCACGGCGGTGGATGACGGCGAGGCCTAGGAAGGGGACGATGCGGAGCCGGGGAAGATGCAGCAGTGGATGTCCACGCGAAGAGGAGTACGAGTATTCACTGGTTTGGCTGCAGTGTGAGGCTGCCGTCGCCGCAGAATAACAGGGGTGTGGGTGAGTAGAGGGATGGCCCGCCAGCGGTGGGAGTAGTAGGCGGTGAGGCCTCCGCCAGATCGCAGCCGGCCACGGGAGGCAGGAGCACGAGGCACGACCGGCGCGAGTTTGGGCGGCTGGAGCAAGAAGACCAGAGGTTGAAGAAGCACTATGGCCGTTGGATGGACATCGTACGGTCACTAGAGCTAGAATCATCCATATTGACTAAGTTGACAAAGCCCTCCGTCCCCGTCAACTTAGTAGGCCCACAAGTCAGCCTGCCACTATACTGGGTCCCAGCTAACAGGGGGAGTATTCATTTTTTTGTGCGTAATAAGGAGACACTTCCTTACGTGCGAAGATATAGCTGGTGGGTCCGACCTGTCAGCGGCGGCAACGTTTTTTTCGTGAAATACAGAGGCCCTTTCGGTGGGTCCCTGATGTCAGGTGGAGAAATCATTGTTTTGCGCGTAATAAGGAGGCATTTCCTTGCGTGCGGCCGTGGACCCAGCTGTCGGCCTCTCCACGTACAGTCCACTTCAGATGCATGTCGGTCATTGACCGCATTGACCAGGCCACGCCGAGAGCACCAGGGCGGTGGACGACGGCGAGGCCAAGGAAGGGAACGACACGGAGACAGGGAAGACTCGGCAGTTGTTTCCCACACGGAGGGGAGTACGACTGTACGAGGGTTTACTGGTTCGCCTGCCGTCGCCGGAGAATAAAAACAGGTGTGGGTGAGTAAAGGGATGGCTAGGCCAACGATGGGAGTACGGTGGGGCGGTGAGGCCTGCGCGGCAGCACAGCCGGCCGCGAGGAGGAGGGAGCAGATAGTCCCGCCGGCGCTTGTTTGAGCGGCTGGAGTAGGAAGAGCAGATATTGAAGAAGCACGACGGCCGTTGGATGTACATCCAACAGTCACTGCTTGTGCGTCAACCTTTTTTTTAGGAAAGCCTCAAATCTATGGAAAACAGCATACAACCCATCTGCCATTATTTCTAATAATTTACAGCCCATTTGCTAATTCATAAGGGTTTTTTTGGAGCCCATATTCTTTTTGTTAGCATTACAGCCCATATTGTGGCCACAGTTAAAAAATTATACGAAATTTGGCATATTTCGGTGCGGTCCGAACTGTTTTTAATTCCGAAATTTCGACTCACATTCAAACTGATTTTAAAAATAAATGTATGTCAATATAAAATCAAACGAATTTTCCACGCATAAAAATTTATGTAATTTAAAATCTCGAAATGAAAAAAATATATTTGAAACTAATTGCCGGTTTGATGTGTTTTAAAAATGTACAGACCATTTCTCATTAATGATGGGCCATTTTCTCGGCCAGCCGAATGAAAGCTCTCCTTGTCTTGAAAGATTTACAGCCCAACATGCTTGACAAAGCGACTTACTTGGCAAATCACAAAAAAATTGGAATGTGGCCGTGGACCCAGCTGTCAGCCTCTCACCCCACAAGATTACTCTTCCGATGGAAGTCGTTCCTTGACCACGTTGACCACGCCAAGACGGAGAGCACCACGGCGGTGGACGACGGCGAGGCCTAGGAAGGGACGACGCAGAGCCGGGAAGACGCGACAGTGGAAGCCCGCGGAGAGGAGTACGAGGTTCACCGTTCACCATGCGGTGTGAGGTTGCCGTCGCCGCAGGCCTGGCCAATGATGGGAATAGTAGGGCGGTGAGGCCTCCATGGCAAAGACAGCCGCCACGGGAGGCAGGAGCATGCGGCACGACCAAAGGTTGAAGAAGCACTACAGCCGTTGGATGGACATCGTACGATCACTGGAGCTAGAATCGTTCATATTGACTAAGTTGAGAAAGCCCTTCGTCCCCGTCAATTTAGTAGGCCCACAAGTCAGCCTCCCACCAAGGTGGGTCCCAGCTAGCCGGGGGCGTATTCATTTTTTTGTGTGTAATAAGGAGGCACTTCCGGTGGGCCTGAGCTGACAGCGGGGGTAACCTTTTTTTTCGCGAAATACCGTGGCCCGTCCGGTGGGTCCCAGCAGTTAGGGGGAAACGTTTTTTTTGCAAAATACTGGTGGCCCGTCCGGTGGGTCCCCGCTGTCAGGTGGAGGAATAATTATTTTCCGCGTAATAAGGAGGCACTTCCTTGCGGCTGCCGTGGACCCAGCTGTCAGCCTCTCCACATACAGTACTCTTCCGATGGAAGTCGGTCGTTGACCACATTGACCACGCCGCGCCGAGAGCACCACGGCGGTGGACGGCGGTGAGGCCTAGGAAGGGGACGACGCAGAGCCAGGCAAGACGCGGCAGTGGATGCCCACGCGGAGAGGAGTACGAGCGTTCACTGATTCGACTGCGGTGTGAGGCTGCCGTCGCCGCAGAATAACAGGGGGTGTGGGTGAGTGGAGGGATGGCACGCCGATGGTGGGAGTAGTATGGGGCGGTGAGGCCTCCAGCGGTAGCACAGCCGCCACGGGAGGCGGGAAGCAAAGGCACGACCGGCGCTGCTTTGGGCGGCTGGAGCAAGAAGACTAGAGGTTGAAGAAGCACTATGGCCGTTGGATGGCCATCATACGGTCACTGGAGTATTGACTAAGTTAATAGAGCCCTCCGTCCCCGTTAACTTAGTAGGCCCACAAGTCAGCCCAACAATATGGTGGGTCCCAGCTAGCAGGGGGTATTCGTTTTTTTGGCGTAATAAGGAGGCACTTCCTTGCGTGCGAAGATATAGCTGGTGGGTCCGACCTGTCAGCGGCGGTAACATTTTTTTCGTGAAATACAGAGTTCCTTCCTGTGGGTCCCTGATGTCAGGTGGAAGTATCATTATTTTGCACATAATAAGGAGGCATTTCCTTGCGTGCGGCCGTGGACCCAGCTGTCGGCCTCTCCACGTACAGTCTACTTCCGATGGATGTCGTTCATTGACCACGTTGACCAGGCCGCGCCAAGAGCACCAGGGCGGTGGACGACGGCGAGGCCTAAGAAGGGAACGACACGGAGCCAGGGAATACTCAGCAGTTGTTTCCCACGTGGAGGAGTACGAGGGTTTACTGGTTCATCTGCCGTCCCCAGAGAATAACAACATGTGTTGGTGAGTAGAGGGATAGCTAGGCCAGAGATGGGAGTACGGTGGGGCCGTGAGGCTCTTGTGAAGCATAGCCGTCATGAAGGAGGGAGCAGCAGTCCTGCCGGGCGCTTGTTTGAGCGGCCGAGCATGAAGAACAGAGATTGAAGAAGACGACAACCGTTGGATGGACATCCAACGATCACGCTCTCGTCGTTGACTAAGTTAACAGTAGGCTATGCAAAGGCCAACCTTTTTTTTATGAAAAGCATACGCGTCAACCTGTAGTAGGCGCACAAGTCAGCCTCAAATCTGTGGAAAACAACATACATTCCATCTGCCATTATTTCTAATAATGTACAGCTCATTTGCTAATTCTTAAGAATTTTTTCGGAGCCCATCTTCTTTTTGTTAGCATTACACCCCATATTGTGGTCACGGTTAAAAAGTATACGAAATTTTGCATATTTCAAAAGCGGTCAACTATTTTAATCCGTAAATATCGATTCACATTCAAACTATTTTGAAAAATAATTTATATAAATATAAAATCCAAATAATTTTCCACGCATAAAAATCAATGGAGTTGAAAATCTTGTAATGAAAAAAATGAAACTAATTCCCGGTTTGATGTGTTTTAAAAATGTACAACCCATTTCTGGGCAAACCGAATGAAACTCTCCTCGTCTTGAAAGATTTGCAGCCCAGCAGGGCCGATAAAGCAAGTAGGCCTTGTTTGGGTATTTCTTAAAAAAAATAGAACTGGGCTAGCCATTTTCAGCAAGAAAAAACACAACTGGGCTCATGATGTGGTAAACATAAATAAAACCCTGGTTACACTACAAGAAATATGTCAACTTGTGACCAGCACTATTGGTCACTGAATGGTCACTGTTTTTAATTTGTGACCTTTTTGTGACAAAAAACATAAGGTCAAAAGCTGGCAGTCGTAAACTGACTATAGCGACCTTTCTTACGGAATGGTCGTGAGACGTTTATGACCAAAATACGTCTCTTGTGGCGTTTTGGTCACTAGCAACCTCCTGCACCATGTAGGCATCCGGTGGCAACTGATGTGGCACAAGATTCAGCCCGGTCCAATTTGATTTTCTACATGGGCCTAGCCCAACAATTTGGCATTTTTAATGCATTTTTTTCTTGTTAATTTTCGCTAGCCACATGGGCTTGGGCCATTAATTCGGCCTTTTTTTCTAAGATGCAGCCTTTTACAATCTACTGGTTTTTTATTTTCGTCTTTTTTTTGCCACTGGTCCCACCAATCAGATTGGTCCCACTTGTCATCCTTATCACAAAATTGATCCCACACATCAAAAATTTCAAAATTTGTCAAACAACCATTATAACTTGTCAGGTTTCCATTTCACGGGTATTCAAAGCACATATACAATCATTGTTTCAATGCACTGTAGAGCAAATGAAATTGGTCCAAAACAATACTGCATTAATCTATTACAAGCATAAAGATATTACAACCCAGATATGCCTACTACTGCCTACAACTACAACACATAATATGCTACTCTTTCTTTGATATGCTTCACAACTTAGGACATGGATTCACGCTTCAATGTGCAAAAAATAAGAATGAACATATAAGAATAAGAACAGGTACGTAACATCAAACAAGAGCCAATGAGGAATCCAATAACTTATAATCAAGAATTGACAAAAAATGCCATGTACATAAATAATATGACTAACACTAACCAATATGCGTTCATGGAGTGACTAAAATGTTCTCACTAGCTAGGAATTTTTTTGGTATATAATATACTGACATGTTCAACTCTCTAAATTGATCATAGAAATGAAAACTGTAAGAACAAGTTTTAGAATCCAGGCATTTCAAATTTTAAGCACCAGCAGAATAGATCTAACAAACTAGACCATGATCATCATGCGCATCAGGATTTATGGTTCTAGCAAAACAGTAAAGAGATGGACATACACGCATCAAGCATACCAGCTACTACATCACCATTCTCGTGACCACAGACATCACCATTCACTAATAATTCCCATTGGGAGATCAAACTATGCATCCAACAAGCTACAGCAACTGGGAATGCAGAAAAATTTATGACCCGAGATGACGAATCAACTGGGTACATCTCAATTTGAACAACAATGGCGAGACAACAACCGCATACTAATGCGGCGAATCAAATCTGCACGCAGGAGCAGCGCCGTTCGTGGCATCCACATGAGGTCGCGCAACATCAAGAACATGGCGCATGACAGCAACATACCTAGAGATCTAGGACGGAAGGAGGGGGAGCTTACACTTGCGGATGCGGGCGGCCGGGTAACCGCACGAGGAGCAGGTGCTCTTCTGGAGGTGGAAGCTGCGGCGGCCGCAACAGATGCAGAACTGAAGAGGGTCCTCATGTAGCAGTAGCAGCAGCAGCATGAAGAATTGAAGACCGACCAACAGAGCCTGCAATGCAAACAGAGAGGCATGAGGAAACTGAATCCAATCACATCAAATCAAATCGAGTTGCTGCACCTTGACCTTGAGGAAAACAAACCTCATCTCATGTCATCTCTGGGAAGAATAAGAAGAATAAAAATATATGGCTGCTGCTCCATGACCATGACCTTGAATTATTGCTGCTGCACCAGATCGAGGAAGAAGAAGACCTTCAAAAAAAGCAATAACTAGCAATGCACAAGCATGAATTCATGGAAGGACGGATGAAAGGCCAAACATCCAGCATACTGTTTCTTAATGCCCCAACTACTTAAAAAACCATGGTAGTTCTAACCATATTAAATTAAAGGACAAAGTGAAGTAATGATATTGAGAGTTCCATCTTATAAAGCTTTCTGTTTAGCATATCCTAAATCACAGTCTATCTACCAATATATGAACTCTTTAGTTTTCATAACCGAGGCTCACATATTTGGGCTGATTTGTACACTGTATTTTCAGTATTTTTTTTACTTGAGACAAACTAAATGCTAACATCAGTGACAACAAGACTTGAAAAGAAATAGCTATTGAAGAAACACGTTTATAAGATAGAATGAAAATGATTTACACCACAACATATAGTTCACATGTACTGGAGCTAGAGACTACAGAACACACATAATCACACATATGCGAACAGGGTACTACTCCATGGTTCAGGTTACACTAATAAACAAAATTATACAAGCGACTAGACTAGTATCACAGATCTACAGAGTAGTACTAAACAACTAAAAATAAGTAGTAGAAGTAACTAGTACAGGGAGCAAGTACTCCTTTCATTCACTTTAAACTGAGACAACTGAAAAGGAGTACTCCTTTCATTTAATTTACTTTAAACTGAGACTACTAAAAAGGAGTACTCCTCTCTTGAGAAGTTGATGTAAATGAAATCCAGGAGTATGTGAGAATATGGCCATCTTTATTTCTTTCTGTAAGCTTTATCTTCAGTGCCCTGTAATCACCAAAAGGCAATATCAGAAATTATCTGGTAGGCTAATAATATCAGAAAGCTTGGCAGCGACTGCACATACCTGCAGTGTTCGGTCTTCCAGGCCTTCTTGTTGTCGCCGATACTGCACGAACATTAAGTAACAATCTGATCAGCATACAGAGAGTATAAATTTGACCTTGTAAATGAAATGTTCTGACATCAAATAGCTCCATTCTACAACTACACAGACCCTGGACTAACAGTCTTAAACACAACACTGTCCAGATTAAACAAAACCAGCGCCAGTCTACACTGTTAGTTTTCATAACCGAGGCTCACATATTTGGGCTGATTTGTACACCGCGGGGTATATCCCCGACAATAGGCCTTCCTCGCCGTGAACGACGGCTCCTGCCATGCCAGCTTGCAGCTCGTTGTCGAAGCGGCCCGGGTGGCGCACCACGCCGCCGCCTGCTCATGACCACGGGGACCTCCGTGCTCGTCTCCGGCGTGCTCCGGGTCCCGCCCGGAAGAGCAAGGCGCGATCGAGCTGGGCGTCGAGGCCGTCATCGACGCCGGCGAGGTCGACGACCCGGCCGCCTACCCGCTCCCCAAGACCAGGCAGCTCAAGCTCGACCACCTCCGGGACTTCCTACATTTGCGACCGTGCAACGACACGATCGCGGCGGTTCCGAGGATGAGGAGCGACCTCACGTTCGCGATGCACTCCTTCTTCCGGGAGATGGGCTTCCTGTGCGTGCACACGCCGATTATCACCACCATCGATTGCGAGGGCGCCGGCGAGATGTTCCAGGTGACCACACTATTCAGCCAGGCCCAGAAGGCGGACAGGGACCTCAAGCTCAAGCTTGTTCAACACCATGAGCTTGATGCCGACGATGTGGAAGAAGGAGCTGTCAATTTCGAGAGCGACTTCTTCAGTGTCGAGCCTTCCTCACCATCTCGGGCCAGCTCCAGCCGAGGCGTGACGCCTGGCGCTCAGCGGCGTCTACACCTTCGCCCCACGTTCGCCGAGAAGTCGACACGTCGCGGCACCTCGCCGAGTTCTCGATGGTCGAGCCGAAGATCGCCTTCGCAAACCTGCAGGTAATTAATCAAGGACACGATTAGCCAGCAACCGTTGGCTGGCTAGCGGTCCAGAGCACACACCCTAAAATTAGTAGTGTACCTTTCTCCTGATCCATCTGACAAACCCAAAAAAGAAAGAAACGGTCCCTCACGCACATGGCCCCCAGGGGTGTCACAATATTAACTAATGTCCCTAGTGACATTAGCCTTAGCTCACGCCAACCTCACCCCCTTGACCTCCCCTTCTCCATCTGTTCCTCTCCTCCATTGCCACAATGGTTGCCCTCGTTTTGGTGGCCATGGACCTGAGAGGTGAGCTTCCATCTTGTTGTGCCCTCTCAGATGCTTCTCTTTTACAAATGCCGCTTCTATTTTACAAA
Source organism: Aegilops bicornis (assembly GCA_021605145.1). NCBI lineage: Eukaryota > Viridiplantae > Streptophyta > Magnoliopsida > Poales > Poaceae > Aegilops > Aegilops bicornis. The sequence continues at coordinate 16,575,208 of CM038675.1, forward strand.
TGCCTGTGGAATGAAGGATTTATTAATAAGGGAATATACAACAACATGGCAGTTAATGTTTGTGAAACTGCAAAAAAGAACTACTAAGACATTACACACGCAAAATAATCTGTTTTTTGGGCAAATTGGTATGATGTGCATCCAAGTCTGGAATAATTTCCAGGCAACTCTAGCTGAAAACACAGGGAAACCCCTCTCTTGAAATTACTATTCTAGTTTATGCTTTGATTTTTTGCAAGTATCTGCAGAGTGTTGTAGGTTGCGCGAAGCTGTTGTTTTTTGGTTGATCTTCAAACTTGTCAAAGCTTTTGGGCAAGTTGTGTATATGTGTAGGCAATCCAGGAGAAAAAAAATGCAGGCAACTCATGTTTCTTGTGTGGTAGAAAAAAATGAAGGAAAAAGGAGGTGTTGAAAGTTATAGGGTTTGGCTTTTACTAGTGAATTTTGGGGAAAAATTTCTTGTTGAACTACAGTTTGCGCAATTGTAGTAGTAGCTGCTGTGTTTCGTTGTGAATTTTGCTACTAGATTTTGGGCAATGTATCTATCTGGGGATTTGCTCTAACTGTAGCTGATGTGTTGGTTGTGTTTATAGCTGTTCACATATCTAGGCAAGTTTCTATAATGTTTGGGCAAGTAGGGAATGGTTTAGAGGCAACTCATGTTTATTTAGTTGTGTGAATGAAAACAAACATAACCCTCTTGAAGTTTTGGTTTTAGCTTGTGCTTTGGATTTTGGACAGGTATCTCCTAGGGCTGATGTGTATACAGGTGAAAAAAAGAGATTGATTTATTGGCCACCCATGCTTAAAACCCCAAGAAGCAAAAAACAGATAAAAAATGTTTCACCTTTATATGGATTTCTTCTAAGCAAAAACTTGCATATAAAAATTGAGGCAAAATTGACCCATATTTTGCTCGTGCAATGTTTAACTAACCAACCCACGCATCAAAATTCAGCAAAAGAAAGAGAAGGTTTGATTTTTTTCTCACCTTGTTCATCCAGATTGCAACTATTTTTCCAGTGTTTCCCCCTTGTTTCGTACGCCGTGAGCAGCGAGTATTGATTTTACTACACCAATTGCAAGAAACCAATAAAAAGGAATTAGTGAGCAACTATAGCGGGTTTTTAAGCAAATCAAGTATTGACAAAAATCTAGTCCTGTGAGAACCCGGACTCCCTTTGTGCGCGAGTTCTGCAAGCCAAATATTACCCCAAGACATCTATCCCTGAGGCGGTACCAGTGACTGGTTGCCTCACACTGCAGCAATCCATTGTCTCAACGGTTTCGGATCAAGCAAAACTTGGGAACCTGTTCCGGGAGGCAAAGTACCAGTTGAGGCTAGGATTTTTGGAGTATAAAGTTCTTTTTCAGTCTCGTGAATGTAATGTTCCAGCCCACATGTCGGCAAGGCATGGTGCGGGAATGGCTTTGGACAGTGGCGTGTTTGGCTCACTAACCTGCCTCCTGATGTAATCGGTGTTGTGGCAGGCGATCTTGTCAGCGCACTAGCTAATGGAATGGATAGTGTTCCAAAAGAAAAGGCTAGTTCTCACAAGACATAAAAACTGTTTTGTTTTCCTTTCTCCAACTACTGGCTGTCGTACATCCAGAGAAACCCCTTGATGCTTTTCTTAAATTGGTTTATGTACTAGTACTGTGTTGAGAAAAAAAGAGCAGCCAACTTCTAGGATTTGTTTAAGAAAAATCACTGTTGGTAGTAAGCAACTCCACTTCTTTGCTGAAACAAAAAAGTTGGATATCTTTGTGCGAAGCTTACCAGGAAGTGGATGTTGAACCTTCTTGCTTGGGTGTGTGCACAAAACCTCAAAAATGTTGCTTTGACTTTAGAATTTAGTGAGGCCCTGTAAACAGAACAAACAATCTATTTAGGCAAGAACGTCCACAAAATCATATTCTGAAACTTAGGTGATTTAGGCAAGTACTATTTATATGTAGACAACTTATCCTATTGGAAAACACAACTTTTGTGCAAATAAAATCAATTTTTTGCTAAAAATAATCTCTGGGCAAATCGTGCCAGCCTCTCTAGTAACTAACTATCATACATTGGGCAAGTTTTGGACAAAATAAAACCCAATGTTCTTGGAAGCGGATCTTTGGGCAACTCACGCTAGCATCTCTAGCAACTAACTATCATCTTGTTGGGCAAGTTTGGACACTTTTGGCTCAAAATATTGACGATTCCAGTACCCGCATCTCGGCAAGTGGATCTTTGGGCAACTCATGCCAGCATCTCAGCAACTACCTATCATACGTTGGGCAAGTTTTCGGCACTTTTGTCTCAAATCATAGATTTATTTCAGCACCCGCATATCGGGAGCTGATCTTTGGCAACTTACGTCGGCATCTCTAGAAACTAAGTATCATGCATTGGGCAAGTTCTGGACACTTTCGGCTCAAGTCATAGACGATTCCAGCCCCCACATAGCGGGATCGGATCTTTGGCAACTTACGCTAGCATCTCTAGCAACTACCTATCATGCATTGCGCAAGTTTTGGACACTTTCGGCTTGAGTCATCGATGATTCCATCCCCCCATCTCGAGACAGGATCTTTGGGCGACTTACACTGGCATCTCTAGAAACTAACCTTCATGTGTTGGGCAAGTTTTCAAAAATTTCTGCTGAAATCATGCACGATTCTAGCCCCCACATTCCCAAGTCGCAAACCACCACTGCACTCAAAATCATCGATTCGCCACAAACATGCACTAGTAGAAAAACACCTATTAGTCCCGGTTCGTAAGGGCCTTTAGTCCCGGTTCATGAACCGGGACTAATGGGTCGTTACAAATACCTCCACCCATTAGTCCCGGTTCAAACACGAACCGGGACAGATGTGCCTCCACATGGCCGGTCCGCCGAGCCCAGTCAGGGGGGCCTTTGGTCCTGGTTGGTGGCACCAACCGGGACCAAAAGTCCATGTTTTTTTTAGAAAAGTGGCTGCTTTAGGTGATTTGGGGGTTATTTTTAGGTTGTTATTAGCTAGCTAATAGAGAGAAGTGTCCTCTCTTATATCTTCGTCCTTGGTTAATCAGCGCTGCTGCTATGTTCATTTCACCCGCTGATATAACATGCTTATGCATGCTCGCATCATACATCATCATACATAATAGCAAGTCCTACTAATCATGCTGCATCATCATACAACTTTTACTCGTTATTAATAATAAATCATACGATCATCATCCTCATAGTCATCGAACCCAACCCTACATAATTGTTCTTAGCACATGATCATCAGTATCAGGTAGGACCTAATTAAACACCCTTAAGGTAAAATAGCATAAAACAATATAGACCATGACTCTCCATTATGAAGAATGGAGATCATCCTGTCTCCAATTCTAGCTCTTCGCTACCTATTGCTTCCAAGAAGCTCCTTACGACTGTCCATACATTTTTCCATTCTTTGATTGTCATGTCTCCACTTCTTTTAGAAATCCGGTATGGACAGTTGAGATTCGTAGGATGACCTGGATATATGTTCAAAACATGAAGGCTGCCATTCTCATACATCAAATGAGGCACACAATCCTCTGGGATTCTCTGTTGAAAAACATAGTAATAACTTCGTAGTTAGGAATGATGTACTCGTTTTAGAAGTATGCAAAAGATGCACGGATGTCGTAATAGTAAAAAAATCTTACCAGGGTATCTCCATGGTAGTTACCGTAGTTCAACACGTGCACTAGTGGCACGTATTGACCATAATGTTGAGGTGTTCGATTGGAGACATTGTAATTCTCAAGATCCCTACAAAATGCGATCAGATGATTTTTCTCCTTATAAGTTAATTCGGAGCCATCAGTGTAGTGGGTTTTGCCTACCATCTTCCGCACATTCTTTGAACAATCAAAATAAGCTGTCAATGGAAATAAGCTGTCAACTATTTTGAAATAAACAATATAAATTACTTAATAACTATGTTAAGCTCACATGGGGGAAGAATTGGAGGTGTATCCACAAGGACCCAAATCGAAGGTGTCTCTTGCTCGATTGTAGGATCACCAAGATCCATGGTGACAAGCATACCCTCATCAAGACCATACATCTTGCAAAGTGCTTCCCAATTTTTACAACCAAAATGGGTTACACTCTCCGCATTGTACAACTTTACTTGAAAATCCACACCATGATGGGTACTTAGGATAAATTTTTTGGTTTCAAAACTTTCATGGTCTTCAAAACCCATCCTCTCCAAGACACAGCGTCTTGCAAAGCATGGGATAAGCTAGTCGAATTGGAAAAGATGAAAATATTGTCATGATTAAAATAGTTGAAGTCATGATTAATTACGAAAAAAACTATTGTCGTTGTTATGCATCAGTATGAACATCGAAGCTCTCGTCGAGCTTAATGCCGAGCGCTGATCTTCGGCCCAGCTCAATGAACCTGTCGCAGATACCTCGGTCGTCGTGGCACCAGTCGCACTGCCCCGGGCGGTTTTCGTCATCCGAGTACGACATTTCCGGCCTATATTCATAATTCAAATGAATGAGAACTTATCCAATATGAGCATTCAATAAGCAAAACCAAATCATAAAATAAGCAAAACCAAATCATAAAATAAAGTAGTATTCAAATTAGCATGCATTCAATAATTATAAGCAAAAGTACATCATCTCTTGGTGTTCGTACATCGTCGAATATTATCACTAATATAGCATCACTAATACAACTAGAACCGTAGCGCCCGACGGGTATCGACGCGGGCGGTGGACACCCAAAGATAAGGAACCATCACAGGATCATAGCTCCAGTGAGATCCCTGAAGAACCTACCAGGTATTGTCGAACCTGCCCTCCAATGCAACCATGTAGCGATGGACGGTTTCGTCCTCCTCGGCCGACATGGTGACGCATCACCTCCCGCGGTGTCCGGAAGCCTCGGCACCGTCACTGGCCCACGTGACCGCCACCAAACAAGGATCGGGTCAACAACGGGCTGCCTCCTCAATAACCTACATCCCCCAGAAGGTAGCACCTCCCAATACCAGCCCGGCGGAGCCCAGTCCCGAACATGGCCCTGATCAAGCAAGCCTCCACCGCCGAGTCGACGACGACGAGGATGCGGGATAGGCATCACCGACGTCGATGCGGGAACTACTTCTATATATAGTTAAATAAAGTAGTTTTATTAATTAAATCAACTATCTAGTTCAACTACTATACTAAGCATTTACTATAAATCTAAATAAAGTAGTACTTACTATAAATAAATAAAGTAGCACCGACATTAATATCTAGCTAATTCATCTAACATTTGACATTAATATCTAATTTTTCTATCTAATTTATCTAACAGAAAACGGATAACGGAAAATACACGGGGCCGGCGCCGACGACGGGCCGGGGGCGTACGGGGCGGAGGCGCGAGACGGCGATGACGGGGACGTCGACGACGGGACGGGGTGTCGAGGGGGACAGCGATGGCGCGTGGCAGGGGCGGCGACGGGCGACGGCAGGACGGGGCGGTGACGGGGACGCGGGCGACGATGGGGACGGCGACGGCGTCGATGGCGAAGCGGCTGCGCCGGAGATCGAGGAGGAATGAGAGATCAAAGTGGGGATGCGGTTCTGAAATTTTCGTTATATAGAAAAGTCTTTGGTCCCGGTTCGTGGCTCCAACCGGGACCAATACTTTAGTCCCGGTTGGTCGCACCAACCAGGACCAAAGGCCTCTTTCAAGAGCCCAAAGGGCGGAAGCGAAGGAGCTTTGGTCCCGGTTGCTGCCATCAACCGGGACTAAAGGCTGGGCATTGGTCCCGGTTGTAGCCACGAACCGGGACCAATGGCTTTGGGCTGGCACGGTGCGGCACAAAAGTTTAGTCCCACCTCGCTAGCTGAGAGGGGCACGCAGTGGTTTATAAGCCCCACTGCCGCTCCCCTCTCGAGCTCCTCTCCACTGCAGGCTTACGGGCCTACTTACTACTGATATGCCTGATGGTCCTAAATGGGCCACCTGCAGGCCTGAATCCTGGCCCATGGTGGGTTTCTAGTCGTATCCAGGCCGTGGGGGCCTACTAGGAGGCATTTTTTTCTTTACTTATTTATTTTATGCAGCTGTTTTTTTAGTCCCACCTCGCCAAGCGAGAGGCACTCGCAGCTGTTTATAAGCCATGAGTGCAGAGACGATGAAGAAGAGGCTCAATGCTCACGTTGGTTCGCTTCTAGCCTTGAGGAATAGGGTAGACTGCACGGAGCTATGTGCAGTGCAGTTTACACTATTCTGAAAGGCTTGAAGCAATTAACTAGCATTGCGCCTCTTTTTATTTTAATGACTTATTACCATACAGAAAAAAAAGAAAAAAATAAATATAGCAGAAAAGAAAAAACTATATATAAAACTACTCAGAAATAAATAGAAGAAAAAATAGTTGTGATTAACTTTACTAAAAAAGGAGCATAGATGCTTATTTTTAATGACTTATTACAATTCAGAAATAAATAGAAGAAAAAATAGTTGTGATTAACTTTACAAAAAAAATGAGCATAGATGCTTATTTTTAATGACTTATTACAATTCAGAACTAAATAGAAGAAAAAATAGTTGTGATTAACTTTACTAAAAAATGAGCATAGATGCTTATTTTTAATGACTTATTACAATTCAGAAATAAATAGAAGAAAAAATAGTTGTGATTAACTTTACTAAAAATGAGCATAGATCCTTATTTTTAATGACTTATTACAATTCAGAAATAAATAGAAGAAAAATAGTTGTGATTAACTTTACTAAAAAATGAGCATAGATGCTTATTTTAATGACTTATTACAATTCAGAAATAAATAGAAGAAAAAATAGTTGTGATTAACTTTACTAAAAAATGAGCATAGATGTTTATTTTTAATGACTTATTACAGTTCAGAAATAAATAGAAGAAAAAATAGTTATGACTAACTTTACTAAAAAATGAGCATAGATGCTTATTTTTAATGACTTATTACAATTCAGATAAAAACTATATAAAAACTACTCAGAAATGAGCTTATAGAAAATTCAACCTAAATTCATAATAAATTTCTACTAACTTCAGAGAAATTCAGTATGAATTTAGGTTAAATTCCCTGTATAAGGGCATCTATTTTCATTTTGAGAGGAGCTCAACATGGCAGAGAGGGAGGGGCTTATAAACCGGTTTGATTCCCCTTCGTTTGGCGAGGTGGGACTAAACTCAGAAATGTTGTGATTAACCCTTTAGTCCCGGTTGGTGGCATGAACCGGGACTAAAGGGGTGCCTTTGGTCCCGGTTCAAGCCACCAACCGGGACCAATGGTTGTGGGCCAGGAGCGAGGGCCAATGGTTCCGGTTCGTCCCACCAACCGGGACCAATAGGTCGCATTTAACCGGGACCAATGGCTCACGTGGCCCGGCCGGCCCCCCGGGCTCACGAACAGGGTCCAATGCCCCCATTGGTCCCGGTTCTAGTTTGAACCTGGAAAAATGGGCTGGCCGGGCCTGGACCATTGCCCTGTTTTCTACTAGTGATGGGACCCCCACACCCCTCTTCAACCTCCCTATTCCGCCTCTATCACATAGAATTGTAGATGTGAGTAGAAAAACACATGCTTAGGGGGTCGATTTCGAGATACTTTCAAAAATGACAAAGACATACACAAAAAAGCTAAGTCGCCACGCATTAGTCACATAAATTGAGAAAAAAAAATACTTGCTATCATCCAGCCCTTGAAGAAAAAATGTGTGGAAACTACAAGTGCATGCATAAATTATCTCATTTTCGCTTGTGTTTCGTCATTTTGGCTTCGATTCCTCCTCTTGTGTGACGTCCCTGGCTTCTTAATCATCATCTGGTGCACTTGCATTGCTATCTATGTCTAACGAGCGCTTCCCATGACAAATCATCTCTTTAGTGCGCCTACACTTGTAGCCAATTATAGTCGGGTTTTGTTGTTGAGATGGGTGTGCCTGCATTGGAAAAACAAAAGGTGCTCATTTGTTTAGTAAATACAGTAGCATATCTCGAACATGAGAACACCACCGACACCGTGCCACCCCATATTAATGAAGAAAAAAACACTACTAAAAAAACAAAAGGAACAACTCCGGTCCCTTGCCTCCCCTGCCCTCTCTTTAATTTCAGCCGAGAGAAAAAACGTTGTTACCTCTGTTTCTTCTGGACCCTCTTGGTTAGCTTGTAAACCCTGACAACCACTTTTGCTTGCTTGAGACATTGTCGATCCTGCAACAATATAAAACTTAATAAAATCAAAAAATGTATTTCAAGTTGATGAAAAACCATACTATCATTATAATACTATAGTATCCTGTTGATAAAATGATTAACAGACTGGATCTGGCAACTATTTTACAAGTCCAGGCAACTCATGTACTCACTTCTGGCAAAAATCCCACACACAAAACACATGGATTAAACATGAGAAAACCCACTGGCAGAATTCCACATCATGTAGGCAATTGTGGGTTCAGAAAACCAGGCAACTTGTGTTCGAACGCTGCCCAACATTTCTAGTTACGGCAACTCGAATAGCATTAATCAGGCAACTCCTACGCAATACTGAAGCAACTCATGCAACTAAGTTAGCATGAAGTCAGGCAACTCCTACTACAAATTTCAGAAAAGTCCCATCTCGAAACAAACGAATCTGCCAAAATCCCTTCCATGAACATCTGATTCACCCGTAACACAATCTCGTGAACAAAACACCATGAGGGATGAACCCCGTCCCTCTCTTTGTGTGCATGATTCCCCATGATTCCCTAACCTGAACAGAAAATGGAAATCGGGAGGGTGCGTGGAGCTGGACCTTACCTCAAGCAGCGGCGACTCCACCGCCAGAAACGAAGTCGCCGCCGACGACCTTCACCACGCCACCGGGTCTTCTGTACTCCCCGTGCGCACCTCCGGGCCGCGACGCCGAACGCAGCTCGCCGCTGCACCACCGCAGCCGCCCGCGCTATCCGTCACAGCCTCGCGCGCCCCCACACAGCCTCGTGCACCTCCGCCGCGGCCTTCTCCAGGCGCACCTCTGCAGCGCCCAGCGCGCCACAGCAACCCCGCACCTCCGTCACGCAGCGCTCAAACACCACCCATACCCTCTCCGTCTCCGGGCAACCGGCGGCAAAAACATGATTTATGCCGACAGCCGGCGAGCAAGATTTGGGGCGAGCGAGGAGGAATGGATTAGGATGGGGGGATACAGCGGCGCTCTCCCTGGGCGGTTTAGAAAACTATGCCAACGGCATCGAGAACGGGATAGTGGTGGCCCCCAGGTGAAAACGTGTCATAACAAGCCGCATCGAGAGCCGCGAAACGTCCGCCCCTGGATCGGGCGCGTGCGGGCGATCGAACGGTTGTCGCCGTGACTGCTGGCTCGCCACAACGAGCATGCATGCACTTTTTAGGATTTGGGATTAATCAATAATGTCCTCCTCTATACACCAGTATGTCTGATGTTATCAACGCTGAACTCTGTCACGTATATACAGGATATCATGAACTATGAAGAGAGCTACGTGCAGTACCTCTGCAAATGGCTGCTGGAGCATTGCATGGAGGACATGGAGTTCATGGCTAAAACCCATGATAAGGCTGCAATCGAGCGTCTCGAGCTCGTTTCGTCGACGCCTTCCAAACGTGTCTCGTATACGAAGGCTGTTGAGATCCTGATGGGCTCAGCTGGTAGCAAGAAGTTCCAGACCAAAGTTGAATGGGGAATCGATTTAGCGTCCGAGCATGAGAGGTATGTATAGTTGTATACACCTATGCAGATACAGTTTTTGACACTGATATTTCTGTTATTTACCGTGTTTTTATCGTTGTTTGGGTATGTGGGATTCTGAATTTGTTGCAACCTGAAGGTACTTGACTGAGGTGATATTTAAAAAGCCTGTCATTGTTTATAACTACCCGCGAGGGATAAAAGCGTTCTACATGAGGCTCAACGATGACAAGAAGACCGTGGCTGCTATGGATGTTCTAGTTCCCAAGGAATACAAGGGAGTGATATGTTGAATCATTGAACAATATTCCTTGATTTAGCTGAAAATCGATAATTGATCATGGATGCTGCTTTTCTCTTAGGTTGGTGAATTAATTGGTGGAAGTCAGCGGGAGGAGCGCTTCGATATCCTTAAACAACGGTACCATCACCTTTTCTTATATTCGTATAAACGGTTAAACTGAATTTGTAATGGACAATCCCTGTCTGCATATAATACTGCAAATGAAGGAATTGCACTTGCGGTGGACTTATTAAAACCATGTTGTGTATGTAGGATACTGGACGCAGGTTTGCCGATGGAATCCTACGAGTTCTATCTGGATCTTCGACGCTATGAATCTGTGATGCACAGCGGGTTTGGGCTGGGCTTGGAGAGGATGCTCCTCTTTGCCACGGGCCTTGACAACATCAGAGATGTCATCCCCTTCCCAAGGTACCCTGGGAAGGCCGACCTCTGAAGATCTGATTAGCCTCTGAAGCAATAGCACAAGTGGTCCATAGTCTGATAACTAGCTAGGGTGCAGTGGTAGTAGGTGTAAAGCTAAAGCATAGTGATTGTAAATTAGCACAAGTTGTCCAGAACTGAGACTCGGAGTCGTATGTGTGCATATATCATATAGTTTGTGATGATGTCCTTTTGATAGCATAAAAATAGTATTTTTAGTACAGTTCATGTCAAATTTGAATCTGGATCTAAGGATTGTCCTAATGGAATTGTGGAGTAGTAATTGATTACCAACTGGATATGAAATATAATCAAGGGATCAATTACAACATATCAGCTGTTCAATTCAGGTGCGTCTACTCAACTTGAATTGTCAACTGAATTTCTCTACATAGCTTCTCTCTTACAGCTTAATCTTGTTGACAAAAGAAATTCAAATATGTTTATCTATGTTTTCCAAGATCTGCCAGGTATTTTATCATCAAAAGCTCTTATCTTACGCCACTCATTTCGAGTGGTCTTATCTTACAGTTCTATTACACCTAGAATTTCTAGCACAACATGGCCTTGTCACCAACCATTCATCCACGTGACTTTCTCAAAATGAATCCTTGTGTTTCCAACGTATCAGAAGCCCGCGTGTCACGAGGCATGACAGACGATCGATCATCTGTAGTGAGCTCTTGATGTCTCAGAATGTGTTTGGGTTCCGAAGTAATGGAAGGATCACAACGCCCTCAGATGCAGCGGTGATAGTGTGTGTCATATGGTTGTTCCAAAGAAATGTCTCTAGAGAAGGACATACCGAAGGCACATATATACACTCGTTGTACACACTGTGTCTTAATGTGTGACTCGTTCACAATTTGTACACTCTGGAATTGTTTTTTTATTTACAAACACTCTGGAATTGTCTTTTTATTTACACATAAACCATATACTATTATACTCTAGAAATCTCTATCAACTTATTTGCTAGATTCATAATAAAAATACCGTACTAAGTTCTTATATATTTAACGAGACATTGGACAAAGACAAATATAAACGCAGTATAATGCATGAAGGCAAATAAAATTATTTGCTAGTCAATGCGATACTATTTTTGGGGTAAAATCGATTAAAAAGTCTTGGTTTTAAAATTAATATCCTAAATCAAATGTAAAAGTTGAAACATTTTTTGACAAAATATAATTTTATTTCCACGCAGGAAATTGGTTTGTGTATTTTAATATAAAAGTCTTGATTGCATTGCTAGTTTTCCTGTTATACAAAAATAATAGTGTCCAAATAGTGTATTAAATAATGCGCAAACACTCATGTACAAATAATAATGTGTAAATACAAAAACAATAAACGTATAGTTGAAATATTAGTTGCAATTAAGTAAAAAAGATCAATATAAGTATGTAAGACCGGATTTGCTCTCTAGCAACAACTAGATCCGCATTCTCTCCCTCGGGCTTGGGGCCATTACCTCCACTGCCGAAGATTTCTTGTCTTCCTTATATCTTTACCGTTATTTTTCTTATTCATCTAGAATAGCCACTACAAGAAATATGTCAACTTGCGACCATCACTATTGGTCACTGAATGATCATTGTTTTCCATTTGCGACCTTTTTGTGATAAAAAACAGATGATCAAAAGCTAGCCGTTGTAAACTGAAATTAACGACCTTCCTCGGGATAAGGTCGTGGAAGGCAATGACCAAAACAAAAGGTCGTTGATCCTACGACCTTCTATTTTGGTCGCTAGTTGTCTCCGCCTGTGCCACGCCGGATCCAACATGGCTAGGTTATGTGGCAAAATTGCGACCAAATGAAAAGGTCATTGATAAGGATCAGCTCGGTCCAGTTCGGTGTTTTACATGGGCCGAGCACAACAATTAGACCATTTATATATATTTTTCAATCAATTTTTGGTCAGGCTCATGGGCCAAGCCCAATATGGCAACCATTTTATTTTTGGGCCGTGGCCATTTTGTCTAAACAATTTCATTTTTTATTAAATGGGTCCACTAGTTAGATGGGTCCCAATTGTCAGGTTCTGGTAACATGTTTCCATTTGTCATGTTGTGGTAAGTGGGTCCCATCTATCAGACTCATATTCTTCATATTCAAGCGGTATTTAGATTGGCGAGACAAAAAGACACATAATACTTAAACAAGAGCAACCAGATCACATAATGCAAGCTCTATCCGTGCCACTACAAAGGGCCATGTGTAATACAATACTTTACAAGCTCTACAAGTGTAATATACTCTACAATTGTAATACAGTACTGCTTCACAAGCTCCGTCATGAACAACTTCTTTGGACTCGCTGGACTCGCTCGTATTTCTAAGCAACTTCAATAGGACAAAAACTTCGGTAGTCAGGGTCGGGACCATAGTCAGATGAACAACACGCCGGACTCGCTTGACGGCGATAGTCAGGGCTGGGACCAAACAAAACAACAACATGGCTTCCTCTGTCATCCTATTACATGAATCAGAGAAGAATGAGAAAAACTGGGGCAAATATATTATGAACAGACCATTCAAGAAAAGGACATTTATTTAGAATGATAACACAAATTTAGCTATTACCATGCTTTTTGTTGTCGAGCTAGTTAAAATGAGATACTAGTTCATATAAGAAACAGAGACACAATATGAATATGCATGGCATAGGTGCAGGTTGTGCAAAAAACTGCACTACAATATATTGCGCCTAAAACAAAATACCATTCTACCATCACGAACATACATTCAACTGGCAAGATCTAACAATACTCGTGAGCACACGCATACTAACATCACAAAAGGCAAGAGAGAATAAAGGGAACCAAGGGAGATACTGAAGGAAATATGCACTAGAGGCAATAATAAAGTTATTATTTATTTCCTTATATCATGATAAATGTTTATTATTCATGCTAGAATTGTATTAACCGGAAACATAATACATGTGTGAATACATAGACAAACAAAGTGTCACTAGTATGCCTCTACTTGACTATCTCGTTAATCAAGATGGTTATGTTTCCTAACCATAGACATGAGTTGTCATTTGATTAACGGGATCACATCATTAGGAGAATGATGTGATTGACATGACCCATTCCGTTAGCCTAGCACTTGATCGCTTAGTATGCTGCTATTGCTTTCTTCATGACTTATACATGTTTACGTAACTATGAGATTATGCAACTCCCGTTTACCGGAGGAACACTTTGGGTGCTACCAAACGTCACAACGTAACTGGGTGATTATAAAGGAGTACTACAGGTGTCTCTAAAGGTACATGTTGGGTTGGCGTATTTCGAGATTAGGTTTTGTCACTCCGATTGTCGGAGAGGTATCTCTGGGCCCTCTCGGTAATGCACATCACTATAAGCCTTGCAAGCAATGTAGCTAATGAGTTAGTTACGGAATGATGCATTACGTAACGAGTAAAGAGACTTGCCGGTAACGAGATTGAACTAGGTATTGGATACCGACGATCGAATCTCGGGCAAGTAACATACCGATGGCAAAGGGAACAACGTATATTGTTATGCGGTTTGACCGATAAAGATCTTCGTAGAATATGTAGGAGCCCATATGGGCATCCAGGTCCCGCTATTGGTTATTGACCGAGAATAGTTCTAGGTCATGTCTACATAGTTCTCGAACCCGTAGGGTCCGCACGCTTAAGGTTACGATGACAGTTTTATTATGAGTTTATGAGTTTTGATGTACCAAAGGAGTTCGGAGTCCCGGATGAGATCGGGAACATGACGAGGAGTCTCGAAATGGTCGAGATGTAAAGATCGATATATTGGACGACTATATTCGGAGTTCGGAAAGGTTCCGAATGATTCGGGTATTTTTCGGAGTACCGGAGAGTTACGGGAATTCACCGGGGAGAAGTATTGGGCCTTATTGGGCCCTGCGGGAAAGAGAGAGGGGCTGCCTAGGGCAGGCCGCGCGCCCCCCCAAGGCCTAGTCCGAATTGGACTAGGGGGAGGGGCCGCACCCCTTCCTCCCTTCCCTTCCTTCTCTCCTACTCCTACTAGGAAAGGAGGAGTCCTACTCCGGTGGGAGTAGGACTCCCCCTTGGTGCGCCTCCTCCCTAGGCCGGCCACCTCCTCCTTGCTCCTTTATATACGGGGCAGGGGCACCCCATGACACACAAGTTGATCTACGGATCGTTCCTTAGCCGTGTGCGGTGCCCCTCCACCATATTCCACTTCGGTCATATCGTCATGGAGCTTAGCGAAGCCCTGCACCGGAGAAGTCATATCGTCGCGGAGCTTAGGCGAAGCCCCGCGTCGGTGGAGCATCATCATCGCTACCACGTGCGTCGTCATCTTGTGGAACTCATCCCCGACGCTTTGCTGGATCGGAGCCCGGGGATCGTCATCGAGCTGAACGTGTGCAGAACTCGGAGGTGCCGTACGTTCGGTGCTTGGATCGGTCGGATCGTGAAGACGTATGACTACATCAACCGCGTTGTTATAACGCTTCCGCTTTCGGTCTACGAGGGTACGTGGACAGACACTCTCCCCTCTCGTTGCTATGCCATCACCATGGTCCTGTGTATGCGTAGGAAAATTTTGAAATTACTACGTTCCCCAACAAAGGCATCCGAGCCTGGTTTTATGCGTTGATGTCATATGCACGAGTAGAACACAAGTGAGTTGTGGGCGATATAAGTCATACTGCTTACCAGCATGTCATACTTTGGTTCGGCGGTATTGTGAGATGAAGCGGCCCGGACCGACATTACGCGTACGCTTACGCGAGACTGGTTTCACCGCTCCGAGCACTCGTTGCTTAAAGGTGACCGGCGGGTGTCTATCTCTCTCACTTTAGTTGAAACCGAGTGTGGCTACGCCCGGTCCTTGCGAAGGTTAAAACAGCACCAACTTGACAAACTATCGTTGTGGTTTTGATGCATAGGTAAGAACGGTTCTTGCTCAGCCCGTAGCAGCCACGTAAAACTTGCAACAACAAAGTAGAGGACGTCTAACTTGTTTTTGCAGGGCATGTTGTGATGTGATGTGGTCAAGACGTGATGCTATATTTTATTGTATGAGATGATCATGTTTTTAACCGAGTTATCGGCAACTGGCAGGAGCCATATGGTTGTCGCTTATTGTATGAAATGCAACGCCATGTAATTGCTTTACTTTATCACTAAGCAGTAGCGATAGTCGTAGAAGCAATAGTTGGCGAGACGACAATGATGCTACGATGGAGATCAAGGTGTCGCTACCGGTGATTTATGGTGATCATGATTTGCTTGGCGATGGAGATCACAAGCACAAGATGATGATGACCATATCATATCACTTATATTGATTGCATGTGATGTTTATCCTTTATGCATCTTATCTTGCTTTGATTGACGGTAGCATTATAAGATGATCTCTCACTAAAATTATCAAGAAGTGTTCTCCTGAATATGCACCGCTATAAAGTTCTTCGTCTTTGAGACACCACGTGATGATCGGGTGTGATAGGCTCTACGTTCAAATACAACGGGTGCAAAACAGTTGCACACGCGAGTACTCAGGTTAAACTTGACGAGCCTAGCATATAACAGATATGGCCTCGGAACACGAGAGACCGAAGGTCGAGCGTGAATCATATAGTAGATATGATCGACATAGTGATGTTCACCATTGAAACTACTCCATCTCACGTGATGATCGGACATGGTTTAGTTGATTTGGATCACGTAATCACTTAGATGACTAGAGAGATGTCTATCTAAGTGGGAGTTCTTAAGTAATATGATTAATTGAACTTTAATTTATCATGAACTTAGTCCTGGTAGTATTTTGCAAATTATGTTGTAGATCAATAGCTCGCGTTGTTGCTTCCCTATGTTTTTATATGTGTTCCTAGAGAAAATTGTATTGAAAAATGTTAGTAGCAATGATGCGGATTGGATCCGTGATCTGAGGTTTATCCTCATTGCTGCACGTAAGAATTATGTCCGTAATGCACCGCTAGGTGACAGACCTATTACAGGAGCAAATGCGACGTTATGAACGCTTTGGCTAGCTCAATATGATGACTACTTGATAGTTTAGTGCACCATACTTAACGGCTTAGAATCGGGACTTCAAAGGCGTTTTGAACGTCATGGACCATATGAGATGTTCCAGGAATTGAAGTGAATATTTCAAGCAAATACCCGAGTTGAGAGATATGAAGTCTCCAACAAGTTCTATAGCTAAAAGATGGAGGAGAATCGCTCAACTAGTGAGCATGTTCTCAGATTGTCTGGGTACTTCAATCGCTTGAATCAAGTGGGAGTTAATCTTCCGGATAAGATAGTGATTGACAGAATTCTCTAGTCACCATCACTAAGTTACTAGAACTTCGTGATGAACTATAGTATGCAAGGGATGACGAAAACGATTCCCGAGCTCTTCGTGATGTTGAAATCGACGAAGGTAGAAATCAAGAAAGAGCATCAAGTGTTGATGATTGACAAGACCACTAGTCTCAAGGAAAAGGGCAAAGGGAAGAAGGGAACTTCAAGAAGAACGGCAAGCAAGTTGCTGCTCGAGTGAAGAAGCCCAAGTCTGGACCTAAGCCCGAGACTAAGTGCTTTTGCTGCAATGGAACTGGTCACTAGAAGCGTAACTACCCCAAGTATTTGGCGGATAAGAAGGATGGCAAAGTGAACAAAGGTATATTTGATATACAGATTATTGATGTGTATTTTACTAGTGTTCGTAGCAACCCCTCGGTATTTGATGCTGGTTCAGTTGCTAAGAGTAGTAACTAGAAACGGGAGTTGCAGAATGAACAGAAACTAGTTGAAGGGGAAGTGACGATGAGTGTTGGAAGTAGTTCCAAGATTGATATGATCATCATCGCACACTCCCTATACTTTCGGGATTAGTGTGGAACCTAAATAAGTGTTATTTGGTGTTGAGCATAAATATGATTTGATCATGTTTATTGCAATACGGTTATTCATTTAAGTAAGAGAATAAATTGTTGTTCTATTTACATGAATAAAACCTTATATGGTTACACACTCAATGAAAATGGTTCATTGGATCTCGATCATAGTGATACACATATTCATAATATTGAAACCAAAAGATGCAAAGTTAATAATGATAGTGCAACTTATTTGTGGCAATGCCGATTTGGTCATATTGGTGTAAAGCGCATGAAGAAAACTCCATGCTGATGGACTTTTGGAATCACTTGATTATGAATCATTTGATGCTTGTGAACCGTGCCTTTTGGGCAAGATGACTAAAACTCCGTTCTCCGGAATAATGGAACAAGCTACTGACTTATTGGAAATAATACATACCGATGTATGCGATTCAATGAGTGTTGATGCTCGTGGCAAGTATCATTATTTTCTGACCTTCACAGATGATTTGAGCAGATATGCGTATATCTTCTTGATGAAACATAAGTCTGAAATAGTTGAAAAGTTCAAAGAATTTCAGAGTGAAGTAGAAAATCATCGTAACAAGAAAATAAAGTTTCTGCGATCTGATCGTGGAGATGAATATTTGAGTTACGAGTTTGGTCTTCAATTAAAACAAAGGGGAATAGTTTCACAGCTCACGCCACCTGGAACACCACAACGTTATGGTGTGTCCGAACGTCGTAACCGTACTTTATTTTGATATGGTGCGATCAATGATGTCTCTTACCGATTTACCAATATCGCTTTTGGGGTTATACATTAGAGACAGCTGCATTCACGTTTAATAGGGCACCATCTAAATCCGTTGAGACGACACCATATGAACTATGGTTTAACAAAAACCTAAGCTGTCGTTTCTTAAAAGTTTGGAGTTTTGATACTTATGTGAAAAAGTTTTCACCGATAAGCTCGAACCCAAATCGGAGAAGTGCGTCTTCATAGAATACCCAAAGGTAACTATTGGGTACACCTTCTATCACAGATCCGAAGGCAAGTTTTTCGTTGTTAAGATGGATCCTTTCTAGAGAAGAAGTTTCTCTCGAAAGAAGTGAGTGGGAGGAAAGTAGAACTTGATGAGGTAATTGTACCTTCTCCCTTATTGGAAAGTAGTTCATCACAGAAATCAGTTCCAAAGTGATTCCTACACCAATTAGTGAGGAAGTTAATGATGATGATCATGAAACTTCAGATCAAGTTGCTACCAAACCTCGTGGGTCTTCCAGAGCAAAATCCGCACCCAGTGGTATGGTAATCGTGTTCTGGAAGTCATGTTACTAGACCATAATGAACCTACGGACTATGAGGAAGCGATGATGAGCCCAGATTCCGCGAAATGGCTTGAGGCCATGAAATCTGAGATAGGATCCATGTATGAAGAACAAAGTATGGACTTTGATTGACTTGCTCGATGATCAGCAAGCCATGTTAAATAAATGGATCTTCAAGAGGAAGACGGACATTGATAGTAGTGTTACTATCTACAAAGCTCGACTTGTCACAAAAAGGTTTTCGACAAGTTCAAGGTGTTGACTACAATGAGATTTTCTCAAACTGTAGCAATTCTTAAGTCTGTCCGAATCATGTTAGCAATTGCCACATTTTATGAAATCTGGCAAATGGATGTCAAAACTACATTCTTTAATGGATTTATTAAAGAAGAGTTGTATATGATGCAACCAGAAGGTTTTGTCAATTCTAAAGGAGCTAACAAAATGTGCAAGCTCCAGCGATCCATCTATGGACTGGTGCAAGCATCTCGGAGTTGGAATAAACGCTTTGATAATGTGATCAAAGCATATGGTTTTATACAGACTTTTGGATAAGCCTGTATTTACAAGAAAGTGAGTGGGAGCACTACAGCATTTCTGATAAGTATATGTGAATGACATATTGTTGATCGAAAATAATGTAGAATTATTCTGCAAAGCATAAAGGAGTATTTGAAAGGAGTTTTTCAAAGAAGGACCTCAGTGAAGCTGCTTACATATTGAGCATCAAGATCTATAGAGATAGATCAAGACACTTGATAAGTTTTTCAATAAGTACATACGTTGTCAAGATTTTGAAGTAGTTCAAAATGGAACAGTCAAAGAAAGGTTCTTGCCTGTGTTGCAAAACGTATGAAATTGAGTAAGACTCAAATCCCGACCACGGCAGAAAATAGAAAAGAGAATGAAAGTCATTCCCTATGCCTCAGTCATAGGTTCTATAAAGTATGCTATGCTATGTACCAGACCTATTGTATACCTTGCTCCGAATTTGGCAAGGGAGTACAATAGTGATCTAGGAGTAGATCATTGGACATTGGTCAAAGACATCCTTAGTGAGGACTAAGGAAATATTTCTCGATTATGGAGGTGATAAAAAGAGCCCGTCGTAAAGGGTTACGTCGATGCAAGTTTTGATGACTCTGAATCTCAATCTGGATACATATTGAAAGTGGGAGCAATTAGCTAGAGTAGCTCGGTGCACAGCATTGTAGATATATAAATTTGCAAAATACTCACGGCTCTGAATGTAACAGACCCGTTGACTAAAATTATCTCACAAGCAAAACATGATCACACCTTAGTACTCTTTGGGTGTTAATCACATAGCGATGTGAACTAGATTACTGACTCTAGTAAACCCTTTGGGTGTTGGTCACATGTCGATGTGAACTATGGGTGTTAACCACATATAGATGTGAACTATTGATGTTAAATCACATGGCGATGTGAACTAGATTATTGACTCTAGTGCAAGTGGGAGACTGAAGGAAATATGCCCTAGAGGCAATAATAAAGTTATTATTTATTTCCTTATATCATGATAAATGTTTATTATTCATGCTAGAATTGTATTAACCAGAAACATAATACATGTGTGAATACATAGACAAACAGAGTGTCACTAGTATGCCTCTACTTGACTAGCTCGTTAATCGAAGATGGTTATGTTTCCTAACCATAGACATGAGTTGTCATTTGATTAACAGGATCACATTATTAGGAGAATGATGTGATTGACATGACCCATTCCGTTAGCCTAGCACTTGATCGTTTAGTATGCTGCTATTGCTTTCTTCATGACTTATACATGTTCCTGTAACGATGAGATTATGCAACTCCCGTTTACCAGAGGAACACTTTGGGTGCTACCAAATGTCACAACGTAACTGGGTGATTATAAAGGAGTACTACAGGTGTCTCCAAAGGTACATGTTGGGTTGGCGTATTTGAGATTAGGTTTTGTCACTCCGATTGTCGGAGAGGTATCTCTGAGCCCTCTCGGTAATGCACATCACTATAAGCCTTGCAAGCAATGCAGCTAATGAGTTAGTTACGGAATGATGCATTACGTAACGAGTAAAGAGACTTGCCGGTAACGAGATTGAACTAGGTATTGGATACCGACGATCGAATCTCGGGCAAGTAACATACCGATGCCAAAGGAACAACGTATGTTGTTATGCGGTTTGACCGATAAAGATCTTCAGAGAATATGTAGGAGCCAATATGGGCATCCAGGTCCCGCTATTGGTTATTGACCGAGAATAGTTCTAGGTCATGTCTACATAGTTCTCGAACCCGTAGGGTCCGCACGCTTAAGGTTACGGCGACAGTTTTATTATGAGTTTATGAGTTTTGATGTACCGAAGGAGTTCGGAGTCCCGGATGAGATCGGGGACATGACGAGGAGTCTCGAAATGGTCGAGACGTAAAGATCGATATATTGGACGACTATATTCGAGTTCGTAAAGGTTCGAATGATTCGGTATTTTTCGGAGTACCGGAGAGTTACGGGAATTCGCCGGGAGAAGTATTGGGCCTTATTGGGCCCTGCGGAAAGAGAGAGGGCTGCCTAGGGCAGGCCGCGCTTCAAGGCCTAGTCCGAATTGGACTAGGGGAGGCCGCACCCCTTCCTCCCTTCCCTTCCTTCTCTCCTACTCCTACTAGGAAAGGAGGAGTCCTACTCCGGTGGGAGTAGGACTCCCCCTGGTTGGCCTCCTCCCTAGGCCGCCACCTCCTCCTTGCTCCTTTATATACGGGGCAGGGGGCACCCCATGACACACAAGTTGATCTACGGATCGTTCCTTAGCCGTGTGCGGTGCCCCTCCACCATATTCCACTTGGTCATATCGTCATGAGCTTAGGCGAAGCCTGCACCGGAGAAGTCATATCGTCATGAGCTTAAGCGAAGCCCTGCGCCGGTGGAGCATCATCATCGCATCGTCACCACGCCGTCGTCTTGACGGAACTCATCCCCGACGCTTTGCTGGATCGGAGCCCGGGATCGTTATCGAGCTGAACGTGTGCGTAACTTGGAGGTGCCGTCGTTCGGTGCTTGGATCGGTCGGATCGTGAAGACGCACGACTACATCAACCGCGTTGTTATAACGCTTCCGCTTCGGTCTACGAGGGTACGTGGACAGACACTCTCCCCTCTCGTTGCTATGCCATCACCATGGTCCTGTGTGTACGTAGGAAAATTTTGAAATTACTACGTTCCCCAACAGATACCTGTGGATGATAGCATCAACGATGATCTAGATTGGGTTAGCATTGATGAGGAAGTGGATGATGTCCATGGTGTGCTTTAGATGCACACATCCATGAGCTTCTTGCCGATGTTGCATTCGTTCGCTCGATGATGGGGGTACCAATGCATCCAAGTAGAACAAAATCATCATCAATAACCCACAGCTTCAAGTACAAGCAAGTATATATCAAGTGACAATGAAAACAAGTTGAGAAAAACACTGTAAATATCTATTTCATGTCATGCAGAGTTCAAACCGAATAAACCTATGCATACGAAGGTGAAATATTACAAAGAAAGCACTCACCGTGTAGCAGTGCATGCAAAATCTCTGTCGGCAGTAGTAAATACTGATGTGTTAGCAGTAGTAAAACTCATGCAGTACCAAGTTAACAACTTTGAGTCAGAAAAGCTAGAAGTGTCTCTTAAGAGAAACCAGAACTTAGAATTAACAGTAGTAGGACATCAGAGGGGCACTACTTAGTTCACTGGAGATGGACGGACGGACAGAGAATTACCTTCTCGAGCCAGGGTGGGCGTCCTTAAAGTCAAGGAAGATGAGCGTGAGGGCGGCGGTAATGGCACTCCAGGACATGTTGAGGACGAGCAGCAGCACCACGAGCACGCCCAAGGTGATGGCGTACATGCTGAAGGTGATTTTCTCCTTGGATTCAGTGAGTGGAACAACTCCTTCCGCTCCCAACAACAGCAAGGTACTAGTGCTGCTGCCGTGTAAAAAAAATCTTGTAATCATGATAGAAGGCTGGGATGGCAGGAAGTGAAAATCCTGTCTTACAACATGAGCAGAGCACTAGTTACAAGCATGATAGAAGGCCGGGTGAAGAATATACGAAACTGAACCAATCAATTCAATTGAAAGGGTGTATCTTGTGTAAATGATGCTAGCAATCTTAGTTTCATGCATATATATATATATATATATATATATATATAGAAGAAATTTTATTAGATAATCCTAACTCCATACTTAACAGATCTTCATTCCTCAGAATACTCAACAGAGAGTATTCCTTGCCACAAATAGTAGTAGTAGCATATATATATTAATCTGACTAAACTGAACCAACACCACAAGTCTGCATATAATGAAGTTACTAGGTAGGGATCATATAACATGAGGCAGGTGGATGATTAGCAAACATGGTGGGTGGCCAAGAAATGAACAACAGATAAAAGCGTATCTATAATAAATGCTCACGTTTTTAATCACAACGATGAAGAAGAGGCTCAATGCTCACGTTGGTTCGCTTCTAGCCTTGAGGAATAGGGTAGACTGCACGGAGCTATGTGCAGTGCAGTTTACACTATTCTGAAAGGCTTGAAGCGAATTAACTAGCATTGCGCCTCTTTTTTATTTTTAATGACTTATTACCATACAGAAATAAAAAGAAAAAAATAAATATAGCAGAAAAGAAAAAAAACTATATATAAAACTACTCAGAAATAAATAGAAGAAAAAATAGTTGTGATTAACTTTACTAAAAAATGAGCATAGATGCTTATTTTTAATGACTCATTACATTTCAGAAATAAATAGAAGAAAAAATAGTTGTGATTAACTTTACTAAAAAAATGAGCATAGATGCTTATTTTTAATGACTTATTACAATTCAGAACTAAATAGAAGAAAAAATAGTTGTGATTAACTTTACTAAAAAATGAGCATAGATGCTTATTTTAAATGACTTATTACAATTCATAAATAAATAGAAGAAAAAATAGGTATGATTAACTTTACTAAAAAATGAGCATAGATGCTTATTTTTAATGACTTATTACAATTCAGAAATAAATAGAAGAAAAAATAGTTGTGATTAACTTTACTAAAAAATGAGCATAGATGTTTATTTTTAATGACTTATTACAGTTCGGAAATAAATAGAAGAAAAAATAGTTGTGATTAACTTTACTAAAAAATGAGCATAGATACTTATTTTTAATGACTTATTACAATTCAGATAAAAAAACTATATAAAAAACTACTCAGAAATGAGCTTATAGAGAAAATTCAACCTAAATTCATAATAAATTTCTACTAACTTTAGAGAAATTCAGTATGAATTTAGGTTAAATTCCCTGTATAAGGGCATCTATTTTCATTTTGAGAGGAGCTCAACATGACAGAGAGGGAGGGGCTTATAAACCGGTTTGATTCTCCTCTGTTTGGCGAGGTGGGACTAAACTCAGAAATGTTGTGATTAACCCTTTAGTTCCGGTTGGTGGCATGAACCGGGACTAAAGGGGTGCCTTTGGTCCCGGTTCAAGCCACCAACCGGGACCAATGGTTATGGGCCAGAGCGAGGCCAATGGTCCCGTTCGTCCACCAACCGGGACCAATAGGTCCAGACGAATCGACCAATGGCCCACGTGGCCGGCCGCCCCCTGGGCTCATTTAACAGGGTCCAATGCCCCCATTGGTCCCGGTTCTAGTTTGAACCTGGAAAAATGGGCTGGCCGGGCCTGGACCATTGCCCTGTTTTCTACTAGTGATGGGACCCCCACACCCCTCTTCAACCTCCCTATTCCGCCTCTATCACATAGAATTGTAGATGTGAGTAGAAAAACACATGCTTAGGGGGTCGATTTCGAGATACTTTCAAAAATGACAAAGACATACACAAAAAAGCTAAGTCGCCACGCATTAGTCACATAAATTGAGAAAAAATACTTGCTATCCTCCAGCCCTTGAAGAAAAAATGTGTGGAAACTACAAGTGCATGCATAAATTACCTCATTTTCGCTTGTGTTTCGTCATTTTGGCTTCGATTCCTCCTCTTGTGTGACGTCCCTGGCTTCTTAATCATCATCTGGTGCACTTGCATTGCTATCTATGTCTAACGAGCGCTTCCCATGACAAATCATCTCTTTAGTGCGCCTACACTTGTAGCCAATTATAGTCGGGTTTTGTTGTTGAGATGGGTGTGCCTGCATTGGAAAAACAAAAGGTGCTCATTTGTTTAGTAAATACAGTAGCATATCTCGAACATGAGAACACCACCGACATCGTGCCACCCCATATTAATGAAGAAAAAAACACTACTAAAAAAACAAAAGGAACAACTCCGGTCCCTTGCCTCCCCTGCCCTCTCTTTAATTTCAGCCGAGAGAAAAAACGTTGTTACCTCTATTTCTTCTGGACCCTCTTGGTTAGCTTGTAAACCCTGACCACCACTTTTGCTTGCTTGAGACATTGTCGATCCTGCAACAATATAAAACTTAATAAAATCAAAAAATGTATTTCAAGTTGATGAAAAACCATACTATCATTATAATACTATAGTATCCTGTTGATAAAATGATTAACAGACTGGATCTGGCAACTATTTTACAAGTCCAGGCAACTCATGTACTCACTTCTGGCAAAAATCCCACACACAAAAACACATGGATTAAACATGAGAAAACCCACTGGCAGAATTCCACATCATGTAGGCAATTGTGGGTTCAGAAAACCAGGCAACTTGTGTTCGAACGCTGCCCAACATTTCTAGTTACGGCAACTCGAATAGCATTAATCAGGCAACTCCTACGCAATACTGAAGCAACTCATGCAACTAAGTTAGCATGAAGTCAGGCAACTCCTACTACAAATTTCAGAAAAAGTCCCATCTCGGAAACAAACGAATCTGCCAAAAATCCCTTCCATGAACATCTGATTCACCCGTAACACAATCTCGTGAACAAAACACCATGAGGGATGAACCCCGTCCCTCTCTTTGTGTGCATGATTCCCCATGATTCCCTAACCTGAACAGAAAATGGAAATCGGGAGGGTGCGTGGAGCTGGACCTTACCTCAAGCAGCGGCGACTCCACCGCCAGAAACGAAGTCGTCGCCGACGACCTTCACCACGCTCACCGGGTCTTCTGTACTCCCCGTGCGCACCTCCGAAGCGCGCACGCTCGAACGCAGCCTCGCCGCGCGCGCACCACCGCAGCCGCCCGCGCTATCCGTCACAGCCTCGCGCGCCTCCCCACACAGCCTCGTGCACCTCCGCCGCGGCCTTCTCCAGGCGCACCTCTGCAGCGCCCAGCGCGCGCCACAGCAACCCCGCGCACCTCCGTCACGCGCGCTCAAACACCACCCATACCCTCTCCGTCTCCGGGCAACCGGCGGCAAAAACATGATTTATGCCGACAGCCGGCGAGGAAGATTTGGGGCGAGCGAGGAGGAATGGATTTGGATGGGGGGATACAGCGGCGCTCTCCCTGGGCGGTTTAGAAAACTATGCCAACGGCATCGAGAACGTGGGATAGTGGTGGCCCCCCAGGTGAAAACGTGTCATAACAAGCCGCATCGAGAGCACGAAACGTCCGCCCTGGATCGGGCGCGCGCGGGCGATCGAACGGTTGTCGCCGTGACTGCTGGCTCGCCACAACGAGCATGCATGCACTTTTAGGATTTGGGATTAATCAATAATGTCCTCCTCTATACACCAGTATGTCTGATGTTATCAACGCTGAACTCTGTCACGTATATACAGGATATCATGAACTATGAAGAGAGCTACGTGCAGTACCTCTGCAAATGGCTGCTGGAGCATTGCATGGAGGACATGGAGTTCATGGCTAAAACCCATGATAAGGCTGCAATCGAGCGTCTCGAGCTCGTTTCGTCGACGCCTTCCGAACGTGTCTCGTATACGAAGGCTGTTGAGATCCTGATGGGCTCAGCTGGTAGCAAGAAGTTCCAGACCAAAGTTGAATGGGGAATCGATTTAGCGTCCGAGCATGAGAGGTATGTATAGTTGTATACACCTATGCAGATACAGTTTTTGTCACTGATATTTCTGTTATTTACCGTGTTTTTATCGTTGTTTGGGTATGTGGGATTCTGAATTTTGTGCAACCTGAAGGTACTTGACTGAGGTGATATTTAAAAAGCCTGTCATTGTTTATAACTACCCGCGAGGGATAAAAGCGTTCTATATGAGGCTCAACGATGACAAGAAGACCGTGGCTGCTATGGATGTTCTAGTTCCCAAGGTATACAAGGGAGTGATATGTTGAATCATTGAACAATATTCCTTGATTTAGCTGAAAATTGATAATTGATCATGGATGCTGCTTTTCTCTTAGGTTGGTGAATTAATTGGTGGAAGTCAGCGGGAGGAGCGCTTCGATATCCTTAAACAACGGTACCATCACCTTTTCTTATATTCGTATAAACGGTTAAACTGAATTTGTAACGGACAATCCCTGTCTGCATATAATACTGCAAATGAAGGAATTGCACTTGCGGTGGACTTATTAAAACCATGTTGTGTATGTAGGATACTGGACGCGGGTTTGCCGATGGAATCCTACGAGTTCTATCTGGATCTTCGACGCTATGGATCTGTGATGCACAGCGGGTTCGGGCTGGGCTTGGAGAGGATGCTCCTCTTTGCCACGGGCCTTGACAACATCAGAGATGTCATCCCCTTCCCAAGGTACCCTGGGAAGGCCGACCTCTGAAGATCTGATTAGCCTGTGAAGCAATAGCACAAGTGGTCCATAGTCTGATAACTAGCTAGGGTGCAGTGGTAGTAGGTGTAAAGCTAAAGCATAGTGATTGTAAATTAGCACAAGTTGTCCAGAACTGAGACTCGGAGTCGTATGTGTGCATATATCATATAGTTTGTGATGATGTCCTTTTGATAGCATAAAAATAGTATTTTTAGTACAGTTCATGTCAAATTTGAATCTGGATCTAAGGATTGTCCTAATGGAATTGTGGAGTAGTAATTGATTACCAACTGGGTATGAAATATAATCAAGGGATCAATTACAACATATCAGCTGTTCAATTCAGGTGCGTCTACTCAACTTGAATTTTCAACTGAATTTCTCTACATAGCTTCTCTCTTACAGCTTAATCTGGTTGACAAAAAGAAATTCAAATATGTTTATCTATGTTTTCCAAGATCTGCCAGGTATTTTATCATCAAAAGCTCTTATCTTACGCCACTCATTTCGAGTGGTCTTATCTTACAGTTCTATTACACCTAGAATTTCTAGCACAACATGGCCTTGTCACCAACCATTCATCCACGTGACTTTCTCAAAATGAATCCTTGTGTTTCCAACGTATCAGAAGCCCGCGTGTCACGAGGCATGACAGACGATCGATCATCTGTAGTGAGCTCTTGATGTCTCAGAATGTGTTTGGGTTCCGAAGTAATGGAAGGATCACAACGCCCTCAGATGCAGCGGTGATAGTGTGTGTCATATGGTTGTTCCAAAGATATGTCTCTAGAGAAGGACATACCGAAGGCACATATATACACTCGTTGTACACACTGTGTCTTAATGTGTGACTCGTTCACAATTTGTACACTCTGGAATTGTTTTTTTATTTACAAACACTCTGGAATTGTCTTTTTATTTACACATAAACCATATACTATTATACTCTAGAAATCTCTATCAACTTATTTGCTAGATTCATAATAAAAATACCGTACTAAGTTCTTATATATTTAACGAGACATTGGACAAAGACAAATATAAACGCAGTATAATGCATGAAGGCAAATAAAATTATTTGCTAGTCAATGCGATACTATTTTTGGGGTAAAATCGATTAAAAAGTCTTGGTTTTAAAATTAATATCCTAAATCAAATGTAAAAGTTGAAACATTTTTTGACAAAATATAATTTTATTTCCACGCAGGAAATTGGTTTGTGTATTTTAATATAAAAGTCTTGATTGCATTGCTAGTTTTCCTGTTATACAAAAATAATAGTGTCCAAATAGTATATTAAATAATGCGCAAACACTCATGTACAAATAATAATGTGTAAATACAAAACAATAAACGATAGTTGAAATATTAGTTGCAATTAAGTAAAAAGATCAATATAAGTATGTAAGACCGGATTTGCTCTCTAGCAACAACTAGATCCGCATTCTCTCCCTCGGGCTTGGGGCCATTACCTCCTTGCCGAAGATTTCTTGTCTTCCTTATATCTTTACCGTTATTTTTCTTATTCATCTAGAATAGCCACTACAAGAAATATGTCAACTTGCGACCATCACTATTGGTCACTGAATGGTCATTGTTTTCCATTTGCGACCTTTTTGTGATAAAAAAACAGATGATCAAAAGCTAGCCGTTGTAAACTGAAATTAACGACCTTCCTCGGGATAAGGTCGTGGAAGGCAATGACCAAAACAAAAGGTCGTTGATCCTACGACCTTCTATTTTGGTCGCTAGTTGTCTGCCCAGGCCACGTCGGATCCGACATGGCTAGGTTATGTGGCAAAATTGCGACCAAATGAAAAGGTCATTGATAAGGATCAGCTCGGTCCAGTTCGGTGTTTTACATGGGCCGAGCACAACAATTCGACCATTTATATATATTTTTCAATCAATTTTTGGTCAGGCTCATGGGCCAAGCCCAATATGGCAACCATTTTATTTTTGGGCCGTGGCCATTTTGTCTAAAAAATTTCATTTTTTTATTAAATGGGTCCACTAGTTAGATGGGTCCCAGTTGTCAGGTTCTGGTAACATGTTTCCATTTTTCATGTTGTGGTAAGTGGGTCCCATCTATCAGACTCATATTCTTCATATTCAAGCGGTATTTAGATTGGCAAAGACAAAAAAGACACATAATACTTAAACAAGAGCAACCAGATCACATAATGCAAGCTCTATCCCGTGCCACTACAAAGGGCCATGTGTAATACAATACTTTACAAGCTCTACAAGTGTAATATACTCTACAATTGTAATACAAGATCGCTTCACAAGCTCCGTCATGAACAACTTATCGAGTCACTGGAATAGCTCGTATTTCTAAGCAACTTCGATAGGACAAAACTTCGTAGTCAGGGTTGGGACCATAGTCGATGAACAACACGCTGGACTCGCCGACGACGATAGTCAGGCCCGGGACCAAACAAAACAGCAACATGGCTTTCTCTGTCATCCTGTTACATGAGTCAGAGATGAATGAGAAAAACTGGGGCAAATATATTATGAACAGACCATTCAAGAAAAGGACATTTATTTAGAATGATAACACAAATTTAGCTAGTACCATTCTTTTTGTTGTCGAGCTAGTTAAAATGAGATACTAGTTCATATAAGAAACAGAGACACAATATGAATATGCATGGCATAGGTGCAGGTTGTGCAAAAAACTGCACTACAATATATTGCGCCTAAAACAAAATACCATTCTACCATCACGAACATACATTCAACTGGCAAGATCTAACAATACTCGTGAGCACACGCATAGTAACATCACAAAGGCAAGAGAGAATAAAGGGAACCAAGGGAGATACCTGTGGATGATAGCATCGACGATGATCTAGATTGGGTTAGCATTGATGAGGAAGTGGATGATGTCCATGGTGTGCTTTAGATGCACACATCCATGAGCTTCTTGCCGATGTTGCATTCGTTAAACTCGATGATGGGGGTACCAATGCATCCAAGTAGAACAAAATCATCATCAATAACCCACAGCTTCAAGTACAAGCAAGTATATATCAAGTGACAATGAAAACAAGTTGAGAAAAACACTGTAAATATCTATTTCATGTCATGCAGAGTTCAAACCGAATAAACCTATGCATACGAAGGTGAAATATTACAAAGAAAGCACTCACCAGGTAGCAGTGCATGCAAAATCTCTGTGTCGGCAGTAGTAAATACTCGATGTGTTAGCAGTAGTAAAACTCATGCAGTACCAAGTTAACAACTTTGAGTCGGAAAAAGCTAGAAGTGTCTCTTAAGAGAAACCAGAACTTAGAATTAACAGTAGTAGGACATCAGTGGGGCACAACTTAGTTAATCGGAGATGGACGGACGGACAGAGAATTACCTTCTCGAGCCAGGGTGGGCGTCCTTAAAGTCAAGGAAGATGAGCGTGAGGGCGGCGGTAATGGCACTCCAGGACATGTTGAGGACGAGCAGCAGCACCACGAGCACGCCCAAGGTGATGGCGTACATGCTGAAGGTGATTTTCTCCCTGGATTCAGTGAATGGAACAACTCCTTCCGCTCCCAACAACAGCAAGGTAATCTGGTGCTGCTGCCGTGTAAAAAAAATCTTGTAATCATGATAGAAGGCTGGGATGGCAGGAAGTGAAAATCCTGTCTTACAACATGAGCAGAGCACTAGTTACAAGCATGATAGAAGGCCGGGTGAAGAATATACGAAACTGAACCAATCAATTCAATTGAAAGGGTGTATCTTGTGTAAATGATGCTAGCAATCTTAGTTTCATGCATATATATATATATATATATATATATATATATATATATGTATATATATATATATATATATATATATATATATATATATATATATATAGAAGAAATTTTATTAGATGATCCTAACTCCATACTTAACAGATCTTCATTCCTCAGAATACTCAACAAAGACTATTCCTTGCCACAAATAGTAGTAGTAGCATATATATATTAATCTGACTAAACTGAACCAACACCACAAGTCTGCATATAATGAAGTTACTAGGTAGGGATCATATAACATGAGGCAGGTGGATGATTAGCAAACATGGTGGGTGGCCAAGAAATGAACAACAGATAAAATACTCCTACTACTGTAGTAATTAAGATGATGAGACAAAGGACAACAGCATGCAGAGTTCTCGATGCACTATCACGTATAGGAGTATTAACCAACCAGCATGTCCATCATGCATTCTCCCATATCCATGACTAAAACCAGTGCGGCTTTAAGCATACCGCTCCCCTGTGAAGATCAGTTGTACCATTGCTTCATTTTCCGTAGTCGCACCAGATCCACATAGTACTCTTTTTCCATTCCTGGTGGTAATAAATAGTACGCGCAGACTCGTTTTCCTTATGCACCGGCTTGGGGTCAAGCGCTTTCTCAAGGAAGGGGGAATGTTAGCGCTCGTACTTCGAATACTCGTGCCCCGAGTACAACACAAGACCATGTCGGCCCACGAGCCAGACCCATGAAGAATACGAAGTCCAATTTCCTCAACCGCGCATTAACGGATAAGACGCGAGACAGTTTCGAGGGATGGAAGTCTTGATCGTAGGGGCCAGCGTACCCATACTGAAAAGCGATTTACTCTTTTTATGGGCGCTTTCGACTAGGCTCTCGTTAAGGAATCGGCCCAAACAAGACCCATCATGATTAAAACAACCATTAATTGGGTGGGATTAGATAGTCTCATGTGTAGACACACCGTATGTACATCGTATGTGCTAAACGTTAGTACACAACACTGACACTACTATGCGACCACAGATTGAATGACTCGACACAGAGGCGGGGATGGCACCTAGATCCGGGCACCTCATCGAGATAAGCGCTGGAGCAGATGAAACAGCCAAACTGGGACACATTGACATTGCTTTCTACTAATAGGAAGTTAAACAAAGACTCGGGATAACCATGGTCTAGCACCTTGATGTTCAAGCTTGACACAAGCTACCAAGTGTAGATGAACCAAAGATAATTATACCATCAAACAGACATGATTTTCAGAGTAGAACCGATGCTCAAGTCCTACAAGCAACTACTTAGCCTAACGACTTCAATAGAAAATTTCAGGTGCAACATAAAAGATATCCTCAACGCTGCAAAGTTAGAAACCCACAAAGAGGACCTAGCACTAGCGGCAACATACTTTGCATCATATATCTAGGCTAAAGCATCATATTCTCACAAGCATTTATGCATCAAATCACTACTGAAAATAAAAAGGATGGCATGTAGTAATAGTAACAGGCTGCCGTAGTAGTATATATTCATGGAAAATCAATGAAACAACTTGAAGGTTCCACCAGGTTGATGTAGTACTGCTCCGAAGGTACAACTTATCCACCTAGTGCCGCCAACAGCAAATCTGCTAGCCAAAAAAAACAAATTTGTATCACCAATAATGCTGCAACAAGATGATGTGTCTTAATTAACAAGATGATGTATAGTTGGTATTTGCAATAGCTGAGGTACATGTACGTATATGTTTCCCTAGTTCTCACTACAAAAAAAAGACACATCCGTGACATTTTGGGCCGAATGAATTTTTTTTCTGTCATACATATGACACTTCTATGACGATAATTGTGACAAAACCCGGTATCATGATCATAGATGTCGCGGGCTCCTAATTTTATGACAAAAATCATGACAGAAATGGGCTTTTCGTCTGGGCGGGCCGGAGACGCAGCTGCATGACATTCTTTGGGCCGTCCATGACGAAAAAACCATGGTAGAAGCGAGGGCGAGGAAAATTTCGGGAGTTCCTTCACGGTGGGCGGTCGGGGCCGAAGCGATGCAAGTTTCTCTCTCGTATACGTCTGTGGCGTGTGTGCGGGCGTTGGCTCTAATCGAACTGAGCGAGGCGTTGGGCTCTAATCAACCCGGCGATTGCACTGCAGGCTACGCGTTACTGAACCCGAGCGATCGATTGATGGCTGTTAACTGAACCCGATCGAGCGATTCCTTCGCTACTGCTGCTAACTGAAGCCGATCGATGCTGCCTCTTTGGATGAACAGTGAGTGTTGCCGGGGGGTTGGATGAGCGGTGGCGGTGGCGTTGCCTCCGGATGAACATGACCACCTGTGGTGTGGAGGGCTGGATGAGCAGGGCGACCCGTGGAGGGCTGGATGAACGATGAGACGGCGGAGGGGTGCCCGTGGAGGGTGGTTGAACGAGTCGGCCGATGGAGTAGCGCGCGGTGGAGGCTGGATGAACACGAGCCCGTGTAGGCTGGAGGAGGTCGACGGTAGCCCGTGGAGGCTGGAGGAGGTCGACAGTGGAGATGAACAGTATCCCGTGGAGTCCCGTTTTGCGGTACGCCACAGCCCTCCTGATGAACAGGACCCCCATTTCGACCGTAGGAGGTCCGTTTCGTCTGTTTTGCGGTACACCACACCCATCCCGATCACCAGGACCCCCGTTTGATCATAGGAGGTCCGTTTCGTCCGCTTTTGCGATGCGCCACCCCTCCCGATCAACAGGACCCCGTTTCGACCGTAGGAGGTCCGTATCGTCCGTTTTGCGGTACGCCACACCCCTCCCGATCAACAGGACCCCCGTTTTGACTGTAGGAGGTATGTTTCCTCCGTTTTACGGTACGCCAGACCCCTCCCGATGAACAGGTTCCCGTTTCGAACGTGACCGGTCGAACACAAGGCCGTTTCCTCCGTTCTGCGGTATGCCAGGCCTCGTTTTCTTCGCCTGTTCCGTCCAAGGCCTCCCGATGACACGACGACGCATTCCGCTTCGACCCAGCCGGTTGGCTCCCACACGTTCTGTTCCCTCCCAATGAACACGACGCATTCCGTTGCCTCCCCATGAACACGAGGCATTCCGTTGCCTCCCCATGAACACGACGACGATGCTGTTTCTCCGTTCCGACCCAACCATGTACACGAGCCCTGGCCGTATGTATGCGAGAGCAGACGTTGGAGACCCTGCCCGTATGTACGTACGTGACCGTATTTTCTTTCTTGCACCCTGGCCGCTGTACGTACGTGTACATGCTACGTGCGCGCCTCTACAACGACCAGTATGTATGTACACGTTCACGACCAGAATGACAACGCTACGTACGCTTCGACCAGGTGGGGTCCCAACTGTCAGGCACTTCCTTGCGTGGGAAGATGTAGCTGGTGGGTCCCAGCAGTCAGGGGGGTAAATCGTTTTTTTTGCCCGGACGCACTTCCTTGCGTGCGAAGGTGTAGCTGGTGGGTCCCAGCAGTCGAGGAAAGCGTTTTTTTGCGAAATACGGTGGCCCGTCCGGTGGGTCCCCGCTGTCAGGTGGATGAATAATTATTTTGCGCGTAATAAGGAGGCACTTCCATGCGGCTACCGTGGACCCAGCTGTCAACCTCGCCACGTACAGTACTCTTTCGATGGAAGTCGGTCGTTGACCAAATTGACCACACCGCGCCGAGAGCACCACGGCGGTGGATGACGGCGAGGCCTAGGAAGGGGACGACGCGGAGAGGTGTGGGTGAGTAGAGGGATGGCCTGGCCAGCGGTGGGAGTAGTAGGGGGCGATGAGGCCTCCGCCGCATCGCAGCCGGCCACGGGAGGCAGGAGCACGAGGCACGACCGGCGCGAGTTTGGGCGGCTGGAGCAAGAAGACCAGAGGTTGAAGAAGCACTATGGCCGTTGGATAGACATCGTACGGTCACTGGAGCTAGAATCATGCATATTGACTAACTTGACAAAGCCCACCGTCCCCCTCAACTTAGTAGGCCCACAAGTCAGCCTGCCACTATACTGGGTCCCAGCTAACAGGGGGAGTATTTATTTTTTTGTGCGTAATAAGGAGGCACTTCCTTGCGTGCGAAGATATAGCTGGTGGGTCCGACCTGTCAGCAGCGGCAACGTTTTTTTCGTGAAAAACAGAGGCCCTTTCGGTGGGTCCCTTATGTCAGGTGGAGAAATCATTATTTTGCGCGTAATAAGGAGGCATTTCCTTGCGTGCGGCCGTGGACCTAGTTGTCGGCCTCTCCACGTACAGTCCACTTCAGATGCATGTCGGTCATTGACCGCATTGACCAGGCCACGCCGAGAGCACCAGGGCGGTGGACGACGGCGAGGCCAAGGAAGGGAACGACACGGAGACAGGGAAGACTCGGTAGTTGTTTCCCACGCGGAGGGGAGTACGACTGTACGAGGGTTTACTGGTTCGTCTGCCGTCGCCGGAGAATAACAACAGGTGTGGGTGAGTAGAGGGATGGCTAGGCCAACGATGGGAGTACGGTGGGGCGGTGAGGCCTGCGCGGCAGCACAGCCGGCCGCGAGGAGGAGGGAGCAGACAGTCCCGCCGACGCTTGTTTGAGCGGCTGGAGTAGGAAGAGCGGAGATTGAAGAAGCACGTCGGCCGTTGGATGTACATCCCATAGTCACTGCTTGTGCGTCAACCTTTTTTTTAGGAAAGCCTCAAATCTGTGGAAAACAGCATACAACCCATCTGCCATTATTTCTAATAATTTACAGCCCATTTGCTAATTCATAAGGGTTTTTTTGGAGCCCATATTCTTTTTGTTAGCATTACAGCCCATATTGTGGCCACAGTTAAAAAATTATACGAAATTTGGCATATTTCGGTGCGGTCCGAACTGTTTTTAATTCCGAAATTTCGACTCACATTCAAACTGATTTAAAAAATAAATGTATATCAATATAAAATCAAATGAATTTTCCACGCATAAAAAATTATGTAATTTAAAATCTCGAAATGAAAAAAATATATTTGAAACTAATTGCCGGTTTGATGTGTTTTAAAAATGTACAAACCATTTCTCATTAATGATGGGCTTCGGCCAGCCGAATGAAAGCTCTCCTTGTCTTGAAAGATTTACCGTCCAACATGCTTGACAAAGCGACTTACTTGGCAAATCACAAAAAAATTGGAATGTGGCCGTGGACCCAGCTGTCAGCCTCTCACCCTACAGTACTCTTCTGATGGAAGTCGTTCCTTGACCACGTTGACCACGCCGCACGGAGAGCACCACGGCGGTGGACGACGGCGAGGCCTAGGAAGGGGACGACGCAGAGCCGGGGAAGACGCGACAGTGGAAGCCCGCGCGGAGAGGAGTACGAGGGTTCACTGGTTCAGCTGCGGTGTGAGGCTGCCGTCGCCGCAGGGCCTGGCCAGCGGTGGGAATAGTAGGGGGCGGTGAGGCCTCCGCGGCAGCACAGCCGGCCACGGGAGGCAGGAGCATGCGGCACGACCAAAGGTTGAAGAAGCACTACAGCCGTTGGATGGACATCGTACGATCACTGGAGCTAGAATCGTTCATATTGACTAAGTTGAGAAAGCCCTTCGTCCCCGTCAATTTAGTAGGCCCACAAGTCAGCCTCCCACCAAGGTGGGTCCCAGCTAGCCGGGGGCGTATTCATTTTTTTGTGTGTAATAAGGAGGCACTTCCGGTGGGCCTGAGCTGACAGCGGGGGTAACCTTTTTTTTCGCGAAATACCGTGGCCCGTCCGATGGGTCCCAGCAGTCAGGGGGAAACATTTTTTTTGCAAAATACTGGTGGCCCGTCCGGTGGGTCCCTGCTGTCAGGTGGAGGAATAATTATTTTCCGCGTAATAAGGAGGCACTTCCTTGCGGCTGCCGTGGACCCAGCTGTCAGCCTCTCCATGTACAGTACTCTTCCGATGGAAGTCGGTCGTTGACCACATTGACCACGCCGCGCCGAGAGCACCATGGCGGTGGACGACGGTGAGGCCTAGGAAGGGGACGACGCGGAGCCGGGCAAGACGCGACAGTGGATGCCCACGCAGAGAGGAGTACGAGCATTCACTGGTTCGGCTGCGGTGTGTGGTTGCCGTCGCCGCAGAATAACAGGGGGTGTGGGTGAGTGAAGGGATGGCCTGGCCAGTGATAGGAGTAGTATGGGGGCGGTAAGGCCTCCGCGGTAGCACAGCCGGCCACGAGAGGCAGGAGCAGGCGGCACGACCGGCGCTGCTTTGGGCGGCTGGAGCAAGAAGACCAGAGGTTGAAGAAGCACTATGGCCGGTGGATGGCCATCATACGGTCACTGGAGTATTGACTAAGTTAATAGAGCCCTCCGTCCCCGTTAACTTAGTAGGCCCACAAGTCAGCCCAACAATATGGTGGGTCCCAGCTAGCAGGGGGTATTCGTTTTTTTGGCGTAATAAGGAGGCACTTCCTTTCCTGCGAAGATATAGCTGGTGGGTCCGACCTGTCAACGGCGGTAACGTTGTTTTCATGAAATACAAAGGCCCTTCCTGTGGGTCCCTGATGTCAGGTGGAGGTATCATTATTTTGCACATAATAAGGAGGCATTTCCTTGCGTGCGGCCGTGGACCCAGCTTTCGGCCTCTCCACGTACAGTCTACTTCCGATGGATGTCGTTCATTGACCACGTTGACCAGGCCGCGCCAAGAGCACCAGGGCGGTGGACGACGGCGAGGCCTAGGAAGGGAACGACACGGAGCCAGGGAATACTCAGCAGTTGTTTCCCACGCGGAGGAGTACGAGGGTTTACTGGTTCATCTGCCGTCCCCAGAGAATAACAACATGTGTTGGTGAGTAGAGGGATAGCTAGGCCAGCGATGGGAGTACGGTGGGGCCGTGAGGCCTGCGCGGAAGCATAGCCGGCCGCGGAAGGAGGGAGCAGGCAGTCCTGCCGGCGCTTGTTTGAGCGGCTGGAGCATGAAGAACAGAGATTGAAGAAGCACGACAACCGTTGGATGGACATCCAACAGTCACTGCTCTCGTGCGTTGACTAAGTTAACAGGGCGTTGCGTGTGCGTCAACCTTTTTTTTTTATGAAAAGCATACGCGTCAACCTGTAGTAGGCGCACAAGTCAGCCACAAATCTGTGGAAAACAACATACATCCCATCTGCCATTATTTCTAATAATGTACAGCTCATTTGCTAATTCTTAAGAATTTTTTCGGAGCCCATCTTCTTTTTGTTAGCATTACACCCCATATTGTGGTCACGGTTAAAAAGTATACGAAATTTTGCATATTTCGGTGCGGTCAACTATTTTTAATCCAGAAATATCGATTCACATTCAAACTATTTTGAAAAATAATTTATATAAATATAAAATCCAAATAATTTTCCACGCATAAAAATCAATGGAGTTGAAAATCTTGTAATGAAAAAAAATTGAAACTAATTCCCGGTTTGATGTGTTTTGAAAATGTACAACCCATTTCTGGGCAAACCGAATGAAACTCTCCTCGTCTTGAAAGATTTGCAGCCCAGCAGGGCCGATAAAGCAAGTAGGCCTTGTTTGGGTATTTCTTAAAAAAAATAGAACTGGGCTAGCCATTTTCAGCAAGAAAAAAACACAACTGGGCTCATGATGTGGTAAACATAAATAAAACCCTGTTTACACTACAAGAAATATGTCAACTTGTGACCAGCACTATTGGTCACTGAATGGTCACTGTTTTTAATTTGTGACCTTTTTGTGACAAAAAACATAAGGTCAAAAGCTGGCGGTCGTAAACTGACTATAGCGAACTTTCTTCTGGAATGGTCGTAGACGTTTATGACCAAAATACGTCTACTGTGGCGTTTTGGTGACTAGCAACCTCCCCAGACCACGTAGGCATCCAGCGTGGCAATCTGATGTGGCACAAGATTCAGCCCGGTCCAATTCGATTTTCTACATGGGCCTAGCCCAACAATTTGGCATTTTTAATGTATTTTGTTCTTGTTAATTTTCGCTAGCCACATGGGCTTGGGCCATTAATTCGGCCTTTTTTTCTAAGATGCAGCCTTTTACAATCTACTGGTTTTTTATTTTCGTCTTTTTTTTGCCACTGGTCCCACCAATCAGATTGGTCCCACTTGTCATCCTTATCACAAAATTGATCCCACACATCAAAAATTTCAAAATTTGTCAAACAACCATTATAACTTGTCAGGTTTCCATTTCACGGGTATTCAAAGCACAGATACAATCATTGTTTCGAACAGACCATAGAGCAAATGAAATTGGTCCAAAACAATACTGCATTAATCTATTACAGTCGTTACAGTATATTACAACCCAGATATGCCTACTACTGCCTACAACTACAACACATAATATGCTACTCTTTGCTGATATGCTTCACAGCTTCGGACATGGATTCACGCTTCACCTGTGCAAAAAATAAGAATGAACATATAAGAATAAGAACAGGTACAGAACATCAAACAGTAGCCAATGAGGAATCCAATAACTTATAATCAAGAATTGACAACAAATGCCATGTACATAAATAATATGACTAACACTAACCAATATGCGTTCATGGAGTGACTAAAATGATCTCACTAGCTAGGAATTTTTTTGGTATATAATATACTGACATGTTCAACTCTCTAAATTGATCATAGAAATGAAAACTGTAAGAACAAGTTTTAGAATCCGCATTTCAAATTTTAAGCACCAAGCAGAATAGATCTAACAAACCAGACCATGATCATCATGCGCATCAGGATTTATGGTTCTAGCAAAACAGTAAAGAGATGGACATACACGCATCAAGCATACCAGCTACTACATCACCATTCTCGTGACCACAGACATCACCATTCACTAATAATTCCCATTGGGAGATCAAACTATGCATCCAAGAAGCTACAAAGAATGTGGAATGCAGAAAATTTATGACCCGAGATGACGAATCAACTGGGTACATCTCAATTTGAACAACAATGGCGAGACAACAACCGCATACTAATGCGGCGAATCAAATCTGCACGCAGGAGCAGAGCCGTTCGTGGCATCCACATGAGGTCGCGCAACATCAAGAACATGGCGCAAGACAGCAACATACCTAGAGATCTAGGACAGAAGGAGGGGGAGCTTACACTTGCGGATGCGGGCGGCCGGGTAACCGCACGAGGAGCAGGTGCTCTTCTGGAGGTGGAAGCTGCGGCGCATAGCGGATGCAGAATCAAGAGGGTCCTCATGTAGCGATGGCAGCAGCATGAAGAATTGAAGACCGACCAATGAGCTCGCAATGCAAACAGAGAGGCATGAGGAAACTGAATCCAATCACATCAAATCAAATCGAGCTGCTGCACCTTGACCTTGAGGAAAACAAACCTCATCTCATGTCATCTCTGGGAAGAATAAGAAGAATAAAAATATATGGCTGCTGCTCCATGACCATGACCTTGAATTATTGCTGCTGCACCAGATCGAGGAAGAAGAAGACCTTCAAAAAAAGCAATAACTAGCAATGCACAAGCATGAATTCATGGAAGGACGGATGAAAGGCCAAACATCCAAAGATAATCTTGTTTCTTAATGCCCCAACTACTTAAAAACCATGGTAGTTCTAACCATATTAAATTAAAGGACAAAGTGAAGTCATGATATTGAGAGTTCCATCTTATAAAGCTTTCTGTTTAGCATATCCTAAATCACAGTCTATCTACCAATATATGAACTCTTTAGTTTTCAGAACCGAGGCTCACATATTTGGGCTGATTTGTACAATCGTATTTTCAGTATTTTTTTACTTGAGACAAACTAAATGCTAACATCGGTGACAACAAGACTTGAAAAGAAATAGCTATTGAAGAAACACGTTTATAAGATAGAATGAAAATGATTTACACCACAACATATAGTTCACATGTCTTTGGAGCTAGAGACTATTGAACACACATAATCACAAATATGCGAACTGGGTAATACTCCTTTTTTAAGGTTACTCTAACAAACAATATTTTACAAGCGACTAGACTAGTATCACAGATCTACAGAGTAGTACTAAACAACTAAAAATAAGTAGTAGAAGTAACTAGTACAGGGAGCAAGTACTCCTTTCATTCACTTTAAACTGAGACAATTGAAAAGGAGTACTGCTTTCATTTAATTTACTTTAAACTGAGACTACTAAAAAGGAGTACTCCTCTCTTGAGAAGTTGATGTAAATGAAATCCAGGAGTATGTGAGAATATGGCCATCTTTATTTCTTTACGTAGCTTTATCTTGATTGCCCTGTAATCACCAAAAGGCAATATCAGAAATTATCCGTAGGCTAATAATATCGAAAGCTTGGCAGCGATCGCACATACCTGCGGTGTTAGGTCTTCCAGGACTTCTTGTTGTCGCCGATCTTGCACGAACATTAAGTAACAATCTGATCAGCATACGTAGAGTATAAATTTGACCTTGTAAATGAAATGTTCTGACATCAAATAGCTCCATTCTACAACTACACAGACCCTGGACTAACAGTCTTAAACACAACACTGTCCAGATTAAACAAAACCAGCGCCAGTCTACACTATTATGGTCTTGAGCTCATTGATAAATTACTATCCACACATGAGCCAAAGACATGCACATGATTACCAAGAGTTTCTGATGATAAGCATAGCTTCCTACAAAAAAAGAACTACCTACTGGCAAAGTATAAAACCTGAATCATATAGTATAAATGAATCAAGAAAACAAGAACTGACAATGAGAACTGCATACTAATGCACCAGATGATCAACATCAAGCGTAGTATATTCACATAAGATACCCTGTCCAGCGCAGATGAAGAAGATACCCTGTCCTAATGAATCAACCCGTATAGGGCATAGGAAGCAAATCAACACTTACAGCCGTATCAGCATCTGGTTGATGATTGTAGTAGCTTTGTGGGCATTTGGTATGTTCATCCTAGTAGTTGAACACTAATCATTTCCGCAAAAATAATTTAGTACCACTTTATTGCATACGATTGTAAATTGCATACGACTGAGAAGTTCAATTCCTATGATGAATTCCACTCTATTGGTACCACTTTGATAAGCAAAATAACGCAGTTACAACTGGCCAAAAATCAGGTTAGGGGCACGGCAAATTGCTAATCGAGTGGAAAGCGCAAAAGATTCTGCCAGGTACGGAGCAATCCGATCCATCGATAATGCAAAAAACAGAGTCTCATGTAACCATGATCATTTGATCACCACCGTTTTCCCGCTTGCTACCGGCAACCCCAGATCTTTCAAAAATAATAATGCAAAAATAGAGTCTCAGGATAATTCAGTGGCGGTGGTCAAAGCAGAACTACTTGTGGACACCATAAGCGTAGGTCATGCGCACCACCACTTCGGCGCCGGTGCAGGCTGCTGGCTCGGCTGGTATGAGAGTGGGACTCTCCCCGACAACGCTGGACACTTCCACCTCCCGATGCTGTGCAGTGCAGGTAAGGATGTCATCAGGAAATAGATTTATCAAAATGAACAAAGAAACTAAGAAAACTGTATAAACTGTAGGAAACACATGCAATGTTCTGTAGATATCTTTTTGAATGTTCTGCAGACATCTAATTGAAGTGATCTTTGAATCAAGAAATATGAGGCACAGGATTAAAACTTATTCACATAGATAATAAGATTCAGATAACGGTATGTTTATCTCTAAGTGTAACTGCTCGATCAATCACTAAGCAAAGAAATGATCAGGTTCAAGTATGTCAAGGATGCAGAGTATAATAATCAAAGTGTTGAGCTGTGCACATGAGACCATAAGCTTCAGACAGCAGTATGTCTGTCTCCAAAAGTATCTAATCAATTATGAAGAAGCTGATAAACGATCAGGTCAGGTCCCCAGCACCACCTTCTCCCTGCCAATCAGCACCGACGGACGGACGGACGAATCTCGGGTCAGATCCCCGACGGAATTCGCCAAAATAGAAGCCAAGAGCAGCAATGACAGAGGGGATCGAAGAACTTACATGATGGGGGCGAGGAGGGCAGGGTGGTGGATGGCGAGGCGGCGCGCGTCGTTGAGGGCCTCGCAGACCATGACCCAGTCCCTGGAGCCGAGCACGGCGACGAGGCCGGCGGCCCGGGCTTTGGGGCCGAGGACGGGTAGCAGGTCCACGGACCGGATGTACTCCACGGTCGGCTCCACTCCCGGTGGGGGAGCGGGCGACGGCGACGGTAGGCGCCGTGGAGAGCAGCTTGGCGACCTTCTTGGGGCGGTGGAGGTGCGGCGCCGAGGGCGGACGAGCGCCGGGCGTGCCTC
The DNA here is from genome assembly GCA_021605145.1 of Aegilops bicornis. Lineage (NCBI taxonomy): Eukaryota > Viridiplantae > Streptophyta > Magnoliopsida > Poales > Poaceae > Aegilops > Aegilops bicornis. The sequence goes on from CM038675.1 coordinate 16,618,621, forward strand.
AAGGGCGGAGGGAGCCGGCCGAGGCCTCCAGACGGGCGGAGGAAGAGCGGCGGGCGTCCTCCGGGAGGCGGCAGGAGCGGGTGGTGGCCTTGGTGGCGGCGGAGTCGGATCTGAATCGGGAGGGATGGGATCGGGGAGAGGGAGCGCTAGGGCATAGGGTGGGGAGAGATGGTGAGGGGAGGGAGGGACGAGGTCGGCGGCGGTGGGTGAGGAGGACGGCGATGTCGGCGGTGGGTGGGAACGGAGGGGAGAGGACTGGATCGGGAGGTGGCGGCGGCGGCGAGGAGATGGGGACGAGGGAGGAGGGGTGCGATGGGGGAAGGGGTCGATGGGATCTGAGCTAGGGTTTGGGCAGCAGGTGGGGGTATCTCTTTATCATTTTTTTTCTTTTTCTACAGATAGATGGATGGATGGATGTGGGATGGAGAGATGGATGGATGGATGGATGGCCGCCATGTCATCAATCCGTGGGAAGAGTTGTGATTGGTTTCAAAAAATCAGTGATTTAAAATAGTTTCCAAGTACTAAAAATAGAGGGATTTTGTGAAGCGGTCATCGTAAATATTTTGCAAAAGGGCACCACACAAATTTTCACTAGAGTTAGATCGCATTTTATGGATGAGGACCAATTTGTATGCATTTCCGATATTTCTAGCTATTTTCATCATTTTCCGAAAGTGCCCAAAATGAGTTTTTTTGAAGGACCTACAATATATTTGTTGCAAAATTGGACCAAATCAATTTTCTAAAATAATAGGACATATTTAATGCACAATTGACCAAATGGTTGGGTGTCAAAAGTTTTTATCCACCACTCGTGAAAAAGACAAATTTTCGTCGATTCAGCTAGAAGCGGGTCAAATTGGAACTGTAGCTACATCGTAGTTTGCTCTTTATTTTTTCCAAAAATCATTTCTAGGTACATAAGTATCTATTTAATCAGAGAAACACCAAAAAAAATTCCAAGATTCAACCACTGGCTAGGAACAGTCATTCCCACCGTTTTGACCGCATTTTGAAACGGGCATAAACAATTCAAAAAAAATCAAAAAATTGAAAAACCTTCGCATTGCGTCATTATATGTGACCAAGTTACCAGGAAAAATTATAAACTTGTAATACGGTAATTATTTTAAAAAAGTGTTCATGGAAACGAGCTATCAAGTGTGAAGATTCATGGCTTTCAAGCCAAATGATCAATCTTATGGCCACATTCGTGGCATAGTTTGTTCAACTGATCTCATATTGTGCACAAGGGTGCATCTTGGAATTCCAAACAATGTTGCCAAAGGGAGTTTTCATTTTCTTTGCACGGAAAATTCATTTTCCATTTTTCGAGTGCCCAAAATGAGGTTTTTTTGTGAAGGACCTGCCATATATTTGTTGCAAAATTGTACCAAATCATTTTTATATAATACTAGGACATATTAAATGCACAATTGACAAAATGGTTGGGTGTCAAAAGTTTTGATCCTCCTCTTATGAAAAAGACAAATTCCCGCCGATTCAGTTGGAAGCGGGTCAAATTTGAACTGCTGCTGCCTCATAGTTTGTTATTTATTTTTTCCAAAAATCATTTCTAGGTACATAAGTATCTATTTAATCAGAGAAACATCAAAAGTTTTCCAAGATTCAACCACTAGCTAGGAACGGTCAAGCCCGCCGTTTTGACCGCATTTTGAAACGGGCATAAAAATTAAAAAAATTAAAAAATTGGGAAACCTTCGCATTGTGTCATTATATGTGACCAAGTTTCCAGGAAAAATAATAAACTTGTAATACGGAAATTATTTTAGACAAGTGTTCTCAGAAATGAGCTATCATGTGTGAAGATTCATGGCTTTCAACCCAAACGCTCAATCTCATGGCCACGTTCATGGCATAGTTTGTTCAAATGATCTCATATTGTGCACAAGGGTGCATCTTGGAATTCCAAACAATGTTGCCAAAGGGAGTTTTCATTTTCTTTGCACGGAAAATTCATTTTCCATTTTTCGGGTGCCCGAAATGAGGTTTTTTTGTGAAGGACCTACCATATATTTGTTGCAAAATTGTACCAAATCATTTTTATAGAATACTAGGACATATTTAATTCACAATTGACAAAATGGTTGGGTGTCAAAAGTTTTGATCCACCTCTGGTGAAAAAGATAAATTCCCGCCGATTCAGTTGGAAGCGGGTCAAATTTGAACTGCAGCTGGCTCATAGTTTGCTATTTATTTTTTTTTCCAAAAATCATTTCTAGGTACATAAGTATCTATTTAATCAAAGAAACAGCAAAAGTTTTCCAAGATTCAACCACTAGCTAGGAACGGTTAAGCCCGCCGTTTTGACCGCATTTTGAAACAGGCATAAAAAATTCAAAAAAAATCGAAAAATTGGAAAACCTTCGCATTGTGTCATTATATGTGACCAAGTTTCCAGGAAAAATAATAAACTTGTAATATGGTAATTATTTAAAAAAGTGTTCTCAGAAATGAGCTATCAAGTGTGAAGATTCATGGCTTTCAAGCCAAATGATCAATCTTCTGGCCATATAAATGGCATAGTTTGTTCAAATGATCATTATTGTGCACAAGGGTGCATATTGGAATGGCAAACAATGTTGCCTAAGGAAGTTTTCATTTTCTTTGGACGAAAAAACCATTTTCCATTTTCCGAGTGCGTGAAATGAGTTTTTTTTTGTGAAGGACCTACCATATATTTCTTGCAAAATTGGACCTAATCAATTTTATAAAATACTAGGCCATATTGAATGCACAATTGACAAAATGGTTGTGTGTCAAAATTTTTGATCCACCTCTGGTGAAAAAGACAAATTCCCGTCGATTCAGCTGGAAGCGGGTCAAATTTGAACCGCAGCTGCCTCATAGTTTGCTATTTATTTTTTTCAAAAATGATTTCTAGGTAAATAAGTATCTATTTAATCAGAAATACATGGTTTGATGGCGAGACACCGAGGTTTGGACGATGGCCGAGGGCCCCAACTCTAGAGCGCGTAAGCTCGCATGCCCGTCGCGTGGTCACCGCGTGACCGTGGCGTTGCCATGTGTTCTGGGCGGCCTAGGCATGTCTAGTGGGTTGGGCACTCCCCATTTAGGTGCTAGGAAGAAAATCACAACATAAGATTCTCACGAGGAGACCGATCGATGCTCAAACATGAATAAGCAGCCAAGTGTTTGATTTGCGATGCAGAAATGCACATGGCTAATGGGTGTGAGTTTTGGTGAGGATGATCAGTTACTAAGAAGACCGTCTTCACAAATTTTCACCTCAAAAGGAGGATCCTAGGTGGTACTTGCTTTACAAAGTACCACACTGGACATAAATACGAATGTTGAAGCTGGGCTCAAAATAATGAATGGATACCATTTGGACATGCCAAAGTGGTACTTCCTTCACAAAGTGCTGCTCTGAACAGAATAGGAAAATGAATGTTTTCGAATTATTTTTGAACTAGGCAAGGAATGTTTTTGACATATTTGATGAAGATATGATCCAAAACATTTATGAGAATTTTTTGGGAATTTTTGGAATAACAGAAATATAGGTTGCTTCACAACCTAGGGCAAAAACTGCCACATGGACATGACACATAGGCAAAACTGATGAGATGGCGCCTAGTCATCACAACCCACCACAATCTACATAACCATCTATTTTGGTCGTTAACAACTAGAAATAAGGCAGCGGACTAGCACTCTTTTTCTTTGTGACAATTTCGTGTAAGGAAATTACGACCTTTATGACCAAAATGGTCGCAATGGTTTAGGGTTTGGAGCCCCCCGAGCAGCTTTTGACCAATTGGTCTGAAATGTTCATAGATCTATGACCAATTCTTCCAGGGTCACTGACAGAAGGTCACTAGTTGACATATTTCTTGTAGTGCTAGACGGGCCACGGCCCCCGCACAACCCGGTTGTTACCCTGATCCTTCGCTAAAACTAGTATAAATAACAACTGCTTGTTCCCAAAAAAAAACTGCGCGACCTGCTCGGTCCCTGGTGTCAGCCGCTCGTAGTGTAATTCTCTCGTTTATTGACTACGTTGGCAATGGCATGAGCCCCAGATGTTCAAGCATTAGGAGGAACCATATTTTTGGGCTTGTAATATAGAGGCACTTGCTTGTGTACTGCCATGACGCTGGTGGGTCCCTACTGTCATCCTCTCCACATACAGTCATCTCCTTGTTCCTCTCGGTTGTTGTGATGTTGACAACGCAAGAGGGTGGCGCATCCGTGCACGGCGAAGCGAACCAAGGCCGCAAGGCGAAGGACAACAGCGAGGCCTCGGGCCGGAACGAACAGGAGCCATGGAAGATGCGCCGGTCCAGTCGCAGGCGGAGGGGAGTATGAGGATTGACTGGTTCGGGCGCGGGTGCGTGTTGGGGCTGACGTCGCCGGAGAATAACAGGACGTGTAGGGAGGGACTGGCCAACGTTGGAGGGTACATACGGAAGGGCGGCGGAGGCGCAGCTAGCCATGGAGGCGGGAGCAGGTGGAGCCAACGGGGTGGTTTGGTTTGGGCAGCTGGAGGAAGAAGACAAGAGATACAAGATACACGACAGATGTTGGATGTCAATCCAACGGCTGGTAGGCAGAATCATTTGTTGACTGGCTAGTAAGTCGACACCACCTTGGATAGGCTATTTCCTCGTGGGTCCCAACTGTCAGAATCCAAATCCGTCACGGTCATGCAGCCTTTCCTATGAAAATTTACAGTCCATTTGATGTGCTAGTTCGAAATAAGTTTGTGGGAGCTAGTGGGGGCTAATCACTTGGCTTCTGTAATGCACAGTGAGCTCAAGCAACCGGCGAGAGTGATGTTATTTCCCTTGGTTGGGATTTGTTACAATATTTCACTCTAAATTAAACGAATGGCAAGCCATTTGCCTTGTTACAAAGAAAATATGACAGTCACAGCCGAGTTGAAAAGGGCAGGAACATCTAACTCCGGCTTACAAACTGTACAAAAGCACGAGGGTTAATTGTTCATCAGGTTTACAAAAAAACCCAGGTTGAAAAGGGCAACAACATCTAACTCCAGCACTGTTTTCGGCAGTCACAGTCAAATGGATCGGTCAGGTCCATAGAATGAACATCCTGGGTCGTAAAATTTACTAGATTATGACCACAATATGTTGTAAATAGAAGCCCGACACGTTCAGAAGCTCTTTTGCCCACCCGAAACTCCTTTTTTTGCTCTTTGACACACCCATCCGTCAAAACCATGCTACTGATAAACTTAATCCTGATGGACAATAGTAACCTCGCATTCAGCAGGAAGAATGTGACAAATCTAGTGTTTGCACGGTTGGCTACATATCGGTCTAGCGTTATTGTCTTCAATCGAATCTCATGAGAAGTGAGAAAATCCCGATGCTTACGAATCCACCGATTGGTTATAACTTTCTTACCCCGTCCTGTTGCCTAAATAGACATGAAGATTGAAAATAGTTAAGGTCTAAAAGAAGAGTGTCGAAAGAGCAACAACTGGACGGTTAATTCTAGTACACTATATGCGGGTTTCCAATGTGCGTGAAATTATCACCTTTATATACAACTTCTCCATACATGGAAAGCATTGCAGGAGGCCAATAATCATGGTCAGATCAAAACTATTCATTTTGATATATAAGATCTTGACAGAATCCAGCACCATTGATAGGCCATCCATGGAGAAACTCTTCATTGAGCATAGAACATAATATTAGTACAAAATGTGTACTCCAAGATGATATATAACTTATGCGCAGAAATTTAAAATAGCTTATGGTTACAAGTGTAGATGATAATATAAAGTACCTGAAGAACTGTGGAGCCAAACACCATATTGAAATGAGCACAGAGATCATGTATTACACCCAAGGTCTCCAGTTTAGGCGCAGAGAGGACGGTTATTTGCAACGGTGAATAACTAGAATCAAGGATCAACCTTTGAAGTGAAGGGGCATCTTGGATGATGAGCTGCCTTCCATCAAAAGAAATTCCAATTCTTACAAGGTTAGACGACTTTATTTGGAGACAACCGATTCTAACTATGAAAACAAGCACCAAGCACTCCAGCGCATGGCAACTGGAGTGGATGATGCTGTGCAATGAGGCCTCCGGTATACGAACCCGCACACGTGAAAGTTTCTTGAGAAATGGGAGTCGAAGGTTTAGTACCAGATTTTTTGGTAGGTAGCACAACACAAAGGTGGCGGTGTGGAGAGAGGAGGAAAACCGTGAGATGGACATCGGTGCTGAGGGCACAAGTTCATGGCGTTCGGTATGTGGTATGTGATTTCCAGGGGAATAGTAGAACTCAAGCAGCTGTAGTTCTATGAATTCAGGGGATTTCAGCCAGGCGTCCACCATGCAGCGCATGGTATGCTTGCTCATGTAGCATGACGGGATGCAGAGACTTTGAACGGAGCCCTGATGGGAGGAGATGATGGCTCTGGGGATTTCAAAATCATTGAAGAGAGATAGCTGACGACAGTCGAGATTAAGGGGCACAGCGCGCCATAGTGGGCGCCACCGAATTGAGAGGACTTGGGTGCGACAGCAATCCTTGGTGGGGAGAAGCGAGATGATCTCCCCAAGGACGGCGTCCGGGAGATCGCTGATGCGGTCCACCCGAGATTCTACGGGTTCCTGGGATCCGGTGGGGGCGGGGTTGCCGCTTCTCCCCGCGCTACCGGGTGCGGGATCTACAACAGGCGTCGCCGCTGGCGGGAGCTTCATCTTCTTGGCGTTGGGGTCAGCCGACTCCATTTTCCTCAAGGGCGTCGCGTCGCGCTCACGGATTTGAGCAGAGTAATGAATGACGAGCCTAGTTGTAGTGCGAGCGAAGAAGAAGGGGAGCTGGGGGTTTTCTGTAGGAGTGAGGAAGAAGGGGAGCTGGGGTTTTCTGTAGGAGTGAGGTGAGGAATTTGGGGGTACGAGTGGAGCGAGCTGACGTGAGGTGGGTGGGAGTGAGGAGGAAGAAGAGCACCTAGGTTTTTTTGGGGGGGGGGGTGTGGTGGGTGTGGGTAGCGCCTCTCATTCAGTAAATATATGGGCTTTTGAATGTATTTTACTATTTACTAGTGTGGATGGGCTGTTTTGTCTTCGCCTAGAGAAACAATTACTACTAGTACAGTGGAGACACTCTACAGCTACCCAGAAAAACAATTACTACTAGTACAATGGAGACACTCTACCACTTCTGGCTCCTCCTAGGTCATTGAAACGTCTCCCTCTACTGAATGACGTTATACTTTTGTTCACCAACATGCGGGCCATGCAGCGCGCGGGCTCAAATGCCATCCACCAAATTAGAAGGCAGCATGCAGGCGGATAGTCACCCCGGTCGTAGCGTGGCAGCAACGAGCCGTCTTATCACAAAAGCCCACCTTCCCGCAGTCTAAGTTTGACGGACAAAGCAACCATCATTTCACTCTTTGCTGAATCCCCTTCTCCCTCATCGTCTTCTAGAAAGGCAACACTCGCATCTGCCACTGTTCTTCTCTCCCAACGAAGGGAAGGTAAGCGGATCCGTGATGTTGGTATATTTTTGTTCAGAGAAAATAAAAGAACGTTTGCAAAGCAGTAACCGATCCTCACTCTATTTTTTGTTTCAGTGTCATTGCAATTGTGTTTCCCTTTCAGTGGTCTCCTAGTATTCATCAGTTTCATGATGGACCAAGGAGAACCAGGCAAAGATCTTTCGATATTGGAGCAGACGCGGGAGGCTGATCCCCACGAGACAGAGAGCTCCAAGAAGATGGAGGCAGCCAGTGAGCCGACCCCAGATACGCTCACGGCCACTACTGAGATGGTCAACGCCCCGTTTAAGGTTACAGCCCCCGTAGCACTGTAGGAGCAGTTTCCCCCTTCGAGGATGTGTCCCCCCCCCCACCCCGCTGAGCTGCCCAAGGTGATTTTTTTCTTTGCCAATCTAGATTGTGGTTTTTCATCTAAGTATGTGGTGATTAATAATGCAAAATTTTATTAGCTTCGATGCCATGCTATACATAGTGGTTTAAATAACTTGTGTTTCTTATACTGAAAAGTAATTCAGAATTTGTTTCTGTTTCAATTAGAGCCCTGATGCAGACAAGGATTGTATGGTTGTACATGTCACTCGCTATGAGGCGGATGACCTGAATATACGCACTAGGAAAACAGAGTTCTTAGGCTGTTGGATCCTAGAAGCCATTTAGGGTTATACCAATGAAGAGTTGTATTCCAGCCTCACTGTTGTCAGGCGTGTTGTCCAGGGTGTACTGAAGCACAAGAAGTTCAAAGCTACTCCTTCGTTTGTGAGGCATACTGTTCTTGTCAAACTTACGCAGGAAGATGACATGGCATGCCTCCACAAACAAGTTTATCAGTGGCAAGGCCACAAGGTTGTCTTCATGAAGGTTCATAGGATTGAGCTGCTGCGGGATGTCCTCGATGATGTTCATGGCAAGGTCCATCTTGTGTCCAGCCCAAATTAGATCGAGGCACGAAATAGTTGCCCTAGCTAGTGTTTAATAGTAGTTTGGATTGTGTCTAATTATTCGAATCTTGCCTGTTATCGACCCCTCTGGGGCTAGTACTCTGTTTGAATTCGTCTATGGGAACTGCTGCTACTTTTGTGTGCCCGTGAATCATGTGAGAACCATCGTAATTGTTGCCGAAACAGATGCGTCCTCACTAGTTTTTTCATGAATATGGCATGGTAAGACATTCGTTGTCACGGTTTATCATACGAGCAGTGTGTGTTTTCATGAAACAGAGCACTCGTTCAAGAGCTGTGTGCCGACGTATACATAAGTACTTGTAAACACTGTTGGTGCTACCCCACTTGTAAGCAGTTGTGCAAAACACGACACATTGGCTCAGCTCGCTTCAACACTAGGCTATCAACCAGCTAACAATCAACAATCTGCTCTTTGACATATAAGCAACTATGTATCTTGTTACAGTGGTTCATGCAGTTAACTAAGTCCACAATGTAATAAATTCAAAACGTTCA